>OX467711.1:46285130-47595963 GCA_950111635.1 Agelastica alni | reverse complement strand
AAGAACACCCGCCAACCTACGCGCTCGTATACGTACTAAAACTAAACCACACCTATAACCTCCTTCCACTTGAATACATATTCCTGCTTAAAAATTTGGCGCGTACCCCTTTGTTTACCTTCAAGCAGGGTTATTCGGCAACAATTGTGTGTTTTTGATGTTTCATCCTACTCCGACTGATTTAACCAGAAGTAGTCCCTAAAAATAATAATTCAAGATTAACTCATAAAAGATATTGGATGTGTCCACCATTATGAACTTTGCTTAATTGATGAAGTGTTCTCATATTTATAATTGCATCGGAAATGTTTTCATTATTGACATTAAGATTATTTATTTCAAGTTGAATCCTGTTTTTAATGATTTGAATACTATTATTATTATTGACAATGACTTTGAGAAATTCCCAAAAATATGATTTTATAGGGGTCAAATTCGGACTGTAAGGTGGCCATTAAATAGTTTTATTATTCCTCATCCTTATTGGGGATATATTATTCAAATGATCTCGAACGGGTAGCATACTAGGCAGACTTGCTTCATCGTGCATCCAAATCATATCATCAAGTTCGACTTTCTGAAAATGCTGAATAAGAATATTTTTTGCTTCCGTAAACCATTTTTATTTTTCCGTTACAGGAGTATCACTTATTAAACATAATACTTTATTATCATTTTCATAACATACTTTAACAACTTTTGCATATTTATCGTAATTAATTTAAATAAAGTGTGGTATATTTTTGAAATCAGGAAAAAAGACCATTTCAAAAATTTTAAAATACCTATACACTGAAAAAAAATATTATTTTTATATTTTGTATTCCGTAAAATATGTCCGCTATTATACATTTGAAGGCATTTAAACTAAATTCAGCCGTAACCACACAATTTTTAAGAAAAACTTTTTTTCTATAGTTAATAATAATGATGATACGGGTGGGAAACTTGTAGTGAACATCCCTGTACCTATTGATCAGTAATTACTTATCAATTACATAAAATTGATCTGTTCTTATTTGCAGAGTATTTAAAATTCGTTGTTTTTATTATAATTTTATAATTTTGTTGTGATATTATTGTTATTTATGTATTGCATATTTTACGTAAATATGAGTAAAGAAAATTTGCAATTGATGATTTCTTTTATTTCTTCTTCTTTTGGTGCCATATCAGGTCCTCCTGATGTTGGCAATCACAATGGCGAGCTGTGCTTTGGCTTCGGCGATTCCAAAGAGTTGTTCTGCGCTTCGAATTCCGGTTCACTCTCTAAGATTCCTTAACCACGAGGCTTGTCTTCTACCGACTCCTCTACGTCCTTCTATCTTGCCCTTCATTATAAGTTGAAGGATACGGTAACGATCACCCCTTAGTATGTGACCTAGATAGGACAGCTTTCAGCATTTAACTGTTATTAGTAGTTCGCGGACGGCGCTTGTTCTATTTAAAACCGCTTCATTTGTCTGCTTGTGTACCCATGGGATTCGGAGCATACGTCTATGTAGCCACATTTCAAATGCTTCCAGAATGGTTGCTGCTTTTAAGGTCCAAATCTCTGCCCCATACAACAGTATAGACGATATGTAGCACTTGATCATCCCATTGACCCGAACCACTGCTTTTTGACGCCAATACAGGTTTTTAATAATGCGTATGTCTCTGTCATCAACTCCAGTACTCCTCAATATATCTATAAGTCATGTTGTACCCTGTCGAATGCTTTCTCATAGTCTATAAAGCATACGAAAATTTCTTTACGTTGATCGCGACACTTTTAAAGAAGTATATTTAAGGCAAACATTGCTTCCCGGGTACCAAGAGCGTTTCGAAAACCAAACTGGGTTTCGTCCAGATCACTTTCACATTTGTTGCGTATTCTTCTATGAATAAGGCTAAGGATGACTTTTAGTGTGTGGCTCATAAGACTTATCAACCTGTAATCAATGCATTTTTTTGCACGTTGTTTTTTAGGCAACGTTATTCAGCCAATCTTCTGGTATTTCTCCAGTGATGTACACTTTATTGAATAGTTTAACTAAGATCCCGATGTTGTCTTCATGAATCATTTTCAAAAGTTCCACTGGAATATCACCTGGTCCGGTTACTTTTTTAGAATTTGCAGAGCGTATGCTATATAGTATTTCGGACTTTAGAATTTCTGAACCTTCCATGCTATCAGTGGTGTCTGGTTGTTCTGATCTGTTGTCATCAAATAGTTCAGCTATGTATCCACTCCAGGCTTTAAGAACCTCATGTTCGTCAATGATTAGTTGCCTGTCTTATTAACTAGCATACTAGGAGTTTTTCTAGTATATAGGTCAGCAACTTCCCTAACTTTTTTGTACATATTGAACATGTCGTGTTTTACGGGTTGGCGCTTCGACGGCATCCAGATTCCGTTGAGGAAATGAGGAAAGAAATTTGGGCGACTTTTCATCACAAGTTCATCCTCAGCATCAATATTGTCCGGAAGGCGAAAACAGATGGTGCAAGTGGTGCAAGGCAGAGGCTCTGGGTAAGCTCGACCAATTCCATCACGACAAGCCACCTTTATTACTTGAAGTCTCGAAAGTAATTAAACCTGTTTATGAAAATTTGTCAAAGGATGAATTGATGACCCGCTGTTTAGGTCTAGAAACGCAGAACAATAAGGAATCCCTCAATTCGTTGATTTGGACGTTCGCCCCAAAACACCTTCATTCTGGTGTCAAAATCGTTAAAATTGCAAAGTTTTTAGCTGTTATAATATTCAACGAAGGGTTCCAATTCCTTCAAAGTCAGTATAAAAAAATATATAAGAAACATCTCATTAAAAGCCATAAAATCTTCAAAAGAAACCGACCAGTGGCGTATCAATTTTATTTTTAAATCAGATATATTTTCAAAAATATTTATTTATTTATTGAACGACATTGTCGAACCACGTTTCATCTAAATAAACTATATTTCTTTTAATTTTTCTATAACTTAAGATTTGTCTTAAATAATTTTGACGAAGTACCACAATACGAGGTGATTCTAACTTCTTATAATTAAAACTTTATTCTATTAAAATTTGTCGAAGTGTTTCTAATGATTTATATTTAAAATTGTTAAAATCTTGCATTTTGTTAAATATAAATTCTAATGTTGGGACTTGATTTTCTCTGTGCATATTGTAAAACTTTTGTCGAATCACATCTGTATATGCATCATCTATCCGACGGCTGACGATACGGTTTCGTTTTTTATCGTGTTCAATCACAACGCCTCGTTTAAATACTAAATAAATTGTGGAATAAGTAAATTTCGTTAAGTTACATATTGTTTTAATTATTTCATTTTAAGTTGAATTGACATTTTCAGCTTTTAAGCATGAATATATATTTAAAAACTTTTGTTGAATTTCAATATGCAAATCTCGATTTTTACATTTCCAAAATTGTGACTCATTTTCATTATTAAGATGGTATTTCATAATTAATTTGGATATTATCATTACTTTGAATTACATTATTATCAGGAATTTTATTGTTAATGTGAATATCGTCAATATTAAGCAATTCGTTAGATTCATTATTTACCTCAAACGGTCTCCAATTTCACAAATATCACAAAAAAAAATAAAGAAATTATTGAGAACTAGCGCGCGTTAATGTTTTGAAACGTCTAAAGATTTGACCAACTCCTTTTCAATTGAACTCCTGCGTGCTAGAAAGTCGGCCGATGATTTGATGAATGCGTATTAGCGACATTTATTTAAGTTTAATTTGTTATGCATTTTATTTTAGTATAAATTGTATTTATCTCATGGGAAGCTTCGAGTATTAGTTGTAGTAACTATAACCAAAACAGCAGCGAAAGGGGTCGCACTTTGCTACTTTGAATGTGAGGGGAGGATTGAATGATAAAATTGATGAAATTTACACGATGATAGAAGACGAATTGATGTTCTTTGTGTGAATGAAACCAAGCGAAAAGGATGTGAAACCACAACGCGTGGACCATATACAGCTTACTGGTCAGGAGTTCCTGAAACCAGCAGAGGTTCTCAGGGCGTTGGTGTGATTCTCTGTGCTAGAATGAATGAATGTGTGACTGAATTTGAATGTGTGAACCCAAGATTCCTCTGGGTGAGGCTAAATGTTGGTATTACTCGAATCTTTTTGCTGTGGGTTTATACCCCACAAGATGCGCAGTTGAAACGATCTTTAAAAGCCCAAAAAGAGAGGCGGGAGTTTTGGGGGTTTTATTCTAAATAACTGTACCTAGAATGAAAGAAATGTTATGTTGGGTGATTTTAATAGTTGGGTAGGAGTAAAGCGTGATGGATATGACAGTGTTCTGGGAATGTACGGTAACGGCAGAGTAAATGAAGTCTAAAATAAATAAATAAATAAAGTCTACTTGAATATGTTTGGAGTGGAATCTTATGGTAACAAACACAATGTTTAACCATAAAAGAATCCACTTGTACACAAGACAAGAATGATACCAGAGAAGTATTATTGATTTCGTAATTGAGGATGAAAGATTAAAAAAGAAAGTGATGGACACTCGGGCATACCGCGGTGCAGGAATCAAGTAGTGTTCTAGAGCGTATAAAAGTTGAGAATTTGCAAGAAGGTATAAAAAAGGAGTTCGTTAATAAATTGATCGAGAAATTTGACAGTTTAGATGAAGCATGTGAGGTTGAAGAATTGTGAAAGCCATTTAAGGAAGGAATCGTGGATATTGCTATTGAAGTGTGTGGTGTAAGTAAAATAAGGAAAGGATGCAAGCTACAGAAAATATGCGTAGAAGTTCAAAAAGCAGTGTCAGAGAAGAAGAAAGCCTGGCTGGATTGACTGGCTACAAAAGCCGATCAGAGAACGCAAAGGCAACGATTAAGGATGTAAACAAGGCAAAGAATGAGTATAAAAGGTTAAAAAGTGTGTCAAAAAAGAAGCCGAGTGATGAAGATTAATTTGATAGAAGGTTATCTGACCATTTCCAAAACAATATTAAACTCTTCTGGAAGTCCATAAAAACAGCCAGAGGTAAAAATACTACCTCGCAACTGGAAAAAATCAGAAACCAAGATGGTAGTATGGTAAAAAGAGAGGAATTCGTTTTAAAGAGATGGAAGGAATAGTTCGAAAGTTTATTTGAGAAAGAGGATACACAAGTACAGGCCCCATTTGGAGACGAGTGAAATTTTTAATGAAAGTGAAATTAGTACGACAGAAATTGTGGAAGTGTTGAACAGTATGAAATTGGGTAAAGCTGCTGGGTACGACAGGATAACAGTAAAATGCCAAAGGCTGGACAAAGCGTGGTAACTAGTCTGCTGTACCCCTTTTTAACCTTTGTTGGAGGAATGGTAGCGTACCAGACGACTGATGCAAGGCTGTTATCGTGCCGCTTTACAAGGGAAAAGGTACGCAACAGGACTGTAAGAACTACCGAGGTATTAGTTTATTCAGCATAGCCGGCAAACTGTATGCAAATGTATTAATTAAAGGAGTGACGAATGAAACTAAGATGATATGGGATGTGCAAGCAGGATTTAGAAGAGGAAGGAGATGTATGGATCAGGTCTTTTCATTACGAGGTGTAGCCGGAAAATTCTTGGCTAGAAGTCAGAAGATCTATTGCGCTTCTATAGACTTGGAAAAGGCCTATGACAGAGTAGTAAGGAATGAATTGTGGTCGACATTATCCAAGTATGGGGTGAGCGATAGTTTAATACGAGCACTGGAAACACTTAACGAGGACTCCACTGCTTGTGTCAGGATAAACGGAGCTTACACGGACTGGTTTAACATTGAAAAAGGTGTGAGATAGGAATGTGTGGCTTCGCCATGGCTGTTTAACTTATACATAGACGATTAATTAAAAGATTTGAAAGAGTGCGTATGGATTGAAAATGAATGATTTGATCGTCAAATGCCTTCTTTACGCCGATGATCAAGTCATATTAGCGTCATCTGAAGAGGAGTTGCAGGCGATAATTAATGTTATGCATGATGCCCTGAAAATCAAAGGGATGAAAATAAATGTAAGCAAAACAAAAGTAATGGTTTTTGACAGAGAAGAAAGCATGACAAACTGTGAATTTCTAACTAAGGGAGAAAAAGTGGAACAAGTAAATGAGTTTGTATGCCTGGGTTCAAAGTTTACGTGAGATGGAAAGTATGACAGTGACATTGAGCGAAGAGTGTTGGCAGGAAAACAAATGAATGGGGCACTGAAGTGTTTTATAAACAGCCAGAAAGTGTCAAAAAAGGCACGTCTGGCTGTGCATAAAGGAGTGTTGGTTCCTACACTTATGAATGGTAGTGAATGTTGGGTTTGGCAGCATAAGCATGAAAATAGGATTAATGCTGTGGAGATGAGTAGTCTGAGAAGTATAACCAGAGTGACTCGGTTGGATAAAGTAAAGAATAGTGAGATAAGAGAACGATGTGGTTACAAAGATAGATAAAGTAATGCTTAGATGGTTTGGACACGTAGAAAGGATAGATGAAGGAAGATTGACGAAACAAATTTATAAGGCGAGTGTGAATGAACGGAAGTCGGTACAGGTCTACCTCGGCGAAAATATCTCGATCAGATCAACATTGTTTTGAAGAAAGGCAAGGTCAAGAGTACCAAAAACCGACGAGCATGTATGAGAGCACTGTTGAAAGTAGATGAAGCAAAAGATGTGTGTAAGAACCGTAGCAAATAGTCTCTGCCTACCCCTACGGGAAAAAGGCGTGGCTATATGTATGTATTAGCGACGTTGATATTCAAAAATAAGCTGTGCTAGCCGTAGCATATAAAAAGAGGCGGCCGATATGTTTTGCAAAATTTAGCGGTATTACTCAGTAATGAATAAAGCTCTTATTACCGGAATATTGCAGTGTCCTGGTAAAATAATCTTTTTTAAACTGAGATTGGATATACTATACCTCTGCCAAAGTCGATACGAACAGATGGAATTCCGGGAAGATAGTTTAAAATCGAAAATGGGTACCGAACACACAAACAGACAAGAAAGCGAGTTAATAAAAAAGTGGTAAAAAATCGCCGCAAATGTAGAAATTGACTTTTATTATATAAAATACATTATAATGTAACATGACAATGCACAAGGCATTTCAAATATAAAAAGAATATACAGTTTGTAAAGTCTTAAATTAGACAAGCGGGTCTCCGCAGCTAGGGAAATATAAATGTTTTCAAAAAGCTGTGACAACTGTTACTGCTCCTGTGACAACTTACTGATTTTTTTTTGGAGCAGCTTTTAAATGAGAGATTGCACGAATCTGCTCCTGGTGGAACAGTAACAGTTACCACAGTTTTTTGAAAATCCTGCTCCAACACATCTCTAATATTGATTCAGTTGTATCAATGCTAGTTTTCGCTTAAGGGGATATGCTATATTGGTCAAATCTGATCATATTTCAAGAATCACTCGTCTAGTTTCATTCCTTACAAACTGTAGGTAATCGCAAAAACTATGGCGACAACTATTATCACTTTCAAAAATAACGATATTAACCAGTTTTTAAGATAATTGGATATATTTACATATTTAATGGTAAATTATATAGGGTGGATCATAATTCAGTTGTCTCTAAAAATCATAAGACTTTGTTTTGCAGTAGTCAGTTGACTAGTGTACAGTACTCATAAGTCAGTTAACACTAGCAGTCTAAGATTATGTTGTTTGTCGTTATCTGAGAATAATGAATAAAAATTAACTTCAGTGATGTTTGTGATTTATTTTCGGAATGTTTTCCAAACATCCAATCTCCATCTCGACAAGGTTTTCACAAATTAAATTAAGGATTCAAAAAGACTAGGTCGGTAGCGGAGCGTCCTCGTTCAGGTATACCAAAATCTGTTGGCCCAAGAAGAGAATCTTAATATTGTAGAGCAATGTTTTGTACAGTCATCGACTAAATCTCAAAAAAAATCGTCCAATGAGTAGAGAATAGCAAAAACAAAGCTACGAAAGATTCAGAAAAGTATGCAATTGAGACCATATAAACCTACTTTACTTCTAAATAAAGATTATACAAACAGGCGTATGGGAATTCTGTGAGTTGTACACGATCCGACAAGAAGCCGATCCCAATTGATTACAAAACTATTTTTTGGAGCGACATTTGAGGTGAACATCAGAGTGAACAGATACAATTGCGTCCACTAGGATTCTACTATGTGGCGATGAAGACAAAATTAAACTCTCCTGGCATGAGTGTATGGACAGAGATTTTAAGAGGTGGATGCTAAGGCCTAATTTTTTTAACGGTACTGCCAATTCTGTAAAGTACCTAATTATGCTTCAAGAGGTGTTGCAAGAACTGGAGAATAATCCACTTTATTGATATGGCAACAAGATGCAGAACCCCGCATGTTATTGTGAGACTTTTCAAATAAAAACTTTTATAAATGGTTTGGAAGAAGCGATGACATTAAATGGCCTCCACGATCCCCAGATATCACATCCATGGATTTTGCAGTCTGAGGTATACTAAAAAATGAGGTTTATTCCATCAAAATTCGTGATGTTGAACATCTGAAAAAACGAATCCAACCAGAATTTAAAAACTTACAGTCGCGGAAGATTTGCGACCAAATTTGTAAATCAGTGTTTAAAAGTTGCAATGTTTGCTTGGAACAGCATGGAAACCTGTTCTTTTGTAGGTTCATAGAGCTGTAGTAGTTTTTGTGTGTTGGTAATTGTTGATAGTAGTAAATTTGTACTTTTAACTGACTTTTTAGAAGAAACAAATTATTGAATAAATGAAATGAATTTTGTCGGATAATCTCTACTTTTGAAATTGACAATAGTAGTTTATTTATATTATTTAGCACTTAACTGTATCTAATTTTTTAGGGTATAATTTTACAGCCTTATTTTTACAAAAATACTAATTCACTGTCGATTATAATATTTACAGAATAAATCGATACGGCCGACAAGAATAATGACGCTTAAACTGAAAAATAATATACCAATGATACATAAGATCAATAAAAACTACATTTAAAAAAAATGCATCACATACAGAGCGATCCAAAAAAGGATCGTGTCAAAAGATAATCTTTTTTGGCTTCTTTTACGAAAAAAAAAATATATTACAAGAGATTACGAAATTTGATGTGACGACGTGTTTTTTGATTACCCTGTATATTGGAAAATATTTTTTATTGCGCGAGTCATTGTTTTAAATTGAATTAGCAATAAATATACCGTTTGTGATAATTTTTAAACTAGTTTGTATATTTTAAAACGTATTTTGCTATATTACAGTTTAATCGTTAAATTCTCTGTCGTACGTTTGCTCGACTATCCTTTGGATTTTATTTCATCGAAATAATTTTGAAACAAATTGCTAGCTAACGAAACCAATAGGATAAATAAAATGATTTATAAAAAGATATTTATATAAAATCTATTAAAAAAAATGCAAAAATAAAAAAATAAAAATGCAAATACAAATATCTTTCACACCAGTTGTTCTTTCTAATTTTTAACTCGCTTTTTGTTTAATCGAGGAATTAAAATATTTTAGATATTTATTTTACGTTTTATAATATGGTGTAGGGAATAATAATTCTGCATTTGTTTTTATTTTATTAATGAAACAGTGACTTAAAATTTACTAAAAATAATTTTATGAAATAAAAAATGTGTATGTTGGCAATACACATTGATGACTTTTGGTAAGATCTTTTTATAAATGTATTAATACATTTACAACTTCATTGATATTATTACAAACAAATTAACCGCAGTTATTTGGATTTTTTAGGTCTATATTGTAAAATTATCATTTGTCCACGACTATTGTATAAAATATTTATAATGCATGTATTCCCTCATGCATTATGATATCAATAACTCACTGTAGCAGTTTGATTTTGTATCGTATACATATTGTTATGAATCGCGACCAAGTGGCCGGAGCTGTCCAGTTCATCCGTTCGGGAATGATCGATTCTGGCGAATACACCAGAAATGTCTAAAAGCCTCTCGGTTCGTGTGTTCTCTGCAAAGTTGGGGAATGTACCATGACAATATATAAGTACGCGTATCGGCCTGCAGTTTGTTAGTGCAAAGTTGATGACAGTTAGTTGATTGATGACTAGCAATTGAGAAGTAATAAGTTAGATACAGTGAGTTGATGAAAATAAAGAGAAATAGTTAATTAGAGGAAAGAGAGATAGTTAGTTGGAATTAACTAGTGAATGAATTGTAATTTGTTACTAACAAATAAAGACTTAGTGTCTACCCCTTATTAAACAACCCATAGGTGTAATCATATAATATACGATAAATAAATAGTTTAAAAAACTAAGACGACACGCTTTACAAGAAAACCGAACTAAAATAATAATTAATAAAAAATAATTTTACAATCAAAAGCGTGGGGTGCTTTTTATGATGTTTACGTTTTCTTCTTGGAGACTTTTACCAATATCTATTTATTATCAATATATTATTCGACACGCTTTTGATTGTAAAATTATTTTTATTAATAATTATTTTTTATTATGGATTTTTGTTAAAATTATTGCTACTTATTGACAATCTTCATTTTGTTATTAATTGTCACATGAGTTTGTCGTAAAATGGAATTCCGTGAAAAAAACGTATCAAAAAACGCGAGAAGATATTAAAATTACTAGGATTTAAAGTGGTGATGTGCGTTAGCGACATCTGTTGGAGAGTAGTTCAAGCGTCGCCATCTATTTAAATTGAATTCATAGGGGATATTAGCCATTTGTTATCCATATAAAACACTTTTTTTTAAATATAACTGACCCCGGCCGGGATCTTTGAAAAAATTTATGAAATTATTGTATTATCATTGGTCCTTTAGAAGTATACAAAGTTTCAAGTCGATCCGATGTTTTTAAGTGAGTGAAAATCATGTCCAAAGATTCTGTTACATAGATAGATACGAGTCAAGCTAATATAAAGCGTGTAAAAAAGCGTGCTATCAAATGTCAAGTCCAAGTGAATTAAATTTGAAAAGTCAACACTGTTTGACTCGTATCGGCAGCAAAGTTATAAGTATTAAAGTATTGAAATGGATACAGATAATAAAAATGAGATGTCTTTTACCCCCCCAGACATATAAGAACCGGCAAACATTTCATCGTTAAATTATTACGAGAAACATCAAGAAAACTGTATTTATGTGCATTTGAATCTTTTGTGCAAAATTTGCCAAGAAAATCGAGTCTTTCTCAGAATCCACCTTGTTGGTATATTTTACAGAGTTGTCCACAAAATAATAAACCATCAACATTGTGGACATCCTATTCAATTTTTATTTTTTCGCCAATTTATTATGAAGGAATTCAATGTTACATGCATAAATAAAATAAATATCCTAATAAGAGGCTCACAGAGAGAAGAAGCTTTGACGTCACCCATCTGTAGCTGAGGTTGACGTTAGGTGACGCGAAGCCATGTTTCCCCCCTACCAAAAATTGCTCAACGCGCCTAAAGAAGTTTTAACTTCAAAAATTGTGATTATTTTGGAAAGAATTATTTAAGAGTCGTGGACAAAGTTTAGTATTTTACTTGCATATATTATAACTATTATTCACTTGGATAACTTACTTCATCCGCGTGAATAAGAGCCGCCCACCATTTAGTACTCGTTGAAAAATATGTTATTAAATGATGAACAGCAGTTTTTATATAATCTAAATTTGATTTCGGAATTTTTAAATTAAAATATCAACTTTTTGAAATATTTATAAGACGGGAACAAAATTCTATTTCGTGTATTAAGAATTGTTTTAAACATTACGAGTTAAGGACAGTTTTCTTATAAAAAGAAAGTTTGGACAATTTTTTATTTTTATTTTTGTGTCAATAAACGTAAAATATTACGAGATTCCATTGTAAAAGAATAATTTGATTCGAAAATAAACATTTATTTATAAAATTAATAGATAAACCTATGAACACATTTAACGATTCTTATTAACATTTCTTCCGAAAAGAAACAAATGTAAATTAAAAACAGCTAGAAGACAAAAAATCTCTTTTTAAAGAAGAGAATATAATCGAGGGAAAATATTTATAAAACAAATATAATTACAACTATACTTATCAATATTATTCGTTAAAAAAATAAAATAATTTTAATAGTTTTCCGAATTAATTCTAAACTAAAATTAATTATCTAGATCAACTGGTGTGAGATGAACTTACAAGTACATGAATAGGCATTGCGAGATATGTACGGACAAAAATTTCAAATTTACGGTGTCGTCTGTTGCATTTTCGCTTGCATCGCGGCTATCATCTCTTGCATTCGTTTTAATTCCGCCTCCTTTTCTTGCAAAATTCTATCTTTGTCTGGAACTGGAATTTTTTCTTCCCCACTGAAATTAAATTCGACTTTTTTATTGTTTAGTTACAACACTGTCAATTAAAAATAATGTTAGTTGTGGTTTCTAAGATCATCTAAATTAAAAAAAATCTTTTGTTGGGAAAGTAACTGTTGAATCTTCTGTTCTGTTTTAGTCTTTTTTATCCTATTTTTTTGTCGTATTTTATAAGATATATTCTGACACTTTTTTTGACTGTGAAATCTATAATTACTTGATATACATACATAACCTAAAAACTTCATATATACTTCAGGTTCATTTTCTCTGTCTCTTCCCCTCCAAAGGAAACGTTGAGCTGATCTGTCTTCTTTTCGGATAATAACTTGATGAAACATCTCTTTTATATCACCTGCATATGTAATTTTATTTTGTCTGAATTTCATTAATACTCCAGTGAGTGGTTTCAGAAGATCCGGTCCAGATAATAGTTCGGTGTTTAGACTTATATCTTGAGTTTTGGCTGCAGCATCAAACACCAGCCTCAATTTACCAGGTTTGTTCGGGTTCACTACCCCAAAATGTGGTAAATACCAAACATTTCCTTTTGAGTCATTTATTTCATTCTTGTCAAGCTTTCTTGCATAACCTTTTTCTTCATATTCATCAATTTTTCGACAGTACTGTTCGGCAAATTTCTCGTTTTTGTCCATTTTTCTTTCCATGCAGTGTAGACGTATCAAGGCTGATTTCTTGTTATCTGGGAATTTATTGTCATCTTTCTTCCACAGTAACCTGGTTTCGAATCTATTTCCTACTCTGAAAGTCATTTGTTGCATAATTTTCTCGCATCTTTCATCTTCTTTTGTTTTCATGTATTTCTCTACAATCTTAACTCCAAAAGACTCAATGGAGAATGAATCTTTTACCATCTCATGTAGTTTCTCATATTCTGATTTATTACAGATATGATACAAAAAATTATTATTTCTTTGTTTACACAACTCCAGCGAATTTCCATGTAATACCCAACCCAATAAGGTTTTTGAAAGTATTGGACCAACTCTATCTAGCTGAATCATTTTCCTACTAACAATTAGATGTCCATGATCTTGTCCTATCAGAATCATTGGAGTTTTCTCATAATATGCCGACATCTTCTCCAATTGTTTAATATGAGGATATTTTCTTCTGATATTATCTATATCCAAAGTTTGTGTCGGTAGCATCAGGTTTTTAATCGTCCTTACTCCATTTAATTCATAATATTTTTCACCTGATGAACCAGAAATATCGAAATCAATTATTTTTGAATGGTTTTCTTGATGGATAATACCATTTGTCCATTGATAGCAAATTGGTTCTGTTATACCAGCCAAACCTAAGTCATTTGCTAAGTTCAAGTCAATCAAAGAAATTGTTGCTCCTTCATCCTAGAAAGCATAAGTTGAAAACACTCCATTGGGGCCTCTCACGTTGACAGGAAGTATCTTCAAGAGTACCTCATTCTGTTTTCTTGTGACGTTGATGTGTTCCACTTGTCCAGGATTAGATGATGCTTTTTGCTTTATTTCAGCAATGTTTGATGATGGCTTATGTGGTGAGTTCGTGTACATCTATTCAAACCACAATACCTTTTCTTGCGGCAATCTGATTTGAAGTGATTTGATTTGAGGCAACAAATACACAATTTATTTGTAACAACTATTTTCCATCTTTCATCTACATTCATTTCCTTGAAAGATTTGCAATTTTCCAAAGAGTGCATTGTTTCCTTGCATACCAGGCATTTTCTCTCATGGTACTTCGTTTCTTTCCCATCAATTGACAAAACTGTTTCTCTTCTATTGGCAAAATTACCTCTTTCATCCATTCTGAAAACTGGATTGTCTACATAGCATGATATTTTTGCCTTTTCTTTCAACCACTCTGAAAATATCTTCAGATTGACATCATTCCTATTTTTCAATGCATATTCTCCCCAATTGAGCTTAAGAAAATATGGCAATTTCCAAGTTATTTCATCCAACAACTGAGGATTATACATATGACCTGTCGATTTCAGAACCTCCATTGTAGTTATCAAATTAGTAACTGCGTTAGAAAACGATACAATAGAATCTGGTTTTCCTTCTCTCGGCGATGGAGTTTTCCTTGCTTTCTCTACCAACATAGATATGATGATTTCAGGCCTTCCAAAGGTCATTTCTAGGGTCTCCAATAAAGTTTCTACATTAGATGATGATATCAACAAAGGTTTTACTGTTTCCCTAGCCCTTCCACGAAGACATTTCTGAATTCTTATCAAGTTCTCTTCTTCGGTGAATTTGCAGGCTCCAGTGGATTTTCTGAACTGCGATATAAAAAGTGGCCAGTCTTCGGGATCTCCAGAAAATATAGGTAAATCTTTTATTGATTGTCTGTTGAGTAATATTTCTATAGGATCTTTCTTCGTCGTTTCTTTATATTCATAGTTAGGCATATCTTGTTCTTCCAGTTGATTTATTAAAACATTTATTAAAATTAATCTGATGAAAAGACCTCTCCAGAAGAGGGCTGACGCACTCTGGACGATGGACCGGAGTAGACTAAGCAGCACGCTTGGCCTGCTCACACGACACGTCGCACTAAAGGCGCACCTCTTCAAACTTAAGCTGGCGGCCGAGAAAAACTGCCGACTATGCGGAGAGGAGGAGGAGAGCAGTATACACATTCTGTGTCACTGCCCGATGCTAGCGGGGTACAGGTATCAAACCTGGGGCCGTATGATTATGGATCCAAGCGATCTAAAAGAGACAGGGCCAAAAGAAATCCTAAGGTTTGCCAAAATCAGCGGACTAGAATTCTGATGCCCTGAAGACAAGCGGTAGTCACAGAGGATCAAAAGATCTAGGTGACATAGGCGCCGATACCAAATGCACAACCGAAAGATTGTAATGTAATGTAATGTAGCACTATTTATACAGGACGTTAGTTACACCCTTACTTGGGTAAATTACAACATTTCTTTTTTATCTAATGAGTTATGGCTAAAATGACTAGAAAATCTAAAATGCAATTCAATTTTAAATAAAAAAGGTACTCTTGTTTATTTCATGTAACTCTATCAGTTTTTTAATTATTTGCATTTCAAACATTCAATGAATTTTGTTTATTGTGAAATGAAGTGTGTGTTATTGTATACGGCCCTATTAATTACTTTGTGTTGGGCTAATATTGAAAATAAATATTTCAATATCTTTTTTAACATTTATATGTTAAAATATCACAATTCATAAATGTTTAATTTCAGGTTTAAAAGCTGCCAGCAAGTGACACCTTTAGTTCGGAATGTACCATTTAAGGAAACTCTCTAGTTATTTGCTAAATTAATGATATTTTGTAAGATTTGTTTTGTACGATTTTAATATGGTAAACCCTACCTGTTTAAAATGAAGATCTCTAGATAACTAGGAAGAGACTCAGGCTCAGTCTTTCTAACCGAAATAATGGCAATTATAGAGTGTGCCCGAATAATTCTTGATAGAAATTACAAGGAAGCAGAATTTACATAGCCAGTGATAGTAAGGCTGCAATCAACGCTGTAGCAAACGTCACAAAAAAATCCAAGCTGGTCTAAGAATGCTGCAGCTGCCTGGAGCAAGGGGCTAGAGGCAACAAAATCAGCCTCATTTGATTACCAAAGCATTCAGGCATTCTGAATAATGAAATGCATGCCAAAATGCATTGGCAAAAAAAAAGGTTCAAAGAAATTGGGATCGGGAACGCGTTGGAATTCAAGGTACTGATACCAGACAGAACTGAGTGGGACGCTCCCAGCGCAAGAACATTCTACAGGGGAAAATTGGTATACAGATGGATCCAAGCGGCACTTAAGGCCTTGTACAGCGAGGAAGTGACGTCCAAACTGTTATGGGACTGCAAAGAAGAACTGAGGACGCTGGCAGACCGTAATCACGTCAAACTGATATGGGTTCCAGGACACCAGGGAATTGCAAGTAATTAAAAAGCAAACGAACTTGCAAGAAGAGGTTCGGAAACTCCCCCAAACCAAGGGCAGATGCTAGGGGTACTGAAGCGTACAGTAAGAGTGTCTGTAAAAGACTGCATTGGAAAAAAAACACAAAAATTACTGGGAAAGTAGACCAGGAAACAAACTCGGGAAAGTAGACCAGGAAACAAACTCGGGAAAGAATACATCAAAGGACCGTGTCACAAAAGGACGGCAGAACTGTTAGCAATGAACAGGAATCACTACGGGGCTCTTGACCAGTCACGCACCAGTAAAGAAGCAACTCAACAAAATGGGACTGTATAATGGAGACCTGACCTGCAGATTGTGTGGCAAGGATCCGGAAACAGTGAAACACATACTGTGCTGTTGCGGGGCACTGGACCGCAAAAGACAGGCAATTTCTGGGCAGCCCTCCGGCGACCTAGAACTATATTGCTTCCACCCAGTACAGAACTTGTACAATGTATGAAAGTACTAGATTGGGTACAATGATATAAAACCACATAGGCAAGATACAATGAGCCAACAGGCCAGGCCTAAAAAAAACCAATAGGTCCAGAACCATTCTGCGGGTATACAAAACAATACATTAAAGCAGAAACTAAAAGATGGGAGCAAGGACTGCACACTGGTATAACTTAGAACAGGTCAAACAGGCCAAAATCCTACTGGACTGGCAATACTGTGGGGACAACAATCTTTTACTCCTAAATAGGAAAGACCTAAAACTACTAGTTGGAATCACTACCCAGTCAATGAACATCTTAAAAAGATGGGCAAGGTAAAGAATGACTCCGGCGAGGTGAAACAATCTGTACATCATTTTATGATAGAGTGTGAAACACTATCACAAAAAAAATAAGGTCGTTTGGTAAGGCATCTTCTACCTAAGAAGATCTTAGAAATTGTAACGAAAGATCACTAATCTTGTACTTCAAAGGGCTCAAATTGGACCCAAAATATACATAATAACTGACCCAAGAGATGGCGCAAAGATCTTAATGTTGCGGTGCTCAAGGGTTTCTGTCAGGCCCGACCCAATTGTGAAATAATAATATGATAAATATTTAATTAATTAAAATCAACGAAACTAACTTAAAGAATTTAAATTAATTCAAACAGCGACAAATTAGTACAAAAGGGTGTAAGTTCTCTAACATAATTTGTGCTAAAATTTAGAAGAAAGTTGCATACAATCCTCATTTCTGTGAATATTAACTTAATATAGTTAGATTTAAAAAAGGCAATACTTACACATTCCTCTTGGCCGTCGGTCCCTCTTTGGCCAATCTTTCAGATCTGTAATTTTCATAATGAACTTGCTGCGTAATTTCTTGGAGGTCTTGCATGTGAGTGATCAACATTGTTCTTAATTTGATAAAATCGCAGTGTTCGGGATTCTCAACTTCCACAACACCCCAAGGATACAATCGTCCTTTTACCTTACGACCTCTCACTTCTAATTCGGTGTTAGCACCGCAAACAGCGAACGGCACCGCTTGTTTCAATTGCCGGACCTTAAATAAAATTTTGTTAAATTATTTATCGCAATATAATTCCTCATTTCATTCACAGATTAGTAATTTAAATTGGCTATTGAAAACTAATGAATAAAGAGAAAATATTATTCCATACATACATACATACATATAGTCAAGCCCGTAGGGGTAGGCAGAGACCACTTCTTTCCACTTGCTACGATTCTTACACACATCTTTTGCTTCCTCTACTTTCATCAGGGCTCTCATGCATGCTCGTCGGTTGTTGGTACTCTTGACCTGGCCTTTCTTCAAAACATTGTCGATCTGATCGAGATACGTTCGCCGAGGTCGACCTCTACCGACTTCCGTCCATTCACACTCGCCTTATAAATTTGTTTCGTCAATCTTCTCTATCATCTCTACGTGTCCAAACCATCTAAGCATTCCTATCTATCTTTGTTACCACATCTTATTTTACACCACAGCATTCTCTTATCTTACTATTCTTTACTTTATCCAACCGAGTCACTCCGGCTATACTTCTCAGACTACTCATCTCCACAGCATTAATTCTATTTTCATGCTTCTTCTGCCAAACCCAACATTCACTACCATACATAAGTGTAGGAACCAACACACCTCTATGCACAGCCAGACGTGCATTTTTTGACACTTTTTGGCTGCTCATAAAGCTATGCAGTGCCCCATTCATTTGTTTTCCTGCCAACACCCTCCGCTCAATGTCACTGTCATACTTTCCATCTCTCGCAAACTTTGAACCCAAGTACACAAATTCATTTCTTGTTCCACTCTTTCTCCCTCACCAAAACTTCACAGTTTGTCATGCTTTCTTCTCTTTCAAAAACCATTACTTTCGTTTTGATTGCATTTATTTTCATCCTCTTGATTATCAAGGCATCATGCATAGCATTAACCATCGCCTGCAGCTCCTCTTCTGATGAAGCTAATATGACTTGATCATCGGCGTAAAGAAGGCATTTGACGATCAAATCATTCATTCTCAAACCATACGCACTCTCTTTTACATTTCATCGGATTTCTCAACAACAAAAAATGTAACACACCTGTTCCTTGTATTCCTCATCTTCGTCCGAATCGCATTCTGGTAAAGAGTATATTCGAATGCCGTTTTGAGCTATTTCATCTAGAACGGTTTTTTTTAATTTTTGCATCTCTTTTTTTGTTAAAACATCTGCTTTGGCGATCACAGGAACTATGTTTACTTTGTTGTGGAGTTTTTTCATAAACTCTATATCTAGTGGTTTCAAGCTATAAGAAAAATATAAGACAATCGGTATAGTATCTAAAAGCATTAAGCGAATGACTGATTGGACCAGTGTGACTCGGAGAATTCATTTGTTTCCATTTAATTAGAATTAATAGCTTTGTCGAAATAGTATGCTGTTTTGGGCTTTTTTTTGGGGGCATTATTGTGGAATTATTTCGATCATCGTGATTTGCATTATGTGCATTATTTAAACCATAATATTGTGGTATTATTTAAATCATTATTTGCACTATTTAAATTCGTAGATTATTTGTATTATTTAAAATATTATTTTTGATTCTTGAGACATTACTTGTAGGTACTGAGATATACGAGATTATGAGCGAAAGACGGACTGATGTTCTCTGAGTGAATGAGACCAAGCAGAAAGGATAAGACACCACTACGCATAGACCCTATACAGTCTACTGGTCAGGAATTCCAGATACCAGCAGAGGTTGTCGGGGCGTTGGTGTGATACTTTCTGCTGGAATGAATGAGTCTGTGACTGACTTCGAATGTGTGAGTCCAAGACTTCTCTAGATATGGCTGAAGGTTGGTTTTACTCGCATCCTTTTACTAGGGATTTATGCCCCACAAGATGCACAGTGGAACCGGTCTTCGAAAGCCCAAAAAGAGAGACAGTGTAACCAGAATGAAAAAATAGTAATGTTAGGCGATTTTATTAGTTGGGTAGGAGTGAAGCTGGATGGATAAGACAGAGTTCTGGGAATGTATGTCTGTCAGAGTGAATGAAAATTGTGGATGAAATATTAAAATAGAAAGTGATGGAGACTCGGGCATACCACGATGCCGGCATTGATAGAGACCACTTCTTAGTAATGAGCTGAATAAGAGGTCTCTTTAAGCGGTAGCGGCATTGCGTGCAAGAATCAATTAGTGTACTAGAGCGTATAAAAGTTGAGAATTTGCAGGAAGTAGGTGTAAAAGAGGAGTTTGTAGGTAAATTGATCAAGAAATTCGACAGTTTAGATGAAGCATGTGAGGTTGAAGAATTATGGAAGCCATTCAATAAAGGAATCGTGTGGATGTTGCTATTATTAAAGGTGTAAGTAAAAGGAAAGGATGTAAGTGAAAGAATTTGTCAGAGAAGAAGAAAGCCAGGTTGGATTGGTTGGCTACAAAAGCCAATCAAATAAAGCAAAAGGCAACGATTGAAGATGTAAACAAGGCAAGAAATGAGTAAAAAAGTTTGAAAGGTGTTGTAAAAAAGAGGTTATGGCAAGGAAGAAGGAGAATGATAAAGATGAATTGCGTTCTAAAGAGACGGAAGGAATACTTTAAAAGTTTATTTAAGAACGAGATACACAATCGCAGGCCCCATTTTGGAAGTGAAAATTGCAATGAATGTGAAATTAGCATGAAAGGGATTGTGGAAGCATTGAACAGTATGAAATTGGCTGCTAAAGGCTGGACAGAGCATGGTAGCTAGTCTACTGTAACTCCTTTTTAACAGTTGCTAAAAGAGCGGCACCGTACCAGAAGACTGGTGCAAGGCCGTTATCGTTCCACTTTACAAAGTAAAATGTTCGCAGCAGGACTACAAAAACTACTAAGGCATTAGTTTATTATGCATCGTCGGCAAACTGTATGCAAAGGTATTGATTAAAAAAGTGACGAATGAAACTGATGAGAAGATATGGGATGTGCAAGCGAGATTTAGGAGAGGAATGGGATGCATGGATCAAGTCTTTTCCTTACGAAGTATAGTCGAAAAATTCTTGGATAAAAATCAACAGGTCCATTGCGCTTTCGTAGACTTGGAAAAGAACCATGACAAAGTGGTGAGGAATGAATTGTTGTTAACATTGTCCCAGAGAACGGTAGTTTGATACGAGCGCTGAAATCACTTTACGAGAATTCCACTGCTTGTGTCAGGATAAACGGAGCTTACACAGACAGGTTTAACATCGAAAAAGGTGTTAAGATAGGGATAAATGGTTTCACCATGGCTGTTTAACTTATACATAGACGGTTGTATAAAAGATTTAAAAAACAAAACAAAAGGCCAGGGTTCGAATTGATAACGAAACATCAGATGAGTTCAACGTAAGGAGAGAAGTACATCAAGGATGTTTATTGTCACCTTTATTATTCAATGTGTGGCTTCGCCATGGCTGTTTACCTTATATACATAGACGATTGTATAAAAGATTTGAAAGAGTGCGTATGGATTGAAAATAAATTATTTGATCCTCAAATGCCTCTTTTACGCCGATGATCAGGTTATATTAGCATCATTTAAGGAGTTGCAGGTGATGGTTAATATTATGCATGATGCCCTAAAAATTAGAGGGATAAAAGTAAAGTAAGCAAGACGAAAGTAATGGTTTTTGAAAGAGATTAAGCATGATCATCTGCAAGGTGCTGATTGAAGGAGAAAGCGTGGAACAAATGAGTGAGTTTGTTTGCTTGGGTTTGGAGTTTTAGAGTGACGAAAATTATGACTTTGATATTGAGAGAAGGGTGTTGGCAGGAAAACAAATAAATGACGCACTGCATAACTTTATGAGCAGCCCGAACGTGTCAAAAAAGGCACGACTGGCTGTGTATAGAGGAGTGATGGTTCCTGCAACACTTATGTAAGTTAGTGAATGTTGAGTTTGGCAAAAAAATAAGATCAATGCTGCAGAGATGAGTAGTCTGAGGAGCATAGCCGGAGTGACTCTGATGTATAGAGATAAGGGAACTATGTGGTGTGATAGAAGATGTGGTAACAAAGATAGATAAAGGAATGCTTAGATGGAGAGGATGGAGAAGATTGACGAAACAAATTTATAAGGCGAGTGTGAATGGACGGAAGGCGGTAGAGGTCGACCTCAGCGAACGTATCTCGATCAGATCAACAATGTTTTTTAAGAAAGGCCAGGTCAAGAGTACCAACAACCGAGTAGTAGTCTCTGTCTACCCCTACGGGAAAAAGGCGTGACTATATGTATGTATCAAGTATTTAGTGGTTGATATTTATTTTTTTTTTTATGCTACTTATTATATGAACATTTATTTACTGTCATGTTTGGGTTAATTTTTCTTAGCTGTAACAAGATGAAGATTTTAAAAAAATAACTGATTCATTAAATTTTTTTTTAATTAAAATAATTCGTTGCCAAAGACACGGGGAAAATTTTGTTTTTTTCCACTCCCTCCTCTTACATTTCTTTTTGTTCCAAAATCCAAACCACGCTCCCGTCTAATAAGGTATCTAACCCATAGAAAAAAGGAAATTTACCCATTACAAATGAAAATTTAATTTTTTTAAATATTTACTTAATTGAAAAGTCAAATGAATACTGCAAACTAAATAAATCTTTTTTTTAATTTATACAATAAAGTAAATACGAACAATAGTAAAGAATATATTGATAGATATTTTTATATTACTAATCATTGAGGTAATTCAATTATGCATTAGTTCCGATAATTTTTTTAAAGCAAATATCTCTTAAATAAACTGGTCGCTTTAAGTAGAATCGCTTTGCAGCAATAAAAATAGGAACGATGACCCCGTAAGACACAATTAACCTTTTTTTAATCGTTAACAATCCGACTTTCTTTGTCTGTATTTATTCAAAACAGCTTTAATAAGCACAATATTAGCAAAACGATTTTATTTAAATGGTCTCCAATAACCTAGTTAATAATGTTTAAAATGCATGTCTTGAACGAGGGAGAAATTATCACCATTTAATGATGTTTATGGAATAATTAAACTGTTTCTTAAATTTTGATTGTAGATCAATGTCAACGAATTTAAAACATTAATATTTTTGTATTAATAATTTTTATTAATAAGTTTTTTATTTTTATTTTTCATTCTTATTTTTAATTTAACAACTATTTACTAACTAACAAGAAATTTAAAAATAATACGTCAGCACTGAAGACACAATTATTTTGTATATTATTTATCAACAAATATTTTGTCAATACCGTCTCCTGTATGTATAATGAACAATTATGTGCATTTTTTGTAATAATATTTACATTTAAAAATTAATATTTGCTACTGGAATTTAAAATTATTATGACATAGTATCAGTTTATCTAATTAATATTGTATATACATAACAAAATCTGGCAAAGAATGAGATCCATTTCCTGTCACAAACATAAAAAACTTAAACAACATATGGCATACTAAAATTAGATAGTTTAGTTAACAATCAATGCCATTGATAATTAACATTTTTATTAAAAAATGTTGTGCATTAAATTACTCAAATGAAATTTTATCAGCCCTTTTCAAAACATAATAGTTTTGTTAGTTTATTCATAATATTTTAAATCAGACTCCTAATTATTATTCTTTGGCAATAAGTAGTGTTATAGAATATGAATTTAAAATTTATTCCAATAATTTTTTCTACGCATCAATTTCGCATTTAAACTTTTTTTTAACTCTTGGATTAACTTCTGCTAGATATATAGATTGTAGATTGTAGGGGGGGTCGTGAAGGCTATGCTGCCTCTCAAGCACTTTGATCTATCAAATCTTTTGTGCATAACCCTTAATCTATTCGAGGCCCGGGATTCCGAGACTTCGAGCAAAGTTTATCAGTTTCCTGGGGGCTAAGTTTCTGACATTGAAAAACTTTAGGAATGCCCCTTCCAGAAACTTAAGCCTCTTGCAGAAAAGCGCTGTGCATTCGCAAAGCAAATGTTCTGCAGTTTCAGCGAAGTTTTTGCAGTAGCGGCAACTATCACTCTCTGTTTTGCCCATCTTTTTAAGGTGATACCTCAGAGGGCAGTGTCCAGTGAGGAGCCCCGTCACCAGTTTCAAGTATTTCTTGTCCAACTCGAGGAGCTGTTTAGCTTTCCTTGGTGAAAGGCTTACTAGCCTTTTCGCTTGTCTTTGTCCTGGTACTTTATGCCAGTGAGATTTCATTTCATCTGTTGTAGCGTCGAACCACTTCTTTCAAGTGGGCCTTGGAAAGTCCACAGATGGGTTCTGGGCCGAAAAATTGTGTATTTGCCCCTTCTTTAGCAAGGCAATATGCTTCTTCGTTGCCTTTAACGCACTTGGAACCAACATCAGAGTAACCTGATTGTTCACTGCCAGTTGTCTCAGGGACTGTTTACAGTCCCAAGTCAGCTTAGACTCACAAGTATATGACTTCAGAGCTTTTAGTGTTGCTTGGCTATCTGATAAAATATAGATTTCTGCCCTTCGGGTGTTTCTTTCAATGCACTTCTGGGAACATATCTCTATGGCATGTAATTCTGCTTGAAGGATGGTTGAGGTGTTACCAAGGGGTTTTGAAAGCCTAAAATTCGGCCCTATAACGCCCACTCTAACCCTTTCATCCATCTTGGATCCATCAGTGTACCACACTACAGCATCGCTTCCTAGTTGAGGTCCGTTCTCTGTGCAAACTTGGTGGTTGTTTATAACCACTTCAAACTGTATTTCAAAGTCATACCTAACTGGCATAATATCTGTCGGCTTAGACATGGATTATTGGAAAATATTTTTTAAAATCTTTAAATGTCCATTCCGATTTCTTGCTCTTATATTTATTGTCTGGTTCAGTCTGAAGGTACTGATTGCTGCTTATTTCATTACACATAAGTGCAATGGTGGAAGGTTCAGCATTACCTCTACGGCTGCAGTAGGGCACGTGAATGTTGCCCCTGTGATTCTCAGACAAGCTAGCCACTGCACTTTCTGCAGCTTGACTTGTGCCGAAATTTGTTGCATTTTAGGCCACCATATCAATGAAGCATAGGTGACCATTGGTTTAATGATCGTTTGGTATGACCAGTAGAT
Organism: Agelastica alni; assembly: GCA_950111635.1. Classification (NCBI taxonomy): domain Eukaryota; kingdom Metazoa; phylum Arthropoda; class Insecta; order Coleoptera; family Chrysomelidae; genus Agelastica; species Agelastica alni. The sequence goes on along the minus strand of OX467711.1, from coordinate 47,571,082 downwards.
CATTTTTGGTTTCAGACCCCATGTCATGCCAAAGACTCTGCGGCATGTCCAGCTTGCCGCTATATATCTGGAAAGAATGTGGTTGAGTTGGCTGTTCCATGTCAGTTTTTGGTCGATTATTATGCCCAAATATTTAACTACTTTGGAAATGATAGTTTAGTTAATAATCAATGCCATAATATTTTAAATTAGGCTCGTAATTATTATTCTTTGGCAATAAGTAGTGTTAAAGAATATGAATTTAAACTTTTTTTTAACTCTTGGATTAACTTCTGCTAACTATAAATGGTAAATTTATGTTTGAGAAGATCCGTTTAACAATAAATTATGAAAAAAATTAGCCCGTCCCTTCAAAATCACCTACACTTACAATTTACCTTCTACAAAACGGCCTAGTATAAAGCTAACAAACTATGATTAGACCAGTGGTGATATATGGAAGCCAAGCCTGGACACTGACAATGAAAAACGAAGAAAGGCTCCTAAGAATTGAGAGAAAAATACTCCGAAAAATCTTCGGTCCGCTACAAGAAGAAGGATGGAGAATAAGATACAACCACGAACTAAGAGAACTTTATAAATTCCCAGACATGGTAAAATTCATCAAAATATTAAGACTGAATTGTGCTGGATAGACGATTAGAATGCCAAATGAAAGTACGCCAAAAAGGATATATAAGGTACATTTCGAAGGAAAGAGGACCAAGTGAAGACCTCGACGTCGATGGGCGGAGAACGTCGCGAAAGATGCAGCCGAACTACTTCAAGTGAGAAACTGGGAGAGAGATTAGCCATGAGCAGAGACGATTGGAGGAGGACGATAGGGGAGGCCTGGGTCCAGTAGGACTGAAGCGCCATGGAGAGAGTATAAAGCTACCACTTTAAAACCCAATCTCATAATTTTTTTTCGGTTTTTCTTGCAAAAAAACACCCCATACTCTATACTATACCATTGTAGTCGATGAAAATGTATTTTTAGATTAGGTCGTTTTTTGCAGGAAGAACAAGAAATGGACTTCTGGAGAAGAGCGGCAGGAAAATCCAGGAGAGATAGAGTCCCAAATGAAACCATTAAACAAGAAATGGGAATACAACACGACATTATTGATGACATTATAACTAAACAGCTAACATGGTATGGGCACGTCCAAAGAATGTCAGAACACAGAATCCCAAAGAAAGTACCAAACTGGAACCCCCAAGGAAACCGAAAACGAGGAAGACCGCGCAGAAGCTGGAGAGACAGAGTGGACAAGGAAATTCGAGAGACGGATCTGGAAGAAGGCCTTTGGATGAACAGAGAGGAATTAGGAGTCGGAAGACGTAAAACGTTGTAACCCGATGTATATATACACAAAAAAATATTTGAGGGGGACATTTGTAAAAGAAGATAGATGATTTTGATAGGAGTAGGTTTACCTTGGATCCTTCTTTTCTTAACTACCATGCCATACCATAAAATATTGATAGATCACAGAAATATTGGTACACCATACCTTATACAAAATTTTAATACAGATAAGTGTGAAATTTAAACATAGTTATATAGTACTTAAAAAAACTATGTTTTTTCGAAAAATATTATTTTAAAAATAGCTTTTTGGGTTCTTATGGCAAGTTCCTGGTTTTGGTGTTCCTCCAACAATTATTATATCCTACATACTGATTTTAAAAGTTATATTATAATGTTAGATTGGTTTTTTTTTTCAAGAACAATTTGGTAAGTTTGTTTAAGCAATAAATTTACGAAGAAAATATTTATTTTAATAACTGGGTCATAGATTTTTCAAAGGTTATAGCGGTAAATTTTGCAACATCGCTTATTGAAACAATAAGTTCGTGAATTATCTGTCCAATGTAATCAATGCATTTGTAGGTTAATACGAGTATAATTTGACAGAATTGGTGTTAATAAACCAGAAAATCCGCTAATTCAAAGTATTAAAAAAGGTGATGTGAGGATAAAATCGCGAAAAATATGCTCTGCTCCGCAATGCTCTTCATATTATGGCAATTCGATTAGATCTTTGCATAAATTTCCTTCAAATTCTAAGGCAGCTCAGAAATGGAAGATGATCTTAAAGTTAGAAAAACCAATCTTAAAGTTTGTTTGTTTGCAGCAAGCACTTTGTGAAAGATGATTTTTTCAATGGTAAGTTTGATATTGTTGTCCAATGATCTATCATTTTATTTGTGATTATTCATAGTGACTTCAACAACACAGAGAAAGCGTTTGAAAGATGGATCTGTTCCTAGCCAGAACTGTCCAGTGTTGAAGTATCAACAGTCCATAATTAATTGGATTATAATATATAATCCTTAATTTATAGAACATGTTCACCCACATAATACAATATGTCCAAAATTGATATTTTGACTTTCAAAAGCATTGCAACAAGAATCCAGCGACAATAAAACTGAAACGTCGAAAACAAACCTTAAAACCAGCTTCAATCCAATAGTTTAACACAAAAAATTAACTCAAATCTCTGAGATAACTAAAATTTCCTTCAATACAAGTGATCAATTGACAGAATATTTACTGTTCACACCTCGATCCGATATTTTATCATTGACAGCGCCATATCGCGTTACATGATTTTTCACTATCCCATGCGATTTATAGTTTTATATTCAGTCGGGGAAACCCACTTGTTTTTAGTAAGGGGAATCCCATGAGTTTAAAATCATTTTGTATTTAAACATTTTAGTTTAGCCCTGTCTGTTTTACGCTTTTAGAGTTAATCAAACTAAAAAGTAAAAAATAATTCTTAACATAGGAATAAAATTACTAACGAGAAAATTAATGTCACTGTTCTAAAAGTGTGGGGTGCTTTCATTCAGTACGCAGAGTTAGTTTAAAAATGTCATACAAAGCACCCCACGCTGTTAGAACAGTGACATTAATTTTCTCGTCAGTAATTTTATTCCTATGTTAAGAATTATTTTTTACTTTTTCGTTTGATTAACTCTAAAAGCGTGTTTTTTAGTTTTTTTAACTATAATTTATTTTTCACTTTTTAGTTTGAATTGTTTTACTCACAAAAAAATTAGGTATTAAATGGTAAAAGCACAAAAAGAATGCATCGGCCGGGGATCGAACCCAGGTTAACCGCGTGGCAGGCGAGCATTCTACCACTGAACCACCGATGCAATGAACTGTGTTAATATTTGATCTGCGCGCATGGGTAGTTCACGCACTAGTTCTATCTCTCTTACTCTCATGCAAAGGATCCCTAAAGAAATTTATGAATCCTGGCGAAAGTAATCCGGATAATCGGATATTTTGATCAAATTATTGCATTGTCTTTAGTCTTTGAAAAGTGTGCAAAGTTTAAATTAAATCTGATCGCTAAAAGTAGGGCAAAATCGAGACCAAAGAGTCAGTTACAAACATACATAACAGCAAACAAGATACAGGTGAAACTAATATAAGCATGGTTATAAATATAAAAAAATATTTAGTATTCGTTATTCTCATCTGGAGTGCTGTGTGCAACATAAAATAATTTGTATTCACAGTTGTCTAAATAAGACAATTGTTTGTGTTTCTGGTTTTCAGAACCATAAAAATTGTTATTTTTAGGTTGTTTAAAATAACTCAAGAACTTATATAAACCAAAGAACCCACAGTTTTTATAAGGACGAATTAGTTTCAAAAATTTAAAACATAATATCCAAGTTAACAGCCACGAACTTTCGAGGGAATTCTTTAATTAATAAATGAAAAATTTAAATCCATTTAACTATAATTAATATCCATGACTAAAAAAAATGGAACTTTGGTAATTGATCATACAAGTAATCATGCCAATTAGTTAAAAGATTTCAGACATCACTTTTCATATTTGTAACTTTCAACTACCAAAGAAGTTCCTATTTAATTTTGTGAAAATTTCTAGCACTAACTTACCCATGACCAAAAGGTGAAATAAAGTAGAAACAGCAATGTACCCGGTTGTCCATAATATTTTTTCTATTTAGGCCAGATTCATCTTTTAAAAATCTCTCAAATTGTTGATTAATGTAACCAATTATTTCATCAAATGAGTCTCTATTATCGATTGCATCTCCAAAACCAGGAGTATCAACTACAGTAAGTCTCAGTTTAACACCTCTTTCTTCTATTTCAACAGTGGAAGGTTCTAATCTCACAGTCTGTTTCATTTTTTCTGTAAAAACAAATTAATGGATATCATGTCAAAGAAAATTTTAAAATTTAGTTTACTGTCACCTATTTTGTAGTTTTATTTGATATTTAATTAATTTATACATTAAAAGCAAGTTTTAAAATGCCACTGAATCTTATAGTATTTTAATTATTTCTCATATGTAATTTATACATTTGATGGCAATAGTATTTACAGGAAGGTAATTAACCTAATTTACAATTTAATCTTATCATATTTTAATTAATACATACATTAATACATACATTAAAATTTTGAAAAGTGGAAATCAATCAAGAACATTCAAATAATATAAAAAAACTATATACTATTTATGACTTGGTATTATTAAAGGAATTATTGTGATACGAAGAAAAAAATGAACAAAAAATTGGGAATTAGAATAGACACATGGAACATATGGAGCCTATATGAACCCGGCAAAGCACACAATACTATAAGAGAGATGAAAAGGCTCAACATAGCAATTCTTGGCATCAGCGATATGCGCTGGCCTGGGTTCGGCAGATGCACTATAGGCGATCATGAGGTGCACTACTCTGGGGAAGATGGCAGACAACATCGTAATGGAGTGGCATTTATTATTCGCAGAGAGCTCAATAAATATGTCACATATCTGATAGTCATCACAGCACAGTTAAGCTCGAAACCAGTAGATATCAATCTTATACAGGTCTATGCCGCAACGGCAGATAGTAGCGAGAATGATTTAGAGAAGTTTTATACCGACATCAAAAGTGTAACAAACAAAATGAAAAACAAAGACATCACTATCATAATTGGGGACTTTAAAGCCAAGGTGGGCAAAGGTCGACAAGAAAACATCTTCGGAGACTTTGGACTTGGACAATGTAATGAACTGGGAGTCCGTTTTATAGAATTCTGCATGCAGAATAATCTATGTGTGACAAACACCTTTTTCAAGCTACCACCAAGGCGACTATATACTTGGAAATCACCAGCAGATACCCAAGATAACATAATAAGAAATCAAATTGACTACATAACAATAAATGAATGATTCACATTCACATTCACAGATAACCAACAAACAATCGCAAAGGATCTAGAAGATAGATTGCAAACTATGGATCCAAGCATTCAAAATACTGAAGATCACTGGAAGCAGTTCAAAGCAATAATACAGGAAACTACAATGAATATCAAAACGGTCAAAAAAAAATAAACAAAAATGGATGACTGGGGAAATTTGGGATTGATGGACGACAGAAAAAAATATAAAAATAAAAACGCCGAGAAATACAGGAGGATTAATGAAGAAATTAGAAGAAGGGTACGCGCGGCAAAAGAAACATGGTATAGCAACAAATGCACGGAAATCGAAGAACTACAGAAAAGGAATGATACGTTTAATAAGTTTAAAAGGGTGAAAGAAGTAATAGGAACATACAGACCGACAGCAAATAGTCTAGTTGACAGACAAGGTAACATTATCGCCAACGAGCATGATAACCTAGAAAGATGTAGAGAATACATTGGAGACCTGTTTGAAGACGAAAGAACAGAAATAGTACTGGAAAATATGACGTCTGGACCAAAAATAACATTAGATGAGCTCGAACAAGCCATGAATACTGCACAGTAGAATGTACAACAAAATAGAAGAACAGTTAAGTGAAGCACAATTTGGATTTCGTAATAATCTTGGAACCAGGGAAGCACTGTTTAGCCTTCAGGTCTTAGTTCAAAGATGCAGGGACATGCAACACCCAGTCTTTATGGGTTTTATTGACTCTGAGAAGGCCTTTGATATGGTCAAGCACATCGAAATGATTAGAATTCTGCAGCAGATGGGAATCGACGATAGAGACCTGTGAATCATCGCGAATCTTTATTGGTATCAATGTGCAAACATTTGACTCAGCCAGAACACATCAAAGGAAGTGGAAATACGACGTGGAGTAAGGCAAGGGTGCATTCTGTCTCCTTTAATATTTGATATCCACTCTGAATATATCTTCAGAGAAGCTTTGGACGAAGTGGACCTTGGTATTAAGGTAAACGGAATTGACATCAATAATTTGAGATATATGGACCACACGGTGCTAATTGCTGCTAGTCAGGAAAAACTGTAAATACTCATAAACAGAGTGACTGAGTCATGTAACAAGTTTTTTTTTTTTTTTATGTTCTGGTTCCCACGAAAAGGGATATCCTGTAATGTTCAGAGAACATCGTGGGAACCAAGGGAAAGAAGGTAGGAGTTGGTGTTCTTAAATTTCTGGAGGTTGTATGCCTCGGGGAACACCTCCCTAGGCAATGAGTTCCAAAGCCTCGCAATTCGTTGGATGAATGAGTCTTTGGAAAGTGATGTTCTGCAGGTCTCCAAAGTGACCACGAAGGGGTGTGAAGACTGAACTTGACGGGTTAATCTCGAAGAGACTGCCAAAGGAGGAACGATTGTTGATATTTCAGAAGAGCATCGCCCATGAAAATATCTATAAAATAGAGAAAAATCGCCAACTTTTCTACAGTGTTCCAGACAAGTGAGCGAGTTTGTAAGCGAGGCATCACCGACGAGACGAATTGCCCTTTTTTGGACAGAATCCAGTAGCTTCAGGATATGTTTAGGTGCTGCACTCCAAATATGGGAACAGTACTCCAGTACAGGTCGGATCTGTGCCTTATAGATCATAAGCAGCTGACTGGAGGTGAAATAGCTCTTGGCACGAAACAAAAAACCAAGTTTTTGGGATGCACTTTTGGCAATGGACCTCACGTGATTTTCTCAGGAAAGGTTATTGCTGATAGTAATACCAAGCATCGATATGGATGACTTCAGTGGTATGGTTACTCCTGACAAAGTTATGTTAGGCACAGTGAGATCGGCTTTTCTAGAGAAAAGACATGCTTGTGTTTTGTTTGCATTGAATTCTACCAAGTTATTGGATCCCCATTCGAGAATTGTTGCTAAGTCCATATTTATATTGTTAACATTTCTTCCTCATTCATTTCTGGTTTCACGGGCTGATATAGGGGCCCTGGAAGAGAATGCGGTATGGAGAGTACTATCATCGGCAAAGCTGTGTACGGGACATGAAGTTGCTTTCAATAGGTCGTTGATGTGAAGTAAAAATAGTGTTGGTGCTAGAATGGATCCTTGCGGAACACCAGCATTTATGAGTAGAGTGTCAGATGAAACTCCATCGACCACTACTATGAGCTAAGACTCAATACTTCAAAAACCAAAGTTAAGGTTGTCAGCAAAACACCAATACCACCAATACAAATCAGGGCATACGGGATACAGCTTAACAGGTTAACAACATCTTATACCTGGGCGCTAATATTAATGACAACTGGGACATGAGCAAAGAAATAAAGATCTGTATCGAAAAATCCAGAACTGTCTTCTTTAAATTAAAAAGAATTCTCTGCAACAAAGGAATAACTTTAAAATTAAAAATCATACTAACACGCTGCTATATATTCTCCACATTGCTCTATGGAGTAGAGAGTTAGACTCATTATTGAAGAGGCTGGAGGCCTTTGAAATGTGGGTCTACAAAAGGATCCTACGAATAAGCTGAATGGACCGAATAAGAAATGAGGTAGTTCTACAACGAATGTGGAAAAACACAGAAATAATTAAAATAATAAAATGCCGAAAACTCGAATTCTTCGGCCGCGTGAAGAGGTATCCAGAGAAATATTAACTCCTTCATTTAGTGATGCAAGGTAAGATTGCCGGAAGTAGAGAAGAAGAACATCTTGGCTCCGAAATCTTCGATAGTAGTATTGCAAATCATCCGCTGAACTATTCTGAGCTGCTATAAACAAAGTTATTATAGCCAATATGATTGCCAACGTTCGATAATCAGACAGGGTTTCCTGAAGAAGAAGAAATTGTAAAAGGTGATCCATTATAAGTTTAACCAGTTAGGTAGGTACTTACATTACATTTTTGCGGTTGGGCCATTGGTATAGGCACCTATGTCACCTAGATCTTTGATCCTTTGTGACTACCACTGTGCCTTCAGGGCATCAAAATTTCAGTCTGCTGGTTTTGGCAAACCGCAGGATTTCTGTTGGCCCTGTCTCATTTAGATCACTTGGATCCATTATCATGTGGCCACACGTTTGGTACCTGTACACCACTAGCATCGAGCAGCAACACAAAATTTGTATGCTGCTCTCTTCCTTTTCTCAGCATAGTCGGCAGTTTTTCTTAGAACGATGTGGCCAGTGAGCAGGCCAAGCATGCTGCTTAGCCTATTCCGGTTCATCATCCAGAGTGTGTCTGCCCTCTTCTGGAGAGGTTTTTTCATCAACTGCCTTGATGTTCTGAAGCCAGTATTTGCATTCCACTGAGTAATATGTTCGTGCTCAAGGATTAGTTTTAACGTCAGTTTAGCTTTGACAATTGGCATTCCGACCAACTGGCTTCTTGGTTCCACCAAAGTCCCATTTCTTGCCAGTTCATCGGCTAACTCAGTTCCATTTATCCCTGTGTGCCCAGGAACCCATGTAAGAGTGACAGTTGGTCACTTTGTTTTCTGTCAGGTGAGTGACACACCTGAGTATGGCATAGACCTCGGCCTGGAAGACCGAGGCGTGATTCCCCAGAGGTATGCTTTCCCTGTGGTTGCAGGATGCTCTAAACACACCTGCCTCGTAGCATCCCTGGTACCCTGATCCTTCAGTGTACCATCGTTTTACTCCTGGGCTGGTCAATGGTGTTTTCTTCAACCAGTCTTCTCTGGTTGGTATTTTTGTTTTGTAGTTTTTTCTTATCAAGGTCTTTTTCAGAATCTTGTCTGATTTTATTGTGAAGGGGTGTTTGCGGAGGGCCTCAATCTTGGTGTGACCAATCCTGTTGCTCCTCCACCCACCCTAGGTAGTTACTTGATCAACTTAAATTTAAATATTTTTTTTATAATTAAAATGTTTTACAGGAGAAGCAAAAATTCTTCATTTATTAATAACATTAATAATACATGCACCATACTCTGCCTTCATATTTTGTTAAATTATTATTGTTTTACAAATACCACAAATAAAATTGTTTATTTTACCTATCTATTTTTATTTGAATCACCCAATTACAATATGAGCTTTAACAATTCTGTTGGAATACTCTAAAAATGTATAAAACAAAAACCAGTACCTGATTCTTCATTATTCTGGGTTTAACTACATGTACATAATATGTATAAATACAATATAAGCCAGGTAGCTCCATTCATAATGTGTTTATAGGAAGCTTAAAAACTTCTTTTGACAATTGACACATATTTAATTACCTGAATGTAAATTTATCTTCAATTACATTTACATTAATAGTAAGAGTGATATTATTGAATGAAAAATACCAAATTAAAAGTTAAATATGCACAATTAATTATTAAATAAAAGTAACAGCAAAAGATTTCTGAATGAGTTAATTCCCAAAGCAAAAGAGTTCACTTCTGACTCAAAGGGTATCGTTTTTGTTCTTTTGTTGGCACATTATCGATGGGACACATAGTTTTAAAAATTATGAAAACGATTAATAAAATGACAATCCACTAATAAAGTATTATAGATAAATGCTGTTACTTTCTAAAGAAAAAGTTTTAAGTAATTAAAAGTTTTAAAGTTTAAAAAAATATATGACATGAGTAAATTACTGATTGAAATGTATATGAAATTATTATTTACCAATGTTATTAAAAAATGATAATTCTAATAATTCCAGAAAGCTATCTGTTAAAACTATCTACACAATATTCCTATGTTAGTTTTAGGTTACTAAGAATAAGTTTAAACAAAAATTAAGTTTCATTTTAAACTTACCCATAGCATCTGGAATAAGTCTTTCTGGGTATAAATCAGTCAAAAATAAAGATGTAACTAGGGTAGACTTTCCTAACCCACTCTCTCCAACTACCATAAGTGTAAATTCAAAGCCTTTTTTCACAGATTTTCTATGGACCTGATTTGGCAAATTCGCAAAACCAACATACCCTGGAGTTTCCAAACTTGAAAACTAAAACATGATTTAAAGGATTTTTCTTTACAAAAAGTAAACAAATAAAAACAGTTACAAAAACATAAACCGCGAAAATAAAAAACACTTACATTTTTCACAGATTCACTTGACATTTTAAAAGCCGATATTGTTTTTATGCTAAATTATCTACTTTAGGTGTATTTGGCAAATATAATAAGATAATTAAGAAACAGTCAACAACTGACGTCTAACATGTTATAGCCATTTTTAAACTAGAAGCAAATGCTTTATTTTGATTGGAAGCAGTATTTAGACAAAAGTGGGGTGTGGTTAGTGTGACTCATTTCAAATTAAAAAATAAATGTCCCTACGTATAAAATTTTCTATGAACTTTTATGTCGCATTTAGTAAAAATTTATCTCAAATTACCACATCAGTTCTATACTTAACTAATAACATGCACAGTTTTAAATATACTAAGGCTATTTTATATTTTTAAATTGGTAAAAAAAATGTTGGCTGATACCTTATTTAGTTGAAGAAGGTAGAATAATCTGATTTTAAATTTAAAAAGAAATTTTTTTAATTTTATTTAAAATTTAAATAATACATGTAATTTAAAAGAAAAAACATCACAAACAGTCCGATGAGTAAGCACCATTAGCTATAGACATATTTGAATTTAAATTGATTAATAAAAATTCATAAGATCATAAGTGATTAGTCTTATTTTTTTTTTCGAATACCTACTTTAGTATTTAATAAAACAAAATAATCCTAATGACAAATAAAAAGAATAGAATTAAAATATAATTATTGTTTTTTATCAATAATTTGTCTAAATTCATTGAAACTAATGATGAACTGTATAAAGAGAAGAAGACCACGTGTTAATGTTTTTGTTAGATCATTGTCAACAATTAATCACAATGCCCATATAGCATTTGAATCTGGTGTAAGAAAAATAGGGAATATGTTTCGAGGCGGCCGGGCAAGCGATAGCGCTAACAACGCGTTTTTACAGGTTACTGTAATATGTTAATAGAGAGGGAAAATGTTATTTCTCTTTTCAATTATGAAAACTGAAGGTAATCACTATCAGATCGATCAGACAGATTTTGGTATCTATAAAAGGCAATACATTCTAAAAAACTTTCTTGTCTCTGTTGCCTTCCATGATCTTTTAACTGAATAGTTGTTGATTAGACGTTGAGCATTGATTATAATCATTGTATTTGTATAATTAGAATTACAACCTATATAGAAGAAAGGGAGGCAATTTTTGAGTCAATTTGGAGACAAGTAGATTTTAGTTTGGAGACAACTGGCGATGTCGCTTAAATCAGATCGAGACTTCTTGCATTCAAACAATGTTTGGTCGTTTCTTATATTAGGGAATTGTGTAAAAATCATTTTCTAAGTTACTCGTAGCTTCTCTTACAATGCTGCTAAACTGTGCAATGATCTCCCCAGTTAAAACTATACTATATTCAACTTAAAAAAAACTGAAACGCCTCTTAAATTGATTATAATCACTCAATAAAAATTATAAATTTAATAAAAACTTTCTGATATTCCTCATAGCCAAACTATATACATCTAATGAAGCCGTAGTACATGTTGGGAACTTTTTATCGGACAGATTCTCAATACAAAAAGGCGTCAGGCAGGTACGGGGAATATATAATGCGTAGGACACTGGAAGACTGAACCAGTGGAGTCTTTATTGGCGGAACCAAAATTAACAATCTCCGATACGCGGATGACACCATCCTACTAGCAAATAAACCAGAGGAACTAAATACCCTGATTGTAGACAGGGAAAATATGAATGGACCAGATATAACAAAAGTAGGACGGTGCCAAGTAGTACATCAGTTCGTTTACCTGGGTGTACTAATAACAAATGAAGGAGGCTGCACACAAGAGATAAAACGCAGAACAGCAATGAAAAGCCTGGAAAAAACCTGGAAGGCTATCTCGCTATCTCGCTAAACACAAAAAAAAATTGTTGAAACTCTAATATTCCCAATATTCTGCACGGAGCGGAGTCCTGAAAACACAAGACCGAAGAAAAATAGATGCATTCGAGATGCACTGCTGAAGAAGAATAGGTACTTCGAGTCCCATGGACGGCAAGAAGAACGAACGAGTCTGTCCTTAGGGAAATTAAGGAAACGCGGCGACTATCCCAAATAGTGAACACCAAGCTACTAAAATACTTCGGCCACGTTACAAGACGCAATAATGATAATTTAGAGCGTTTGGTTGTCTATGGCAAGGTGGAAGGGACTAGACCGAGAGGTTTCCCGAGAAGATGGTCTGACCAAATAAAAGAATGCACTGTAACAATCTTTAGAGAAGCATTGCAGTGAATGGGGATAAGTGTAGAGAAGCAGTGAGGAAAGCTGCAACACTACATAAGAATCGTCTATGTGATCACTACCCTTCTGTCAAGAAGGAAAGAAGAAGAAGATAGCAATTATTTTAATTATTGCTGATGTTTAATGATTTCTTACATCGACTCGCTTAGGTGATAAAGTTAGTCTTTCGGGTTATTTTCATTTTTACTTGGACCTTTTTCGATTGTTATATAGCCACTTGTATACTCTCATCATATTTTAATATTTTGAGAACCATATGTTTCTGTGATTAGTGAAGACACTAAAGTTGGATCCGGTATATTTTCAATGCTCTCTGGAATTTCTGGCATTATCCTATTTTGGCATTCAAAAATGTGAGGTAGGTACCTCACCTTTTTTCAGAAACGGTTTTTTTACAAAAAATTTAAACTTCATTCAAATTTCGACGTCGAGATTAGCAGATCAATATAAAAAAAACATTTGAAAATGCCTATTTTCAATATTTTATAGCGAAAATATGATAAACTTCCAAATAATTACAATTTTATATTTTTAAATTAGTAAAGAAAAATATTATTAGCTGATACCTTATACAGTTTAAAAAAACAGCAATGAATTCGATGATTTTCTCGATAAAAGATATTCACTTTTATGGATGAATATCGAATAATGTCACCTGAATTTTTTCATTTTTTAAAAGAATCATGTTTTTAAAAAGAGCTCGAAAACAATACATTTCCTTATGGAGTTTGTAATGTCCAAATTTAGTTTTTCTAGTCTCTTTTACTATCGCAGCGCCCTCTAATGGTAATAAAAATCGCGGATAAAGCCTAAGAAAAAAAGAAGAGACAAAAAAACGTTTGTGAGAATAAATAAGGTTAAGTTGTTTAATGTGCAAGTACACGTTCTTTTAGAACTAAATAGGATAATAGTAAAATTAACATTTAATTTGCAAATAAAAAAATATTGTATATCAATTTATCTATAAATAAGAAGCAAATAAATTTGCATTTAGTTTCGACCTAAAAATTTGATATTTATCCTTATTTTTAATTGAAACCAAAATAAAAGATGAATTCTGAAGATTCAGATTTAAGTGATAGTGACCTTGAGGTATTAATTTTTTGTTTTTTTTTATAAAAATGCATTATCCTAAAGTATGTTTATTTTACAGCTTCAACAGGCTTTTGCCGAAGGAAAGCTAAAACCTGGGCTGAACACCGTTCAAGTGCAACCCAAACAATTTTTAAATAATGTAGTAAGTATGCCTTTTTAATTGAAAATAATAGTAACTTCTTTTATTGTTCAAAAATATTCATATACCTAATGACAAGTGTTCTTATACTTACTATCTGATGTAGCATATTTTTAAATTTGAATCATCATGTATGTGTACCATGGTTGTTCAAAAATTAATATTCTTCATTAAAGTTTAAAAATTAATGTACTTAAACTATACAAAGCATCATTTAGATTTGGCGCGGAGAATTATTTTTATATTTGGGGCAATGTAGTAATTTTATATCTTGGCTGAAATCTATCGAGTAGAATCCCTAATTCCCTGATCAAAAACTCGTACATTACTAAAAATATTAATTTGCAACATCTTTTTTTTCCCATTTCTGTCTGCAAGAAGGATTACCATATGCATTTTAGACACACTAGAACATGTCTTCATTAAATATTTACTTTTAAAGTAAAGAAATTAAAAATATTTCTCATTTTAGAGTGGCTTAAAACAGAAACTTGAGGAATTAAAACTTAAGTTACCTTGGATAGAACGATTAGATTGTGTTAATGTACAAGCACCTCTAGCACCAGAATTAGCAGCTCAAATTTTGACACAAGAAGAAAAGAGAAGCAATGAACTTAAAAATAATAAAAAACTTCCACAATTTGCTCCATCAGAAGATCCAGTTCTTAATGATTTTAAAAGAGAAATGATGTTTCATCGCCAAGCACAGGCCACAGTATTGGAATTTATGCCAAAATTAAAGGAAATGGGACTTTCTACAAAGAGGTAAAATAATTGCTATTTTTATAAGTTGATTATTGCAAGTTAAAATATAATACTTGTATTTGGTATTTATTGTGCAAAGTAGTTGTATGGGGTATTTCAAATAAACTTATGTTTTAAGATTACCTTAATGTTACAATAACAAAAGCATGTTTTGAAGGAAATTGTTAAATTAAAAATCCTTTCTTAAATGTAGAATTAATTTTTTTAGAAAAATGTATCTAATTTGTTTCAGACCAGATGACTATTTTGCTGAAATGGCAAAAACAGATGAACATATGCAGAAGATCAGAGAGCACCTAATGAAGAAGCAGGAGCAGCAAAAGAGGAGTGAAAGAATGAAACAATTAAGGCTACAAAGGAAAGATGGCAAGATGCTTCAAGCTCAAGTAAAGTTACAGAGACAGCAGGATAAGAAGGAAATGCTTGCTCAGGTTAAAAAAGTCCGTAAAGGCATGTCTAAAGATCTCGATTTTCTTGATGATAAAAGTAAATTGAGGGCAAAAAAAACAGCAGAAAAAAAGAAAATGAAGGACAATAAATTTGGTTTTGGAGGTAAAAAACGAGGAATGAAGAGAAATACAAGGGACAGTGCTGCAGACATTAGTGAATTTAAAAATCCTGGAAAAGCTGGCAAGAAATTCAATAATAAAGGAAAGGGCAAATCAGGAAAACAACATAGAATGGGCAAAAATAAAAGGATAAAAATGAAAGCGAAGGGAAAAAAATAATTAAACTTTATATTAAAAAAAGTGTTTTATTCCAAATAACTTTGTAGGTAAGGTTATGTATTATGTGAGTGGGGCATAGTAAGGTTCGCCTCTCCACTGTGACCCAAAATGGGTCTATTGCGGCTCACCTCTAGAGGTTACAGTTCACAGCACAATCCAGTTCTTCTAGCAAAATTCATGGTTCTATGAGGTGAGATTTTATTGAAATCGGTAGGTTCTAAGTTTGTAAAACCAAATATGTTGAACCTTATTCTTCTTAAGCAGGGGCATGCAGCAGTTTTATCTTCCACACAGCAAAACTGACAGTCCGTTTGTTGGTTTAGACCTATCTTTCCGAGGTGGTATCTTAATAAGTGTCCTGTAAGAGGTCCTGTCAGAATTCGCAGGTAGTTCCTACTCCATTCCAGGATCTGCTTGGTTGTGTTTCTCAAGAGTTTTGGTAAAAAGGCCTTCAAATGTACCAACCGAGTCTTTTTCTCTCCGCCCAGTCCAAAATAATGGTTTTGGCAGCACTTGTGTTTTGCGAGGATGTCGACTTCTCGTTGCCCTCTACCCATGTACTCACAACAAAGTCACTGTTGTTTGCATCAAGGCACTCTAGGGATTCGATGCAATTCCATACAAGTTTAGAATTTATTAGACAGCCTGGCTGTCTGATATACTAATGTTTTTGTTCACTAGAAGTCTGTTAGTCAGCTGGGGTGCAAAGCTAGTTCGAGTCCATAGCAGAATACTACACGTGCACACTGTGAAACGCTAAAGGACTAACAAAATACTGGCAGCCAGACTTATTCTTGGAATCTCCTGGCTCAAACACTTGCAATCCAGTATGACCGAAAGTCAATACCAGAATGTTTCTTGTCAAACTGCCTGACTAAAAATATCAGACCTGTAGTCCGGATTTGCCAAATAAATATTGAGGGTAAGTGCCAATACCTGTCAAAATTACTTCATGAGAACAACATCGACTTGGTCTCCATTCAAGAAACCCATGCAGCTGACGAGGACCAACTTTGGACTACAGGAAAAATCCCAGGCTACAACATCATTGGAGCAACCTACCACCATGCTTATGGACATGCAACATAGTCCGTAGCAACATAGAAAACGCCCAGCTACTTTCATCAGTGAATGACAACAATGCCCACACTATCACCGTAAAAATAGGAGACATCACTGTCATAAATGTATACAAACCCCCTGTGGTACCTTGGCCAGCCGAGATTTTGAAGAGCCATATCCATCCGGCAATCTACGTAGGCGATTTCAACAGCCATCATGAGCAATGGAAATACAACCAGAACTATGCGTGCGGACTTGACCTGGTGGATTGGCCTGAATGTCACCAAATGCACCTTATCTTTGACGCTAAAAATTAAAGAACTTTTAGATCAGCAGTCTGGAGATGCGACTACAACCCTGATCTATGCTTTGTCTCTGCAAATAACAAAACAGATCATCTCCCAACTACCAGGAGGGTCCTTAATAATTTCCCTCATAGCCAACATCGTCAAGTGCTCCTTGAGATTGGAATCCAAGTACCCCCTGTCAAATCTTTCCACTACCTAGGTGGAACTTTAAAAAAGCAAACTGGACCGATTTTTCCAATGATCTGGACAAGTGTATCAGGTGGATACCCCCAACGAGAAAAAATTATCACAGGTTTATCGGCACAGATGTTAAACTGAGTTTTCTGCTGTGCGCCAATAATCATTTCATGTCCTTTTCAAGTGGTAACTTTAGTGGTTCAAAGTGCACAATAATATCTGAATTTGGTATCAAAATACTGCTAAAATACTCATCTGTATAGTGTCAAGTTTAACGCACACAAAAGCAATAAACTGGAGCAGTAATACTGCTAACAAGCAGAACATATTGTTTTGAAGAAAGGCCAGGTCAAGAGTACAAACAACCAACGAGCATGCATGAGAGCAATGATGAAAGTAGAGGAAGCAAAAGATGTGTGTAAGAACTGTAGCAAGAGGAAGGAAGTGGTCTCTGCCTACCCCTATGAGAAAGAGGCGTTACTATATGTATGTATATATCTATCTATCTTTAAAAGCTATGTGTGTCTCTATTTTGCTGGGCACACTTTTCCAAAGCTATTTTTAGAGTAAAAAGGTGTTGTAAATCTTCCAGCTCGGAAGCCTGCTTGTTCCTCCGAGTGTTTATTTTTGATGTCTTCTAATAAATTTCTAAGAATCCTGTAATATATTCTTTCTATTGTTGGAATAACTGCTATGCCACGGTTATTCCTGGGATAATCTTTCGAACCATTTTGTGGATAGTTGATATATTAGAAGTTCTCCATTGAATCGGCATTTCTTCTCCATTTAGGCATCTTTCGAATAAGAGCCTTAGCATTCTTATAAGTTTTTCAGGTCCAAGAGATTCAATTTTGTTCTTTTATGGCTTGTACCTGACTTATCTGGAGATCTGTATAAGTTAGAGTGTGTATTTGATGTTGTTCTTCCAGAGGTCTTTAAAGTGGTGTACCCAGTCTTTGTATGTTACACTTCCTAAGTTTGATCCTTGCTTTTTTAATGTTCTTATCGTTTTTATGATCTTCCAAGCTTCTGAACTTCGGGTTCCTCTTATTTGATGTTTTATGTATGATATGAAAAATAAAAAGAAAGGGTAAACTAAATTTTATTTAAACTAAGTAAATTGTATCAGAAAAATTGTTAAAATAGTATAAATATAATATATAATATAATTATTTTTGTAATTTTCCTATTTTTTTTAAACATAAATATTTAGGTTTATCTTGTCTGTCTTTAGCTCACTAACTGGCAACTAAGCATGTGCATGTGTATGAATGAACTATCGAAATGAAATCGATAGTTCCAACGTACCATCGATGGTTTTCAAATAGTACGTTGCCTGTCAAAGACTATACAAAATACACAATCCGTATATGATCTGTGATACACAAGTAGCTGAAGAGTTCGGGTTATATTCATATTTTCGTGATAATCCAATTTCATTATTTCTATTAATACTCAGCGAACATGAGGAACTTTTAAAAGAAATATTGTTCAGTTCCTGTTGCAATAATTACATAATTAAGGACTTCCTTTTAGTGGTCTATGTCTATAGCTGTTGACATATTTGATTTCAAATTGGTTGTTTCTATAAGAGATGCGTATGATTAATCTTTTTTTTCTTTAAACACCCCACTAAAAAATTTCCTTTTATGGTAATGAGAATAAAAAGCTAAGATATAAATAAAATTTATTGTTTTATTATTATTAATAATTTGTCTAAATTTCTTGAACCTCCTGACATTTCTAATAAAAAGAAGAAGACCACGTGTTAATGCTTTTTGATAAATGTCAACATTGTCGTGTCGAATTATTATCTAGAAAAGAGTTGTATTTACCTAGTTTTGAATTGATAAAAAAATGGGTAAATTAAATGTTGCAATTTTGCGTCACTTGACTAACGATGATTTTAGAGTTTTAACTGCCATTGAAATGGGTATGAAAAATCATGAATTAGTTCCTTATGCTACGGCTGCATCCATTGCGAATCTTCAACATGGTGGAGTCAACAAAATTCTTAGGGAATTGTGTAAACACCGTCTTCTGAGTTACGAAAGAGGTAAAAGGTATGATGGTTACCGATTAACTAATACAGGTTATGATTATTTAGCTCTTCACTCTCTTACAAAGAGGAATGTATTATCCTCATTTGGAAACCAGATAGGAGTAGGTAAAGAGAGCAATATATACACAGTTGCTGGACCTGAAAGCGAACAACTGTGTTTAAAGTTACATAGATTGGGTAGAATCTGTTTTCGTAGAATAACTGAAAAGAGAGATTATCACAAACATAGGAAATCTGTTTCTTGGCTATATCTCTCAAGAATATCAGCTACAAAAGAATTTGCTTATTTAAAAGCATTATATGAACGAAAGTTTCCTGTTCCAAAACCTGTAGATTTTAATAGACACTGTGTTGTAATGGAGTTAATTCAAGGAACACTTTTAAATCATGTACAGGAAGTTGAAAATGTGGATGTATTGTATGATGAACTCATGAGTCTTATCATTAAATTTGGTGATTCTGGTGTCATCCATAGTGATTTTAATGAATTCAACATTATTTTAAATCCAGAAGGAAAGCCAATAATTATTGATTTTCCTCAAATGATATCAACAGAGCATCCAAATGCTGAATATTTTTTTAATAGAGATGTTAACTGCATTAAAGATTTTTTTAAAAAACGATTTGCTTATGAAAGTGAACTCTTTCCAAAATTTTCTGACATTGATCGTGATGATAACTTGGATGCAGAAGTAGCTTGCTCTGGTTTTACTAAAGCAATGGCAAAACATATTAATAAAGAATTTGGATTTGAAGATTCTGATGATACCACAGAAGATGAAGAAGAAGTAGTTGATGATACTGAACAAAAAAAAGAATTTATTGATGCTTCTGAACATAATACTTCAGTTTCCGATAATTTAACCTTAACCTATATATTTGATCAGCTTACATTAAAAAATAATTGTGATGACACACCAATAGCAGGTAAGTGATTTTTTTAGAACCTACTTGATTAGCAGTTTTTTCTACTTCTATTAATTGAATTGTATAATATCACCTTAGGTATAAAAAGTTTTATTTTGTAAAAAATCAAAAAAGTAAGAATTGTTAAAAAAAATTTATTTTAAATTAATGTGACTTTTAATGTTAATTTAAAATTGGATAGCATATGATATTAAAACGATATTATTTCCAGAAGATTTGAAACCAGCATCTGACTGTGATTCATCCGATCAGTTTGAGTCACAAAGCATATTATCAACTACATCCACAATACCTTCAGAAGAAATTAAGAAACGTTTGAGAAAACAACTACTTGTCAAAGAAAGGAGCCAGCAAAGAAAAAGATGTGTCGCTAAGGGAGAAAGCAGTGCTGCTACAAGAAATAGAAGAGAAAATTCTACTACTATAAAACAAAGTCAAGGAATTTGGTTTGATTAGTATATTTAAGAAATGGATTTTGATAATAAATGTGTTACATTTTACTTTGTATGTTTATTACAAAATTAGTAGCCCAAGTTTAGGGAAAGTAAAGGTCATATGCATACTTATAAAAATAAATATTAAACTTTTACTAAAAACTTATATTACATTAAAAATAATAACCAATATAAGAGAAAAAAAAATGGTATGACAAGTATTCAATTATTATTGTTCTTCAACTTGACAAATGTCGCAAAAATTAAAAGAAAGAATACACTAGTCACTTGGCTGAATATGCTATCACTGTCAATATTTTGTAAAAACTGATAATAAAGCAAGGACTCATTATCGACATCTTTTTATTGTCTTTTTGGTTCCCTAAATACATGTAATTGTTTACCACAGTAAAAAAAAACTGGGTTTATCGAATCATTTGATATATAGGGGGTCTAAGACTTTTGACGTGTGTATAATTTTAACTTTTTTACTTCTTATACAAATTTGAGTTATAAACTCTATACGATAGAGTACAAAATGAGGATATCAGAATACAATGCGGGATACAGGACATAGGAAGACGGGTGAAACAGAGAAGACGATTCTGGAACAAACATAAAAAGAATGGAGGACAACAGACTCGTCAAAAACGCAAAAATGAATAATCCAGTAGGAAAGAGATCACAGGGAAGACCACCAAAGCGCTGGAAAGAATGCTGGACCTCATCCTCCGGGGAGGACGTGTTGGCAATGAACAGACAGTAGCCTACTAATATGTATGCATATTAGAAAGAAGAAGAAGAGTTATAAAAACACCAGTAATTATCAGTAACCCTGTCGTTAAAACCCAATAGCTAGGAAGCTGGCGTGCAAAATTTCTTTACGATTTTCTTACATGGTAGACATTATTAATAATAACAATCAGTGTATGGTTGAAGTGAGAAATAATTTTTCTTGTTTCACAAATTCAGCACCTCAAAGAATTTAGCCGACGGCAGGTCCAGGACCGGATTTTAATTGGATGTAACGAACAACTCAAAATATTCTCAGCCGATAATACCGACACAAAACCGTTTTCATTACCGGTTTGTAATATTATAATACGGAGAGCAACTCGGGGATCACTCCGAGATACTGAGTGAAACAAAAAATCACCAAATTCTCGGGATGGTTCCTGACATGCTAGCCACAAAATTACACGTAGAAAAGTCGTTCAAACTCCTCTTTCCGAAGAGAGACAAATGGGCGAGGGGAGAATTCCTCTTCCCAGAGACTAAATACGTAATGTACACAGATGGCTCAAAAAATCCAGATGGAGTTGAGACCGGTGTTTTCAGCAGAAAACCAAAGATTGAAATATCTACCAGGCTTGGCAGGTATGCTACAATCTTTCAGGCTGAAGTCTTCGCTATCGAATTGTGTGCAAGAGATCTGACCAACAGACCTCTAGCAAACAAAAACATAAGTTTAATATCAGACAGCCAGCCTGCTTTAAAAGCACTGAGTTCCAACAAGATAAATTCTAAACTTGTATGGAATTGCATCGAATCCTTAGAGTACCTTGGTGCGAACAACAGGTTGACCTTACTGTGAGTACCTGGGCACCAGGGAATGGAGGGAAACAAAAAAGCCGACACCCTTGCAAAACAAGGGGCCAAATCTGCATTCACTGGACCAGAACCGGTTTTTTGAGTCACCACAAGTACCGCCAAAACAATCATTTCGGACTGGGCGGAGAGGAAAATACTCACGTACTGATCCGATATACCAGGGTTGACTAACTCGAAGGCGTTTCTACCTAAACCCTCGAGAAACACAGCTAAGCAGATCCTAAAATGGAGCAGTAATGACTTGCGAATTCTAACAGGACTGCTTACAGGACACTGTTGTCTAAGATACCACCTCGGAAGGATAGGTCTGAACCAACAAACAGACTGTCGGTTTTGCTGCGTGGAAGACGAAACTGCTGAACATATACTATGTTCATGCCCCGGCCTGGGAAGAATGAGGTTCAACAAATTTAGTTACACCAACCTAGAACCTACCGATTTCAAAAAAATCTCACCCTATACAACCATGAACTTCGTGGGAAGGGCTAGATTGTGCGGTGAACTATAACCTCTAGGAGTGAGCCACAATAGTCCTACTAAAGGTCGCAGTGAAGGGGTGACCACGCCCCACTCACATGATACCTAATCTACGTAAAATAATTTTTTTTTAAATTCCATAATAGTCTGTCCTCTATTTAAGGTAATTTTAATTTTTTGTTAAAACATACGTACATATAGTCACGTCTTTTTCCCGTAGGGGTAGGCAGAGACCACTTACTACGGTTCTTACACACATCTTTTGCTTCTTTTACTTTCATCAGTGCTCTCATACATGCTCGTAGGTTGTTGGTAATGGAAATGGAAATAAAAACGGTACAAGTAATCAATTTTTATTGTTCTTCAACTTGACAAATGATATACTTATTTGATATGTTTGACAAAAATAGGTTATGTACGACTACAAAAAAGTTATTTTCATTGATTATATTTATATACATTAGTTAAGTAAATTATTAAACGCTAAAAATGCAAGTACTCAACGTTCTTAACTAAAATTTCTATTAACATACAAGCTACTGTTAGTATTTCCGCACATGCCTATTAATATAATCAGGAAAACAGGGAAGACGCCAAAATTTACCAAAAACCTAACGGTGTTAAATAAACAAAAAGTTTCATTACAAACTGGTGAAAAAATGAATAGTATTTTTTATTTCGTTTTTTATGAAATGGGGTGTCTTTTCATAAGAGTATAAAATGCGGTCACGTAATAAAATTTTGACATGATTGCCATAAGTAATGCAAAATAAGTACTTATCTTACAGTTACAAAATAAGCATTATAAAGCAGGTGCCACAAGTAACGAATCCTGATTCTGGAAATGACTCGTTCCACGTCTATTAAAATCTACCGACTACCGATCGACATGTTAAAATATTTCGAATTAGGACCGAGTGTTTACCTTTACTTGTAGGTTGTAAGACAGTGTTCATTTCAATGATTTTTTAAATTAAGAATTGTATTTGACCTTTATTTGCTGACGGGTTTTTGATTGAAGTTTGTGATACGGTATTGATAAAACTGTATAGTCACAAAAAAGAGGTATTATTTGGCTATACTATACCAGTTTATCTGAGGCCGGAGCAAAAAGTAATTTGTGCAAAAATATTATTTGTAAATGTCTAGAAGTGGCACTTGTCCAATTCCAGAAAAATTTTACCGATCCGCATGAAAAATAGGTGATACAATTAACCGAAATAATTTTTAAGAAAAAAGTTAATGAAATAAGTAAGGTTAAGTGTAATAAGAATGATTAAACATTTACACCAAAGAGTCTTCGCTGGTCGGCTAAGAGTTCTTACCGACCAGCGAAGAATACGCTTTAAAAATGCCAAACGTGCCGAAACGTCTGCAAAAATCCAATCGGATTCTAACCAACGAACGGATGCAATCCCGGATCAATATTTCATCACACCAATTGGATCAACGAAAGGGGTGATAGATTTTCGGGAACTTTATCTGTTAAAGAGACAGTGTACATTTTGTTCGTGAAAAAATGTATACATTTTTGAAGGACGTCAAGCTAACCTATCTTTCATTTAGCGATAATTTCGCGAGTGATTTGCGAAAAATCATACAGGTAATTATTTTGCGAATAAAATAAAATTTATTGTGTTGAAGGACGTCAAGATGACCTATCTTTCATTAAATCACAATCAAGGCAACTAAATTGTTTTCCCACAATTTATAGGTAGTTGCTCCATAGATTATTATTCGACCACAGAGTATCGACACTCTGTGTATGCGGCCTACCATTATACCTTAAATAGTAGTTTAGATAAACTAAAGAAAGGTTTCTGTCGCTAACATTGCAATTATTTTTTGCCGTAGGCTAGCGGCACTATCAATGACAGTTCCGCTGTTGATCCACTGTTTTTATAATAGTAATTGTGTTAATAAGTGCATCTATTTTAATTTGATTGATTAAGCATAATTGGGGATATTTAAGGTAAGTTATTACAAAATGCATGGCATTTGTTCACTTAATTGTTTTGATTTGTCAGTGTAAATTTGATGTTTCATATTCATTTTTTATTTCCATCAGTATTTTATTCGTGAGCAAATCACATTTTTAAACCAGTCGATCGGTGAATTCCATGGCTCATTTGTTATCATTCGGGCTTGTAAATTTGCTTTTTTATTCTTTCATTATTATTTCTTCTGCACGATTACAGTTTATAATAATGCCACCAGCAAAAGAATCCATTGGTAATAAAACCATCAAATCGACAAAAATGAAGGAAAGAGGAACAGCTGAAGAATGCAAACTACGTCATCAGGAACATCGCGAAAAAGCATCTACGTCTAGAGCCACAGAAAGACTTGATGCCATGCGGGGCATAGCGTTCACGTCGGGGTCACTGAGTTTGATAGTGATTTTTCAATAGCAGGCACTATTCTTCGGGCAGGACAACTGCTACCGGGTTCCGCTAGTTTATTTATAAAATCGACTTTGAGCTAAAGAAGCACTCAGATGTAAGCTCGTAATTGAAGATAAGCCCATAGAGAAGGTGATGCAATTTAAATATATCGGCATGTTTATGTCCAGCGGCCACGGTCCAACAAATAACCCAAGAGGCCAAATTAACAAAGCAGCAGTAATATCAGGATGCCTAAGAGAAATTGTATGGGCCAACCAATACATGCGAATGGACAGCAAGATTAGGATATACAAGCATGCGTAAGGCCCGTCAGGACTTACGCAATAGAAGCGCGAGAAGACACCAACAAAACCAAAAGCAGACTACGCGTGGCAGCAATGAGAGTACTGAGAACCATAGCTGGCAAAACCAGAGGAGACCGTGTAAGAAATACGAACATAAGAGAACAATGCGTTGTACGGGACATAGTAAGATGGGAAGGACAAAGAAGAAGATAAGGGTATAACCATGTCAAAGGATGGCCGAGAATATACTACTCTGCATAGCACTGGAGGGAACACCAACAGGCAACCGCCCACCCGGAAGACCACCAAAAAGATGGAGAGACAGCTGGCAGTCCACATCACAGGAAATGTTACGAAGGCAAGCCCGGAATTAACAGATCATCATAGTCTCAAACGGGTAGAAGAAGAAGAAGACTTTGTGCCAACAGATTTTTGTTCTCCATAAAAAGAGATATGTTTAAAAAGATATTTTTTTACTTTTTTTTTTGGAACAGATTCGCTTCTAGACAATTACCAAATATTTATTATTATTATCCTATTATTATCTTAAAAAACATGTTCAGTTATACGTTAACTGAAAGTAATAGGAACAATATAAAAATAACGAGTCCTACTGCGCATAATAACTAATGAGTCCAAGTCCTTAAAAATGGTTAAGTGTTAAAGCGCTTTTTATGCGGATTTTTTAAATTTTATCATTACCTAAAATTATCCAACTATATATCTACCATCCATTTCCTATTAAAAAATATTATAATGGATGGTGGCATGTTGATAGAGCAGGTATCGACCTTTCCTCAGTTATATGCAAAAACTGATGGAAAATACAAGAACAACCGACTGAAAGAAAATGCTTGGCTCTCAATTGCTCACATAATGGAGGAAGCACGTAAGTGCCAAAAAATCAAAGAGTTTAACGTTTTTTAAATCACTTTTTCTGTAGCTGAAGCTTCTGAACACAGATGGAAGATTTTAAGAAATAAATATACGGGCCATAGAAGGAAAATTAAAAATACCTCCACAAATAATATTAGGTTAGGTTAGGTTGATTATAAACTCGGAACATTTAGAACGAAAAAGATTTGGGTCACGCGCATTATCAGTTTTTAAACAAAATAAAATAAAATAAGACAGAGTTAAAAGTTGACCATCTTTTGTTCTTATTTTTATTTCTTATTTTATCTTATTTCTTGTATAAACGCTTTCATAGTTTCGAGCATGTTTATCTTTCTTATTTTGATTTATTTTGTTCCTTATTTTATTTTATTTGCTGTATAAACTCGCCTTAAAGAAGAATTGATTGATATTGTACAATAGTTTAAACTTAATTAAAATTTTCGCTAGTGCTGCAATTTCACTCTACGAGTAGGACTTCATTTTTCGATATGGCGTTCACGTCGAAACTCTATCAGTTGACCGCATTTGACGCCCAAATCCTGCGTCAAGCGTCGGCATGAAAATGCACCTATTAATTTTAATAAACTAAACGTGGACCGAGTAAATAAATACATTTACGAAAAATATAAAAGCACTTATTAATTAAATAAAGCTAAAAAGATAAACGTGGTTAAAATTTACACAAATCAATATAATTTTTTCACAAAATCCTGTATGCATAAAAATTGCTATGGTAAAACAATGCTAAGGCAAAGGCGTCAAACCTAAACACTTTAAAATAGATTAAAATGGCTATCAATAACACATTCGAAATTATTTTTTATATTTTAAAATTTAAGCAGTAACTACAATTAAAATCGGATATGGTGTTAAGAATTATTTGTGGCAATATTTAACAATACATTTCATGAAAATGTTAATATAAACGAAGCTCGCAAGTAAAAATGTATCATAGAAAATTAAAAAAAGTAAAATAAATCAGTCATGATACGCACTATACAAGAATCTTAAGCTGCGTACAGGGTGGTTTTTCTCGATGGCACATAAGACGTAATGACAAAATTAGTCAGAAAATTTTTTGCTCAAGTTGATATCCAATAAAATCAGTCAATTTGTGGTCATCTGATCGAACACAACCAATCAAAACAAAATTATACTGAAAAGAGCCCATGGGTTCTTTTCACTAAATCATGTCATGTTGCTATGGATACATACCTACATTTCCTATCAATTCGATTTTGACAATTCAAATATTTCAATATGTCACGATCAGCAAAAAATTTTCTATCCGAATAACCCTCGAACATTGATGAATGCTCAAAAATTTTATAACATCTATTTCAAGCTTGTTGCTTATAGGCAACAGACATCCGCCTACGGCGTCGGTCTGTTTCCAAGCAACAAGCTTTCGAAATCTGTTATAAAATTGTTTCGACAATTATCAATGTCCTTGGGTTATTACTACTAAAAATTTTTTTGCTCAAGTTGATATCCAATAAAATCAGTCAATTTGTGGTCATCTGATCGAACACAACCAATCAAAACAAAATTATACTGAAAAGAGCCCATGGGTTCTTTTCACTAAATCATGTCATGTTGCTATGGATACATACCTACATTTCCTTTCAATTCGATTTTGACAATTCAAATATTTCAATATGTCACGATCAGCAAAAAATTTTCTATCCGAATAACCCTCGAACATTGATGAATGCTCAAAATTTTTATAACATCTATCTCAAGCTTGTTGCTTATAGGCAACAGACCTCCGCCTACGGCGTAGGTCTGTTTCCAAGCAACAAGCTTTCGAAATCTGTTATAAAATTGTTTCGAGAATTATCAATGTCCTTGGGTTATTACTACTAAAGAATTTTTTGCTCAAGTTGATATCCAATAAAATCAGTCAATTTGTGGTCATCTGATCGAACACAACCAATCAAAACAAAATTATACTGAAAAGAGCCCATGGGTTCTTTTCACTAAATCATGTCATGTTGCTATGGATACATACCTACATTTCCTTTCAATTCGATTTTGACAATTCAAATATTTCAATATGTCACGATCAGCAAAAAATTTTCTATCCGAATAACCCTCGAACATTGATGAATGCTCAAAATTTTTATAACATCTATCTCAAGCTTGTTGCTTATAGGCAACAGACCTCCGCCTACGGCGTCGGTCTGTTTCCAAGCAAGAAGCTTTCGAAATCTGTTATAAAATTGTTTTGACAATTATCAATGTCCTTGGGTTATTACTACTGAAAAGAAATCTAAAAATTTGTAATAAGAGTTTTCGGCATTGGTCTATCAAATGAAAATAATAACTTTTTATAACAAGGTACTATACCTAAATTTATTGGTTTTCGAAATAATAAATATTTTAGTAAAAAAATTGACATCTTACTGTTATTTAGAAACTATTTATTTCGTGATAAATTATAATTAGTCAATTTTTACCATCTACATCTATTACTGATGGACAAGTCAATGTTATCTCAAAAAAATATTTAAAATTTTCTTTACAGGGTGAAATAAAATCAACGTTAATTTTGGATTATAAAAAATGCTAAAAACTTTTTTTTTAAATGGCACACATTTTTTTTTCACCCTGTACAATTCTATAGTAGATTTAGAAAAAATATTCTTAACCCAAGTTAAAAAATTTTCGAGATTTTTTAGTTTTTTTATTTTTATTATTCGTATCTAGCCATTGTTACTAATATTAGTAATAAAAAGTAAACGTTATCTGACGAATTAAACTTGAAAACAATAACAACTGTACTCTTGACAATTATATTCATGGCGCTCTAAGATGGTGAAAGTTATTTCGTAAGATAATGAAAAATAAAAACCAAAAAATCTCCGAAAATGTTTAACTTAGGCATAGGGAAATGTTAAGAATATTTATTTTTAAATCTACTATAGAATTGTACAGGGTGAAAAAAAAATATGTGTGCAATTTAAAAAAAATTAGTTTAGTGCATTTTTTATAATCCAAAATTAACGTTGATTTTATTTCACCCTGTAAAACAAAATTTAAAATATTTTTTTGGGATAACATGCTGTCTATCAGTAATAGATGTAAATGGTAAAATAACGAAGTTGACGTCAACATCCAGTACGGCCGGAAGTCGCCGTAAGTCGAGCATATTTTCATTCAAATTTCTTTTCTGACTAGTTTTGCCATAACGTCTAATGTGCCATCGAGAAAAATCACCCTGTATATTTTTAAGTAATGCCTATTACTGTGGATTTATGCAGCAAATAAGATAAAAGTAAGAAATAAGATAAGAAAGTTAAACATACGTAAATCAATAGGAAAGTTTATACACCTACTGAAATAAAATAAGATAAGAGTTGACCAACTTTCAACTCTTATCTTATTTTATTTAAAAATGAATGTGCGCATGACTAGACAAAATTGTTTTGTGTCAGAAACACTCTGTTTGTGCTGTTCTATTCTCTACTAACCTTAATCTTTTGTTTTAAATTTCGTTCTAACCTAAAAGTTTTTGTATTTGTATTAGTTTTTTTTAATTAAATAATAGTTTAGAATTAAAATCTTAATACAGTGTAATTGTTTTATATGTTTTCGAAGTACAGAAAACAAATTAAAGAATGAAATTGGCAATAAAAACGAACGTCATTGTCAAAAAAGGTGTGATTTCATTGGTCGATTCTTAATCCTTATTTGATATAGTTTATCTGTATAAACAGGTCTATTTTCGTCTTATTTCTTAACTTATTTTTTATTTTACCTTATTTGCTGTATAAACCCAGTGCTATTTTTTTTTAAATCAAAGGTCAAACATGAATGTAATTTTTTCTCAAGTTGGTTTATTTTAAGATTCTCGATTAGTGTACCAATAAAATCAGTCTAAATACATCGACAAGTATAGAAAACTAAATTCGTAATAATTAACATTTAATTTTGTTTATAAAAAAATTATTTAACAAGCATAAACGACACAAACAAATTTTCGTTTAAATAGGTTAAATTCAATAATAAATACCCCTTCTACAAAATATTAATGACGTACAAATTAAAAATAAATAATAAAAATTATAACATCCAAATATTTTAAATATAATCCGGTCAATTTAGACATCTGAGGGTGAAAATATTCGCACCCAGCACACCATCAAAAATGAAATCTAAAAAATCCTCATCGATCCGATATTTGGAAAAATTTTTACTCCGGGTCAAAGGTCACAAAAACGGGTTTTTCACGATTTGCAGCAAAACGGTAAGTTTTATTATAAAATTAGTACCGACAAAAATTGTAGATCAGATAATTATCTATAAAAAAATGTTACAATACTTTTGTTCCTAAGAGCCACCGTTTCTGAGATATAACGATTCAAAAAGTTGGAAGAGTTGTAACCGTCATAAGAATAAGTACACGACGTATATACATCACTAAAGCTGTAAAAAATAAGCTGCTGAAAATATATTGATAAAATAAGCTAATAATGATGGTGATGTAATGATAATTGAAACAGCAATAGAGCAATTCAATTTAACAAATACAACTATTGTTGTAGGTAAAGATGTAGACTTACTCGTATTACCCACTGTTTGAAATCCAATCGAAAAACTTTTTTTTTAAAACCTGGAAAAGCTCAACATCAATCGGAAATATATTCATCGAAAAGTTTATCCACTTTTGCAAAGTGTCAAAATTATGTACTATTTTTACACGCAATAACTGGCTGGTGATACGACATTTTTCAGGAGGGGTAAAACAACAGTCTTTAAAATGTTTGAAAAACAAGATTTAGTTCAATGTACTGAAGTTTTTAAAAAAAATAATTCAACTCCACAAGAAGTTATCACCAACAAAATTCTCTTTTTTCTCTCTATGCATGAAGCTCCTAAAAAAACTACGTGCTTAGATAAGTTTCGATATGCATGTTTAGTTAAAAATACTCGAAATAAAAAACAAGTGCAATTAGCTTGTCTTCCTCCAACCTCAGCGGCTGCTCATCAACATCTTTTACGGGTATATTACCAAGTTCAAGTGTGGCTTGGTTATCAGCCAGACCCAAAAGACTGTGGTTGGAAGTTGGTCGACAATACATTAGAACCAGTTCAGACTTTACTCCCACCTGCGCCGGAAAAACTGCCAAACACAATTATTTGCAACTGTAAAAAGGGATGTAGTGCTAAATGTGGTTGCAAAAAAGTTGGACTGTTGTATTCTCTAGCATGTACAAATTGTCAAGGCCGATCGTGCACCAATGTTGAATCACCAACAGTTGAGGATTCGTTTGATACCAACGAGGAGACATGCGATGTATCACTATTGAGGCAATTTACCTGCACCCACGATGAAGAAGAACAAGGAGAAGAAGAAGAACAAGAAAAAGAGGAAGCAGAAGTATTAGATAAATATTGCTCGGACGAATAAATTTCCCTTATTTTTTTAATTTACACCGCTTTTATCATTTGCAACCTTTGCCAATATCTATTTTAACCACGTTAAAAAACGCGCTAAGTACACTACCTCAAAAGTGGCGTGGAAACGTGTGCATATTACGAGGACAGTTTGATAAGTCAGTGACTTTTTGAATTTCCCGCGCAGTTACTCCAAATGCAACAGTGCTGCCGTCAACTATAATCGATCAGTGGGCAACTTTCCAATTTTGAGCAAGCTACGTAGTGCAGTTGGTGTTTGATAGCCGTTCAAAGCAGACAACCTCGTGAATTTTTACGAAAATGGAAAAAAGTGAATTTCGTGTGCTGATTAAGCATTACTTTTTACGTAAAAAATCCATCACTGAAACTAAGGAAAGACTTGATAAATACTACGGGGACTCGGCACCATCAATTTCAATGGTTAAGAAGTGGTTTACAGAGTTCTGTTGTGGTCGTACCAGCACTAGTGACGACGAACGTCCAGGTCGCCCAAAAGAAGTGATCACACCGGAAATCGCCGATAAAATCCATGAAATGATATTGGATGATCGGAGAATGAAAGTGCGTGAGTTGGCTCATGCTGAAGGTATCTCAACTAAATGGGTACATCATATTTTACACGAATATTTGGACATGAAAAAACTCTCTGCGAGATGGGTGCCGCGATTGCTCACACTCGACCATAAGCGCAATCGTGTGACCACTTCAAAAGAGTGTTTAGCGATGTTCAGCCGTAATCCGGACGAATTTTTGCGTCGTTTTGTTACTGTGGATGAAACATAGATCCATCACAACACGCCAGAGAGCAAGGAACAATCGAAACAGTGGGTTGCTCGAGGTGAACGCGGACCAAAGAAGGCGAAACAGAGTCTGTCAGCCAACAAGGTCATGGCCACAGTTTTTTGGGATGTACGCGGTGTCATTAACATCGATTACCACAAGAAAGGTAAAACGATCACCGGCGAATATTATTCAAAGCTTTTGAACAGATTCAACGTTGATTTGAAGCAAAAACGGCCGCATTTGGCTAAGAAGAAAAGTGCTGTTCCATCAAGACGATGCACGTGTGCACACTTGTCTAGTCACGATGGCCAAAATCCACGAATTGGGATACGAACTGCTACCCCATCCAGCATATTCTCCAGATTTAGCCCCCTGCGACTATTTTCTGTTTCCAAACCTAAAGAAATGGCTGGGCGGTAAGAGATTTGAGTCGAATGAAGAAGTCATTACCGAAACAAACGCGCATTTTAAGAGCTTTGAAAAACCTATTATTTGGAGGGAATAAAAAAATTAGAAAAATGCTGGACTAAATGTATCGAGCTAAAAGGTGATTATGTAGAAAAATAAAATGTTTATTTGCGGAAAAAAAATTGTTTTATTCAAAAAGTCACTGACTTATCAAACCGCCCTCGTATGATGATTAGAACTTGTCACGCTTGTGAATCTCGTTCCTTTTTTAGTTATACTTTTCATTTCCCTCGTATATGTTGCCTTCATACATTAAATTAATGCTCTTTGATTGGTTGATTACTTGATCGATGACAATTAAGTATGTTCGATATTCTACGAGTACATTGTTGTCGCTCTTTCGGTAGTTATAATTTCGGCTTTTTTCTGTTCAACTTATTTAATTATCTTATACCTTCTTTGTACAAATAAAGTATTTTGGAATTATGTTAGTATTTTTAAGAGTTAAATTTTACTAAATGATTAATAAAATAAATTTTCTATGAGACAAATCACAAAGTAGTAATAATTAAACGAATTTAAATAAATATGACAACAGTCGTTAACCGGCAATTAGTTTGATTTCTAGTTGGATAAGAGTTGATGAAATGTGAATTTTAGAAGTTAGGTTAGGTTAGTTGGTATATTGTCTATGGTTTTCTTGGGTCGCTGGTTTCTGACAGTGACGAATGTTTGGTTTCGCTCTAAAATCAATTCGCGATTTTTAAAGTGAGAACGTGTGTGTTTTAAAGTATCTTATCCTTTTTCTTTCCGAGAAAGCAAGGCGTATGCCCTTTATGGTTTTCTGAAAGAAGAGAAGCTTGTTTCCGTTGGCTTGTGCCCTATAGAAGCGATTTTGATTTTTTTGGAATTGATAGCACGTGGAGTATCTTTTGAGAAGAAAAGTATTTAAATTTGCAAAGTTGTAAATAGAAATTTGTGTTCAAAATTTTGATACGAAAAGAAAATAACGTATTAGCGTATTTAAAGTTAAATCATTTTTATACTTTCATATTTTGTTGAAGAAGTTTGCTAGTGATTAAAGATTATTTTTTTTATAGAATTTCAAGACATGAGACGCCATTGTGCTCTCAAGTGTTGAAATTTTGTATCTTGAAATATTGTGAAGATCTTACCAAATAAAAGAATATATCTTAATAAGATTTGTTTTGGTAAATCTAGCTTTTAATTTAGATAAGTATTTTTTTTGAGTTAAATTTAAATTATTAGAGATTTAATATATGTCAGAAGTTGGTGGACTGTTACAGAGTTTGTCCTAGAGACTACAAATATGAAGGCTGTCCAATGAACTGAGTAGTTAGACTCTCCTGTTCGACATCCACGTCTGTTCATGGTTGGAAGTGCAGAAAGTACCTAAATTACAGACAGCTAAGATGGAGTAAGTGTCTTACTTTTTCTTTAAGATCAAAAAAGATTCTAGTAGAAAGTCCAGGTGGTTGACACAATTAATCCTTTATTGTAATTAAATATTTTTTTTGTTTTTGAATATCTGTAAATTTCTGACGGATTGTAAAAATAAGGCATAGGCATATATGTATATCGCTCTCAAGTTGTTTGGGTTTAAAATATATTTTGTAACTAAGTTTCTGATTTTAGAGAAATTTGTCAAATATTATGTTTATGTCATTTATACTTTGTACAAATTATAACTTGATTATTGTTATGAATTGCATAGGATTGAAGGTTTTTGTATTTTTTTCCTTAAATAAAGTACATGGCGCTCAAATTGTTGTAAATACTTGTGTTTTCTTTAGAATATAAAATTCAACAGTTTTTAAATTCTCTAACTCACGACCCTCCCGAATTTAGAGCAGCCGATAGGCTCCCAAAAAAAAATTGTCGTACGATAATCTTTAAATTTAGTTACAAACTCTTCCAACTTTTTGAATAATTGTTATATCTCAGAAACGGTGGCTCTTAGAAAAAAATATTCCTTTACGATAAAACTTATTGTTTTGCTGAAAATCACGAAAACCCCGTATTTGTGACCTTTGACCCCAAATAATTTTTTTTTCAGGTATCGGATCGATGAGGATTTTTTAGATTTCATTTATGATGGTGTTTTAAACAATCTTTCCAATTTCGAGATGATGGGTGCGAATTTTTGTACCTTCACCCCTATTTTTCGGTCCAATTTGACCGGACTAATATCGAAACGGTGTGGATAAAAATTACTTTTGGTTTTTAGTTTTTTATTCCCGTCTAAGTATTATTTACGTTACAAAAAGGAAGTCTATAAGTACAAAGATTTAACTTTTCCGATTACTCTAAGTATAGCATTACGCAAGTGCCGCAGTATGTCGGACACAAATTCGTATTTAAAAAAATTGATAAAACTTAACTATGCAAAAATTAAAACTGGACAGCGTCTGTGTCTACTTAAAAAAAAATGTTTTTTTGGTGTAAAAACTTCTTTGGGTGCGTTGTGACATTTTTTGGTCGGGGGAAAACTTATGGTTTCGAGTCACCTGGTGACGTCAGCGACAGATGGGTGTTATCGATGTAGAAGGTGACAGCGGCTGTCAGCAGTGGTCAAAATAATATAACTTCTTCTATCTGTCTGTCAAAAAGTGGCCCACTTTTATTAGATTATTTATAATTCCATAATTTTATTTTACAAATTATGAAATTATAATTTTCAATACTACAATTAATTTATAAATCTAAAAAAAAACACTGTTATTTCATCTAGAAATTAACTTTTTCTGCTCTCCCTCAGGTAACTGTCTATTTAAGGATGTTCGATTATGCCAGGGGGGGGGGTCAGAGGAGCAAGGGATGGCATACACTAAAGTATATGGAGATAGGGATGGCAATTCTTCCCGAAAAAGATCGAATTTTAAATCGATTCGAATCGAAGTCCGATAAATCGGTTCATACAAAAATCGAGGTATAAAAGATCGATTTCTCAAAAATCGATCTTTTTTTTTTTTGAGCTTTTGTTTATGTAAGTATAAATTCATATTGTGGAAAACAAAAAGGATATCATAATAATCGATTTTTCATCGTTTTTAACTAATTAGTTTCTTTTACTAATTTTTTAATCAGGTTAAAGTGAACGGGTTTTAGAATTGACAGTAAGTTCGAAATACCCCTGGTTTAGCAAGCGTCTATGCCATGGGTTGCAGTATCCACTTAACATGAGGCAATATATTTATCTGCCACATTCTTCTTCTTCTTCTTCCTACTTCATTAATAGGCTCGTGCCTGTTTTACTTCGGTTTTTAGCCTCAATTGATGTTGTCTGACCATCTTTTCCTCGGTCGTCCCATCGATCTTCTTTCATTTGGCGATTTGTCTCTTGCTATTCGCACTGTTCTATTTTCTGTCATTCTTTCTGTGTTGATTCCATTCTATTTTTTTCTTTTGGTCCACCTGTTTATTTCCTCTATACCACATCTCGCTTATATTTCCTCACTTCTTACTCTGTCTCTTAGATTTTTGTTTGCTATTTTTCGTAAGACTTTCATTTCTGCTGTTTCCAGTAATCTTTGTGTTTTCGCCGTATCTTCTCTTGTTTCCGCTGTATAAGTCATTATCGGTCTTATTGTTGATTTATATATCCTAGTTTTCGTTTCCATTGTGAGGTATTTGTTTCTCCAAATTGCATTGTTGAGACATTCTGCTGCTCTGTTCGCCATGTTTACTTGTTTTTGTACTTCTCCCTCTACTTTTCCGTAGCTTGACAGTTTAATTTCCAAGTATTCCGTTTCCATCACTTGTTCTATTATTTTTTCATTTACGACCAGTTTACATCGTCTCGGTTCCGCTGATATCACTATCGATTTAGTTTTCTCTGTTGTATATGAGCGCCGTATCTTCGAATTTTTTTATTAATCTTTTATTAATCTCCTCCATTCATCTGGTATTCTGTTCGTGGTGATTGTTTTTTGAATAAGAATTTACAGTTGTTGCACAAGGCAATCACCTCCATATTTTTAAATGTTCGTTTGGTATTTGATCTTCTTCTGGTGACTTTCTATTTTTTAGTTTACCTGTTGCTTGTTTCACAACTGTTTAGGAGATTTTGGTCTTTTCGTTATACTTGGCGTTTCTGGTAGAGATTCCTCGTTTTCTTTTTTAAACATTTCTGTCAGGAAGGCCACCCATTTATCCTCTTCTATGTGTTCTATTTCAACTAGTTCTTTCATTTCACTTCTTTGTTGTCTTATAAAGCGCCATGCTTGTTTTTGTTGTCCGTAGAAATCCATCTCTAGGCCTTTTGTTTCCATTAACGGGATAAAAAATTTATTGGTGATATTAGAGTTCCCAGTGCTTGATTTCCAAGCTTTTCAAGAACAGCAGTTCTGTTCAGTCTACTAGAATCTCATTTGCGATTCGCTTAAGTATTCTTCACACTTGGAATAGATCCCTCCATGAATAATTTTAAGAAATATTTTTAGTAAGTGATTCATTAAGCTGAGTGCTCTATAATTAGCACACGTCTTGGCAGTTGTTTTCTTTGGCAAGGTGACAAATATGGATCTAAGCCAATCGCTTGGTAACTTTCCACTGGTGTATATCTTATTGAATAATTCTGTTATCACTCTCAATGCTTCAGTGTTATCGATTAGTTTATATATTTCGCTGGTAATCTCGTCAGGTCCTACTGCTTTACGGTTTTTAGAACGTTTTATAGCATATTCCACTTCAGTAAATGTAATTAGAGGTCCTTCATACTTTGTTAATTCCGGTGGCGTTATTGGTATATCATCTTCAAATAAATTTCTGATGTACTTTTCTCACTCCTTTAATTTTTCTTCTTTTTAATGAATCACCTTTCCATTTTTGTCGGAAAGTATACCTCCGCTTGTTCTGAATTTACCTGTAGCCTCTTTGACTCTTTTATGTATGTTGAAGAAGTCATATGCAGCTTCCAGAGCTTCTATTTCTTTACATTCGTTGGTCAGGTGTGCGGTTCGCGTCTGGATACTTTTGTACGCATATTTTTTGTTCTTAAGAATTCTGCACTCTTCCATTAATCCTATTATTTTGTTCGTCATCCAGTTCTTTTTGGGTTGGGCTTTCCCCTTCAAGTTTTTGCAGCAGATTTTCCCTATCGATGTTTCCATTTTTCTCTATCGAACATCTATGTCTATTTGTTCGCTAGGATTTTCAGTCATAAGATATTCATTTTGTTAAGTACGGACTAAGTCTTTGGTAGATTCTTCACTTAATAACGTTCGGTCAATGTTATTTTGACGTTGTTTTTTTAAGATTTTCTTGAGCCGTATGTGGATTATCGCTACTACGGGGTTGTGATTAGATCCGACGTCTGCGGCTGGGTATGTTTTAGCAGATTGTACGCAACAATAAACATAAACTATGATAACATTAACATTGAAACTTATCCTAAACTGTTGGCTTTACTAAAAAGAAAATCAGATGGTTTCAAGAGTAAGAAATCGAAAACGTTGACATCAAAAGAAATCAATGTCTTTTTCCAAAGTGCTCCAGATAGCAGATATTTGCTTACGAAGGTATGCTCGAATTATATAAATTAAAAGGCAAGTATTGATACTTTTTTATTCCAGGTAGGTTTAATTTTCGGTATTAGTGGTGCTTGTACAAAGCAGGAGTTACGCAACTTGAAGCCTGACGACGTGGAGGATAAAAAGCAAAACGCAACGTTCATTTGTCGTTTCCTAATTCTTTTATCCGATTTGTAAAAACTACATCAATCTGTGCCCTGTAGGACAAGATGTTCAGACTTTGCCTTTCTTTTTGAATTTCGTAAATGGAAAATGTACCAAGCAATGTGTTGGAATAAACAAAATCGGCAGTATGCCAGAACAAGTGGGCTTAGCGAATCCCAAACAATACAGAGGCTTTAGGCGCTCTTCAGCCACAATTTTTTTAGCTGCTGGTGGTGATGTGGAGGCATTATTTTCTTTCAAAGTGTTAACTCAATGATGCTTGGACGTTAATCAGGACCTTTATATCTGCTTTATAGACTATAATAAAGCCTTCGATAAGGTAAAGCATGACCAACTAATAGACCTTCTTAAAAACAAAAACCTGGATAGACAGGATGTAAAATAGTAAGGTTTAGTGAGATTTACGGACTCTCCCTCAATATAAAAAAAACCAAATATATGAAATTATGTAAGAACAACAACACAAATGAAATCTTTATGGTTGGAGGTCAAAAGATTGAAAAAGTAAAAATATAAAATTACTTAGGAACGCTTATTACTGAAAACAATGACTTTACCGCAGAAATAAAAACAAGAATTGAAAAGACCCGGTACCAACTTTGTAAAAATAAAAAAAGTACTATGTAGCAGAGATTTGACGTTAGGCCTGAGACAAAATGTTATGCACTCAGTGTGCTCTACTATGGTGCAGAATCATGGATGCTAAATGCAGATGCAATGAGACGGCTTAACTCTTTCGAAATGTGGATATATAGAAAAATCTTAAGAATTTCGGGGGTAGATCGAATTACTAACATCGAAGTGCTGAGAAGAATCGGTAAACAAAAAGAAGTTGAACGTACAATTAAGGAGAAAAAGCTATAGTATTTGGGACACATATTGCGCGGCGAAAGGTACAGCCTCTTAGGACTAATAATGCAAGGGAAAATAGAAGGCAGAAGAAGCATAGGAAGAAGACGAAATTCATGGCTAAAAAATCTGAAATGATGGTTTGGTTGCAGCTCCAAATAACTTTTTAGAGCAACTGCCTCAAAATTTGCGATAGCGATGATGATTGCCAACCTCCGAAGCGTAGATGGCACTTGAAGAAGAAGGCGATATGCTAGCATTAAAGAGACACGGTGATTTGCGGTCATCAGCAGTGACCGAGAGTTATCTAGATAATTTTGTGAAAAACATGACTGCCAACTCATTAAAAATTACTTGTGCCAATAATAATACTGCTACAATAACCAATGGTATTATTTTTAAAAAAATAAAAAAATCAGACAACCAACCCACCTTTTCTGAATTTTAATAAATGCGCAGTTACAAATAATAAATATTATAATTAAAATAAGCTATACTTTGTAATATAGTAACTTATTACAGTTAAATTATCCTTGTAGTTGTTTAATTGATTAATTAAAAATATTTTCAATTAATGGAATCCTAATTTTTTGTGGAAATGAATGCGGTCGTAGAAAAAGTATAGTACACAACTCGAGTTGTAAGACAATTAAGCACTTCTGGGTAACTTTTTCTAGTCGTGCGTAATATGCTTCTTATAACTATTGTTATGTAATATTTTACATTTATGATGTTTTATAAAAAAATTGCATAAAAATAAAAGCAAGATATTATTTGTGTCTAAATTATTAAATATTATTAATTTCCAACATTTGCAGATTATATCGGGCAATTTAAATAGTCTTTTACATCTTTTCTTATAAGATTTATTTTCCTATCTGTTTTCATTTAAAACTTCTATTTTGACCTGCAACAGCTACTGTTTAGGCTGGTAGATACTAAATAATTAATGTGAAATAAGTTTAAATTAGAGGAAAAGTCCAATTTAAAAATATTCAGTTTTTATAACTCTGAAACAATCAACTGTTTTTGTTGTTGTACGTTTTTTTTTAAAGTAGACATTTAATGGTAAAAAGTAACTTCTATTTTCATTAAGGTATTGTATTTGATTTTAAAATGCTGTCATCATCAGGTCGAGATGGAATAGGCGTTAATTAATTTTGGAGTATTTAGGATACGGTTATATAATTATTACATACAAAATTTTTATCAATTCTTTCTAAAATTCTGGCACTTAAACGAAAATGAACGCAGCTCCATTCGCGCATGTTCGCACTGAACAATTCCTGTCTGGCTCTGCGCGAATCCTTAACCATTTTCCATGACAATGGGGAGCAGACAGAGCCGACCATCTGGTTATGTGGCCTTCAACTCCATGACCTTGGCATCTCCAATTGAGATCTTCGTGTAAGGCTTCTGATTCACAACGGACACACACCTTGTCACCTAAAAAACGTCAAAGACATTACTATCTGTTAAAGCTACTCCACGCTAAATAGGTACGTTAATCAATTTCTTGATTCATGTGACGTCACTTCTTTAGATGAGTAACAAATGCCATATCTTTCGTAACGGTATGTGTGTTTGGTTAACGATTTTGGTTTTCTGGCGTTTTTTGTTTTTTTTTTGAGTTAAGAGTGGGCTATTTGACATTAGGGAATGTGCATGTAATTGAAATAAGGGTAAAATATTTTTTTAATAAACTTTATTACTTAAAATTATGCCTCCATCAATATTTTTATTATAACTTTTTTTGGAATAAGAAATTAATTTTTAAAAAGTGCGAAAATACTGTGGGAAATTCAATCATTTAAAAAGCGACGTCATTGGGTATCGACATTAAAATCGTATGGTAACAATTTTTAAAAAAAAATACTCACTGTAAACAAGAATGCTCTTCATTTGTTTATCTGGACGAAACTTGGATTTTTGCCAAAGATGGAACAAAAAGAATTTGGCAGGATCTTTTTTTTCGTCAAAATCAAAATTGGCCAATTATCACGACAATATGGATACAGACATGTTTGAAAAATGGTTAAAAGAGAAACTATTACCATCTTTACATAAACCATCTGTCATTGTATTAGATAATGCTCCGTACCATTCGGAAATTTTAAATAAGTAACTAACAAACTCCTAAACGGTACAGAAAATTAAAGAACGGTTAACGAACAAAATATTTCATTTCCATAGAATTGCTTCAAGCCGGAATTATTATCGATAGCTAAAAGGCACGAAAGAGAAAAAAATTACAAAGTGGATCAAATTATACTCAATTGTAGACATCGTGTGCTAGGACTTCCGCCTTATCATTGCCAATTTAATCCCATTGAGTATATTTGGGAAATATGCAAAACTTATTAAGACAATCACATTGGATCTCATCGAGAACTACATCAACGATTTCTGTTCACAATAAAACAAAAAATAAAAATAAAACCTCTCAACAAAAGCATAATAATGAACAAAAAATGTTCGGGTTTAAATCTTAGGGGAATTTACTAATATACCTCTCAACACAGTTTGCCCGTTAAGTCGATGCCTAGGTTACTAATCAAATACCGTCGTATATTGGTGAAATAAGCTACATTGCTGATTCAGAAGTTTGTTTTAAAGGAAATAACTCGAAAAACTGAAAATGACTAAGTGGCAATCGTAATTTTCCAAAAATGAATGTGTTCATGATGACCATATTTTTACCATCAAATCCCGATTCCACCTTTTCAGCAACTCCCAATACTTCTTCAATAATTCTTAACCTAACCTTTCCACTTGTTTGTTTGTTGTCATATACTATTACGTCACACCAAGCGCGCCAAAATGGCGGGCGTTTAATTTGCCTGTTGGTTTGCTATTTTTAACTTTAAATACTTTAAATTAGTTTTTTGTCGTTGAAATTTTGTTTGATATTATAAAGCGATGTAAAGTATCCGTGTTATTGGTGATTTTTAAAGAATAAACATTGATATTCAAAGCCTAAACAAAATTTTTTTTACGCCGATGATCAAGTCATATTAGCGTCATCTGAAGAGGAGTGCAGTAAATAATGGTTTTTGAAAGAGAAGAAAGCTTGACAAACTGTGAGGTTTCAATTAAGGAAGAAAGAGTGATACAAGTAAATGAGTTTGTATACATGGGTTCAAAGTTTACGAGAGATGGAAAGTATGACAGTGACATTGAGCAAAGGGAGTTGGCAGGAAAACAAATAAATGGGGCACTGCATAGCTTTATGAACAGTCAGAAAGTGTCAAAA
Organism: Agelastica alni; assembly: GCA_950111635.1. Lineage (NCBI taxonomy): Eukaryota > Metazoa > Arthropoda > Insecta > Coleoptera > Chrysomelidae > Agelastica > Agelastica alni. The sequence goes on along the minus strand of OX467711.1, from coordinate 47,528,753 downwards.
AAGGCACGACTGGCTGTCCATAAAGGAGGGTTGGTTCCTACACTTATGTATGGTAGTGAATGTTGGGTTTGTCAGAAAAAGCATAAAAATAGTATTAATACTGCGGAAATAAGTAGTCTGAAAAGTATAGCCGGAGTGACTCAGTTAGATAGAGAGAACAATAGTGAGTTTAGGGAACGCTGTCGTGTGAAAAAAGATGTGGTTACAAAGATACATAAAGAAATACTTAGATTGTGTGGACACATATAGGGGATGGATGAAGGAAGTTAAACGAAACAAATTTATAAGGCGAGTGTGTATGGACAAGTTGGTAGAGGTCGACGTCGGTGAATATATCTTGATCAGATCAACATTGTTTTAAAGAAAGGCCAGGTCAAGAGTACAAACAACCAACGAGCATGCATGAGAGCAATGATGAAAGTAGAGGAAGCAAAATATTTGTGTAAGAACCGTAGCAAGTGGAAGGAAGTGGTCTCTGCCTACCTCTACGGGAAAAAGTATATATATTTATATACTGTGACGTCACATGTACGTCACTCTTTCATCCGTTTTCAAGCTGAAACGTCACGTGCACGTTACCCATTATAGGTTTGTTTCAACCTGCAACTCAACCTTAACCTAATCTAGCCTAAACTAACTTTTATACGGTATTCGGGATCGTTTGGATCGATTGGTCATAAATTAGACTTGTTATCTGTGGTCAAAAATAGGTCGATTGACCTATTGCACACACAAAACGTTACAGAGTGTTTAGTTGCTCTGTGTTCCATTATTAACAGACCACCCTGTATAAGAAATTAAAATAGGAAGGGGCCGCACTAAGAGAAGTGACTCCTAGATTACAAGCTCTATACAAATTTAGAGCTCTATCCATGCTATTATAACGCCTTTGTATATCCATAGCAAAAGACATGTATAATGTACTAACTTACTTCCCTTGAAAATAAAATGTTTAAAAAAATGCTAACCTTCTTTTAGTGCTTTGTAGTTATCTTCTTTCCGGCACGCTTTGGAAGCTTTAAGTACTTCAAATTCGACGCAGTATCTAAAAAAAAGAATCAAAATTAATAATCATCAATATATTATTGGAAAAAGTGTAATCCCAAAGTTTATCAGTTTCCTGAGGGCTAAGTTTCTGACATCGAATGGCTTTAGGAAGGCCCCTTTCAGAAACTTAAACCTCTTGCAGAAAAACACTGTGAATTCGCAAAGCAAATGTTCTGCAGTTTCAGCGAAGTTCTCGCAGTAGCGGCAACTATCACTCTCTGTTTTGCCCACATTTTTCGGGAGATACCTCAGAGGGCAGAGTCGAGTGAGGAGTCCCGTCACCAGTTTCAAGTCTTTCTTGTCCAACTCGAGAAGATGTTTAGCTTTTCTTGGCGAAAGGCACTTTATGCCAGTGAGATTTCATTTCATCTGTTTCCCAGTGTTGAATCTCTTCTTTCAAATGGGTTTTGAAAAGTCCACAGAAGGATTCTGGGCCGGAAAATTGTGTATTTGCCCCTTCTTTGGGAAGACAGTCTGCTTCTTCGTTGCCTTTAAATCCCTTGTGATCAGGAACCCATATCAGCTTAGACTCACAAGTATATGACTTTTAGTGCTGCTTGGCCCGAAATTGGACCGAATTTAAACTAAATTAACTAAATAGATTTTCCATTGACGATTTATAGACACTGCTTTGGAAACTGTTTGACTACAGAATAGGCATTAATAATAAATAGCAAACAGTTATCTTAAACAGTTGAGCTTTCAATTAAACGATCATTATACCCATAATTCGTCAAACTTTCCAATAAATGGCGAGTGTAAGAAAAACAAACGCTTGCAACTGGCAAAATAAAACGTGGCTTTACGTTGTGAATGCTTTAAAGGCTATACAATATGTCATACGATATATTTAGGTATAAATGGTTTTGGCATACTTAAGAAGATGGATTTAAGAAAGACATGGGCAAAAACATACCTAACGAGAAATTTGTTTCCTCTTGTTGTGCTGAACCACAAGAAGAAATATTTTAACATCCATTATTGTATTTTGTTAAAATTTTATAATTTCTTGTTTTGTTGTATTTTGTATTTTGAAAACAAAAGTGCCTAAATACTTATACGTTTCTAATAAAATTGCAACATGTGTGTAAAACATTAAATAATTCTTCTATTAACTTAATATCTTATATTTTGTTAGTGCGTCTTTAAGTTAACAAGTCCTAAAACTTTATTGGATATGGTATTTATTTAAATATTTTTAAATTGGAATTCCACGCTTTTGAATCCCAATTAAATAATCTTTTTCCAGCGTTTCTTTTTGAGAAAATAATAAAAAATTTAAATAGCTTGACACACGTTTATTTTTAATTTGTTAATATTGGTAAAATAAATTTCCAGGTAAAATTAGTTGTAGGTATTATCGTTCGATGAAATTTTACATCATAGCGATCATCACTACCGTTCAATATAAATTGCGTTTGTTCATTTAATAAATAAATCGTGGATAACAAAATAGAACGTTTTATACAAATAATAAATCAAATTTGCACAATCAATTTTATAAATGTGTTTGCGTTTGCGTACGTTTGATAAACAATAATCATTTGTGTAAAATATTTTTGTCCAATAAAATTTTTAACACGTTTATTAATTATTGTTACTTTTTTACTCATCAGATTGTTTCGTGTGCATGAACCAATTAGTAAACTAGAGCGTATAAAGGTTGAGAGTTTGTTGCAGAAAGCTGTAAAGGAGGAAATAATTTGACAGTTTGATGGAGTACATGGGGTTGAATTATTATGGAAGGAATCGTGAATATTGCTATTGAAGTTCGTGATGTAAGTAAAAGAAGGAAAGGATGTAAGTCAAAGAATATATGTGTACAGTTTCAAAAAGCAGTGTCAGGGAGCAAAAATGCCTGGTTGGATTAGTTGACTTTAAAAGCCAATCGATGAACGCATCGGCAACGATAAAGGATGTAAACAAAGCAAGGAATAAGTATAAAAGGTTGCAAAGTGTAGCCAAAGAGGTTGTGGCAAGAAAAAAAAATCAAAATAATTTTGATGGAAGGTTTTCTAAGAACTTTCGGAACAGCATTAAATTCTTTTGGAAGTCCAAAAGAACAGCCAGAGGTAAAAATACGACCTCTCAACAAGAAGAAAACAAAAACAAAAATTATAGTGTGGTAAGAGGAGAGCAATGCTTTCTAAAGAGATAAAAGGAATAATTTATTAGTTTATTTTAGAAAGATAATAGATACACCAGCGCAGACCCTATTCAGTGACATGAGTTAAAATTGCAATGAAAGTAAAATTTGTAAGAAAAATATTGTAAAAGCGTTGAACAGTATAAAATTGGGTAAGGCAAAAACTACCGAGGCATTAGCTTACACTACATCGTGGGCAAAGGTACTTTTTAAAAAAGTGACGAATAAAACTTGTCTAAAAGTCAAAAGGCCTTGGGATCTTACAGGCTATTCAATGAAGCCTCTTCTTCCAATCCATTGCTTAGGAAATCGTTCATTAAGATATTGCCTTACAGCTTAACTAAAATGTGAACATACGCCGTCTATTTGAAAAAATAGACCATCTTCTAAGTATCTATTATCATTTTCGATTATATTTGTGAGAGCGGGATCAAAAGTAAATACATACATGCATCAAGTCACGCCTTTTTCTCGTAGAAAAAAGCAGAGACCATTTCCTTCCTCTTGCTACGGTTCTTACACACATATTTTGCTTCTTCTACTTTCATCAGTGCTCTCATATATGCTCGTCGGTTGTTGGTACTCTTGACCTGGCCTTTTTTCAAACAATGTCTAATCGAAATATGTTCGCCGAGGTCGACCTCCACCAACAGGCCCATTCACACCCACCTTATAAATCTGTTTCGTCAATCTTCCTTCATCCATCCTCTCTATCTACGTCTCCAAATCATTTAAACATTTCCTTATCTATTTTTGTAGCCATATTTTCTTTCACACCTCAGGGTTTCCTTATCTCACTATTCTTCACTTTATCTAACCGAGTCTTTAGGATTTTCGTTAGCCCAGCAACGGCAAATGTGGTGATTAATGGTACCATTTAGAAAAAAGAAACATCTATTTGAAAAACAAATAATGAATAAAAATTGTAGTCGCCTGTTAAGGTAACCTTCATTTATTTCCTGTACCAAATGCATCTTATGGGGATGACATTTATGAAGTTTGATAACCCTACAAATCGCAATAAGCGAAAAACCAGAATATTTTGCCAATTTTCTTGTACTTGTTGTAGGATCTAAATTAATATGACCTAAAATTGCTTCTTTTGCTGCTTCAGTCCTAACACCATCTTATTTCGAATCTGATAATTAAACGTGTATATGTCGTGTACATTGTTCTTCTTCTTCTTCCGCTGCTATCCATAATTGGATGTTTGCGATCAGTTTTGAAAATTAATCCCTATCACTGGTGGTGTGAATTAATTATCCTGCGGTTCCTATTCCTGTCCAATGTTTGATATTTCGGAGCCACGACATCCTCTTTCTGCTTACACCTCTTCTTCCCTTTATTTTTCCTTCTATTAATAGTTGGAGCAAATGTTATCTTTAGTTGCGTAACACATGTCCCAGGTACGCTGTTTTCCTGCGTTTTATCTTCCTATCGTCCTCAAAATTTCCTCGTTGGTTTTCCTTGCTGTCCATGGGACTTTCAAATGCTTCCAGCCTATTCATTGTGCTTAGCTTCAATGTCCAGCCTTCCATACCATACAACAGTACGGACCATACGTAACATTTTGTGAATCTTATTCTGTTATAAACTATTTTATGTGCAGTGTTGTTACCAGGACCAAGAAAACGGGGCCCCACAACACCAAGAAACTATGTTGATTCATCGTAGTAAGTCGTATAAAGCAATTTATTTTATACCTTAGTATAGGCTCTATGTACATGTTGATGTATAGGTATATACATAAATTTTATAAATGTTATCGTAGTAATTATTTACATGCGAATATTTTTTGGTAATCTATATTTAGATCACACTATCCAAGAATTTTTTAGCTCTTGACAGGTCTTTTCGCCGTAACTCGTAATATCATTATGAATTTCTACGTCCAAATTAATTTTTACTGTGTATGTCGATGTATTGGTCTACCGATGCTGATTTAGGAGTACACTAGGGACACTGTCGTCTAAGATACCACCTCAGAAAGATAGATCTTAACCAACAAACGGACTGTCGGTTCTGCTGCGTGGAAGACGAGTCTGCTGAACATATACTATGTTCATGCCCCGGCCTGGGAAGAATAAGGTTCAACATATTTGGTTACACTAACCTAGAACCTACCGATTTTAAAAAAATCTCACCCCGTACAACCATGAACTTCGTAAGAAGGGGTGGATTGTGCGGTGAACTGTAGCCTCTAGGGGTGAGTCACAATAGACCTACTATGGGTCGCGGTGGAGGGACGAACACGCCCCACTCACATGAAACCTAACCTAACCTAGGAGTACAAATCGTCCAAGCTGCAATGTATAGAAATAGATTCTCAACATTAAAATCCATGATACATTTTGCAAGCAATTGTCTCTGTGTGCTTTAGCTGGATTCTGCTATAAATATATGTTATATACTGGCAAAGAAACCAATAACCAGGCAGGTTTAACACTAGGTTCAAGAGTAGCCACCCAATTACTCTATTGCGTCCCAGCACCAAATGATCATGTTGTTTTTTGCGATAATTTTTTACCAGTCCTCTAAAATCACCGAAGGCTTGGCTAGAGAATCTCGTGGTTCATTTGATTACAGATATTATGATACGCAGTCAGTTATTCTAATGGTAAGATGGTATGACAATAAATGTGTAATTGTTGCCAGTAACTACGACAAAATTCAACCTTTAGCAAAGGTAAAACGCTGGAAGCGTGGTATCGGACAAAAAGGTGATGTACCGCAACCATACTCAATCCAAAACTGAAATAAAGGTATGGGTGGAGTTCACAAACACGATTGACTCATTAGTAAATATGGAATTCAAATACGTGGTAAAAAATGATACTGGCCTATATTCACTCGTATTTTGGATATGACACTAACAAATGCATGGATTTTATATCGACATTTGCATGGCCCAAGAGTTTTAATTGCTTAAAATTTCGTATAGCCGTTGCAGCTATATATATGAAGTTAACAGCATGTACAAAACGACCAATCAAATCTGCAGGTGTCATGTTGGATGCGCACTGTGATGGCTTTAAACCATTTCATAAAACATCGCGATGGTCAAAAAAGGTGTCAGCGGGATGGTTGTAGAAGTGGACCAAAGAGCTGTTGCGAAGTCACACTTTGTGCACAGTATTTCCATCTTTCGTAAACTTTGAACCCAAGTATACAAACTCATTTACTTGTTTCACTCTTTCTCCCTTAATCAGAACTTCACAGTTTGTCATCCTTTTTTCTCTTTCAAAAACCATTACTTTCGTTTTGCTTACATTTATTTTCATCCCTTTAATTTTCAGGGTATCAATCATAACAATAATCATCCCCTGCAACTCCTCTTCAGATAACGCTTATATGACTTGATAATCGTCATAACGAAGACATTTGACGATCAAATCGTTCTTATTTAATCCATACGCTAAAGAGCCATGGCGAAGCCACACATCCCTGTCTTACACCTTTTTCGATGTTAAATCAGTCCGTGTTAGCTTCTTTTATCCCGATACAAGCAGTGGAATCCTCGTAAAGTGATTTCAGTGCTTGTATTAAACTACCGCTCACTCCATACTTAGAAAATGTCGACCACAATTCACTTCTCACCACTCTATCATAGGCCTTTTCCAAGCCTATAAAAGCGCAGTAGATTTCTAGCCAAGAATTTTTTGAATATCAATATCTTTGCATACAGTTTGCCGACTATGCTGAGTAAACTAATACCTCGGTAGTTCTTACAGTCCTGCTACGAACCTTTTCCCTTGTAAAGCGGCACGATAACGGCCTTGCACCAGTCGTCTGGTATGCTACCACTCCTCCAACAAAGGTTAAAAAGGCAGTACAGCAGACTGGTTACCACGCTTTTTTCAGCCTTCAGCATTTCAACCGTTATCCTGTCGTACCCAGCAACTTTACCCAATACTGTTCAATGCTTCCACAATTTCTGTCGTACTAATTTTACTTTAATTACAACTTTCACTCATGTCTCCGAATTGGGCTTGTTCTCATGTATCCTCTTTCTTAAATAAACTTTCGAAGTATTCCTTCCATCTCTTTAAAACGCATTCCTCTCCTTTCACCATACTACCATCTTCGTTTCTGATTCTTTCCAGTTGCGAGGAAGTATTTTTACCTCTGGCTGTTCTTATGGACTTCCAGAAGAGTTTAGTATGGTTCTGGAAGTTGTCAGATAACCTTTCAAATTCATTTTTATCACTCTCCTTTTTTCTTGCCACCACCTCTTTCGCCACACCTTTTAACCTTTTATACTCTTTTTTTTGCCTTATTTATTGTTTTAATGTAAGTAAAACTACAAAATATTTTTGCGAAATTAAACAAAATGTACTGTTAATGGGTTAAACAGGGCCGTTCGGTAATTGTCGTTTTTTGTGTTAGTTCCAATCCCACTTTGTCGAATTTAGCACTTGGGAGGTGCCTTTCAATAGTAATTCTATTCTAACACAAAATGTTCAGTAATTAAACTAATATACGCCGTCGAGTTCGAATCTCAGTCGGGCACAGAATTATAGTTTAAGAGCACATCAAGCTACTAACACCAGATGTCGCATATTTTTACCAAAAACCGATAATTTCCTCGAGCGAAAAACGTGGTTTTATATCGTTTAATGTATAAATTTCCGGATAAAATGCACACTGATGATACCAACTAGAGCCAACACGTATTTTCTGATAAATTATAGGGTTGCTTGGGTACATTTTATAAAAATTACCAGCAATTTATCCGAAAAATGAGATGACAGAGTTCTTTATGTGTGACAATTTTTACACTATAAGATTACTACAATAAACATTCTTTAACGTTTACATCTTTAATGGTGCATTTAATAATACGGGATTTCCAGAAACGCTCCTTAAGAAAGAAAACTGCAAAATCTAGAGCTCATTTGAATCGGTTTATTAATAAGGTAACAAGTCAGGTCTTTTCAAATATGATAATTGTACGGGACGAAAAGAAATATATTTAGTGGACTGTATCAACGATGTAGAGGAAGACCTAAAAACTCTGAGAATGGGAAACTAAAGGAGAATAGTGGTAGAATCAGATGGAGGAACATAGCTGAGCAAGCCAAAACTCACCAAGGATTATGAGCCAAAAGAAAAAGAAGAACTGTATCAACTAATCAAATAACCAATAACAAATCTACTTATCATCGGTTAGTTGAAGCTCTTACTAAAGCCGGCTACACACTATCTATAAATCGTTACGAATTAACTGTGCAATGGTCAATTGTACAGTTATATCCAATGTGTGTATGACAAATCGTTGTAGATCTTTGACTGTGCAGTTGGTCGTTGTGAAGTAATTGAAATCGTTATCGATTATAACGGTGTCTAGTATTTTCGTACGTGTGTAGCGAACTGACGGTGGATTCTTCAGTTGACGATAATTTTGTAAGCGCGTGACATGTCCGAACACGAAGAAGAAGAAAACAGAGGCCGGCGAGAACTTCTGGAAGAATTTATCGATGCGTTACCAGGGACAAAAGATGTAAATAAATTGCTTCATCCAGTCTCAAGTAATTATACCGGTCTTTTGGAGCGAATTTTAATTCATTCAAAAAATTTACGTGCATATACATTAAGTCAACCACTTTTTACACCACACGATGCGTGGTTTGACGTTTTTCTTTTTTAAACACACGACTAATATTAGAATCGCAAGAGCTTCATCGTCGTCTCACATCATCTTGCACAATTCTTTAAGCGACTAAGCTATTTTTGTACGTTCTTTAAAATTCCAAAAAAACGTTTGTATACGTGGAAATCCCCTGCCGACACCCCCAAGAAAATATTTCGTAATCAGATCGACTATATAAAAATAAACAGAAGATTCAGAAATATTGTAACAGACCACATTTTGTTACTAGCTTCGATTGGACTGAAGTTTAAAAGAATTAGACAAGGATAAAAACATGCAAGGAAACTAAACCCAGAAAAATTTAAAGACCAAGAGATATGCGCTTGAGCCACACAGTACATGGAGAAGAAACTTGGAGAAGAGGACAACAAAGGTACAGATGTTAAAGAACAATGGTATAGTGTTATTTCTTCTACTGCAAAAGCCTTTCAAGGAAGAGTAGTAACAATATATCGTTTTTGAAGGGCATACTCCTTTCGGGTTAAAGCTGCACACTGTGATTTATATGCCTGTGTCTTGGAAAATAACTTCTAACATGCTTCTCACAATCTTCCAGTCTAATTCTTCCAACCCATAGCCTATCTTGGGTATAGCCAATTTATTTATGGTATTTATTTTTTCAAATTAATTAAAGCATGCCAAAAATTCTCGTAGGCTGTTGTTTCTCCAGATGATTTCTTAGTTATCAGGTAAAACAACGATCAGTTGCCATCTTCCAGTCGCAGCACTTTTCCTATTCTAGGTTCTTGATCTTGCTACTTATTTAGGCAGCTAAACTTTTAATTTTGTCTCGCGTGTAAATACATTTACATAAAAGCAGCTTTGGTGGTCAAATATACTCTAAATTTATTTTTTTTAGGTTTATTATGTATAGTCTTTACTCTTTATTTAGTTTATATTTTTATATACTATATTGTGTGTTTAAGAAAACTAAAATAGCTTATTTTGATTTATTTATAATTATTTTGTGTGTGAAATAAATGCATATCTTATTTATTAACACACATATAGTCAAGCCTTTTTCCCGTAAGGGTAGACAGAGACCACTTTCTTTCTCTTGCTACGGTTCTTACACACATATTTTGCTTCTTCTACTTTTATCAGTGCTCTCATACATGCTCGTCGGTTGTTGGTACTCTTGACCTGCCCTTTTTTTTAAACAATGTCTGATCGAAATATGTTCGCCGAGGTTGACCTCTACCGACCATTCACACTCGCCTTATAAATTTGTTTTGTCAATCTTCCTTCATCCGTCCTTTCTACGTGTCCAAACCATCTAAACATTCCTTTATCTATCTTTGTAAGCATATCTTCTTTTACACCACAGCGTTCTCTTATCTCACTATTTTTTACTTTACCCAACCGAGTTACTCCGGCTATACTTCTCAAACTACTCATCTCCGCAGCATTTATCCTGTTTTCATGCTTCTTCTGCCAAACCCAACATTCACTACCATGCATAAGTGTAGGAACCAACACACCTCTATGCACAGCCAGACGTGCCTTTTTTGGCACTTTCTGGCTGTTTATAAAGCTATTATTAACTTTGCCTTTAATTTAACTAAAACTTATTTGTACAATAATATAAATAAAGTTCTTATGCAAATGCTTTCCAAATAAAGGCTTTTATTTAGATCCCTAATCCTATAAAGCGCCCATCGTATTTTTAATAAATATCCAACGGAAGCATTTTAATTACCTTTGCCCCCGTAAGTGACTCTGACGCTGACGGTTTATGATTAATCAATATTATTGGGAATTCCTTTCTGTCGCAGCAGAGCGCTTTATAGCCATAAACATCAAAGCTCCGCCAGTGAGTGTTTAATAACTTATAGAAGCAACGGTGAAGACAATGTGAAACGTTTCGTGCAAGCTTTTGAAAACACCACAACAAGATCATAAATATTATGCTTGGTGATAGATTTTTCATAGTAGAGAACAGCAACGAATCTAATGTTAAGTAAAATTTTAATAATTGTACTTTCACTAACTTTACTTTTAATAAATGTTTCGTTGTATTGAGTTATACATTTTTTTGTCAAAAAATCCCTCGTACATGGACAAATGCCTCATAATTTTATGACAAATTTCTCAAGCTCGTTGCTTGGCGTTAATACTAAAAGATTGAGCGGTCAATATGAGAAAGAAAGACGGGACCGAATTTAAAGAAGCAACCGTGAAGACAATTTGGAACGTTTCGTGCAAACTTTTGCAAGAAAATATTGACTATAATATTATGATTGACCCGTTTAACAATATAGTATTTAAGCTCGAGATGGAATCAGGAAGAAATTACAAACAGATCCATGTGAGACAAATTTATCAAACTCGTTCCTTGGTAACAGCCGGAAGCCTTCGGCCTTCGGCTTCAGGGTGTTACCAAGGAACGAGCTTTCGATTTTCATAAAATAATCTCGTCTATTATTAATATCCTAGGGATATTACTACTAATAATATTCTTTAAACTGTAACTATTCTAGAATTTTTCGCGCAATCCACTTTACTATAACTTGCTGCTATGCACTGGCAAGACAACGTCTGCCTGGTGATGATAGTCTTAAAATAAATTTAAAAATATCGATAATAAATTTCAGCGTTTTAATTTTTGTAAGAATTCCTCAAGAAATACTTCTGCAAGGAATTTCTTAAGTTAGCTCATTACGACCCTCTTTATTTCTCCAGAATCAGTGTGACGGGTTTTTATGATGGTAATGAACGAGGAAAAACTGTAGGAAAACTTGCTCTTTGTAAAATCCGAATAAAAGCTCTGGATATATTTCAAATATAACTACAATGGTGAGAATAATTGAGAACGGATATCTTTTGGGTTTCCAACCTTGCTCATGTTCGAAAATTCCGTTTAATCAGGCCGTTTTTCAGAAACTTCTTCAATTTAATTTTGAAGAAGCAGCAACACAGTGCTAGAATATATTTCACACGACGGCGACGTTATCTCACTTTAATTTATAGCTCATTTCACAAATATACGACGGTATCGGATTAGTCACCAAGGCATCGACTTAACGGACGCACTGTGTTGAGAGGTACATTAGTAAATTCCCCTAAGATTTAAACCGGAAAATTTTTTGTTTATTTTTATGCTGTTGATATTAGCCCTTGACCACTTCTGGGATCTCTAGGAGCAATATTTGTATAATAGGATTAATTAAATATTCCACCTTTATAATAATAATTTATTATTAATTGGATTTACAATTACAGGATTAATTATATTCCAATGATGACGTGACATCACGCGAGAAGGAACATTTCAAGGACTACACACAATTAATGGTTGAGAGGTTTTATTTTAGTTAGAAATAGGCAAATTAAATTATGTTACAAGAAAATGCGACAAAACAAAATTATCGGTACAAATTTAATCAATATGTTTAATCATATAGTTATTATTAATCCGGTTTATAGCGTCTTTCGCCTTCCGGTTCCCAGTTGCCAGCCTCTTCGGTCAGTCCAATCTCCTGTGGCTAGATTTCTTTCGGACATCGCTTTCTGAATGCCCCCTATCCATGTTGATTTTGGTCTACCCCTTTTCCTTCGTTCTGTTGGGGTCCATTTAAGCACTAGTTTGGGTAGCCTTTCATTTGTCATACGTTCAACATGGCCGTACCATATAAGTTGTCTTCTTTGGATTTCATCTATTATAGTTGTGTCGGTCTTTACAATTTGTCGAATTCGGTCATTTGTAACCCTATCGAGACGTGATATGCCAGCAGAACTTCGCCAGAAATTCATCTCCAGGGCTAGTAATCGGCGTTCTAATGTTTTATTAAGTTGCCACGTTTCACAGCCATATAGAACAGTACTTTAAAATGTTATAAAATACTATAAAATGTTATATATCATATGTTTTTTTTCCCTAGATATATTTTTTGCCCACAACAGCGAGTTTAGGCATCCTATAACTTTCTTTCCTTTTAATATCCGTTGTTCTATTTCCTCCTCAGTACGACCTTTACATGTGATTTTTGTACCCAAATAGGTGTATTCCTTACATATTCCTATTTTAACATTGTCCAGATCCAGATCTGTTGTTTCTGCCCCAATACACAAATATTTCGTCTTGCTCATATTAACCGTTAATCCCCATTCTTCGTATTCTCTAAGAAGTCGTTTTCCCATAAACTCCAGGTCTTCTTTATCTTGGGCCGCGACGACCTGATCATCCGCGAAGTGCAGATTATACAGAGTAGTGTCATCATTTAACTGTATCCCCATTCCATGGCATGCTCGTCTCCACTTCTTTAACACTTCGTTTAAATATATTTTAAATAGTGTGGGGGATAAACTACAACCTTGTCTTAGACCCTTAGTTACGGTGAAACTTTCAGATAGATTATTTCCTAACTTAATTTTGGATGTTAATTGCTGATATAACTGTTTAATAGCTATTATTACAGTGTTATTGATCGTTGATTTCTCTAAGACTTGCCACAGTTTTTTTATCGGGACAGTATCGTACGCTTTTGTAAGGTCTACAAAAAGTAAATGGACTTCCCTATTAGTTGCCACTCTTTTCTGACTCATTTGAACAATGCTAAAAATATGGTCCATGCATGAGCGGCCGGCTCGAAACCCTGCTTGTTGTTCGATTTCGTTTGCTTCGTATTCTTGTTCTAGTAAGTTTTTTAAGATTCTCCCATATAGTCGGCTTAGGGTGCTTGTTACCGAGATACATCTGTAGTTAGAACAGTCATCCTTTCTGCCTTTTTTGTGGATTGGTGTTATCCAGGCTTCTCTCCAGCTTAACGGAATTGGTTCCCCATTTAAATATCGTGTAAAGAGTTCTTTGAGGAATAGAATTAACGCCCGTGTTCCATTTTTCAATAGCTCTGCAGGTATGTTCTCTGGTCCACTAGCTTTTTTATTCTTCATGGAGGTTACGGCTTTCTGTATCATATTTTCATTTAAATGAATGTACTGACCCTGGACTTGGTAAACTTTTGGAGAAGTAGTTAAATATTGTTCTCTGTTCTCTTTAAGTTCTTTGGAATAGTGTTCTTTCCATTTATCTATCTGAATTAGATGAATATTAGTTTTATTAACTGAATTAGTTTTTAGCGATCTGATTAGTTTCCACGCTTCGGAAGATTTAGTCCCACCAAGGTAAGAGTTGACTTCCCTACATTTTGTTTCCCATGTCTCGTTCTTGTTGCCTTGTGTCATTCGTTTAAATAATGCCTGTTCTCTCTTGTAGTTTATTTTATCATTAATATCTTTAGTAGTTAGCCATTTCTTGTACGCCGTTTGTTTTTTGTTCTTCTGACTCTCTAAGCTATTATTCCATGTGATGTTTTTGTTATGTTTGGGTGTTGTTTCCTCTATTCCGAGAGCTTCTTGTGCTGCAGAGCGTAAGGCTTCTATAATATGTTCGTACAGATGATCAGTATCTAGCGTCAAATATTCCGGTTTTAGCTTCATATAGTACTTACGGTATTATCAAGCATCAGATTTATAGTCATCATAATCGGAATCACTGTCGTCGCTATCCTCATTCAGATTGTAAATGATATCAGGATTAACTGCTTCGATGCGGTTTTAACGAGCCTACCATTCCTATATTAAATTTTTATATTTTGTGACACATTTTTCCCAAATTTCAGGAGTAGCAGTATTAAGTGCTCGTTACCAGGTTTCTAAAACATCCTTATGACTGTAATCGTAAGATCCAATGTGATTGTCCTAATAAGTTTTGCATACTCCCCAAATATACCCAATGGGATTAAATTGACATTGATAAGCAGAAGTCTTGGATCCACTTTGTTAATTTTTTCCCCTTGGTGCCTTTTAGCTATTCATAATAATTCCGGTTTAAAGCAATACCGTAGAAATGAAATATTTCCGTTCGTTAACCATTCTATTATTTTCTGGACCGTCCAGGAGTTTGTAACGATGGTAATAGTTTCTCTTTTAACCCTTTCACAAATATCTCTGTATCCATATTGTCATGATAATCGGCCAATTTTAATTATGACGAAAATAACAGATCCGCCCCAACAAAACTATGCGTTCCACCTGCATGCACAATAATATGTCTTTTTCCTTCACCATCGGTGTATTTTATAGACTTTATGTTATCGTCCTGCCAATTTTTTTTGTTCTACTTTTAGCAAAAATCCAAGTTTCGTCCAGATAAACAAATAAAAAGCATTCTTGTTTACCATAAGTATAATTTCTTAAAAACTTCAGTACTCAGTTCAATAATAAACTTATAACAAATATAATCAAAATCAACAGCTAACAATTAATCAAAGTACTCAGTTCAATAATAAACTTATAACAAATATAATCAAAATCAACAGCTAAGAATAAATCAAAGTACTCAGTTCAATAATAAACTTATAACAAATATAGTCAAAATCAACAGCCAACAATAAATCAAAGTACTCAGTTCAATAATAACATTATAACAAATTTAGTCAAAATTAGCAGCTAACAATAAATCAAAGTACTCAGTTTTGGCATATTATCTAATGCAATAAATAGTTTTTAATAATGTATTATATTAATAAATTAAAACAAAACTTAATCGTGGTGTCAAAAATAAGTCACGTCGTTAAATATTCAAAAATAACTCACTTGTAACCTTTGGGTAAACGTATATTATATAAAAAAAAGAATAACTTTAATCTTGAACACCTTAATACGGAGTTCTTGCTAAAAACACCAAGCAAGTCTTTATAACACTGCAATTTATCGTCGATATGGATGATACGATTGCACTACTCCTGTGGCCGGTTTGGGTTATGGAACGGCACCTGCTAATTAACAATGGCTTCCCTCAAATAAATCCCGCATGCGGTTATTTTAACTCGACACCAAAATCCAAAATATCAACAACGAAGGTAAGATAGAATGGTCAAGTTAAAAATGAAATGGTTTTTCTTCAAAATCCAATTAAGATGGCCCAAATACAGCCATATATGAAAGAAAAACCGTAGAGGGTCTGCACACTTGCCAATATCACACCGTCCCAAAAATTCTCACCACACCACTCCCAAGACTGCCACCAAACGACTGGCACCACTTCCCCAAGCCGGATATCAAGAAAATGACACGGAACCGACGTCAACCAACAATATTCGCAAGTCCATGCTTCACACCAAGAAGCGCGCTCGTCCGTGTTGATAGCCAGCCCCATCCACACAGAAAATGCAAACCAAACAATAATATAACCGACAACACACAACAATCGAGGCCAAAAACCAAAGCAAAATCTAATAACGAAAACCCCCACTCAATCTCCAGCGATTAACAAAAATGCCACAGCCATTAACAATCGAATCCTATCACAACAAGGTATGCAACACTATTTACAACGAATGATATATTTAAGTTACAACAAAATACGGTACGGTTACGAGTACCTGAGGAATACAAAACTATCAGAGACCCAATTATAATGGAACTGTAGAAGGGAAAAAAAGGCACGTTACAGTATATTTTTAAAATAGTTCGCTAAACTAGCTGTTAAGAATTCGTAGACAATGCGCATTCCCTTAAGCTTTCGTTTGAAAACTTGGAAAATATACCGCAGAGTAAAGCTAAAAACACGAATTTTGTTATCTCTAATGAACGATCAGTTTAGTTTGTTTACGGAAAAAGTCTTATCCACTATACTGGCAAGCCATCCCAATGGATACATACGTATTAACTTCCAACTGTGTTTGAAATCAGAACGTTTTTCTAAACGATATTTAAATATGAACTTAATTTACTTGTCGATAGAAAAATCAGATTGATTTTTGTTACGTTTTTATTTCAGAACTCTTTTTAAAATGTTATGTCATGAATCAATTATTATAGCAGAGGAGCCCAATTTATAACATATAAACACTCTCTCTCTCTCTCTTTTTCTCTGTGGGTCGACAGCTAGCACGACATGGGGGTCCCCGGCTACAACTCTGAGATGCTCCACCCTACGACTAATCTATTTTGTGACAGAATATTGCGCCCCTGTATGGCTCACAGCCCTCACACAAGTAAGGTGGATATCCAACTAAACAGGTTAATGAGAACGATACAACCTCCCCATTCATCTAGACTTGGCAGATCTCAACAGAAAAAGGCTTCGATCACGACACCTCCCAATGGCACTAGCTAAATCTCTAAATGACTCAAACTTTGACCCAATAGATAAGTGGAGAGAGAAGTGGGAGACCGAAGCCCCTGCCGACTGCAGAACACTCCAATGCATAGATAAAAAGCCGCCTGGCTACGATCTGCCTCGCAGCCACTGGACCACAATAAATAGAGGTCCTACCGGGGACACTTTGATGATCTTCTGAACGCGACCGACGATGCAATTGAATATGTATCTAGATTAGATGTTTGTTTCTGACTCTTGATGTAATAGTGCACTTGTATAATACTATATTTTAGAATTTTATTTATATGTATACGTCACGGTTCCTGTAAACCAAATCATACATTTTTTCGAGAATTCCTCTATTTTATTAGATTTATATTAATTAAGGCTGCAAAAGGAAATTATTTTGGAGTCTACAGGGTGGCTTAAAAAAGTGTAACATATCAAAGTTGTGTTTTTTTAAATGGAACACCCTGTATTTCGTTACACTTTTAAATAGTCCAGGAAAAAATAATACGATTTCATAAAAGGTACTATGTAACTAACTATAACCGTTCTCGAGTTATTGATTTTTTTTATGAAAATGGAAACTAAATAACATCGAAATGTAGAGAAATCATCCCTTCGAATTCTGACCAAGCATAAAAGAGGTTTTGGGCTATTGATTTCGATAAAACCCGTATCTCAATATTATACAGAATGTTCAAAAATCATTGTCCCTTTTTTATAATTTCGGACAAAGATAACTTTGTTATTTCAAATGAAACACCCTGTATTTTTTTGATCTGAACAATAAAGAATTCAATTATCTTTCATTTCAAATTGGAATTCCCTATACCTATCAGTGGTCGACATACGCTAAATAAATGTAGCTCTTAGAACCCAGGATGGGTCTTGGCTGACTCAACAATCCCCCTCCATAAGACTCTGTCCATCATTAGCTCTTCTGCTCTTGTGATAGTCAGAGTTCTAAGATCTGATGTCTCTCCACCGTAGTCGTGGTCTTCCTAATGGTCTTATACCGGTCGGGGCCTGCTTCCATACCAATTTGACAACTCTTCCATCTTCCTGTCTTTTGACATGGTCGGCCCGTTTCAGTCTTTCCGCTTTAACTATTTTTACAATATCCGGTTGATCATATAGTTCTTCTATTTCCCTGTTTTTCCTACTACGATACTGTTGTGCAGTTTCATCCCTTGTAGGTCCGTATATACTCCGTAGAATTTTCCTCTCTGCAATCCTCAGTCTGTTCTAGTTCTGTTTTGTTATGGTCCAGGTCTCACAGGAGTACGTCATAATCGGTCTTACAATGGAGTGGTATATTCTTATTTTAGGCGTCAGAGATACATTTGTGGATTTTATTATTTTCTGTAATGAAAACAGAAGCGATTGACACTTTGTATTCTGATGTTAATTTCCTTGGTCATGTTATTGTCTGACGTGATAGTGGCACCCGGATATTGAAAATCATGGACACTTTTTAAGTTGTATTGGTCCATCGTCACATTTTGTCCTATTCGATCCTTACGCTCCGTTCTTGATGTGGTCATGTTCTTGGTTTTACTCTCATTTATTTTTAGGCCTACTTTTTCGCTGAAGATTCTTTTTAGATTTCTTCTTTGAAGTTTCTAATTATGTCCATGTCATCCGCAAATGCTAATATAAAACGGGGGCCCCGATTTCTAAAAAGGTTTTGCCTCCCTTATTACCTTTTTTAAGGCTATATTAAAAAGAAGCGGAGAGATGGCGTCTCCCTGTTTTAGGCCATTATTTATAGTAAACAAGGTTGAAAACTTCTCTCCGATCCGTACTGCACTTGCAGAGCCTTCCATGCTGATCTTTGTTAAACTGACAAGTTTATTCGGGATACGAGGGCAGTTTGATAAGTCAGTGACTTTTTGAATTTCCCGCGCAGTTACTCCAAATGCAACAGTGCTGCCGTCAACTATAATCTATCAGTGGGCAACTTTCTAATTTTGAGCAAGCTACATCGTGCATGCGGTGTTTGATAGCCGTTCAAAGCAGACAACCTCGTGAATTTTTACGAAAATGGAAAAAAGTGAATTTCGTATGCTGATTAAGCATTACTTTTTACGTAAAAAATCCATCACTGAAACTAAGGAAGGATTTGATAAATACTACGGGGACTCGGCACCATCAATTTCAATGGTTAAGAAGTGGTTTACAGAGTTCCGTTATAGTCGTACCAGCACTAGTGACGCCGAACGTCCAGGTCGCCCAAAAGAAGTGATCACGCCGGAAATCGTCGATAAAATCCATGAAATGATATTGGATGATCGGAAAATAAAAGTGCGTGAGTTGGCTGGTGCTGTAGGTGTATCTCAACTGAACGGGTACATCATATTTTACACGAATATTTGGACATAAAAAAACTCTCTGCGAGATGGGTGCCGCGATTGCTCACACTCGACCATAAGCGCAATCGTGTGACCACTTCAAAAGAGTGTTTAGCGATGTTCAGCCGTAATCCGGACGAATTTTTGCGCCGTTTTGTTACTGTGGATCCATCACAACACGCCAGAGACCAAGAAACAATCGAAACAGTGGGTTGCTCGGGGTGAACGTGGACCAAAGAAGGCGAAACAGAGTCTGTCAGCCAACAAGGTCATGGCCACAGTTTTTTGGGATGTACGCGGTGTCATTCACATCGATTACCTCAAGAAAGGTAAAACGATCACCGGCAAATATTATTCAAAGCTTTTGAACAGATTCGACGTTGATTTGAAGCAAAAACGGCCGCATTTGGCTAAGAAGAAGAAAGTGCTGTTCCATCAAGACAATGCACGTGTGCACACTTGTCTAGTCACGATGGCCAAAATCCACGAATTGGGATACGAACTGCTACCAATAATAATATTTTTATTGGTACCTTACAAGTGATTCAAATAGCATTGGGGGTCGAATAAGATGTCTTTTGAAAGCTCTGACAATTCTCTTTACAATAGTCTTTAAATTTTAGATTTCCCCCCAATATTTTAAAAAAAATTACATCTTGGAATTTCAATTATTTTGGTTGCTTACTTACTACTTAATTGATTAAATGTTCAAACTGATGACCGGTTACTTCCATAAAATAATAAAGATTTCGTTCAAAACGTTCACGCACATTCCGAAGAATTTCCGGAGTAATTCGACGGCACTTGTCAACGATTCTTTTAAGATTACTTTTCAGATGTCCCCACAAAAAGAAATCGAGGGGCGATAAATCTGGCGATCGTGGAAGCCATTCAAAGCTGCCTCTTCTCCCAATCCAATGCCATGGAAAACGTTGGTCTAAATACTGACGAAAAATCGCCGCATAATGCGGAGGAGCACCGTCCTGTTGAAAATAAGAATGATTTTCGTTATACTGTGGATTATTTTCAAATATATCAGTTAAGGCAGGGTCAATAGCGTCTTTCAGTAATTGCAAATACATTTCGCCAGTCAAATTGCCTGGTAGAAAAAAGGACCCACCAGTCGGTGACCGCAAATGCCAGCCCATACATTTAATTTCTCGGTTGCTGTGTATGCACCTCGTAAAAAACTCGGACCAATAGCGACAATTGTGGCGATTTACCGTCCCGTGCAAGAAAAAACTGCATTCATCGGAAAAACAGATATTAAAAAGGAACTGTGGATCGTTCCTTATCACGCACTCATTATTTCGCAAAACTGCAAACGGTGGTCATAATCATCATTATTAAGTTCATGGATTAAACGTATTTTATATGGATGGAATTTATTATTCTTTAAAATGGTTTGGATGCTAGTACGATTGATCCCAGACACAGAAGCCATCTGCCTCGTACTCAAAGTAGGATCAAGATTTTTAGAAGTGATAACAAATCACCACAAGCAATGCAAAGCAAAAAATGACTACTAAATTTATACCATTGGCGTTCTTAACTCGAATAAATGACATTTTTACTGCTCGTGATTGTTTGCAGATAAGTTTCACATTTAAAATCTAATTTCTCAATAAGTAATGGGCGGAATTTTAAAATTTAAATACTATTGTATAGATAATTGTAGGAGCTTTTGAAAGACATCTTATTCGACTCCCAATGCCATTTAAAAAATTTGAGGTAATTCTTACCCTCGCTAACGGTAAACCCGTCAAAGACCGAAGCCGTGATCTTTACCAGAAAATACAAACCCAAACCCATTAGCCCTTTAAGACTATGGAATCAGGAATTAAAATACTCGCGTCAGTGAAGTACCTAGCAGTACACCTGGATGCAAAACTGAAGAGGAACGTACACCTCGAGGCAAAGAGGAAAAAAATGTATGCCTCAATGTGGGCATGCAAGAGAGCCATGGAAAAAACCTGGGGTCTAAAACCGAGGGTGAGCCTGTGGTTGTATCAGGCGGTATTACTACCGTCACTAACGTATGCAGCAGTAGTCTGGTGGCCAAGGGTGGAAGGGGCCGGGGCTGTAAACCTGTTGAGAAGCCTGCAAGGGAAATATTTGCAGGCTGCAACAGGGGCAATGAGCACCGCTTCTACAGAGGGACTACAAATAGCCCTCAACATACCACATTTGGACCTCCTGATAAAAGATCGGGCCAGAAACACTGCATACGGACTAAAGTGCCAGGGGGGATGGAGGAGCAACGGGATTGGCCACACCAAAATCGAGGCCCTCCACAAACACCCCTTCACAATAAAATCGGACAAAATTTCGAAAAAGACCTTAATAGGGAAAAACTATAAAACAAAAATACCAACCAGAGAAGAATGGTTAAAGAAAACACCATTGACCAGCCCAGGAGTGAAACGAGGGTATACTGATGGATCAGGGTACCGGGGACACTACGGGGCAGGTGTGTTTGGAGCATCCTGCAACCACAGGGAAAGCATACCCCTGGGGAAATACGCCTCGGTCTTTCAGGCTGAGGTCAATGTCATACTCAGGTGCACTACGCACCTGACAGAAAACAGAGTGACCAACAGTGAGATTGATATTCTCACTGACAATCGCGTGGCCATTGGGGCCCTCGTGAGTAACACCACAACATCATCGTGGTGTGGGACTGCATGCAAGCCCTTACTGAGTTTGCGACGGTAAACAAAGTTACTCCTACATGGGTTCCTGGGCAAACAGGGATAAATGGCAACGAGGTAGCCGATAAAATGACAGGAAATGGGACCCTGGTGGAACCAAGAAACCAGTTGGTCGGATTGCCAATTGCCGAAGCAAAACATTTATTGAAATTATTCCTTGAACAAGAACATATTGCTCAGTGGAATGCAAATACTGGCTGCAAAACATCAAAACAGCTGATGAAAAAACCTCTCCAGAAGAGGGCAGACACACTTTGGACGATGAACCTGAGTAGGCTAAGCAGCACGCTTGGCCTTCTCCCAGGACACATCGTACTAAGGGCGCACCGCGTCAAACTTAAGCTGGCAGCCGAGAAAAACTGTCAAATATGCGGAGAGGAGGAGGAGAGCAGTATATACATTCTGTGTCACTGCCCGATGCTAGCGGTGTACAGGTATCAAAACTGGAGCCGTATGATAATGGATTCAAGCGATCTAAAAGAGACAGGGCCAACACAAATCCTGAGGGTTGCCAAAATCAGCGGACTAGAATTCTGATGCCCTGAAGACATAGCGGTAGTCACAGAGGATCAAAAGATCTAGGTGACATAGGTGCCTATACCAAAGGCCCAACCGCAAGATTGTAATGTAATGTAATGTACCCTTGCTTGGGGTTAAAAGTAGTGGAGGTAAAAATACCAGAAAAGAATGTCCCCCTTTAATCAAAATTCGACAGTGGTGAGCGTTTTTTTAAAATGTTGATAAGGTTCCTGTAAATGACTCTGTTTCGTTTTCGGTTGGCCACCCTGTATTTAATAATAACAATTTTAAATGAATAAAAATAAAAGTGCAAGAAATAATCACATAACCCACAACTTATTTAAATGGTGATAACATTTTTTCACAAATCGCTTACTTCTACCTGTCGCTGTAAAAGAAGCAGGATAATTATTATTAATATAAGTAATACCAAGAAAATCTTTATTTATTGTTTATAACCGCACAACTAAGATTTTAAAAATCTCTTATGGGATTTTCAATGCAATTCATTTTTGTTTGGAAATCTCTTTAAAAACCGCGCATCTCCTGACGACAGCACTTAGGCTGTCCATTATTAATATAAAGGCCTCATTTCTGATATGTATGTAGCAGTATTACCTTAGGTTACATTTTTAAAAAAAGATAAAAGGTTAAAGAACGTAGGATAGTATTTATTTAAGAGCACTTATACCACTGTCTATATTAGTAAAAAAAATAAAACGTTATATTTGAGAATTTCTCCAGTCAGACAATAGGGAATATTGATGTAAATTTGTATATTTTTATTCGACAGTTTACATCGCTACATAAAAAAAAAACAATTTTAACGCCTAATACTACATTAATGTATATAAAAAAAAAGTTTAAAATAGCCAACCGACACGAGCACTTTGAACGTTTGCCATTTTGAAGCGTTTGGTAAGACGTCATAGTCTATAACAACAAACAAACAAGTGGAAAGGTTAGGTTAAAGATTGTTAAAGAAGTATTGTGCTTTGCTGAAATTTAACATTGTTTTCTATTTACATCATCATGAAATTACCTTTTCCCTCTATAGAACAATCCAAAAAGCCGGCATACAAGTATTGCACTATGAATAAGTGCAAAAATACAAAAAAAATGCACCCGATTAAGTGGTTTTTCTTGTCCCTTGAGGTGTAAACATAAGGAGGAAGTGGTGTAAAAGTATGTAAAAAGATATGGTATTTTCATCAGCTTATTTATAATGTTGTAAAGATCACTTTAAACATTTATTTTTGTTTTTGTGCTACACATATCTTATACCTCAAAAAGACAATATTTGTACCACCTGTGTCATGTGTTACACTGCTTTCTAGCACATTCAGTTTCCTATTTATTTCACAATTTTATTTATTATGTTTCTGTTTTCAGGTAGACAGAGATACAGATAATTATATGAAATTATAAATTTGCAAAGAAAAATAAAAAATTACATTAGGAATATTGAAAAATATCCTTCCTCACAAATTTCAATGTAAAAGAATACTAAGTCCCAGCCACCACAAGTGAGAAAACATTTGGTAATAATGGAAGGAGATCTATCTGCGCCTCCTTTTAAACAAAGTGTCAGTATTAGTGATTCATCATCAGTCAAATAATTAGAATTAGGTATCAGTTCATCTGCATCTCACATATACA
Organism: Agelastica alni; assembly: GCA_950111635.1. Lineage (NCBI taxonomy): Eukaryota > Metazoa > Arthropoda > Insecta > Coleoptera > Chrysomelidae > Agelastica > Agelastica alni. Next base: position 47,504,557 of record OX467711.1, on the reverse strand, counting down.
TAGAAGAACTCGAAAACAAAAATGCTTGTGAAGTTGGTTGCAGCACTTCCTTACATAATTTTTTCTTAAATAATTTTACTTCTAAATGTGCACTGATATAATAAAACTGACTGAATCACAAACACTCCTAAGCAAACAACTAACCTAACTACGCACTCGATGTTATTAACATTTGTTGTCTCAGACTTTTACGTCACTTTCGCTTTGACGAATGACGTCTCTTTTCAAATGTTTGAATAAACCCAGTTTTTTTTGCACTTATTAAAAAATAATTTTTTGCTCAAAAAGAAATTATAATCATAAATATTGATGAAGACATAATTTTTACGTAATAGTTTATTAAAAAAAATATTCCCAATTAAAACTATACAAATAAAATTGAACAGGTTTGTTTACAAAAAAAAAACATTTTTTGGCTCTTATTTTTTTGTCTCTATCTCTTCCTTGCAGATATTTTAATTAATCTTTTTTTTTTTATTTAGAATTATTTACTTAGCTACAACGTTTTTAACTAACATTTCTTATCAACATTCCTAACTTACATTCCTGATTTTAACATTCCTTGTCCCAATTCCTTGGCAAAGGATAAGCTCTTACCTCCTCGTGGTCTTTGCTGGGCAGTGACGATATAAAATATTAATAATCAAGAAAGTAAGGGTTGAGAGACAATAAATGTCTCTACTCTGAAATTGTTTCATACCACTTTTTAACTAACAATAAGTAATTATTATTTTACATTATAAATATATGTTTACTCAACTCGCACAATATATTTGGTAACATTAATTTTTTTTTATTTTGTCACTGGCAAAAAGAGCAACCCTTAATGATCTTAAAAGTGCAATTTTAAATTACATACTTTTGATATATTCAAGTTTTTTAAATTGTTTTGTTTTTTACAATAGAAATTATTAGTATTGGCCTGGGATTATCAAGCAGGTCTATATCACCTTTTTTATAAACAGGTACAATCTTGGATATCTTAAATGCATCAGGCCAGTTTCCATCGCCTATGCATTTATTGTACAAGTTAGTAAGAGGTTCAGGTAATATCTCCATTGACATCTTAATCATGGAATCATGGACTTCATCCATTCGTCTGGTATTCTTCCTGTGTCGTAAATTTTATTAAACAAGGAGACAAGTAAGTCAAGGTTTTTCTCGTTTATCAGTTATAATATCTCCGAATAAATTTCATCGGTTATATATTAGTTAGCTAAAGGGGTTACAGTATCCTTTGATCTCCTATAATGTTACATAAGTTTTTGAATAATTTGGAAAATTGACAAAATTCTCTCTGTACTATTCTGTCAAAACACGTGAGAATTTTCGTCATCCCAGTTCCTATAATTATGTTTGTTAATTAAAATAAAACGTTGATTCATCATTTAGACAAATATTTTTAACCAAATTTGCGTCTTCTTGTATTTTTTGGGACATTGTTTTACAAGTTCTGCGGTCATAGTCGTCTTCACCAACCTATTGTGAGCTTTGTGTATAAAACCAACAAAAATATTTGTAGATTTAGATACTTTTGGAATGGTATTGGCAGGATCTACAGCAAAATAACCCAGTACTTTAATTGGTGCAGCTTTGTAGAGAACTCTGGGATTATTATTTTTTTATTACAAACGGATCCAGTTCCTCCAAATTTCCGTAGTAACTCTTGCCACGTCTTTTTTTAGTTCTCTAAAGAGTACTCTGCCAGTGGTCTCTCTACTGGCAAATTATGCCCGAGCTCAGCCGTAGAGGGTAGAAGAAAAAATATAAAAGTGAGCCGCGCCACCGACTTAAGACGGTACAAGCCGGAAACCCCTAGGTCTTGTAGGCACTAGCAGAGCGACACAATAAACAACAAACAATTATGGTGAACTAGATAAATAAAACTATATTTACAATTACTGCAATATATTAATTAAGTAAAAATGATTTTTTTACAACAAATTCTGTATTTTCGTAAAGTGGATTAAACGAATTTAATACACTTTTCTTAAAATAATATTTAAATTAATTATAACAATCTTTCAGACAATAATAAAAACCTAATGATGTACAAAAGAGAATTAAAAAAAAAACAACAAAAAGAAAATGTTCACAATATTTAAAATTTCAAAAATAATGGTTTTATATAGAATTCCTGATAGCAAAAGATTAACACAAAAAACAATACACAAAATAAAGGGGCTTGCAACAAAAATAATAATTTGAAACCCTCACAATAACCACATAAATTATATTCAATAATGTATAAATTCAGATTCAACTTGGAGCAGGTACAAATTTAATGAAAAATAATTTGTTACTTTTAAACTATTGAAAAAACTTAGATCGAGCACATAATAACTGATAAGTTGATAAAATTAAACTCGATACCACGTAACCAATTGAAAACTTCATTCAGACGCCACTGTTACATCGATGATCCAAGAACAGAAACACCAAGTAGTATTTTTAAAGATTTACACTGTTAAAACACTAGAGCTTATTTAAAAAATAATTCTTTTTACGATGGCTGTCCTTCAAAATAGCAATATTTTAGGATATTTACAAATAAGTATGAATAAACGTTTTTTACTTGTACACAAAGAACTATTGAGAATATTACTTTAATCAACGTTCAGACTCGGCATATTATCCGATGCAATAAATAGTTTTCAACAGTGTACCATATTAATAAATTAAAACAAAACTTAATCGCGGTGTTAAAAATAAGTTACGTCGTTTAAATATTCTAAAATAAATCTCTTGTAACCTGTGGGTATACGATTTCACTAATCATGTGGCCGGATTGATTATGGAACTGCACCTGGTACTTAACAATGGCTTCACTTCATCAAATCCCGCACGCGGTCATTTTTACTCGACCCCAATAACCAAAATATCCACCACAAAGGCACGACAGAATGGTCAAGTTAAAAATTAAATGGTTTTTCTTCAAAATCCATTTAAGATGGCCCAAATACAGCCAGATATGAAGGAAAAAACCGTAGAAGTTCTGCTCACGTGTTAATATCAAATCGTTCCAAAAACTCTCACCCGACCTCCACAACTGACACCAAGCGACTGATAACCACTGCTCACTCCCAGGCCGGATATCAGAAAATGACACGGGAAACGCGTCAGCCAACCTTTGCAAAAATATGTTCCCAACTCGTAATCGCTCTCGTCCGTGTTGATAGCCAGCCCATCCACACAGAGAAGCAAACCAAACAATAATATAGCTGACAACACACGACAATCGAGTCCAAAAATCAAGGCGAAATCTAATACAAAGACTCCCACTCCAATTAACAAAATGTCACAGCCATAAATAATTAAATCCTATCCCTACTAGGTATGCAACACTATATACAACGAACAAAATACGGTATGCAAAACTAATTACGAACACCAGACTATCAGAGACACAATTAATAATGAAACGGTAGATGGGAAAAAATAGGCACGTGACACTCTATAATGGTCTGGTGGCCTATATTTCTATCAAGATGCCTTTCATTAAAAACTCGAGTTGTTCCTTAAGCTTACTTATTTTAAAGACCGTCAATAAATATTATTTTTATTAGTTCTTACAAAAAATACACCATTTTAAAATAACTCAAGATGCTAAAGCTACAAATCATGGCTACGAATAACTAACTAAATATATTATAAATATTTTTTAAATAAAGAAACAAAAATTTAAAAAAAAGGTTACATAAATTCAGGAGTAAGTTAATTAATCCCTAAGAAGACATTTACCTATCCAACAGTGGCGTAGGTCGTTTTTGTTACGGTTATTTCTTAAAGATTTGTTGTTATTAGCAAAATAAATCGATAAAACCAAGATGGTAATATGGTAAAAGGAGAGGAATGCGTATTAAAGAGGTGGAAGGAAGTTTATTTGAGAAAAAAGACACACAAGTACGAGCATCATTCGGAGACATAAGTAAAAGTTGCAATGAAAGTGAAATTATTACGACAGAAATTGTGGAAGCCTTGAACAGTATGAAATTGAGTAAAGCTGCTGGGTACGACAGCCTAACAGTTGAAATGCAGATGGCTGGACAAAACGTGGTAGCTATTCTGCTGACCGCCTTTTTAACCTTTGTTGGAGGAGTGGTAGCGTACCAAAACGAAAGTAATGGTTTTTGAAAGATAAGGAAGCATGACAAACTGTGAAGTTCTGATTAAGGAGAAAGAGTGGAACAAGTAAATGAATTTGTATACTTGGGTTCAAAGATTACGAGAGACTTATGTATGGTGATGAATGTTGGGTTTAGCAGAAGAAGCATGAAAATAGGATTAATGCTGCGGAGATGAGTAGTAGAATGTACTTATCAGAATAGGGCACAATAGAGAGCTCTTAAGTACCATTAAGCGCCGCAAACTGGAATATTAGGGACATGTGATGTGTGGACTACGTTATAGTCTGCTTCGGCTTATTCTGAATGGCAAGATCAAGGGGAAAAGTGGATCTTCTTCTTCTTTAGGTGCCCTGTCCTCCTCGGAAATTGGCAATCATCAGCGCTATCTGAACCTTGTCTACAGCTCGGCGGAACAATGTGGTAGTGCTCACTCCATACCATTATCTTAAGTTTTTTAGCCAGGATATCTTTTTTCTACCCAGGCCTCTTCGTCCTTCGATCTTTCCTTCTATACTAAGCTTTAAAAGTCGATACTTGTCATTTCTTAAGATGTGACCAAAATACTCAAGTTTGCGCTTTTTTAGTGTTAATCAGAACTTTCAGCTGCTTGTCGAGGCGTTGAAGTACCTCGGTGTTACGCACTCTTTCTACCCAGGAGATTCTTAATAGCCTTAAAAAATGGATAGACTGCAAAAAGCTATCCTGGCTTTGAATTCTCCGACAATGGACAAATTTAACTACTGAGAAACTTCTCCACGCAGCTCAAAATAGAGATAGATACAAAGAAGTAGTCAATATGGGAGTCGTCAACGCTTGAGAAAGCAAGACACTGTAAGAAGAAGAAGATGGTTTGGACACGTAAAAAGGATGGATGAAGGAAGATTGACGAAACAGATTTATAAGGTGGGTTTGAATGGGCAAGTTGGTAGAGGTCGACCTCGGCGAACATATCTCAATCAGATCAACATTGTTTTGAAGAAAGGCCAGGTCAAGAGTACCAACAACCGTATGTATAAAAGTACTGATGAAAGTAGATAAAGCAAAAGATGTGTGAAAGAACCGTAGCATATGGAAGTAAGTGATCTCTGCCTATCCCTACGGGAAAAAGGCGAGACATATGTATGTAAAAGGCATTTATATACTGTATTATGTAGAAAACTTAAAGACTGCCCTAATGCTAATAAAAACTAAATGCAATTTAAAAGCCAACGCATTGCTTAAAACGGTCCGGTGTATCAAAAACAAATGTTTTGGTAGTTTACTTTTAAAAAAGTACAAAGTATATGCAAAATTTTAACGAATCAAATGAAAAAAAGAACATTGCAATTAATTAAGCTTAGCAGAATATTAATGCCTTATTTGAAATTCTTTTTCGATGTAACCCACGGGAAATATACCGAAGTAAAATAAAAATAATCTCTAATTAATTCAGACGTAATCATCAAAAGCCTTAGTGAAAAATTATTTGGGTCCTAATTAAAAGTGTGGCAATTTGTATCGTAGAACCTTCAAGATTTACATACGAATTACGCAAATCTCCCTGCAAGATACGATAAAAAAATGTATTTTTGAATTTTTTTTTTAAAAAGATCGACGACCGGGTCTGAAATTTTTACAAACGCAATATTGTTGAGGTAATCGTTTAATTCGATTTAATAATTTAAACGTGGACAAATTATCTTTTTCTTAAAGTGCCATGCAGTAGCGTCCTCCATATTATATATATATATATATATATATATATATATATATATATATATATATATATATATATATATATATATATATATATATATATATATCTGTTATTTGCAGCGTCTCGAAGTGACGTTTTTATTCCCGTCCAATGTCGGATGTTGCGCAACCAAGATAACTTCCTAGGGCCAATACCTCTTTTTCCTTAAATTTTCTCTTCTAATATTAGTTGTGGAAATTCATATCTTTCTCCTCTTATTATGTGTCCAAAATATGCGATTTTTCTTTTTTGATTGTCTCGAAAAGTTCTCTGTTTTCTAGTTTTGCTCTTTTAATGACTTCTTCGTTTCTGACTCTCTTAACCCATGACATTTCAAGCATTCGACAAAGGGTCCACATTTCAAATTCTTCGAGCTTGTTAATTGACAAAGTTTTAAGATTCCATGCTTCCATGCCATATAGAACAACAGGCCACACATAAGATTTGGTCATATTGAGTCTCAATTTAATGTCTAGTCGGTGGGTCAGTGGTCAACTAAAAACTTACGTAGACGTAAGAATGCGGCTCTCGCTTGTTCTATACGTCACCTAATCTCCACCTCTTGGTACCACTTATCATTCAAGTAGCAGCCTAGGTATTTAAATTTCCGTACTTGTTCTATGTGGTTAATACAATTGATGGTTAAACTGAAATTTGACAACATGTTTTGAAATTGTCATGAACTTGGGCTTAGCGGCATTTATTTTTAGACCCAACGCATTGCTTGCATCATTTACGGCATTCAATAGCGACTGTAAATCATCTGCCGTGTCAGCTAAGATCACAGTATCTTCAGCGTGTCTGATATTATTGATATGGATGTCGTTAACTTTAATTCCTAAAGTGCTTGTCGCAAGTGCTTCCTGAAAGACTTTTTCCACGTACATATTGAACAGCATTGGTGATAAAATGCATCCTTGTCTTACTTCTTTTTTAATTGGGAATTCTTCTGTTACACTTCCACATGGCAGACGTACTTCGGCGGTTTGGTTCCAGTGGAGGTTGCGAATTATTTTAACGTCTTTGTCATTCAGGTCAAAGTCCTCCAAATATCGCAATAATAAATCGTGCCTGACATTATCAAATGCTTTTTCGTAGTCTTGCAGGCTGAAAATAGCCTCTCTGGTACCAAATCCACTTTTGAACCCGAATTGACTATCCCCACTAACTTCTTCGCATCTGTTATATAGTCTAGTACATAAAACGCGTAGGAATAGTTTTAAAAAGTGGCTCATCAGACTTATGAGACAATAGTCCTTGCAAAGATGTGCGTTTTGCTTTTTTGGCAGCGGTATAAAAGTTGATCGTAGCCAGTCATTGGGGATTACCCCAGTGTTGTATATGCTATTGAATAGACTGACAACTACATTCAGACTATTCTCATTTAAAAGAAGTTTTATAGTCTCTGAAAACATTTCTTCCGGACCGGGAGCTTTTCCGTTTTTCATTAGTATGATGGCGTGAACTACTTCTGATTTTAAAATACTCGGACCTATTGGATTCTCTTATATTTGTGGTGGTATTGTAGATCTATTTTTGTTGAACAAGTCTGCACTATACGACTTCCAGAAACTTAAGAGTTCATCTTTGTTGTTTACTAGTTCTCTTCTGTTGTCCTTTATACTCATGATAGCTTTTTGCTTGTGCACTCCCGCAATTTCTTTGATTTTTTTATGGAGATTAAAACTATCGCCAAGGTGGAAAAATCGTTCCGCTTCAGCGCACAGTTCAGAAATCCATTTTTCTTTCGCTGCTCTAATTTCCTGGCGGATCTTTCTTTGCAAAATCCGGTATTCATTGTTATTTCCTTGGACCTTGCATTTCCTGCGTTCTTCCATCATTTCTAGGATTGCATTTGTCATTCACTGCTGTTTAGGAAGAGTTTTGAGTCGAGGAAGATCGGTGTTATTGACTGCCAAGAGGGTCTTATTTTAAGCCAATATTCTTCTACATCCTCCTCAATTGCAATCATTACGATCTAGTTATTAATGTGTTCTAGGTATTTTAATTTAACTTCTGGATCTTCGAGTGCTTTAATATTTGACACATTTTTTTGTCGGGTTTCTTTTTAATTTTCGCTAACTTTATTTGAATTGTTGAACACACAGGGTTATGGATCGATTCCACATCTGCTCCAGGTAAAGCGGTAGTTTTTTCGATGCTGTTTCTGAATCGTCTATTGATCATTATAAAGTCAATTTGGTTGCGTACAATGTGCCGGTTAGTTAGACAAATTATATCGTATATTATATATTTCATTCATTCAAGACTATCACTCCATCGCTTCCTACGACGTCTCGTACTTTTTCTTTCCATCGCTGATTTGTCTCAAGTGATTTTAACGATTGTTTCGTATAAAATTCTATATATTCACTGCTCAAAAGAATTAGAGCAATGCATATTTACGTCTTAATCTTCTTTTTAATGTGCCGTCTCCATCACTGGAGGTTGGATATCACAGTGGCAAATTCTTCTCGATCTTTAGCTGTTCTTATGAGCTCTTCAAAATTAAGGGAAGTCCACTGACGTATATTTCTCAGCCATGACAGTTTCTTCCTTCCGAGGCCACGCTTGCCTTCGATCTTACTTTTGACAATAAGTTGTGCGTAACGATATTTAGGGTTTCTCAGAATGTGTCCCAAATACGATGTTTTCCGGATTTTTACGAATTTAAAAAGCCCTCGTTCTATACCCAGTCTGCGTAGAACTTTCGTTTCTGGTGTGCGATGTCCATGTTATTTTGAGAATTCTACGCTATGTCCATATCTCGAAAGCTTCCAATTTATTGATAGTTTGTGCTTTAAGTGTCCACGTTTCGGCTTCATACAAGAGAGTGGATCAAACGTAGCACTTCTTCGAGAGTCCTAAACGCAGACTCAGGCTGAGTCGTAAGTCGCAGAGCAGCTTCTTAAAGTCGCACTAAGCTATTTCTGGCTTCTTTTATTTTACATCTTATTTCTACGTCCGGATCCAATTTGAAGTCCATCTAACATCCCAAATACTGAAACCTTTCCACCTGTTCCAGAATTTTGCCGTTTATTTGAATTGGTTGTAAAACGTTTTTTGATTTTCTTATGGTCATAACCTTGGGTTTCTTTAGGCTTATTTTCATGCCAAAGCCTTCGCAAACCATGTGAAAATTACTTCGTTGTAGGTCCAGATCTGAGCCTGCCATCAAGACAGTATCGTCAGCGTATCTGATGCTGTTAATGTTCACACCATTAACTTTAAATCTGTCTGAAGAGTCTGCCAAAGCTCTGCCAAATATTAGTTCCGAGTAAAGATTGAACAGCAGCGGTGACAAAACGCAACCCTGTCTCACTTCCCCGTGGATCTCGATTTGCTCGGACGTCGATTCCTCAACTTTAATTCTGGCATTCTGGTTCGGGGTATAAATTCTGTAATAGTGTAGTGTCTTTCTCGTCCAGACCCATGCCACGAAGAGAGTCCATCAACAGGTCATGTTTCATTCTATCAAATGCTTTCTCAAAATCTATAAAGCAGATGATCATTTCATTTTTGTGCTTATACCAGCAAGCCAAACAGGGCCTCTTTCATACCCATTCTGCCCCTGAAGCCAAATTGGTCATCTCCAATATTCTTAATAACTTCTTTAATTTGAACAATATAGCAATCTAATAATGCTTATTTCAAAGATTACACATTTTTTTTTAATATAAGTTTGCAAAAACATATTTTATTATTTATTTTAGAAATATGTGGTGTGCTTTGAAATGGTAAACGATTTTGACAGTTCAACATAAATTTTTAAGTTTGGCACTAAAATTTCAAAATGGGGATTCTCTATGAGGTAGAAGTCATTCGTGTTGTTGTTTCTCTCGAAAATGGTACGAGTATTTGACAAGTTGCAAGAAATTTTAATGTCAGCCCTTTCGTCATCCATCGTGAACGGAATTGCTATTTACAAACTGGAGGATATAAAAGACGCATTGGACAAGGTCGTACGAGAAAAACAAACCGAGTTCAGGACAGATTTGGACGGCTCTAAACTAGAGGGGAGAGTAGGTTGCGGTGTCTTCTCAGAAGACCCCTTACTTAGCCTGTCGATTCGTTTCTCTGACTACTGCAAATTATATCAAGCCAAAATGACAGCCATTACCGGGGCAGCTGTCTGGACACTCCGCAATGAACAAAAGTTCAGCGAGATATCAATTCTTTGCGACAGCCAGGCTGCTATCAAATCACTGAACTCAGTGCACTTGACCTCTAGGGCAGCGGTGCAATGCCGAGCCGCCCTGAATGAGCTATCATCTAAGTTTAGAGTTCACATTGTCTGGGTACCCAAACATAGCGACATACCAGGTAACTGTAAGGCGGACTAGCTAGCAAGAGGGGGTACCACTTCTCTATATAAATGCAGCCACACTTGCAATATAATTACGACCTTGGTGACGTAAACGTAACTTTATTTGGCTTTTGCTATAGAGTTTTGGGATAATTGTGTGCGGTAAGTGTTAATGTTAACTACGTTTATTTATCGAAACGAAAGAACAACTTGGCTAGGGAGGCGATGCGCGCCAGTGTCGGAGTCCATCGAGAGACTGTCTACCGGTGTACCTTTGTCTTACCTTTTTATCTTCGGCCCCCAGGTCGTTAATTTTATGACGGTTCGTAGAGGATAAGTAAATTGGTGAAAAGGAATTTCGAGTCATAAAGATTTACATCGGTACTGCGAGTGTACGTGAGTGGATGAAAAAAAAGGAGCTTCTGGTCATAAAGGTTAGGCTCGTATACGAGTGTTATTAAAAAGGAACAGAACTTAGGGTCGTAAAGATTAGGGTAATATACGTGCTTTCTTGAAAAGGACAAGACTTGGGATTAAAAAGGTTTTCAGTGAAATTAGTTTTCGGAAGTTTAGTTTCGTCATCTGTGCATAAATTGTCTGTATGGCCACTACATACTCTCATTTTGTGTTCTATATGTACGATGAAGCAACGTGAATGAGCACAATTGCGTCATTTGAAGTACAGATAATCCCCATGAATTTGACTTGGTATCCTAAAAATTTGATTCCAGATTTCTTGAATTCAATGACAAAAAATACATTTTATAAATTCTCCGTTAGTTAACTAAGAATTCACCTTTTTGAATACATTTTTAACACTGAAATTATGTAAAGTATTATTTATAAGAGTACGCTTTTCCACATTACTGTTATAACAATTAATTAAAGTAAATAAAAATAATTGTTTTCATTTACATATCACTTACGAGCCAAACGTTTTAAGGGTTGAAATTTATTTGGCCAGTTTATCCGAATCCATTATCTTTTACGTGTCGACCGTCCGAGCTAAAAGACAAAATAATTACTCTGATATCAGGGTAGCCCAAATGACCTCTAATCGACCGTACAAGATTTCCAAATTAGTGCGGCATCTCCGAAATCAGGACGATATGTACTCGTATTTCCGCCACGGGCGCGCTACAAATTTGAATCCTTTTTTTATCTACAGGGAAGTTGAATAAATTTTTAATCTCTTGTTTGTGTAACAAATTATTTGATAAATTTTTTTAATTATTAAATCGTTATCAGTGTTGTTGGAATATTTAACATAAACAAAATAAACACGGAAATAATCTAAAGAAAATAAATAACATCGACACACTTTCATTTATCTAGGTTCACTAATTTCCAACAAGGGCAGAGCCAGTAGAGAGATAAAAAGGAGAAGCTCCATAGCAAAGGAAGCTATGGTTAAACTAACAAACATATGGAGAAGTCCTGAAATCTATCTGGCAACAAAAATGAGACTGGTAAGGAGCCCGGTCTTCTCAATCTTTTTCTTTGGGTCAGAAGTAGGTCAGAGGTAGGTCCTCCACTAGATATACATAACTAACATCACGGGACAAAGTCTAGCCTGCACATTCAGGAAGGCCGAGTACAGAGAGGAATGGAGACATATTGTGGAGAGCAACTCTTGAAAGCACGATTCTCGAATACAAGATAGCAACTAAGAAGAAGAAGAACTATAAATAACATCGACACACTTTCATTTATCTAGGTTCACTAATTTCCAACAAGGGCAGAGCTAGTAGGAGATCAAAAAGAGAAGCAATAAATTAATACTTCAACAAATAAAACCAAAAAAGAGTCTAAGAACAATAGTAGCTAAAAAGAAGAAGAAGAAGAAGAAGTATGTTCATAATATATATTGTATTTTTAAACCACATTATATGTCACTGTATATTCTAATGTTTTTACTAAAGCATAAAAACGGCTTAACGTTAACATTTAAAAATATACGTTACTGTTATTCTTTTATATTTTATTAATTTCAAACAAAAGAAAATGTGTTGGTATTGATTTGAGTAAATAACATAAATTTTTAAATTAAATATACAGGGTGTTTTAAATAAAGGTGACCTCGTCTTTTTCCCCTAGAGGTAGGCAGAGACCATTTTCCTTCCACTTGCTACGGTTCTTACACACATCTTTTGCTTCCTCTACATTCATCAGTGTTCTTATGCATGCTCGTCGGTTGTTGGTACTCTTGACCAGGCCTTTCTTCAAAACAAGGTCGACCTCTACCGACTTGTCCATTCAAACTTGCCTTATAAATTTGTTTCGTCAATCTTCCTTCATCCATCTTTTCTACGTGTCCAAACCATCTAAGCATTCCTTTAACTATCTTTGTAACTACATTTTCTTTTACACCACAGCGTTCTATTATCTCACTATTCTTTACTTTATCCAACCGAGTCACTCCGGCTATACTTCTCAGACTACTCATCTCCGCAGCATTAATCTTATTTTCATGCTTCTTCTGCCAAACCCAACATTTACTACCATACATAAGTGTAGAAACCAACACACATCTATGCACAGCCAAACGTGCCATTTTTGACACTTTCTGGCTGCTCATAAAGCTATGCAGTGCCCCATTCATCTGTTTTCCTGCCAACACCCTTCGCTCAATGTCACTGTCATACTTTTCATCCCTCGTAAACTTTGAATTCAAGTACACAAATTCATTTACCTGTTCCACTCTTTCTCCCTCAATCGAAACTTCACAGTTTGTTATGCTTTCTTTTCTTTCAAAAACCATTACTTTCGTTTTTGTTAAAAAAATGTACACACATTTATTACATTTTTGCCGAAACTACTGAAAACATTGCAATGAAATTTTATAGGAATATGTTTTAGAAGCTGATACATCCTATAACGGTTCGTACCAAGTAGTATTGAACATAACTTTTTTAAGGTTAGATTTATAAATTAAAGTTTTATGTAAACTTAAACATCAATTAATTTTACACCAAAAAGGTATTTTTGGTAAAACTCGAAACTGTGTACCGTATTCGGAATATTTTGATTTGAAAATTATGAAGTAAGTACCGAAGCTGGTATAAAGTAATGATAAAGTTATTAATTATTTTTATTATTATTATTATTATTATTATTATTATTATTATTATTATTATTATTATTATTATTATTATTATTATTATTATTATTATTATTATTATTATTATTATTATTATTAATATTCTTATTATAACGTTAGATGTAGAATAGAACAAGCCAGAAATTTCTTTATGCTACTTAGAAAGCTGACTACACACTCCGCGTTTAAACTTCCTCTCGATTTGATTCAAACCGAAACCCCACTCTACAATATAACCAAAAAAAGTAATATGGCAGAAGTACTCCGCAAAACGAAATTAATTGTTTAGGATGAGACCCCTATGGCTTATAAAGGAAGTTTCAAAGCACTTTATAGATCTTTACAAGATATTAGGAATAATAATTTTCAAATGGGAGGAGTTACTGTATTGTTGGTGGGCGATTTCTGGCAGACTTTACCAGTAGTGTTCAAAGAAACGCGAGCGGACGAAGCCAAAGCGTGCGTGAAGCGGTCTAATTTGTGGCATTCAGTGACAAAACTGAGCCTTACAAAAAATATAGGAGTCCATCTTGGGGAAGATGTTACTGCCTGACAATTCTTATATCTGTTGCTTAAAATAGGAGATGGTGATTTCCCGGAACTAGATAATAATATAATTCTCTCTACAGAGATAGGTACAGTTGTTTCCACTGTAAAAGAACTTATAGCTAAAATTTACTCAAACATTAATAATATTCACGATAAACCTGCAGAATGGTTATGCGAGCGTGCCATCCTAACATCAAAAAACGAACAAGCCTCAGTCATAAATGAAATACTTTTGAAATCATTCGAAGGGGTCGAATATCAATATAAATCCGTCGACTCAGTGATAAACACATAAAACATAAAAAAGAGGATACATTAGCGCACGACAATTGTTTAAAAGTTTTAAAAAAGAGTGCGTATGGATTAAACATAAATGATTTGATCGTCAAATGCCTTCGTTACGCCGATGATCAAGTCATATTAGCCTTATCTGAAGAGGAGTTACAGGCGATGGTTAATGTTATGCATGGGATATCAAAGGGATAAAAATAAATGTAAGCAAAACGAAAGTTATGGTTTTTGAAAGAGAAGAAAGCAGGACAAACTGTGGAGTTCCGATTGAGGGAGAAAAATTGGAACAAGTAAATGAATTTGTGTACTTGGGTTCAAAGTTTACGAGAGATGGAAAGTATGACAGTGACATTGAACGAAGGGTTTTAACAGGAAAACAAATGAATAGGGCACTGCATAGCTTTATGAATAGCCAGAAAGTGTCAAAAATGGCACGTTTGGCTGTGCATAGATGTGTGTTGGTTTCTACACTTATGTATGGTAGTAAATGTTGGGTTTGGCAGAAGAAGCATGAAAATAAGATTAATACTGCGGGGATGAGTAGTCTGAGAAGTATAGCCGGAGTGACTCGGTTGGATAAAGTAAAGAATAGTGAGATAAGAGAACGCTGTGGTGTAAAAGAAGATGTGGTTACAAGGATAAATAAAGGAATGCTTAGATGGTTGGACACGTAGAAAGGATGGATTAAGGAAGATTGACGAAACAAATTTATAAGGCGAGTGTGAATGGACAAGTCGGTAGAGGTCGACCACGGGAACATATCTCGATCAGATCAACATTGTTTTGAAGAAAGGCCAGGTCAAGAGTACCAACAACCGACGAGCATGCATAAGAACACTGATGAATGTAGAGAAAGCAAAAGATGTGTGTAAGAGCCGTAGCAAGTGGAAGGAAGTGGTCTTTGCCTACCCCTATGGAAAAAAGGCATGACTTTATGTATTTATGTAAGCAGGATTTAAAAGAGAAAGGAGTATGGTTCGTTCATTACAAGGAATAGACAATAAATTCTTGGCCAGTAGTCAAAAGGTCTACTGCGATTTCGTAGATTTCGTATTGTGAGGAGTGAATTGTCTATGTATGGGGTGAGCGGTGGTTTAATTTGAGTACTTTGCGAGGATTCCACTGCTTGTGTCAGGATAACCAAAGCTTACACGGACTGCTTTAACATAAAAAAAGGACAGGGATGAGTGGCTTTGCCATGGCTATTTAACTTATACATAGACGATTGTTTAAAAGATTTGAAAGAGAGTGCGTATGGCTCGAAAATGAATAATTTGTCAAATGCCTTTTTTACGCCGATGATCCAGTCATATTAGCGTCACCTAAAGAGAAGTTGCATGCGATGGTTAATATTATGCATAATGCCCTAAACATCAAAGGGTAAAAGTAAATGTAAGCAAGACGAAAGTAATGGTTTTTGAAAGAAGAAAGCTTGACAAACTGCGAGGTGCTGATTGTGGGAAAAAGAATCTAACAAGTGAATGAGTTTGTATACTCGGGTTCAAAGTTGACGAGAGGCGGACAGGGTAATGAATACATGTAGCATAACTTTATGAGCAGCCAAAACGTGTCAAAGAAGGCACGTATGGCTGTGAATAGAGGCGTGCTGGTCTCTACACTTATGTGTGGTAGTGAATGTAGGAAGGAGATGAGTAGTCTGAGAAGTATAGTGCAAAATCGCGCTGCTCGTTCGGCTTGAACTGGGAAACATTTTTTTAAGACAAATCAATATTTATAAGACGCGTAAGAGTGTGGAGAACCGGTTTCTAAAGCACGATTGCAAAATGAACAAGAGGTTTTTGCTTATAGAGGAGGTAAATTAATGGTTTTGAGCTTATTTACCATCGGAGATATGACCGATCTCGTTTTGGTGCAAAAACTTTTAAATGCCAATACGAACATTACATATTTAAAGTAGATAAAGACAAGTTTTTTAAATTTTTTGTTAAAATGGTTATGATTTAAAATAAACTTGTAACAAAATCAACTTGTTTTAATTTATTAACTCACTTCCCGTTTATTTTTTTTCGCCCAGTATGTGGTTGATTTTGGAATGAAATTTTATCTCCAATTTTCGCGAACCAATGACAGGTCTAGGCACGGAACTGCATATAAATAACAGTTGAAAACACAATACGTCAACGTCAAACAACGTCTGTAAAACGTGCAAGCTTATGTCAACAAGAATTATTTTACCCTATTCATTTTATACAATTTGTATTCACAAGGAAGCTACTAATAACGCTGTCAGAAGGACAACAAACTGTTAAAAAGAAAGTTTTTTTAAAGTTAACGGTAAAGACTGATATATCTTTGTATTCCGAAGAGACATTTAGTTTATTAGTGTTAGAAGAAAAAATAAAAAGGTATTCCGGCTAAACCGAGGTGGTTCTAAGATTTTTTGTATGCATCATTTCAGTCATGCCATCGGCGTTTAATAAGTTAATTTTTTGCATACAGTCCATTATATTTGCATCCCGCTTAACCTTTATTTTTTTCAATATTTTTAGCTCAGAACATAATATCCTTAGACTACTTCCATGTGTGTAGATATAAATAATTCTATTTTAAAAAACGTCCATCAATGAAACCCTCCGTGTTCCACTGGTATAGCACGATGTCCCGAACATGTTAAAAACAAGCATTTATTATGTTATAGAGAGTTCGGAGACACCTCTGATACGTCTCTCTATCTTTTTCAGCCATTTAATATACTGCAGCGTGTGCAAATTGTAAGTGTCCTTTGAGATTCGAAAATACAGTGACTGAAAGGATCATCAAGGGATAGAAGTGGATATTCCTCTGAGAATTTGAGAAATAATTACACATTTACGGGATTTAATTAGATAACGGTTGGTTCTGCTGTACTAATTGGAGGTGTCTGCTAGTGCTTTTGTTCAAATAACAATAGCAGACGTATTTAGTATGCTGTAAGTTTTTCCTTAATTCAACAAACATGTAAATACACACAACGTCAAAAGTCTTGGATCTTGGATATCAAATGATTCAATTAAACCCAGTTATTTTTCTTACTGTGGTAAACAATTACATGTATGAACAAAAAAGACAATAAAAAGATGTCGATAACAAGTACTTGCCTTGTTATCAATTTTTGATAAAATATTGGCAGTAATAGCATATTTAGCCAAGTGATTAGTTTATTTTTTCGTTTCATTTTTGTGATTATAATGAAAGGTCGTGAAATTTCTGCGTTTAACCGGACAAGAATAACTGCTTTGCACGATGCAACGCACTTTAATCATCAGATATCGGAAATCTTGGGCAATCCTAGATCCTAGTTGTGTGAATAGTACACAGATATCAAGAATACGATACAGTGAAAAACTGACCACGTACTGGACGTCCTCGAGTGTCTAGCGAAAAAGAGGATCGTTATTTGGTGCAATATGCCCACACAGCTTCAGCTTCAGCTCTCATTAGCCACTTTCAGGGTACGTTTCGCCATGTTATATTGACACCTTCAGTTTGAATCCTTCATCATGCAAATTTACGTGCTAGAAGACCATTACGGATCCCCACTCTACTTCCAAGACATCTCCAATGGGCGCGAGAACACAGGGTTGGCTTTTGCAACAGTGGAGATGGGTGTTATTTACATACGAAACCATAATTAGACTGGTGAGTGATGACAATCGGCAAAGAGTCTGGATAGAACCAGGTCGTCAACAGCGACTTAATTTTCTCCACGAAGTTGCTCCCTATCAAGGAGGTAACGTAATGTTTTGGGGGGAATAAGGTTTAACCACCGTACCCCATTAATTTAAATTCCACAAAATATGACCAGCCAAATGTACGTCGAACAAGATATTACTCCAATTATCTACCCCATACGTAATGAATTAGGTGTCAATATTGTTTTTATGGACGACAACGCCCAACCGCATCGTCTGCGTCTCAGTTTACAATTACAGGAAAATGATTGTTGAGTATAAAATGCAGATCATCTAAACTTATCCAACATATAATGAAAACTTGTATGCTTCTCAACATAACTGCTAAACGATTTTAGTTTAAAAAAAAGGAAACTAATGGACTGCTGAGTACTAAATTTTACTGCAAAGTTCTTTACATCAAGTAGAAAGCCCAAGTATTATAAAGTGGTATTTAACCTCCAGTCGACAAACAAAATCTCAGTTGACAAAAAGGCAGGTAACTGAAAGCCGAAGCATTGGGAAATCAGTCAACAGAAAACTCAGACATGAGAGCTGTCAGCAACAAAAAAAAACCAGCCAACAGAAAGCCCAGACATGGAAGCTGTTGGCAACAGAAAGGTAGCTAACAGGAAGCCCAGACATGGGAGCTGTCAGCAACAGAAATAGTCGATAACTGAAATAAAATTGTCACCAAGAATTATTTTTGGCCAAGAAAAATATTTAACATTAACGGAGAAGGTCTTCGGCAAAAAATATTTTTTTAAAGTAAAATAAACCAACTAAGCCGTAAATGCCGAATTACAAGTTCAATTATAAAAATTAAAATTATTCTCACCAATCTTATTATACACTTAGGAACTCCAAATACTGTTCTCGACCTTTTTCGTTGTCTCACTAAACTAGCAATAAAAATCGAATGACACCGCTTTAAATAAATAAATTTTATCTAAATTTATCGATAAAACACTTAATGGGACGGCTTAATACCAAGACCAGCTTTAAAAAATTGTTAATAGCAATAGCAGGAAAAATGCCCGTTAAATATGGCACAATGGAAGAAAGTAAAAAAACACTGACTAATCTTCAGGCTTACCAATGCAGACAATGGGTGTTCAATAAGATATAAATGAACAATGCAGCAAAAAATGGCATACAATGGCTGAGTTTGGCATCCGACATAAGCTAATCAGAGTAACCAAAGCTTGTGTTGAGGGTTCTAGGTGCAGGGTAAAGATTGGTGATGACCTCTCAGATGTGTTCCAGGTGAGCAAAGGTCTCAAACAGGGAGACGCACTATCACCCACGCTTATTAATATCGCATTGGAGAGAGTAGTAAGAGAAGCCAAAATCGAAACTCAGCTATTCGGGGCCAGTGGATCAAACTTGCTGCTAGCATATGCCGACGATATAGCCGCAGTGAACATAAGCGTCATAAAAGTAAAAGAACTATTTTACAAAATCGAAAAAGAAGCGGCATTTATGGGGCCCAAAATCAACGAGGCCAAAACAAAATATATGCATGTCTCAAGACCAGGCAGAGCTTGGGTAGGACAAAATGTGACCATGGAAAGATACAACTTTGAAAATGTAAGACGATTTAAATACTTAGGGTCCACAATCACATCCGACAATGATATGAGTGAAGAAATCAGAGTCAGCCAACAGGTGCTTATACGCCCTAAAGGATATACTAGAGTCTTGGCTAAAAGTCAAAAGGTCTATTGCGCTTTTATATATTTGAAAAAGGCCTATGACAGAGTGGTAAGGAGTGAATTGTGGTCGACATTATCTATGCTTAAGTCAGGATAAACGGAGCTTGCACTGACTGGTTTAACATCAAAAAAGGTGTGAGACAGGGATGTGTGGCTTTGCCATGGCTATTTAACTCATACATAGACGATTGTTTAAAAGATTTAAAAGAGAGTGCGTATGGATTAAACATGAATGATTTGATCGTCAAATGCCTTCTTTACGCCGATGATAAAGTCATATTAGCGTCATCTAAAGAGGTTATGGTTTTTGAAAGGAAAGAAAGCATGACAAATTGTGAAGTTTTAATTGAGGTAGAAAGAGTGAAACAAGTGAATGAACTTGTGTACTTGGGTTATGCATTATGTCCTGAAAATCAAAGAAATAAAAATAAATGTAAGCAAAACAAAACTAATGGTTATTAAAAGAGCAGAAAGCAATACAAACTGTGAAGTTCTGATTAAAGGAGAACAAGCAAATAAGTTTGTATACTTGGGTTCAAAGTTAACGAGAGATGAAAATTATGACAGTGACATTGAGCGACGGGTGTTGGCAGGAAAACAGATGAATGGGGCACTGCATAGCTTTATGAACAGACAAAAAGTGTCAAAAAAGGCACGTCTGGCTGTGCATAGAGGCGTGTTGGTTCCTACACTTATGTATGGTAGTGAATGTTGGGTTTAGCAGAAGAAGCATAAAAATAGGATTAATGCTGCGGAGATAAGTAGGCTGAGAAATATAGCCGGAGTGACTCGGTTGTATAAAGTAAAGAATAGTGAGATAAGGGAACGCCGTGGTGTAAAAGAAAATGTTACAAAGATAGATAATGGAATGCTTGGATGGTTTGGACACGTAGAAATGTTGGATGTAGGAAGATTGACGAAACAAATTTATAAGGCAAGTGTGAATGGACGGAATTCAGTAGAGGTCGACCTCGGCAAACATATATCGATCAGATCAACATTGTTTTGAAGAATGGCCAGGTCAAAAGTACCAACAAACGACGAACATGTATGAGAGCACTGATGAAAGTAGAGAAAGCAAAAGATGTGTGTAAGAACCGTAGCAAGTGAAGAGAAGTGGTCTCTGCCTACCACTATATAATACGAGTAAGACGCACAAAAAATGGTATATTCAGTACCACCTTGGTGCCCTCTATTCACAGTTGACGCTTTTTCGTTTCCCAACCCACCCAGTATAACATTACTGCAGTCGAATTGTTTCGACTTATTTTTATTTTTTATTAAACTGGTTGTTAAATTCTTGCAACTTTTTATTTTTTTCAAAAAAGATGATAAAAACATTGGAGCTTGTTTAACTCGTTACTCTTGCTATTAAAATTTACAGATGAGGTTAAATTTATTCGAGGTTTTAATAATTCTTTTTAGTTATATTATTATTTTAAAATTACTTAATGCTCAACGGCATTTCAGTTTTAGTAAAGTAAGTTAAGTCATATATTTTTAAATAAAAAAAAATAGATCCTCCAAATTGAATTAATTGAGATGTCAAAAGTACATCTTTAAGATAAAGTCTTTAAATTTTTTTTTTTGTTTAATCATTTTTAACATCGACTACTTTTCCCCAAAGCAAAGTGGTGGCGTTATAAATATCCCATCAAAAACATAAATGTGAAATGAGAGCCAAGTTCAGTATTATGATATATGCCTTGGTTGTTGACTTCAACGACAAAAGAAGTGAGATCTAAATGGGTACCAAGTTTAATGGTCAGTCCTGAAATTTATTAATGGCTACATAAAATATTTTATAACAAATTTTATTTCTTCTAATAAATTAGTATAATATATTAAAGTCTAAGGTCGGACTTGGCTAGTTCAAATATACGAATTATTATTAAGTACCTACCAAAACAGTCATGGAAGAGCCCTATGTTCGATAGCTAGTTTCTACCAGCAAGACAAATCAAATTTTCGGAAGAATAAAATAAGAACTAACAGCTTTAGAACTTGAGAAAGCTATTAATAATATAATTCTTACATTCGAACTAGCCAAGTCAAACCTTGGGTTCCAATATATTATCCAAAGTTATTAGAAAAAATGATATTTTAAGTTGTTATAAAATATTTATTGTTGTAATAAATAAATTTCAGAACTGACCATTTAACTTGGCACCCATTTAGATCTCACTTCTTTTGTCGATGAAGTCAAAAACCAAGGCATATATCATACTATTGAACTTGGCTCTTATTTTACATTTATGTTTTTGATGGGATATTTATAACGCTACTACTTTTCTTTCATTACTTTTTGTACATATATTATTAGTAGGTACTTATTCATAATACATTACACTATAATCTTGCGGTTGGGCATTTGGTATCGGCACCCATGTCATCTAGATCTTTTGATCCTCTGTGACTACCGCTGTGCCTTCAGGGCATCAGAATTCTAGTCCGCTGATTTTGGCGAACCTCAGGATTTCTGTTGGCCCTGTCTCATTTAGATCGCTTGGATCCATTATCATACAGCCCCAGGTTTGATACCTGTATACCGCTAGCATCGGGCAGTGACACAGAATGTTTATACTGCTCTCATCCTTTTCTCCGCATAGTCGACAGTTTTACTTGGCCGCCAGCTTAAGTTAGAAGAGGTGCGCCCTTAGTGCGATGTGTCCTGTGAGCAGGCCAAGCGTGCTGCTTAGTCTACTCTGGTCCATCGTCCACAGTGCGTCAGCCCTCTTCTGGAGAGGTTTTTTCATCGGCTGTTTTGATGTTCTGCAGCCAGTATTTGCATTACACTAAGTAATGTAATGTATCCATAATAAAATTAAAACCAAATAGTTTTTGTTATCCTACTGTAGTTTCCTACGTTTACGGGGTGTAATTGTCTTTTTGTGTTATTTTCCACATTTTCTTGTACCTTTGCAATGTTCGAATTAATTGCTCACTCAGTATCCGGAATATTTTTTACGCGGTTTCTGTTTATACTTAATTTGGCAAAGTCGGGGTGGTATAACGTGCGCTGGCGGTTGTACTCTACAACAGAGCTTTCTTGTGCCTTGATTTGACTGGGATCTAAATTGATAAGATGTTCTGCATCCAAGGTTTTAACTCTGGAGAGTCCAACGTAAGCCTGCCCTTTACTTACTATAGAAAAGAGGATAAGGCCTTGTGATAGTAATAGTATATTCTAAGCAAGTAGGGAATAATCATAAAGACTAGCTGTCATCAATTTGATTGCTGATTCTTACATTACAGGCACTATAAGTGTTCCTAATAGAATCAATTAATTAAAAAATTATAATAAATGATAAAAATTGACTAGTTTCTAATTTATTTCTTTGTATTTACCTAACTACCTATCTGGATGCCAAATTTAAATTTTCTAGGTCATCTGGAACTGGGTAAGAGTTTAGATCTATAGGTCAGTCAGTGATAAAAATGACGATTTTTGGACGTTAATATCTAAATAAGTGTGTTTATGTAATTTAAAGCACATATGTATCTCGTAAGTCTCGATATATGAGCAAAATTTGACATGTTTATGTGAAATAGTTTTTGAGTTATGTTCTGTTAGCTTGAACTTGGCTTGACACGCTAGATAAGTGTTGAAATATACCTTAATAAAATTAACAAACAGTTTTTTTAATGTAATTAATAAAATAAGGATTAAAAAAATGATTTCCTAATTCGTATTGTCGATAATGCACTTTAAATGTGTGTGTACCTTTTTAGATGATTAGTTGTACTGCATAAAATGAAAAGTTTCTAAGAAGACGAGAGATTCAGTGATTAGTCTATCAAAAATACGTACTTCAACAAAACGACATGATGAAATTTTATTACTTCTACTTCAAATCTACTTTAATCCTGACTTTTATTCTCTTGAGACATCATTTATAGACTTCAGAATATAATAAAGATAATAAAAAGAGCCATACGTCTGCAGTGAAAGATTTACAGTAGAAACGCGCTAGGGCATTTGACATTAAAGTAAACACGCATAAAAATAATTTAAAAATATTAATTTATATTTAAATATATTTTAAGTCGGTTTATTTAATAAATTGTATTTTTAACCCATACTGTGTATCACTGTATTTTCTAATGTTTTAACTTTTGCACACAAAAAAACTAACAAAACTTTTAAAATATGTATTTGTTATGTGTTTTATATTTTATCGGTAACACCAAAGAAAATGTTTTAGTATTAATATGAGTTTAAAGTACCTAAATCAAATAAGTTTTTAAATGGAAGTAAAAAGTCACCATTTAAATAACACGAAGCCATTGGGATTTAAGAATATATCGTTCGATGCCAAAGCATATTTTCCAGATTAAATGCTTGTTAACTTTAGAAGTATTTAAAAAAAATATAGGTCGTACGAGACAATGAAGCATTCCTTTATCTATCTTTGTTAAAAGGTGTGGTAAAAGAGATTGTGGTAAGAAAGAATGAGAGTGATAAAGATAAATTTGATAGGTTATCTGACGATTTTCATAACAATATTAAACTCATTTATAATAACCAGTTAATTTCGCTGCATGTTAACCTATACTATAGGTATATGTGGGTCGATGAGTTTGTCAATACCTAACCTATGCTGATGAAGGGCAACACCCTGAAACCGGTACATATGTGGTCACTTCGAGGAGATAAATTTATTATTTTTTTCTTTTACTCAACAAGCATCTGCATAAAAGACCCGTACTGGGTGTTATACACGATTATGTACCAGATCTAATTTAATGCCTGTCGCGGCATATAGCCAGAGAAGTATTTTGTTTTCTGATACAGTATCGACCTGCATATACCTATAGTATAGGTTAACATGCAGCAAAATTAACTGGTTATTAAAAATCAGTTTTAAACATTTTTATATTTATTTTCGCTGACGAGAATTTTTAAAGTTTTCTATAATAGTATTATAGTTTTCTATAATTTTTACATAAATATTAAACTCTTCTGGAAGTCCATAAGAGCAGCCAAAGTTAAAAATACTTCCTTTACAACTGGAAAAAATCAGGAACCAAGATGGTAGTATGGTAAAAGTAGAGTAATCCGTATTAAAGAGATGGAAGAAATACGAAAGTTTATTTAAGAAAGAGGATACATAAGCTCATGGCCTATTCGGAGACATGAGTGAAAAATGCAATGAAAGTAAAGTACGACAGAGTTTGTGGAAGCGTTAACAGTATGAAATTGGATAAAGCTGCTGGGTGCGACAGGAAAACAGTTGAAATGCTGAAGGCTGGACAAAGCGTGGTAACTAGTCTGCTGTACCGCTTTTTTAACCTTTGTTGGAGGAGTGGTAGCGTACCAGACAACTGGTGCAAGGCCCTTATCATGCCGCTTTACAAGGAAAATGGTTCGCAGCAGGACTGTAAGAACTACCGAGGTATTAGTTTACTCAGCATAGTCAGCAAACTGTTTGAAAAGATATTGATAAAAAGAGTAACTAATGAAACTGAGAAGATGATATGGGATGTGCAAGCAGGATTTAGAAGAAAAAGGAGATGTATGGATCAGGTCTTTTCATTGCGAGGTATAGTCGAAAAATTCTTAGCTAGAAGTCAGAAGGTCTATTGCGCTTTTATAGACTTGGAAATAACCTATGACAGAGTGGTCGACATTGTCTATGTATGGGGTCAGCGGTAGTTTAATATGAGCACTAAAATTACTTTACGAGGATTCCACTGCTTGTGTCAGCATAAACGGGGCTTAAACCGACTGGTCTAATATCAAAAAAGTTGTGAGACAGGTATGTGTGGCTTCGCCATGACTGTTTAACTTATACATAAAATATTGTTTAAAAGATTTGAAAGAGAGTGCGTATGGATTGAAAATGAATAATTTGATTGTCAAATGCCTTCTTTACGCCGATGATCAAATCATATTAGCGTCATCTAAAGAAGAGTTGCAGGTGATGGTTAATGTTATGCGTGATGCCCTGAAAATCAAAGGGATGAAAATAAATGTAAGCAAAACGAAAGTTATGGTTTTTAAAAGAGAAGAAAGCATGACAAACTGTGAAGTTCTGATTAAGGGAGAAAGAGTGGAACTAGTAAATGAATTTGTGTACTTGGGTTCAAAGTTTACGAGAAATGGAAAGTATGACAGTAACATTGAGCAAGGGGTGTTGGCAGGAAAACAAATGAATGGGGCACTGTATAGCTTTATAAACAGCCAACAAGCTTTCAAGATCCGTTATAAAAATTTTACAAAAATTATCAATACATTGCACCAAACTTTTTAGCTGTCCGAATTGTTTCTGTTAACAAAGGAGACAAAATTTTAGTTTTAAAAAGTAAAAAAAAATTGTGTAGGTTTATTTGTAGCTAGTATATTGGGTCATTCCTGGGATATTACGTAGAAATAAAGTCTTACCGCAATGTTAAACTGTTAAATAATACAGATTCTCTCGTTATTCAAGAGTTTTTAATAATTGCCATTATAATTACCTCCAACAAACTATCATCAGAAAATGTAAGGCAAGCAGAGAAGAGAAGATTAATTATTAATGAGACAACAATGTAAAACTAAGTTGATAATTAGACAAATAAAACTATTAACGCCCGTTTTCAGTCTAAGTGTTCGCTACTAAGCGAATATACGACAAATTAGACATAATTTACGACATTTTAGTATACCAGGATTTACATAGAAAATGTTCACATTAGAATTTAAAATTCTGCTGCATTTGCTAAAACATAATTATTAGTAGTATTATCCCTAGGACATTGATAATAGACGAGATAATTTTATGGCAATCGAAAGCTCATTGCTCGGTAACAGCCCGAAGCCGGTCTGTTTCTTAAAAGCAACAAGGTTGAGAACGTTGTTTTAAAATTTTTGAGCATTTATCAATGTTCGAGGGTTACAAAGGTTACATATGTTGCTGTCGTTGATTTGTACTAAAAATTTGCTGTCAGTACACATTCTTGAAACACCTTGGCAAGTCTTGCTGAATGCAGGGTTACATTTAATTCGTTTTGTTACAGAACCATCGTTATTTGTTTCAATACTAAAAAAGACAATCAAACAACAGCAGCTTCTCCACCTTACCAAGCTAATTCTACGGCAGCTATGTAATAGAATTTCCGTTGCAGCCCTTCGGGGGTTTCTCATCCCACAAATTTATCATTGTTGTTATTTCTACTGCACTAAATGCCGCTGAACTTTGTTTCCTTTTGCAGGGATCTGATTGTAGTTTTTGTCGTGTAGGATCGCGGGCAGCTCGCGCTTTTTGAAATACAACGCTTTTGAATGGGTCAATAATAACTTTAAATATATATATACAGGGTGGGGAATTTTCGGGAATTTCTTCATTTCATTAGATGTATATTGATTAAGGCTGCAAAAGGAAATTCTTTGGAGTCTACAGGGTGGCTAAAAAAAGTGTGACATATCAAAGTTGTGTTTTTTTAAATAGAACACCCTGTATTTAATTACACTTTTGAATAGTCAGGAAAAAATAATAAGATTTCATATAAAGTACCATGTAGCTTACTATAATCGTTCTCGAGTTATTGATTTTTTTTATGAAAATGCTAGGTACAATTGGAAACTAAATAACATCAAAATGTATAGAAATCATCCCTTCGAATTCTGACCAAGCATAAAAGGGGTTTTTAACTATTGATTTAGATAGAACACGTTTCTCAATATTATATAGAATGTTTAAAAATCATTGTCACTTTTTTATAATTTCGGACATAGATAACTTTATTTCAACTAGATTATTAGTATTTATATATATATATATATATATATATTAGTATTTTTTTGGTCTGAACAATATTAAATTTTATTATCTTTCATTTCATATTGGGTTTCCCTATACCTAACCTAAATAGTTTTTTAGATATTGACTTTATCAAATAGTAGTTCTTATTTTAATGCATTCTTTGACTTAAGATAGCTTTGAAACGACATTCATTCAACTTGTTGAAAGAATTCTTATTACTAGTTATTGTATTTTACGCTATTCAAAACATTCACTGAATTATTACCGTCGAAAATGAAAACTTATCCCATTCAAGAGCTGATAGATATGATTTTAGCGATTGGTGAGTATTTAGAGAATAGCCTTTTGGCGTCGAGGGTGTATGCCCAAAAATATCCAGACCAACATCATGCAAACAAGTTGGTTCTTAAACGATTGCTACATGAATTTCGTAGGACTTAAAGTGTAGCTTACAAAAAGGTAAATAGACAAAAATCTATTATTGAAATGAGGAAAATGAATTTTTTATTATGGGATCAATCATAGAAACCCTCAATAAAGACTGCTTTTTAAAGAGTGACGCCACAAATATTATTAAGTCTTAAGCAGTCTTTCATAGAGAGAGTGGCTCTTTGTTTTCAAAAGGATGGTCGTCATTTTGAGCATCTACTTTGAATTAAATACATTTGTGTTTCATATTTTGTTGTTGTTTTAGTTGAATAATAAAAAAATTTGTATAGTCTGTTTAATGAACTACTGTCAGAATATGAAAAATAAATAACAATTGTCAATGAGAATTCTGTAAGCAAATCAAATGTCGTTTCAAAGCTATCTTGATTCAAAGAATGCATTGAAATAAGAACGACTATTTGAAAAAGCCAATATCTGAAAAACTATTTAGGTTAGGTATAGGAAACCCCAATATGAAATGAAAGATAATAGAATTTAATATTGTTCAGACCAAAAAAATACAGGGTGTTTTATTTAAAATAACAAAGTTACCTTTGTCCGAAATTATAAAAAAGTGACAATGATTTTTGAATATTCTGTATAATATTGAGAAACGGGTTCTATCGGAATCAATATCCCAAAACTTTTTTTATGCTTGGTAAAAATTCGAAGGGATGATTTCTATACATTTTGATGTTATTAAGTTTCCAATTGTACCTAGCATTTTCATAAAAAAATCAATTCTATTTAAAAAAACACAACTTTGATATGTCACACTTTTTTGAGCCACTCTGTAAACTTCAAAATAATTTCCTTTTGCAGCCTTAATCAATATACATATAATGAAATGAAATTCCCGAAAAAATTATTGGTTTGGTTTACAGGGACCGTATCGTATGGGTTGCCCCATATATATATGGCTTCGCCATGGCTGTTTAACTTATACATAGACGATTGTTTAAAAGATTTGAAAGAGAGTGCGTATGGATTGAAAATGAATAATAATAATAAGAAAGGCCAGGTCAAGAGTACCAACAACCGACGAGCATGTATGAAAGCACTGATGAAAGTAGAGGAAGCAAAAGATGTGTCTTAAAACCTTAGCATCTGAAAGAAAGTTGTCTCTGCCTACCCCAATCAGAAAAAGGCGTGACTATATGTATGTATGTATGTATTACTACACGTATGTTCCATCATAACTTTGGAACACCTGGAGAAATTTTAACCAAACAAATCG
The DNA here is from genome assembly GCA_950111635.1 of Agelastica alni. Classification (NCBI taxonomy): domain Eukaryota; kingdom Metazoa; phylum Arthropoda; class Insecta; order Coleoptera; family Chrysomelidae; genus Agelastica; species Agelastica alni. The sequence continues at coordinate 47,475,652 of OX467711.1, read as the reverse complement.
TGAGCAATTAACAGTTTACTAATTGGCAACAAAATACTAAAGAGGTGGTTCTACCCCCAGTACCTTTACGAAAGCGGTGGAAAAGGAATGAAGTATAAAAACTATTAAAAACGGCAGATTTTAGTGCCGAATTCATAGTCTTTTGGATCGCTAAATTTGATAGTGACATGCTCAATTATGTCCGACGTCAAAACGGGTAATCCAAAATGTTCCACCAGGGTTCAAGAACGTTCCTGAAACCCCGGGAAATACCAGGGAAAACGGCTAATAAATAAATAAAGTTGTAAGTTTATCTAATCTAATAATACGTAATTTTTAAATGCACTTTAGTTAAAAAAACCTTTTTTTAAAATAAAACAATTAAAATCAATTACAGTAGAAAATCTAGGATAAAAATCAGTAAATATAAGTATAGAAAATTGTACTTAAAAGTTTTAAAGATTGACCTACAAACGAAGAAAATGTATCTGTACCGAGTGGTCCATTTAAAATTGGAAAACGTTAATTAAGCTCGTCACCTCACAGAAAAACGTAAATTAAGTAAGTATTATTTGATAAAAAATAACTTTACAAAAGTTTTTTTCAAAACGTATTAAGAGTTTTATGCTACAAAATTGTGTCTTGATTATGTCCAAATTAAAAAAAAAATTAAAAGTATACAATACCTTGTCTATAATAGCATATTTGTTGTTTGCTTATTTTTCTTATTTTGCTGTTATAAATATCAAAAATATATAAGTAAAATTATGGGTAAAAATATAAGCACATATAGTTTTTTCATATATTTATATAAAAAACCTTATTAAAAGCCATAAAATCTGTAAAGAAAAACCGACCAGCGGCGTATTAATTTTATTTTTAAAAAGTATTTAATTATTTATTAAACGACAAACTATATTTCTGTTTGGCTAAATTTATCGGTGTAACTCAGTATAGAATAAAGCGCTTATTACCGGATTATGCCCTGGTAAAATCATCTTTTTTAATTTGAGATTGGTAATACTTAAGAATAAGAATACGTATAAGTATATATATATATATATATATATATATATATATATATATATATATATATATACAAAAGCCATTTTGGTCTTTTAAATTTATATAATAAAGTATTGAATATCGAATAAAGAACAATTCATTAAAGAACCTTCCCTTAATTTAACAAGTATATAAGCATACGTAGGGCCTAACTTTCTTGGATGATTTCGAACGTCGCTATAAATTTTCTTTCGATATGTCGATTTAAAGAAGAAATGTTTCCATACAAGATTTTTCTCTACCATTTATTTGTATAGACGCTAATGGATTTACATTTATATGTAACTTACTACAAAAATTGCCTTGCCAAAGAATGGGCAAATACACAATTTTCCAGCCCAGAACCCTTCTGTGGACTTTTCAAAGCCCACTTGAAAGAAGAGGTTGGAGGTGCTTTGCGAATGCCCAGCGCTTTTCTGCAAGAGGTTCAAGTTTCTGGAAGAGGCTTTACTAAAGCCCTCCAATGTCAGAAACTTAGCCCCCAGGAAACTAATAAACTTAGCTCAAAGTCTCGGAATCCCGGGCCTCGAATAGATTAAGGGTTATGCACAAAAGATCTGATAGGTCGAAATGCTTAAGAAACAGCATAGCCTTCACGACCCACCCTACAATCTACAATCTACTACAAAAATTAAGTAATTTTAACAATATCTTTTGTAAATAACAATAATTATTTTAAAAAAATAAAGTATATATTGTAATTTCAATATGAATTATTTAAATTGAGGTTGTTTGTTTCAAATATTTGAATGTATTCTACGAACAAAAAATTAGAATTGTTCATATTCCTTACTTTGTAAGCTTAAATTATTTTTAGCTTACTATGTATGCAATAAGACTAGTAATTAATAATAGTGAAACGGTGCTTAAACCTCCAGCAATAATTGACACAGTTATTTGACATCAACATTAACGTATGGTTTTCGTTAGTTGTACGTTTAAGAATAACGCAAAAGCATTTCGCATTGGAGACGCAAGCAATATTTTTTCGAAAACTGCATTAAAATTAATATCTTTTTCTTCTTCTTCCTTCTTTAATGCGAGCAAATTGCTTGTTTTTTTTCGTATCTGCCGTGTAACCATCCATTTAAATTGTCTATTTTACATGTTTTTCCAATGTCTTCACTTCTCTCCCTGTCAAAAAGAGTTTTTCTACCGACCCTGCGCACTATTTTCATTTCTCTTTGTGTTCGATTTATCTGGTCTAGTTTTTGATGATGTGTATGTTAATATAGGTCGAATAACCGCCTTGTAGATTCGGGATTTGGTCTCGATTCCGATATATTTGTTTCGGAGGATTGTATCGTTCAGGTAAGCTAAGTTTTGTGCTGCTTTTGCCGCTTGGTTTCTTACCTCCGCCTCGATGTCACCGTATCCTGATATTTCTATGCCTAGGTATTTAAATTTCATATCCTGTTATATAATTTTATCATCCACTGCCAGTTTGCATCTGATAGGTGTTTTTGAGGTGGTCATGCATTTCGTCTTTGCTGCAGATATCTTCAATTTTAGACTTTTTGCCGTTGTGCTGAATTTGAATAGTAATCTCTGTAGGTCATCTTCGTATTCTGTAATCAGAACAGCATCATCGGCATAACATAGGATTTTGACGTCTTTGTTTCCCATTTTATACCCTTTCAGGTTACGAGTGCTTTTTATTATTTCGTCCATAACGATGTTAAACAATAAGGGTGTAAGAGAATCTCCTTGTCGAATACCACTATTTAAAGAAATTTCTTCTGTAGTTGTGCCATTAATTTTGGCTTGTATTTTGTTTCTCTGGTAAATATTTTCGATGGTTTTTATGATGTATGAAATTTGCCTGTTGTATAGAAGGTGTGCCACGTACTCCAGTTGTATTCGGTCAAACGCCTTTTCCAGGTCTATAAAATACATAAACGATGGTTTGTTATACTCGATGGTTTTTTTAGTTATTTGTCGCAGGACAAATATCGCATTTGTACAAGATCTTCCTGATCTGACTCCTTCATCATCCAATGTGGTGGTTCGATTCCCGGCTGATGTATTCTTTTTGTGCTTTTACCATTCTAATACAAAAAATTTTTAGTGATAAATTAACTCCTACATAGAATTTGTCATTTAATGATGACAGTTTTGTCATTTTAACAGCGATAAAAAAGAAAGAAGAAAGAAAGTAAGAATTTATTTGAAATAGGATTCCCTAATATACAGGTTAGCTAACTTACATACTTATATAAAGTGTTTAAACTAGACAAAAGAAATATTCAATATCGTTCCTGGATATGTTTCAAAAGTTCATTCTTAAAAACATTCAATGATGGAGTAGATTTAATTGAATCAGGCAAATTATTGAATAGGACAAAACCAAAAAGGTGACATGTATCTAATAACTGTTAATTTAAATAATTTAATTGTATCAATTAAGACAATGATTGTTATTGTTTATTCATATATTTAGTCGTTAATTTATCTTGCCAAAAAAATCTCGAGCTTTTCTTTTATCGGATAAATTTATTTTTAACTAACAATGTTTAGAATGCTTAGATGGTTTGGACACGTAGAAAGGATGGATGAAGGAAGATTGACGAAACAAATTTATAAGGCGAGTGTGAATGGGCAAATCGGTAGAGGTCGACCTCGGAGAACATATCTCGATCAGATCAACATTGTTTTGAAGAAAGGCCAGGTCAAAAGTACCAACAACCGAAGAGCATGTATGAGAGCACTGATGAAAGTAGAGGAAGCAAAAGATGTGTGTACGAACCGTAGCAAGTGGTCTCTGCCTACCCCTATGGAAAAAAGGCATGACTTTATGTATGTATGTATGTTTCCATCAGTAATTTTGCTCGAAAAACTGGCATTTGGCAAAATTACTGATTTTCAAAATTACTTCGTTAAAAAAGAAATTTATCAGATAAAAAGAAAGCTCATGTGTTTTTACTGTTGAGTAAAACAAATCAAACTAAAAAGCAAAAAAAAAATTATAGTTTAAAAAACTACAAAACACGCTTTTAGAGTTAATCAAACTAAAAAGTAAAAAATAATTCTTAACATAAGAATAAAATTACAGTTCTAAAAGCGTGGGGGGCTTTATATGACATTTTTAAAGTAACTCTGCGTTTCGGAATGAAAGCACCCCACGCTTTTAGAACAGTGACATTAATTGTCTCGTCAGTAGTTTTATTCCTATATTAAAAATTATTTTTTACTTTTTAGTTTGATTTATTCTAAAAGCGTGTTTTTTGTTTTTTTTAAACTATAATTTATTTTACCACTTTAACTTTAATTAAGATTTAAAATATTGAATGTTTTTTAGCATTACTTATTGGTTATTTTGTATTAATCGAGCCGTCCTGTATGGCTGAAAATTTCGATAGGATGAACTACAACAGACGTTTTGATAAATTCACCAATTTCCGTCGTTCCAGCAGACGATATTTCATCGTGCGGTATTTCTGACATACCGGTACCGAACCTTAAATGTGGATTTTAGAAGTGAGTAACCGTTCGGAAACTTTAAGTTTGCTCACCATATTTTACCTGAGATTGATAGCTGATGAAACGGAAATTTACGTTTTGGTGTGGGTAAAGGAATCGTATACTTTGTTACGACCAAAACTTTAAAAAAAACTTTGAGCATAGCAACTTTTTATATTTATTTTAAAAATTACAATAGTGGTTTTGTTGCCCTTGATATTAAAATAATTTCTAGTAGATTTATGCCAAAAATTTATTAAACTTTAAATGATTTTGGAATATTGGCTATGGTTTTCTTTAAATCTTCATTTTTATATTACACTATAAAAAGGCAGTAAGTATAAGAAAGAAAAAACAAGTTTAAAATATTTTTTATTCAAAATTACTGTTTCGTTCTAATGATTTAATTCACATAGATGTAAGAAGAGAGAAAAATTAGGAAAACCAATGATACAAATCAGAGGAATGCCTTTCAAAAGTTTTTCTTTTGGAATTTTTTTTGGGAGAATCTTTTTGTAAAGACCAGCGTAAACTGCCATCACGTGACGGTTCCATCTACCCTTCATCAATTTTAGATCTTGGTGTAAGCGGTCTTCGTACATTTCACTGTAATTTTCTAGATTATCAGGCAGTAGGACCAGATAGATTTCCGACAATTGTCCTGAAGACCTGTGCTCAAGAGCTCACCCCAGTTCTCTGTAGACACTTGAAGCTATCTTACAGCAAAGGAGTATTTCCGTCCATGTGGAAAAACGCTAAAGTCCAACCCATTCAAAAAAAAGAAAAAAAGACATTTTCTGCGAATTATCGCCCTATTGCATTGCTCTTAGTCATATCCAAAGTTATGGATAAAGCAATTAACATAGAACTTATCAAATATCTGGAGACATTTAGGATAATTTATGACAGACAATATGAATTTTAACAACTTCGGTCTACTGGAGATTTGCTGGCTTATGTCACTCAGCTCTGGACAAACACTATTGAGAAGTTTGGCGAATCCCGTGCAATAGCCTTGGATATATCTAAAGCCTTTGACCGCGTTTGGCACCAGGCATTGTTAAGAAAATTATCTGCCTACAGTCTCCCAACCAAACTGCGTCAATGGCTCATGAGCTTCATGCAAGATCGCTTCTTTCATGTGGCAGTTTACGGTATTTTTGTTGATACATTAAAAACCAATGCTGGGGTCCCCCAGGGTTCCATCCTGTTCCCTACCCTATTTCTTTTACACATCAACGACCTCTTGAAAACTACCACAAACCCCATTTATAGTTTCGCAAACGATAGCACACTTGTCTCAACTTTCACATCCTATCCAGCACGTTCGATGAATGATACAAATAGAGATCTTAAAGCAATCGTCGAGTGGGGAACCAACAATCCTGTTCAGTTCAACGCCCAGAAAACACAAATCACCACGTTTTCCAAGAAATTAAATTTCTCAAATCATTCCATCAAAATGTCCGGAAAAACCCTTGAATTAAGTTTCTCCATTTCGATTTTGGGAGTCATGGTGTCTAATAATATGAATTGGCATGACCGTGTTGCTAAAATTGCAAAGTCAGCAAGCCAGAGGCTAGGTTTTCTGTGGAAAGCTAAATATTTTTTTACTCCTGATCAACTGTTGACGACGTACAAGACTTAAATCCGACCTTTACTGGAGTATTGCTTGCACATTTGGGATTCAGCACCAAGGAATTCTCTTCGTCTTCTAGATTCCATTCAAAAAAGGGCCATTTGGTTGATAAACAGCTCAACTCTTACAGATACTCTTCACACACTAGAACATAGAAGAGTTGCGGACCAGACATTACTCTATAGATATTTCCATGGCAGATGCTTCAGAGAAATAAAAACTCTCATACCACCACTGACCAAATTTGGCCAAAGAGCTCGGCACGCTGATCAGTCTTACCCATTAACTCTCAAAATGACACTACAAAGATCATTCTCCATCAAGAATCCTTCTTTTACAGGGTTGCTACAGAATGGAACAAGCTTCCAAAATCAGTTTTTTCAGAGTACAATGACCTGCAACTCTTTAAAAAGCGGGTTCACAATCATCTTCTTTTTATAATCACTCCCCCCCCCCCCATAAAGTGATTTTAGTGCTCGTATTAAACTACCGTTCACCCTCTACATAGACAATGTCGACCACAATTCACTCCTCACTACTCTGTCTTGGGTTTTTTTTAAGTCTATAAAAGCGCAGTAAACCTTTTACCTTTTTGGCAAGAATTTTTCGACTATACCTCGTATTTAAGCTTAAAACTAATAACTATTTTTGAAGTAGGTATCTTGTTTAACTGTAAAGGATTATTATATTGTAAAGCGTACGTCTGTTGACTTTGACACATAATATTAGATAGTTCTTTTATTTCTGTCAGCAAGAATCTACAAACTTGGACACTTTTCTTTTCATCAAATCATATAAAGGTTTAAAAGCTGTTGAATTGAGCAGCCCTAGCGAGAAGATACCAATTTCCATCCTAGAGGCCGCAAAATTTGCAAGTTTAAATTTATTGCCCGCTAAATCTAAACAAATAAGTGAGAAACAATATAAACATTTTAAATACTGGTGCCGCAACATAGAAACAAATAGTATATATATAATCTTGAACCCTTTTACCATTAGGGTGTCGGGTTATCATTTTATTCTTGTTTTATAAATTTCTTCGATTCTTTGCTGTCTCTTGTCAATGTCTTTGCTTTGCTCCATTTTTTATTTCTTCATTGTAAAATCTTTCTTATTATGTCGTTCCAGGTCTTTCTAAGGTCTTCCTCTTTTTCTCTTGTTTTGTGTTTTTGCTTCATAGATTTGTTTAACAGGTCTACTGTTTGGCATTCTCTATATGTGTCCCCACCATCACAATTGTTTTTGTTCTATGAATGAAATAATGTCTTCTATGTCTAGGTCTTCTCTTGTTCGTGTATTTTTTAATTTATCTAACTCCTTTAATTCTTCTCAGATATTTCATTTTTGTTGCTTGTATTCTACTTTTGTTTTTTTTTGTTAATATCCAAGATTCATATCCATATGTTAATATAGGTCTATATATTGTCTTAAATATTTTTAGTTTTGTATGTCTTCTTTGTTGTTGTTTCTTTTTTGTTGATAAATTTATTTTTTTGTCTCCTATAGTCATTACTTTGGTTTTATCTTTATTTATTTTCATCTGTTTTCTCCTAAGTGCTTTATTCCATTCTTTTATATTAAATTGTAATTGTTATTCATTGTCAACAATCAGTATTATGTCATCTGCAAATGCTCCTTCAGCTGTCTCCACTCTGCGCATGCACATTTTTTTGATATATCTTTCACATTCCTTGATGATGTCGTCCATGAAAATATTAAACAGCATTGGGCTTAATGATCCGCCTTCTCTCAGACCTTTTTTTGTTTTGAAGCCTTCTGATTTCATGTTATTCTTGATAACATGATTTCTATTACTTCCATATATTTTTTTTATCACATTTATGGTTTTGTCATCGATGTTTCTATTCTTTAAACTCTTCCATACTTCTGTTCTGGGTACTCTGTCAAAAGCTTTCTCTAGGTCTATGAATGCTAAATATAAAGAACGAATAGTATTAAGCCAAACATAATTATATTTTTACCTGTCGTCGTTACAAGTCTCGAATGGGGATCCAATAACTTGGTAAAATTCAATGCAAACAAAACACAAGCATGTCTTTTCTCTAGAAAAGCCGATCTCACTGTGCCTAACATAACTTTGTCAGGAGTAACCATACCACTGAAGTCATCCATATCGATGCTTGGTATTACTATCAGCAATAACCTTTCCTGAGAAAATCACGTGAGGTCCATTGCCAAAAGTGCATCCCAAAAACTTGGTTTTTTGTTTCGTGCCAAGAGCTATTTCACCTCCAGTCAGCTGCTTATGATCTATAAGGCACAGATCCGACCTGTACTGGAGTACTGTTCCCATATTTGGAGTGCAGCACCTAAACATATCCTGAAGCTACTGGATTCTGTCCAAAAAAGGGCAATTCGTCTCGTCGGTGATGCCTCGCTTACAAACTCGCTCACTTGTCTGGAACACCGTAGAAAAGTTGGCGATTTGTCTCTATTTTATAGATATTTTCATGGGCGATGCTCTTCTGAAATATCAACAATCGTTCCTCCTTTGGCAGTCTCTTCAAGATTAACCCGTCAAGTTCAGTCTTCACACCCCTTCGTGGTCACTTTGGAGACCTGCAGAACATCACTTTCCAAAGACTCATTCATCCAACGAATTACGAGGCTTTGGAACTCATTGCCTTCCCCGAGGCATACAACCTCCAGAAATTTAAGAAGAACACCAACTCCTACCTTCTTTCCCTTGGTTCCCACGATGTTCTCTGAACATTACAGGATATCCCTTTTCGTGGGAACCAGAACATAAAAAAAAAAAAAAAAAAAAAAGTACTGCTGCAACTATTGGAAAAAATTTCATTTTGATGCATGATAAAGCACGACCAAGTATTGACGTGGCCTGCGCAATCACCAGAATTTAATTCAATAGAACATGTTTAGAACATGCCTTAACTAAGTGTTCCAAGTTTTGGCAGGATTTATTAGAACCGCAAACAATAATTTAAGGATTTGTAGGAAGTTAGAGGCATACCTCAACGAGAAATAGATAAGTTGATTCTATCCATTGCGAATACGATGCAGAGCTGTTATAAATAATCAAGTAGAACACGCTATTTATACATTTATTTTATTTTGGAAAACAGCTAAGTTTAAATTTACGTTTTATATTTGGCAACCTTGGGTTATTTTCATGATGTTCTATTTGTTTGTTATATTTATTTTTATTTTAAATAGGTTGTGGTTTAAATAAACTTTGTCAAAATGAACTTGTTTTAATTTAACAATTGCATAACTAAATTTTAAAATGTTTAAAATTTTACCATCTCTACTTCATTTAATAAAAATAAAACTGCTTTGTTTTTCTTAACTTTAATACAGGCAACAGGTTTGGCAAAAAAAATTCAAAATATTTGCGGCTTATGCGAAAAGAATGTGCAATATAGCTCATGTGAATTCGATAAATTCCATTGGTATTTCGGTATTATTTGAACTTGCATCATGCGGTATTTAATTTTACCGCTTACAAATTAAACATATTTTGTTTATCTTGATCCAAGCGCTTTGTCCCTTTACTAAACAATTTTTGCATTTTTGAGTGCATTTGATTAAGTTTAAAATTGTTCGTTAATTTGTATTTAACAAAAATCGTAATAAATTAATTAAAGTTGATTAAAGACTTGTACAATTTACGTATTTTTTGTAACGCTTTCTGTATTATCATTAAAACTTTTTTCTTTTTGTATCTGTTTCAAATCAAATCAATTATCGAAAAACAAACATACTTACATATTGTTAAATTAAATAGAAAACAAATGTTTAGTCTCCGTTTATTTTTGCTCGCTTGGAGGCAAATAGTTCGGTCAGACAAAAACCACCAAGGGTTGTAGTGCTACGGAGTAGTAGTGCAATAGCCTTGGATATATCTAAAGCCTTTGTATTTCTGTATTTGTATTTCTTCTGAAAGATAAAAATGGGAAAAATCAATCAAACAGGGAAAAGATGCTAAACATAGTTGAAGAATTCTATCAAACCTTATACAAAAACAAACTAGAGCTAGAACCAGATGAACACGCATCTCTAAAAATTACAAACCAAGGATCTGAGGACATCCCCGAAATCTCTAAGGAAGAAATTATTCACGCCTTGAAGAAAATGAAAAACAATAGAGCACCTGGCAATGATGGAATAGTGATAGAATCCATAAAAAATGGAGGTCCTGCCCTTATTGAGGCAATAGAAAAATTGTTCAATTTATGCCTTCAAAATCAAACCATCCCGAACCAATGGAACAATTCTGTTACTATCCTAATTCATAAAAAGGGCGATATGACAGACCTGGATAACTATAGACCCATTAGCCTTCTCAACCACCTGTACAAACTCTACACCCGTATAATCACCAACATGCTGGAGAATAAACTGGATTTCTACCAACCTAGAGAACAAGCAGGGTTCCGCTCTGGCTACGGGACTAACGATCATCTGCAATGCATAAAAACCCTCATCGAGAAAACAGTAGAATACAACAAACCGCTTACCCTAATCTTTGTGGACTTTTACAAAGCCTTTGACACCGTTGAATTAGTTTCAATATTACGAGCAATAAAAGAATGCAGAATAGATGGAAGATACTCTAACATTATATACAATATCTCCAAAAACGCAACAACAACAATTGACCTGCATACATCATCTAGGGAAATAAAAATAAAAAAGAGGAATCAGGCACGGCGATACGTTATCTCCAAAACTATTCACTGCGGTCCTGGAACATGTTTTCAAAACTCTGAATTGGGAAAATCAGGGAATTATGATAGATGGGGAAAGACTGAGCCATCTAAGATTTGCGGATGACATAGTTCTAATGGCAGATGGCATGCAGGAAGCCAGGGAAATGCTAAAAGATCTACAACGGGCAACACAAAGAGCAGGTTTGGAAATAAATTATAACAAAACAAAAACGTTAACCAACCTAGTACCAAGCGAACCTGTAGAAATAGAAAACAAAATCATCGAAATCACAGAAAAATACACCTACCTTGGCCATGAAATCCGGATCGGCAGGGACAACCAGACGTGCGAACTGTCCAGACGAATATCTCTGGGATGGGCAGCGTACGGAAAGCTTAGGGACATATTTAAATCAGAAATTCCTGTAAGTATGAAAAGGAAGACCTTCAATCAGTGTGTTCTCCCAGTTATGACATACGGGGCTGAAACCCTAACCTTAACAAAAACAATAGTTAAAAAACTACAAGTAGCGCAACGGAAAATGGAGAGATCCATGTTAGGACTTTCCCTTAACGACCGAGTCAGGAACGAGGATATAAGGAGAAAAACGGGGGTAGAGGACATAATAGAGAGAATTACAAAGCAGAAATGGAGATGGGCAGGACACGTGGCTAGAATGAAGGACGAAAGGTGGACAAAGAAAGTTCTGGAATGGCGACCGAGATCGGATAAGCGAAGCAGGGGTAGACCACCGACACGATGGACAGATGACCTCAAAAGGATAACCACGAACTGGATCGCAGAGGCGCAAAATAGGGAAAGATGGAAATATTTCGAGGAGTCCTACGTTCAGCAATGGACAAGAGAATAAGGCTGAATGATGATGATGATGATGATGATTTCTTCTAATGCGTTAAAAACCAATGCTGGGGTCCCCCAGGATTCCATCCTGTCCCCCAACCTATTTCTTTTACACATAAACGGCCTATTGAAAACCACCACGAACCCCATTTACAGTTTCGCAGACGATAGCACACTTGTCTCAACTTTCACATCCTATCGATCACTTTCGGTAAATGATACAAATAGACTCAGGCAGGAAAAGGTTGACTCCATCAATAGAGATCTTAAAGCAATCGTCGAGTGGGAAACGAACAATCTTGTTCAGTTCAACGCCCAAAAAACACAAAGCGCCACGTTTTCCAAGCAAGTAAATTCCTCAAATCATTCCATCACAATGTCCAAAAATACCCTTGAATCAAGTCCCATTATCTCGATTTTGGAAGTCACGGTGTCTAATAATATGTCTTGACATGATCATGTTGCTAATATCGCAAAGTCAGCAAGCCAAAGGCTAGGTTTTCTGTGGAAAGCTAAAAAATTTTTACTTCTGATCAACTGTTGACGACGTACAAGGCTCAAATCCGACCTCTACTGGAGTATTGCTTGCACATTTAGGGTTCAGCACCAAGGCATTCTCTTCGTCTTCTTGATTTCATTTAGAAAAGGGCCATTCGGTTAATTAATAGCTCAACTCTCACAGATACCCTTCACCCACTAGCACTAGAACATAGAAGAAGAGTTGCAGACCAGACATTACTCTACAGATATTTTCATGGCAGATGCTCCACAGAAATAAAAACTCTTATACCACCACTGGCCACATTCGGCCAAAGAACTCAGCACGCTGATTAGTCTCACCCATTTACTCTCAAGATTGACACTACAAGGACCAATCTCCATCAAGAATCCTTCTTTTACAGGGCTGCTACAGAATGGAACAAACTTTCAAAATCAGTTTTCCAGAGAACTATGACCTGCAACTTTTCAAAAAGCGGGTTTATAATCATTTTTTTCTATAATCCCTTCCCCTTTTAATAGTCGCAGTGCGGGCCGTCCTTTTTGCCGTCCTTTTTGCGATTATTTTTAGTAAAAAAAAGTAGTAGTAGTAGTGGTATAGTGGTAGTAATATGTGGTTGATTTTGTAATGACCTTTTAACTCTAAATTTCCCACGTACCAATGGCATATTTAGGTACGAACCAAGGTGGCTGGATCATAAAAGCATTGCATTCTTCCACTTGCTACGGTTCTTCCACACATTTTTTGCTTCCTCCACTTTTATCAGTGCTCTCATAAATTCTCGTCGGTTGTTGGTACTCTTGACCTGGCCTTTCTTTAGAACAATTTTGATCTGATCAAGACATGTTCTTGTCCATTCACAGTCGCCTTATAAATTTTTTTCGACAATCTTTCTTTATTCATCCTTTCTACGTATCCAAACCATCTAAGCATTCCTTTGTCTATCTTTGTAACCACATCTTTTTTTACACCACAGTGTTCTCTTATCTCACTATTCTTTACTTTACCCAACCGAGTCACTCTGGCTATACTTTTCGGACTACTCATCTTTGCAGCATTAATCCTATTTTCATGCTTCTTCTGCCAAACCCAACATTCACCACCATACATAAGTGTAGGAACCAACACACCTCCATGCACAGACAGACGTGCCTTTTTTGACACTTTCTGGCTGCTCATAAAGCTATGCAGTGTCCCATTCATTTGTTTTCCTGCCAACACCTTTCGCTCAATGCCACTGTCATACTTTTCATCTCTCGTTAACTTTGAACCCAAGTATACAAACTTATTTGCTTGTTCTCCTTTAATCAGAACTTCACAGTTTGTATTGCTTTCTGCTATTTTAATAACCATTTGTTTTGTTTTGCTTACATTTATTTTTATTTCTTTGATTTTCAGGACATCATGCATAACATTAACTATCGCCTGCAACTCCTCTTCAGATGACGCTAATTTGACTTGATCATCGGCGTAAAGAAGGCATTTGACGATCAAATCTCCGTTAGAATATGTATAAAAGTATATGGGTACGTATTTATTTAGAAAAATAGATTAATATAAATTATAATTTTATTATTTACTTTTTAGGACTACCTAATCTTGATCACTTTTAAAAGGCCTTAAAAAAGTCATTTTTTTATTAATTAAAATCAAAATACAACACTGGAATACGAAAATATTTTTCCAATGTCGCGTGCCACAACAATGAATAAGACTGAATATCGAGCCAATACGAAGTAAACAAATTCAACCAATAACACCAGAATTGAATATCACCCTCAACGTGGACTAAATCAAACGGAAAATCAAGTGCAATGAGAACAAATAGGAAAATATGAACAGTAAATTGAGCTAATAAGAAACACGAACATATACGGGTATCCCCGAAAATAGTGCGTTCCTTTAGACACAAGTATGTACAGTATGCAAAGCAAAAAAGTCATTTTTTTCTGACGTCAACGGTGAATGGGGAACTGCAAAGCTTTATGAATAGCCAGAAAGTGTCAAAAAAAGGCACGTCGGCTGTGCATAGCGGTGTGTTGGTTCCTACACCTATGTATGGTAGTGAATGTTGGGTTTGGCAGAAAAAGTATTAAAATAGGATTAATAATGCAGAGATAAGTAGTCTGAGAAGTATAGCCGGAGTGACTCGGTTGGATAAAGTAAAGAATAGTGAGATAAGAGAACGATGTGTTGTAAAAGAAGATGTGGTTACAAAGGCAGATAAAGAAATGCTTAAAAATTTTGGACACGTAAAAAAGATGGATAAAGGAAGATTAACGAAACAAACTTATAAGGCGAGTGTGAATGGAAAAATCGGTAGAGGTCGACCTCGGAGAACATATCTCGATCAGATTAACATTGTTTTAAAGAAAGGCCAGATCAAGAGTACCAACAACCGACGAGCACGCATGAGAGCACTGATGAAAGTAGAGGAAGCAAAATATGTTTGTTAGAACCGTAGCAAGTGAAAGGAAGTGTCTCTTCCTACCCCTATGGGAAAAAGGCGTGACTATATGTATGTATGTATGTTTGCAAAAAAACAATTACATTAGTATTTATATCTTATTATTATTGTCTACGTTAGTCCTGTATTTTTTAAGATATTAAAACGATAAACATTGAAATCGACTTTGTGTTACATCCAAAAAGGCAAGAGTCTATACTTGGTGCAGAAACGATCAATGGTGAAAACTTACAGTAGGAATTCCTATCACTTGTACCAGAACCAACGAACATTTATATTACGAGTATGGTGGGTCCCTTTTTTAATATAGCCGGTTACATTCTTTCTAGTCGATAATCTAATCAAACTTTACCATTTAATATGCTTACCACGGCGCTGACAGTGTATATTAGATATAATAATAAAACCAAAATTGGTATAATTCTGAAAAAGAAAAAATGAGCTGTGTCTTCAACTTATAAATACTGCCCCCCTTTTCGGCGACTCAGACACTAGCTGAAAGGATTTTATATAGAAAATGCTGTTAGGTAGCGTAAAGAGCATTTTTCGATGTCACTGAAAAATGCCATATATTTATACGAGCTATGGAAGGATATTAAAAATTATATTTTATTTGTCTCAAGAAACTTTACACGCTTGCACAGTCTTAAGAAAATGAAGTTTTACGGGATTGGTTTATGGAAAGACGTCTACGTGTATTTTCTAAAAAATAAGGTTAGATAGTGTCGGCAAAATGGAAAGATTTTATGATGATTCGTTGCCGACTCAATAAATAAACATATTTTCTTATTAACTCTTTTTTATACGTCGTGACACCATCCAAAATTTATCAAATCTCCGTCAATAACATTTAGAGGTGTTATAATGTCTTGATAAATTGTGCACAAATTGATATTTTAAACACGAGAAATCGTAAATTTAAAAAGATACTAATCAAACAAAATTAAAAAGTAGACGCCTGTTTAAATTTTCTTAATGGAGTATAGAATATTTCATTGCGGTTGGTATAATCCTTCTGAATCTTCTGAATTTTATGAAAAATTTGTTTATTACGTCAATTTCGTCATTGAACAAATATTTTCATCAACTAATTTATTTTTAATAGCCAAAAACCTTACGGTAAAATTTAATGATAATAGTCTAAAATAAACAATAAAAAGCAAACATTATTACGAGGGTGGTCTAAAGGCTTCCAAACTTAACGTGAAGATGGTAGCACTCGTCAATAATATTTAGAAATTTTTTTTGGTATTTCGTGCATAAAAATTTAATTTAAAATTATTACAAAACGTTTTCGTATAGTGTATAATTGTAAATGTCTAAATGTTCTTATGTATATGATGTAAATTAATTATAATTTTTATGTTCTGGTTCCCTGTAATGCTCAGAGAACATCGTGAGAACCAGGGAAAAAAGGTAGAAATTGGTGTTTTTCTTAAATTTTTGGAAGTTGTATGCCTCGGGGAATACCTCCCTAGGTAATGTGTTCCAAAGCCTTGCTGCTCGTTCTATGAACGAGTCTTTGGAAAGAGATATTCTGCAGGTCTCCAAAGTAACCACGAAGGGGTGTGAAGTCTAAACTTGACGGGTTAATCTCGAAGAAACTGTGCCACGTCTTTTTCGTTCTCTAAAGAGTACTCTGCCAGTGGTCTCTCTACTGGCAAATTATGCCCGAGCTCAGCCGTAGAGGGTAGAAGAAAAAAAAAATATAAAAGTGAGCCGCGCCACCGACTTAGACGGTTCAAGCCGGAAACCCCTAGGTCTTATAGGCACTAGCAGAGCCACACGATAAACAACTAAGATTATGGTGAACCAAATAAATAAAATTATAGCAAAAATATATTGGATACTTTACTCACACAATAAATTAAAATACACAGCTTAATAACAAAATTATAACACATATAATCAAAATTAACAGCCAACAATAAATCGAAACTTCAAAATTTACAATTTTATGAGACAACAATAAATCAAAAATCCAAAGTTTACGATTCCATAAAATAATTAAAACAAATATAAGAATGACAAACCTTATCAGGTTACCAAAAGAAACTTATACAAGTCAACTTTTTAACAATACTTCATCAACGTTCACGTACGGCTGCTAATTTAATCACGTTTTTTTTCATTTACATAAAGATTTACACTGTTAAAACAATCGAGCTTATTTAAAAATATTTCTTTTTACGATGGCTGTCCTTCAAAATAGCAATATTGTAGGATATTTACAAATAAGTATGAAGAAAACGTTTTTACTTGGACACAAAGAACTATTGAGAATATTACTTTAATCAAAGTTCAGCCTTGGCATATTATCCAATGCAATAAATAGTTTTCAACAGTGTACCATATTAATAAATTAAAACAAAACTTAATCGCGGTGTCAAAAACAAATCACGTCGTTTAAATATTCTAAAATAAAACACTTGTAACCTTTGGGTATACGAATTCACTAATCCTTTGGCCTACTCCTGGGGCCTACTCCTGTGGCCGGATTGATTATGGAACTGCACCTGCTACTTAACAATGGCTTCCCTTCATCAGATCCCGCATGCGGATATTTTAACTCGACACCAAAATCCAAAATATCAACAACAAAGGTAAGATAGTTGTTGTTGATGTTAAAAATTAAATGGTTTTTCTTCAAAATCCAATTAAGATGGCCCAAATACAGCCAGATATGAAAGAAAAAACCGTAGAGGTTCTGCTCACGTGTTAATATCAAATCGTTCCAAAAACTCTCACCCGACTTCGACGACTGACACCAAGCGACTATCCAAACAACTGACTCCCAGGCCGGATATCAAGAAAATGACACGGGACACGCGTCAGCCAACAATCTTCGCAGATCTATGTTCCAAACTCATAATCGCACTCGTCCGTGTTGATAGCCAGCCCATCCACACAGAAATGCAAACCAAACAATAATATAGCTGACAACACACGACAATCGAGGCCAAAAATAAAAGCAAAAATCTAAAAACAAAAACCCCCACTCCATCTCCATCGATTAACAAAAATGTCACAGCCATTAATAATTAAATCCTAACACTACAAGGTATGCAACACTATTTACAACGAGTGATAAATTTAAATTACAACAAAATACGGTAAGCAAAACTATTTACGAGCACCTGAGAAATACAAAACTATCATAGATCCAATTAATAATGAAACTGTAGAAGGGAAAAAATAGGCACGTGACAACTGCTTAAGAAGCAACGATTGTTGATATTTCAGGAAAGCATCGCCTATGAAAATATCTATTTAATAAAGACAAATCGCTAATTTTTCGTAAAGGCTATACAGCCTCTCAAACACCTTGAAATATCAGATCTTTTGTGCATAACTCTTAATCCCAGGATTCCGATACTTTGTACAAAGTTTATTAGTTTCCTGGAAGCTAAGTTCCTGACATAGAAAGGCATTAAGAAGGCCATTTCCAGGAACTTGAGCCTCTTGTAGAAAAGCGCTGGGCATTCGCAAAGCAAATGTTCTGCAGTTTCATCAAAATTCTCGCAGTAGCGGCAACTATCACTCTCTGTTTTGCCCATCTTTTTCAGGTGATGTGTATAAGTGTAGGATCAGATTCTAATCTGAAAAACCCTGTAAAGTCCTACTTTACTTCTAGGTCTAAATGAAGATAATACAGACAGCCGTATGGAAATTCTATGAGTTGTACACAATCCGATAAGAAGCCGATATATACCATCTGATTACAAAACTATTTTTTGGAGAAACGTTTAGCGACGTTTTAAGTGGATATCAGAGTGAATAGACACAACTGTGTCTACCGCGATCCTACTAAAGAAAAAAATTAAATTCTACTGGGGTAAATGTATGAACGGAGATTTGAAGCAGCGTATTAATTTCTTAACAAAACTGTACCTGTATATACTTTAAAAAGTGTTGTAAGCACTAAAAAATAGTTCACTTTATGAAATTCTGCAGTCGGTTAGTTAAGGATAAGTTAATACTTCAACAAGGTGGAGCACTCCCGCATTTTGAAGTTATTGTAAGAAACTTTTCGAATAAAAATATTTATTAACGTATTGAAAAAGGGGGTAGATACAATTAATTATTAGCTTAGACGGACTAGTTTAACATTGAAAAAGGTGTGAGACAGGGATGTGTGGCTTCGCCATGGCTGTTTAACTTATACATAGACGATTGTTTAAAAGATTTAAAAGAGAGTGCGTATGGATTGAAAATGAATGATTTGATCGTCAAATGCCTTCTTTACGCCAATGATCAAGTCATATTAGCGTCATCTGAAGAGGAGTTGTAGGCGATGGTTAATCTTATGCATAATTCCCTAAAAATCAAAGGAATAAAATTAAATGCAAGCAAAACAAAAGTAATGGTTTTTGAAAGAAAAAACAGCATGACAAAATGTGAAGTTTCGATTGAGGCAGAAAAAGTGGAACAAGTAAATGAATTTTTGTACTTGGGTTCAAAGTTTATGAGAGATGGAAAGTATGACAGTGACATTGAGCGAAGGGTGTTGGCAGGAAAACAAATAAATGTGGCACTGCATAGCTTTATGAACAGCCAGAAAGTGTCAAAAAAAGGCATGTCTGGCTGTGCATAGAGGTGTGTTGGTTCCTACACCTATGTATAGTAGTAAATGTTGGGTTTGGCAGAAGAAGCATGAAAATAGGATTAATGTTGCGGAGATAAGTAGTCTGAAAAGTATAGCCAGAGTGACTCGGTTGAATAAAGGAAAAAATAGTGAGATAACAGAACGCTGTGATGTCAAAGAAGATGTGGTTACAAAGATAGATAAAGGATTGCTTAGATGGTTTAGACCCGTAGAAAGGATGGATAAAGGAAGATTGACAAAACAAATTTATACGGCGAATGTAAATGGACAAGTCAGTATAAGTCGTCCTTGGTGAACATCGATCTCGATCAGATCAACATTGTTTTGAAGAAAGGCCAAGTCAAGAGTACCAACAACCGACGAGCATGCATGAAAGCACTGATGAAAGTAGAGAAAGCAACAGATGTGTGTAAGAACCGTAGCAAGTGGAAGGAAGTGGTCTCTGCCAACCTCTACGGGAAAAAGGTGTGACTATATGTATGTATGTATAGTAATAAACGAGGTTTATTTATCAAGACTGCTGATGTTAAGCATTTAAAACACGAATCCAATCATAATTTAAAGAGCTACAGTCTGTTACTAATGAGATAAGACTTTATCCCAATTGTGTAACTTAATAAACTAATAAAATACTGATTTATTAAAAAGCTAACGATCTAAAATATAATAAAAGAATTTTTAAAACTTTTTTAACTAATTGTCTGAAATGAATAAAAATCAAATGCTGATAATTAATACTAATTAGGGTCGGTAAACTAATCAAATTTAATGAATTTACCATTTTAATTTAAATATTCAAATTATTTAATAACTAATTGACTTAAAGAAAAAAATATTAAAATACTATACTCAGGGTTTCGTGACTCCTTAATTTCTCGATTGGATTAAATTTTAGGCGATGTATAGATCAGTTCACAAAGCTATACAACCGTATTTTTTTTAAACATAATAAACTAACTAAAAAACTATAATTACTAACCACGTGAGGGCACCAGTGGATTTTATTAAATATCACTAAAAATGGATTAATCCCAAACAAATACAATCATATTATTTTAATTAAGTACCATAAAACGAGTTAAATCATGAACGTATTTTGGCTTCAAGGCAGTGCAAAACTTCGTTCTTATCTTTTAGAAACAATTAAAAAAACGAAAGGTTTAATAAAATTAAAAAAAATTGTTAACAATACCTGAAAATATAAAAAGACATATTTTAAATAAAATAGAAATGAAAGAAAAGAATAAAATTAAAAATTTAACTTAAAATCAAATTAGGAAGGCGGAAAAATCCAGCGGTAAAAAAAAATATAAATCCGAATGGCGGAAATTATTCCGACTGGCGAAAAATCCAAACTTCTAAGCATTGAACATTTCTGCGTCTGAGCAGCTAAAATCCAACTTCTATAATTGATTCCCAAAATCCAAATCCCAATACGACGGCGATAATATCAAAAACTGAATGGCGAAAATTATTCCGACCAGCGAAAAATCCAAACTTCTTTATGTGTTGATAATAAAATTGTTAATAGTGTAAATTTGTAGGTTTGACAACTGAATTACGGCCCAACCTGTATAGTTTTGGTTAAAATGATGAATCGTTGGTTGCAAAAATGTTTCTAAAAATTGGTAGTTGATTATCTAATAAATTTAAAAAAATGGCGAAACCTAAAGTGCGTTCGCCATAATGCGTTCGCCATAATTATATAACATAGACACGCGGTAGAGTGTCAAGCCAAGTTTAAGCCAACAGATTGGCGAGCGGTAGCGTGTGTAATATTACACGAACCATCTGGATCCACTTTTGACACCCTCATAACTCAAAACTATTTTACATAAACAAGTCAAATTTGTTGGTGAATGGTTTTACGGGTATACAGGCCGTCATAGGTCTGATTTTTTACTCGACGTTTCGCCATCTCCAGTAGATGGCATCTTCTGGAGATATACTTGTCTGCTTTTTAAGGCTGATATTCTTATAGACCATTCATCAACAAACGATGGCCGCGAAAGCCTTTCAAAATATGTAAGTCAAATTTGGCTTATATATTGACACTTGCGAGATACGATAGTAGAGTTGGTACACACTGCAACCGACAGAGAAATGTATGGAAATATGGTCGCCAACATTCAACAATAGTGGATAGGTAGTCGAAGAAGAAGATTAACAACACTTACTTAACCTCGGTTTTGACGGCATTGCTGCTGAGATATGGAAACATCTGGATGAACACTGCCTACCAACGTTACAAAACTTTTGTCAGATGATATGGGAAACAGGTCGATGGTCCTGTGACTGGTCCACTTCTGTAATGATACCTCTTCACAAAAAAGGCAAAAAACACAATTGCGATAATTATCGACTCATCGCTCTAATCTCCCATGCCAGTAAAATCATGCACCATATTATCCATTTAAGATTGTAACGTTTAATAACATTTCAAATTAGCCCAGAGCAGGCAGGTTTTGTAAAGGGTAGGGGTACAAGAGAGCAGATTCTTAATGTACGTATTTCGATCGAAAAAGCTAGAGAACACTATAGCCCCCTTTACCTCTGCTTTGTAGACTTTATAAAAGCATTCGATAATGTGATATAGATATTCTATGTGGGATATTCTTTTGGACATGGGTGTGCCATCTCATCTCGTAACTCTTTCAACTCTCAACTCTTCCTCTGGGGAAGCCTTGGTTAAAATAACTGGGACGGCGATTTTGTTGTGGGCGGTAAAAAAATTTCAAATTTAAGATATGCAGATGACACTCTTTTGGTTGCCAGTAATGAAAAAGAACTGACGATGTTCTTTGAAAGAATCGAATCTGTGAGCTTAAGATATGAGTTGCAAATAAACTACAAAAAAACGAAGGTCATAATTATCCACCAAAAACAAGAAGGTGCTCCACAACTACACAAGGTGGAAAATTGCGATATCGTCGGAAGGATCGTATATCTAGGGTCAATAATAACATCAAATGGGGATTGTAAAACAGCTATAAGCCAACTCACCAGAGTATGGAAAGATCACAACATCTCGACCCAAACAAAAAAGCTCTAGTAAAATCACTGGTATTCTCAGTTTTTTGGTACGCTTTGGAAACGTGGGTGATCAAGGCCTGAAGAATCGATGCGTTTGAAACAAACGCATCCATAGTAAAAAAAGTAAGAATAGAGCACCGTTTGTCGAGCCAAACTTCAGCGCGGGCTCAAAGGTTCTTCGGCCACATAATTCGATACGATAATGTAGAGCGCCTCATTGTACAGGGAATCTTCTTCTTCTTGTTGTGCCATACCCCCTGGGGGGCGTCGGCGACCTCTCTGCAACTATTCATGTGCACGCTCAATCAGTGTTGCATAAATAGAAGGGACCTACAGTTTAATACCGGTTCCGAACGGCTAGTTTAGAGAGGCCTTACTAGGCAGAATACATTCGGTGGTTTGCCATTGCCTTGTGACCTACTTTATTATGTTTATTACATAAAAAAATAGAACACAATGTGCTGACGGCAGCTGTTCGCCGGAGAACAGATAAAGTGAGTTCGAATT
Source organism: Agelastica alni (assembly GCA_950111635.1). Lineage (NCBI taxonomy): Eukaryota > Metazoa > Arthropoda > Insecta > Coleoptera > Chrysomelidae > Agelastica > Agelastica alni. The sequence continues at coordinate 47,452,845 of OX467711.1, read as the reverse complement.
ATTTACGGCTCTAAGAATGAAAATTCAAATTCATTAAGGGCGCCACCCAATTTAGATATTGCTTTACTATATTTGGATAATTGAGAAAACCAAATATCTATCTTTAACAAAATACCTAAAATGACTTAATATTAAATTTTCTTAGACATTCAGGCTGGGCAAATAGGAGAATAAAAAAACATATCACATATAAGAATATAATTAGAATATCAAAGTGGACAAGGCAAAATAGGTTGTAGACCAGGGAACCATAAAATAATAATTACATAAATTAAATAACATATATAATAATATTAACTAATGTATTATAGCGAAATACATACACTTTTATACCTGGTGTTATACCGCTCAAAGTTACCAGAATGGGGTATAATGGTAAGAAATAAACCTGTGACTGAATCTGCTGTCACATAGTACTATGTGAGAACTTCACAAAAGTCCTTTAGATTATAGTTTATAAAATTATCACGGTGGTATAATATACGATATCAATAATTAGTAATTATTTAAAATGATGGTATGATAAGCACTAATATGATAAAATAGTTATAAAAAAATTTCAAAAAGGTAAGAGAACACTGAAGGTGTAAAAAAACCTGGTATTAAAGTCCAATGGTCCACATATGTAGCCTCTATCCAAGGTCCACTTGATGTAGTTGAAGACACAAAAACGAAGACAGGAAGAAGACAGGAAACAGACAGCAAAACGAAGAGAAGGCAGAAGAAAGGCTCAACCTTCCAGGTCAGCCAGGGGTCGATGATGCAACTCAGCAGGTCTCTAGCCTCTATCGGCTACTACTAGATCTCATCCGGTGGATGTCTGTCGATTGCCAGAAGTCTGATGATGAGGGCTAAGCTGTACCCTAACACCCTAACAAAAAAATAATCTCATGAAAGGACATGTGCAAAATAAAAAACCAACAAAATGAAGTAGGTATATTTTCAACCTGATCGATATCATTGCTAGTTCAAAAGTCATAACTTACCTTCTGAGAAGGGAGGTAAAACTAGAAGATATCCATAACAGCAAACAGGACTAAAACGGACTAACAGGACATCAGGACAAAATGGCGGTGTTCCCACCGCATGGCAGCTTACCGGTGTTTGGCACAAATCCCCATATAAGGCTCCAAAAAAAAACCACTAACGATGGGTGCGACTTGATCTCGGCCCAAACGGCACTTCGTAAATTCCCCCCTAAGGGTTAATTTCGGTTCAATACCGAAAAAGAATCCCAAACACGAGACAAGCGCACCTCATCATGGCCGCACCGAAAAAGAACTCCTCGACGACCACGAGGACAGAACCATCCTCCTATTTCTAACAGTTGCCAGAAAAAACTGCACATCCTGTATGAAATCAGCGCCAGTTTTGAATTCCTAGCCTCTCATTGGTCAGAACCATAAATGCTATTGATTGACAGAATGAATTTCATAGAATGTAATCTAAAAGACCATTCTTCTTCTTTCTTTTCTACTATTGCACGAAACATTAACGGCTAACCGACTTGAGACCGATGACAGAAGTTCTATGAAAGAAGAACAGTGACACGCCCACAATGACTCGACGTCTAGAAAGTAAATAAATATAACCTTTAAGATTATATTTTGAAAAATAAAGAAAAAACCCAGTAAATACCTAGAGATCTCATTCAGAATCAACAAAATCCTGGGACAAACCTTCAATAGCCTAGAATTCATCATACCAGAGAACACAACGGTATGTCGCCTGCTCACATGTGAATGGATGTTTTTATTGACTTCACTATCTTAAATTTCAGAAATCCAGGAATCCAGCCAGAAATCATAAGGTTCCTGCAGCTTGAATATATTACTTTCAACAGCTCTTAGAATGTCAGAAGCAAGAGTATTACCTAGTGTTGAAACTTGTGAAATTCACTAGTATTCAACTATATATATGTTTGTTTTGAAATAGTGAAATAAATGTTTTATTCAGGAATTTGATATCAAAACTGAATGTTCTCTGTAAGTACTATGCCCAATAAATAAAAAACTATTATATATAAAAAAACAAAATTAGCAGGTGGCAATTTCAAATGCTACAATGCCCAATAAATGAAAAATTTACTATATATAAAAAACAAAATTAACGAGTAGCAATTTCAAATGCTACAGCCTTCCGAACGGCAGCGGTCGCTTATAATTCGTTGGTTTTGACCTGGGAATCGAACCCGGGTCTCTTGGTGCAGAGGCTGGCGCGCTAGCAACTACACCACGGCCAGGGAATGCCATTTGGTAAAAGACGACGAGGCCGATTACCAACGAGATGGACAGACACCGTTCGCAATTTAACTGGCCTAAATTTAGAGACAGCAACAACAAAGGCTAACAGCCGGCAACGATAGCAACAAATTATTAGTCACGTCCTTGACAGACTGGATAATGACAGAAATTCACAACAACCACCACACATCATGGATGATGTAATGGACTAAGAAGAAAGAAGTCAGAATGCTCCAAATTCATTTGTGACCCGGAAATCCTCTCCGACTTATTTAAGTATTTAAATATCTTGAATAAATGTCTTCCAGGGCGAGATGAAAATGTCATCACTGCTAAAGACAAAATCCATGGCTTTGCAAACAAAATTGACTTGTGATCATCGTCTCTAAATCAAAACCACGTCGATTCATTTTCTTCGACAGTATTTTATCAAAGAAATCAGATGTGAGATAAACATCAAGGAATTTATACCTGGTATGAAAATGTTAAAAAAACGGAACAGATAAACTTTACAACAATCTAACGTTTATTATCAACAATTGCCTAAATGGTCATCCAGTACCAGAACCTTGGAAGGAAGCATACATCTCGTCAATCCATAAAAAAGGAGATAAGACGAACTGCAACAATTATAGAGGAATTTCAGTCATTGGCGCCATGAGCAGACTTTATGGAAGGATCTTACGTAACCTAATAGAGGATGACTTCAGGCAGAACGAAAAAGAAGAACAAAGTGGTTTTCGAGCAGGCAAATCGTGCAACGACAATGTTTTCTGTCTAAAACAAATAATAGAGAAAAAAACTGCAAAAAACATGGAAACTCATATCACATTTGTAGACCTTCAAAAAGCTTACGACACTGTACCAATTCGTAAACTGTGGGAAACTCTAAAAAAATCAAGTATTAATTACACTCTAATTTATGCGGTAAAAGAACCCTATAAAAACACAAGATCACAAATAAAAATGGGAAAATATATAACCGAAGAATTTCCAGTTACAAAAGGACTAAGACAAGGATGCTGTATTTCGCCAACTCTATTTAAAATATATGTAGCATGCGCATTAAAGCAATGGAACAGAAAAGTTCATAGCATGGGTGTTTAACTGTATAACGGATGTATTTACACACTACAGTTTGCCGATGATCAGGTCGTTATAGCAAATGATATAGAGGACATGAAGTACATGATGAGAAAACTAACAAAATAATAAAGCAAGTGGGGACTAACTGTCTATGTAACGAAGACAAGGTATTTGTGTGTGGGCGAGGAACCGAGGTAGCGGGTAGATACTTATCTGTGAACCCGACAGATAACAGATCTACTTCAGGGATGCGCCCCTGCCAGACGCTAGCCTTGGTTTATCTCCCAATACCATACGGGGGAAACCATTGTTCTACCCTCAGCTCCTTACCAAACCTATACCATTTGCTCTAAATATTCCTTACCCCCTATCAACCCGCCTGGCCAGCGTGATAGGAAAAGGCTAAAAACCTCGTATAAATGATGTCACAAACTTTACCACGGCCCTCAGTCTCCGGCAGCATGAAGATCCCCGGTTACGGTAGCAATCGGACAAGACAGAATGCAGAGGGTGCGAAGAATCCCCGGAGTAGATCAGGCTACCACAGTAGACGAAAATTGCTAATAGCCACTTACAACACTAGAACACTTGGATCGGATCAGAAAATACTAGAACTAGAAAATGAACTTTCTCATATAAAGTGGGATATTCTAGGCCTGTGCAAGACAAGAAGAAAAGGTGAAGCAGAGATGACACTGCAGTCTGGAAATGTGCTGTACTACAAAGGCGATGAAAATATGTCGGAAGGAGGCGTAGGCTTTTTAGTTCACAAGAGACATAAAGATAGCATAGTGCAGTTTGAATATGTTAGCCTGAGAGTCGCATTTATGGTACTAAAACTGAACGATCGATACAGTCTTAAAATAATACAAGTCTACGCTCCAACATCCACGCATAGTGAAGATGAAATAGAGAACTTTTATGAAGACATCACCAAAGCAATAGAAAAGGTTCGCACGCACTTTACTTTTATTATCGGAGATTTCAATGCCAAATTAGGACATAAGGCAGACGACAACGAAACAGCGATGGGGTCGTTTGGATTCGGTAACAGAAACGATAGAGGAACTATGCTTTTAGACTACTTATTGCAGCACAATCTATTTGCAATGAACTCCTTTTTCAAAAAAAAGCCAAATAGAAAATGGACTTGGGCAAGCCCAGACGGTACTACCAAGAATGAGATAGATTACATCGTCTCGGATAATAAGCATATTGTGCATGACGTCCAGGTTCTTAATAGTATCTCAATTGGTAGTGATCACAGAATGGTAAGAGCAATAATAGAAATCAATATAAAGAGAGAAAGATCTAAGCTGATATCGAAAGTACGAAACCTAAGATGGAATCCCATAAATAATTCCGATGAATACAGAGAGGCTCTAAAAAATGACTTAGACAGTATTGAAAATCTGGGAAACGACGTTGAGAACTTAAATGAAAAAATATGTACAGCCTTGCAAGAGACACGTAAAAGATATGAACCAAAGAGAAGAGAAAAAGAAGAAAAACTGTCTAGAGGCACAAAACAGCTACTAACGAAAAGAAGAGAGCTAAAGAACAAATACACCACAAACAACGAGGAACTAAGACAACTAAATAACGAAATATCAAAGGCTAAAGGAAAAGATACCAGAAAATTTAATACAGAGAAAATAAATACAGTGATTGAAAACAACAAGAGTCTTAAAGTTTTACGTAGAAATTTAAAAGTGGGAAAACACAACATCTGCAAACTAGAAAATAAGGCAGGGCAAGTGACTGCCAACAAGGATAAAATTGTAAAAATTGTCGAAGACTTCTATGAAGAACTTTATAGAAAACCAGATGAAGAAGAGGTACCTATCCCAAGAATACTGAACCAGGGCTCTGAAGATGTACCAGACATAACCTACTGTGAAGTAAGAAAGGCGGTGTCTGAGATGAAGAATAATAAGTCACCAGGAGAAGACGAAATTGTTATAGAGGCAGTAAAGGAAGGTGGACACATAGTTATTAAAGCCCTATGTAAATTATTTAATGAATGTCTACATCAAGGAGTAACACCTTCAAAGTGGAACAACGCCACTATAGTAATAATGCACAAGAAGGGGAACATTGGTAATCTAGCAAATTACAGACCCATTAGTCTTCTATCCCACTTGTATAAACTATTTATGAAGATCATTGCTAAACGCCTAACTCCAAAATTAGATTTTTACCAGCCGAAAGAACAGGCAGGATTTCGAGCAGGGTACGGTACAAATGACCATTTACATACAATCAAGACCCTTATAGAAAAATCAACAGAATATAATAAACCTCTCATCCTTGTTTTCGTAGACTATGAAAAAGCTTTTGACTCAATCAGCCAACAACATATGCTCAAATCATTAACAGAATGCAGAATTGATTACAGGTACATTGCACTGATTAAGGGTATATACGAGAAAGCAACGGCGTGTGTAAGATTACATAAAAACACAAGAACATTCCGAATAGAACAAGGTGTACGTCAAGGAGATACCCTCTCTCCAAAGCTGTTCACCACACTGCTCGAATATGTCTGTAAGAAAATCGACTGGGGGGAAATGGGCCTAAATATAGACGGTGAAAGATTAAATAACTTAAGATTTGCAGACGATATCGTCCTTATCACCGACCGTATAGATCAAGCGTCCATGATGTTGGAAAAATTATACAATGCTTCAAGGGAAGTTGGCCTAAGAATTAACTTTGCAAAGACGCAAGTCATGACAAACCTAGTCCCCAGTAAAAACATAACTATTGGAAGCAAATCTATTGAACAGGTCACCGCCTACAAATATTTGGGTCATGAGATCCGAATAGGACGGGACAACCAGACGTGCGAACTTCTCCGGAGAGTAGGCTTGGGGTGGGCATCCTTTGGAAGATTAAAGTATGTTTTCAAGTCGGATATTCCCATCAGTCTAAAACGAAAAGTATACAATCAGTGCATATTACCAGTGATGACATACGGAGCCGAAACATTGACGCTTACAAAAAAGTCAGCAAAGAAACTGCATGTCACCCAACGGGCGATGGAGAGGGCTATTCTGGGTATCTCCCTCAGAGACCGAATACCAAATGAGATTATTCGCCAAAGAACAGGTGTTATAGATGTAATCGAAAAAATAACAACTTTAAAGTGGAACTGGGCTGGCCACGTAGCTAGAAGAACTGACGGAAGATGGTCTAAAAACTATTGGAGTGGCGTCCGAGGCACGAAGCTTATCGTAGTAGAGGGCGCCCCCCCACACGATGGACCGATGACATCAAAAGAATCTGTGGTAATTGGATACAAATGGCTCAAGATAGAGCAGAGTGGCAAAATAAACGAGAGGCTTATGTTCAGCAGTGGACTACTATAGCTGAGTGATGATGATGATGATGATGAGGAACCGAACAATCTGGTACTTAAAAATAGACAACAAATTACATCTTGTCAAGAATACGTATACTTGGGTGTTACATTTGACAGCACAGGAACTGACGTCAAAAAGATCGAAAATAGAATTGTTTAGGCCAAAAAAATTATTGGGTGCTTTAACGGCATACTATGGGGTAAGGAAATTACCAAAAAACGTAAATATAATATATACAAAACAATGATAAAGAGCACCTTATTATATGAAGCAGAGGAGACATGGAGAGTGAGTGAAAGGCAGAAGAAAAAACTGGAGATGGTGGAGATGAAAGCTATCGAGAAGACCGAATTAGGAATGAGATAGTAAAACAACGGATGGGTGTGGAAGGATCTATATTTCAAGACGTAAATGCCAAACAACTAACATGGTATGGGCACGTACAACGAATACCAGCATCAAGATTACCTAAACAAATTCTAGAATGGCAACCAATGGGTCGACGAAAGAGGCAGACCCAAAATAGAATGGCAGAAGACAATCCACACTTCTCAAAGCAAGAGATATCATGGAAAAAGGTGGATCTTAAATCTGTTTTTAAATGCAGCTATAAATGGGGCAAATTTGGCAACCAAGATCAAAGAAAATCTGCTGGATTTATCTGCCGATGGGATGCTGCAATTGGAATTTAAGTCTGTCAATTTGGATACCTTTTGGTTAAAAAGGAAATTAGAATACCCAGAATTTACAATAGAGGCTTTGAAATGTTTGATTCCAATTGCCACCTCGTACTTGTGCGAGTTGACATTTTCATCAATGGCCCAAATAAAAAGTAAAGAAAGGAATCGCTTAAATCTGGAAAACGATTTAATTCTCAATTTAGCAAAAATGGATCCACGATGGGAGAAACTGGATAATAATAAACAAGCGTAACCTTCGCATTAAGATTTCTTATGAGTTTTTTTTTATTTTTTGTTAATTTAAGATGAAAGAGATCTCAAAAGTTATTTTTATTTTTTGTTTATTCGATACAAATGATTAATTCCTTTAGTTAACATTTTTCTTAATAAATCTTTTTAAACTTGTTGTTTTACTGCAGTAGTTTTCCCAACCTTTTGCAACTCCCCAGTAGAAGCTTCGCGACCTTTCAGGGGGTCGCGACCCACACGTTGAAAACACAGCTTTATCTAATAAATATTCATCAAAACAAACATAAAAATGCATTTAAAATAAATCAATCAATTATTGTTTTACCATTGTTGTTAATAAGTAAATAAAGTTGGATTAGGATTGATCAAGTTTTGTTTTAGTTAAAATATCTTTGCAACTTTTGCTAAAAATTAAAGAAATCATGAAGCCAGCTAAACTGTAAAAAACCTGACGTTGCTTGGCACAGAGTAGCGGCTTGAGTTTTAGAAATGCTCTTCTAGCTATTTCTATTCTAGCCTTGATTTCTTCGTCTGGATCCATCAACTGATTTATTAGGCTGCCAGATTCTGTCTGCCTATAGAAGCGCATTTGAATACAGAATGGCATCCATGAATAAATAACTTTTTTTAAATTTATTCCACTACATTTTTAACATTTTTATTTAAAAGCTAGTGCTTTTCGTGTGGTCCCATTTTAATTTGGTCCAGCTCTGACAATGGCATCCATGAAGTGGATTGTTTTTTTTAAATTTTATTTTATAAATAAAATATCTTTGCAACTTTTGCTAGAAATTAAAGGAAGCAAGAAGCCAGCTAAACTATAAAAATCCTGACGGTTGTCAGAAACTTTGTGGAGAAAGGTTAAGGCTAAAACCCAAACACCCCACGGTGAAGTTACACAACAATAACAAAACTAATTATAACACGAATCAGTAGTCTGTAGGGAGAACTAATCTGACATAAAAGATAAGCTCTTCATGGAGTAATTGAAGTAACAAGAATATACCTACCCAACTCTACTTAATTAGAAAATATCAAGTCTTACACCTGTTAGAATCATTATCATTAACAATAAGAAGATAATAAATATTTATAATAAATTTAATTATAAGTCAAGATAACAAAGTAACACTATTTAAGAACGATAAAACAACTGATAAAAAATACTTAACGATATTTGTTGTTAATGTTTACTTTTAAAAATGTAACTTTTTACCATCTGGAAATCATAAATAAGGAATATAGCACCACACAGACTAAGCTCAGTAGCCTTCTAATTTAAAGTTAAAAAGTTTACGCGCTTATATATCATATCTCAGGACGCTGATACGAGAGCTAACTTGACAGAAGTACTTTGCTGAAAATAGTCGCAAAAAGGGTAGACCTATCATGTGGGCCGCGGACGGCCCGCACTGTGACTATTAGAAGTGGGAGGGATTATAGAAAGGAGATGATTGTGGACCCGCTTTTTAAAAAGTTGCAGGTGTCATAGTTCTCTGTAAAAACTGATGGAATCTTTTTTTATTCCGTAGCAGCCCTGTAAAAAAAGGATTATTGATGGTGATTGGTCCTTGTAGTGTCAATCTTAAGAGTAAATGGGTGAGACTGATTAGCGTACCAAGTTTTTCGGCAGAATGTGACCACTAGTGGTATAAGCGTTTTTATTTTTCTGGAGCATCTGCCATGGAAATATCTATAGAGTAATGTCTGACCTGCAACTCTTCTTCTATGTTCTAGTGTGTAAAGGGTATCTGTTAGAGTTGTAAATTACTTGTCCGAATTGTAGTCTAGAAGGTCTTAAATAATAAAACAGAAGTGTTGCAACGCCTAATTGTCTTAATAGTTTTTTTAATACAAACTATTTTCAACTATATTTAGACGTAACAATTAAAAGATAACATTTTTAACGTAATGATTACTTAATCTAGTGTTCAAAATTTAGACCTTGACTAGACCTTTAAGAGTCCATAAAATCATAAGTGTTACATATGGCTTATTTCGTATTGAAGAGGAGATTCCAATAATGACTAAATATACAGGGTGATGTATTTAAAAAACCAAAGTGACTAATAATATCAGAGAAACGGCAAATCTGACAACATTGAAAATCTGGAATCTCCGTATCTCAAAATAGGCTTATCCTAAATTTTGTACAATTCAGACTAGTAATTTACGAGATAATTGTCCGTTTCCAGCGTGTGTTGCCTTCTCTACTATCACAGCCCACGCTTTTAGAACAGTGACATTAATTTTCTCGTCAGTTTTCTTATGTTAAGAATAATTTTTTACTTTTTAGTTTGATTAACTCTAAAAGCGTGTTTTTTAGTTTTTTTAAACTATAATTTATTTATTGTAAGTTTCCTTATGTCTACATTTTTTAAACTTTTTATTTTGTTTTGTTTGCATTTAAACATTTGTATTTGGTTGGCATATTTTCTAGGAATTCATGTGTGGATACTTTTCTAATTTCTTGATTTCATGTCCCCATCATTTTCATTTTGCTCCACCTTGTGTTTTTCGATTACTACCTTAGTTTGTGTATTGTTGATGTTAACTTTCATTATCATCATAAAGTTTTTAATTATTTAAATTATAAAACAATAAAATTATTTTTCAATAATGTAAAAAATCAAAATTAAAATTTTAAATTTTATCTGGCAATATTCAATTTATCTATTTATCTTTATTAAATGGAAAACTTTGTAAGTTATAAAAGGATCTTTTCTTCTGCATAAAATATAATTCATAGTATTTTTTAGGTGAGGATATTACACAGATTTCTAAAGACTCGAAAAAGTGAATTATTTCAGAATAAATACGATAAACTCGATTGATGGAGGCAATATCAGCTCCGTCAGCGAAAAATTCATCATTCGAAATGAGTTTTCCGTTGGAAAAGCATCTCACTCAATGAGAAAATCTGTCGAGATCTGAGTAAGCTTTCATAACGAAGGCCGATGCTCGTGAAATATGCCCAAACTTGACTTTCAATAAGCGATTTTATCGCCAGAATTCTTATGAAACTTCTACTCTTTAGCACGTTCTTAACTTCCGAAATCTTACTGAAACGTGACAATACTAGCAAAGGGTACATATACTGTTACTATTAATCAAACCAAACTAACTTTTTGCTGCTATCATCCAAGTTTGCATTTTTTTATCGCTGTTTTTCTCTAGCATGCCAATAAAGTGTAGTAGGTCGCAAGGTTAAAAAAAATAATAAAGAGGAACCGTTATATCATCGGAATATTAAACTTGTTTCGTTGATTAGGCAATAAATAAAAGTCTAAATTTTGTCAACGGATCTGTCGTAAAATTTTGTCAGTTGTAGATACTTCCGAATAAAAATAAGAAAACATACAGACATCTTATGCTTTAGCTACTTTTATCAGTGCTTTGATATATGCTCGTCGGTTGTTGGTACTATTGAACTGGCCATTCTTCAAAACAATGTCGATCTGATCGAGATACGTTCACCGAGATCGATATCTACCGACTTTCCCATTCACACACACTTGCTCACCACATCTTCTTTTACACCACAGTTCCTGTATCTCACTATTTTTCACTTTATCCAACCGTGTCACACTGGTGTTAATAAATTCCCCTAAGATTTAAACCCGAAATTTTTTTGTTTATTATTATGCCTTTTTTTGAGAGGTTTTTTCTATTTTTTACTTTATTATAAACAGAAATAGTTGACGTAGCTCTCGATGAATTTTTTGGTTAGAAATAGATACATATTTAATTATGTTAAAAGGAAATGCAACAAAAATAAATTATCGGTACAAATTTAATAAATATGTTTAATCATGTAGTACTATGTAGTAGTATTATCGAGCATCAGATTTATAGTCATCATAATCGAAATCACTGTCGTCGCTATCCTCATTCGGATTGTAGATGATAACAGGATTAACTGCTTCGATGCCGAACCCACCATTTCTTTATTACCTTTTTTACATTTTGTAACACATTTTATTATTAAGTGCTTATTGCTAGGTATCCAAAACAGCCTTATTACTGTAACCATTAGATTCATTGTGATTGTCATAAGTTGCCACGTCTTTTTTTGGTTCTCTAAAGAGTACTCTGCTAGTGGTCTCTCTACTGGCAAATTATGCTCGAGCTCAGCCGTAGAGGGTAGAAGAAAAAAAATCTAAAAGTGAGCCGCGCCACCGGCTTAAAACGGTACAAGCCGGAAACCCCTAGGTCTTGTAGGCACCAGCAGAGCCACGCGAAAAACAACAAACAATTATGGTGAACTAGATAAATAAAACTATATTTACAATTACGGCAATATATTAATTAAGTAAAAATGATGTTCTGATTTTTTTACAATAAATTCTGTATTTTCGTAAAGTGGTTTAAACGAATTTAATACACTTTCTTAAAATCATATTTAAATTAATTATAACAATCTTCCAGACAGTAATAAAAACCTAATGAGGTACAAAAGAGAATTAAAATAACAAAAAGAAAACAACAACAAGAAAATGTTCACAATATTTAAAATTTCGAAAATAATTGGTTTTATATAAAATTCCTGATAGCAAAAGATTAACACAACAAAAAAAAGGAAATACCAAATAAATGGACTTGCTACAAAAATAATATTTTAAAACCCTTACAATATCCGCATAAATTATATTCAGTGATATATAAATTCAGATTCAGCTTGGAGCCGGTACAAATTTAACGAAAAATAATTTGGTTACTTTTAAACTATTGAAAACTTTATTGGGACGTCACTGGGAGCAGGTACAAATTAAATGAGAATAACTTGTTACTTTTAAATTATTGAAAACACTTAGATCAAACACATAACTGATAAGTTGATAAAATTAAATTCCATACCATGTAACCAATTGAAAACCTCACTGAGACGTCACGGTAACATCGATGATCCAAGAACCGAAAAACCAAATAGTATTATCAATAATTTCTGCTAAAATTACCAGGCAAGTCTTTATAACGCTGAAATTTATCGTCGATGTGGATGGAACGGCACGTGGTACTTCACGATGGCTTCACTTCATCAAATCCCACAAGTGGTGATCTTAACTCGACCCCAATATCCAAAAATATTCACCACATAGGCACGACAGAATGGTCAAGTTAAGAATTAAATGGTTTATCTTCCTAATCCAATAAAGATGGCCCCAAATTCAGCCAGATATGGAAGAAGAAACCGTAGAAGTTCCGCTCCCGTGTTAATATTAAACCGTTTCAAAAACTCTCAACCGACTTCCACCACTGCCACCAAACGAAAGAAGACCCTTCCTCGCTCTCAGACCGGACATCAAGAAAATGTCCCGGGACACGCGTCAGCCAACCTTTCCATGTATAAGTCCCTAGTTCATAAACGCGCTCGTTCACATCAGTTGCCAGCCCAAGCAAACCAACAATAATATATCTCACAAAACACTACAATCAAGGCCAATAATCAAGGCGAAGTCCAATAAGAGAGACAAAAATGTCACAGCTATCAATAATCGAATTCTATCACTGACTACATAGGCAACACTACATACAACGAACCCAAATGCAGACTATTGAAACGGCAGATAGGAGAAGAAAATAATAGGCACGTGACAAAATTTTGCATATTCCCCAAATATATTCAATGGGATTAAATTGGCAATTATAAGGCGAAAGCTTAGCACACGATCTCCATAACTGAGTATAATTTGATCCACTTTGTAAATTTTTCTCTTTCGTGCCTTTAAGCTATCGATAAAATAATTCCGGCTTGAAGCAATACTGTGGGAATGAAATATTTTCGTTCGTTAACCATTCTTTTATTTTCTGTACCGTCCAGGAATTCGTTGGTTGCTTATTTAAAATTTTCCAATGGTATAAAGCATTATCTAATACAATGACAGATGGTTCATGTAACGATGGTAATAGTTTCTCTTTTAATCATTTCACAAACCTCTCTGTATCCATACATCATGATGATCGGCCGATTTTGATTTTGACTAAAATAAAAGATCCGCCCCATCAACAAAACCATGCAATACCACCGGTTTTCTCTGACAGCGCTTCTTCAAAGATGCCTTCACTATATACATTGAACAAGAGACAATACACATCCCTGTCTTACACCTTGACAATCTTAATCTCCTCACTCAGATCTTCTCCGACTTTAAATCGTGCTGTTTGGTGCCAATAAAGATTGGATATTATTCTTATGTTGTACGTATATTGTTTGGTATCGTTGTTATTTCTCTTTAGTATCTCTAGGAGTTTTGGGTGATGGACTCTATCAAATGCCTTTTGAAAGTCGATAAAGCAGATGTACATATTATGATTCATATCTAGGCACCTTTGTCTCAGTAAGTTTAGTCCGAAGAGCGCTTTTCTTGTTCCCACGCCCTTCCGAAAACCCATTTGAGTGTCACTGATGTCTTGTTCTAACTCCTTATAAATTTGGTTATGTTTGATAATTAAAAATATTTTTAAGGTGTGACTCATTAGGGCAATGATATTCTGTGGTCCGAACATTCTCTGGCTTTATTTTTCTTTGGCAGTGTCACCAATGTTGAGGCTAGCCAATCACTGGGAATTCTGCCCGTCTTATAAATGTTGTTAAACAGTCTTGATAGAATATCTATGGAGTCTTCTCCGATAAGTTTTAGTAGGTCAGCAGGAACTGGTCCTGCTGCCTTTCCGGATTTACAGTTTTTAATTGCATGTGTGTTTTTTCTTTTCGATGCTAAACTGTGTAGTTAACCTTCGGTAGGCAATGTATTTAATACAAGAAAGACACAAAATAATAAAACTAAAGAAAACAATGCACAAAATACATTTGGGCGATCCCTTTTAATTGTTGGGAAGCGTAAATAAAATGTATCTCCGATTAACCTGTTTTATTCGTTATAAACTACTACTAGTCCAGGAACGGGGTAATTTATAGTTGAAACAATTGCGGTAATAGATTTTTCTTTTGATCTTGTATAAATAGTAGAGAGTATGTAGTTTTCGACCGCCAAAACCCTTGGCACAATTTTGTGCGGCTGAAATACCACGAAATTTTGGCACTTTTTTCAGTTTATTAATCCAAAAGTCATCTATTATCAAAATAAAAGAACACTAGGTAACTTTCTATACTTCTTTAGCTTTAAAAAGGCTAATAATAATTAAAGAGGATTAAATTTTAAGTTTACAGAGTACTTGGTTTTTCATTTTCGGTCAATATTAAGCATTAATACGCTCAAAATCCAAAATCATCATCATCATCTAGCGCTACAACCCTGGGTGAGTCTTGGCTGAGTGCACAACTTTTTTCCAATTAATACGGTCTTCCATCAATCTTTGGTCAAAAGGGACATTCATTTTTTGCAGATCTGATTTAATGTTATCTCTTCAACGCATTCTGGCGCGTCCGAGTGGTCTTTTTCCTATTGGAACCTCATCCCACACCAATCTTACAAGTATTTCATCCTGAAGTCTGTGTACGTGGCCTGCCCATCTCAATCTTTGGGATTTAATCTCTTGCACGACATCGCTATGCGGACAACTTGCTGCATCCGATGTGGGTGCTGGGTAGAACGATATTTTGAGTTCGTTTTCTATAAAGAGCTCGTATCTCAGCTAGTCCAGCATTCGTACAGTGCTAAGATCAACTGTTCCTCTGTCTGTTCTATCAATTCTTAAGAAACTGATGGCTCGGAAAATGTAGCTGCTTGTACTTTCAGGTATGTATATTGTTTAATAATCCTTTGCCGTAATTATAAAAGGATGCAGTGGTGTTACATCCAGTAAAGGCATGGATAAAGAGGACATATTGTGTGGGATCAAAGTTAAAGAAAGTGTTTAAGTACCATAAACCTGTTTTTTTTATGCTCCTATTATAAATTGGATTACATTTAATAACTTTGACAGAAAAAAATGAATGAAATTATATAAGAAATTTTGTATTTTATGTTTATGTATGCATGGTATTGACCGAAATTCAGAAACCAGGTACTCTTTGAACTTAAAATTATTTGCTTACTTTAAGCGAAATTAAATGCTATTTAATTTTGATAATAAATGACTTTTTAATTCGATGGATTGTTTTTAACTACTTACTACTACTCCGTAGCGCTACAGCCCCTGATGGAATTTGGCTGACGCGCCGACTTGCCTTCATTTAACTCGATCGGTCATAAGCTCCATGCCATTTCCGACGCTCAATTTTCTCAAATCCGCAGCAATGTTTTCTCGCAATCTCAATCTGGGTCTTCCAAGTGGCTTTTTCCACTCTGGGGCTTTCTGCCATACCATTCGTATTAACGTATCTTCGGGTTGCCTACGTGCGTGTCTTGCCCATCTAAGCCGTTGAGCCTTTATTAAGTTACACAGATATGGTTCGTCGTAAAGCTCTTTAGTTCTGCATTTGTTTTACTTCTATGCTGTTGCGTCTGTGAATCCTTTGTCGGGCCGTATATTTTCCTCAGTATTCGTCTTTCGAATCTTCGGATGACCTCATTTCGTACCGATAGCGTCCACGATTTGCAGCCGTACATGGTGTACATGATGACAGGTCTCATGACAGTTTTATAAAATCAAAATATATAAGACATGCGTCAGGCCAATAATGACATATACTATAGAAGCGAAAGAGGATACCAACAAGACCAAAAGGATGCTATGAGTCGCCGAAATGTCAGTACTGAGAACAATAGCGGGAAAACAAGAAGAGATCACGTAAGAAACACTGACATTAGAGCACAATGCGACGTACAGGATGTGGTGAGATGGGGAAGGCAGAGGAGAAGAGAATGGTATAACCACGTGAAGAGGATGACCGACGATAGACTACCAGCATTGTACTAGAGAAAAAACCAGCAGGGACTCGTCCACCCGAAAGCCCACCAAAGAGATGAAGAGACAGCTGGCAGTCCACATCTCAGGAAATATTACAAAGGCAAGTCCGGAATCAACAGATCATCTCTAACAAGTAGAAGAAGAAGAAAAAATATATTCGGGGTGTTTCATTTAAAATAACAAAGTTAACGTCAATATCCGGTACAAACGAAAGTCACCGAAAGTCAAACATATTTTCATTCGACAGACCAATGCCGAAAACCCCTTATTACAAATTCTTAGATTTCTTTTCTGACTAGTTTTGCCATAACGTCTAATGTGCCATATCGGGGAAAATCACCCTGTATAACGGTATTTAGGTATGTCAGACGACACGGAATATTGTGGCTTGACAGCTTGATTTTACAAAAGTTTTAATTTGTGACGCTCAATTTTCTTAAATCCGCAGCAATGTTTTCTTGCCACCTCAATCTGGGTCTTCCAAGTGTCTTTTTCCCCTATGAGGCTTTCTGTCATACCATTCGTATTAACCTATCTTCGGGTTGCCTACGTACGTGTCCTGCCCATCTAAGCCGTTGAGCCTTTATTAAGTTACACAGATCTGGTTCGTCGTAAAGCTCTTTCAGTTCTGCATTTGTTTTACTTCTATGCTGTTGCGTCTGTGCATCCTTTGTCGGGCCGTATATTTTCCTCAGTATTCGTCTTTCAAATCTTCGGATGACCTCCTTATTTCATACCGATAGCGTCCACAATTCGCAGCCGTACATGGTGTACATAATGACAGGTCTTATGACAGTTTTATATATTTTGATTTTGGATCTTCTAGTAACTTCTTTGAATCCAAAAACATGTTTGAGAGCATAAAAGCAGTTGTTTGCGGTTTTTAGTCGGTACTTTATTTCCTCGATGATGTCATTGTCGGCTGTAATGATCGAACCCAGGTACTTGAAGTGTGTAACATTTTCGAAGTTGTACTCATTTATTGTAACATTTTTTGTGTTTAAGTTATAAACCAAAAACTGCCAAAATGTAGTAGTTTTTCTTTTACACAAAATTGTGCCAAGGATTTTGAAGATCAAAAACTTGGATTCTACATTATTATCATAGCCGTTCAATTCCTAGGGATTATGGTTAGTTCAAAAACTGCTCTATTGATCCTATTGACAAAGTGGATTACTTCTCTTATATCAGTTTTATGGTCTTTTATCTGTCCTGGCCTCTTTTGTTATGGTTTTTTTTTGTCTCTGCATTTTGTTTTACAGCCGCTGATTTTCAATGCTCCTGTAATTGTTCCCTCCAACCTTTTTATTGCTTTTATTTGTTTTTGCGACTATTATGAGGTCATCGGCATAAGCGATTAATTGTATCTCGTTTACTAAATTTTTTTCGTTTAAATTTTGCTCTCCCCAAAATGATCTAGACACTCGGTAGCGTGTCAAGCCAAGTTGAAGCTAACAGAATAGCGTGTGTAATATTACACGAACCATTTAAAGCCACTTCTGACCCCCTCATAATTTAAAAATTATTTCACATAAACAAGTAAAATTTGGCTCATATATTGAGACTTGCAAGATACATATGTGCAATTATTTAGATATTAACGTCCAAAAATCGTCTTTGTTATCACTGACTAACCTATAGATCAAAACTCTAACCCAGTTCTAGATGACCTAGAAAGTTCAAATTTGGCATCCAGATAGTTAGGTAATTTTTTTTTTTTTTATGTTCTGGTTCCCACGAAAAGGGATATCCTGTAATGTTCAGAGAACATCGTGGGAACCAAGGGAAAGAAGGTAGGAGTTGGTGTTCTTCTTAAATTTCTGGAGGTTGTATGCCTCGGGGGACACCTCCCTAGGCAATGAGTTCCAAAGCCTCGCAATTCGTTGGATGAATGAGTCTTTGGAAAGGGATGTTCTGCAGGTCTCCAAAGTGACCACGAAGAGGTGTGAAGACTGAACTTGACGGGTTAATCTTGAAGAGACTGCCAAAAGAGGAACGATTGTTGATATTTCAGAAGAGCATCGCCCATGAAAATATCTATGAAATAGAGACAAATCGCCAACTTTTCTACGGTTTTCCAGACAAGTGAGCAAGTTTGTAAGCGAGGCATCACCGACGAGACGAATTGCCCTTTTTTGGACAGAAGCCAGTAGCTTCAGGATATGTTTAGGTGCTGCACTCCAAATATGGGAACAGTACTCCAGTACAGGTCGGATCTGTGCCTTATAGATCATAAGCAGCTGACTGGAGGTGAAATAGCTCTTGGCACGAAACAAAAAACCAAGTTTTTGGGATGCACTTTTGGCAATGGACCTCACGTGATTTTTCCAGGAAAGGTTATTGCTGATAGTAATACCAAGCATCGATATGGATGACTTCAGTGGTATGGTTACTCCTGACAAAGTTATGTTAGGCACAGTGAGATCGGCTTTTCTAGAGAAAAGACATGCTTGTGTTTTGTTTGCATTAAATTCTACCAAGTTATTGGATCCCCATTCGAGAATTGTTGCCAAGTCCATATTTATATTGTTAACATTTCTTCCTCGTTCATTTCTGGTTTCACGGGCTGATATAGGGGCACTGGAAGAGAAAGCGGTATGGAGGGTACTATCATCGGCAAAGCTGTGTACGGGACATGAAGTTGCTTTCAATAGGTCGTTGATGTGAAGTAAAAATAGTGTTGGTGCTAGAATGGATCCTTGCGGAACACCAGCATTTATGAGTAGAGTGTCAGATGAAACTCCATCGACCACTACATGAAGAGACCTGTTTGAGAGAAAACTAGCAAGCAGAGAACACAGCTGAGGGGGCAAGCCATAAGATGGAAGCTTGGCGAGGAGTCCCTGGTGCCAAACTCGATCGAACGCCTTGGAGATATCTAATACCACAGCTAAAGTTTTTCCATACTTTTCAGTAGATAGCTGCCATATATGTGAGACGTATGCGAGCAGGTCACCAGTTGATCTCTGATGGCGGAAGCCATATTGCCTATCATTGATAATTCCTGAGTCTTCCAGATATTTCATGAGGTCGATGTTGATGGCTTTTTCCATGACCTTTGAAATAATAGATAGCAGTGCGATAGGTCTGTAGTTGCTAGGTAGGGTCTTTTTGCCTTTTTTAGGGACTGGCTGTACTCTTGCAATTTTCCAATTGGACGGAAATACTCCCAAATTGTAAGAGTGGTTGAACAACTTGCAAAGAACAGGTGTTAGTTCGGGGGCACATTTCTTGAGAACAATCGGCGGGATTCCGTCAGATCCACAGGCTTTGTTGGTGTTGAGACCCAGCAAAATCTTTCTGATAGTACGTTGGCGAAAGGTGATCTCGGGCATGTGACTGTCAATAGGTGTAATGTTCGAGGGTTGTTTTCCCGAAGAAACAAATCAGAAACTAGTAAGTTTATCTAATTTTATTATAATTTTTCAATTAATTGATTCCATTAGGAACACTTACTTATAGTGCCTGTAATGTAAGAATCAGCAATCAAAATTAATGACAGCTGGTCTTTATGTGGATTTTAAGGTTTTTACGTGAATATATAACGAGTGGAATATACACCCTTTACTTTGTTTTTTGACAAATCTTGTTATGAGTGAGGCAATTAAGATAGGCAGAGTAAGCATAGAGCAAGTAAGCTCTTATAACTACCTTGGTCACGAAATCCCCATTGGTAGAGACAACCAAACTAGGTTTAACATTGGCAGCCTTTGGAAAGCAACGCAATATCTTTAAGTCAGACATTCCAATATGTTTAAAAAGAAAAGTATTTGACCAGTGCGTGTTGCCTGTGCTTACATACGGGGCTGAAACACTTACCCTCACAAAGAACACTACAAATAGAATAAGTATCGCGCAGAGGAAAATGGAGAGGTCGATGTTAGGTATATCGCTAAGAGACAGGATCCCAAATATAACATTAAGGTAGATGTCCGGAGTGACAGACGCGGTTACTCGTATAACAACCTTAAAATGAAACTGGGCCGGTCATGTGGCGCGACTTTCGAACAATCGAAGTAGAGGCCTCCCACCAACCAGATGGACTGATGACATCAAAAGGATAAAGACCAACTGGATAGAGGCAGCACAGGATCAGCATGCTACGGGAGACCTATGTCCAGCAGTGGACGCGATTGGTCGATTGATGATGATGACTTTCTTTTTAATCCAAACATATCAGTTTTGGTACTTATAACTAAGAGTATAGTAAAACTTTCGTATTTATTAAGTTATTAACTGGGATTTAGTATTAATTATACAAGAAAATATCACAAAAAAGACAATATAAACGTGGAAAAATACAGTAGGATAACAAAAATATTTGGTATTAATTTTGCTATGAATAAGTACCTACTAATAATTTCTGTACAAAAAGTAATAATATGCCATCAAAAACATAAATGTGAAATGAAAGCCATGTTCGTAAATTCGAACTAGCCTAGTCAGACCTTAGGCTTCAATAAGTTATCCTAAATTATGAGAACAAATGATATTTTAAGTTGTTATAAAATATGTTACATTTTTATAAATAAATTTCAGGATTGACCATTGAGCTTGGCACCCATTTAGATCTCACTTACTTTGTCGTTGAAGTCAACAACCAAGGCATATATAATAATATTGAGCTCGGCTCTTATTTCACATTTATGTTTTTGATGAAATTTCAATTACTAGATTAAACAGTGTTGGAATATTTCTATTTTTTATCGTTGTCCATGTTAAATACATCCTCTCTTCGATATATACAAGATTGAAGAAAGAAATGTAATTCCGCATTCATTGAAACTATCACTCCCCTTCGATGACGCCGTTCCTGGACTATACCCAGAGAGTGTAGGAATTTAATTTTGAGGCAGTAAACTTTGATCTTTTCGCAAATAAATGTACTGGTCGAAGTTTACTCCGAAAATTAGAAAGAAAGGTGAAAGACTATTGAAGTTCGCGTAATTGATATGTTCCTCTTGCTTTTATTCAGCTAAAAACAATTTCTTTGAAATTCTCAAATCAGCAATCGTGTGTCGGCATTTTTTTCTTATTCATCGGGAGTCGGTTTTTCAATAAAACCTGAAGGAAAAACTGATTGAAAAGGATCATTAGACACAAATAACGTTAGTGAAAAAACAACAACGATTGTGGATTCGTATCTTTTCAAAAAGTAATAATTAAATGGTTTTTTCTATTGTAAATAATTAAAGATTAATTACTAATGAAAGGTACATTTGTAACATCCCTACTTCATTGAAGTAAATAAAAATAAATAGATACTTTTAGGAGTATCAAGAGTTGATCTTTTAGACAGTGGCAAAATAAATTGGTACCAATTATACAGGGTGATTTTTTCTCAAAGGCACATTACACGTTAGGGCAAAACTAGTCAGAAAAGAAATCTGAAAATTTGAAATAAGGGGTTTTTGGCATTGGTCTTTCGAATGAAAATATGCTCGACTTTCGGCGACTTCCGGTTGTACCGGAATAATAACTTTTATAACAATAACTTTTTGTAACAAGGTACTATATCTAAATTTATTGGTTTTCGAAATAATAATTATTTCGTGGTAAATTATAATAAGTCAATTTTTACCATCTACTACTGATCTATTACTGATAGACAGCTCAATGTTATCCTAGAAAAATATTTTAAATTTTGTTTTACAGAGTAAAATAAAATCAACGTTAAAATTGGATTATAAAAAATGCTATAAACAAATTTTTTTAATGGCACACATATTTTTTTCACCCTGTACAATTCTGTAGTAGATTAAGAAAAATATATCGTAACATTTCCCTATACCTAAGTTAACAATTTCCCGGGATTTTTTGGTTTTTATTATAAATATATATATATATATATATATATATATATTTTAAACTGAGTTTTTTGGGGAAAGCAGCAAGTAATTGTGGACTCTTATAAGTTGGTTCCAAGCTTTCGGAAAACTTTAATTTCCATCATCAGGGAAACTACATGAAATTTACAATAGTTAAAATAGTGTTAACAATTAAGTGAAGTTAATACTCACAACTTAGTTGAGGATGATTACTAAAATGGTGTTAATTAACATTTGTAAATAACATACCTTGAAACACATCAATATACATACAAAAAGAATAAAATCATGTCAAATGAAAAAATGACGAATAAAAGGATAAAAATATAAAATTATTGTTATTTACATCACTCAGCGAATTTATGTCATGCTGGTGAGTTTAATTAGCACAATGTTTTTACTAAGTCAGACTGAGTGACAGTTTTAGGTTAAGGGTTCCTCTTCTCACAATCAACAACTACTCCAGATGACAGTGTCACACAGTATGGATTTTTTGACTCTAAGAATGTGTGAACGTTGTATTTGATATGAAAGCCGGAACAGTTGGATTGTGAACAGAGTATCTCAAAAATTATAAAATTAACGAAATCAGAAATAAACTTATTAATCAGGATTTTCCTCATGAATATGGTAAGGATGTTTTTCCATTGCTAATAAATATGAGTAAATTTCACTTAAATGTTTGATGTCTGTTTTTTTATTTATACAGGCATCTTCCTGTGAGATGAAGGCCATTTCTAGAAAGGTGCTCCTAGCAGAGTTGGATTCACGGGCTAAGATCTTGGTGTTCTGATAATCCATATTATGGATGATTATGATCTAAATTATTAACATGATAAGCCAAAGCACATCTTTCCGGATGAAGTCTGCTGTCACTTTTGTGTGATATTATCCTATTCGCAATTGATCTTTTTGATTGACCTATGTATTTTTTCGGACTTCATCCGGAAAGATGTGCTTTGGCTTATCATGTTAATAATTTAGATCATAATATGGATTATCAGAACACCAAGATCTTAGCCTGTGAATCCAACTCTGCTAGGAGGACCATTCTACAAATGGCCTTTATCTCACAGGAAGATGCCTGTATAAATAAAAAAACAGACATAAAACATTTAAGTGAAATTTACTCATATTTATTAGCAATGGAAAAACATCCTTACCATATTCATGAGGAAAATCCTGATTAATAAGTTTATTTCTGATTTCGTTAATTTTATAATTTTTGAGATACTCTGTTCACAATCCAACTGTTCCGGCTTTTATATCAAATACAACGATCACACATTCTTAGAGTCAAAAAATCCATACTGTGTGACACTGTCATCTGGAGTAGTTGTTGATTGTGAGAAGAGGAACCCTTAACCTTGTCCTTAACCTAAAACTGTCACTCAGTCTGACTTAGTAAAAACATTGTGCTAATTAAACTCACCAGCATGACATAAATTCGCTGAGTGATGTAAATAACAATAATTTTATATTTTTATCCTTTTATTCGTCATTTTTTCATTTGACATGATTTTATTCTTTTTGTATGTATATTGATGTGTTCCAAGGTATGTTATTCACAAATGTTAATTAACACCATTTTAGTAATCATCCTCAACTAAGTTGTGAGTATTAACTTCACTTAATTGTTAACACTATTTTAACTATTGTAAATTTCATGTAGTTTCCCTGATGATGGAAATTAAAGTTTTCCGAAAGCTTGGAACCAACTTATAAGAGTCCACAATTACTTGCTGCTTTCCCCAAAAAACTCAGTTTAACCTTTAATTCGTCAGCAAAGAATATCTACCTACTATATATATATATATATATATATATATATATATATATATATATATATATATATATATATATATATATTAATATAAATGTCAAGAGTACAGTTGTCATTGTTTAAAAGTTTAATTCGTCAGATAACGCTTATTTTTTATCGCTAAAATTAGTAACAATGGCTAGATATAGAAAAATGTTAAAAATATTTTTTCTAAATCTACTACAGAATTGTATAGGGTAAAAAAAAAGTATATGTGCCAGTTAAAATTTTTTTTTTAGCATTTTTTATAATCTAATATTAACGTTGATTGTATTTCACCCTGTAAAACAAAATTTAAAATATTTTTCTGTAATAACTGCCTATTAGTCTATTAGTTATAGATGAAGATGGTAAAAATTGACTAATTGTAATTTACCACGAAATAAATTGAGTTTCTAAATAACAGTAAAACTTCAATTTTTTTACCAAAATAAATATTATTTCGAAAACCAATGAATTTAGGTATAGTACCTTGTTATAAAAAGTCATTTATAATTAAGTAAGCAATTCAAAAAGTTAAAAATATTTGAAATTAACAAATCAGCCATAATATCAGCATGTCTAAGAGAAACTGTATTGGCTAATCCTTACATACGAAAGGGGAGTAAAATCAAAATATATAAGACATGCGTCAGGCCAATAATGACATATGGTATAGAAGCGAAAGAGGATACCAACAAGACCAAATGCGACGTACAGGATGTGGTGAAATGGAGAAGGCAGAGGAGAAGAGAATGGTATAACCACGTGAAGATAATGACCGACGATAGACTACCACGCATTGTACTAGAGGGAAAACCAGCAGGGACCTGTCCACCCGGAAGACCACCAAAGAGATGGAAAGACAGCTGGCAGTCCACATCTCAGGAAATATTACAGAGGCAAGTCCGGAATCAACAGATCATCTAGATCTCTAATAAGTAGAAGAAGAAGAAGAAAAATATTCGAGGTGTTTCATTAAAAGTAACAAAGTTTACGTCAATATCCGGTACGAACGGAAGTCATCGAAAGTCAAACATATTTTCAATCGACAGACCAATGCCAAAAACCCCTTATTACAAATTCTTAGATTTCTTTTCTTACTAATTTTGCCATAACGTCTAATGTGCCATATCGGAGAAAATTACCCTGTACAACGGTATTTATGTCTGACGACGCGGAATATTGTGGCTTGACAGCTTGATTTTATAAAGGTTTAATTGTGTGATAGTTAGAGGTCTAATGGCGGTAAATTTTAAAAATATTTTCGTAATATACAGGGCCCCCCAATTGCATTAAATGTATCAAAGTTGTGTTTTTTCTTTAATTTGCCCTGTATGCCCTGTTTTTTCGTTTTTAAGTTAAAATTCTCGGTATAGTTTTTGACATGCTAGCTACAAAAATACAAGCAGAAAAGTCGTTCAAAGTCCTCTTTCCGAAGAGAGACGAATGGGTGAGGGGAAAAATCCTCTTTCCAGAGACTGAATACGTAATGTACACAGATGGCTCAAAAACCCCAGATGGAGTTGGGGCCGGTGTTTTCAGTAAAAGAACAAACCTCTGGCAAACAAAAACATAAGTATAATATTAGACAGCCAGGCTGCTTTAAAAGCACTGAGCTTCAACAAGATAAATTCTAAACTTGTATGGAATTGCATCGAATCCTTAGAGTACCTTGGTGCGAGCAAAAGGGTGACTCTACTGTTGGTACCTGTGCACCAGGGGGTGAAGGGAAATAAAAAAACCTACACCCTTGCAAAACAGGGGGCTGAATCTGCGTTCACTGGACTAGAACCGGTTTTTGGAGTTACCACAAGTGCCACCAAAACAATTATTTCGGACTGGCCGGAGAGAAAAATACTCACGTACTGGTCCGATATACCAGGGTTAACTCACTCGAAGGCGTTTCTACCTAAACCCTCGAGAAACACAACTAAGCAGATCCCAGAATGAAGCAGAAATAACCTGCGAATTCTAAGAGGACTGCTTACAGGACGGACTGTCGTCTAAGATACCACCTCGGAAGGATAGGTCTGAACTAACAAACGGACTGTGGGTTTTGCTGCGTGGAAGACGAAACTGCTGAACATATACTATGTTTATGCACCGGCCTGGGAAGAATAAGGTTTGGTTACACCAACCTAGAACCTACCAATTTAAAAAAAATCTCACCCTATAC
This sequence comes from Agelastica alni, assembly GCA_950111635.1. Classification (NCBI taxonomy): domain Eukaryota; kingdom Metazoa; phylum Arthropoda; class Insecta; order Coleoptera; family Chrysomelidae; genus Agelastica; species Agelastica alni. The sequence continues at coordinate 47,426,600 of OX467711.1, read as the reverse complement.
AACCATGAAATTCGTGAAAGGGCTGGATTGTGCAGTGAACTGTAACCTCTAGAGATAAGCCACAATAGACCTACTAGGGGTCGCAGTGGAGGGGCGACCACGCCCCACTCACATGATACCTAAATTAACGTACACAAGTTTTAATATGTGACTGATAGAGGTCTATTGGCGGTAAATTTTAAAATTATTTTTGTTATATAAAGGGCCCCCCAATTTCATTAAATGTATCAAAGTTGTGTTTTTTTTTTAAATAAAATGCCCCGTATGTTACTTTATTTTTCCGTTTTTAAGTTTAAAAAAGAGTAATTTTTAAAAAGGTTTATTAGTGCTTTTTTTGATTTAATAACCAACCAAGGCCTCTGCTAAGAAACCAAAAGTACCACAGCGCAAAATGGAGAGATCAATGCTTGGTGTTTCGTTACGTGACCACATTAGAAATGAAGAATTACGCAGAGGAACAGGCATGATTGATGTGGTCGTCAAATGGAAGTGGATAGGACATGTGGCTCGCATGCAAGTTGGTAGGTGGACAAAACGATTATTTGAATGAAGACCCAGATCTGATAGATTTATATAGCAATGCCGTTATGTCGAGATACAAAATTATAGTAAATTTAAACATGGGGCTCATGACAGAGTTCCACTAAAAATAAAAAAAAAGCTGTACCATAAAATGTATGAACACATATTTTTTAAAAAATAATTTGGATATTTTGCAAAACAATGTTTCATAGAGGAAGGTATATATTCTGTTTATCGAGCACCATATTTCCCAATTCATCAACTTGTCTTTCTAGTGACTGAGTAACAAGTGGATCAATTTTATTTTCTAATAATTGTAGGTACAATTCTCTTGTTGGGTTATGGTTAATAAAAAGTGGTTCAATTATCCTATTTCCTAAAAAACCAGCCGATACCTTGATCTTCCTGTCGAAACACGTGAGGGTTTTTGTCATTCCAGGAATTAGAATTATAGTTGTTAACAAAGCCATTTGAATAAAACGTTGATTTATCACTGAAACAAATATTTTTAACCAAATTTACGTCTTCTTGTATTTTTTGTTTAACAAAATTCATTTCTGCGGTCATAGTCGTCTTCACTAAGCTTATGATAAATTTGTATTTTATAAGGAAAAAAACTTATGCAATTTTAACACTTTGTGTATGAAACCAACAGAAATATTTATAAGTTTTAATACTTTTGAAATGTAATAGGAAGGATATATAACAAAATGATCCAGTACCTAAATTTGGGCAGCTTCGTCGAGAACTCTAAAATTATTTTTTTTTTATTACAACCGGATCCAGTTTCAACGAATTTCCGTAATAACTCTATAATAGCCTGGTGGCCTATATTTATTTTAGGATGCCTCACATTAAAAGCTCGAGCTATTCCTCGAGCGCACTTTATTAAATTATTTCTATTTATTCTTGCAAAGAATACACCATTTAAAAAAAAACATAAGATGCTACAGCTACAAATAATGGCCAATTTATTGTCACGAATAACTAACTAAATATACTATTAATATTTTTGAAACAAAGAAACTAAATGACAAATAAGGTAGAAAAGGTGACATGTATTCAGAAGTAAATAAATTGATCCCTAATTTAGACATTTACCTATCCAACAGTGGCGTAGGTCGTTTTTGTTATGGTCTCATGTTATTTCACAAAATTTATTGTTATCAGCAAAATAAAACACACTTTGAACACTTACTGTAAATACATTTAAGAAGCTGTTTGTAATTAACTTTATTTTAGTTTCTAATTTGCATTTTTCCTGACACGGACGAACGCGATTCTTAGTGTGGAACATAGACTTGTGAATATTCTTGGTTTACGTCAATTCCGTGTCATTTCTTGATATCCGGCTTTGGAAGTAGGCTACTAGTCGTTTGTTGAGAGTCTTGGGAGTCGTTTGGTGGGGTGAGAATTTTTGGGGCGGTGTGATATTAACAAGTGTGCAAGACCTCTACGGTTTTTCTTTCATATCTGGCTGTATTTGGGCCATCTTAATTGGATTTTGAAGAAAAACCATTTAATTTTTAACTTGACCATTCTATCTTACCTTCGTTGTTGATATTTTGGATTTTGGTGTCGAGTTAAAATAACCGCATGCGGGATTTGTTTGAGGGAAGCCATTGATAATTAGCAGGTGCCGTTCCATAACCAAACCAGCCACAGGAGTAGTGCATTAGTATACCCAAAGGTTACAAGTGATTTATTTTTAAATATTTAACGACGTGACTTATTTTTGACACCACGATTAAGTTTTGTTTTAATTTATTAATATAATACATTATTAAAAACTATTTATTGCATTAGATAATATGCCAAAACTGAGTACTTTGATTTATTGTTAGCTGTTAATTTTGACTATATTTGTTATAAGTTTATTATTGAACTGTGTACTTTGATTTATTGTTAGCTGTTAATTTTGACTATATTTGTTATAATTTTATTATTGAGCTGTGTACTTTGATTTATTGTAGGAGTAAAGTATCCAATATATTTTAGCTATAATTTCATTTATTTAGTTCACCATAATCTCAGTTGTTTATCGTGTGGCTCTGCTAGTGCCTATAAGACCTAGGGGTTTCCGGCTTGAACCGTCTAAGTCGGTGGCGCGGCTCACTTTTATATATTTTTTTCTTCTACCCTCTACGGCTGAGCTCGGGCATAATTTGCCAGTAGAGAGACCGCTGGCAAAGTACTCTATAGAGAACGAACAAGACGTGGCAAATCTTCTTGGAAAAAGATAGTATATTTAAAAAAATATTGCTAATTACTTTCTGTTACTGTAATTACAAAATATTTGCTGTACTGCTCAAAATTTACTTTTTTAAAAAAAGTGATTAACAACATTTTGACTATCAAGCACAGAAATTAATTTTGTGCTTTGTTGTTTTTGGTGCAAAAATTCTTAAAATAAATCGTTATAGACCCAACTTCTGGACGCTTTACATCGTAAATAATATTGACCACGAATATTTCGACGTTGTCCGGTGGGTGGGCGTTAGTGAGGAGAAAGTTCGTTATTATTCATTTTGCATAAATAAAACAAATAAACTTTCCAAATTCTCTTTACCACCGAACGAGTATACACAGCTATGATCCATGGCCCGTGGCCAACCGGTTCTATCAGCCTTTGTTCTCATCACACAAATTAATTAAGAGGGTTCTATAGATAACGATCGCCAACTCCCCCGAAACTCCATCCCTCGGGGCGGAGGGATCGCTCCGAGTCGTGTCGTGGATTTACTTTTGTTAGACGACATAAAGCTCATTTGGATTTGCTGAACTAATTACGAGTTTACGCTAATTAACTCGACGAATTGTCACCCACCGGAACGTTTTAAAAGTGAGAGGTGTTAAGTGGTCGGATATATTTGGTTGAATTGGCGCAGCCGATGATATTTTTAGTTGTTGTTAGTTGTAAAACGAGAAGCGTGTTTAATTATATGGATATTTTTGATTGGTGCAAACGCGTCGTGATATTTCTGCCAAAAAAGCAAACATGCTATTCGCTCCGAGCAAAGTCAAGGTAGGGGAAGCCAGAGTAGACACCAGCGCACGCAGTGGCTAACTTAGGCAATAAAGGACGGTATTTTTAATGTCGGTGTTAAAAAATAAGCGTAATATTATTAATTTTGTTATGATTTTTAAAAAATGGGTAAAAACAGCTACCGCAGTTGCTGTGTAGTGGATTGAAGTGAACACCAGCGCACGCAGTGGCTAACTTAGGCAATAAAGGACGGTATTTTTAATGTCAGGTATTTTACTATTTGTGGTATTTGTACGTTATAAAGACTACAAGACATAATTCTTTCCGTGTGTTAAATGTAACGTGCGCAGATTTATTTCCATTAACTTTTGTTTTCCACTTCTTTAACCATTCTTTGAGTATATTTATATAATTTTGTGTATAGTCTATTATGATTTGAGGGTTTTTATGAACAGACAAAATAGCTATTTAATCGGCGAATGACCCAGTAGTGGTGTTTTGTGTCAATGGTTAATCTTATTTGTAAACAACATATAGGAGTGGCCCCAAAATAGTTCGTGTGGCACTTCTGAATTGATTGGGATACAGTCTTATTTTTCATTATTTATCTTTGTTCTTTCACTTGAGTACGATTTTAATAGTTGAAAGCTTAATTCTTGCGGCACTCCTAAATTGATTGGGATACAGTCTCATTTTTTATTTTTTATTTTTGTTCAAAGCGTTCTTTGACTTGGGTACGATTTTAATAGTTGGAAGTAAGCTGGAAGTAGGGTAGCCTAAAGTTCCACACCTTGTCAAAAGCTTGACTGATGTCAAGGAAGAATTTACTGCAGTATTATTTGTTTTCTGGTGCTTTATTATTGGTTTGCATGATTTAATAAACTTGCTGAATTGTAGAGTGCTTCTGACAAAAGTCAAACTGGTGATCTGGGATCCGAAATACTTGAAATAATTAAATTACCTAATGGCTTGTTCTGGTCTGTTCCTTACGTTTTATAGAGAAAAAATTGCACAATAGCAAGAAAGCTCTGATTACATATTGTGAAAGGCTTTCGAGGCCATCGTTTATTGGTTGACCATTTAAAGAGGAAAAATTATGCTATTAGAAACATGTTGTTAAAACAGACAAATACTAATACGTAAAATAATGTCGTTTCTCAATTGTTAAAAGTAATAAATATATAAACTTTCTTAAATATGTCAAATGTAAAGAATAACAGTTTTTAAAAGAACAGAGCAGGCAAAAGAATCTTTCAAAAATAAACACTTCCTCTTCTACTTGTTAGAGATCAAGATGATCCGTTGATTCTAGACTTGTCTCTGTAATATTTCCCAAGATGTGGACTGGCAGCTGTCTCTCCATCTCTTTGGTGGTCGTCCGGGTGGACAGGTTCCTGATGGTTTTCTCTCTAGTACAATGTGTGCAGGACACGTGGCTAGAATGAAGGACGGAAGGTGGACAAAGAAAGTTCTGGAGTGGCGACCGAGATCGGATAAGCGAAGCAGGGGTAGACCACCGACACGATGGACAGATGACCTCAAAAGGATAACCACGAACTGGATCGCAGAGGCGCAAAATAGGGAAAGATGGAAATATTTCGAGGAGGCCTACGTTCAGCAATGGACAAGAGAATAAGGCTGGATGATGATGATGATGATGACAATGTGTGCTAGTTTATCGTCGGTCAGTCTCTTCACGTGGTTATACCATTCTCTTCTCCCCTGCCTTCCCCATTTTACCACATCCTGTACGTCGCATTGTGCTCTAATGTCAGTGTTTCTTACGTGATCTCTTATTGTTTTCCAGGCTATTGTTCTCAGTACTGACATTTTGGCGACTCTAAGTACTGACATTTCGGCGACTCGTAGCATCCTTTTGGTCTTGTTGGTATCCTCTCTCGCTTCTATACCATATGTCATTATTGGCCTGACGCCTAACGCATGTCTTATATATTTTGAAAATAAACACAAAATATAAAAACTAAACGTACATAAAAAATAAATAAGTAGGTATCCGAACACTATTTTACTATCAAAATAATTTTTAAATTTAATTTAATACATTTGTAACAATTTTAGTAAAACTAATCAACTTTTACTGGATTTTTTGTAAAGTTAAAATAGTTCTGTCTGTTTGAACTTAAATTTTTAATGCGATTTCTCAAGTACCTTTTCTTATGATCCATAAGCATGGAAAACCAGCAGATGTATTATCATAAGAGCCACTGCAGTTTTGTCTATCTCGGCAAAACACTGAGAATATATTACCAAAAAAGAATAAAAACTTAAAATAAATTTTAACCCCTAAATACCACTTTCATCTGCTCAAGGATGTTAAAGAAGTAACTAGCATTTATTTTATTTAGACAGAAACTCTAGAGGGAAGCATACTGGGAATACGTTTTTTTTATTATAATAAAATAATTAAATTGTTAATCTGAGTAACTGCCCTTTATAATCATTTAAATATTCGTGAACCATTTTGTCTAAATATTAAAATAAGTATGTTTTCCATACATATATATTGTTACGACATTTAATCTTGGGTTTGATGATTTTAAACACTCAGTACAAATACTAAACAATTTATTTTACTCTTTCTGTTCAATAAAATATTCCTTGATAAATCAATAAGATAATCACACTTTATACAATATTTTCAAAACTGTAATAATTTCCAAATTAACTAACTTCAATTATGGTCGGCGATCTTTTTATACAGGCATGCCACAACAATATAGTCACGTTTTTTTCCCGTATGGGTAGAAAGGGACCACTTCTTCCCACTTGCTACGGTTCTTACACACGTCTTACACGCTTCTTTTACTTTCATTAGCGCTTTCATACATGCTCGTCGGTTGCTAGTACTTTTGACCTGGACTTTCTTTAAAACAATTTCGATCTGATCGAGATAAGTTCCGAAGGCATGTAAGCGCACCTAATACTGCAACGGAGGAAGCTGTATTATGGACTGCCAAAAGAAATGGCTCTTTGTGCCTTCATCGACATAGAGGGTGCTTTTGACACCTCGCATGCTCGCATGCTCGCATGCCTCCATAACTAGATCACTCGAGGAAAGAAATATAAACGCCTCACTGATCAGATGGACACAATCTATGCTGAAAAGCAAAATTATTGTGGCGACTCTTAGGGGAGAGGCAGTCAAGATAAAAGTAGAAAAAGGTTGTCCACAAGGGGGAGTTCTATCGCTTTTGCTGTGGTCACTGGTTGTAGACAACCTGATAGTTAAGCTACACGACTCTGGTTTTACGACTCAAGGTTACGCCGATGACCTAGTCGTCACCATTAGGGGCAAACATGATGAATTAATTTTAAATCGCATGCAGGCATCCTAAACACAATCAGAAGCTGGTGCGCAAAGAAAAGACTTAACGTCAATCCTAGCAAAACAGTGCTGGTTCCATTCCCCAGGAGGCGAAAGTACCAACTTAAAGCCCCAACTCTAAATGGAATTCAGCTTAATTTTTCCAAAAAAGTTAAATATTTGGGCGTAATAATCGACCAAAAACTGACATGAAACAGCCAACTAAACAACATTCTTTCCAGAGCTATAGCGGCAAGCTGGACATGCCGCAGAGTCTTTGGATAAGACATGGGGTCTGAAACCAAAAATGATCTACTGCTCATACCAAACGTTCATTAAACCAATGGTAACCTTTGCTTCATTGATATGGTGGCCAAAAATGCAACAAATTTTGGCACAAGTCAAGCTGCAGAAAGTGCAGTGGCTAGCTTGTCTGGGAATCACAGAGGCAACATTTACGTGCCCTACTGCAGCCGTAGAGGTAATGCTGCACCTTCCACCATTGCACTTTTGTGTGATGAAAGAAGCAGCAATCAGTGCCTTCAGACTGAGCCAGACAACAAATCTTAGAGCAAGAAATCGGAATGGACATTTGAAGATTTTGGAATATATTTCCCTAGAATCCATGTCTAAGCCGACAAATATTATGCCAGTTAGGTACGACTTCGAAATGCAGTTTGAAGTGGTTATAAACAACCACCAAATTTGCACAGAGAACGAACCTAAACTAGGAAGGGATGCTTTAGTGCGGTACACTAATGGATCCAAGATGGATGAAAGGGTTGGAGTGGGCGTTATAGGGCCGAATTTTAGGCTTTCAAAACCGCTTGATAACACCTCAACCATCTTTTAAGCAGAATTACATGCCATGGGAACATGTGCCCAGGAGTGCATTGAAAGAAACACCCGAAGTGCAGAAATCTATAGTTTATCAGATAGCCAAGCAGCACTAAAAAATCTGAAGTCATACACTTGTGAGTCTAATCTGACTTGGGACTGTAAACAGTTGCTGGGACAACTGGCAATAAACAATCAGGTTACTCTGATGTGGGTTTCAGGTCACAAGGAAGTGAAAGGCAACGAAGAAGCAGATTGCCTTGCCAAAGAAGGGGCAAATACAAAATTTTCCGGCCTAGAACCCTTCTGTGGACTTTCCAAAGCCCACTTGAAAGAAGAGGTTCGACGTTGGGAAACAGATGAAATGAAATCTCACTGGCATAAAGTGCCAGGACAAAGACAAGCAAAAAGGCTAGTAAGTCTTTTGCCAGGGAAAGCTAAACAGCTTCTCGAGTTGGACAAGAAAGACTTGAAACTGGTGACGGGACTCCTCACTGGACACTGCCCTCTAAGGTACCACCTGAAAAAGATGGGCAATACAGAGAGTGATAGTTGCCGCTACTGCGAGAACTTCGCTGAAACTGCAGAACATTTGCTTTGCGAATGCCCAGCGCTTTTCTGCAAGAGGCTTAAGTTTCTGGAAGGGGACTTCCTAAAGTCCTTTGATATCAGAAACTTATCGCTCAGGCAACTGATAAACTTTACTTGAAGTCTCGGAATCCCGGGCTTCGAATAGATTAAGGGTTATGCACAAAAGATCTGATAGGTCGAAGTGCTTTAGAGGCAGCATGGCCTTTACGACCCACCCTACAATCTACAATCTATGGACTGCCAAAAAAGTTTTTAAATTTATTATTAGATGAGACCATATCGAATTCATACCCAACATAAGTCTAATCATGGGATATCAAAGATACGGCTTGCGATCGCAATGTGTCACAGAAAGAAGAATCATGACTTCACTCGATTCCTCTACGGAAGTTTTAAAATGCGCCTTATTGATATAAAAGAAGTGCGTCGTCACGACGTTAGTCAGTTGAGTCGAGTAATCGAATCGATACGGTCGGAGAAAGACTTTAGTTAATTTAGTTGTACTACGATTTTGGCATAATGTCACAAAAACGTAAAGTTGATAGTGAGTGCAGAGTTTTTCAGTCTAAATGGAAAATTGCATATTTTTTCATAGAATGGAAAGGTAGACCACTGTGTTTGATTTGCAATCAAACAGTTGCTGTTTGTAAGGAGTTTAACCTGAAGAGACACTATGATACGAATCATAAATCAAAATTCGATTGTTACACTGAAAAAATAAGAATGGACACTTTGTCATCTTTAAAATCTAAACTTCAAGGTCAACAATCGATGTTTACTAGAGCGAAGATGCCCTGAAATCAAGTTTTATTATTGCATTAGAAATCGCGAAGAGGTCAAAACCTTTCACTGATGGTGAGTTTATTAAAGACTTGTATGTTAAAAGTTGCCAATATTTCATTTCCATTTCAAAAGTCAATAATTAAAAATATTTCGCTGGCAAGAAACACTGTTGCTTCAAGAATAAATAATTTATCTCAAAATTTGGTTCTTTAACTGAAGGAGAAAATTAAGGAATTTACAAACTTTTTACTGGCTATTGACGAGAGCACTAATACTGAGGATACAGCTCAACTTGCTGTTTTTATACGAGGTATTAACAGTAACTTTGAAATAACTGAAGGACTATTAAAGTGCGTTCCATTGACAGGTTCTACAAGAGCAAATGATATTTATTCTGCAATTGAGTATTTGATAGCAGAATATGAACTTGATTGGAATATACTTAGCAGCACAACTACGGATGGCGCTCCTGCCATGGCAGGCAAACATTCGGGCGTTGTAACTAAGTTAAAACAAAAAACATCAGGGAATTTTATGGGATTTCACTGTGTGTGACCATGTTATGCAACCTTTTATTAAAATAGTAAATTAAATAAGGAGCGGAGGACTAAATCACCGACAATTCAGGCAGTTTTTACAAAATTTTGGCGAAAAGATTTCTGATGTCCCTTATTTCACAGAAGCTCGTTGGCTCAGTCGAGGAGAAAGATTTTTTGCATTACGTGACCCTATTTAAGCTTTCATGTTAGAAAAAGGCAACCCAATTGATTATGACCATGACTGGTGGGTTGATTGTGCCTTTTTGGTAGATATGAATAAACACTTGACTGATCTGAATGTTAAGTTACAGGGTAAAAATCTGATTGTCACTTAAATGTTTTCATGTATTCAAGCTGATGAAACTAAGTTAAGGCTGTGGGAAAATCAGGTAAAAAATTAAACTTTGGATCATTTCCCTTATTTAAAATCATTGGGCACGGTGAACCAAAATAAATTGAATCAATATTCTCAACTTCTGCAAAATCTGATCACGGAATTCAAATATCGTTTTGAAGAATTCCATAAAATGAATGAAATAGAATTCCCAATTTTCAACAATCCATTCAATTTTGAAGCTTCACAGGCACCAGTTCATTTGCAAATGGAGTTGATAGATCTTCAATCGGACAGCATTTTGAAGGAAAAATTTAAAGAGGTTACCGCTCTTACATTTTATTCACAATATTTCAGGAGTTTGGAAAACTACCCGGAATTAAAAGCATACAGCACGCATTCTGTGTATGTTTGGTAGCACCTATTTAGATGTTTTCCGTTATAAAAATAAAAAATAAGAACAAGCATCGCACAAGACTTACGAATGAACATATCCAATCAATTCTTAAAATAACTACAACGAATATGATACCTGACATCAATGAGCTTATCAAAAACAAGAGTAGTTAGGTATCTGGATCCTCAAGCTCAAAATAATTACCCTCTTTTATAACTTTTATATGATTTTTAACAACCGTATATTATACATACATAAAGTCACGCCTTTTTCCTATGGGGATAGGCAGAGACCACTTCCTTCCACTTGCTACGGTTCTTACACACATCTTTTGCTTCCTCTACTTTCATCAGTGCTCTCATCCGATCAAGATATGTTCTACGAGGTCGACCTCTACCGACTTGTCAATTCACACTCGCTTTATAAATTTGTTTCGTCAATATTCCTTCATCCATCCTTTCAACGTGTCCAAACCATATAAGCATTCCTTTATCTATCTTTGTAACCACATTTTCTTTTACACCACAGCGTTCTATAATCTCACTATTCTTTACCTTATCTAACCGAGTCACTCCGGCTATACTTCTCAGACTACTCATCTCCGCAGCATTAATCCTATTTTCATGCTTCTTCTGCCAAACCCAACATTCACTACCATACATAAGTGTAGAAACCAACACACCTCTATGCACAGCCAGACGTACCTTTTTTGACACTTTCTAGCTTTTCATAAAGCTATGCAGTATCCCATTCATTTGTTTTTCTGCCAACACCCTCCGCTCAATGTCACTGTCATACTTTCCATCTTTAGTAAACTTTGAACCCAAGTACACAAATTCATTTACTTGCTCCACTTTTTCTCCCTCAATCGAAACTCCACAGTTTGTTATGCTTTCTTTTCTTTCAAAAACCATTACTTTCGTTTTGGTCACATTTATTTTTATCCCTTTGATTTTTAGGGCATCATCCATAACATTAACCATCGCCTGCAACTCCTCTTCAGATGACGCTAATATGACTTGATCATCGGCGTAAAGAAGGCATTTGACGATCAAATCATTCATTTTCAATCCATACGCACTGTAATGGTACCATTAAACCCTTCAACGTTTATTACTGACATACTATCTAGTGAACTTCCAGAATTTGATGACTTGGATAGAAAAGGTTTTATACGAAGTCACCGATATATTCAGGAGCTCAGAAATGATTTACGGAGTCAATTTAGGAGAAAATATTTATTAGAACTTGTCGATACTGGTCGGAGAAAATAAGGTAGTTTGAGAGTGGGAGACATAGTCTACGTGGGAGCAGAAAATAAGAAGAGAACGGACTGGCCGCTGGCAAGAATTTTGGAAATATATCAAGGAAGAGACAAGAAACCTAGAATAGCGAAAATCAAAACGAAGAATGGTGAGATAATACGCCCATTCCAAAGGCTGTATCCTTTAGAAATTGGATCTGAGGAAACAAAAGAATTGGAAAAACAATTGAAAGAAGACGGAAATAATCAAGAACCTGGAAAAAAATATAATGATGAAGATTTACAAAAAAATGAAAACCGAGAATATCGACAAGAATACGAAACTTCAATAGAAAAGAAAATAGAAAATACAGAAGTGGACAGTACCAAGGATGTAACACGAGTAACATTAGCTGGTCGAAAAGAGAAGAAACCACATCGTTTCGGTTACAATTATTAGTTACAATTTATATATAACATAATAATTACAAATTGTAACGGGGGGAGGATGTTGGGAATAGATTGCTATGTGATAAAAATAATAATAAAAAGTTGTTGATTGTCAAATAAACGTTTGAAAACTAAGTACACATCAAAGAAGGTCTTTTCATCAAAGGATATTTCTATCGAGAAAACTAACATATAAATCAGTAAATATTTACTCTCTTTCAAATATTTTAAACAATTGTCTATGTATAAGTTAAACAACCATGGCGAAGCCACACATCCCTATCTCGCACCCTTTTTGATGTTAAACCAGTCCGTGCAAGCTCCGTTTATCCTGACACAAGCAGTGGAATCCTCGTAAAGTGATTTCAGTGCCCATATTAAACTACCACTCACCTCATACATTGACAATGTCGACCACAATTTACTTCTCACCACTCTGTCATAGGCCTTTTACAAGTCTATAAAAGCGCAATAGAACTTCTGACTTCTAGCCAAGAATTTTTCGACTATACCTCGTAATGAAAAGACCTGATCCATACATCTTCTTCCTCTTCTAAATCCTGCTTGCACATCCCATATCATCTTCTCAGTTTCATTCGTTACTCTTTTAATGAATATCTTTGCATACAATTTGCCGACTATACTACTTCTCCAACAAAGGTTAAAAAGGCGGTACAGCAGACTAGCTACCACGTTTTGTCAAGCCTTCAGCATTTCAACTGTTATCCTGTCGTACCCAGCAGCTTTACCCAATTTCATACTGTTTAACGCTTCCACAATTTCTGTCGTACTAATTTCACTTTCATATATTTATTTCATATTATATACTATATAATTAAGTAAATAAAATGTTATAATACTTTAGTACATTTTTTTTATTTGAACCTGGCCCGCCTACACATTCTTAATTTAATATATGGCCCGCTGCGAAATTAAGTTTGACACCCCTGGTCTAATCCTTCAGAATTTCCTAATAATTAGTGTATCGGTGGCCTCATGCGAAAAAAGTTTTTTGAAAGCTATTTAAAAACTATCTTAGATCGACCATGACTGAAGATTGACTTAACAGTAGGGTGGGTTTGTTTTTGTTAAGTTACCATAAAAATATTGTCCAAGATAAAAAAAAAATCTGGTTAAGTTTGAGATCTTAATATTAATGGTACATAAATTTATTGACGTTTAACTGTTATTTAAAAACTATTTATTTCGTGGTAAATTATAATGGTCGATTTTTACCATCTACATCTATTACTGATAGACAGCATAATGTTAACCCAAAAAAATATTTTAAATTTTGTTTTACACAGTGAAATAAAATCAACGGTAGTATTTGATTATAAAAAATGTTAAAAACAACTTTTTTTAAACAGCACATATATTGTTATAAAAAGTTAAAAATATTTGGGGTATTTTATTTAAAATAACATGGTTGACGTCAACATCCAGTACAACCGAAAGTCTCCGAAAGTCGAGCATATTTTCATTCGATAGACCAATGCCGAAAACCCCTTATTACAAATTTTCAAATTTCTTTTCTTATAAATCTACCATAAATAATGTTTCACAAAAGTTTCTAAGAAGTAAGGATATGTTGAAAATATTTTTTAAATGCAAAACAGGGAATTTGTACTCACCGTAAAATCAAAATAACAAATTAAAAGTTTTGAAAAAACAATTTTATAGAATTTATCTGAATGCAAAATATAAAAAGCTTTGAATAAAACTTGATGTATCCAAATAACGACGGTTGTCATAAGAGGTCAAAATAAGTTCTTATAAATACAACCGATTAATCGTTATTGGCGCTATCTCTTTTTAACATTTAGAGGTCATAATTAGAGATACAAAAGAACGTATGTCATTGCTTTATGTTTACTACTGTTCATTGTTAGTGACGTCAGGGTAAAGGTCAATTTATTCTACTGTACTAATGCATAATATTGTATTCTCATACTTTGTCAACAAGATGTTTAATATTTGACAATAAGGTTGTAACGTGCCTTTTTTTTTCCTTCTACAGTTTCATTATAATTATATCTCTGATAATTTTATATTCCTCAAGTACTCGTAAATGGTGTCGCGTACCGTATTTTGTTGTAACTTAAATTTATCATTCGTTGTAAATAGTGTTGCATACCTTATTGTGATAAGATTCAATTGTTTATGGCTATGGCATTTTTGTTGATCACTGGAGATTGAGTAAGGTATTTTCATTATTAGATTTTGCTTTAGTTTTTAGCCTCGATTATTGTGTATTATCGATTATATTATTGTTTGGTTTACATTTCTGTTTAGATGAGGCTAGCTATCAACACGGACGAACGCGATTCTTAGACTTGCGATTATTCTTGGTTGACGTCAATTCCGTGTCATTTCTTGATATCCGGCTTGGGAAGTAGTCTGGGTCGTGAGATGAGAGTCTTAGGAGTCGTGTGGTGAGAATTTTTGGGGCGGTGTGATATTAACAAGTGTGCAAAACCTCTACGGTTTTCCTTTCATATCTGGCTGTATTTGGGCCATCTTAATTGGATTTTGAAGAAAAACCATTTAATTTTTAACTTGACCATTCTATCTTACCTCCGTTGTTGATATTTTGGATTTTGGTTTCGAGTTAAAATGACCACATGCGGGATTTATTTGAGGGAAGCCATTGTTAATTAGCAGGTGCCGTTCCATAACCAAACCGGCCACAGGAGTAGTGCATTCGTATCATCCATCGATAAACTGCAGTGTTATAAAGACTTGCTTGGTGTTTTTAGCAGGAACTCCGTATTAAGGTGTTCAAGATTAAAGTTATTTTTTTTTATATTTGATCTACAATATGCGTTTACCCAAAGGTTACAAGTGATTTATTTTTGAATATTTAACGACGTGACTTATTTTTGACACCACAACTAAATTTTGTTTTAATTTATTAATATAATACATTATTAAAAATTATTTATTGCATTAGATAATATGCCAAAACTAAACTTTAATTAAAATAATCTTCTCAATAATTCTTTATGTCCAATTAAAAATATTTTCCTCATACTTATTTGTAAATATCCTACAATATTGATATTTTAAAAGACAACCATTGTAAATATATTTTTAAATAAACTCGATTGTTTTAACAGTGTAAATCTTTATGTAAATGGTAAAAACATGAGTAAATTAGCAGCCTTATGTGAACGTTTGATTTAGTATTATTAAAGAGTTGACTTATATACGTTTTTTTTGGTAACTTGGTAAAGTCTGTTACTCTTACTTTTGTTTTGGTCATTTTATAAAATTGTAAATTTTAAATTTTTGGTTTGTTTTAGCGAAAAAAATTTACCATAGCTGTTAATTTGACTATATTTGTTATAATTTTATTATTGAACTGTGTACTTTGATTTATTGTGGGAGTAAAGAATCTAATATATTTTATCTATAATTTCATTTATTTAGTTCACCATAATCTTAGTTGTTTATCGTGTGGCTCTGCTAGTGCCTATAAGACCTAGGGGTTTTCCGGCTTGAACCGTCCAAGTCGGTGGCGCGGCTCACTTTTATATATATTTTTTCTTCTACCCTCTACGGCTGAGCTCGGGCATAATTTGCCAGTAGAGAGACCGCTGGCAGAGTACTCTATAGAGAACGAACAAGACGTGGCAAGGTATATATTTGATTTTGATTTAATCAAGTGTAAAAAGCTGACTGGAGATTGTGTAAAGAAATAAAAATAAATAAATAAAAAACAATTTACGATGTATTTTTAAGGAGTTGATAGTTTGTTCTCGTAACGAGGATAAAACGCAATTAAAGGACGGCGTTAAAATTTTTTTTAATGTTTTTTATTAAAAAGGTGCACGAAATAAATTCTTATACTTTATTTCTCAGGAATACAAGAAGATTGTGCATTCAAGGAAGAAAAATAACGTACTGTTTCCGGTATAAGCTTGTTACTTGTCCAATCTTTTTATTTCGTACGTTGTCTTTGTATATTTACGCCATCCGAAAAGAGTAATAATTTCTCAGAGAACCATTATTTCAAGACCATTTAATGCAAACTTTATACCTAGTGGAATTTACTTGAGACACGAAATTTAGATTCATTTAGTGGAATTCGGAGGGAATGGCGTGTCGAGTATATTTAAGAAAACATCCCAGCACTTTTTAAAATCATAAAACAACAGGAAACCGTTTTGTTTAACGCAAAATTGCTAATTTCTGTTAAATGAGCTGGAAACTTTCCAGATTTAACCACTGCACAAAACACAATCTTTGTTTTTTTAGTGGGAAACATTTTAGAAATAGTATAGTATTTTTAAAACAATTTTAATATTAATTCGACAAGAAACTGAAATGGGACTCACACATCAGAAATCTTAAGAAATACTGTCAAAATGGCCTCAATCTGATGAAAGTATTAGCTAATCACACATGGGGAGCTGACAGTACCACCTTGCTACGGATTTATCGAGCAATAATCAGATCCAAACTGGATTATAGATCCATTGTTTACTCAACAGCGACAGCATCCCATTTGAAATCTCTAGATATCATTCAGAATACAGCCGTAAGAATTGCTGTGAGAGCATTCTGTACCAGCCCGGTTGTCACGTGCCTATTTTTTCCCTTCTACAGTTCCATTATTAATTGGGTCTCTGATGGTTTAGTATTCCTTAGGTACTCGTTAGTAGGGTTGCATACCGTATTTTGTAGTAAATTAAATATATTATTCGTTGTAAATAGTGTTGCATACCTTGTAGTGATAGGATTATTGTTTGGTTTGCATTTCTGTGTGGATGGGGCTGGATATCCACACGAACGAGGCGATTACTGGTGTGGAGCACGGACTTGCGAAGATTGTGGGTTGACGTTTATTCCGTGTCATTTCTTGATTTCCGGCCTGGGAGTCAGTCGTTTGGTGAGAGTCTTCGAAGTCGGGTGTGGGTGAGAGTTTTTGGGACGGTGTGATATTAGCACGTGGGCAGAACCTCTACGGGATTTTTTTCATATCTGGATGTATTTGGGCCATCTTAATTGGATTTTGAAGAAAAACCACTTAATTTTTAACTTGACCATTCTATCTTACCTTCGTTGTTGATATTTTGGATTTTTGTGTCGAGTTAAAATATCCGCATGCGGAATTTATTTGAGGGAAGCCATTGTTAATTAGCAGGTGCCGTCCCATAATCAAACCGGCACAGGAGTAGGCCACAGGAGTAGTGAAGTCGTATACCCAAAGGTTATAAGTGAATTATTTTTAAATATATAACGCCGTGACTTATTTTGACACCACGATTAAGTTTTGTTTTAGTTTATTAATATAGTACATTGTTGGAAACTATTTATTGCATTAGATAATATGCCAAAACCAAACTTGGATTAAAATAACCTTCTCAATAATTCTTTATGTCCAAGTAAAAATATATTTTCTTCCTACTTATTTGTAAATATCCTACAATCTTGATATTTTAAAGGACAACCATTGTAAAAATATTTTTAAATAAACTCGATTGTTTTGGCAGTGAAAATCTTTATGTGAATGGTTAAAACATGAGTAAATTAGCGGTCTTATGTAAACGTTTGATTTAGTGTTATTAATGAGTTGATTTATATACGTTTTACTTTTTTTTTGGTAACTTGGTAAAGTCTGTTACTCTTACTTCTGTTCTGGTTATTTTATAAAATTGTAAATTTTAAATTTTTGGTTTGTTTTAGCAAGAAAATTTACCATAGCTGTTAATTTTGACTATATTTGTTATAATGTTGCTATTGAGCTATGTACTTTGATTTATTGTGTGAGTAAAGTATCCAATATATTTTTGCTATAATTTTATTTATTTGGTTCACCATAATCTTAGTTGTTTATCGTGTGGCTCTGCTAGTGCCTATAAGACCTAGGGGTTTTCCGGCTTGAACCGTCTAAGTCGGTGGCGCGGCTCACTTTTATATATATTTTTTCTTCTACCCTCTACGGCTGAGCTCGGGCATAATTTGCCAGTAGAGAGACCGCTGGCAGAGTACTCTTTAGAAAACGAAAAAAGACGTGGCACGGTTGAAAGTTTATTAGTCAAAGCAGGAGAGCCACCTCTCGAATTTCGTCGACTCAATCTGGCCTTAACATACGCAGCAAAAATATCATATAATCAAAACAACCCCTGCTATCAAAACACATTCTCCAATCGTTTTTCAGAAATATTTAAGCAGCACCATAATTCCCAACTTCCTTTTTATGCCAAAATTTCCAAATTACCAAACAACCCTATACATTATCAGAACATTCTTCCTCTGAATATAAAGATACCTCCCACATGGACAATAGCCCTTTCCAAATGTTATATGCATCTTACTTATTATCCCAAGAGTCATACTCCAGCAGCACTCATAAGAAGAGCTTTTCCCGAAGTGGTCTCCAAATACGTGAACTACTGCTACATATACACGGATGCATCGAAAACTAGTGAAAGCATAGAGGCTAATTACAGACGATGCCAATTACAGTAACCAACTACCACCAGAAGCAAGCGTTAACACGGGAGAACTGTACGCCATTGCCAAAGCTTTTGCTCGCTGCCATGAATATGAACAAGACGTTGTCATCTTTACCGACTCACTAAGTGCTGTGCAAGGTCTTCAACAGCTTTACCGCCGTAATGCCCTTCTTCTCAAAATCAAATTAGAACTAGGAAAACTATCTGAAATAGACAAAAGTGTTAAAATTGTTTGGGTTCCCTCACATGCAGGGATAGTTGGTAATGAAACTGCTGACACACTAGCCAGAGAGACCAGCTCAAATCCTCTCAGTCAATTGATTCGCCGTGTGCCACACGAAGATTTTAATCACATTATTCGGCAACTCATAGTAAATACATGGAGGAAAAGGTGGCAAGTTCTTGAGAATAACAAACTTAAAGCAATCAATCCTAACTTAAGCCACCAGAATTACGAATCAATCTCTCGTAAGCAACAGACCCGTCTCAGAATTGGCCACACTAGGTACACACATCAGCATCTACTGAAGAAAGAAAATCTCAAAAGATGTGTCTCCTGCTATGAAGAACTAAGTGTGAAACATTTAATAACGGAGTGTCCCGACTATAGAGAGAATAGGTTAAAATCAGGACTGCCCGAAGAACTTGGTGATGCCTTGAACTCGATTAATATTTACTCGTTACTGAAGTTCCTGAAATCCACTAACATTTTACAACATATATAAAATTTATTGTACCATACCCGCTAATAACTTTCGCGATTGATGCGGTTTCTTTAAATAAAAAAAATAAATTTAATATGCATTTTTTTTTACAGTGTTATGGTTTTGAATTTAAAATATCTATACATATAAAAATGAATCGCCGTGCGTAAAATAACTTGACCGACTTAAATAATTTTTTTGTTTTGTTCGCTTTAATACAGTGGTGGTTTAAAAAGAAAAATAATAAATTTAAAAAAAAGTTAAAAATAAATATATATGTGCAAAAGCTATAGAAAATTGTAATACTATTGCAGTAAACTATAAAAGTATTTTAAAGTTCCGACAGCAAAAATAGATGTGATATTTGTAACTGCTGTATGTACCAATTTTTAAAATATGTATATGTGGGTCGAATATATATCAGAAAACAAAATACTCCTCTGGCTATATACCTGCGACGGTCAATGAATTACATCTGATATACAATCGTGTCTACTACCCTCTCACAGAAAGCAAGATATAATGGTGCTTGTTAAGTAAAAGAAAGGGCAATTAAATTTATTTGCTTGAAGTACAGATGTCGCGACTAGCGATTTTTACGTGGTCCTTCATGTGTATTAAATAGGAGTCGGAGTTTTGAATGTATTTGTTCGAGGAAACCTTCCCTATGCTGATGAGAAGCAATTTACTCCGAAACCGGTCCATAGGTGGTATCTTCAAGCAAGTAAATTTAATAGCCCTTACTTTTACTCAACAAGCACCTGAATATCTTGCTTTCTGTGATGGGGTAGTATACACGATTATATATCAGATGTAATTCAATGCCTGTCTCAGGCATATAGCCAGAGAAATATTTGGTTTTTTAATATATATATATATATATATATATATATATATATATATATATATATATATATATATATATATATATATATATATATATATATAATTGGGTTCCTCATTATTATTTGCTATTCCCAAAACAAAACAAAAAAACCAAGAAAGTTTATAATTACTGGATATTTTTATAAATTTTCAAAAATATAAATGTGTGAAACAAGTAATCGGAATAAATAAGCTGGGTGATATGTTAAAATAAATTGCCACATATTCTTATTTAAATAATCCATAAGATTATACTGGGGACTGTTTCCGTCGAACCTCAGCCACTACATAAGTTAATGCAGGTGCAGACATAATAACTTTAAAAAGGCATGGAGGTAAGTCTACTTAAATAGCAGAAGTCTAGATAAAAAATTCCAAGCAAAATAAAATAAATACTGTGGTTCCTCGCGCTTGCGCATTCTGACCTAGTGACAGAATCTATTAATCTATTTTGGCTTCCATTTTTACGAAACCGAATAGAACTGTTAGTTTTACTAAATTGGGTGATTTATCTGCCCACATTAACACAAGATTCTTAATATTTTAAAAACGACAACAGCTAGGCATATAAAACCAATTATAAAAACGTTTGATATTAACAAATAAAATCAAACACACAACCAAGTGTTTCATTTAAAAAAAAAATACAACTTAATGTAATAAATGCAACTTAAACGTCAAATATTTCTGCCAGTAATGAAATTAACACAAGATTCTTAATATTTTAAAAACGACAACAGCTAGGCATATAAAACCAATTATAAAAACGTTTGATATTAACAAATAAAATTAAACACACAACTAAGTGTTTCATTTAAAAAAAATACAACTTGAACGTTAAATATTTCTGCCAGTAATGACATTAACACAAGATTCTTAATATTTTAAAAACGACAGCAGCTAGGCATATAAAACCAATTATAAAAACGTTTGATATTAACAAATAAAATTAAACACACAACTAAGTGTTTCATTTAAAAAAAAAATACAACTTGAACGTTAAATATTTCTGCCAGTAATGACATTAACACAAGATTCATAATATTTTAAAAACGACAGCAGCCTAGGCATATAAAACCAATTATAAGAACGTTTGATATTAACAAATAAAATCAAACACACAACTAAGTGCTTCATTTAAAAAAAAATACAACTTAATGTATTAAATGCAACTTGAACGTCAAATATTTTGTTGATCCTACATTAAGTCATTCGTGCAAACCGACGATTCCCGTATTGGTGTTAACGTTTTAGTGAAATAAACTGGAACGAAGCATTCTACCGAACACATTATGGATGCCCACCGTATATTTATAGTTATTAAATCCGGGTCGGTATATCGATTAATGAATTTGTGTATAATAGACCTATATCTATATCACGTATATACAGTCCACCACCTAACTCGAAATGTTTCTAGAGTTAGATTGTTATTTTAGATAAAGTTTTAGACATTGGTCAGTTGAACCTATCTGTTTCGATGCCCTATATCTAATAATGATAACACGGCAAAAAATTAATTGATTACAGTATTATTGGATAAAAGATAATGGTCTCGATATTTATGTTAACAAAAACATCGACGTTCGAAACGAATATTTTAAAGTCGTTTTAGTCGTGGTCAACGATTTTTGACATAAGTGTTCCGTTTTGATTAAATTTTAACCTAAGAATTTCTCATTTATTATTACTCAGTACTCCACAAACACCCCTTCAAAATAAAATCAGGCAAGATTTCGAAAAAGACCTTGATAGGAAAAAATTATAAAAGACAAATACCAGCCAGAGAAAACTGGTTAAAGAAAACATCATTGACCAGCCCAGGAGTTAAACGATAGTACACTGACGGATCAGGGTACCAGGGACGCTACGGGGCAGGTGTGTTTGGAGCATTTATAATGTCATATAGTCTAGGTTTTTTCCTTTCTTTTTGTAAAAAATTAGTACTTTTAAAATTTTTATGTAAAATCAAGTTGTTGATGATGAATTTTCTTATTATTTGGTGTTAAACTGGTTAAATTCTTGCAATTTTTTTCATTTACGAGTATTTCAAAAAAAGGTAGTAACGACGGTGAAGCTATTTTAACACGTTACTCTTTGTATCTGGAGGCACGGCAGTGCCCCCACTAAGTTAACAAAAAAGCGGCACGGCCATACCATCCTTTTCTCGAAGCAGTTCAGGCTATTATTGACTCCCTATAAACTCGTTGTGGATAAAACTAAAACCTGAATTTGCAGTAACCAAGCAGGCATTGTATAAACACAGTATATTTCAAATTTCATTCAATTTAAACCAGTGGTTTAAGAATTATAACTAGTTAAAGTTTCTTAGTTTTGACACTCACTAAATGACTGCTCGATCATTAAAACTCTAAGGCACTTCTAGCAGACATAGAAGCTTTAAGTTTGGAATACAATTGATTAACATTCGTGATTGGACAGGAATACGCAGTGCCGAACAACTATTCAGATTAGCCGCGAACAACTCACCAATGTAATTGCCAAAGTTAGGGCGACCTGATATGGTACCAAAAGAGGAAGAAGGTATAAGTGGGTCGTTATATATCAGAAAACAAAATACTTCTCTGGCTATATGCCTACGACAGGCATTGAATTACATCTGATATATAATGGTGTATACAACCTCATCACAGGAAGGTAAATACAGCAGTCATAATTCTCACATCTAATTTTCGCTGTCGGGCTTCATTATACTATTATGGTTTACTGCAATAATGCAGTTTTCTAAAATTTTCGTATTCTCCGTTTTGGAAAGTTATTTACCGGGTGGTGCTTGTTAGAAAGTTCAGATATCGCCACTAACGCTTTTGGGTGGTCCTTCATGAGTACATAATAGGAGTCTAGCATTGAATCTAGTTGTTCGAAAAAACCAGCCCTGTACTGATTAGGAGCATTTATTCCGAAACTGGTTTACAGGTGGTTTCTTCGAGCTAATAAATTCAACAGCTCTTTCTCTTATTTAACAAGCATCTGTATATCTTACTTCCTGTGATGGGGTAGTATACACGGTTATGTATCAGATGTAATTCAATGCCTGTCTAAGGCATATAGCCAAAAGAGTATTTTGTTTTCTGATACATTACCGACCCACTTATACCTATATATTAAAAATATGTAAGTTAACACAGCAGT
This sequence comes from Agelastica alni, assembly GCA_950111635.1. Taxonomy (NCBI): domain Eukaryota; kingdom Metazoa; phylum Arthropoda; class Insecta; order Coleoptera; family Chrysomelidae; genus Agelastica; species Agelastica alni. The sequence continues at coordinate 47,403,387 of OX467711.1, read as the reverse complement.
CATAATTGTCACATCTAATTATTGCTGTCGGGCTTCATTATACTTTTATAGTTTACTGCAATAATGTAGTTTTCTATAATTTTTGCACATATATATATATATATATATATATATATATATATATATATATATATATATATATATATATATATATATATATATATATATATATATATATATAGAGAGAGAGAGAGAGAGAGAGAGAGAGAGATAAAACTAAAATATTTTGCAATTTTGGTCCAGTTTTCTAAATACACCAACTGCATAAATAACTTTGTAATCCCATATAAATATATAGGATTACAAAATTAGATTTGCAGTGAATGAATTAGTTTACCTGTATATTTATAATAAAAAAAAGTTAGACTATCTACAAAAAGAAATGAGATGCCAACAAAAACATAACTAGTAAAAAACACCAAGTCTCGCAACTCAGTTCTTCTACCTTAAAATTTGTGAGATCCATGTTGCCACGTATTTTTTTTGTTCTCTATAGAGTACTCTGCCAGCGGTCTCTCTACTGGCAAATTATGCCCGAGCTCAGCCGTAGAGGGTAGAAGAAAAAAATATATAAAAGTGAGCCGCGCCACCGACTTAGACGGTTCAAGCCGGAAACCCCTAGGTCTTATAGGCACTAGCAGAGCCACACGATAACCAACTAAGATTATAGTGAACCAAATAAATAAAATTATAGCTAAAATATATTGGATACTTTACTAACACAATAAATCAAAGTACACAGCTCAATAGCAACATTATAACAAATATAGTCAAAATTAACAGCTATGGTAAATTTTCTTGCTAAGACAAACCAAAAATTTAAAATTTACAACTTTAAAAAAAATAACCAAAACAAAAGTAAGAGTAACAGACTTTACCAAGTTACCAAAAAAAAAAAACGTAAATAAGTCAACTCCTTAATAATACTAAATCAAACGTTTACATAAGGCTGCTAATTTACTGATGTTTTTTTACCATTTACATAAAGATTTACACTGTCAAAACAATCGAGTTTATTTAAAAATATTTTTTTCAATGGTTGTCCTTTAAAATATCAATATTGTAGGACATTTAAAAATAAGTATGAAGAAAATATTTTTACTTGGACATAAAGAATTATTGAGAAGATTATATTAATCCAAGTTCAGTTTTGGCATATTATTTAATGCAATAAATAAGTTTCCAACAATGTACTATATTAATAAACTAAAACAAAACTTAATCGTGGTGTCAAAATAAGTCACGGCGTTGTATATTTAAAAATAAATCACTTATAACTTTGGGGTATACGAATTCACAAAGTACTATATTATTAAACTAAAACACAACATAATGGTGGTGTCAAAATAAGTCACGGCGTTATATATTTAAAAATAAATCACTTATAACCTTTGGGTATACGAATTCACCACTCCTGTGGCCGGCTTGATTATGGAACGGCACCTGCTAATTAACAATGGCTTCCCTCAAATAAATCCCGCATGCGGATATTTTAACTCGACACCAAAATCCAAAATATCAACAACGAAGGTAAGATAGAATGGTCAAGTTAAAAATTAAGTGGTTTTTTTTCAAAATCCAATTAAGATGGCCCAAATACAGCCAGATATGAAAGAAAACCCGTAGAGGTTCTGCACACGTGTTAATATCACACCGTCCCAAAAACTCTCACCACCACACGACTCCCAAGACTGCCACCAGACGACTGACTCTCCTTCCCAAGCCGGATATCAAGAAATGACACGGAATTGACGTAAACCAAGAATCGCACTCGTCCGTATGGATAGCCAGCCCCATCCAATCTCCATCGATTAACGAAAAATGCCACAGCCATTAATAATCGAATCCTATCACTACAAGGTATGCAACACTATTTACAACGAATGATATATTTAAGTTACAACAAAATACGGTACCTGAGGAATACGAAACTATCAGAGACACAATTAATAATGGAACTGTAGAAGGAAAAAAATAGGCACGTGACAATGTAATACCAATTCGGTTAATTTATTCAGTCCCTACTTAAGTTATTACCTAATAAGCTAACCTAACAACATCTTATAGCATCTTATATCAATATTAAAAATCTTTTATGTTTTAAATAAATTGATTGAGTTGACACGCCATCTACCATCTAATGTCGCTATTTATTTGTCGACACCTTCCCCATGCTGTGTGCACCTCTACAAAAGTCTATTCTCGTTGGTAATGGTAAGTTGTATATTGTCAGATGTTAAGGTAACAGATTAATAAGTAATTGTTACAAATTTGTCAACAGTTTTCTTATTGAATACGAAGTTTCGATGAATTATACATCAACAAAAACTATTAAAAGTGACTGCTATTTATATTTCATTCAAGGGGACTGGTATACCTACTATAAGTAATAAATGGATATTACTTGGTGAGAGCTATAAAAATGTAGTGTGCATTTAAGTTTGTATAAAATAAAGTTGTATACCGATAAAAAAAATTTGTTGCCAACATTGAGCCGTAGTCAGCCTCAGGAGCTATGAATAATAGTTCAAAGTCCGAACAAAGTTGAAATTGAACATAAATAAAACTATGCTGCTATTTAAGTCTAATTTAAACTTTGAGATAGAGCACAAAAGTTTCTTTCGACTGTTAATGAACTTCACCGAATATTTTAAATGAGTTTTCAGCAGGTTGTTATTACCACCCGATATCATTGTATTAATATTTTAGATTATGCATTATAAAATACAAAAATATAAATACAAACGTGGAAATAATTTAAGAATAATCTATTCTTAACTGGAAATATTTAACTAAATTGAGGATTTTAACAAAAATATGGAAAATAACCTAATATAGCAAAATTTAAATGTAGTGCCATTAGGACATTCACCTTAACCCGATGTTGTGTTGAATAAGTTCGACTTATTTTTTTTATAAACAATAATATTATTGCTGAATTGTTTTTTAAAACCAACTCGTGTTTAGCCTTGTCATATCAGCGAATAGCTGGCGTTACTACCAAACACTTGGTGTTAATGTAGATCGCTTAACTCACGTAGCGACCTGCACCAACCTTAATATATACAGGCCCTTGACAGTACCAAAAGCGAGTGGGTACTGTGTATACCCGAGTGAAGAGGCCATAGGCTACTAGCGTACTAGTTGGTGGACAAGTTTTTGTATTAATTATTGAGAGTAAGATAAATCACGAGAGATACACAAGTCGGTTTATCTCTATGTAAGTAGAATTTTTATCCTTGGCAAAACCATCAGACCAACTCTGGTAATTGAAAAAAATTATTTAGTTGTAAAAGCCAGTACAGCGGAATTTGTATAGTTTTTACTTATTTAATAAACAAACATGCTAATAAGCGGCTTTTTAAATAATATAAAATTTCTGGTTTCGTTTAAAACAGAGATTCTTCGTTGGTAATAATTATAATTTTGATTTAATATATATGTGTACTGTTTTTTTGTAGTTAGGTTAGGTTAGGTATCATGTAAGTGGGTCGTAGGTCGCCCCTTCACTACGACCTTTAGTGGGTCTATTGTGACTCACCCCTAGAGGTTACAATTTACCTCACACTCCAGCCCTTCTCACGAAGTTGATGGTTGTATGGGGTGAGATTTTATTAAAATCGGTGGGATCTAGGTTGGTATAACAAAATATATTAAACCTTATTTTTCTCAGGCCGGGCCATAAACAGTTTCGTCTTCCACGCAGCAAAAACCAACAGTCCGTTTGTTGATTCGGACCTACTCTTCCAAGGTGGTATCTTAGACGAGAGTGTCCTGTAAGCAGTCCCGTTAGAATTCGCAGGTCATTTATACTCCATTCTAGTATCTGCTTAGTTGTGTTTCTCGAGGTTTAGGTAAGAAAGCTTTCGAGTAAGTGAAACCTGGTATATCGGATCAGTGCTTGAGTATTTTTCTCTCCGCCCAGTCCGAAATAATTGTTTTGGCGGCACCTGTAGTGACTCAAAAGACCGGTTCTGATCCAGTGAACGCAGATTCGGCTCCCTTGCTCCTTGCGAGGGTGTCGGATTTTTCATTTTCCCACACCCCTGGTGCCCAGGTACCCACAGCAGGGTCACTCTGTTGTTTGCACCAAGGTACTCCAAGGATTTGATGCAATTCCATACAAGTTGTTTGTAGTTAAGTTGGAAATATGATTGTTACCAACGAATAGCTAATAACGGGCCAACGCATAACGAATAGCGGGTCATGAATATTGAATTACGGATTAGCAAATAACGGATAACTGTTTATTATGAAAATGCAGAAATAGTTAAGAAGAAAAAATTAAGAGATCTATGAATAAGAGCTGGAGAGCTGCAAATGTAAGATGAAATTACCTAAAGGATTAGTTACCAACGAAATAACCCCTATAAACACAAGTAGTCTACTGTTAATACCAAGTTAACTGATAAGCCCTGGTAATGTTTTATATGGATGGTTAAATTCTTGAATTACCATAGCCTGAATACACAGTCTAAGTTCTTTTTTTAATTTATGTGCCAATTATAACTCCCAGAAGTACACCTGAATATCCCTAAAAATAAGGGTGGCGGGAAAAAACTTTTATTACAAACGTTTTGGGAATTTAAAACGGTGATCTGATGGTGACCTTAAATTTGACCTTGAGCGAGACTTTAAAGGGTATTTAAAGGTCAACGTGATTTTTTTTAAAGGAACCCTTATTTTTGACACCGGATTCAGAAAGAACATTAAATTCTACGTCTAAAACGTTATATCAAATTTTTATGGCCCTTATAACTTCATTTGAAGGTTAAATTCTAAAAAAACTTGTGTATTTAAGATTATTTCGAGGTTATAAAGTTATTTTGGGGATGATTTGCATCGAAGTGTATATCAATACTCCTTAGTGCTTTTGAATTAAATTACATTTTATTTTGACACATGTTTGAAAACTCAATCCGATTTTATTTAAAAAACGTTAAACTCAAATAAAAGCTCTTGGTGCAATGCAATACTCTTTAAAATTGGAATGTCAAATATTAAACAATATTTAAATCGGATTAGAATTAAAAATTTTAATTTTATTTGAACGTGGATATTTAAATAAAAAACTTACCTTATACCTTGATTTCACACTTCGCGTTTAAACTTCCTCTCAATTTGATACAAACCGAAACCCCACTGTGCAATATACCCAAACAAAGTAAAATGGCAGAACTACTCCACAAAACAAAATTAATTGTTTGGGATGAGAGTACTATGACTCATAAAGGGGGTTTCAAAGCTCTAAAAAGATCCTCACAAGATGTTAGAAATAATAATTGTCAAATGGGAAGAGTAACTGTATTGTTAGCCGGCGATTTTCGGCAGACTTTAACAGTAGTGCCCAAAGAAACGCGAGCGGACGAAGTTAAAGAGTGAAGCGGTCTCATTTGTGACAAAACTAAGCCTTACCAAAAATATGAAATTCCATTTTAGGGGAGATGTTACTGCCGGAGAGTTTTCAGACCTGTTGCTTAAAATAGGAAATGGTGATTTCCCGGAACTGGATAATAATATAATTCTCCCTACAAAGTTAGGTACAATTGTTTCCTCTGTAGAAGAGCTTTTGGCTAAAAATTACTCAAACATTAATAATATTTACGATAAACCTGCAGAATGGCTATGCGAGCGTGCTATCCAAACACCAAAAAACAAACAAGCCTCAGTTATAAATAAAATACTTTTGAGATAATTTGAAGGGGTTGAATATCAATATAAACATTGCATCGCAATGTAATCGAGGCAACTATACTGACAGGTTGTTATCGAGGAGAGTCTATATTTATTCCTAGGATTTCACTAACACCATCAAATTACACTTTCGATTTAAAGAGAGTGCAGTTTTCTATCAAAGTCTGCTTCGCCATAAACATAAACAAAGCTCAAGGCCAAACTCTTAAGGTAGCAGGAGTAGACTTAAAAGAAATCTTCTTCTCCCACGGCCAGTTGTATGTGGTGATTATGTGATTATGATTATTCGCAGTTCTTTGGATACGTGGTAGGCAGCTTTTATATCTTTAACTAATTCTGTAAAGGGGGATATGGAAAGACTGTTATTTCTAGTGGTACGTGAAGGCACTTGAAGAAGTATCCTGGTTAGTAGCTCAGAGCAGTTTAGCTTTTTGTTTAGGATATAATGAGGGAATATCAAGGGAGAATAATAAGTCTCTCTAGTTTCTCCTTGTGATGGTAGGTTTGGGGTTACCTCAGTTTAAATGTGGCCAGGGAATAATTGTAGTTTGAAATTTACCCAATTAAAAAATTTATGCTAAACATGTTCAATTCTATCTATATGGATTTTGTTAAGAAGTACTTTAAAAGTACTCATAAAAAAGAAAATCGTTCATCTCGATAACTCTTCCACAAAGAAGCATCTCAGTGAGCTGGCTGCAGGACGATTGTACAACTTAATTACTTTTGCATCATTGGACAATATGTTTTTATGTCGATCTTAACTATTTTGAATAGCACATATTTAGAGATGTAGAAAGCCTGGCTGGATTGGTTGGCTACATAAGCCAATCAAAGAACGCAAACTAGAGAGTTGGCACGACAATTATGTTGCTGCGCAATATAAATCCACCAAAACTATGCAATCCACCAAAACATTGCATCGCAATGTAATCGAGGCAACTATACTGACAGGTTGTTCTCCAAGAGAGTCTGTATTTATTCCTAGGATTCCCCTAACACCATCAAATTACCCATTCGAATTCAAAAGAGTGCAGTTTCCTATTAAAGTCTGCTTCGCCATAACCATTAACAAAGCGTAAGGTCAAACTTTTAAGGTAGCGGGAGTAGACTTGAGAGAAATTTGCTTCTTCCACGGCCAGTTGTATGTGGCATGCTTCAGAGTAAGCGCACAGAGTAGCCTGGTGATTCTAGGACCCGAAGGAAAAAAAAATATTGTGTACAAAGAAATGCTGCGGTAGGTGTTGTATTTTGATTTCGTTGTAAAAATATAATACTCCCGTGTCACTTTTACCAGATCAAAGGCCGTGTTCATAAAATATAACAAATTTTATTTTATTTTCTCTAGTAATACCACTAGAGGTCAAAAAATTTCCGGATATTAATTTGACCTCGCAAGGTATTCGGTAAAAAAATTCCACACCGAATTGTGGTGGAAAATTAAATATTTTTAAATTTTTTTTTTCGATTCTCAATAATGCAAACTATTTTCTTCTTCAAGTCACCAGCAAAAAATTAGATGTGTGGTCTACTTGATTGTTGAGGTGCCATGGTAACCAAGTAAGACCATAACCTCAAAATTATTATTTTACTTTTGAAGCTGTCAAGTGGCACGACGTAAAAAAATGATTCGCTTCGGTCAAAAAAGCAGAGAAAATATTCGCCAGGAGATTGAGCAGTTGACACCCGTGAATACCAGGAAATCGAAGTCAAGCGTATGGAGGCAGTTTACAAACTTTTGCGCAGAAAAATCGTATAATTTCAATAGAGCGGGTAAACCTGTGGAAGCATTGGCGCTTATTCTCGAAGACAATGGGTTCATCATGCGAAAAAGAACTCCGAAGACTACAAGGAGAGTGTTATCAAAGTTTTATGGAATTCCTCAGTCAAGCAGTAGCAGGAATATTTTTTTAAAAAGTATAATCGCAAATTTAATCCATTCTTTGACATACAATTTTTGAACGCAAGAGCTGCAAGATTCAACCAAGAGAAAGGAAAGTTCATCTGCACTATCATCAGACGAGCTAAGAAAAATTATTGAGTTTTGGGACGTAAACACTCCGGAAGGACTGCAGAACAAGTTTTTTCACGTCGCTGCTCATGAATTGGCCTGGAGAGGAAATGAAGGAGCGCCAGCTCAACTTGAATTTTTTGTGGAGAAAATTGACAATAAAGGGGAACCAACAAAAATGGTCTGTTATTGTAAACGTCAAAAAATTTCCAGTATAATTCGCTGTTGAGTATCCCACGAGAAAAAAATTCCCACTAAAATACTTCCGTTATCGTGGTGATCTGTCAAAATAACGTATTCTGATTGGTTCAAAATTCTTCTTCTTCTTTTTCTTAAGACATTTGTCTTGTTTTTCCTCATATATTAGCACTCATAGCAGCCGCAACTGGGATTCTGATGTCCAGCTCTCGTGCCACCTCTTGGGCGGTCGTCCTGGTGGTCTGTTACCTTCAGGCTTGTTGTGCTTAGCAGCTCTTACGAGGTGGTTTCCAGGCATTCTGTCCACATGATCCCTCCAAGCTCTCTTTCGGACTCTGGACCATCTTACTACATCTTGAATGCCGCAGGTAGCTCTGATGTCTTCGCTCCTCTGCCTGTCGAGTAAAGTATGTCCTGTTATGGTCCTTAGGGTTCTCATTTCGGCTGCTCTTAAAATTCTCTTTGTTGCTGCTGTTTCTGCCCTCGTTTCAGTAGCGTAGGTCATTACCGGTCTTACGCAGGTCTTATAGATTCTTGTTTTGCTCGCTATAGACATGTGCTTGTTCCTCCATATCACATCTCGTAGGAATCCCGATAGTCTTGCTGCTTTGATTGTTTGCGACTTGACTTCCGACTCAAGATCACGGTTACTGGTTATTTGAGCACCCAAGTATTTAAATGACATAACCTGTGCCACGCTCTTGTTATATAATGCCAGTTTACATCTTTTGGGATATCGTGATATTGTAAGAGATTGTGTTTTTTCTTGCGAGATGATCATGTTATACTGTTGTGCAGTTTGCTCGAATTTAAATAGCATTCTCTGTAAATTGTCCTCGTCTTGCGATATAATGACCGCATCATCAGCATAACGGATTATTTTAAACTCCTGATCTCCCATCCTGTATCCTTTTCCCGCCGTTTTGACTTCGTCGATTATTTTATCCATGACGATGTTGAACAAAATAGGGCTAAGGCTATCTCCTTGTCTTATACCTGTTGATATGTCTATCCTTTTTGTTAGCTTCTGTTCAACTCTTATAAACGTAGAATTTCCGGTATTCAATTCTTTAATTAATGCGATAAGATGAGAGTCCAAATTTCTTTCCTCGAGCAGTGCAAGCACATCCTTCTGTCTGACTCTATCAAAAGCCTGTTTTAGATCAATAAAACACATGTAAGCCACATTGTTGTATTCTATTGCTTTTTCAGCTATCTGTCTAAGAATAAAAATCCCGTCGATGGTGGATCTATTTTGTCGAAACCCTTGTTGCTCCTCATTAATTCCAGTCTGTGCCACCTGTTGGGCTATGATCTTTGTCAGTAGCTTCGATGTTGTACTTAACAGACTTATTCCCCTATAGTTGTTCATATCTATTTTGACACCTCTCTTAAACAATGGTATTGTAATGCTTTCTTTCCATTGTACTGGAATTTTCTTGTTTTTATATATTTTGTTGAATAGCAATGTGATTTGTTCCATCGACGTAGGCCCACCATATTTTATAAGTTCATTGTTTATGTTATCTAATCCAGGTGACTTTTGATTTTTTAGTTTTGACACTGTTAGGTTGATGTCTCTTGTACATAGGGTCTGCTCTATGGGGTTACCGTCTGCATTGTTGATTTGTTCTTCCATTACTGGTTTTGTTTCCTGGCCAGAATCGCTGTACAGCATACGAAAATGGGACTTCCACTGTTCCGTTGGTTCAAAATTGCAGGTGTGGAATTTTCATGTTTATTTAACATTTAAATCCCTGCACTATAATAAAGATTGTTAAATTTTATAAGTATTCAAACATTTTAACACAATAATTTATATGTTATAACAAAATTAATAACGTAAAAAACCAATTAAAAATCCTATTGGAACCATTTTCTACTTCTACGCGGACAAAGTTGCAAGCAAAAGCTAGTTTTTAATAAATATCTGAAAACCCCAATAATGTCACTTTTTCATTTTCACCGATAGCAATCAGTAACAGATAAATTGATAAATTGAAGTAAACGACGAGTGAAATATATCCCGGCACTGTGTTGCTGTTACTTCGAAAGTGAATTAATGGAATTTCTGGAAAACGGCCTGATTAAACGGAACTCTTCGAACTGGAGCATGGTTGGAAACCCAAAAGACATCCATTCTCAATTATTCTCACAATTATAGTTACGTTTGAAATATATCTGGAGCTTTCATTCGGATTTTACAGAGAACAAGATATCCTGCAGTTTTCCCTCGTTCATTACCAACTAAAGCCATAAAAACTTGTCACAATGATGTTTAAGAAATAGAGAGGGTCGTAATGAGCTAATTTAAGAAATTCCTTTCGGAAGAATGTTTTAAGGAATTCTTATAGATTGGATAACTAAAATTAATTAACGATTTGTAAAATATTTTAAAATGTATTTTAGGATGACCCTAAAACATTTTCATTAAAAATATTATCATTTATTTTAAATAAGACAGTTTAAACCTCGAAAATACCTAGATAGAGAGATAAAAATAAAGAAAAACAAACAAGAAATAATATAAATTATACCAGAAAACACATTACAAATTTGTATATTATAGGATTTGTATTTGTATTTTAGGATGACCCTAAAAAATTTTCATTAAAAATATTATTATCATTTATTTAAAATTAGAAAGTTTAAACCTCGAAAATACCTAGATAGAGAGATAAAAATAAAGAAAAACAAACAAGAAATATTATTAATTATACCAGAAAACACATTAAAGATTTGTAAAATATTTTAAAATGTATTTTAGGATGACCCATTAAAAATATTATTATCATTTATTTTAAATTAGACAGTTTAAACCTCGAAAATACCTAGATAGAGAGATAAAAATAAAGAAAAACAAACAAGAAATAATATTAATTATACCAGAAAACACATTAAAGATTTGTAAAATATTTTAAAATGTATTTTAGGATGACCCTTAAAAATTTTCATTAAAAATATTATTATCATTTATTTTAAATTAGACAGTATAAACCTTGAAAATACCTATATAGAGAGATAAAAATAAAGAAAAACAAAAAAAAATTAATTATACGATAAAACACAAAAGATTTCACCACTTAAGTTATAAAAAATAAAAAGCATCACCTTTATTTTCGATTTGTTCTTCATTGTGTTTTTTTTTTACATTTTGGGTGCCTTACTAGTGCCTTATTAGATGGATACAATCTATGCTAAAAAGCAAAATCATTGTGGCGACTCTTGGGGGAGGGACAGTCAAGATGACAGTAGGTAAAGGTTGTCTTCAAGCCTTTGAAATGTGGCTACATAGACGTATGCTCCGAATCTCATGGGTAGCCAAAGAGACAAATGAAGCGGTTTTAATTAGAGCAAACGCCATCCGAGAACTACTAATAACCGTTAAATGCCAAAAGCTGTCCTATCTAGGTCACATACTCAAAGGTGATCGTTACCGTATCCTTTAATTTATAATGAAGTGCAAGATAAAAGGCTGTAAAGGATTCGGTAGAAGACAAGCCTCATAGTTAAGGAATCTTAGAGAGTGGACCGGAATTCAAAGCGCAGAACAACTCTTTAGAATCGCCAAAGACAAAGCACAGCTCGCCATTGTGATTGCCAACATCAGAAGGACCTGATATGGCACCAAAAGAAGAAGATTAACGAAGAAGGTCCCCAGCATAAAATATTTTATAAAAAAAAAATAAATGGATCAAGTCGTTAATTCTAAATTACATTTGAAAGCAAGTTTAAATACAATATAAAAATTAAAAATTATTTTTACCAATTATAATATACACTTAAGAACTCCAAATACATAGTATAACTGCAGTCGACCTTTTTCTGCTATCTAAACTCCATAAAATTTAACTAACAATGCGTTAAATATATAAATTTTATCTACATTAATCGATAAAACGTTCGATGGGACGGCTTAATACCAGGACCGGCTTTAAAAAATTGTTGATAAAAATAGGAGAAAAAATTATAAGACCTTTAATGACATATGCATGTGAAACATGGCTGATGACAAAACAAAATGAGAACCGACTAAAAATCGCAGAACGAAGAATTTCTTAGAAGGATATATGGACCAATCAAGGACAACGCTACAGAACAGTACAAAATTAGAACTAACAGGAAAGTGCAAGAACCATATAACCCACCAGATATCGAAAAAAATAAATGCAGAGAGATTGAGATGGGCCAGACATGTGAAGAGACAAGACCAACGTGTCGTAAAACTGGTGTGGGAAGAGACTTCGGTAGGAAAGCGGCCGCTGAAAAGGCCAAGGATGCGGTGGAAAGATAATATTGCAGCGGACTTATGGACCCTAAATGTCCAACGACCAAAAGAACTTATGATGGACCGCAGCAAGTGGAGGCAAATTGTAATGTCATCGAAGACTTACCCCGGGTTGTAAGCTACAGAGAGAGAGAGAGAGAGAGAAAGATATTTATTTAGCTTTCTCAGCTATTTATATACATATTATTACATTACATTATTACAATAATTTACATTATTACATAACATTATTATTTACATTATATCACTATTAAAACAATATATTCTCTTAACATTCTTTTGAACTGCTTAATTTTTCCACAAACTTTTATTTCATTTGGCAATGCATTATACATTTTTACACCTTCATAGTACATACTTTTTTGTGTACTCTTTATTTTTCTAAAATGTATAACTATATTTTTGGCCTGCCGTGTTTCCCTACCACTCCTGGATGCTACTAGTTGCAAACGATTTTTTAATTCTTTTGGGACCAAATTTTTTAGTGATTTAAATATATATACACATTGTAGTGCAATCTTTGCCTTACAGACATAAATTGCACCGCATTTAGCATCTCTTCCACCTTCGTATAGCGGTTGCACTGTAATATTACTCTTAACGCTCTGTTTCTCCCATATTAAATAACAGTGTTGCACAGTACTTAAAATGTGGTGCTATAATTAACTTGTAAATGGTACATCTCGCATACGCAGAATCATTATGCCCCATTCTGTTTAAAAAACTCGTTTTTTTTCCTATCTTTTTTATCATATACTCACAGTGGTCCTTAAATCTTAGCTTTTCATCAATAATAATGCCTAGGTATTTCATTGTCTTAACTTTCTCTAATTCCGTTTCATCTAGACACTTGAGTTCAAAATTTTCACTCACAATTTTTCTTGCACTACTAACAATCATATATTTTGTTTTCTCCGCATTCATTTTTAATTTAATTTTGATCATCCACTGTTCCACTATACTTAATGCCATATTCATTTTAACCTCCACTTCCGCACTTCCCAATCCAGTTACATATATTACTGTGTCATCAGCAAACATTTTTATACTGCACCCCTCTGGACATAGATTAACTATATCATTTATATATATAATAAACAATAACGGCCCTAATACTGACCCTTGCGGCACCCCATATTCATTGCAGATAACGTCAGACCATGTAACATTGAATCTTACTTGCTGTGTTCTATTTTTTAAGTACGTACTAAACCATTCTAGTACCCTATCTCTAACTCGGTATTGGTGAAGTTTGTCTAATAGTATTTCCCTGTCTACTATTTCAAATGCTCGTTTCAAGTCCTTGAAGATAAATCCTTCTATTTTTCCTTCACCGATGTTTACTTTCCATTCGTCTATAACAGTTTGAATCGCCGTTTCACACGAATATTGCTTCCTGAATCCTGATTGATGTTCTGTTATAATGTCATTATCTTCTAAGTATTTTTCAATTTGCTTCTTCACTACTAATTCAAGCACCTTTTCATATAGAGGCAACATATTAATTGGTCTGTACTGACTTGCTTTCGTGGCTTTATTAATCTTTGGGATCGGTATAATCGTGGATGTTTTCCAGCTGTCCGGGCAACATTTTTCCAGTAGAGATCCATTAATTATTTCTAAGAATTCCTCTTTTATTGCATTAAACGCCATTTTTAGAATATCACTTGATATTCCCTCTTCCGTTACTTTTTTTTTCGGGAGTCCCATTACTATCTTTTCCAGTTTCTCTATTTCAATAGGATTAAAGTTTTCCATAATGCTATCCTTATTCATTTTAACCCTTGTTATGATCCTTCTTCTATTAGGGCTTCCAGATGTATATTTTATTGAGTTAACTATGTTACTTATACTTTGCACATAATACACATTAAATTTATCTGCTATATTTTCTCCCATTATATCATCCAATATCTCAGAATCTATATTCTCTGTCTCTTTTACTCTTATAGCTTCTCCTTTAATTACTTCTTTTAATGTTTTCCACATCTTTGTCGAATCTTTTTTATTATCATCTATCATCTTTTCATAATATTGCTTCTTCTTATCTCAGATTAATTTAACTACGACATTTCTTTCTACTTTAAACTGCCGCCATTGATCTTCTGAGCCAGTGACAATTGCTACTTTATAAGTTTCATCTCTTCTTCTCGTTGCTTCTTTTATATCTTCAGAGTACCATTTTTTCCCTTTCCATACCCTTGGTATCTTAACTATTCTTCTAGGTGCAAACGTATCTAATGCTCCTACTATGTTATCAACAAACATTTTTGCTCTCTTGTTTATCTCCACCTCTTGTACTGCTTAACCTCCTTATAAATTCCTTCATATCAATTTTCTTGTTTCATATTCCCTGCACTTATTATTTTCTTTCTTACTTCCCAATGCGACTTTTATCCACCCATGGTCCGTTATCTTTATCTCATGTACTACCTGTACTTGTGCATTTATATTCGCAAACAGTAAGTCTATAGTAGTTCTACTGCCTTGCGTTATTCTTGTTGGCTCGTTAACATATTGTTCCATCCCTAGGCTCTGCATTACTGTTATTAATTTTTTTTCGTAGAAAGTTTCTACTGCAACATCTATATTAAAATCACCTATCATCAAACAAGTACCTTTTATTGTTAATTCCTCTGCTATATTTTCAATATGTCTTACAAAGTCAGCATCCGAGGCACTTGGTGAGAGAGAGAGATAGAAAGAGAGAGAGAGAGAAAGAGAGAGAGAGTGAGAAAGAGAGAGAGAGAGGGGGGGGGGGAAGAGATCGACTAGGGACCAAATTTCACTATTGTCACCTACAATTTTGAACGGGTCTCAGAATTAAAATACCTTGGCGCAGTCATTACAGCAGACAACAACATGAATAAAGAAATGAAGGCCCGCATACAAAGTGGTAATCGCAGAACGGGTGGCAATGCTAAAATAGAGATGGGCTGGCCATTTGATGAGTACAGATGATAATGGATGGATCAGAAAGACAACTGAGTGAAGGCCCAGAACAACTAAAAGAAACCCATGACGACCAATGTTGGAATGATGACATCGAAAAACTGGCAGGTACCCAATGGATGAGTCAGACGACCGACAGAAGCGAATGACAACGAATTGGAGAGGCTTATGTCCGAAGATGGACGGAGACAAGCTGAGGATGATGATGATGATACAGAGCGGTAACAGATGCTATTATACACTAAGAGAACTGTTTCAATCGAGAATAATGTCACGATTCTTAAAACTAAAACTGTACCATGCTACTATAAGACCGGTAGTCATGTACAGATGTAAAGCGTGGACCCTAACCAAAGCAAACAAAGACGTTCGATCAAAAAATATATGAAACAACCCAGGATCCTAGTTAAAGCGATTAACACAGAACTCATCAAATATCTGGAGAAATTTGAGATAATTCATATGGATTTCGACAACTTCGGTCTACTGAAGATTTGCTGGCTTATGTCACTCAGCTTTGGACAAACACTATTAAAAAGTTTGGTGAATCCTGTGCAATAGCCTTGGATATACCTAAAGCCTTTGACCGCGTTTGGCACCAGGCATTGTTAAGTAAATTATCTGCCTACGGTCTCCCAACCAAACTGCGCCAATGGCTCTTGAGCTTTATGCAAGATCGCTCCTTACATGTGGCAGTTGACGGTATTTCTTCTTACAGTTTCGCAGACGATAGCACACTTGTCTCAACTTTCACATCCTATCGATCACTTTCGGTGAATGATACAAATAGACTCAGGCAGGAACAGGTTGATTCTATCAATAGAGATCTTAAAGCAATCGTCGAGTGGGGAACCAACAATCTTGTTCAGTTCAACGCCCAAAAAACACAAAAGTGCCACTTTTTCCAAGAAAGTGAATTCCTCAAATCATCCCATCACAATGTCCGGAAATACCCTTGAACCAAGTCTCGCCATCTCGATTTTGGGAGTCACGGTGTCCAATAATATGTCTTGGCATGACCATGTTGCTAACATCGCAAAGTCGGCAAGCCAGAGGCTAGGTTTTCTGTGGAAAGCCAGAAAGTTTTTTACTCCTGATCAACTGTTGACGACGTACAAGGCTCAAATCCGGCCTCTACTGGAGTATTGACGCCTTTCAATAGTACCTCATTCATTTTTAGCAAAAAAGTTAGATGATGATGGGTTTTCGATTACGTGCCAAAGGAGTAGGAAATAAAGTGCCTCGAGTTTTACACACTCATTTATTTTGTTTGGAGCCGTATAAATCGAGAAACTGCCCTAGTTTTATCGTTAATTACTAAGCACTCGAGTTTGCATCGAAATCGCTAAAAGAGCACTTCTTTGTTAACTTGTCAACTCTTGTTCTACAAAGAAAGTTCAAATATCACGGCGTACCTGCAGATTAGCTGAAAACCACAAAGAAACGCGACATAAAGTTATCTAATTTATTTCGTAATTATATTCCTCAAACAGTTGTTAAAACAAAAATGTCTTTGTAACATCTGCACAAAATTAAATTTTTTCGACGGAAAATTTCCATGTTTATTTTTTCAATTTTTTCCACCAAGTTTTTTAAAATTAATTATTCATACAAATAATTGTTTTAAAAATCATCGGTTACCCCGGATGCAAAAATACCTACAAACATGCGCACATGGAAATAAACTAAGGATAAATAGGAAGACACGACAGCCGTATCTTCCAAAGAAAAAGCGGATCTGCTGGCCGAAATGTTCAGCTCTAACTCAACCCTCGATACCAATGGAAAACAACCCCCGACGATACCTAGAATAAACGCATCAATGCCTGAGGTCACTATCCGGAAAATCCTACGAAATCTTGACTCTAATAAGGCAGTAGGACCAGATGGAATTCCGACAATTGTCCTGAAGAACTGTGCTCAAGAGCTCACCCCAGTTCTCTGTAGACTCTTCAAGTTATCATACAACAAAGGAGTATTTCCGTCCATGTGGAAAAACGCTAAAGTCCAACCGATTCCGAAAAAAGGAAAGAAGACCATTCCTGCAAATTATCGCTCTATTGCATTGCTCTCAGTCATATCCAAAGTTATGGAAAAAGCGATTAACACAGAACTTATCAAATATCTAGAGAAATTTGAGATAATCCATGACAGACAATATGGATTTCGACAACTTCGGTCTACTGGAGAATTGCTGGCTTATGTCACTCAGCTTTGGACAAACACTATTAAAAAGTTTGGTGAATCCCGTGCAATAGCCTTGGATATACCTAAAGCCTTTGACCGCGTTTGGCACCAGGCATTGTTAAGTAAATTATCTGCCTACGGTCTCCCAACCAAACTGCGCCAATGGCTCTTGAGCTTTATGCAAGATCGCTCCTTACATGTTGGCAGTTGACGATATTTCTTTTGATGCGTTTAAAACTAATGCCGGGGTCCCCAAGGGTTCCATCCTGTCCCCCACCTTATTTCTTTTACACATCAACGACTCTTGAAAACCACCACGAACCCCATTTACAGTTTCGCAGACGATAGCACACTTGTCTCAACTTTCACATCCTATCGATCACTTTCGGTGAATGATACAAATAGACTCGGGCAGGAACAGGTTGATTCCATCAATAAAGATCTTAAAGCAATCGTGTCGAGTGGGGAACCAACAATCTTGTTCAGTTTAACGCCCAAAAAACACAAAGTGCCACGTTTTCCAAGAAAGTGAATTCCTCAAATCATCCCATCACAATGTCCGGAAATACCCTTGAACCAAGTCCCTTCATCTCGATTTTGGGAGTCACGGTGTCCAATAATATGTCTTGACATGACCATGTTGCTAACATAGCAAAATCGGCAAGCCAGAGGCTAGGTTTTCTGTGGAAAGCCAGAAAGTTTTTTACTCCTGATCAACTGTTGACGACGTACAAGGCTCAAATCCGGCCTCTACTGGAGTATTGCTCGCACATTTGGGGTTCAGCACCAAGGCATTCTCTTCTAGATTCCATTCAGAAAAGAGCCATTCGCTTGATAAACAGCTCAACTCTCACAGATACCCTTTACCCTCTAGAACATAGAAGAAGAGTTGCAGACCAGTCATTGCTCTACAGATATTTCCATGGCAGATGCTCCAGAAAAATAAAAACTCTTGTACCATTGTACCAGCATTGGCCACATTCGGCCGAAGAACTCGGCACGCTGATCAGTCTCACCCATTTAGTCTCAAGATTGACACTACTAGGACCAATCTTTATCAAGAATCCCTCTTTTACAGGGCTGCTACGGAATGGAATAAGCTTCCAAAATCAGTTTTTCCAGAGAACTATGACCTACAATATTTTCATAAAAAAAAAAAAAAAAGTTAGATAATAAACACGTGGTACCAAAAGTTTTGGATCACCCAGTTTTAGTGATAAATTTGATTCCACTAAGATTTAAACTATTATCTTCATCTTCTGGTGCCGTCTTCTACTAAAGGTTGGCGATCATTCTGGCTATCTGTATTTTGGAGACCACTGCGGGAAATAAAGATCTGGTACTTTTACTATACCACTCTCTCAAGTCCTTAAGCCACGATGTCTGTCTTCGTCCTGGTGTTTGTCGCCCTTCAATTTTCCGTATATTAATAGTTAAAGAAAGCGGCATTTCTCGCCCTTTATAACATGTCCGAAGTATTCCATTTTTTGTCGCTTCACTGTTTTTAAGATCTCGGTCGTTGTATTTAGACATAACAAAACATCAGTATAGCGTACTCTATCAGTCCAGGAAATCCTAAGTATGCGACGATAAACCCACATTTCAATCTTCTTGCAATGTCGGTACAACAGTGTCCATCCCCCTAGTCCATAAAGCAATATGGGAAATATTTAGCATTTGGCCAGGCGTAGTCTTAAACTTAGATTCAGTTGTCTACACGTGAAAAGCTGTTTCATTTTTATAAATGCACTTTTGGCTTTTTCAACGCGGATCCGTATTTTCTGTCCAATGTCTCATTCACTGTTTAGGTAACATTCGAGGTATTCATAGTGATTGATTCTCTCTATTATTTCTTGGCCAACTGACAATTGTACATTTCCAATATTCTGCTTGCTACATATCATTAATTTGGTCTTTTTTAAATTTAGTATTAAACCACTAAGGGCCTACAGAAGAATGCTGCAAACAGAACACCGTACTAACGTGACGGTTCTTAAAAAATTAAAAATAAGCACAAGGCTATCAACCAGGATAAACCAATCATGCCTATGGTATTTTGGACACATTTCAAGAAGAACGAATGGGCTGTAAAACTTATTAAAGAGGAAAAAATCAATAGTAAACGACCAAGGGAAAGGTTTTCGACGCGCTGGGTAGACCAAACCAAAGAAATCATTGGTCACGGTCTGCAAAAAGCTTCTCTTGCAGCTCAAGACAGAGAAGGATGGAGTACTACGATCCGAGCAATTGAGACATGATGTCATCATACTCTCTCGAGATTAAAAGGAAAAGAGAAAGTGTTTAACCACTAGCATTACTAGCCTAGCTAACTCCTGTTTATAACCATTGCAGATCCTCAAAAGAACTGCTCAATAATACTTTATCACCAGCGTAGCGAATGTTATTTACTGGTACACCATTTACGAAAATTCCATTTTCATTTTCAGACGGAGCTTCGGACAAAATAGATTCCTAGATAGATAGACTCCTCTCTGAATTTCTACCTCATCCGATACATGGTTCTCCACCTGAACAGAAGCTCGTTGATTCCAATATGAATTAGCGATAATTCTCATGTCACGCTAATCCAGCCCGATGTTTTGAAGGTTTTGTAACATTTTGAAATATAGTACCTTATCAATTATTATAATATGATATAATAGCCTTTTTTCACAATCTTTATTGGCAAAGAATAAATTTAATGTGTCAATGTACAGGGTGACGTAAAAAACTATTCATTACATATGTTTTATTAATCAATTGGTTAATTACATCTTACAATTACCACAATAAATATTACTAATACAACCTTTCGCGTTTAATTCGTCTCTCCATGCTCATAATTAACTTATCTCTTAAATTAACCCATGGTCTGAAAGGGTAGATTTTGCTATTCTTCAATTCCAACTCTTATCAGCCACTGCCTGGTCAGTGGAGGCTGTGGACGTCGAGCAATGACCCTTTTAATCATATCCAGGAATATTTGATGGGATTTAAGCCTGGCAACATAGGGAGCCCCTTCATAAATCCATAAAATCAAAATGTAGAAAAGAAGTTTGTGGATAAATGCATTGTAATAGAAAAAAACTGTATATCTTAACCAGATAGGACCTACATAAGATAGCGTATCAGCTGGCAGTCAAGAATGGTATCTGTAAATAGTTTAAAGAGTGATTTGAAGGTAGATGTTGACTTTGGAAATTATTAATACGTAATCATTAAATTTTATCAATACATCAGCCGAAAAAAGCCTTTCAAGCAAGAGCTAATGGATTTACAAAACAAAAAATGAATAAAAATGCTTTGTTATCAGGAAGAGTGCTAAAAAGAAAATACTTATTACTCTTGAAACGAGACGAGGCCAGTATTTTTAAAATTATGCAGCCAAAATCTTACTTTTAAAGTGAAACTTCTTTAGGCTCGTTGAGAGTGAAATTTAAAGGTTGCGTCACGGCAATACCGTCATGAAGCCGTCACGATTTTGGATTTTAAAAGACGGAGAAAGAATTTAGTGAGAATTGTACCGATGTAAGATCATTATCAAATAGTGTAAATATTAAACTTAAAAATAAAAAGAATATAATTTTTAATATATGTTAATTTTTTTTATAAAAATCTTTTCAATACTATGCCTCAATCCTTAAAAAAGGTAATTATTTATCTATCTGTGTGGCTTCGTCATTGCTGTTTAACTTATACATAGACAATTGTTTAAAATATTTGAAAGAGAGTGTGTATGGATTAAAAAGAAATGATTTGATCGTCAAATGCCTTCTTTACGCCGATGATCAAGTCATATTAGGGTCATCTGAAAAAGAGTTGCAGGCGATGATTAATGTTTAAAATGAAAATAAATGTAAGAAAAACGATAGTTATGGTTTTTAACAGAGAAGAAAACATGACAAACTGTAAAGTTCTGATTGAGGGAGAAAGAGTGGAACAAGTAAATGAATTTGTGTACTTGGTTTCAAAGTTTACGAGAGATAAAAAGTATGATAGTGACATTGAGCGAAGGGTGTTGGCAGGAAGGAAAACGAATAAATGGGGCACTGCATAGCTTTATAAATAGCCAAAAAGTGTCAAAAATGGCACGTCTGGCTGTGCATAAAGGAGTGTTGGTTCGTACCTCTATGGGAAAAAGGCGTGACTATATTATGTATATAGGTATGTATTTCTAATTACTTAAAATATTTAGCATTTAAAGCACTTGTGAAATTTTAAAGCAGCGCTTTTATGTTTTGGTGTCAGGAAATGCCCTCAAGATTAGGAACTTACTATATTTGTCGGTATTGTCTCAGTATTATAACAATGTTTTACATACATACATATAGTCACGCCTTTTTTCAGTAGTAGTAGGCAGAGACCACTTATTTTCACTAGTTACGGTTCTTGCACACATCTTTTGCTTCTTCTACTTTTATTAGCGCTTTCATACATGCTCGTCGGTTGCTGGTTCTCTTGATCTGGCCTTTCTTCAAAACAGTGTTGATCGAATCGACTTACGTTTGCCAAGGTCGACGTTTACCGACTTGCTCATTTACACGTTTTACCAGCAATTTATTTAAATGTCTATAAGGGTTACCTACTGGTATTTACACCAAAACATACAACAATGCCTTGTTTTACTAATTTTACCTGTTATTAAAACATCAAACTGCTTAAATCTATTAAAAACTCACGGTATTGGCACACTTACATAAAATTCAAATAATGAGTCACGTGAAGGGTCATGAAGTCCGCTTCCATCCAACTTTAAGCATCCGTACAGAGTAGCTTGTTCCTCTTTGTTTAATATTCAAAGTTAAAAACAGTCAGCTTACGTTGTCATGATACACAAAGTATTATGCAACATTTCTCTGAATTGTAAAAAAAAAACATATTCAATTATTTTTATCTTGATTGCCCTGATAAAAAATAAAATTAAAAAATTTGTCTTGAATAATTAACGGCATTTCATACCCGAGCTAATTGTCTCTAAAAATTAACGCATTAATTAAATTTGTTTTAGTGTTGTGCCTAATAATTTAAACTTTAATGAATTGTTAGCGTTTTTATTCCATTTTTTTTAATTAGATGTTTTAGGATATTTAGTACCCGCACGTAATAGTATATTATGCAAAGATAATGTATAAATAGCCATTAAATGATCGTTGCATACATTAATTTTTCTACGACCAATAAGTAATAAAATTAAAACAATAATTCACTTTAAACTATGTATCTATAATCAAACAGTTTTCAACAATGTAACAACAATGAAAATGCATAATTAGCATCAATCTTTCCATTTCAAAGATGCATGAACTTTTGCTGTAATGGGAATTTTCCCTTTTTAAAGCCATCAGGCCAACGTTGATAATTATTTAGTTGTAAAAGTTTACTCAGAATAGTATGCTGTATGCAAAGATATTGATTAAAAGAGTGACGACTGAAACTGAGAAGATGATATGGGATGTGCAAGCAGAATTTAGAAGAGGAAGGAGATGTATGGATCAGGTCTTTTCCTTACGGGGTATAGTCGAAAAATTCTTGACTAGAAGTCAAAAGGTCTACTGCGCTTTTATAGACTTGGAAAATGCCTATGACAGAGTTGTGAATTGTGGTCTATGCATGGGGTGAGCGGTAGTTTAATACGAGAACTGAAATAACTTTACGAGGATTCCACTGCTTGTATCAGGATAAACGGAGCTTAGACGGACTGGTTAAACATCGAAAAAGGTGTAAGACAGGGATGTGTGGCTTCGCCGTCGCTGTTTAACTTAAACATAGACGATTGTTTAAAAGATTAGAAAGAGAGCGCGTGTAGATTGAAAATGAATGAATTGATCATTAAATGCATTCTTTACGCCAGTCATATTAGCGTCACCTATAGAGGAGTTGCAGGCGATGGATAATGTTATGCATGATGCCCTTAAAATCAAAGGAATGAAAATAAATGTAAGTAAAATAAAAGTAATGGTTTTTGAAAGAGAAGAAAGCATGACAAACTGTGAAGTTTCGATTGAGGAAGAAAGAGTGGAACAAGTAAATGAATTTGTGTACTTGGGTTCAAAGTTTACTAGAGATGGACAGTGACATTGAGCGAAGGGTGTTGGCAGGAAAACAAATGAATGGGGCACTGCATAGCCTTATGAAAAGCTAGAAAGTGTCATAAAAGGCACGTCTAGCTGTGAATAGAGGAATGTTGGTTCCTACACTTATGTATGGTAGTGAATGTTGGGTTCGGCAGAAAAAACATGAAAATAGTATTAACGCTGCGGAGATGAGTAGTCTGACAAGTAACTCGGTTGGATAAAGTAAAGAATAGTGAGATAAGGGAAAGCTGTGGTGTAAAAAAAGATGCCAATAAAAAAAATTCACAAAACAACAAAACGCTAACCAACTATAATGATAAATAGAGCATATCTTATGTTACAATTAAACATGACCTACCTTAAATTTTGTTTATAAACAGAATGTAATGTGAATAGCTACTTGAAATAAACTCTAATCACCTCGAACGGTCCATGGCCCAATAAATGTTTTTTTTTCATTTCCTGCCTCACTTTCTGTTAGCATCAAGTCTCATGATGCATAATTAATATGAGTTGCGATATTAAGTTATTAACTCTTAGATATTCTATGAAGGTATTCATGCGAGAATAAATGTTTTTATAGAAAGCCGCCTGTACTTGATGTTATGTCTCTTCAGACGGTTCCAAGTACAGGACAGGGTGAGGGGGTGGTTTAAGTTGGTAAGAGTCCGACACTACTGATTTGTGATAATCATCCAAGCGATCAGTGCCCATAAGGGTTTCCACCTCACCAAAAAAGAAAGATCCTAGAATAAAGCAGGAATGACCTGCGAATTTTAACGGGACTGCTTACAGGACACTGTCGTCTAAGATACCACCTCAGAAGTATAGATCTGAACCAACAAACGTACTGTAAAAGACGAAACTGCTGAACATATACTACGTTTATGCCCCGGCCTGTGAAGAATAAGGTTCAACATATTTGGTTATACCAACCTAGAAACTACCGATTTTAAGAAAATCTCAGCCCATATAACCATGAACTTCGTAAAAAGGGCTGAATTGTGCGGTAAACTGTAACCCCTAGGGATTAGCCACAATAGACCTACTAAGGGTCGCGGTGGAGGGGCGATCACGCCCCACTCACATGATACCTAACCTAACCTAATCATTTTAAACCTAAAAAGAAAGAGAATGTTGAATTGCGTATTTTGAAATGTTAGTTGATGGTTTATCCAGCATCAATTTTAATATGAAATAGTTTGTTTGTAAAGTTGTAGATTTAAGTTTATTTGCAAGTTTTTTAGAATAAGCTAACAATAAATTTTCCTAAAATAAAATACCTTTTGTAATCCTCCAGTCCATATAATTTGTCATAGCATTTTTTTTTATTTTGTTGGAACTAAATTTTCACACATATTTTTTACTTTATCAGAAATTTCTGGAGGTGTACGAGATAATTCTTCACTACTCGACATGTTTATACTTTTGAAGCGTTTTTATTGAATGTCGATAAAAATTAAATGCCTAACAAATATGCGGAAACATACCAAGGACATTTAACATTATTACAGAGGATAGCCAGTTCCCTATACTGCAATGTAATCCTGTCAAGTGACGTCACTTCGATACCTTCCGTAGTTCATATTTCTATTTCGTTCTGAAATTGGACTAATATGATGAAGTTTGAACTAATCTAACGAAGCTTTAATTTATTTCCTCTTTTTTGTTCAGTCTTGTTTTTTTACTTGTCATTTTATTGATGCGTTTTGCTTTGTGAAATTTAATTTATATTGTACACCTGTGATTTTTACTTAAAACCTTTTGTTAGGTATTTGAACTTGTAAAAAGTTTACATATATTCTTTTTAGGTAAGTATACCTACTTATTTAAATTGGTCGAATGAGAATGTAATATCCTTTATTTACCCCTCTGTTTTAAAATTAATAATTATCAGATTTAATTTTTAAAGGATGAATACAGAAAACATATTTTCATTTACATAAATGTTAATGGTATTTATTAAACAAATTCATTGTCTGATGAGAACTTTCTTAAAAAAAATAATTGCTTTATACAAAAATTCCCTGCAGATGTAGAAAAATTCAATTTACAATGAAAATTCCTATTTTCATTGTCACCTTTTTTTTACAACTTGGATTTCAAATTATCTATTCACTAATGTAGTTCAATTTCCAGCTTGCAGTATTAAAGGAGCAGTTTTTTTTTGAAAAAAAACTCCAATTTTCCATAAAGAATGCTTCCTTCCCAGATTTATTCCAATATATAAAAAAACTCCAATTTTCCATAAAGAATGCTTCCTTCCCAGATTTATTCCAATATATAATGGGAGTTTTAATACTTTATACTAAATAATGACATGAATTCACAACAATAAAAATGAATATCAATAATAAAACATTTGTGAACTCAATGATTATATGTTTTTGGTTATGTTTAGATTCTAGATTGTAAGGGGGTCGTGAAGGCTATGCAACCTCTATGGCACTTCGACCTATTAGATCTTTTGTGCATAACCCTTAACATATTCGAGGCCCGGGATTCCGAGACTTCGAGCAAAGTTTATTAGTTTTCTGGGGGCTGAGTTTCTGACATCGGAGGAAAGGCCCCTTCCAGAAACTTAAGCCTTTTGCAAAAAAGCGCTGGGCATTCGCAAAGCAAATGTTCTGCAGTTTCAGCGAAGTTCTCGCAGTAGCGGCAACTATCACTCTCTGTATTGCCCATCTTTTTCAGGTGGTACCTTAGAGGGCAGTGTCCAGTGAGGAGTCCCGTCACCAGTTTCAAGTCTTTCTTGTCCAGCTCGAGAAGCTGTTTTGAATTCCTTGGCAAAAGGCTTACTAGCTTTTTTGTTTGTCTTTGTCCTGGCACTTTATGCCAGTGAGATTTCATTTTATCTGTTTCCCAGCGTCGAACCCTTTTTTTCAAGTGGGCTTTGGAAAGTCCACAGAAGGGTTCTGGGCCGGAAAATTGTGTATTTGCCTCTTCTTTGGCAAGGCAATCTGCTTCTTCGTTGCCTTTAACTCCCTTGTGACCTGGAACCCACATCAAAGTAGTTCGCTGCCAGTTGTTTCACGGACTGTTTACAGTCCCAAGTCAGCTTAGACTCACAAGGGTATGACTTCAGAGCTTTTAGTGCTGCTTGGCTATCTGATAAAATATAGATTTCTGCCCTTCGGGTGTTTCTTTCGATGCATTCCTGGGCACATATCTCTATGGCATGTAATTCTGCTTGAAAGATGGTTGGGGTGTTACCAAGTGGTTTTGAGAGCCTAAAATTCAGCACTATAACGCCCACTCGAGCCCTTTCATCCATCTTGGATCCATTAGTGTACCTCACTAAAGCATCCCTTCCTAGTTTAGGTTCGTTCTCTGTGAAAACTTGGTAGTTGTTTATAACCACTTTAAACTGCATTTCGAAATCGTACCTAACTGGCATAATATCTGTCGGCTTAGACATGGATTCTAGGGAAATATTTTTCAAAATCTTCAAATGTCCATTCCGATTTCTTGCTCTAAGATTTATTGTCTGGCTCAGTCTAAAGGCACTGCTTCTTTCATTACACATAAGTGCAATGGTGGAAGGTTCAGCATTACCTCTACGGCTGCAAAAGGGCACGTGTATGTTGCCTCTGTAATTCCCAGACAAGCTAGCCACTGCAGTTTCTGCAGCTTGACTTGTGCCGAAATTTGTTGCATTTTAGGCCACCATATCAATGAAGCATAGGTGACCATTGGTTTAATGATCGTTTGATATGACCAGTAGATCATTTTTGGTTTCAGACCCCATGTCTTGCCAAAGACTCTGCGGCATGGTTATGTCTTTGAAAACATACCACTCGATTATTCCCGAGTACGTGTTTTTAAAGGCCGAAAATTGTTTTCATAAAAGTACGTATTTTTTATTGGCCAAAATCTGTTTGGAAATGAAAATCCGTGTTTATAAATCGGTAGCAGATATTTAATTCGCGTATTATAATACGAGAGTAAAAAGAATACTTTATTATCATTAAATTAAAATCTATTTGTTTATGTTTTTAATTAGCAGCTTGTTAGGCTTTTTAAAGTTATTTTGTTGTCGAAAACAAGTGTAAAATAAAATCAACGGAGATAGCCAGCGGCTCTGTAATACGGTAAAGAGCAAAGAAAAATCCTTAATGAGAGACTAATTCAGTTTTCTGTCGATAACTTAATTGGTAGCCTTGTCTTTTTTCTTTTTTATATTTGTTACCTCAGAACTTTGAAACTTTGAAAGCTCGTGCATCCCGTGCGATTACATTTCAATTTGTTTCAGTTCTGATAATGGCATCCATGAGAAAACCATATAAGTCTTTGAAGTCGGTATTTCTTTACTTTTTTGCGTGCGGATTATTGTTCAAATTAACAGGGTTACGATATTTTTACAAGCTTAGTTAATTTTGCGGTCTCTGTTGTAAGCTTTGGAGCTTCTTCTCAATTGAACGTAAATTTCACAACTGATTCAGCAGTAATATTTGGTACTGAATAAAAATTCTTATTAAGAAGAAAATTAACAAAAAAATTTTGGCGTTAATTTAGTTAATAATAAAACTTACTTCTTGTCTGGATCGTATTGTGGATTTTCAGCAGGATCTCTAACGCGTAAATTCTTTCTGATGTCGCTGGTACTGTTCACTGATCTGCTGGTCGATAGGGAGCCAGGAAGTAACATCGCAATTTCTGTAACAAAAAAAGGTTTTTTAAACATTTATAAATTTCAACTTTTGGGTATGTATGAGAGCACTGATGAAAGAAGAGGAAGCAAAAGATGTGTGTAAGAACCGTAGCAAGTGGAAGGAAGTGGTCTCTGCCTACCCCTATGGGAAAAAGGCGTGACTTTATGTATGTATGTATGAAAGCTGTAAATACGTTTTTCTTTTTCAAGTGCCGTATCAGAATCCCCTTGACGTTGGCAATTACTTAAGCAAGTCTTTCTCGATTCTGCTCGATTTAAAAGTTTTGAATAATATTCGCCGGTGATCGTTTTACCTTTCTTGAGGTAATCGATGTGAATGACACCGCGTACATCCCAAAAATCTGTGGCCATGACCTTGTTGGCTCACAGACTCTGTTTCGCCTTCTTTGGTCCACGTTCACCCCGAGCAACCCACTGTTTCGATTGTTCCTTGGTCTCTGGCGTGTTGTGATGGATCCATGTTTCATCCACAGTAACAAAACGGCGCAAAAATTTGTCCGGATTACGGCTGAACATCGCTAAACACTCTTTTGAAGAGGTCACACGATTGCGCTCATGGTCCAGTGTGAGCAATCGCGGCACCCATCTCGCAGAGAGTTTTTTCATGTCCAAATATTCGTGTAAAATATGATATACCCGTTCAGTTGAGATAAACCTACAGCATGAGCCAACTCACGCACTTTCATTCTCCGATCATCCAATATCATTTCATGGATTTTATCGACGATTTCCGGCGTGATCACTTCTTTTGGGCGACCTGGACGTTCGGCGTCACTAGTGCTGGTACGACCACAACAGAACTCTGTAAACCACTTTTTAACCATTAAAATTGATGGTGCCGAGTCCCCGTAGTATTTATCAAGTCTTTCCTTAGTTTCAGTGATGGATTTTTTACGTAAAAAGTGATGCTTAATCAGCACACGAAATTTACTTTTTTTCATTTTCGTAAAAATTCACGAGGTTGCCTGCTTTGAACGGCTGTCAAACACCAACCGCACGACGTAGCTTGCTCAAAATTAGAAAGTTGCCCACTGATAGATTATAGTTGACGGCAGCACTGTTGCATTTGGAGTAACTGCGCGGGAAATTCAAAAAGTCACTGACTTATCAAACTTATCAAAAAGTATAAAATTAGATAAAAGCTGCTGGGTACGAAAAGATAACAGTTAAAATGCTAAAGTCTGGACAAAGCGTGGTAACTAGTCTGTTGTACCGCCTTTTTAATCTTTGTTGGAGGAGTGGTAGCGTACCAGACGACTGGTGCAAGGCCGATATGGTGCTGCGTTACAAGGAAAAAGGATTGCAGCAGGACTGGAAGAATTACCTAGGTATTAGTTTACTTAGCATAGTCGGAAAACTGTATGCAGAGATATTTATTAAAAGAGTGACCAATGAAACTGAGAAGATAATATGGGATGTGCAAGCAGGATTTAAAAGAGGAAGGAGATGTGTGGATCAGATCTTTTCATTACGAAGTATAGTCGAATAATTCTTGGCTAGAAGTCAGAAGGACTATTGCGCTTTTATAGACTTGGAAAAGGCCTATGACAGAGTGGTGAGAAGTGAATTGAGGTCGACATTGCCTATAAATGGGGTGAGCGGTAGTTTAATACGACCTCTGAAATCACTCTACGAGGATTTCACTGCTTGTGTCAGAATAAACAGAGCTTGCACGGACTGGTTTAAAATCGAAAAAGGTGTGAGAAAGGGATGTGTGACTTTGCCATGGAATTTTAACTTTTACATAGACGATTGTTTAAAAGATTTGAAAGAGGGTGCGTAAGGATTGAAAATAAATGATTTGATCGTTAAATACTTTCTTTACGCCGATGATTAAGTTATATTAGCGTCATCTGAAGAAGAGTTGCAGGAGATGGGAAGTTAGGCGGTATGGGTATACATGTGCGTATATTGCCTCAAGTATTTGATTTTAGGTCATCAACAAGATTGATATATTTACTGAATTACAATTTTAATAATATCAGTGGTCTGGGTGCGACCCGAGAGGTCCACACAACTAACTTCCCAGTGGAAAGAATTAAAAAGTACCATATGTTTTGTTGTTATAATTATTATTATTATAAAACGATTTAAAATTGTTTATAACAAATTATAATTGTCATTAACAATATTCTGTCTGTCAACAATATTCTTTTAAACTTTTTCTTATCATTTCATAATCTG
Organism: Agelastica alni; assembly: GCA_950111635.1. Taxonomy (NCBI): domain Eukaryota; kingdom Metazoa; phylum Arthropoda; class Insecta; order Coleoptera; family Chrysomelidae; genus Agelastica; species Agelastica alni. The sequence continues at coordinate 47,373,127 of OX467711.1, read as the reverse complement.
GAGATATTTTCAATTGTTTATAACAATTAAATTTTTTTTTAAATATGATCAATAATCATTTGTTAGTAACAATATTCAATTGTTATAACTAATGCTTGATTATTACTAACAACCATTTTTCAAAGTTTTAGCGTCTTCAATGCTATTTTTGTTTTTTAAAACTATTTTTATTTATGAAATATTGTCATTATATTTTTCATACAAATATTTCTAACATGCAATAATCATATTATTCAATGATCTGATAATTCTGTTTTAAAAATAGTATAATTTATAAATTGCAAAATTCAGATAGTTTATCATTTTTTTCAGTTTTTTTATTCTCCATAAAAAACAGCTTGACCGATATTGCTAAAAACCTTATAAGTTCTAGGTTGCGTAATTATGCGTCGAATGCAGTTGGTCCCACGTCGATATCATATTTGTTCTCCACACACGAAATTAATATCAACTTAGACATTACGCACTCTGGCTCTGAAGAGATCAGTTATGCAGTTGCCGTGCTGTAATAGGACTTTCCTGCCGGATCTGAAGACGTATGTAAATAACGGTCTTATCCGTAGAGATGGTACACCTGAAACTGGTCTTCCATTGTAACTCCTTGTTTTACTGTTCCTTACTTTTTAATAAAAATCACTTTAACAAAGTAACATTTTTAAAAGTTAGCAATATTAAAAAAACTGGTGAATATCGAGTCATATATTTTTTTATTTTAGCTTAAGCATTATTATTAATATTAAGTTACAAGATCGTTGCACGTTTTTGTTTAATATTTTATTAGTATAATTTATAAAAAAATACGTACGTTTTTACGAGGGCAGTTTGATAAGTCAGTGACTTTTTGAATTTCCCGCGCAGTTACTCCAAATGCAACAGTGCTGCCGCCGTCAACTATAATCTATCAGTGGGCAACTTTCTAATTTTGAGCAAGCTACGTCGTGCAGTTGGTGTTTGATAGCCTTTCAAAGCAGACAACCTCGTGAATTTTTACGAAAATGAAAAAAAGTAAATTTCGTGTGCTGATTAAGCATCACTTTTTACGTAAAAAATCCATCACTGAAACTAAGGAAAGACTTGATAAATACTACGGGGACTCGGCACCATCAATTTTAATGGTTAAAAAGTGGTTTACAGAGTTCTGTTGTGGTCGTACCAGCACTAGTGACGCCGAACGTCCAGGTCGCCCAAAAGAAGTGATCACGCCGGAAATCGTCGATAAAATCCATGAAATGATATTGGATGATCGGAGAATGAAAGTGCGTGAGTTGGCTCATGCTGTAGGTTTATCTCAACTGAACGGGTATATCATATTTTACACGAATATTTGGACATGAAAAAACTCTCTGCGAGATGGGTGCCGCGATTGCTCACACTGGACCATAAGCGCAATCGTGTGACCTCTTCAAAAGAGTGTTTAGCGATGTTCAGCCGTAATCCGGACAAATTTTTGCGCCGTTTTGTTACTGTGGATGAAACATGGATCCATCACAACACGCCAGAGACCAAGGAACAATCGAAACAGTGGGTTGCTCGGGGTGAACGTGGACCAAAGAAGGCGAAACAGAGTCTGTGAGCCGACAAGGTCATGGCCACAGATTTTTGGGATGTACGCGGTGTCATTCACATCGATTACCTCAAGAAAGGTAAAACGATCACCGGCGAATATTATTCAAAGCTTTTGAACAGATTCAACGTTGATTTGAAGCAAAAACGGCCGCATTTGGCGAAGATGAAAGTGCTGTTCCATCAAGACAATGCACGTGTGTACACTTGTCTAGTTACGATGGCCAAAATCCACGAATTGGGATACGAACTGCTACCCCATCCAGCATATTCTCCAGATTTAGCCCCCTGCGACTATTTTTTTTTCCAAACCTAAAGAAATGGCTGGGCGGTAAGAGATTTGAGTCGAATGAAGAAGTCATTACCGAAACAAACGCGTATTTTGGGAGCTTTGAAAAAACCTATTATTTGGAGGGAATAAAAAAATTAGAAAAACGCTGGAGTAAATGTATCGAGCTAAAAGGTGATTATGTAGAAAAATAAAATGTTTATTTGCGGAAAAAAATTTGTTTTATTCAAAAAGTCACTGACTTATCAAACCGCCCTCGTATTTTAGCTTTAGCATTATTATTAATATTAAGTTACAGGATCGTTGCATGTTTTTGTTTAATATTTTATTAGTGTGATTTATCAAAAAGTACGTCAATGATGCAAAGCTTATTTTTTTCTTCTTGGGCAGGAAACATGATATTTCATGCAGACTGTCTGACGCTGCCACATTAGAATTATGAACGTGGGGATATAAACGCATTTAGAAATTTGATATTGTGCAGTAAGGACAAAAGCGGATTCTTATTTTATACTGTAGCTTATTGCTACATCACGTGTGGACCAGCAATAATAATTGCAACGTTCTTGTAACAATCATGAAGGTGATTGATGCTATGCGGTTAAAAAATTTTCTCTCTTCGTGAGAATCGCGAAAGATGCGGCCTTTGGTGTCTATTTTTAGAACCGCACATTGAATTAGCGACAAACAAAAAATGGCCTTGTCACCATAGGGTAAATAGCTCATTTATACAGGAATAATCCCAGAAATAGCCGACTAAACAAATAAAGAACAAAATATTTTGGAAAAAACATCTTTCTTTATTTTTGTACATGTTTAGGTTATGTTTCATGCAAGTGGGGCTTATTAAGGCCACCCTTTAACTATAAGCCTTGGTCCTATTGTGGCTTACCGTTGGAGATTATAGTTCACTGCACAATCTAGTTATTTTCGTAAAGTTCATAGTTGTATGAGGTGAGCTTTTTCTGAAATCAGTATGATCTAAGTTGGTGAAACCAAATGTGTTGAACATTATTCTTTCTAATCAAGTACATGGACATAGTATGTGTTTGGCTGTTTCGTCTTCCACGCAGCAAAACTGACAGTCCGTTTGCTGGCCCATACCCATTCTTCCGAGGTGGTATCTTAGACGTGTTCTTTGTTTTCCAAGCTAAGAAAAAAATTAGAATGTTTGCCTATCCATTCAGCCAAATTATATTTGACAATGCAGATTTTAATGGAAACACGTTGGATGGACGTAACACCTTCCACGACTTGGTAGATATAATGGCAGTCACTTCACATTTTTTTTTGTAGGTAAATATCTCAAATGACATTAAAAAAAAATACTTGAATTCTCTTAATAGTGCGCGACATTAACCAAATAGAAATACCTCCCTTTTTAACCAAGAACAATTCAATAGATTAAAGGTTATTACACAGATTAATTATCACTCTGAAACTTGTTGGGCAAATGTTTAGAAAAATGAGTTATCGACATTGTTGTCACAAGCAGTTACCAGCATGTTCAAAGTAGGCTGCTTAAAAGTGAGCTCAGCATTCAAATTAATCTCTGAAGTTGGCAGTTTTTTTTTTTTTTTATGTTCTGGTTCCCACGAAAAGTGATATCCTGTAATGTTCAGAGAACATCGTGGGAACCAAGGGAAAGAAGGTAGGAGTTGGTGTTCTTCTTAAATTTCTGGAGGTTGTATGCCTCGGGGAACACCTCCCTAGGCAATGAGTTCCAAAGCCTCGCAATTCGTTGGATGAATGAGTCTTTGGAAAGTGATGTTCTGCAGGTCTCCAAAGTGACCACGAAGGGGTGTGAAGACTGAACTTGACGGGTTAATCTCGAAGAGACTGCCAAAGGAGGAACGATTGTTGATATTTCAGAAGAGCATCGCCCATGAAAATATCTATAAAATAGAGACAAATCGCCAACTTTTCTACGGTGTTCCAGACAAGTGAGCGAGTTTGTAAGCGAGGCATCACCGACGAGACGAATTGCCCTTTTTTGGACAGAATCCAGTAGCTTCAGGATATGTTTAGGTGCTGCACTCCAAATATGGGAACAGTACTCCAGTACAGGTCGGATCTGTGCCTTATAGATCATAAGCAGCTGACTGGAGGTGAAATAGCTCTTGGCACGAAACAAAAAAACCAAGTTTTTGGGATGCACTTTTGGCAATGGACCTCACGTGATTTTCTCAGGAAAGGTAATTGCTGATAGTAATACCAAGCATCGATATGGATGACTTCAGTGGTATGGTTACTCTTGACAAAGTTATGTTAGGCACAGTGAGATCGGCTTTTCTAGAGAAAAGACATGCTTGTGTTTTGTTTGCATTAAATTCTACCAAGTTATTGGATCCCCATTCGAGAATTGTTGCTAAGTCCATATTTATATTGTTAACATTTCTTCCTCGTTAATTTCTGGTTTCACGGGCTGATATAGGGGCCCTGGAAGAGAATGCGGTATGGAGGGTACTATCATCGGCAAAGCTGTGTACGGGACATGAAGTTGCTTTCAATAGGTCGTTGATGTGAAGTAAAAATAGTGTTGGTGCTAGAATGGATCCTTGCGGAACACCAGCATTTATGAGTAGAGTGTCAGATGAAACTCCATCGACCACTACATGGAGAGACCTGTTTGAGAGAAAACTAGCAAGCAGAGAACACAGCTGAGGGGGCAAGCCATAAGATGGAAGCTTGGCGAGGAGTCCTTGGTGCCAAACTCGATAGTTATGACAAATTACCACGAAGCACTGGTGGGTTTAAAAATCGTCAAAGTGTTCGATATTGACATCCACTATTCAAATGATATTGAGCCCTCTGCTGACGATGTCGTGGACAAGGGAGGTGAACATTAATCATTAATAGCACCACCATTAGTACTACGTATAAATTGAAAGTATTTTTGCATAGCTTTATGAAGAGCCAAAAAGTGTCCAAAAAGGCACGTCTGACTGTGCATAAAGGAGTGTTGGTTTCTACACTTATGTATGGTAGTGAATGTTGGGTTTGGCAGAAGAAGCATAAAAAAAGGATTATTGCTGTGGAAATGAGTAGTCTGAGAAGTATAGCCGACGTGACTCTTCTTTTTCTTCTTCTTCTCGTAGCGTTACAACCCTTCGTGGGTCTTAGCTGCATCATCTCCACCTATCCCTGTTCAACGCAACCTCCTTCCAGTCCCGTACTTCCAAGACTTTTACATCTTTTCTGATATTGTCCCTCCATCTGAGGCTTGGTCTTCCTAAAGGTCTCTTTCTTACTGGGTTTTCCTCCCATATCCTCTTGATAAGCCATTTATTCGACGATCTCTGTACGTGTCCGGCCCATCTGAGCCTTTGTGCTTTTAATTCGTTTACTAAACTCGGTCTTTTGTACATGTTCTTGAGCTCCCCATTCATTGTTATTCGATATTGACCAGCTCTCTCATCTACTGTAGGCCCAAAGATTTTCCGCAACATCTTTCGTTCAAAGCGTCTTAGCACTAGTTCGTTCTGCTTCGTCATTGTCTATGTTTCCGAACCGTAAATAATAATTGGCTTAATTACTGCCGAATATATCTGTATTTTAGAGTTCCTAGATATCGGTCAGGACCTGAACAGGTCTTGTAAGGCGAAGAAACATTTATTGCCCTTTTGTATTCTTGCTTTTATTTCGGTACTGATATCGTTATTCGAGGTTATAACTGCTCTCAGGTACTGAAATTGGTTTACGCATTCAAAATTGTAGATGTCCATGTTTATGTTTGGTCCTATTCTGTCTCTTTCTGCTCTCCGTCTGATACGCATATATTTGGTTTTATCCTCGTTGAATGAGGCCCACTCGGATGGATAAAGTTAAGAATAGTGAGATAAGAGAACGCTGTGGTGTAAAAAAAGATGTGGTTACAAAGATAGATAAAGGAATGCTTAGATGGTTTGGACAATTCGGTAGCGGTCGACCTCAGCGAACATATCTCGATTAGATTAACATTATTTGAAGAAAGGCCAGGTCAAGAGTATCAACACTCCAAGATGTCTGTTAGAACCTTAGCAACTGGAAGGAAGAGGGAAGCGGGAAAAAGGCGTGACTATATGTATGTATGTTTTGTCTTTTTTTAAGAATCAATATATGTTGATAAGTGTTTAAACGCATATTTTAAAAATTTACCGTTCTACAAAAAGAGCAAGAATAATTTTTTTGTAGGACGTAAAAAAAAAGAAAAAAAATCTAAGGAAAGTAAAAAAAAATTGTCGGTTTACCCTACCCCTTCAGGTAAGCACAAGGTCATTGGGAGCAAAAACCTAGGATTATCACTATTGACCATGTACATACAACATACTTAAATTGTAATCACTTTCAAATTGTTAAAGACAAAAAGTACCTGGATCATTACCTATCCAGCGTAGTGTACAATTATTCTTGAAAATCCCTCATTAAAATAATAAAAAACACTTGAAAATAAATTTTGACAACTAGCTTATGTTATTTATTTCCTGTAAAAATGTATGGAGATAATTTGTAAAAAGTTGTATTTTTTTTATCAATAATGACGCATTAGAGAAAACAACGAACCTGTTTCAACTTCAATACAAACTTTTCAAGTGCATTTGCGTAGAAATGGAATATTTTAGGAAAAGTTTGGGGAAGGGATCTGGATCGAGATCGAGACCTTTCATCCACTTCGAAAACTACACGATTTCACTTTAATAAACATGGATGCGGGCTTTCATTTTTCAAACTTTAATCCGAAACTTTCCCGAGTAGAGGGGTACCGGTCGAGATAATCAGCTTGACTGCGAATTCAATTGCAACAGGCGTGCTTCGAATTACCATTCGTAAAAACACCACAGAAAAATATTTACATTTATATTAAGAAATATCAGGACCCTTTTGGCAGTTACACGTGGGCGAACTTTTTTTAAATTAACTTTTTAAATACAGTGGGGCATTCTTTACGCGTCGGTATTTGTACGAAAAACAGCTTAAAATTTCAAGTTAATTTTTTAATATAATACACACAGCCCTTAACGCTACAAATTAAAATTAGTTATTACTGGTATAAATTAAATAGTAAGAAATTACATTACGTTTTTTTAATTGTCCCTGTATATTACGTCTCTCTTTTATATATATATATATATATATATATATATATATATATATATATATATTTATTGCAATAAACTATAAAAGTATAATAAAGCCCGACAGCGAAAATTAGATGTGAAAATTATTACTGCTGTATGTACCTACAGGTATAGGTGGGTCGATTATATTTTAGAAAACAAAATACTCCTCTGGCTATATGCCTTCGACAGGCATTGAATTATATCTGATATATAACCATGTATAAAATGTAGACCAACATATAAGATGGACAGACCACATAATGCATGTCAACAAACGCCTAAGAGCCAAGATTCATAATTTCTATACCCTGAGAGACATTTTGACAACTAAAAACCTCCTGATGTTATACACCTCTTTAGCCGAATCAATCTTATCCTACTGCATCACAATATGGGGCGGGGCTTTCAATACCACTTTTAATATCTTACAAACAACACAAAACACAATCCTAAAAATAATCTTGAAAAAAAGCAAACGTTACTCTACTGATATCATCTACCAGGAAACAAAAATATTGAATATCAAACTACTTTTCGCCCACCAATGTTCAAAAAAAATGTACACAAATCATAAAAATTTCCACCAAATAAAAAATAGAATAACCAGATCAAATGCAAATATGAATCTCAACACACAATTGTTCAAAAAAACCTTAACACAAAGATCTTATTTCTTCTTCGGACCTAAATTTTTCAATGCCATCCCAACCGCTCTAAGAAAAATTTCAAACCAGAAAAAATATAATATTGAAACAAAACAGTATATTTTAAAAAACCCAAAGATATTTTACGATATATTGAAATCAACATCTACTTGACAAAAAAAAAAAAAAAATTATACCTGCCTACCTTCCTGCACCATCTGCTTGACACTGTAAAACCTCTACAAAAAGTATTTTTCGAATTATGAAAACTTCAACAAATATATTTTAAATCTATAATCTACTCACAGACTTAACATGATAAATACAAAATGTACGTTGAACTTATAAAGTCTTCAGATCGAGCATAGAGCAAGACAGGCAAAATTTGCCTAGGCTCATTATGCTCTAACTGGGATCTTATTTTAGATACAATTTATAATACCTGTAATGTACTTTATCGAAAGCAATAAAATTTGATTGATTGATTTATTGATTGATTGATACTACCCCATTACAGGAAGCAAGGTATACAGATGCTTGTAAAATAAGAGAAAGGGCTATTGAATTTATTTGCTCGAAGAAACCACCTGTATATTAGTTTCGGAGTGATTGCTCCTTATCAGTACAGGGCAGGTTTTCTCGAACAACTACAGTCAATCCTAGACTCCTATTAAGTACACATGAAAGACCACGCAATTACCACATCTAATTTTCGCTGTCGGGCTTCATTATACTTTTATAGTTTATTGCAATAATGCAGTTTTCTATAATTTTCGTACATTATAGTTTTATCCGTTTTGGGAAGTTATTTACCGGGTGGTGCTTGTTTAAAAGTATGTATTATATAAGTATATTTATAATATTTTTATAATATACAGGGTGTCTACTTTTTGGTTGTACTAATGGAATTTACATGGAATTTTTGACTTATAGCTGGTATATCCTCCCAGAAAATAAAGTTAAAAAGTTTTTTTCATGTAGTTTATGACGAGAAATAGAATGATACCATCAAGGTACCACCAAAATGTTATTAATGTAATAAATATTTTATTACATTTCGATCGTTTGTGCATGATTATTTATTGTGAAACGAATTTTTCCTAACAAATTAGCCACATAACCTTGACAATATTCCTTATCCAATAAAACTAAGGCCCACACTACCTTTTGTTCAGTTAAATTTCTAGAACAAATATGGAAGGAATCGTAGATATTGCTATTGAAGTGTGTGGTGTAAGTAAAAAAAAAAAATAATGCAAGCTACAGAAAATGTGCGTAAAAGTTTAAAAAGCAGTGTCAAAAAAAAAAGCCTGTCTGGATTTGCTGGCTACAAAAGCCAATCAAAGAACGCAAAAGGCAACGATTAAAAATGTAAACAAGGCAAATAATGAACAAAAATGTTAGAAGGTGTGACAAAAAAAGTTGTGGCAAGAAAGAAGTTAAGTGATAAAGATGAATTTGATAGAAGGTTATCTGACGATTTTCAAAACAATATTAAACCCTTCTGAAAGTCCATAAGAACAGCCAGAGATAAAAATACTACCTCGTAACTAAAAAAAATAAAAAACAAAGATGGTAGTATGGTAAAAGAAGAGGAATGCGTTTTAAAGAGATGGAAAGAATACTTCAAAAGTTTATTTAAAAAAGAGGATCCACAACTACAGGCCCCATTCGAAGACATGAGTGCAAGTTGCAATGAAAATAAAATTAGTACGACAGAAATTGTGGAAGTGTTAAACAGTATATAATTGGGTAAAGCTGCTGGGTATGACAGGAAAACTGTTAAAATGCTGAAAGCTAGATAAAGCGTGGTAACTAGTTTGCTGTACCGCCTTTTTAACCTTTGTTGGAGGATTGGTAGCGTATCAGACGACTGGTGCAAGGCCATTATCGTGCTGCTTTACAAAGGAAAAGGTTCGCAGCAAGACTGTAAGAACTACCGAGGTATTAGTTTACTCAGCATAGTCGGCAAACTGTATGCAAAAATATTGATTAAAAGACGAATGGAACTGAGGAAATGATATGGGATGTGCAAGCAGGATTTAAAAAAGGAAGGAGATGTATGGATCAGGTCTTTTTATTACGAGGTGTAGTCCAAAAATTCTTGACTAGAAGTAGGAAGGTCTATTGCGCTTTTATAGATTTGAAAAAGGCCTATGACAGAGTGGTAAGGAGTGAATTGTGGTCGACATTATCTTAGTATGGGGTGAGCGGTAGTTTAATACGAGCACTGAAATCACTTTACAATGATTCCACTGCTTGTGTCAGAATAAACGAAGCTTACACCGACTGGTTTAACATTGAAAAAGGTGTAAGACAGGGATGTGTGACTTCACCATGTCTGTTTAACTTAAACATAGACGATTGTTTAACAGATTTAAAAGAAAGTGCGTATGGATTGAAAATGAATTATTTGATCGTCAAATGCACTCTTTACGCCGATGATCAAGTCATATTAGCGTCATCTGAAGAGGAATTTCAGGCGATGGTTAATGTTACGCATGATGCCTTGAAAATCAAAGGGGGATGAAAATAAATGTAAGCAAAATAAATAATAAACTGTCTGGCAGCTTTGAAATCAACAGTGGACTTAAACAGGGTGATGCGTTATCTCCACTACTATTTAACCTTGTATTAGAGAAAGCCATGAGGTCGGCCGAAATACAAACAGAATTGCTATCGGTTCAAGGTCCCAAGCTGTTACTCGCATATGCAGATGACATAGATCTCGTTGGAGACTCCATTCTATCCACGAAAGACATTTTCAACAAGGTGGAAGGAGCAACAAGTGAAATAGGGCTAAAGATTAATGAAGAGAAGACGAAATATATGTGTATAAATAGAACGACACGAAGAGACAGAATAGGACAAAATATGACGATCAACACCTTTAATTTCGAAAGAGTACAACGTTTTAAGTATTCGTGGGCCGTAATCACAGCGGACAACGATGTTACCGAAGAAATAAAAGACAGAATCCAATCTGCAAACCGCTGTCTATTTGCACTGAATAAGCTCATAAAATCAAAAAATCTCACAAGAAGTTCAAAGATCAAAATATATAAATCCATCGTCAGACCTGTAATAACATACGGATGCGAAACGTGGACCATGACCAAAGCAAACGAAGAAAAGCTCAGACGCTTTGAACGAAAAATACTTAGAAAAATTTTCGGACCTCACCATAACATCACCACAAACCAGTATAAGATCAGAACCAATATCGAATTAAAAGCACTCTACAACGACACCGATATTGTCCAAGAAATTAAATCACAGCGACTAAGATGGGCAGGCCACGTGCACAGACTGCATAACGAAAGACTTGTAAAACTGGTATGGGAGGAGATTCCCACAGGCAAGAGACCGCTCGGACGTCCCAGAATGCGTTGGAGAGATAACATTCAAGCAGATCTCCGGAAAATGAACATTCCATTTGACCCTAGGTTGATGGAAGACCGAACAAATTGGAAAAAAGTTGTACAGTCAGCCAAGACCCACCCAGGGTTGTAGCGCTACGTGATGATGATGAAAATAGAAGTAATGCTTTTTGAAAGACAAGAAAGCATGACAAACTGTAAAGTTCTGATTAAGGGAGAAAGAGTGAAACAAGTAATTAAGTTTGTATACGTGGGTTATGAGTTTAGGAGAGATGGTAAGTATATCAGTGACTTTAAGCGAAAGGTGTTGGCAGGAAAATAAATTATTGGGCTATATATGCTATATATAGCACTGCTATATATAGCTTTATGATCACCCAGAAAGTGTCAAAAAAGGCACGTCTAGCTGTGCATAGAGGAGTGTTGGTTCCTACACTTACGTATGGTAGTAAATGTTGGGTTTGACAAAAGAAGCATAAAAATAGGATTAACGTCTGAAGATGAGTAGTCTGAGAAGTATAGCTGGAGTGACTCGGTTGGATAAAGTAAAGAATAGTGAAATAAGAGAACGATTTGGTGTAAAAGAAGATGTGGTTACAAAGATAGATAAAGAAATGCTTAAATGGTTTCGACACGTAGAAAGAATGGATGAAGGAAGATTGACAAAACAAATTAAAAGGCAAGTGTGAATGGACAAGTCGGTAGAGGTCGACTTTGGCGAACATATCTCAATCGGATTAACATTGTTTTAAAGAAAGGCCAGGTCAAGAGTACCAACAACCGACAAGCATATATGAGAGCACTGATGAAAGTAGAGGAAGCAAAAGATGTTTGTCAGAACCGTAGCAAGTGGAAGGAAGTGGTCTTTGACTACCCTTACAGGAAAAAGGCGTGACCATATGTATGTTTCTCGTCTAAATCTACAAGATGCTATAAAATGTTTAAAATTTTGATTTTAAGTTAATAAAAACAACTCGGATATGGCGTTGTAACAAAACAACTGAGACACCCAGTACAATATTTTGAGTTCCATTAACGAGATAACGTTTCCTCTTGCAAAACAAAGTAAAAGAACAATTTTTCATCCTTTTCCTGCTTCTCTTTACGCGAATTCTAATATCAAACAGACTTTTTGCTACAATAAAGGTAATATGCAAAGTCTCTCCGCAAAATATTACATGCAAGAGAATGGATTGCTTGGAACAAAACGCAAGTCGAAAATACAAGCGTAAGCATCCTTTGTGCAGGTGCATATCCTTAAAAGGGTAATTTTTGAAGCAAAAAAATGTTCCATGTGCTTTTGTTAATAACCTCGAAACGAGAAAGACTTTTAAAAAATTGTTTTTTTATAGATATATACTGCACGTCACAATTAACGGATAATTTTAAAAATCGTAGCAGTTCAAATAATTTTCATGTTTCGATTTTTGTAATAACACATATCTTTTACCTCCGGTATACTGTAATGCTTTATCGGTAGTACTGCAAAAACGGTGATGTTTTTGATCATTTTTTAAAATTAAAATTAAATACAAAAACATGATAAAAGTTCTTCATTTTACTTCGAAGTTAGTTAGTTTGAATACGTTGCTATATTATTAAAGTACTTTGTAAATTTAAGTATTTTCTTTTAATATGAACCATCAGCAGCGAGAATGTCAAGATTTTGCAGAATCGGGCTGTATTAGAATCGTTACTCTTCGCGAAGAAGGATAATAATCAAATTGAGCTCGCTGAACGGTTTAATGTAGGTTAGGTTAGGTTAGGTATTATGTGAGTGGGGCGTGGTCGCCTCTCCACCGCGACCCTTAGTAGGTCTATTGTGGCTCACCCCAAGAGGTTACAGTTCACCGCACAATCCAGCCATTCTCACGAAGTTCATGGTTGTATGAGGTAAGATTTTTTTAAAATCGGTAGGTGTAACCAAATATGTTGAACCTGATTTTTCCCAGGCCGGGGCATAAACATAGTATATGTTCAGCAGTTTCGTCTTCCACGCAGCAAAACCTACAGTCCATTTGTTGATTTAGACCTATCTTTCTGAGGTGGTATCTTAGACGACAGTGTCCTGTAAGCAGTCCTGTTAGAATACGCAGGTCATTTCTGCTCCATTCTAGGATTTGCTTAGTTGTGTTTCTCGAGGGTTTAGGTAAAAACGCCTTTGAGTGAGTTAACCCTGGTATATCGGATCAGTACGTGAGTATTTTTCTCTCCACTTGTGGTGACTCCAAAAACCGGTTCTGATCCTGTGAACGCAGATTCAGCCCCCTGTTTTGCAAGGGTGTCGGCTTTTTCGTTTCCCTCCTCCCCCTCGTGCCCAGGTACCCACAGCTGCTGTTCACACCAAGGTACTTCAGGGATTCGATGCAATTCCATACAAAATTAGAATTTATCTTGTTGGAGCTCAGTGATTTTAAAGCAGCCTGGCTGTCTAATATCATACTAATGATTTCGTTTTCTAGAGGTCTGTTGGTCAACTCTCTTGCACACAATTCGATAGCGAAGACTTCAGCCTAAAAGATTGTAGCATACCTGCCAAGACTGGTAGATATTTCAATCCTTGGTTTCCTGCTGAAAGCACCGGCCTTAACTCCATCTGGGGTTTATGAACCATCTGTGTACATTACGTATTTAGTTTCTGGAAAGGAGATTTCTCCCTTCACCCATTTGTCTCTATTTAGAAAAAGTACTTTGAACGACTTTTCTACGTGTATTTTTGTGGCTTGCAAATCAGGAACCATCCCGAGAATTTGGTGGTTTTTTGTTTCACTCAGTATCCCGGAGTGATCCCCAAATTTCTCTTCAATAATTTCCTTTTTCAAAGACAGGAATCTGTAGGAGACTATCTTGGCCTCCCTCTCTGAGAGAATATCTAGGGAAGAAAGATTTAGATGTTCCATCGCTGCCGTTGGTGTGCTGGACATAGCTCCAGTTATGTCCAAGCATGCCAGCAAGCTTTGCTCTAGCTGTCTGTTGTAACCCTTTGGTCCACCAGACTGCTAAACCATACGTGACCAAAGATATTACCATTATTTGATAAATCCAGTAAATCTGTTTTGGGTTCATTCCCCAAGATTTGCCACATACTCTGCTGAGATTTCAGAGAGAAAACCTGGTTTTGTTTAATGTAACTCAGTCAACCATTTTCAGAGTTTTAACACATTTTGCTGTCACAGGAAGTAACGCGAGAAGACCCGACCAAGGTCGTGGAACGGTTACAACTTCTAATAAAGACCAATTTTTGCGATTGTGTACAGTGAAGCAAAGGTGTGTTATCAGTACCTCGTTACAAAACGGATTTTTAGATCGTTACACCTTAAGAATCAGCCAAAGTACGATAAGAAGAAGACTTGCAACAAATGACCTGCGCCCTGGAAGGGCAACCACTGGTCTATTATTGACCAGACAGCATAGAAATGAATGATTAAATTTTGCTCGTAAATATGTTTTTTGAAATATTGCTGATTGGGGAGAATATTGTTCACCGATGAATCCAGATACTGTCTTTTTTCTGATGATACACGTAATAGAGTGTACTGATGATCCGGGGAACTCTATGCACATTGTAACATTGGGGAGAATATTGTTCACCGATGAATCCAGATACTGTCTTTTTTCTGATGATACACGTAATAGAGTGTACTGATGATCCGGGGAACTCTATGCACATTGTAACATTGCAGCGACTGTACAATACGGTGGCGGGTCACTGATAGTGTGAGATGGAATTAATTTGAAGGCACGTACGGAGTTAGTTAAGATAGAGGGCGACTAACAGCACACAGATACATTAAAGACATTTTAGAGGAGCACGTCGTGCCATTTGTACCCTTTCTTCTTCTTCATTCTTGATTTTAGGCGAGTCACCTGTTCAATTATCGTCCACTCGCGTAAGGCTGTTGCTTCATCGTTTTCTGTGGCGCCCAACGTAGCAAGCAATTCTCACAAGTCTGCGATTGTCCATTTTAGAAAATTTTCGACTTCTACCCAGAGTAAAATATCTTTGTCTTGAATTGGTGGATAAGTCCGATCTACTTTAAAACTTAGGTATTTGAGGAAGCGTTTTTAAATTGCCTACAGGATATAGATATGCACTTAATAATATGGCTTCCGAATAACCGATGCATATTCTAGCTTTGATCTCACAAAAGCATGGTAAATAGTTTTAATTGTAAAATGGTTAAAGTCGTGGCCTACATACATACATACGGTTTGCTGACGAAGTTATATTGTCTAGAGGTGGTAGATGGTTCACCCTCCATCGCCCGGTGAAACACACCACCGCTCTGATTATAGGTGCCGTGAAATGACTAGTCATGTTTCGGCACTTGGTCAGAGTTTCCGGTCCCTCGGGTAAAAATGTATTCTAGTTTATATTCCAATGAAAGCATCCAGTTATCAGTCAGGTCTCTCTGGGATTGAGGGTAAAGCATTAAAACAGTTCCGCAGGCTGGCCACCAATTAGTACAGTGGCCACAACCCATTGGCAACGATCTGGGAGGCTGTCACATCAATTGTTGTATAATCTCGATACTCCTGTTCTGCCAGTTCGTGACTGGAAGGGATCCGAGCTCGTGTATTCGGGAAGCATTGCCAAGGCCACAGTCCATCGAGGTTAACTGACCGTCCTGCATGCAGAAATTTCTATAGAAGTTAGTCCATACATCAAAATAAAAAGTCCAATAAAAATACATGTTTCAACTGCGGTTGCTAATAATTCCCCAAAAGTAACTTTAGAATTGATTTCTGCAATATTCGTGGCCTCAACTCTAACATCAATTCAGTCACTACCACCTGCAAACTAACAGGCATTACCTACTGGTTCTGACAGAGACACAAATCAAACCCTCCTCCAACAATACGCATTTTTTGTGTCCTGGTTTCGAACTCGAAACGAGATTCAAATTCAAGACCAGACTCTGTGTTTACACTCGCAGCGATATTTCCTGTTCTAGACAGGAGAACTTAAAACCAAATGACGGCATAGAGGTCATGTAGTTTAAGTTAACCTTACAAAAATCAACAACTTTGATGTAAGTCATTAAGTGACCCAGCTAGTAAAAGAATCTACCCGCATACCCGATAACTCCAATCACCAAGACAACATTCTTGATCTTTTCTTCACGACACATCTCGACCAGTACCAAGTCTCTATAACCTCTCTATTGGGGAAATCTGATCATAAACTCATCTCAGCCACGTTCAAACAAACAACCCGGTCCAAAATCGCGTCTAGTATCTCTATTGTCGGGCATTACAAATAAGCCAAAAAAAATGGACTTTTACCTATTATTTCCATGGAAAGATGTCTGCTTCCGATCAACATAGAACTCATCAAATATCTGGAGAAATTTGAGATAATTCATGACGGACAATATGGATTTCGACAACTTCGGTCTACTGAAGATTTGCTGGCTTATGTCACTCAGCTCTGGACGAACACTATTGAGAAGTTTGGTAAATACCGTGCAATAGCCTTGGATATATCAAAAGCCTTCGACCGCGTTTGGTACCAGGCATTGTTAAGCAAAGTATCTGCCTACGGTCTCGCAAACCAAATTGCGCCAATGGCTCATAAGCTTTATGCAAGATAGCTCTTTACATGTGGCAGTTGACGGTATTTCTTTCTTGCACGTTAAAAACCAATGCTGGGGTCCACCAGGGTTCCATCCTGTCCCGAACCTTTTTTGTTTTTACACATCAACGACCTATCGAAAACACTTGTCCCAACTTTTACATCCTTTCGATCACTTTCGGCGAATAATACAAACAGACTCAGGCAGGAATAGGTTGACTGCATCAAAAGAGATCTTAAAGCAATCGTCGAGTGGGGAAACAACAATCTTGTTCAGTTTAACGCCCAGAAAACACAAAGCGCCACGTTTTCCAAAAAAGTAAATTCCTTAAATTATTTCATCCCAATGTCCGGAAATACCCTTAAACTCGATTTTTGGAGTCACGGTGTCTAATAATATGTCCTGGCATGACCATGTTGCTAACATCGCAAAGTCAGCAAGCCAGAGGCTGGGTTTTCTGTGAAAAGTTAGAAAGTTTTTTACTCCTGATCAACTGTTGACGACGTACAAGGCTCAAATTCGACCTTTACTGGAGTGTTGCTGGCACATTTGAGGTTTACCGCCAAAGCATTCTCTTCGTCTTCTAGATTCCATTCAGAAAATGGCCATTCGGTTGATAAACAGCTTAACTCTCATAGATACCTTTCACCCACTTAAACATAGAAGAAGAGTTGCAGACCAGACATTACTCTTCAGATATTTCCATGGCAGATGCTTTAAAGAAATAAAAACTCTTATACTATCACTGGCCACATTCGGCCAAAGAACTCGGCACGCTGATAAATCTCGCCAATTTACTCTTAAGATTGACATCACAAGGACCAACCTCCATTAGGAATACTTCTTTTACAGGGCTGCTACGAAATAGAACAAGCCTCCAAAATAAGAACTATGACCTGTAACTTTTCATAAAGCGGGTCCACAATCATCTACTTTCAATAATCTCTCCCTAATAGTCGCAGTGAGGGCCATCCGCGGCCCACACGATAGGTCTACCCTTTTGCGACTATTTTCTGTAAAAAAAGCGTGGTTTTGGAAAGACAGTTCTCGGTCGAAAGTAATTACAAGATAGTTAAAATTAGATGATTCAACGCTAAATTATTACTACTGCACCATTGGCTGATTTGATTAAGATTTTCCGATATTAAGGTAATGGAATGGAATGGGAGTTAGATCCAGAATTTCTTGTCTTTTTTTAAAATTGCTGATGTACGGTCTCGTCTCTCCAAAAGAAAATAATGGTGGTTAAGTACCTATTTTATCTATTACTTTGAAAGTATTAGCAAAATTTTCTTAAATAAATTTTATAACTCTTTTGGTTGTATCTTCTGGATATTATTTTCAGACTTTCCGTTATAGTTTTAATAGATTTATATTTACAAGTATTAAAATAATAATTTAACGTTTTTCTTACAAAATTTCAAAAGTCAAAGCTTTACTTTATTTTTGTTGTTGCTTTGCTCCTAGAAATTTACAGATCAAGACACAGTAAACTACTAAATTAAATTAAATTTGTTGAAAAAGTAATTTACAATTCTTACTGCAAGTTTAAGTTCTAATATCGTACGAAATAATTTATTTGTTATTCTTGAACGAAACGGTTATTATTTCTGAGAATTCATTTTATCTTTGTTACTATTGTTTATAGAGTGCTGTCATTTCAAAACCAGCCAGTCCAAATACATTTTGCGTAAATGTAAGAAAAACAAAAAAAAACGTTTAAGTTTAAATCAAGTGAGAGGTTTAAAAATATTATTCTATTGTTTGCATTGTTTGTCAGAAGTAACCATACCACTGAAGTCATTCATATCGATGCTTGGTATTACTATCAGCAATAACCTTTCCTGAGAAAATCACGTGAGGTCCATTGCCAAAAGTGCATCCCAAAAACTTGGTTTTTTGTTTCGTGCCAAGAGCTATTTCACCTCCAGTCAGCTGCTTATGATCTATAAGGCACAGATCCGACCTGTACTGGAATACTGTTCCCATATTTGGAGTGCGGCACCTAAACATATCCTAAAGCTATTGGATTCTGTCCAAAAAAGGGCAATTCGTCTCGTTGGTGATGCCTCGCTTACAAACTCGCTCACTTTTCTGGAACACCGTAGAAAAGTTGGCGATTTGTCTCTATTTTATAGATATTTTCATGGGCGATGCTCTTCTGAAATATCAACAATCGTTCCTCCTTTGGCAGTCTCTTCGAGATTAACCCGTCAAGTTCAGTCTTCACACCCCTTCGTGGTCACTTTGGAGACCTGCAGAACATCACTTTCCAATTCTCATTCATCCAACGAATTGCGAGGCTTTTGAACTCATTGCGTAGGGAGGTGTTCCCCGAGGCATACAACCTCCAGAAATTTAAGAAGAACACCAACTCCTACCTTCTTTCCCTTGG
The DNA here is from genome assembly GCA_950111635.1 of Agelastica alni. NCBI lineage: Eukaryota > Metazoa > Arthropoda > Insecta > Coleoptera > Chrysomelidae > Agelastica > Agelastica alni. The sequence continues at coordinate 47,354,181 of OX467711.1, read as the reverse complement.
TTCCCACGATGTTCTCTGAACATTACAGGATATCCCTTTTCGTGGAAACCAGAACATAAAAATAAAAAAATGGTACCTCTTTAACATCCCCCACCCCTTCTTTAAAATATTAAATAGCAACCCTACCTCGTGATAGATCAAATAAAAACCCAAAAAATAATGCAAATTGGCCATATAAACAACAATTTATTTTATTGATTTATTTTGCTGATAACAAATTTTGTGAAATAAAATGAGACCATAACAAAACTAAAGATCCAAATACGAGTAAAAGTGCACCGTTGCTATGTTTGGTCCAGTGTAATGTATGGTTGTGATACATGGACTTAAACAGAGTCGATATTATGAATCGAGTTAAAGCATTTAAAATGTGGTGTTACAGGCGGATGTTAACGATACCATGGACGTCGCATATAACTAACCTAAAAGTACAGCAGATAATGCATAAAGATCGAGAACTCTTAAACGAAATTTAAAAAAAAAACTATAAATAAGATAATCGGACCACTTTTTATTGACCAAAACCTAACGGAAGAATTGTCCATCCAATTATAAGAAAATGAAATTGATCCACTTATTACTTCGTTACAAGAAAGACAAGTTGATGAACAAAAAAATATAGTGGCTACATGAACAGAATATATACCTTCAACAAAACAGAGCTACACCACAATACGCACTGGCTGTAAGATAATGGCTAGACGAAGGATTTCCAAGACATTGGATTGGCAGAAGGGGCTATTAAAAAACATTAGTTTACAAAACTGACGCCGTATTTAGCACCAATTAAATAAAAGAAAATGCCATAGAATATAACACACCGGCGTTTATTAGCTTTGTTGATCTAACTAAAGGATTTAACAGAGTCCAACTAGGCGACGTCATTAAAATATTGATGGAAAAATAAACACCAGCCAACATAGTTAAGGTAATCTCGATACCACCAACTTGACTTAAATTAAAGCAGAACAACGTATTACGAAGAGCATACCAGGAGAAATCAGACAAGAAGACATCCTTTGTCCACTCCTATTTAATCTTACCATGGACAAAATCATAGAAGAAGTGGCAACCCTAAACATGGGATACAGAATGAATACTAAGCGCATCAGCATGGTATGCTATGCCGACGATACCGCAATATTAGCGGTAACCAAGAATGACCTGCAGAGGCAGCACTTTAAGTTCTGCCAAGCAAGTCGACAAATTAACCTAAGCATATCCATCGAAAAAACAAAAAGCATCACCATCGCTAAAGAACCACTCAGATGTAAGTTCGTAATTGAAGATAAGCCCATGAAGCAGGTGATGCAATTTAAATACCTCGCCATGGATGTGTCCAGCGGCCACGATCCAACAAATGACCTAAGAGGCATAATTAAAAAGGCAACAGTAATTGTATGGGCCAACCAATACATGCGAATGGACAGCAAGATCAGGATATACAAAGCATGCGTAGGACCTGTCATGACGTCCGCAATAGAAGCGCGAGAACCATAGCTGGCTAAACCAGAAGAGAACGTGTAAGAAATACAAACACAAGAGAACAAAGCGGCGTACAGGACATAGTAAGATGGGAAGACAAAGAATAAGAAAATGGTATAATCATGTCAAAGGGATGGCCGGGAATAGACTACCCCGCATAGCACTAGAGGGAACACCAACAAGCCACCGACCACCAAAAAGATGGAGAGACAGCTGGCAGTCCACATCACAGGAAATGTTACGACGGCAAGCCCGGAATTAACAGATCACTTTGATCTCAAACGAGTAGAAGAAGAAGTTTACAAAACTCCTCCTGTAGACATTGAAAAACTAAAGTTTAGAATAATTGAAAAATGTAGATGAATTACTAGCGAAACTTTGCAAAGAGTTCAAAAGGAATTTGAAAATGGGTTATATTATTGCCTACAAAATAACGAAACACATTTTGATCAGTTACTGTAACTACATTTAGATATCTTTTTTAAATAACTTTATTTTGTAATGTAATTTCGTTTCGTTAAATGTTATCTGAAAAATAAATTGATTGAATAAATTGTTTTTTATATGGTTGATTTGCATTTTTCTTGGGTTTTCATTTGATGTATCACAAGGTACGGGTTGCTATTTGACATTTTAAAGAAGAGGTTTCAGATGAAAGTTGGGCTCGGAATAACCAACAGAAAGCCTTCAGATTTGCAGAACATCTACAAACGACCTTTCCACCAAATGATGGAGAAGATATACAAGAACGTACTGAACCAAGACAAGAGGATATGACCATTAGACATACCTCTCCTAAAGAAGTTTCAGAAGAAATTAAAAATAATATTAACCCAACAAAAGCTCCAGAATTTGACTTCTTTACGTTACATTACAATCTTGCGGTTGGGCCTTTGGTGTCGGCACCTATGTCACCTAAATCTTTTGATCCTCTGTGACTACCGCTGTGTCTTCAGGGAATCAGAATTCTAGTCCGCTGATTTTGGCAAACCTTAGGATTTTTGTTGGCCCTGTTTCTTTTAGATCGCTTGGATCCATAATCATACGGCCCCAGGTTTGATACCTGTACCCCGCTATCATCGGGCAGTGACACAGAATGTGTATACTGCTCTCCTCCTCCTCTCCGCATAGTCGGCAGTTTTCTCGGTCGCCAGCTTAAGTTTGAAGAGGTGCGCCCTTAGTGCGATGTGTCCTGTGAGCAGGCCAAGCTTGCTGCTTAGTCTACTCCGGTTCATCGTCCAGAGTGCGTCATCCCTCTTCTGGAGAGGTCTTTTCATTAGCTGTTTTGATGTTCTGCAGCCAGTATTTGCATTCCACTGAGCAATATGTTCTTGTTCACGGATTAGTTTCAATAAATGTTTTGCTTCGGCAATTGGAAATCCAACCAACTGGCTTCTTGGTTCCACCAGGGTCCCATTTCTTGCCAGTTCATTGGCTACCTCGTTGCCGTTTATCCCTGTGTGCCCAGGAACCCATGTAAGAGTGACTTTGTTTACCGTCGCTAACTCAGTGAGGGCTTGCATGCAGTCTCACACCACCGATGATGTTGTGGTGTTACTCACGAGGGCCCCAAGGGCCGTGTGACTGTCAGTAAGAATATCAATCTCACTGTTGGTCACTCTGTTTTCTGTCAGGTGCGTAGCGCACCTGAGTATAGCATAGACCTCAGCCTGAAAGACCAAGGCGTATTTCCACAGGGGTATGCTTTCCCTGTGGTTGCAGGATGCTCCAAACACACCTGCCCCGTATCGTCCCTGGTACACTGATCCATTAATGTACCATCGTTTCACTTATGGGCTGGTCAATGGTGTTTTCTTTAACCAGTCTTCTCTGGTTGGTATTTTTGTTTTATAATTTTTCCCTATTAAGGTCTTTTTCGAAATTTTTTCCGATTTTATTGTGCAGGGATGTTAGGATTTGACTTGATTACAGGCAAAATCTTAAAGCAACTTCCAAAGAAAGCAGTAGTAAAACTAACCAATCTAATCAACGCTTCCTTCCGAATAGGGTATGTTCCTAAGATGTGGAAAGTAGCAGAAATGATTATGATTCCCAAACCGGGAAAACCACTCTATGAAGTTTTGTCATACAGGCCTTTATTACTGTTGCCTTTAATTTCTAAATTATTTAAAAAAATAATACTCAAATAGCTTAAACCAATCATTAATGAACATAATTTGATACCTTCACATCAATTTGTTTTGTTTTTCTTAAATTCACGCAAAATAAAAAGTTATTTGGATTGGCTGGTTTGAAATGAAAGCACTGTATGATAAAAAATCGTTGCAAGTGAAAATTATTTGCATGTTTATTTTATATATTACATGCGATTTTATATATATAAAGAAATTAACAAAATTTGAAGCATCGACAAAGTTTTTTATTTAAAACACCGATCCAAATTTAAACCAACCTCTTAAGTTACCTAATAAATTTTATTATTGTGTGCAAGTGCAAGTTCACGTATTTTAAAAAAAAATCAATAATATGAGTTGCGTCATAAACATGTTACTAGACACGATTTTAACCCTTTGTTTATTTCTTTTTTATAGTACAGTCAATTGGTTTTAAATACAGAGGTTTCCTGGAAAGTTTTCCGGGGTTTTTAAAAATGGGTACTTTTATAAATTTCAATGTGCTCTTTCCGAATCTCACATTTGCCATCTCGTATCCTTGAAGCTAGCGCCGCCATATTGGAAAAATGGCGCCTAAAAGCAGGTTTTTGGCAATATCTCCTTTACGACTTATTTCACGATAAAAACATTTATATGAAAGATAATTTTTTCCTGTCAACACCCTTCGCTCAATGTCACTGTCATACTTTCCATCTTCCGTAAACTTTGAACCCAAGTACGCAAATTCATTTACTTGTTCCACTCTTTCTCCCTTAATCAGAACTTCACAGTTTGTCATGTTTTCTTCTCTTTCAAAAACCATTAATTTTGTTTTGCTTACATTTATTTTGATCCCTTTGATTTTCGGAGCATTATGCATTCTATCTAAAATAAGAAATATCGTTATACTTGGAAAATATCATATACAAACCCATATATTTCATTTCTCTAACATTTCTGTTTAGATAATTAATCATCTGAATTTAGGAGTTTTGAATGATTGATAAACTTATTATAATTTTCAACAGTAGTTAAGTGTCAGTAAATATCAAATTTAAATTGTGTTAAATTAATTATGTTAAATTAATTATGTTCAAGAGTAAGTAGGTATCGGTACATATCAAATTTTAATTGTTTTCTTTATTTGTTACGCTATCGTTAGGCACACCAACAGATTCTATATACAGTGAGTGGCATACGAAAAAGGGTTTGTTGAACTTTAATTTTGCCGTAGATGGCGTCTATTTAAAATCATACCTGGTGGAACCATTTTTTTACTCTGCCAACTGTTTACATGTTTGACTTGTTATACCACCATCTTTTGCCATGGATATATTATGAGCTAATCGTTCGCACAGTACAGCTAAAAATTTATATACTTTCAACTTCAACTGTTATACCATTACAAGAATGCGATGAAGAGAAAGAAACTAAGACTATTTTCGAGCAAACCTATGACGAAATCGAGAACGAAGAGAATTGCGATGAAACTGATAATCCCATGGCGGATGATGAAAAAACATTCGGTTACTTCGGTACTAAAAACAATGAAGTCGCAACACCTGGTCCTTCAAGAACAGCGAAGCGAAGGAGAATGCGCTAAATTTTGAAATAGTGAATTGCATGGTCATTAGGCCTACTGATGTTACCACGATAAAAAACACACCGTTTACTATACCTAAGGGTGGTGTGGAAATTAATTTTTTGGTCAAAACCCGTGTTGAACTACACTTTACGGCATTCGTACGCCAAAACTATTGATTTTACGAAAAAAAATGTATTTGCATAAATTGTAGGATTTTTTTTTAGTTTCATTTTGTAAATGAATGTTTTTGTCCTGAAATAAGTCTGTAACGTGCCTTTTTTTTCCCTTCTACAGTTCCATCATAATTGGGTCTCTGATAGTTTTGTATTCCTCAGGTACTCGTAAATAGTGTCGCGTACCGTATTTTGTTGTAACTTAAATATATCATTTGTTGTAAATAGTGTTGCATACCTTGTTGTGATAGGATTCGATTGTTAATGGCTGTGGCATTTTTGTTAATCGATGGAGATTGAGTGGGGGTTTTCGTTATTAGATTTTGCTTTGGTTTTTGGCCTCGATTGTTGTGTGTTGTCGGTTATATTATTGTTTGGTTTTCATTTCTGTGTGGATGGGGCTGGCTATCAACACGGACGAGTGCGATTATTGGTGTGGAGCATGGACTTGCGAATATTGTTGGTTGACGTTTATTCCGTGTCATTTTTCTTGATATCCGGCTTGGGAAGTGTCAGTCGTTTGGTGTCAGTCTTGGGAGTGGTGTGGTGAGAATTTTTGGGACGGTGTGATATTAACACGTGTGCAAAACCTCTACGGTTTATCTTTCATATCTGGCTGTATTTGGGCCATCTTAATTGGATTTTGAAGAAAAACCATTTAATTTTTAACTTGACCATTCTATCTTACCTTCGTTGTTAATATTTTGGATTTTGCTGTTGAGTTAAAATAACCGCATAAGGGATTTATTTGAGGGAAGCCATGGTTAATTAGCAGGTGCCGTTCCATAATCAAACCGGCCACAAGAGTAGTGCATTCGTATCATCCATATCGACGATAAATTGCAGTGTTATAAAGACTTGCTTGGTGTTTTTAGCAGGAACTCCGTATTAAGGTGATCAAGATCAAAGTTATTCTTTTTTTTTATATTTGATCTACAATATACGTTTACCCAAAGGTTACAAGTGAATTATTTTTGAATATTTAACGACGTGACTTATTTTTGACACCAGAATTAGGTTTTGTTTTAAATTAATAATATAATACATAATTAAAAACTATTTATTGCATTAGATGCCAAAACTAAACTTGGATTAAAATAATCTTCTCAATTATTCTTTATGTCCAAGTAAAAATATATTTTCTTCATACTTATTTGTAAATATCCTACAATTTTGATATTGTAAAGGACAACCATTGTAAAAAAAATATTTTTAAATAAACTCGATTGTTTTGGCAGTGTAAATCTTTATGTAAATGGTAAAAACATGAGTAAATTAGCAGCCTTATGTAAACGTTTGATTTAGTATTATTAAGGAGTTGACTTAAATACGTTTTTTTTGGGAACTTGGTAAAGTTTGTTACTCTTACTTTTGTTTTGGTTATTTTATGGAATCGTAAACTTTGGATTTTTGATTTATTGTTAGCTGTTGATTTTGACTTTATTTGTTATAAGTTTATTATTGAACTGTGTACTTTGATTAATTGTTGGCTGTTAATTTTGACTATATTTGTTATAATTTTATTATTGAACTGTGTACTTTGATTTATTGTAGGAGTAAAGTATCCAATATATTTTTGCTATAATTTCGTTTATTTGGTTCACCATAATCTTAGTTGTTTATCGTGTGGCTCTGCTAGTGCCTATAAGACCTAGGGGTTTCCGGCTTGAACCGTCTAAGTCGGTGGCGCGGCTCACTATTATTTTCTTTTTTTTTTACCCTCTACGGCTGAGCTCGGGCATAATTTGCCAGTAGAGAGACCGCTGGCAGAGTACTCTATAGAGAACGAAAAAGACGTGGCAAGTCAAAAAGGAGATATTGTCAAAAAACTGCTTTTAGGCGCCATTTTGCCAATATGGCAGTGCAAGCGGCAAAAGATACGAGGTGGCAAAGTTGAAATTCGAAAAGAGCACGTCGAATTCTATAAAATTACTATGATGGTGTTATAGCCCATATCAAGGCTTGGCCTCCTTAATCCTTTTTTCCCATCCGACCCGATCCATCGCTGCATGTCTCTATGGAATTAGTAACAAGGTTATTCAATAAGATATACGAAACAGGTGACCTCCCGCTTGATTGGCTAAAGTCTACATTTATTACCTTACCTAAGAAGCTATATCCAAAACAATGTAGCGACTAAAGACTAATAAGTCTTATGTCACACAAGCTGAAAACATTCCTGGTATAATGCATGCACGTATTATAAGTAAATGCGAAGAAGGCCTAGACCAATTACAGTTCAGCTTCAAAAATGCGTTTGGTACAAGGGAGGCACTGTTCGGAATCAACGTGATGCTACAGAAATGCCGAGACCAACGTAGGGATGTGTTCATATGTTTTCTGGATTATAAAAAAGCGTTCGACCAAATTCACCATGATAAACTTCTGGTAATGTTAAAAGAAAAGGGATTAGATATACAGGATATCCAGTTGATAAAGAATCTTTATTGGGGACAAAGAGCAAATGCAAGAGTAGGTAATATAACAACAGACGATATTGCAATACAAAAAGGAGTCAAACAGGGATGTATACTTTCTCCACTGATTTTTAACCTCTATGTCGACCGAATATTTAAAGAAGCTCTTGAAGAACTGGGACACTGCGGAATTAAAATTAATATCTTACCCATAACAACAATTAGATAAGCTAATGACACGGTAATACTATCAGACACAATAGAAAATCTGGAAACATTGCTAGACAGAATTAACACAGTTGGAAAAAGATACGGCTTGAATATCAACGCTAATAAAACAAAATTTATGGTAGTAAGTCGTACGGTACAGAATAACATCAATCTAAACCACGATGGTACCCCATTAAAACGTGTCACAAAGTTTAAATATCTCGAAAGCATTATAACGGAAACACTGGACCCTGATACAGAAATAAAAAGCAGAATAGAAATGGCGCGCGCAGCATTCAATAAAATGAGACCGCTTCTTTGCAATGATGATTTGAACCTTAAGCTAAGACAACGGATGACTAAATGTTATATATGGTCAATACTGTTGTATGGTACAGTGACGTGGACACTCAAGATCAGTACATAGAACCAACTAGAGGCATTTGAGATGTGGCTGCACAAAGGATGCTGCGCATACCTTGGACGGACCATGTAACAAATGAGGAAGTCCTCAGAAGGGCTAAAACTGACAGGCAATTAATGACCACCATAAAATGCTGCAAAATTGCATACCTTGGTGACATACTAAGAGAAGATAAATATCAACTACTCAAAATTATAATAAAGGGTAAAATAGAGGGGCACCGTGGACCTTGAAGATGGAAACAGTCATGGATGAAAAACATTCGTGAATGGACAAATATACGTTTAGTAGGAAAACTCATACACTTAGCAGAAGATCGAAATGCTCTAGCCAGTGTGATAGCCAACGTTTGGGAGACCGGATAGGGCACATGAAAGAAGAAGATGTTTTGGCCTAATTAATTACGTTGTTGACTGTTTTGCAGAAGTAGCTTGGTTTTTTGTTCATTTATCACGAGACCTATTTTCTTTGCTGCATTTTCTGAAAGGTTCTTTTAAGGAGAATATTGACCTTGCTATTATGTACAGATCATCTGCATAGCCAATAATTTGATTTAATCTCTTTATTATCGTTGAGGTTACGCTTACGCTAGCCTTCCTTATGACGCTTTCCAATGCAAAATTTAAAAATTCAAGAAAATTTGGGCCAGCCCATCTCCCTGCTTCCAGTTTCTCCGTCCACCTTTACCTGGCATTGAGTGTTACTTACGGTCAGTCTTATTAGACTTATTAGTTTTGGTGGTATATTAAAATCTAGTAGTACTATATAAAGCTTTTCTCTCTTGATACGATGGCGGTTTAATAAGTCAGTGAATTTTTAAATAAAACAAATTTTTTTCCGCAAATAAACATTTTATTTTTCTACATAATCACCTTTTAGCTCAATACATTTAGTCCAGCGTTTTTCTAATTTTTTTATTCCCTCCAAATAATAGGTTTTTTCAAAGCTCTCAAAATACGCGTTTGTTTCGGTAATGACTTCTTCATTCGACTCAAATCTCTTACCGCACAGCCATTTCTTTAGGTTTGGAAAAAGAAAATAGTCACAGGGGGCTAAATCTGGAGAATATGCTGGATGGGGTAGCAGTTCGTATCCCAATTCGTGGATTTTGGCCATCGTAACTAGACAAGTGTGCACACGTGCATTGTCTTGATGGGACAGCACTTTCTTCTTCGCCAAATGCGGCCGTTTTTGCTTCAAATCAACGTTGAATCTGTTCAAAAGCTTTGAATAATATTCGCCGGTGATCGTTTTACCTTTCTTGAAGTAATCGATGTGAATGACACCGCGTACATCCCAAAAAACTGTGGCCATGACCTTGTTGGCTGACAGACTCTGTTTCGCCTTCTTTGGTCCACGTTCACCCCGAGCAACCCACTGTTTCGATTGTTCCTTGGTCTCTGGCGTGTTGTGATGGATCCATGTTTAATCCACAGTAACAAAACGGCGCAAAAATTCGTCCGGATTACGGCTGAACATCGCTAAACACTCTTTTGAAGTGGTCACACGATTGCGCTTATGGTCGAGTGTGAGCAATCGCGGCACCCATCTCGCAGAGAGTTTTTTCATGTCCAAATATTCGTGTAAAATATGATGTATCCGTTCAGTTGAGATACCTACAGCATGAGCCAACTCACGCACTTTTATTCTCCGATCATCCAATATCATTTCATGGATTTTATCGACGATTTCCGGCGTGATCACTTTTTTTGGGCGACCTAGACGTTCGGCGTCACTAGTGCTGGTACGACCACAACGGAACTCTGTAAACCACTTCTTAACCATTGGAATTGATGGTGCCGAGTCCCCGTAGTATTTATCAAGTCTTTTCTTAGTTTCAGTGATGGATTTTTTACGTAAAAAGTAATGTTTAATCAGCACACGAAATTCACTTTTTTCCATTTTCGTAAAAATTCATGAGATTGTCTGCTTTGAACGGCTATCAAACACCAACTGCACGACGTAGCTTGCTCAAAATTAGAAAGTTGCCCACTGATGGATTATAGTTGACGGCAGCACTATTGCATTTGGAGTAACTGATTTATCAAACTGCCCTCGTACTATCATAAGCTTGCTTAAAGTCAATCAAGAGTTGATAGAGATTGACATAGTATTCCCAGAATTTTTAATTAATTTTTCTCACGATGAAGATTTAATCTTTTGTGAATCTATCTGGTTTGAAACCAACTTGGTATTTGTTTAAAATATTTTTGGCTAACGGCTCTAATTTTTTTTAATGGTTGCGAAGATTTTGTAGGCTGTGCTCAGTTGCGAAATACATCAGTAATTCTCACACACCTGCTTGTCTTCCTTTTTGTAGATAATAATGCTGGATTGCCATTCTTGGAGAAGTTATTCACTGTTCCATATTTTTAATATGAAGTTATGCATTAGCGCCATTAGTTCCCCTCCACTATACTTAAAAAAATCTGCCGGGATATCGTTAATTTCAGGTGCTTTGCCATTTTTTAGCTTTTGGATCGCTTTTCTTGTGTCTTCCAAGGATGGTGGTTCTACCGCTGGTTCATTCGCTGCCAGATCTAGTCCATAATCGGGTATATCTTTATTTTGATTACTATCGGGATTTAGTACATAAATAAAATCACCCATTTTTAAAACTCCCGGAAAACTTTCTAGGTTAAACTACCAAATGACTGTACTATTGGCTATTATTTTGTGGGTGCATTTTATTTTAATTTAAACTTAACAGCCGAAACGTGGTTCGTACAATAAAGTTTCTAAATTTGTATTAAGACCCACGCGACTAAAAGCACGTTTAAGAAAAGTTATGTGCAACATTTAGTACAGACTCACCAAAAATATAAATAGATTTATCACACTAGGTGGTTGAACCGTTTGGACCAAGAAATTAAACATATGGCGACAAGTGATAAATATATTTATTTTCGGTCGTAAAAAATAACGCGACTGCATTCTACTTTTAAATTACCGAGTACAAAAGAATGATGTTATTAATTTTCAACACATGCGTTGCTTGTTTGTGTCTATTCATCCTTTAACAACTAGTGGCGTTGATTTGTCTCGCTGGATATTTATAAGATACTTTCCATGTCAATGGAATGCAGATTAGAATATCCAAAGAGATTTTATGACAGCAATGCACATTTATAGAGCTTGTCCCGAATTTTATAATTCGTTTTGAATTATTTTAAAAAAAACTTTTATTTACTTTAACAAAATTATAACATATAAATATAATATATAAAAATATAACAACGAAGCTAACAATTCAGAAATAAAGTCAAGACTAACTAATTTTGATACATAAAGCATAATTTATAATTAAGTTAAACAAAGGAAAATGCGAGTGTGACATTCTTTTAGATAAGCAATTTCTGGAAGCTGAGTCGCAAAAATGGTGATCTTTCTATTCTAATAGAAGTCACCGGAAATGACGAATGTAGCTCCCGGTATTCAAATGTTTATAACAATTAAAAAAAAATGTTTCTATTCTCTGTTCGCCTGACGTGTGTAGATATTACCGAGAAAATTTAACGGAATGGAGCTATGTAAAATATTTTTAATATTTTTTGACTTGCGTCACCTTTATAAAAGGTGTTTCAAAAAAAGGTGACACCATCTCTAGGGTAGGTAGAAAACTGAAAAACAATTGGGGTTTGCTAGATAAAATTTTCGTAACGCCATCCGTATTTAAGATAAAGGGCATTAAAGAAATTTTTTTTGGGTATTACTTCATAATTTTCAAATCAAATATTCCGAAAATGGTACACGGTATCGAGTTTTACCAAAGGTATCTTTTTGGTGTGAAATGGAATGATGTTTAAGTTCACTTGAAATTTGAATTAGGAAATCCAACTTAAAAAAGTTATGTTTAATACTACTTGGTAAAAACCGTGTAACTAGCAACCTCTATAAGAGTCATATATAAAAACAAATTCATAGGATGTATCAGCTTCCAAAACATATTTTTGTTTACAATGTTTTCAGTAGTTTCAAAAAAATCGTAATAAACAAACATTTTTTCCTTCAACGCCCTTTATCTTGAATACGGATGGCGTTACGAAAATTTTTTACTAAGTAAACCCCAATTATTTTTTAGTTTTCTACCTATCCTAGAGACAGTGGCACCTTTTTTTAACCACCCTGTATATAAAAAATAATTTTGTCTTTTAATTTTAGGTAAGCATCATTTATATTACTCACAGTTGCAGTAAGATCTAATTCATCGTCACTCTCAATGTCGAAAATATTGGACACCTGTTCGTTTTTTTTTTAAATCGCTAACACAACTAACTAAGTTTACTTTAGGATTTTCCGACAATAGGGCTGCATCAATCTCCACGTAATTCATAAATTTTCAATTACATTACTTTCGCAAAATGGTTAATCGTCTTCCAGGTCCTGTAGCTCTAGATTTTCCTTAAATTCGTTCGCATTACCACTTAACCGCACTTAATGAAACACTTTTCTATTGTTCTTGTTAAAACGTCTTTTCATGCTGCCACTATTCAAATTTAGGCGTGAGCATACATACATACATATAGTTCCGTAGAGAAACGGTTCTTACACACATCTTTTGCTTCCTTTACTTTCATCAGTGCTCTCATAGATGCTCGTCGGTTGTTGGTACTCTTGTCCTGGCCTTTCTTCATTTATCCTTTCTACGTGTCCAAACATCTAAGCATTCCTTTATCTATCTTTGTAACCAAATATTCTTTTACACCACAGCGTTCTCTGTCTTATTTCACTAATCTTTACTTTATCTAATCGAGTCACTTCAGCTATACTTCTAAGACTACTTATCTCCGCATCGTTAATCCTATTTTCATGCTTCTTCTGCCAAACCCAACATTCACTACCATATATAAGTGTAGGAACCAACACACCTCTATGCTCAGCCAGACGTGCCTTTTTTGACAGTTTCTGGTTGTTCATAAAGCTATGCAGTGCTCCATTCATTTGTTTTTCTGCCAACACCCTTCGCTTAATGTCAATGTCATACTTTTCATCTTTCGTAAACATTGAACCGAAGTACAAAAATTCATTTACTTGTTCCACTCTTTCTTCCTTAATCAGAACTTAACAGTTTGTCATGCTTTCTTCTATTTTAAAAACCATTACTTTCCTTTTACTTAAATTTATTTTCATCCTTTTGATTTTTAGGACACCATGCATAACATTAACCATCGCCTGCAACTCCTTTTCAGATGACGCTAATATGACGATCAAATCATTCATTTTTAATCCATACGCACTCTCTTTCTAATATTTTAAACAATCGTCTATCTATAAGTTAAACAGCTACGGCGAAGTCAAACATCCCTGTCTTACACCTTTTTTGATAATAAACCAGTCCATACAAACTCCTTTTATCCTGACACAAGCAGTGAAATCCTAGTAAAGTGGTTTCAGTGTTCTTATTAAACAACCGCTCACCCCATACATAGACAATGTCGACCACAATTTACTCCTTACCACTTTTTCATAGGACTTTTTTAAGTCTATAGAAGCGCAATAGACCTTCTGACTTCTAGCCAAGAAATTTTCGACTATACCTCGTAATAAAAAGACCTTATCCATAGATTTTATTCCTTTTCTAAATCCTGCTTGCACATCACATATCATCTTCTTTTATTCGTTTTTTTAAACAATATCTTTGCATACAGTTTGCCGACTATGCTAAGTAAACTAATACCTCGGTAGTTCTTACAGTCCTGCTGCGAACATGTCTGGTATGCTACCAATCTTCCAACAAAGGTTAAAAAGGCGGTACAGCAGACTAGGTACTACGATTTGTCCAGCCTTCAGCATTTCATCTGTAATCCTGTCGTATCCAGCAGCTTTACCCAATTTCATACTGTATAACGCTTCCACAATTTCTGTCGTACTAATTTCACTTTTATTGCAACTTTCACTCATGTCTCCGAAGGGCGTTAGCATCGGTTATATGTCTACAACAAGAACATATCGACGAGATAGAATGGGACAGAACGTTACAATGGACCAGTACAATTTTGAAAGAGTTTATCAGTTTAAATATTTGGGAGCTACGATCACCTGACAACCATATAACCCAAGAAATGAACAACAAAATACAAGGTGCGAGTCGATGCTGTTTTGCGCTACAAAAAATAATGAAAGCGAAAAATGTAGCTCGGCCGTTGATAAAGAACATTCTATAGATAATTACTTTTTTTCCATCAAATACTTTTTATGTATAAATTTAAAGTTTTTGATTATTCCCTAGTCTAATATTTGACAATGTGCTATAGAATTAGGTAGCAAAAACATAAACGATATGTTGGATAGCAGAATATCTGGACAGGTTGTTGCGTTGTTCAAGAAAAAGATAATTTTTCTTTATTGACGTTGCATTTTTTTGTCAAATGTGTGCAGCCAATCTATCATATTATCTCTGGTCATTCAGGCCTTCTTATTATTGTTCCAGTTGACTTGCAGCTTATCAACATGAAAGCCTTTAATACATTGGATTTTTACTTTTACCAATTACAAAAGATTTGTCTTTTTTACATCAAGATTTTCACACCATAATACTGTCAGTTTTTCATTGGCAGATTAACCCGAAGCGCAATTTTTATTGCGAAATGTAAAAGTTTTACTTGATAAGGCTCGATAATAAAGACCAATCTCCTTGGCGTTAAAAATACCTTGAGGTAAATAGCCACTTAATGAATTTGTCAGTTTTCTTTACCTTTCTAAAAATTCGTCAATGTTTATATTTGCAGCTTCTCCAGATATTGCTTCAAATTTAACATTATGTCTTGAGCAAAACTTGTCGAGCCAACTATTGGAAGCTTTAAAATTAAAAATAAGTTCTTTAGCCGCCTCTTTAGCTTTTCTTTAATTATTGTTTCAGATAATGGAATGTTTTTACCTTTCACTGTACAAAACAAAACAAAACTATAAAATCGATGACAACACTTTTCCTCTTTTTTTGTTGTTGTAGATATCCATTTTCACTATACAACTTTTCCAAGTCGACCTTTTTCTTAAAAATTCCACTAACTTGAGTCTTTCCTATTCGAAACTTTTCATCCAAAACTCGACGCCTTTTTCATCGATATTTTTTCTTTTAAATTTAAAAACTTTCTCTTAGCCGAAAACATGGCTCTACAACCCGGGGTGGGTCTTGGCCGACTGTACTATTCGCCTCCATTAAAGCCGATCTTTCATCAATGCTGGGTCGTACTCTATCCCAATTGTCCTTAGGTCCGCTTTAATGTTGTCTCGCCACCTCGTTTGGGGGGGCGCCCTAAAGGTCTTCGTCCTATTGGTGCTCCTTTCCAAGCCAATTTCACCATCCGTGTGTCAGGCGTCTTTGCACATGACCTGCCCATTGCAGCCTTCTTGCCTTTATCTGCTTTACAATATCTGGATCTTTGTATGATTTTAATATTTCTTGGTTGGTTCTAACTCGGTACTGTTGGGTAACTGTGCTTCGCAGTGGTCCAAAAATCTTGCGTAGAACTTTTCTTTTAAAAATTCTTAATTTTTGTTCGTTGTCCATGGTCAAAGTCCAAGTTTCGCTAGCATACATAACAGTCGCTCGTATAACGGTTTTATAGATTGTGATTTTTGTTCTTCGCGAGATGTTTTTCAATGCTAGCACCGACTTTAGTAAATAGAGACATTTGTTTCCACTTTTAATTTGGACTTTATATTCTTCTACAAATACCGGCTACAAGTACCTACTTATATAATAAATTTTATGGTTACAATAAGTTATTTGGGTTTCCCGAGCCCCATTAATAATCGCCTTTATTGTCCTTTGTCAGCAGCTAGAAGAATTACACAAAAAATGGTGGTATATTTTGTCCCAAGTTGATGTGAGAAGGGTCCGTTGTTCAGGGGAGCCTATTTACACATATATGAAATGTTATGCATGATGCCCTTAAAATCAAATGGATGAAAATAAATGCAAGCAAAACGAAAGTTATGGTTTTTAAAAGAGAAGAAACCATGACAAACTGTAAAGTTTTGCTTGAGGAAGAAAGAGTGGAACAAGTAAATAAATTTGTGTACTTGGGTTCAAAGTTTACTAGGGATCAAAAGTATGACAGTGACATTAAGCGTAGGGTTTTGACAGGAAAACAGATGAATGGGGCACTGGATAGCTTTATGAACAGCCAAAAAGTGTCAAAAAAGGCACGTCTGGCTGTCCATAAAGGTGTGTTGGTTCCTACACTTATGTATGGTAGTAAATGTTGGGTTTGGCAAAAGAAGCATGAAAATAGAATTAATGCAGCGGAGATGAGTAGTTTGTGAAGTATAGCTGGACTGACTCGGTTGGATAAAGTAAAAAATAGTCAGTTAAGAGAACGCTGTGGTGTAATAGAAGATGTGGTTAAAAAGATTGATAAAGGATTGCTTAGATGGTTTGGACACGTAGAAACGATGGATAAAGGAAAATTAACGAAACAAACTTATAAGGCAAGTGTGAATTGACAAGTCGGTACAGGTCGACCTCAGGGAACGTATCTCGATCAGATCAACATTGTTTTGAAGAAAGGCCAGGTCAAGAGTACCAACAACCGACGAGCATGCATGAGAGCCCTGATGAAAGTAGAGGAAGCAAAAGATGTGTGTAAAAACCGTAGCAAGTGGAAGGAAGTGGTCTCTACCTAGCTCTACGGGAAAAAGGCCAGACTATATGCATGTATCTATGCATAAAATGTTCGGTACTCTGAAAATTGTCCGTTCAGGAAGGTTTCCGGGGAGAAGTGGTGTCCGTTAACAGATGTTTTACTGTATAACCAAAAAATTTAAATGACGAAAAACTTTTAAATTCATCTTTGGGGAGAAGAATAATTTAATTTTATATTAGAAATGATGTTAAAAAAATATAATTTTTGATAATGATTGCTGTAAATTTTTTCGAATATCATTAAGTTTTAATATTGTGTTATGATGGGCCACATATTATTTTATTTGTGCCCGAATAAGATTATTTAAATTTAATTTGCATTGGTATGGTGGGAATAAAAGAACCGTAATTTCACGTTCTTTTGCCATTTCATCAATACCGTATTTTTTTAATGCCAAAGTGTATGGCCAAGCCAATGTAATGGAAATTTTTCCTAAGGATTGTGATAGAAAATTATTAGAGCCGGCCCTCACATTTTAACGAATTGATTTTGCTTCCGAGGCTGTCACTGGTTGAGTTTTATTGCTAGTAGCTGATACGATTTGGTTTAAATTGTGTGTATTTTTTAAGCGAGTCTTAGTTCCACATTTAAAAGTCGATGGTCGTTATATCTCGGGTTTCATGCAGTGAGATTTACGATATAATTGGTGAGTTAAATGTATTTAAATGCTAATTTTTTTTTTCAAGTATATCAGTACAGTAATCTTATATTATTTTTTTCAAAATTATATGCTATACGTTTTTCTTTGAGGAAATAATATATATTTTTATTTATTTGCTAAAATTGTTTTTATTTATAATTCGGCATTGACGGCAAGCTTTTTGGTTCATTTTAATTTTGTTTAATTTTTTAACACCAAAGGCCTTGTTGTCAAAAAATATTTTTCGCAGTGACTATTATTAGTTTAATATATTTTAGCTTGATTTTTTTCTTGGTTGGCCGTCATTGACTTCTTTTTTTGGTCGGTCACGGACTTCTTTTCTTTGGTTGTCCATTATTTTTTCCACTGATAATATTGCGTTTGACTTTTTGGACCATTTTTGCCGTACGGACATGGATTATTGCCATCCCAACCATTTGGATTTTTAATTACTTAACATTTGAGTTTTCGCTGTTGAATGTTAGCTGCCCAGTAATTTTGGATTTTTCGCTCCTCAGACTATTGGATTTTTCGCCGTTTGAAATGTTCACCACTCAGTTTTTTGGATTTTTTTTCGTCTATCTATGTTTTGGATTTTTCTTATTGTATTTTTATTTTAATATTTTAATAATTTTTTTCCAGAAACTGTAAACAGTTTTTTTTGCAATAAACCTGTATTTATATTTCTCGTTTTTATTGTTTCTGGAAGAAAAAAAGGTGATAGCAGCATTGAAGCCGAAATACGTCCTTAAAATTAATTCAATCGAGAAATCAAGAATTCACAAAACTCCGAGTAAGAACTTTTAGTTTTTGAACAGTAACACAAATTCGATGCCTTAAGGGATAGCAAAATTCGTTACATATATTTGTATACCTACATATTTTTTTAACAGAAGAATTAAAGCAATGGGACTAAACTAAGAAGCTGAAAAGGTACAAAAAGCAGACAATGCCCAAGTGCTTGGGAAAAAATTAGACCTCTTCCACAACTCATTCATTCATTCATTCATACCTACACATAAAAACACATTATTGTTGGTAATAATTTCCTTTTTAATGATCCAGTTTTTTGCGCACTGTTATTCCCATTTAGCTGCGGGTAATGGCTCTTTTAACCTTGAGTGGTAGCTAAAATTATCTAAAATCATGACCAAATAAATAAAAATTTGCTCTTCAAAAATATCGAAATCCATTTCTTCCTGGTAATCTTTGGCAAACTTTCATGCAAATTCAAGCAAAGTACCATATACATAACCTTTATCTTTCTCTGTAGAAATCGGGGGTTTGTAAGTTTCTCTTTTCTACACGGGAGGAATGAGTAATCACAGTTCGGCTGGTTTTTTAACATTTTATTTAACACAAAATATAAAAATAATATGTCTTTCTTCAAACAACACATAAGGCACTACGAGTACTACAAACATTGAATCTTACTTCAATTTCGTGAAAAAAAGCATTTAAGTAATAAAATGAAATGAAACTGAGTTACCGTCGCCTTCGGCGTTCGGAAGAATACTTCTTATTGCAAGTGACAAGCGATATCTTAATCGCCGTGGAAAAAGAGCTGTATGACACCCGTTCGCTGTGACTGTCGGAACAATACTACTGAATGACCGATCGCCTTCGGAGGTTGGAGGAATACTTTCGCTCTTTGCGGTCGTAGAAATACTACTAAAAATTACCGTCGCCTTCGGCGGTCGTAAGAATACTACTAAAATGAACGTCGCCTTCAGTGGTCAAAAGAATACTAATATTGCGTTGAATCAAGCCGGTGTTTGTTTAGAGGAAATTTGCTACTGCGCCGAATTAAGACTGCGCATTGCAAACTAGGCCAGCCGGCGTGCGGGGAAGGAAAGTGGATTTTGCCCGGGGCAAAACGGTTTCAAGACATTAGCGTCACAAAGGGATTAAAATTAAAAAATAAAATTTAAAAATCTGTGATCACAACACTTTCAATTTGAGTTATTACTAAACCACGACCTTTCCCAATTGGAGTCATTAAAACCTTTAATAAACCTTCTAAAAATGTTATCCTAGGATTTTAATTGATATGTCTTGCCAGACCTTTATAACAGTGTGTATCTTACTTAACCAGGTTTCATCTAAATAGAAGATACGTTTTCCATCGGTTCTTAATTATTGTTTTTGTCTTAAATACTGTTTTCTCCAAAAAACTATCCCGTCTTTTTCGATAAGATATGATCTATGATCCTAGTTTTGCAAAAGGCAACTTCTGTGTTTAATTAACATCACAGTATAGATCAGTTCCATTCTTCATGAATTCATTAAGTACAATTCTACTATACATGATTATTATCATAACATAAATCTCCGATTACCAAGACAGAATATGTCCTCTTCTATAAAGGTTTCAATGAGTTTAAAAAATTACCAACCCCCATCAAAGAATTAAAATCATTAAATTACTTGAAGAATATCTTAATTCCATATATTAAAACTCATACTAAATATTATGATTCGAAATAAATTTACCTGTCATATGTCATTTAATCACCATTGTTTAATTTTAGTTTTTTTTTTATTATCTTAATAATTGTTATTAGAAAAAAGTACTTTTTACTCACGTATGTCTGTACATACTCCTTGTATAAAAGTAATTAACACTATTGAAAAGTTTGGTGAATCCCGTGCAATAGCCTTGGATATATCTAAAGCCTTTGACCGCGTTTGGCACCAGGCATTGTTAAGTAAATTATCTGCCTACGGTCTCCCAACCAAACTGCGCCAATGGCTCTTGAGCTTCATGCAAGATCGCTCCTTACATGTGGCAGTTGACGGTATTTCTTCTGATGCGTTTAAAACTAATGCCGGGGTCCCCCAGGGTTCCATCCTGTCTCCCACCTTATTTCTTTTACACATCAAGGACCTCTTGAAAACCACCACGAACCCCATTTACAGTTTCGCAGACGATAGCACACTTGTCTCAACTTTCACATCCTATCGATCACTTTCGGTGAATGATACAAATAGACTCAGGCAGGAACAGGTTGATTCCATCTATAGAGATCTTAAAGCAATCGTCGAGTGGGGAACCAACAATTTTGTTCAGTTCAACGCCCAAAAAACACAAAGTGCCACGTTTTCCAAGAAAGTGAATTCCTCAAATCATCCCATCACAATGTCCGGAAATACCCTTGAACCAAGTCGCTCCATCTCGATTTTGGGAGTCACGGTGTCCAATAATATGTCTTGGCATGACCATGTTGCTAACATCGCAAAGTCGGCAAGCCAGAGGCTAGGTTTTCTGTGGAAAGCCAAAAAGTTTTTTACTCCTGATCAACTGTTGACGACGTACAAGGCTCAAATCCGACCTCTACTGGAGTAATGCTCGCACATTTGGGGTTTAGCACCAAGGCATTCTCTTCGTCTTCTAGATTCCATTCAGAAAAGAGCCATTTGCTTGCTGTATTATTATTATTATTATACATACCAAGCAAAAGGACTATAGTATATTTTTCTTTGATAAAAAAGGTTTCAGATCAGTGGTTTCTTTTGCACTTTTTTTCAATTAAAATATATTCATTGCTCCCTACTCCAAGTAAAAGTATACATAATCGTTAATAAGAGATAAAAATAAAAATTTGTGTATTTACATTATTAAACTTTTTTTTACTTTACCAATAAATTATGAATTAATGTGGTGGATAAGCCAGCAGGTTCTGCACATTTTATTAAATTGTGGAATTAAACTGTACACGGTGAACTTAATTTTCTTTTTAAAATTATTTTTGCTTTGTACTTGCTTATTATAACAGCGACCGCCGAAAACCCAGCTTCACACAAATATGACGTCGAAAATGGAATTTAAATTCGCTTAGTCTTATGACTTAGAAGTAAATATTAATGTTTTATTGAAATCCAAAATTATGTTAATTCCGTGCTGTCAAATTTTACTTTTAAACTTTCCAACTCGATAAGATTATCTTCTTTCACAAAAGTAAATTTATACGAAGCACTGGTGTTAAATGGATCTTGAATCCATGCAAACAAAACATTAAAAATTTTATTTTGAAAGTATTTTTTAAATTAAATATTTAGCAGGGAGAAGTGACTTTTAAACATGGCTTTTACCTTCTTCTTCTTCATTTGCCGTCTCTATTAAAGGAGGTTGGCGAACACCTCTCTAAATTCCTTTCTATCTTTGGCAACGTGAAACAGCTCTTCTACCGTCACATTTGTCCATTCCCTAATATTTCTCAGCCAGTACTTCTTTCTTCCAACACCTTTCCTTCCGTCTACTCTTCCTTGCATTATTACTTGTAGCAGATGATATTTATCATTACGTAGTATATGTCCGAGATATGTCGTTTTTATTGTCGTTTTTATTGTTCTCATGAGTTTTCTTTCACGACCTATCCTTCTAAGCACTTCTTCATTAGTTATTTTGTCAGTCTACGGTATCTTAAGCAAACGCCTGTATATCCAAAGTTCAAACGCCTCAACCCATTTCACTATTTGGACATACAGTGTCCAAGTTTCAACACCATACATTAACTGAGACGAGGCCGGAACTTAAAAAATGAAGCTTTTGCCAATTCGATTTCTACACGAATTTCTTTATCCTGATGTTATTCCGAATCGACGAATGCCCCCAAATATTTATATTTTTCGACCCTTTCTATTCGTTGCCCATTGACCATTCATTGTGCGTTGGCTGTTAGGGTTTTGAAAATTATCAATAGTTTAGTCTTGTCGTTGTTGATGTTAAATCCCATTTGTGTGCATTTATTAACTACAGAATCCATCAGCGTTTGTAGATCCTCCATAGTTTAAGCTAAAATTACTATGTCATCGGTGAACCTCAATGCGTTGACTATATCAAATGAATATAATGTAAAAGATATACATAAATGTATACGTCGAAAGCCTAGCACTAGATGTGGCATAAGCAATGAACTAAGTAGTCGTGAAGTCACTTCTAAAGCGTTTTTACCCTACATTCCTCGACTGACAGATAGGATCGACCGGATTTTAGGAGGATATGACATCAAAACTATTGTCACGTGCCTATTTTTTTCCTTCTACAGTTCCATTATTAATTGGGTCTCTGATGATTTCGTATTCCTTAGGTACTCGTAAGTAGGGTTGCATACCGTATTTTGTTGTAACTTAAATATATCATTCGTTGTAAATAGTGTTGCTTACCTTGTAGGGATAGGATTCGATTGTTTGGTTTGCATTTCTGTGTGGATGGGGCTGGCTAACAGCACGGACGAGGCGATTGTGGAGCACGGACTTGAGAAGATTGTGGGTTGACGTTTATTCCGTGTCATTTCTTGATTTCCGGCCTGGGAGTCAGTCGGTTGGTGGCAGTCTTGGGAGTCGGGTGGTGGTGAGAGTTTTTGGGACGGTGTGTTATTAGCACGTGTGCAGAACCTCTAAGGGATTTCTTTCATATCTGGCTGTATTCGGGCTATCTTAATTGGATTTTGAAGAAAAACAACTTAATTTTTAACTTGACCATTCTATTTTACCTTCGTTGTTGATATTTTGGATTTTGGTGTCGAGTTAAAATAGCCGCAAGCGGGATTTATTTGAGGGAAGCCATTGTTAATTAGCAGGTGCCGTCCCATAATTAAACCGGCCACAGGAGTAGGCCACAGGAGTAGTGAAGTCGTATACCCAAAGGTTATAAGTGATTTATTTTTAAATATTTAACGCCGTGACTTATTTTGACACCACGATTAAGTTTTGTTTTAGTTTATCAATATAGTACTTTGTGAATTCGTATACCCAAAGGTTATAAGTGATTTATTTTTAAATATATAACGCCGTGACTTATTTTGACACCACTATTAAGTTTTGTTTTAGTTTATTAATATAGTACATTGTTGGGAACTTATTTTGACACCACGATTAAGTTTTTTTTTAGTTTATTAATATGGTACATTGTTGGAAACTATTTATTGCATTAGATAATATGCCAAAACTAAACTTGGATTAAAATAACCTTCTCAATAATTTTTTATGTCCAAGTAAAAATATATTTTCTTCCTACCTATTTGTAAATATCATACAATCTTGATATTTTAAAGGACAACCATTGTAAAAATATTTTTAAATAAACTCGATTGTTTTGGCAGTGAAAATCTTTATGTAAATGGTTAAAACGAATAAATTAGCAGCCTTATGTAAAGCGTTGAGTTAGCGTTATGAATTAGTTGATTTATATACGTTTTACTTTTTTTTGGTAACTTGGTAAAGTCTGTTACTCTTACTTCTGTTCTGGTTATTTTATAAAGTTGTAAATTTTAAATTTTTGGTTTGTTTTAGCAAGAAAATTTACCATAGCTGTTAATTTTGACTATATTTGTTATAATGTTGCTATTGAGCTGTGTACTCTGATTTATTGTGTGAGTAAAGTATCCAATATATTTTTGCTATAATTTTATTTATTTGGTTCACCATAATATTAGTTGTTTATCGTGTGGCTCTGCTAGTGCCTATAAGACCTAGGGGTTTCCGGCTTGAACCGTCTAAGTCGGTGGCGCGGTTCATTTTAATTTTTTTCTTCTACCCTCTACGGCTGAGCTCGGGCATAATTTGCCAGTAGAAAGACCGCTGGCAGAGTACTCTTTAGAGAACGAAAAAAAGACGTGGCACTATCTTCCAAGTCATCTAAGAAGATCGAAAACGATCTAAAATCTACCAAGGATAAGAGAGCCCCACTAAGTTCTGCAGGTGTTTATCGTATTCCATGCACTTGTGGAAGTGTCTACATTGGAACAACCAAACGGTCCATCAACACCAGGGTCAAAGAACACAAAGCCAACTGCTGTCTTGGACATACAGAAATATCTGCTGTCGCTAAGCACACAATTAATAATAATGATCACAGAATTAAATTCCAGACAACCCAAGTCTTATGCACCACATTTGCATATTACCCGAAGCTTTATAGAGAAGCGATTGAAATACATAAACACCAGCAAAACTTTAATGAATCTAACGAAACACTTAAAATTAACAGAACATGGGTACCTGTACTTAAAAATACAAGGCTGCTTCCTTACAAAAATAAAAACGTATACACCACCAAAACGTATACAACCTACGATTATGACATAAAAATTACTATCAGCCCTAAAAATCAGACAATTATATCTCCAGAAGATGCCATCCACTAGAGATGGCGAAACGTCGAGTAGAAACTCAGACCTACGATGACTAATATACCCGAAAAACCATGCACCAAAAAATTTTTTTCTGTTAGTACTGCTTTAGACAAAGGGTTTTCAATTTCCGAAACATTAAATATATGCAAGTTTAAGTTGTTGCTTTTTGGAAAATTGCCTCCAAATACAGATTGAATATAGAAGGGGATAGAATGCAACCTTGTCGGATTATTTTGGTTCCAGTAGAGGTTTTTTATTATGCGTAGTTATTTTTCATCAATGTCTCTGTCTTGTACGACATATTTATGAAAACTATAAATATTAGTCCTTAATAATTAAAAAAAAAATTTAACAATTGTTTTTTGGTTTTTTTCCATTTAATTTGTGCGATTTTTCGTTTATTACACTCAAAATGAATTTAATGTTTACCCAACAAACATAAAAGTTATGGAATTAGTAAAAATTACTTTGTTATTTTAATTTCGGCTTTCGTTGATGCTTCAAATTAACAATAACAATTTTAACGACAGCGTACCTGTTATAACCTTGTCAATATGAACATTGTTATAACTTTATGTAACAATGTATACAGAATTCATGTTAAAGTTTTGTGACGATTAATTGCAATAACGTTATGCAATGTTATTGCGATGACCGTAAAACTTTAGCAATCTGTTGGTACGAATCCTTTGATAAAATATTTATACAGTGCTTTTATTTCACAACCAGCCAGTCCAAATAAATTTTGATTTTGCGTAAATAAAAATAAACAAAAACTCATCAAATTTTAAATTAAGGGAAAGTTTTAAATATATTATTCTGCTGTATCTAAATGGCACCCATTAAACATCCCCTTCTTTAAAATGTCAAATAGCATTCCCTACCTTGTGATACATAAAAAAAAACCCAAGAAAAATGAAAATCAGCCATATAAACAATAATTTATTTTGCTATTAACAACAAATTTTGTGAAATATCAACAACAAAAAAATAATAATATATATAATATAATAATAATAATAATCATGATATCATAGAGTTAGTACGGTAATTTGGAAAAACTGGATCCGTTAGTTATAAAAAAAAAAAATAATCCCAGAGTTCTTGACGAAGCTGTAAAAATTTTTTATGTTGCCCTGGAATCTTTGCAAATTTTTATGTTTTTATGTGCCCAAATTACGACTATATTTATGAAAGTACTGA
The DNA here is from genome assembly GCA_950111635.1 of Agelastica alni. Lineage (NCBI taxonomy): Eukaryota > Metazoa > Arthropoda > Insecta > Coleoptera > Chrysomelidae > Agelastica > Agelastica alni. The sequence goes on along the minus strand of OX467711.1, from coordinate 47,328,146 downwards.
ATGTTGTTGTTTTTATGATTTTTATATATCTTATATTTTGTTAGGAATAAAATTTATTTGTCCAGTCATGATTAGGCTTCCTTTTACCACTGCTGTTCAATTTATACTCTGAAGAAATCTCTATAGAGGCACTGAAAGAACACAATAAAGGCATCAAAATTAATGGGGTACCAATCAGTAATCTCCGTTATGCAGATGATACTCTCTTGCTGGCGGATATTATCAAAGACCCTCAGATGATGCTTAATAGAATAACTACAATAAGCAACCACTTTGGACTTAAGATCAACAGAAAAAAAACCAAATTTATGATGATTAGTAGGAGAAATATCCAAAATATCGATCTACAAGTAGGAACCGAATCCATCGGGAGAGTACACCGCTACAAATATTTAGGATACACAATAAATGATGAATGGGACCCTGATTTAGAGATTAAGATCAGAATTGAAATAGCAAGATTAACATTCATAAAAATGAGAAAGCTCTTGAGTAACCGCAACCTAAGCATTGGTACCCGATGAAGAGCCACGAAATGTTACGTGCTCTATACGTTGCTTTATGGGGTAGAAGGGTGGACATTAAAACTAACAACAATGAGAAAATAAAAGGCTTTTGAAATGTGGCTATATAGACGCATACTAAAAATACCATGGACTGAAAGAGTAACCAATACGGAGGTGTATCCTACATGGGCCATGTGTTTTGTAATGACAAGTATGGTCTATTGCAACTTATCATGGAGGGAAAGATAGAAGAAAGGAGAGGATTGGACAGAAAGAAACAACCCTGGATAAAAAACTTGCGTGAATGGTTCCAAATACCAGAAGCTTCAACTATATTTCATGCCGCGCAGAACAAAAAAAACCTATCACATGATGGTCGCCAACCTTCGGTAGAAGACGGCACAGAAAAAAGAAGATTAGGCTTCTGCGCAACTTTTTCGCGCATAAAAACATCACGTGATCCCCACTCTCAGATCGCTTGCTCCGCAGTTGTCATGTGTTATATTTTGTTTCAATTGCTGAATGTCCATTCCAATATATTTGTCTTGTCTTTTATAACATGAGTTCGTCACGAAGAAAGTGTAAATATAGTAGTGATTTAATTTGTTATATTTGCGGTGTTTATATAACAAAAAAAAAAAAATAAATATCACAGACTTTGTTAAGGAGACTTATGCTAAATAATTCGGTTTTAAAATGGACAAACTAGATAAATTATGGGTTCCTCATAAAGTTTGTAAGTCCTGTGTTGAGTCTTTGATTTAGTTCTTTGGACGAACATGAGAAACAAAAAAAAGAATCACGTTTTTCTACTGCTAAAACTACAAAAGGAAGTCGGCATATCATTGCTTCAAACTATTTTCTATGAACAGTTTAGAATGTAAATTTTTTTCCAACTATACTACTAGTATTGTATTAAAAGTTTGCAAATAATATATGCGTATATTCATAAGTTTTATTTATTCTGTAATCGTAAGAGTAGAAAAATACATATAGTAGACGAAAGCTCGCCAGCGAGGCGCGCCTGTAGTGCCTACGCGACGATGTTCGAAAATTCATAACTTTGTTTCTTATGAATATTACCAAAATTTTTTTGCAGATATCAGTAGTTTAATGTTAAAGCTTTAAAATAAAAAATAAACTGTTTTATCTCAGCAGAAGTTGCTGAAATATCAAATTTTTTAAAAATAAATTAAATTTTTTTAATTTTGGTAAAGTTTTATTTTAAACTATCTGAGTAATCGCTATTTAAGAAATGGTAGCCTAAAAACTAATTTGTTTATAACTTTTGTAAAAATAAAAGTTGTTGGAAATCACTACTTTTAACTGTACAATTCCTCTTTGAGAAATTTCTTAATTTTAAAAGCTACTTAGTACGGCCCTGACGCCGACAAAAAAAATCAACTAAAAACACGTGCATTTATTATCGCTCCAGAAGATTCCAAAATCGTCGCGCGCAGTTGTAGCAAACAGCAATACGATCTTGTGATAACGACGGTTAGAACAGGCTTCCGGCCTTCTTTCCTTTTTAACAGCGGGGCAATGCACAACGCACGCTTTAAGAGCACTGCATTCAAACACCACGTGGTAAAATGCCCATCAATATAATCAGATAAAATAAATCAAATTCAAAGCTTACAACCCGTAAAATTATTCTGAAGATACAGGAGGCTTAAAACTGTAAGCTCCATGTATTAAATTACACAATATATTGTCGATGACAAGTGTGTTGTTTTATTTACTGTGATAACAAAATTCACGGCGATAAAAGACAGTAAACCCTTCAGCCTATAGTAGGTAAAAAACAGATCGAGCCAACTTTACTGAGTTATTAAACGATCTAACATCTAAGTTGCTGAAGACTTCGTCGAATAGCAAGAGTGAATCGAGGCATCAGAGGTTCCGGTGGTGAAGCTGCCCACACCTTAAAACATTTCTCCAGCTTGTCTTGACTACAACTGCTACCTTTTTTGTCGTCGTCACCAGCGCGCAAAAGTTTTTTAAAAAAATTTTAGGAGATTTTATTTGACATATGTATAAATATCGCCAAAAAAATAGAAAATTCGATATGCTGATTTTTGGTGGCCCACTCAAGAAAACTTGACTCAATAAAACATTAAAGTTATCCTACGTCGGAAGTGTAACTAGCAAACTAGCGTCCAGAATTTTGTAAACGCGAATATTATATCCAACTACTTTAGCTTAAACGAGTAATTGTCTCTCTATAATGTACCAACAATAAATTTTTGAACAAATACTTGCGATTCTTCAATGGCCAGCAAAATATTTCCGAACAATAACCCCTTTTGAAATGGCGCAGTATTTTCTAGGAATAAAGTTAGCAAAAAGAGTATCTAAATCTAGCAGTTAGATTTGAAATATATGTTTTGATATCTGCGGAATCACACAATTTCCCATCGTAATCGCTGGCTATCCGTTACATTCACATATACGGAAGTCCGTTTCGAATGCATATTTTGCATAAGGAAGATTTATTCCCGAAAACTAGCGAAAATATCTTACGCTGGCATCCCGTCTGTTTTTGATAAAATCGGTTGGCATTTATACCGAAAATATTTTCACACTGATCCGGTTCTCAACGCACACTAGTGAAAATAAATAGGTATGTAATGAAATACATTTTAAAACAACGAAAATAACAAATAAGCAAGACTATTAACGGTAGTGGCAAGTGGTCACCATTTGCACACTTTTTTCTCCTATAGTCATCACTTGGGTTTTATCTTTATTTATTTCCATCTGTTTTCTCTTTAGTGCTTTATTCCATACTTCTATATTATATTGCAATCGTAACCCGAAGTATTAAATTTTATTGTAAAGATAAGTGTCCTTGAGGTATTTTATAACGTTCTCGATCGAAGTGGGGTTGTCTTATAAAATGTCTTTAAAATTCATAGAAAGGTTGCACTGTTGTCTAGCTCCGTTGAATTTTGTGCACTCGGTGTGTATGTGTTTCACTGTTATGACTGTTCCACATTTATTTATTTAGGTGGGTCTTTGCGAGCAAGAAGATGATATGGGTAATTCTGGTATGTCCAGTTCTAAGCCTTGTAAGTATTACCTGAGATCTTCTTCGTTTGGGAAATTTGTTCAGGATTTAAAGGTTGATTTTATCTCTGCAAGTTTACAGTTTCATTCGTTCCACTCGTTTTCCTAGGTTCTGTTTGGTGTATTGGATGTTGGGTATGAAGCATAATAAAACTGTTCGGGTTACCTCATTAGGTTCTAGATCTGATATTGCCCTGATTGCTGCTTGGTCTGCAGCTTCATTATCAGTGATGGTCATTACCAGTAAAGTAAGTTATTTATTTTTTGTTTTTTTTTTGTTACCAATTAATAGGTTTTTATGTTTGTATTTTGAAAATACTACATTTTATTTGTACCCCTGTTTGTAGAAGTAATTTCCTTACATACAGTTAAAGTATTTATTCTTTTTTTTAATTCGTTTAAAACTATTAAGCAGCATTTTCTCAAAACTGTTCCACTGTGAGTTGTCTTGTTTTGGCAGTAACCCGATTAGTTAACATGGGAGTTGCATTGCTGTGATGATAGCTCATAAGTATCAGCGGAAGACGATTGCGAAACTTTTTCATTTATTTAAAAAATATTTTAATGAATAAGAATTTGTTATTTATCAAAATTTGTTCAGATGATCAATCAAATGATTTTTTTTTTATATCAGTGGTCTAAATGCGACCCGAAAAATCCAAACGATTGACTTCCCAGTAGAAAGATTAAAAAAATACCATATGTTTTGTTGTTATAATTATTATTATTAAAAATATTCTCATCATAGTTTTCATACAAATATTCATAACATGCAATAATCATATTATCAGTACCCGCAGTCAAAAAAAAATCATATTCAAAACATTTTAAAATACTGTAAAAAAATAGTATAATTTCTAAATTGCAAAATTCAGGTAGTTTAACATTTTTTTCAGTTTTTTTATTCTCCATAAAAAACAGCTTGACCGATTTTGCTAAAATTCAGTTTTAAGTTGCGTAACTATGCGTCGAATGCAATTGGTTCCACGTCGATATCATTTGTTATTCTCAAGATAATAAAAAACACACACACACAGGATGAAAGGCAACACTTTCCTGTAGCAATACCGATGACTTCATTTCCTGGGCAGTAGACTGGGAAAGCAAGTTCACTAACGCGCGGGGAAAAACACTACTCGAAGCAATGGCCATACTGGACATGGTTTTCTTCAACATCGGGGATACACCAAGGTATACCAAGGAAAGGCTAGATTAATAGTGGACCTTACATTCGTCAGCAGTAACCTAACGAGAGCAAGTTTCTCTTGGAGAGTGAACATCTATGCGGCCAGCGACCATAGTGCACTACTATGGGAAATATCGACTGACCAGAATCCGAGAAGAGTAAATAGGCAATCTAAAGCGATTGGATGGAAAGTGAAATATTTTGATCCATCTGCTTTAGTAATAGCTTTAGACAGCGAACCTCTCATAGCAGGAAGCGCTGAAGTAAAAACGAAGGAGCTAATGAAGAGAGTTACTCAGGCTTGCGACGCCTGTATGCCCCGAAAACGTAGCATTAACCAAAGATCTTCAGTTCACTGGTGGAACGATTAATTTAGCGATCTTTGCAAGTAGGGTCACAAGAAAAGAAGAATATCGACGACCTAACATTGACATAGCACACGCAAACTATCCTTGTCGCACGCAAATTCCAACCACCAACCTTTCAGTTAACAGCTGAACGCGCAACTGTCAAGCTGGCATTACAAAGTTTATATTTTTTTTCTGGACCACTGTTTTATGCTCGCGTTTATTCCGCAATTGCAATAAAAAATAGTATGTGCAACCCGTGCGAATGAACGCTCTGGCTTCGCATGTGCGTTCAACTTCGCTCTCGTGAGCAATTGCCAACTTATCGCACTAGTTGCACAATATAATATTACTTTTTAGTTTGATTAACTTTAAAAGCGTGTTTTTTAGTTTTTTTAAACTATAATTTATTTAAAAATAAAATGTCGTTAAAAAATCCTACTAATTAATACCCAAATTGTTTTCAAAGTTTAAAATTGTGTTATCCTTTCCTCGATGATTCATATAAAACAATTGGTTTTAACGTTCGCGTAAACAGAAATTCAAATTCCAGTTCATAACTTCAGTCGTAAAGTTTCACAGCCTTATCCAATTATCCACTAAAGTCATTAACAAACTTTACGCATAAAGTGAATGTTAATAATTGCAAGATGAATAATAAAAAAAACATAACAGATTTCAATGTTTCGTAAACATAAAAAATTTCTTCACTACAAATTAAAATTAAAACATTTTCTTATTGTGATGAATTTCTTAAATAATACGAGCAAAGCATTTTAAAATTTGAAATAACACAATTTTTTTGAAGGTGGAAAGTTCTCTTTTTTTTTCACAAAATTAAATCTCGAAAGGAACAATTTAATATTAAATAAGGTAATTTCACCCCCTTATAATGTAACACGAATGTTGGAATAATACCGGTGGTTACCTTTTTGCCAGTGCACGAATATTACAAAATTTCAAGTTTCTATTTTTACTTAAATTTGAGAAAAAATAAAATTTAACCTTACTTCTTTTAGGGGTGATGTTTAGAAAGGGGGGATGGATATAAGAAAATAGAGTGGGAATTTATTATTATGGTAATTACATGGGGGTGATAACGTCTGAGAAAATAAAAAATGTGTGTTTTGTTAACGTGTGAATAATCATACAAGCTTAGAAATATAAATTTATTGTGAAATCACAGACACTTCAATTTTATTTATATGTATATAGGATAAAATGCCTGCATATTGTGCTGTAGTTAATTGTTATGTATGTCATATTGTTTCATAAAATTGCATGATTTTTTTCTTATAAAATACAAATTCATCATTAGCTTAGTAAAGACGATTATGACCGCAGATTTGAATTTTGCGAAACAATGTCCCAAAAAATACAAGAAGACGCATATTTGGTTAAAAATATTTGTTATAGTGATAAATCAACGTTTTATTTAAATGACTTTGTTAACAAACATAATTATAGGTATTGGGATGATGAAAATCCTTACGTGTTTCGACAGTATAATACTTAGTTTCCAGCAAAGATCAAAGTATGGGCTGATATTCTAAGGTGTGTGATAATTCGACCACTTTTTATTGACCAAAACCTAACGGGAGAATTGTATTTACAATTATTAGAAAATGAAAATGAATCTTTTATTACTGTGTTTTATCGCCCTTACTATTTAATATATATTCCCCGGCTACATATTCGATGATGCTCTACAAGGTATGGGACACGGCATTAAAATAAACGGACATCTGATCAACAACCTACACTTTGCAGATGATACGGTCATTATAGCCGATAGCGTAGAAGGACTGCAGCAACTACTAAATAGAATCAACAGAGTGGGAGAGTCCCTGGGTTTTAAAATTAATATAAAGAAAACAAAAGTAATGGCCATCAATAGAAGAACCAATCCAGCACACAAAAAAATGAATACTAGGTTTTATGGATAAACCGCGTTCAGAAAATTTGTTTTCTCGACGTTTCGGCTCCCGCTTTGGAGCCATTATCAAGAGTAGTTCAGTCCAACTACTATTTACCGCCTTCCGATTTCCCACCTTCTAATCAACCGCCCTCCAATCACCCGCCTCTACCTCCCTCCATTTCCTGTCCTATAAATACCCAGATTGAGACCTCAGAGACAACTGACCGGTGCAGTACGACCAGTGGAGTAGGCAGATTGAGACCACGAAAACGTACTGAACCTTACCCTTCCTAACCCTAACCTAACTCTTGATAATGGCTCTAAAGCGGGAGCCAAAACGTCGAGAAAACAAATTTTCTGAACGCGGTTTATCCATAAAACCTAGTATTCATTTTTTTGACCGCGGAAGTATTTCTGAACATTTTATATATATATATATATATATATATATATATATATATATATATATATATATATATATATATATATGAAAGAAGGCTATTCCTGCAAATTATTGCCCTATTGCATTGCTCTCAGTCATATCCAAAGTTATGGAAAAACCGATTAACACAGAACTTATCAAATATCTGGAGAAATTTGAGATAATCCATGACAGACAATATGGATTTCGACAACTTCGGCCTACTGGAGATTTGCTGGCTTATGTCACTCAGCTCTGGACAAACACTATTGAAAAGTTTGGTGAATCTCGTGCAATAGCCTTGGATATATCTAAAGCCTTTGACCGCGTTTGGCACCAGGCATTGTTAAGTAAATTATCTACTTACGATCTCCCAACTAAACTGCGCCAATGGCTCTTGAGCTTTATGCAAGATCGCTCCTTACATGTGGCAGTTGACGGTATTTCTTCTGATGCGTTTAAAACTAATGCCGGGGTCCCCCAGGGTTCCATTCTTTCCACCACCTTATTTCTTTTACACATAAATGACCTCTTAAAAACCACCACGAACCCCATTTACAGTTTCGAAGACAATAGCACACTTGTCTCAACTTTCACATCCTATCGATCACTTTCGGTGAATGATACAAATAGACTCAGGCAAGAACAGGTTGATTCCATCAATAGAGATCTTGAAGCAATCGTCAAGTGGGGAAACAACAATCTTGTTCAGTTCAACGCCCAAAAAACACAAAGTGCCACGTTTTCCAAGAAAGTGAATTCCTCAAATCATCCCATCACAATGTCCGGAAATACCCTTGAACCAAGTCCCTCCATCTCGATTTTGGGAGTCACGGTGTCCAATAATATGTCTTGGCATGACCATGTTGCTAACATCACAAAGTCGGCAAGCCAGAGGCTAGGTTTTCTATGGAAAGCTAGAAAGTTTTTTACTCCTGATCAACTGTTGATGACGCACAAGGCTCAAATTTGACCTATACCGGAGTATTGCTCGCACATTTGGGGTTCAGCACCAAGGCATTCTCTTTGTCTTCTAGATTCCATTCAGAAAAGAGCCATTCATTTGATAAACAGCTCAACTCTCACAGATACCCTTCACCCTCTAAAACATAGAAGAAGAGTTGCAGACCAGTCATTGCTCTACAGATATTTCCATGGCAGATGCTCCAGAGAAATAAAAACTCTTGTACCACCATTGGCCACATTCGGCCGAAGAACTCGGCACGCTGATTAGTCTCACCCATTTACTCTCAAGATTGACACTACAAGGACCAATCTTTATCAAGAATCCTTTTTTTACAGGGCTGCTACGGAATGAAATAAGCTTCCAAAATCAGTTTTTCCAGAGAACTATGACCTACAACTTTTTAAAAAGCGTGTCCACAATCATTTCCTTTCTATAATCCCTTCCCCTTCTAATAGTCGCAGTGCGGGCCGTCCGTTGTAATTTCGCTATGTTTAATGTTATCTGCAAAATAATTAGATAGAATAAATTGTTGTTTATATAGTTGATTTGCATTTTTTGGGTTTTTATTTGATGTATCACAAGGTACGGGTTGCTATTTGACATTTTAAAGAAGCGGTGGGGATTTTAAAAGGGTGCCACTTCTTATTTTTCTTCTTTTTCTTCTTATAATAGGCCCTAGTCCTGTTTAGTCCGTCGCGTTTAGCCTCCTTTGGAGCTCTTTTTGTGACGCTGAGCTCCAGCTTTCGTACCATCTCTTGAGTGATCCACCTACCGGTCTTCGCGAGTTTGGTATTTGCAACACCTTTCATCTGGCATCCTTTTCACATGGTCTTTCCAGCACCTCTTGTGTGTTCTAGACCATCTTACTACATTCTGTTCTTCTTCAATATTCTGGCTTCTTATTCTATCCCTGAGGGTAACACCCTTGATGGTTCTTAGTATTTTCATTTTGGTCATTCTCAGTATTTTTGTTGTTGTTGATGTTTTAGCTCTGGTTTCTGTGGCGTACGTTAAAATAGGTCTTACGCATGTTTTGTAAATCCTCAGCTTGCTTTTTGTACTCATCATTTTATTTCGCCATATAATATCTCTCAGGTATCCGCTGACTCTTGTTGCTTTTATGGCTTGTGTCCGTGCTTCTTCAATAAGGTTTCTTTTATTTGATACCTCCACTCCTAAGTGGTTGAATCTTCTTACCTGCTGGATTATCTTGTTGTCGACTGCCAGTTTGCACCTTATGGGTTCTTTAAAAATAACCACTTAAAAACAGCAAAATAACATTTTTAAACCTCCTTGATTTAAAATTCGACGTGTTTTTTGTTTTGCTTATATTTACGCAAAATCAAAAGGTATTTGGACTGACTGGTTTTAAAATAAAAGCATTGTATAAAAACTATTAAAAATGGCCGATATTAATAATATTCCTAAAGTATAGAAGCCAATATCTTTGTTGTGTTACATTGTTAGTTCATTGTCTGCCAAAAGCGACCAAATTTGTAATTTCGCATTGGAATATAATTATGATTTTAATAAAATTCAGGATAATTGTTACTTCCTTATCTTAATGAAATTTTTTTTTCTTTTAAAAATTTAAGATGTAAAACCGAAAAGGAATAATCCCCGATTGAAAGAAAAGACATTTAACGGTTTGAACGGAAAAGTGAGTTAGCAAATCTAATGATTAAAATTCTTTAAACATTTCCTTCGTTTGCTGTACTCACTTTGTTGAATTCTTATTTCCGGAACAAAAATAAATTAGGTAGTCGGGAAGACAATAAGTGTCAATCTTACTCGAGATTACATGACAGCAGTAATGAATGAGTCTCATTTGTTCGTACAACATTTTTAAGAAAAGTATTTCCTTGAAAGCAGCATTCTGTTTCGCGATTCTTTTAAAAATACTGACGGCTCTCGTTGACGCACTGTTTGTTATAATACAATGAATTTCTGCTCTGCATTTAGATCCACCACAGTCCTAAATTTATTTAAAAAATGAAGAAGTTTTCTTACGTAATAAAGTGACACATTTCTCGTGATAAGATTATTCGGGCTGAACTAGTGGACTCTGATTTCTTTATAAACCTTGGTACATCAAAACTTAAAAATAACCTTTTTCTACAACTGCTTAGCAAAGTTGCCTTTGACCATTTCAAATTTAAACGTTGACGTTTTCCGACAAACGTCATTTGGTGACAGTTTTGCGCTTGCATCTCTTACTCATTATTTTATCATGAAAAAAAGTGATAGTGAATTATCGAACACACATCCTGATGTAGCAGAAAGTGCAAAAAATGTAACTTTAAATCTCCTACCAGAGAAATCGAGAGCAAAATATGAATTTCAATACAATTGATTCATAACCTGGTGTCAATCGAAGAAGGTCAATAAGTACCTATTCAGAAAATGTGTTACTGGCTTATTTTGGAGAAGAATCAAAGACTTCGAAGTCATCAACTCTTTGGTCCATATATTCGATGATACGAACATGCTTGAAAGTTTAAAATAACATCGACATCAATAGGTATCCTAAACTCATTGCATTTCTCAAAAAACAAAGCGAAAAAATCCAAAACATTAACCACTGAAGATATTCACAAATTTCTACGAGAAGCTATCGATGAAGAATATCTAGTGAAAAAGGTAAATTTCAATTATATCTTACAATATCTGTAGTTTGATAAGCAGTTAGAATGGTTTTTTAGTTAAATGATACCATGAAGCTCTTGATTATTTGAGCAGCCATATAGCCTAGTATCTGAAGCGCAGGCATTTCAATTCCGGCCAGGGCCACTTTTTTTAATTTTCCCTTCTATTTCGTTAGAAATATAAATTATTGAATAGCCTATACATTTTAGGTAGCTATTGACTGTTAATTTTTTTATAGGTAATTCTAATTATGGGTATTGCTGATGCCTGCAGACGCGATTTATTGGTGAAAATGGAGATCGGTGACATAGAAGATAAAGATTCTATTTTAATAGTCCGAATTCCAAATTTAAAAACGAGAATTAGCCGTGTTTTTACGATTGTTAATCATAATGAAGAAAATTCAGTTGATTATCTATCAATTTTTTAAAAATACATTGCAATCAGACAACTTTGTCAAAATAACAGTAATACTCCCCAACGTCTATTTTTACGTTATTAAAAGGTAGATGTACGAAACAAGTTCTGGGTATGAAAACATTCAGGAAAATTCCCAGTGAAATTGCTAAATATTTGGAGTTACCTGAGCATACTTTATATAAAGGACACTGTTTTTGACGAACATATGCTAATTTATTGGTGAATGGTGGAGGAGGTCTAATACAACTGAAGAAACATAGTGGATGGAAAAGTAGTAATGTCGCAGAAGGTTATATAGACGAATCAATCAGAAATAAGATTGAAACCACCAAAAAAATATTTTCAAAACCGCATGTATCCATGAAAGTAATGGTTTTTAAAAGAGAAGAAAGCATGACAAACTGTGGGGTTTCGATTGAGGGAGAAAGAGTGGAACAAGTTAATGAATTTGTGTACTTGGGTTCAAAATTTACTAGAGATGGAAAGTATGACGGTGACATTGAGCGAAGGGTGTTGGCAGGAAAACAAATGAATGGGGCACTGCATAGCTTTATGAATAGCCAGAAAGTGTCAAAAAAGGCACGTCTGGCGGTGCATAGAGGTGTGTTGGTTCCTATATTTATGTATGGTAGTGAATGTTGGGTTTGGCAGAAAAAGCATGAAAATAGGATTTATGCTGCGGAGATGAGTAGTCTGAGAAGTATAGCCGGAGTGACTCGGTTGGATAAAGTTAAGAATAGTGAGATAAGAAAACGCTGTGGTGTAAAAGAAGATGTGGTCACAAAGATAGATAAAGGAATGCTTAGATGGTTTGGACACGTAGAAAGGATGGATGAAGGAAGATTGACGAAACAAATTTATAAGGCGAGTGTGGATGGACAAATCGGTAGAGGTCGACCTCGGAGAACATATCTCGATCAGATCAACATTGTTTTGAAGAAAGGCCAGGTCAAGAGTACCAACAACCAAAGAGCATGTATGAGAGCACTGATGAAAGTAGAGGAAGCAAAAGATGTGTGTACGAACCGTAGCAAGTGGAAGGAAGTGGTCTCTGCCTACCCGTATGGGAAAAAGGCGTGACTTTATGTATGTATGTATCCACATCTTGTTCTATAGATTTTCAATCTTTGGAAGAATTTATTTTGGAAAAATATCCTGATGGACCATCAGGTTCGGGAACAAATATTGGAGATTATCATAATTGCACATTCAATTTCAATAAAGTGAATGATAAACTGAAGTAATTATGTTCAAGAATATTATAAAATGTTATAATTAAAATACAAGTAATATTATGTACTTACTTATTCTGAATAAAGTATTTAGTGTTTTTTTTTCTGTTTAAAAACTGCATTTGTAGAAAAAATCTTGTGTGTATTTCGAGCACAAAGTGTCATTGCCGCTCTCTCTCTTTGTAATTTAAAGTAATGATAATATCCAAATTAATGATGAAATACATCTTGATAATGCAATTTTAATTAGTAATAATAAAAATAGGACACAATTTGGGAATTCAAGAATCGAGATTTGTATATTTAAGTTCAACCAGTAATTTTAAATATATATTTATGCTTAAAAGCTAAAAATGACTAAAACTAAATACTAATCAAGAAAAAGACTAACGTTTATCCAATAGTTTCGGGACACCCAGTATTAAAAAAATACAGAATCTAACCATACATCACAAATAAATACGTATCTGAAAAACACGAAAAAAATACACACGACTTATTTAAAAGCGTGGTGTATTGTCTTTTATCAATTTGTATTAACACCCTGTAGATGATTGTTCCACTTTCAACATTTACTTTATTTAACAATTGAATTAAAACACATTTTGATTATTTAATAAAAATAAACACAGTATGTTATTAATACGTGATTTAATAGTAAATTACTTACGGAAGGTCTTTCGTAATATAGGTTAATATTTCGTATTAGATATTTTGATAATTGCAATAAGCATATTTTCGATATGCGACTATTCCTAATAATGCGAGGTAAGCAATATTTGCTAAATTTATATTAGATCATAGGTAACCGGGTCAATAAAACCCATTGCATATAAATTAATCTTCTTCCTTCTTTAATTTAAGCAATTGCTTGTTTTTCTTCGTATCCCCTGCCGTTCAATTATTAGAAAGGTTGTCGCTCCATCTCTTGCGGGGTTTTCCATCGCTTCGGCGCCATAAGGGCGACTTGTCACTGGTGATTTTGACCATTCTGTCTTCATTCATTCGATCTGTGTTCGTTCCACTCTCTCTTTCTTCCCAGTATCCATTCATTTATATTGTCTATTTTACATGTTCTTCTAATGTCCTCGCTTTTCTTCCTGTCAAAAAATGTTTTTCCAGCGATCCTGCGCACTATTTTCATTTCGGTGGTTTCTAATATTCTCTTTGTTTTCGATGTATCTGGTCTAGTTTCCGCTGTGTATGTTAATATAGGTCGGATGACCGCCTTGTAGATTCGGGATTTGGTCTCGATTCCGATATCATCATACAGCTATCGATAATAATAACTGCTATGTATATAAAGAAACCCTCACTAAATTTAAAAACAATATCCTCTCGATTAAATAGCAATCATCATTGAAGAATACTTCTAAAAATTCACACTCTAATTTAATAACTATTTATTATCAAAATGTGCAGGGTATAAGGACGAAGACCCAAGATCTTTATATGGGCTCAGCTGGTGCTGTGCAATACGATGTATTGGCTCTTACTGAAACATGGTTGGTTGACTCAATAACTGACTCTGAATTTATTAATATACAAGAATTCAATGTTTTTCGTTCCGACAGACAATACCACCTAACTAATAATGCTAGGGGCGGGGGTTGTATGCTAGCGGTGCGAAAAGAATTTTTAGTATCTGCTAATGAGATAAATACACGCGATCTACTTCCTGACTTGCCTACAATAGATATGATCTCAGTAACGGTAAAATACAATAATGAATACTTAATGATTGTTAATTTATACATTCCTCCTCAAGTCCCTCCCAGTGATTTAGACATACTCTTTGACAGAATCTCCTCCTTGCACACCTTATATGATAATAAATTATTAGTTGTTGGTGACTTTAATATATCTGAATATGCAGTATCTAAATCTTCTCAATTTCTAAATGCTTTTAGGAGAGTACAGTCTCTAATCAACTTTCAAAATTTTTACAATCTTTCCCAATTTAATGAAGTGTTAAACAGCAACAATCGTCTTCTCGACTTAGTTCTATGTAATGTTGACGAGTGTAAAGGGGAAAAAGCACTAGACATACTACTTCCAGAAAATATTCACCATCCTTCTCTGACAATTGATTTACCTATTAAATATAAAAACTTCCTACCCCCTCAATCAGGCACAGGTTATAATTTCAAAAAGGCCAATCTCCCAGCTCTGTACCAATCTATACTAGATATTGATTGGACTATCTCAAACTCCTGCGCTAATGTTGAAGACAGCATAAATCTCCTTTACGGAAAACTTAATAATTCTTTTGAACTATATGTTCCCAAAAAAAGGTTGTAGATCAAAAGTAAAATTGAAAATTAAAACAGCATATGAACATTTTGTTAAAAAATCAGAGGAAAACATTTTGCTTGAACCTAAATCATTCTGGAACTTTATTAACAGTAAAAAAGGCGTATCATCGACAATTCCGAATACTATTTTCTTCAATAATGTAAAACTAGACAACGTTCAGGATATAGTTAATGGTTTTGGTACGTTTTTATCAAGCAATTATACGATTTCCAATGGTAATAATTACCATAATGATCCGACTAATTATGATGTTATAAATATTACTAGTGTCTCTGAGAAAGAAGTTTTGGCTGCCTTAAAAAAATTAAAACCAAAAACCACTGCCGGAATAGACGGTATACCTGCCTACCTAATCAAAGACTGCCGCCAAGCTTTGGCTCAGCCATTAACAATTATATTCAACCTCATTTTGAAAAATTCCAATTTTCCAGATAAATGGAAGGCCTCATATATATGTCCTATTTTCAAAAAGGATAATAAGAATGATATAACCAACTATAGGCCAATAACTATTCTGAATAACTTTTCTAAGGTGTTTGAAATAGCAATACATGAATATCTCTCCAATAAGGTTAAACATATTATCTTACCAAACCAACATGGTTTTATGTCGGGTAGGTCAACTATCACCAATTTATTCTGCAAAACGCAATTCATTGCAGAGACGTTAGATGAAAGAAGTCAGGTAGATGTAGTCTACACTGACTTCTCCAAGGCGTTTGATAGAATTAATCACAATATTTTACTTGTTAAACTGGACACACTAGGATTTCATCCAACACTGATAAATCTCCTTAAATCATATCTATCGGATCGACCGCAATTTGTAAAATGTCTTGGTTATAATTCAACGGTTTTTTATCAAACCTCTGGAGTGCCTCAGGGCTCTGTCTTGGGGCCACTTCTTTTTATTTTATATATTAATGACATTCTGTCTAAAATTGACGTAAAAGCTTTGTTGTATGCTGACGATCTCAAATTAATTCACAGAATCGATTCTATCCATGATTGCATTAAACTCCAAAATAATGTCGAACTACTAAATGACTGGTGTGTAGAAAATGAGTTGTACCTAAATGTCAGTAAGTGCAGTGTCATGTCTTTTTGCAGGAAGGAGTCAGGCATTGTGTTTCAATATAATTTAGATAAGTCGGTATTGGTACGACCTGACCTAATTAAAGATCTTGGTGTTTATTACGATCCTAAACTAACTTTCACTGCGCATATTGATAAAATCACTGCAAGCGCTTATCGCATTCTCGGATTCGTAATTAGAAACATGAGACTATTTAAATGTTTTACTACAATGAATTTACTGTTCTCTGCATTTATACGGACCAAACTGGAATATGCCAGTGTTATATGGAATCCTATTTATAATATACACATCTTTACAATCGAACGTATCCAGAGGCGCTTCTTTAAGTCAGTATGTTTCATTCTGGATGGTTTGTATCCGGAGCGGAATATATCGCAACAGTACTTTTATGATCGATTTGGTGCACACAGTCTGCTGAGAAGGCGGTCAATGTACTCTGTATTATTTTTACATAAAATTGTACACCTACAATTAGACTGTAATAATCTAGGTACCATGTTAGATTATCATGTTCCTAGGTTCAATTCCCGCCATAATCAACTGTTTTTCAACGAA
The DNA here is from genome assembly GCA_950111635.1 of Agelastica alni. Classification (NCBI taxonomy): domain Eukaryota; kingdom Metazoa; phylum Arthropoda; class Insecta; order Coleoptera; family Chrysomelidae; genus Agelastica; species Agelastica alni. Next base: position 47,311,464 of record OX467711.1, on the reverse strand, counting down.
CTTATCGAACTAATATATACAAATTTTCACCTCTACATTTTCTAATTGAAAATTATTCTAATATAGAAAAATCTGTTGACATTTTAAACTGCAGCCAATTGTCAATTAGACATTATTGTTTAGAAACCTAAATCTTTACTTTCAGCATACATAATTGTAATGTTTTCTTATATATTGTGATAGTTTCTTGTAAATTAACGTATGCTATTTATCTAACTACTACTAACCCTATCCTGTAAATTGGGTATACCCCGTAGGATATTGTAAATAAATAAATAAATAAATATTTGTTTCGGAGGATTGTATCGTTTAGGTAAGCTAAGGTTTGTGCTGCTTTTGCCGCTTGGTCTCTTACCTCCGCCTCGATGTCACCGTATCCTGATATTTAAATTTCGTCTCCTGTTGTATAATTTTATCATCCACAACCAGTTTGCATCTAATAGGTGTTTTTGAAGTGGTCATGCATTTCGTCTTTGCTGCAGATATCTTCATTTTTAGTTTTTTTGCCGTTGTTTTAAATTTAAATAGGTCATCTTCGTTTTTTGCAATTAAAACAGCATCATCGGCGTAGCATAGGATTTTGACGTCTTTGTTCCCCAATTTATACCCTTTCAGGTTACGAATGCTTTTTATTATTTCGTCCATAACGATGTTGAACAATAAGGGGCTAAGGGAATCTCCTTGTCGAATACCACTATTTACAGGAATTTCTTCGGTAGTTGTGCCATTAATTTTGGCTTGTATTTTGTTTGTTTCTCTGGTAAATATTTTCGATGGTTTTTATGATGTTGTATGGGATTTGCCTGTTGTATAGAAGGTGTACCACGTCCTCCAGTTGTATTCGGTCAAACGCCTTTTCCAGGTCTATAAAACACATGGAGGCTGGTTTGTTATACTCGATGGATTTTTTAGTTATTTTTTGCAGGACAAATATCGTATCAGTACAAGATCTTTCTGATCTGAATCCTTGTTGTTCATCGCCCAATGTGGTGAGTTCATTTATTTTAAGTTTATGCCTCGGTAGTTTGGGGGTATCTTTTTGTCTCCTTTTTTAAACAGTAAGATTGTGGTACTTGGGCGCCAACCGTTCGGAATTTTTTAATGTAAAAGGATTTTGCGAATTATCGCTGTTAGCTGCTATTTCAGGCTTCTCCCGCTGTATTTAAGAAGTTAATTTGAAATACCGTCTGGGCCTCGACTTTTTCTGTTCTTAATTTTCATTAATGCCGTTTTTATATCCTTTTCTTCTATTTTATATATTAATATAACTAACAATTAAGAACAGTCTTCATGACAGTCTTGACAATAGTATATTATAGTATAGTCTTCATAATGTAGTCTTAATAATATAGTGTAGTCTTCATGACAGTCTTCATGATGCGAACACTAAAAGCTAGAATAGTTAGAATATAATAGCCGCCAGTAAAATATTATAATGTAGTCTCTCACTACATTCATTATTAACCATCCAGGATCTGCCATTGCAAGATCCGCTACACGTCCATTACGCACTGAGCTCATCAGTATTTTTTTTAAATTTCCAAATAATGAATCAGGTGCGAATAATGAACAAAAAACGTTACATGCATATCTTTTTTGTTTATTCAATGAGCAAAGGGCATGGAAATGAAGCGATCGCGATGAGGGATGTTTGCCGATCGTTTATCATATTTTGTTGGAGGGTGGCGAAGCTTTCAGAAAAATATGGAAAACAATAGCTTCATCAATTTGAGAAAATTTAAACCCGCATTAATTGATGAAACTCAAGGTGGGTGTAACGACACATACCTATATTTTGTTTTAGATTTTTTAAAAATAAAAAACTACCCCAAAATTACCCGACTACCCAATCTTGACAAATAATTTATTTTGATAAATAAAAAAACATTTTTAACGACCAACTATAATACTTACTGATAATATAAATGTTTCGGTTAAAATCAAAAGGAGGGTTGAGAAATACTACGGGGTGTAGTACCTTAAACCTGATTTATTAATAAGTTTAACTCCCCGTTGGTATAAACATTCTTTGTTTTATTGCTTATGCGTTATTTGTCATTTCGTCATGCTTAACCATGTCATATTAGCGAATAGCTGGCGTTACTACGGAACAAGTAGATTACTGAACTAACGTAGTGACCTACATATATATTCATCGGTTTACAGCGTTCTCCGTCGCTTTCCGACACCTAACCGCCACAGATCTCTGTCACCACACATATTATCTGTTAGCTCTCTCCTTTTCATTTCTTTATTGATGCCTTCTCTCCAGATTTTTCTGGGTCTTTCTCTTTCTCTTCTTCCCCGTGGTGACAATTCAGATTCTGTTTTGGTAATCTTTCCTTGGTCATGCGTTGTACGTGGCCATACCAAATTAGCTGTTTTGTTCTAATATCATCTACTAAGGTGTGTTTTACATCCTTTATTTGTCTAATTCTTTCATTTGCCACCTTCTCCAGTCTCGATCTTCCAGCTGATCTTCTCCAAAAATCCATCTCTGTAGCAGTAAGTATCTTTTCTGTTTTCTCTTTGAGCTGCCATATTTCACTACCATATGTTACTACGCTTTTGACGATGGATTTATAGATTCTTTTTTTGTTTTCTTTTAAGATGCGCTGGTCCCAAAGAATACCATTAAGCATAGAGATTGCTTATCTGCCCTGCATATTTCATTCTTTTATGGCTTCGTCCAGTGTTCCGTCCTAAGTTATCTTTAGGCTTAGGTACTTATATTTTAAGCAACATTCAATTTCTCTTCCATCTTCCAGCACTATGTTTTGGTCATTTTCTCCTATACACATTTTTTTAGTCTTTCCTATGTTGACTTCCAGACCCCATTTTCGGTATTCTTCTATTAATTTTCGGGTCATATATTCCAGGTCATCGTAGTCCTGTGCCAATACCACCTGATCATCTGCATAACATAGTGTATATAGAGTGTTGTCATTGTTTAAGGGTATCCCCATTTCACTGCATTTCTTCTTCCACGTTTTGAGGGCTTGTTCCAAGTATATCTTAAAAAGGGTTGGCGATAGACAACATCCTTGTTTGAGTCCTTTGTTTACTGTAAATCCTTAGGACCTTTCATTTTTACCTTGGCAGTTGTTCCTTCGTAGAGTTGTTTGACAGCTTTTATTATACCATTATTTATATTTGTGTAAAGCTAGTTCGCGTCCGTAGTAGAATACTACACGTGCACCCTGGGTAACGCTAAATGAACTAGCACAATCCGGCAGCCAGACTATCATTTTCTTTTTGATCTCCTGGCTACAAGACATCACAATGGCTAACCCTAGAAACACTCACGGTTCTTCTCAGAACCTAAAGACTAGAAATATTGGACCCTCAGTCCGTATTTGCCAGTTGAATATTGAGGGCATAAGCAGAGCTAAATGCCAATACCTGTCTAAACTTTTACATGATAACGATATTGACCTGGTCGTTATCCAGGAAACTCATTTGAATAATGATACAGAGCTTCGCACGAGAGGTATGATACCGGGCTATGAAACAATGGCAGCAACTTATGACCGAGCATACGGTATTGCCACCTATATACGTAACACAATTGAGAATGCGGTACTGATAGATAAATCCTCCACCAATAATATCCACGTGATCACTACCCAGATGGGAGAGATAACAGTCACAAATGTTTACAAACCCCCAAATACTCTATGGCCTCAAGACGTACTTCACCAACGCAACCACCCAGCGGTCTACATTGGCGACTTTAATAGCCATCATCAGGAGTGGAAGTATCAAAGCAACGACAAGAATGGTGAGCTCTTAACCAACTGGGCCGAAGACCTTAACTTACATTTAGTATTCGACGCGAAAGATCGAGGAACCTTTAAATCTGCTGCTTGGCAAAGGGAGTACAACCCCGACCTCTGCTTTGTTTCGAAAGACAAAAATAATCTCCCACTAGTGACTTCCCGGAAAGTGCTTCCTGACTTTCCACATAGCCAGCACCGACCCGTCCTCATCGAGGTTGGTACTCAAGTCCCCCTAGTGTCATCTATTCCCCGGCCACGATGGAACTTCAATAAAGCAAACTGGCCCGCTTTCACCACTAACCTTGAAAAATGCCTCAGATTCATCCCACCAACGAGCGCAAACTACGAGCGATTTGTCGACTTAGTAATAAGCACAGCCAAAAAGACCATCCCTAGGGGCTACCAAAAGGATTACATCCCTGGCTGGAGTAATTCAAGTGAAATCCTATACCAAGAGTTCCTTGAGAGTGGTGAACAGGATATAGCGGATGAGCTCTTACATAGCCTAGACGCTGCACGTAGACAAAAGTGGATAGAAACTGTTGAGGCTATGGACTTCAAACAATCCAGCAGGAAGGCGTGGACCCTCCTACGAAAACTTGGAAGTGGAAACGTGCCGATCCGTGACAATCCTGCCGTAACACCAAGTGCTGTTGCCTCACATATCGTCTCCACTTCAAGGGCACCCGGAGACCGAGAGCACTCCACCCAAATTAAGAGGGAGTTTAAACGCCTAAAAGCCGCCGCCGAAATACATTCAACATACTCTCGGACCTTCACCCTCGAGGATATTACGAAGGCACTAGAGGGTGTCAAGTCAGGTAAAGCTCCAGGTTTCGATGGTATACACCCGGAATTCCTAATAAATCTAGGAAAAAGTGCCCACAACTGGTTGGCAAAATTCTACACTAATATTTTAAACACAGGAATTATCCCACGATCACTGAAACAAACAAAGATAATAGCGATCCTAAAACCAGGAAAGCCAAATGACAAACCAGAGAGCTATCGCCCAATCGCGATTTTAAGTGCCAGTTATAAACTATTAGAACGCCTTTTATACAATAGAATAAGCGTGAAGATCCTAGAAAGCATACCAGTCGAGCAAGCTGGATTCAGGCCAAAGCGAAGCTGTACCGACCAAGTCTTGGCACTTACGACTTATATAGAGGCCGGATACCAGAAGCAGCTCAAAACATGCGTCACATTCATAGACCTGACTGCAGCATATGACACAGTCTGGAAACAAGGACTGCTCTATAAACTCCTACGTCAAATACCCTGTAAAACAACTGTGGGTTTAATCGATAATATGCTGAGCAATAGATTATTTCGCGTTGTCATGGGAAACTCACTGAGCGAATGGAAGAAACTCAATAACGGCCTACCTCAAGGCTCAGTATTAGCTCCTCTCCTGTTCAGCTGTTACATTGCGGATATGCCCACAACAAGATCTAGAAAATTTGGCTATGCTGATGATTGGGCAATAGCAACCAGAAGCAAATCGATTGAAGAGACGGAAGAAGTGCTAACAGATGACTTGGAAACCCTAGAGAAATACTTTCACAACTGGAGACTCCAACCTAGTGCAATCAAGACGGAGGTTGCTTGTTTTCACCTAAACAACCGCATGGCCAATAGAGAACTCAATGTGAGCTTTGGTAACAGGCTGCTGCAACACAACCGGTATCCTAAATACCTGGGAGTTACTCTCGATAGAACTTTATCCTTCAAACAACACCTAACTAAGACTGCCTCAAAACTCAAAACAAGGAATAACATCATACAGAAACTCTGTGGCACTTCATGGGGATCCTCCGCAACGACGCTTCGATGTTCCGCGTTAGGGCTGGTCTACTCTACGGCGGAATATTGTGCTCCGGTCTGGCTAAACAGCCCTCATGTCAAAATGGTCGACGTTCAATTGAATCACACGATGCGTTTAATCTCGGGCACAATTAAATCTACACCGAGTTATTGGCTACCAGTTCTAAGCCATATCCCTCCTCCATCAATACGGAGATCCACTGCACTTGTCAGAGAGTACAACAAGGTTATTCAAAACCCACACCTACCAATAAACAGAGACATCGAGGACATAGACAGGAATAGGTTGCGTTCAAGAAAACCCCCCATCAAAACGGCTCTAAACTTGGAGGCCGTTGACTTCAACCCAATAAATGAGTGGAGGCAGAAATGGACCAAAGCAGCCCAACCGGAATTTCTCAACATGCCGTGCATAACAACTCCCCCAGCCGGCTTTGAACTACCACGCAAGACATGGGTAGCACTTAACCGGGTTAGGACCAACCACGGCAGGTGTGCCGATGCCTTCTACAAGTGGAACATAATACCCTCCCCACAGTGTGACTGCGGCGCTGAAAGGCAGACGATCCGCCACATCACGGAAGATTGCAACCTGAGGGCATATGGAGGTCAGCCAAATGAGTTCCTGACAGCGACACCAGAATCAATTGATTATATTAACAACTTAGACATTCAACTGTAATTATGCTATATTTTCGTGTTTTTATACTTTACATTTTTACACTGTTTGTACATTGTGCTATATGTTGTCCTGTTAACTTATACAATATTTTATGTGATGTATGCCATACGATAAATAAATAAAAAATAAAATATATTTGTCTTCTCTAACGTTTCCCATAGTCTATTTAAGGGACGCTATCATACGCTTTTTGCAAATCTACAAATAGCATATATACTTCCTGATCAAAAGCTGTCTTTTTTTCAATTATTTGTGTTACACTATATAGATGGTCAATTGTGGATCTTCCAGCTCTAAATTCTGCCTGTTCTTCTGCTTTAAAATCTGTAAATTTTTCTTCAATTTTATTTTTTAGAAATTTTCCATATAGTCTACTGAAGGTACTGGTAACAGACAATCCTCGGTAGTTTTCGCAATTTTCTTTGTTGCCTTTTTTATGAATGGTAGATATCCAAGTTATTTTCCATTCCTGCGGTACTTCCTCTCCGTTTAGGCACCTCTCGAACAGTTTTTTCATGTTGTGGTATAGTTCCTCTGGGGCGTATTTGATAAGCTCTGTAGGTATGTCTCTAGGCCCGGCAGCTTTTCCGTTCTTAAGTTGTGTACATATTTTCTTAATTTCCTTTACATTAATCCGTAAAGGTGATGCTGTTAACATCAATTAGTCTTTTTTTATTTTCGTTGTTCTGGAATTCTGTTTTATTTTCTGTCAATAAGTTTTTAAAGTGATTATTCCATTTCTTTAAAGTTATTGGTGAAATTATATCCTGGTGATTATTTTGTCGCAAGCTTCCTAACAATTTTCAACTTTCGGTGCTTTTTCTTCCACCTAAATATGTGTTTATGTAGTGACCTACACCAACTTAAATATAAACAAGCCCTTGACAGTACCAAAACGAGTGTATATACCAATAAGTGCGTAAGTTATAAGCTACGAGCATACTAATTAAATTAAAATTAACTACGAGAGATACACAAGGCGATGTAACTTTTCCTCTGTAAAGGTTGGTATATTTTGGTCAGTAAAAAAATGAAACACCAAGTTATCCCACAGCACAGCTGAAATGACAGCCATTTCCTAGGCAGCTGTCTAGATACTCCGCAACGAACAAAAGTTTAGCGAGATATCCATTCTTTGCGACAGCCAAGCTGCTATCAAATCACTGAACTTGGTCTACTTGACCTCAAGGGTAGCGGTGCAAAGCCGTGCCGCCCTTAATAAGCTAGGAACCAAGTTTAGAGTTTACATTGTCTGGGTACCGAAAAAAAAAGGGACATACCAGGCAACTGTAAGGCGGACGAGCTAGCAAGAGAGGGCACCACCCCCCAGATGTATCTGTCTCATCTCAGCAAGGAGTACCGATTGCAAATTGCCGGCTCCTACTGCACATCAAAGTAGTTCAAAAAGCTAATTTGAGGTGGAAAAATGAAGGTGGCGCATGGGAATCGCAGAGCTACGACACGATTTCCGTAGAAGCTGTCACGATGAGGAAGAGGAGAAAACAATGGAACATCTTTCTGCCACTGCCCTGCCCCGGGCAGAAAACGGCTTTCTATACTAGGGCAACCGAACTTTGATGAATTATTTGATCCTAACTCAGTTAGCATCAAAGACTTTAAACTTTTTATTAAAAGTTTCAACTGGTTCTCACGGTGAAGGGGGAAGGCACCGCCGTCCATCACGTTATTACAACGGGCCAAAAGGCCTAAGTGGGTCCCGTCTTAACCTAACCTAACCTATCCCACAGCACGAAAGACCTAGAGACAGCAGATTGTGTTTCCTAGCCAAGAGATACCAGGCACTACACCTGCGTGTCCACAACCTGTACCACAGATGATATTATTGAAAAAGAAAAAGAAAAACTTTATTTCAAATGGGCAAGCCCAATATAAACATAATATATTTTTTATCTACATCTAACATATGCAGTGAGTATCATTAATAATGGAAAATAATTAAACTGGAGAAACTTGGGTTCAAATAAATAAGATTTAACCCCATTCACAAATAAAATGTGTCTCCTGTCTGTGTTACATGTTTTATTTAATAATTTAAAAGTTATTTTTTCCCATTACTTTTAAACTGTTTTACTAATCTTTATTATATTTAGCAGGAAGTGTAGACTAAAAACCTTACTAAATTATGATAAATAAACGTTTCTGGCTACTGATTGATTGAAAATAGCTCTCGTTTATGAAATGATAAGAAGAAGTTTAAAAGAATACGGTTGACCTAAGCAGAATATTGTTAATGACAATTATAATTTGTAATAAACAATTTAAAATCGTTTTTTATAATAATTTTAATAATAATTATAACAACAAAACATATGGTATTTTTTCATTCTTTCCACTGGGCAATTTTGTTAGTCGTGTGGACCTCTCGGGTCGCACCCAGACCACTTGCCACGTCTTTTTCGTTCTCTATAGAGTACTCTGCCAGCGGTCTCTCTACTGGCAAATTATGCCCGAGCTCAGCCGTAGATGGAAGAAGAAAAAAAGAAAATAAAAGTGAGCCGCGCCACCGACTTAGACGGTTCAAGCCGGAAACCCATAGGTCTTATAGGCACTAGCAGAGCCACACGATAAACAACTAAGATTATGGTGAACCAAATAAATGAAATTATAGCAAAAATATATTGGATACTTTACTCCTACAATAAATCAAAGTACACAGCTCAATAACAAAATTATAACAAATATAGTCAAAATCAACATCTAACAATAAATCAAAGTACTCAGTTCAATAATAAACTTATAACAAATATAATCAAAATTAACAGCTATCAATAAATCAAAATACTCAGTTCAATAATAACAAATATAGTCAAAATCAACAGCCAACAATAAATCAAAGTACTCAGTTCAATAATAAACTTATAACAAATATAATCAAAATTAACAGCCAACAATAAATCAAATTACTCAATTCAATAATAAACTTATAACAAATATAATCAAAATCAACAGCCAACAATAAATCAAAGTAATCAGTTTTGGCATAATATCTAATGCAATAAATAGTTTCCAACAATGTACTATATTAATAAACTAAAACAAAACTTAATCGTGGTGTCAACAATAAGTCTCGTCGTTAAATATTTAAAAATAAAACACTTGTAACCTTTGGGTATACGAATTCACTACTCCTGTGGCCGGTTTGGTTATGGAACGGCATCTGCTACTTAACAATGGCTTCCCTCAAATAAATTCCGCATGCGGTTATTTTAACTCGACACCAAAATCCGAAATATCAACAACGAAGGTAAGATAGAATGATCAAGTTAAAAATTAAATGGTTTTACTTCAAAATCCAATTAAGATGGCCCAAATACAGCCAGATATGAAAGTAAAACCGTAGAGGTTCTGCACACTTGCCAATATCACAAATATCAAAAAAATTTACCACCACTTCCAAGACTGTCACCAAACGACTGACACCAAACGACTGACACTACTTCCCCAAGCTGGATATCAAGAAAATGACACGGAACCGACGTCAACCAACAATATTCGCAAGTCCATGCTCCATATCAAGAATCGCGCTCGTCCGTGTTGATATCCAGCCCTATCCACACAGAAATGCAAACCAAACAATAATATAACTGACAACACACAACAATCGAGGCCAAAAACCAAAGCAAAATCTAATAACGAAAACCCCCACTCAATCTCCAGCGATTAACAAAAATGCCACAGCCATTAACAATCGAATCCTATCACAATAAGGTATGCAACACTATTTACAACGAATGATATATTAAAGTTACAACAAAATACGGTACGCGACACTATTTACGAGTACCTGAGGAATACGAAACTATCAGAGACCCAATTATAATGCAACTGTAGGAGGGAAAAAATAGGCACGTTACACACTGATATTTTTAAATATAAATGTTACAGTAAATGACAAAGTAATTTATGTCGGTGACTATTGAAGAGAAAAAAATGTAATTGGTGTTTTCGGATACGGATATATAATAATAGATTAATATGTATTTAGAAGTCAAAACCTAATTTTTATTCCAAGTACAGCCAATCGGTTTAATATTAGCGTCGATAGTAAAATGTCCATAAATCGTAAAAAGGAAGCTAACCGACATAAAAATCTACCGCCTCCTTCACTATCACACTATCCATTATCAATGTTCGAAACATTTATACCCCCTTTTACAATAAAATCGATATTCATGTCCGCATTCACTCCACGCCGTAGGATAGATAACTCAAAGCAAGTGAAGATGTTCTCCCTTTCACCGCTCATCAGTAACTGCCAAAAATTCTTCTCTATTAGATAGAGGCCGGCATGTTTGCACACCTGCGAGTGTCTGAGATCGAGTCAGTTTGAATAATTTGGAGGTTTTACTAAAGCATTAGTCATTTCGGAAATGCGGTGTTTCGACGTAAAGTAAAAAATAAAACGAACATACGCTACGTAATGTTGGATAAGCACCGAAAGAATTTATTTTTCCATGGGATCAAAATAACTTAGACGGATCTGAATCGACATTCAAACGGTTTTTGTTTATTTTTTCATTACTAAAAAACGGTATTAGCAGCAGTTTTTAGTGTGTTAAAACGAATTTCGTCAATTAGATGATTTTATTTTGCATAATACTTATTTTTGCAATATGTTTGAAAACGATATCATGTTTAAATGGATAAGTTACCTTTTTAATAATATATAATAAGCCCCTGTTTGCCGTAAATATGTGCGAGATGCAAATACAGGGTGGCCAACCAAAAACGAAACAGAGCCATTTGCAGAAAAAGGCTTAGACCCGTCGATTTTTGATTAAAAGGGGACACTCTCCGGTATTTTTGACTCCACTACCTATAACCCCAGGTGAGGGGAAGAATTACCCCAACATTTTTAAATGGCATTGCGGTTCGAATAAGATGTCTTTTGAAAGCTCTGACAATTCTCTATATAATAGTCTTTAAATTTTATATTTTTTTCCCATACTTAAAAAAAATTACTCGTGAAAATTCCAATTATTTTAGTTACTTACTTACTACTTAATTAATTAAATGACCACCCGCTTCCATACAACAATAAAGATTTTGTTCAAAACGTTCACGCTCATTCCGAAGAATTTCTGGAGTAATTCGACGGCACTCGTCAACGTTTCTTTGACGCAAATCTTCCAACGACGCTGGTTGTATATTACAGATTTTACTTTTTAGATGTCTTCACAAAAAGAAATCGAGGGGCGATAAATCTGTCGATCGTGGAAGCCATTCAATGCGACCTCTTCTCCCAATCCAATGCCGTGGAAAACGTTGGTCTAAATACTGACGAACAATCGCCGCATAATGCGGAGGAGCACCGTCCTTCGTTACACTGTGGATTATTTTCAAATTATCAGTCAAGGCAGAGTCAAAAGCATCTTCTAGTAATTGTAAATACATTTCACCAGTCAAATTTTCCGGTAGAAAAAAAGGACCCACCAGTCGGTCACGGCAAATGCCAGTCCATACATTTAATTTCTCCGGTTGCTGTGTATGCACCTCGTGAAAAACTCTTTGGTTTGAATCGAACTAATAGCGGCAATTGTGGCGATTAACCGTCCCGTGCAAGAAAAAACTAGGTACTAGGTACTAAATTTATACCAATGGCGACTTAACTCGAATGAATGACATTTTTGCCGTTCGTGATTTAAAATCTAATTTCTCAATAAGAGCTTTTAAAAGACAAAGAACTCTGCCTGCATGGTTGCTGGGTGGATTGAGTAGCTCAGTGATCATGTTGCCGGTCCCAAGCCCGGATAAAGGAGGAGGGTTCTCAGGCCAGGTTAGCACCCTACCTGAGGGAAAAACCAATAAAGCTCATAGAACCCAGACTGAGCCTCGGAACAGGACGGACATTTAGGTAACGACTACAGCAAGGAAAAAGGACACGAGGAAACGGTACCCAAAAAACACACTTAGAATAGCTACATGGAATATAAAATCACTTAACACCAGAGATCAAGAAATTGTCAAGGAAATGACAGAAAGAAAGATCGACATATGTGCACTACAGGAGACACACAAGAAAGGAAAAGGGCAGACCCGATTAGGCGAATATATACTTATATACAGTGGAGTGAGGAAAGAAGTACGAGCCAAAGAAGAAGTTGCAATCCTCATTCACGACAAGCTTAAAGATCAAGTCATGAAATGCAAATATATATCCGAAAGAATTATCATAGTAAAAATAAAATTCACACAACATATAGTGAACATAATTGGAATATATGGCCCCGAAAATTGCAAACCGGAAAACACAAGAGAACATTTCTATGAACAGTTACAGCAGGCCATCAATAACATACAAAGAACGGAAGCAGTTATCCTGCTAGGAGACTTTAACGCTCGTGTGGGCAATCACGTAATTCCTGGCATAAAAACAAAGATTCAACGAAAATATTAAAAATGAGAATGGTGATTTACTGATAAATTTCTGCACCAACAACGAATTTAGAATCAACAATACCTTTTTTAACCATAAGGACCAATACAAATATACATTCAACAATACCCGAGGTCAAAGGTCAATGATAGATTATGTGCTAACTAACAGGAAAATACACCCAGCCAAAATACTTGATGTCAGAGATCTCACATCAGCAGATATAGGAAGTGACCATAACTTGATACTATGCAAACTAAGATTAGGTAAAATACACGGCAGATCAAGACCATCAGCAGAAACAAAAATAAAGATTGAGGGCTTACAGGACGAATCTATAAGCAACCTTTATCAGAAAAGACTATCAGAAGAAATATCAAAAAATCAAATATCAAAAGAGGACGATGTTGAAGAAAGTTGGCAAAAAATAAAAACCGAAATAAAAAAAGCCGCAATGGAAGCACTCGGAGAGAGAAATTCCACAAGGAACTACAAGCAGAGAAAAACCCCATGGTTTTGCCAAGAAGTAAAGGAAAAATGTTATGAAAAGAAAAAAGCATTTCTTGAATATAAAACAAAACAGACTCAACAGGCTTATAGAAACTATAAGAGGATTCGCAATGAAACTAACGCTCTGGTGAGAAAAATTAAAACGGAACACCGGGAGAGATATTCGAAAAACAAATGAAACATGACTTTTATGGACAACAGAAGGAAATCTGGAGAATGATTAGGGAACAAAGAAGTGAAGTGAAAGAGCTAATCGAAGTTAAGAATATAGAGAAACAGGAGTGGATAGACTACTTAAAATCAACATACGCGAAACAAGAACAAGAAAGGAAGACAAAAGCACCAGAAATAGTAACAAATGAGGATTCAACCATCAAGCGAGAAGAAGTAGAGGCAGCACTTAAAAAACTTAAAAACAGGAAATCACCAGGAAAGGACGGATTAGCTAATGAGATATTAAAATATGGTGCGTTGCCTCTCACAAAGCAACTAACAGATCTCATTAATAAAATTATAGAACAACACAAAATACCACAAGAGTGGAGATCCAGTATAATGATACTGATGTTTAAAAAAGGAGAAAAGTGTGACCCAAGAAACTACAGGGAAATCAACCTACTTAATACCACCTTAAAATTAACTACAAAAATAATAACAAATAAAATGAATACCACCCTAACGCCAGCTGAGGAACAACAAGGATTTAGAAGCGGAAGATCGTGTACGGATGCCGTGTTTGTAATCAGACAAGTAAAGGAAAAATCTCTCGAGTATAACAAGCCCGCATACCTTTGCTTCATCGACCTAACGAAAGCCTTCGATAGAATAAGACTAGAAGATATCGTCCACCTACTATATAAAAGAAACATACCCCTCGATATAATCAAAACAATAGAAAACATTTACCAGAATAATAGAATAGAGGCAAGAATTGAACACCAACTAACGGACCCCATCGAGGTTGGAACATGAATAAGGCAAGGAGATTCACTAAGTCCCCTACTCTTTAACCTAGTGATGGATGAAATTATTAACAAAGTAAAGTCTAAGAGAGGTTACCAAATGAGCGACAAACAAATTAAAATTATATGTTATGCTGACGACGCGACACTAATAGCCCAGAGTGAAGACGATCTCCAAATAATGCTCCATCAATTCAATAACACTGCTAAGTTATATAATATGTTAATATCATCGGAAAAAACTAAATGTATGGTTATATCTCAGGAGCCAATACGATGTAAGCTGGAGGTGGACGGTAAGTTGATCAAGAAGGTGATGGAATTTAAATACTTGGGGGTTCTGCTGAGTAGTTATGGATCACTGGTAAGAGAAGTAGAAGAGCAAATTAACAAGGCAAATAAAATCGCCGGATGTCTAAATGACACAATTTGGAGAAATAGATATATCAGACAGGATGCTAAATGCCGTATTTATAAAACTGTTATAAGACCGATTATGACGTATACTGCTGAAACAAGACCGGAAACATCCAAAACGGAAAGAATGTTAGAAACCGCTGGAATGAAAATCCTCAGACGCATCGATGGGATAACGATAAGAGATAGAGTCAGAAACGCAGAGACCAGACGATCATGCAAGGTTGAAGACATCAATCAGTGGACAAATCATAGAAGAAGAGAATGGAACAATCACATCAGCAGAATGGATGGAAATAGGATAGTGAGAATAGCCAGAGACAACTCCCCATTAGGGCGAAGGTCCGTAGGGCGCCTAAGGAAAAGATGGAATGACGGCTTAATCGAGATAGTCTGAAGAAAAAACAGGCAGAACTGCCTAAATAAAAGCAGAAGAAGAAGAAGAAAAGACATCTTATTTGGGGTATTTTGGGGTAATTTTTACTCTCGCTAGAGGTTGAAAGTAGTAGAATCAAAAATACCGGCAAAGAGTGTCCTTATTTAATTAAAAATTGACGGGTCTGAGCGTTTTTTTAAAATGTTGACGAGTTTCCTTAAAATGGCTCTGTTTCGTTTCCGGTTGGCCACCCTGTATAATCGAGTGTATTTACTAATAAAAGATGCAACAAATTAACTGATTAAACGCCGATAGCTAACCTGAATGGTACATTTAAAGAAATCTTAGACCCATCTCGGTTTATCGGAAGTTCTTTTTTTATTCTTTCTTCCTATTTTCTTTTCAAAAGAACTTACCTCTTTTAAACAGCTTGTCGTCCGTCCGACAGCGTCATTAGTGAGTTTCTTTTGGAACCAAATTGTATAAAATGAATTTCTTTATAAAGTTTAATTTCACTTTATTAAGATTCCATTGGAGTTAAAGTAATAATAAACTTGCTCAATTAAATAGGGTGAAATAATTCTTGTTGACATTAGCTTGCAGGTTTTACAGACGTTCTTTTTCTGACGGACAACAAGCTGTTAAAGAAAGGCAAGTTTTTGTCAAAGTAACCGCTAAAGGTTGATATATCTTAGTATCCCAAAGAGACACTTAGTGTATAAAGAAAGAATAAAAAAGGAACTTTGGCTTAACCGGGAGTTATAAATGTCCCTCGAAGAGAGTTCAATGTAGGGATGACATTTCAAAATCTAAAATAGACGTTGTCACGTGCATATTTTTTCCCTTCTACAGTTCCATTATTAATTGTGTCTCTGATAGTTTCGTATCCCTCAGGTACCGTATTTGGTTGTAACTTAAATATATCATTCGTTGTAAATAGTGTTGCATACCTTGTAGTGATAGGATTCCATTGTTAATGGCTGTGGAATTTTTCGTTAATCGATGGAGATTGAGTGGGGGGGTTTTTCATCAATAGATTTTGCTTTGGTTTTTGGACTCGATTGTTGTGTGTTGTCAGTTATATTATTGTTTGGTTTGCATTTCTGTGTGGATGGGGCTGGCTATCCACACAGACGAGTGCGATTCTTGGTTTACGTCAATTCCGTGTCATTTCTTGATATCCGGCTTGGGAAGTAGTGTCAGTCGTTTGGTGGCAGTCTTGTCAGTCGTTTGGTGGCAGTCTTGTCAGTCGTTTGATGGCAGTCTTGGGAGTCGAGTGGTGGTGAGAATTTTTGGGACGATTTGATATTAACACGTGTGCAAAACCTCTACGGTTTTTCTTTCATATCTGGCTGTATTTGGGCCATCTTAATTGGATTTTGAAGAAAAGCCATTTAATTTTTAACTTGACCATTCTATCTTACCTTTGTTGTTGATATTTTGGATTTTGGTGTCGAGTTAAAATATCCGCATGCGGGATTTGATGGAGGAAAGCCATTGTTAATTAGCAGGTGCCGTTCCATAATCAAACCGGCCACAGGAGTAGTGAATTCGTATACCCAAAGGTTACAAGTGATTTATTTTAGAATATTTAAACGACGTGATTTGTTTTTGACACCACGATTAAGTTTTGTTTTAATTTATTAATATGGTACACGGTTAAAAACTATTTATTGCGTTGTATAATATGCCAAGGCTGAACTTTGATTAAAGTAATATTCTAAATAGTTCTTTGTGTCCAAGTAAGAACGTTTATTCATACTTATTTGTAAATATCCTACAATATTGCTATTTTGAAGGACAGCCATCGTAGAAAGAAATATTTTTAAATAAGATCGATTGTTTTAACAGTGTAAATCTTTAAAAATACCACTTGGTGTTTCTGTTTCTTGGATCATCGATGTAACAGTGGCGTCTCAATGAAGTTTTCAATTGGTTACATAGTATTTAGTTTAATTTTCTCAACTTATCAGTTATTATGTGCTTGATCTAAGTGTTTCCAATAGTTTAAAAGTAACAAATTATTTTCATTAAATTTGTACCTGCTCCAAGTTGAATCTGAATGTATACATTACTGAATATACTTTATGTAGTTATTGTGATGGTTTCAAATTATTATTTTTGTTGCAAGTCCATTTATTTTGTACTTTTTTTTTTGCCATCAGGAATTCTATATAAAACCATTTATTTTTGAAATTTTAAATATTGTGAACATTTTTTTTTTGTTTTTATTTCTCTTTTGTACATCATTAGGTTTTTATTATTGTCTGAAAGATTGTTATAATTAATTTAAATATTATTTTAAGAAAAGTGTTTTAAATTCGTTTAATCCACTTTACAAAAATACAGAATTTGTTGTAAAAAATCAGAACATCATTTTTACTTAATTAATATATTGCAGGAATTGTAAATATAGTTTTATTTATCTAGTTCACCATAATTGTTTGTTGTTTATCGTGTGGTTCTGCTAGTGCCTACAAGACCTAGGGGTTTCCGGCTTGTACCGTCTAAGTCGGTGGCGCGGCTCACTTTTATATATTTTTTTTCTTCTACCCTCTACGGCTGAGCTCGGGCATAATTTGCCAGTAGAGAGACCACTGGCAGAGTACTCTTTAGAGAACTAAAAGACGTGGCAATACTTAAGAGAAAGCTGCTTCTCCACGGCCAGTTGTATGTGGCATGCTCCAGAGTAAGTGTACAGAGTAGCCTGGTGATTCGAGCACCCGAAGAAAAAACAAAAAATATTGTTTACAAAGAAATACTGAGGTAGGTGCAGTATTTCGATTTCGTTGTAAAAAGATAATACCCCTGTGTCACTTTCACCAGATTAAAGGCGGAGCATCGTGTTCATAAAATATAACAAAATTTTATTTTATCATCCTGTTTATTTAACCTTTAAATCCCTACACTATAATAAAGATTGTTATATTTTATAAGTATTTAAACATTTTATTATAATAATTTATGTGTTATAACAAAGTAAATAACGTAAAAAACCAATTTAAAATCCTATTAGAACCATTTTTGACTTTTACGCCGTCGAGGTCACGGGCAAAAGCTAGTTAAGGATAATATTCTTGCTGTCATTGGAAGTCACCTGCAAAGAGTTTTAAATATTTAAAATAGCGCGGGCAAAACAGTGTGTAATTTTAAAAAGTTCGCGGATTTTGTTGTGTTGGTGGAAGGTGGTGGAATGCTGTCGGATATGTTAAACGTCAAAAAGCGTTTGGTGATAATAAAGCGGAGAGTGATTAAAAAGTGGGTCAACGTCAACTGGAAAACTTAAAACTCTGTGTACGTTCGAAAAAACGGATCCGGCAGGAAGTTGTACAAATCCCATTGGCGACGATGCGAATTATGATGATTAACTCCAGGGGCTGGCTAGAGGAATATATACGCCAAATTAAATGACACGTTAACCGATTTATTTTTAAAAAATAATTAATATTTTATTTTCATCAAATTTTTGACTTTTTTTTAATTTAAGATGACGGAAATAAATTCTGTCAAAAAAGTAAACATTTTACAGCATTTTAAAAACCGCTCTTTACTCTGACTTGTCACGTGCCTATTTTTTCCTTCTACAAGTTCCAATATTAATTGTGTCTCTGATGAGTTTCGTATTCCTTAGTTACTCGTAAGTAGGGTTGCATACCGTACTTTGTTGTAAATTAAAAACTATATCATTTGTTGTAGATAGTGTTGCATACCTTGTAGGGATAGGATTATTGTTTGGTTTGCATTTCTGTGTGGATGGGGCTGGATATCCACACGGACGAGTGCGATTCTGGGTTGACGTTTATTCCGTGCCATTTCTTGATTTCCGGCCTAGGAGTGTCAGTAGTTGGGTGATAGTCTTCGAAGTCGGGTGTTGGTGAGAGTTGTTGGGACGGTGTGTTATTAGCACGTGTGCAGAACCTCTATGGGATTTCTTTCATATCTGGCTGTATCTGGGCCATCTTAATTGGATTTTGAAGAAAAACCACTTAATTTTTAACTTGACCATTCTATCTTATCTTCGTTGTTGATATTTTTGGTGTCAAGTTAAAATATCCGCAAGCGGGATTTATTTGAGGGAAGCCATTGTTAATTAGCAGGTGCCACCCCATAATCAAACCGGCCCCAGGAGTAGGCCACAGAAGTACATGTGAATTCGTATACCCAAAGGTTATCAGTGATTTATTTTAAATATATAACGCCGTGTCTCATTTTGACACCACGATTAAGTTTTGTTTTAGTTTATCAATATAGTACTTTGTGAATTCGTATACCCAAAGGTTATAAGTGATTTATTTTTAAATTTATAACGCCGTGAGTTATTTTGACACCACGATTAAGTTTTGTTTTAGTTTATTAATATAGTACATTGTTGGGAACTTATTTTGACACCACGATTAAGTTTTGTTTAGTTTACTAATATAGTACATTGTTGGAAACTATTTATTGCATTAGATAATATGCCAAAACTAAACTTGGATTAAAATAACCTCAATAATTCTTTATGTCCAAGTAAAAATATATTTTCTTCCTACTTATTTGTAAATATCCTACAATCTTGATATTTTAAAAGACAACCATTGTAAAAATATTTTTAAATAAACTCGATTGTTTTGGCAGTGAAAATCTTTATGTAAATGGTTAAAACGAGTGTTATAATTTTATTATTGAACAGTGTACTTCGATTTATTGTGTGAGTAAAGTATTCAATATATTTTAGCTATAATTTTATTTATTTGGTTTACCATAATCTTAGTTGTTTAACGTGTGGCTCTGCTAGTGCCTATAAGACCTAGGGGTTTCCGGCTTAAACCGTTTAAGTCGGTGGCGCGGCTCACTTTTATATTTTTTTCTTCTACCCTCTACGGCTGAGCTCGGGCATAATTTGCCAGTAGAGAGACCGCTGGCAGAGTACTCTAGAGAACGAAAAAGACGTGGCAGACTTTCCCGTTTATAATCGTGTACTTACTCAAATTTTAATGACTCATGCTGATTAAGTATATTCTTATAATCATTACTTTTAATAAATTTTAAATAATCCGACACTTCTTTTATATAGAGATGACTAATCTCCTATTTTCCTTCTTTTAATTTATTTAACTGAACCATCGTTAAACAAAAAGGTAAAAAGTGTCTTCGAAAAAGATTACTTCATTACATTTTAATTTAAAAATTGCACAATCATTAAAGTGCAGAAAACTAGTTAAATCTACACCTGCAGCAAGAGTTCTTAAAACTTAATACACTTTGGCCGCCATTTATATTTATGTACCAAACAAAGTTTAAATATCTCGGAAACATCATAACGAAAACATTGGACCCTGATACAGAAATAAAAAGTAGAAAAGAGATGACTCGCTCAGCGTTCAATGAGACCGCTTTTTTGCAATGATGATTTGAACCTTAAGCTAAGACAACGGATGACTAAATGTTATATATGGTCAATACTGTTGTATAGTACGGTGACGTGGACACTCAAGATCAGTACAATGAACCGATTAGAGGCATTTGAGATGTGGCTGCACAGGAGGATGCTGTCCATACCTTGTGCGGACCATGAAACAAATGAAGAAGTCCTCAAAAGGGCTAAAACTTACAGGCAATTAATGACCACCATAAAATGCCGCCAAATTGCATACCTTGGTCACATACTAAGAGGAGATAAATATCAACTACTCCAAATAATAATGAAGTGGAAAATAGAGAGGCTCCGTGGACCTGGAAGAAGGCAACAGTCATGGATGAAGAACATTCGTGAATGGAAAAATATACGTTCAGTAGGAGAACTCATACACTTAGCAGAAGATCGAAATGCCCTAGCCAAAATGATAGCCAACGTTCGGGAGACCGGATAGGGCACATAAAAGAAGAGTCAGCCAATCCAGCCAGGCTTCTTCTACTCTGACACTGCTTTTTGAACCTCTACACACATTTTTTGTAACTTGCATCCCTTTCTTCTTTTACTTACACCACATACATCAATAGCAATATCTACGATTCATTCCTTGAATGGCTTCCACAATTTTCAACCTTGAATGCTTCATCTAAACTGACAAATTTCTTAATTAAATTTCACTTACAGCATGCTTTTATGGGAGCAACCCAACCTTATGGATCCACCATTTTTCAACCTTGAATGCTTCATCTAAACTGACAAATTTCTTGATTAAATTTCACTTACAGCATGCTTTTATGAGAGCAACCCTACCTTAAGGATCAGAACTACCTCAAAGAGAGTGGGTGAGGCTGAATAGGGTTCGAACAGGGTATGGCAGATGTGCTGATTCATTGCATAAATGGGGTTATGTGCAATCTTCGTCGTGTGACTGCGGCGCATCCAGACAAACCATGGACCACGTTATAAAGGACTGTGAATTACTAGATTTCAGGGAAGAGTGGGATGGGTTTGTTACGGCTTTACTTTCGGCGCTGAACTGGATTCAATGCATAGACATCAACCTTTAAGTGTTTTGTGTGTTCTATGTATATGTTAGCTTGCTATTTTTATTGGACTAAACTATTTTTTTTTGTAATTGTCCTATATGTACACTATAAAATTGCTGTCATGTGCCATGTGATAAATAAGAATGTGCCGACGAACTACCTCTTACAAGTCATGTAAAAACGAACCAAACAAAAAATTTAAACAAAATTTAGTTTCTTACTTTGTTTTTTGTTGAGTTGGGTCAAATGTCTTGGTTTAATTAATAACAAAGCTTTCACAATATTTTGCTGCGCTCAGTTTGGAAATCATCGACTTAAACTATCCAATTGCAAGCAAAGCTCTCATAGAGTATATCAGAAAGTCCATTAAAGTAATTTGTATTGTTCCAGACATTTTAAATTTAAGAAACATGCAACTTATTTTACAGGGTGATATCCAATTCATGCAAATGAAATAAAATAAAAATTAATTTTTTTGCTAAAAATTCTAAACTCACTTGCGTAAACGAAAAATATTTAAATTATTGGTTATTCATTTTAGATGCATACATCTACTCACGCTTTTTTTCCGTAGATGTAGATAGAGACCACTTTCTTCCGCTACGGTTCTTACAAACATCTTTTGCTTCCTCTAATTTCATCAGTGCTCTTATACATGCTCGTCGGTTGTTGGTACTCTTGACCTGGCCTTTCTTTAAAATAATGTTGATCTGATATGTTCACCAAGGTCGACCTCTACCGACTTGTCCATTTACACTCCCCTCATAAATTTGTTTCGTCAATCTTCTTTCATCCATCCTTTCTACGTGTCCAAACCATCTAAGCATTTCTTTATCTATCTTTGTAATTACATCTTCTTTTACACCACATCGTTCTCTTATCTCACTATTCTTAACTTTATCCAACCGAATCACTCCGGCTATACTTCTTAAACTACTCATCTCCGCATCATTAATTCTATTTTTACGTTTTTTTCTGTCAAACCCAACATTCACTACAAATGTAAAAACCAAAACTTCTTTATGCACAGCTAGACGTGCCTTTTTTGACACTTTCTGGCTATTCATAAAGCTATACAGTGCCCCATTCATTTGTTTTCCTGCTAACAGCCTTCGCTCGATGTCACTGTCACTGTCCATCTCTTGTTATCTTTAAACCCAAGTATACAAACTCATTTACTTTTTCCACTCTTTCTCCCTTAATCAGACCTTCACAGTTTGTCATGCTTTCCTCTTTCAAAAACCATTACTTTCGTTTTGCTTACATTTATTTTCATCCCTTTGATTTTCAGGGCATCATGCATAACAATAATCATCGCCTGCAACTCCTCTTCAGATGACGCTAATATGACTTGATCATCGGCGTAAAGAAGGCATTTAACAATCAAATTATTCATTTTCAATCCATACGCACTCTCTCTTAAATCGTTTAAAAAATCGTCTATGTATAAGTTAAACAGTCACGACAAAGCCACACATCCCTGTCTTACACCTTTTTTGATGTTAAACCATTCAGTGTAAGCTCCGTTTATTCTCACACAAGCAGTGAACTCCTCGTTAAGTGATTTCAGTGCTTATATTAAACTACCGCTAACCTCATACATAGACAATGTCGACCAAAATTTACTCCTTACCACTCTGTCATAGGCCTTTTCCAAGTATTTAAAAGCGCAGTAGACCTTTAGACATCTCTCCAAGAATTTTTTAACTATACTTCCTGGCTGATGCTTTTTTTTGTGCAGCTGGTTCAGATGAAATTTCTTCAAAAATACTTTAACTTTTAGATGAACGGGGCATCATATCACTGGATAAAGTGTTAAACTTTATATTTGAGACAGGTCACTACCCCAAACAGTGGTTGTGTTTTACTTTTATCCCTTTTCCTAAGAATACCATTGCAAGAAAATGCAAAAATCATAGACTTATTAGCCTGATGAGTCATACTTTAAGAATATTTCTTAAAATCATACACCAAAAAATTTACAAAAAATGAGAATGAGACATAAGCGACTCGCAATTTGAGTTAATACAAGAGTTAGGTACATGAGAAGCGATGGTCGCAACACAATTGCTTGTCCAAAACTGCCATGATCAGAGAAAGGATGTATGCCTATATTTCATAGAATAGGAAAAGGCATTTGATCGCGTACAACACCACAAATTAATACAGCTCCTTAATATGCTTGATATCGACCGATTGGATGCATTGAGAACCTATATTGTAACCAAACAGCGCAAATAAATTAGGCAATAATATGTCCAACTCCATACAGATTTGAAAAGGGTGCGACAGGGATGTGTGCTATCTCCACTCCTATTCAACTTATATTCGGAAGCAATTTTCCAAGAGGTTCTGGAAGACGTAAAAATGGGAGTCAAAGTTATTGGAGTGTGGATTAACAATATCCGTTATGCCGACTATACGGTCTTAATCGCTGATAATATACATGACCTATAACAACTTGTCAACAAAGTAGGAGAACAGAGCAAATCAATGGATTTAAATATCAACATCAAAAAAACCAAGTTTATGATTATCTCTAAAAACCTAATTATGTTTGAAAATTCCACCATAACATTTAACGCAAAGCCCATAGACAGAGTAGACAAATTTAAGTACTTGGTCATTTGGTTTTTCGATGACTGAACATCAGACAAGGAAATGAAATGTCGCATTGAACAAGCTCGTCTGGCACTCTTGAGGTTTCAAAGAGTGCTTACCTGTTCCGATTTCGATCTTAATCTAATACTCAGATTCATGACGTGCTACGTTTGGTCGATGCTTCTTTACGGTATGGGGGGTTGGACATTAAAGACGACTGTAATAAAAAAATTAGAGGCTTTTGAAATGTGGCTGTATCGCAAAATCCTCAAGATACCTTGGACGGCCCGACTGACAAACGAAGAAGTTCTAAGACGTGTCAACAAACAATCTATTGATCGAAGGCAAGATCGAAGGCCGTAGAGGGTCGGAAAAAAAATATCTTGGTTGCGAAATATCAGACAGTGGACAGGGCTACACGATATACATACATACATACATAAAGTCACGCCTTTTTCCCATAGGGGTAGGCAGAGACCAATTTCTTTTACTTGCTACGGTTCGTACACACATCTTTTGCTTCCTCTACTTTCATCAGTGCTCTCATACATGCTCTTCGGTTGTTGGTACTCTTGACCTGGCCAAACAATGTTGATCTGATCGAGATATGTTCACCGAGGTCGACCTCTACCGATTTGCCCATTCACACTCGCCTTATAAATTTGTTTCGTCAATCTCTCTTCATCCATCCTTTTTACGTGTCCAAACCATCTAAGCATTGCTTTATCTATCTTTGTAATCACATTTTCTTTTACACCTCAGCTTTCTCTTGTCTCACTATTCTTTACTTTATCCAACCGAGTCACTCCGGCTATACTTCTCAGACTACTCATCTCCGGATACACGATATACAGTCGCTAATACACACCGCAAGGACCAGAGAGAGAGAAGCAATGGAAAATGTTATCGCAAACATCCGTTAGAAGAAGATCATTTAATTTTTTTAGTGAGTGCAAAAAATCGAGCTAAAAAGCTAAAAATAAATTAAAGTTTACAAATACCAAAAAATACGCTTTTAGAGTTTATCAAAGTAAAAAATAATTCTTAACATAGGAATAAAATACTGACGAGAAAATTAATGTTACTGTTCTAAAGGTACCCCTACACGATCAATCGGATTGTCAGTCACAGCGAAGAATGACAATCCGATTGATGGTGTAGGGTCAAGACTGATGGAATGATGATTGGACTGACAGATTTCCAAATATTTTGAAATCCGAGCTTCAATCACGGTAAGTGAAGGGGAGACTGTCAATCTGACTGATGGTCTAGGGATTCCGTCATTCTTTTCTTCAGTCTTGTTAATGTTATCATGGAGAACGAGCGCTGTGAAACCGATGCTTTCGGCGAGTTACCAACAAGTGCCGGTGATCGCGATTGCCTGCAAAGATTCATTGAAGTTTATGAATCTTTCCCGGAACTATGGAACAAAGCACATCTGAGTTATTCCAATAAGTACAAGAAGAATATGGCATTGGAAAAACTTCTTGTTATATTCCAAGAAATGAAGCCAAATGCCACAGTGAAGGACGTCACTAAAAAATTGAACATACTACGTTCAAATTTTAGACGTGAGCTGAAAAAAATAAAAAGCTCATCGAGAAGTGGAGCAGGAGCCGAAAATGAAAATTTTAAATCTTTGAAATTTCTTCCAGTCGCAAGAAATCTTAAGGTGACCGCTAATCTCTCACGGACTGTTATTGGATCTCTCATAACTGTATTCATCCGGGATATATGTGGTGACAACATGGAGATCAACATGTCAAAAAGATTTTCATCCATACGATAGTAGTTTTTATAATCGTCAGCACTGCTTGCTGATATCTCACGAAACAATCTTAAATGGCTGTACTGGTTACGTTTTTTTAACCATTCCTTCATCCACACTCTCCGTTTCACAGGTTTTCTGGTGCCCAATGCAAGTATAATGGCCAAACAAGCCTTTTCTTTGAGAGACATTCCGTTCTGTTTGGTGTTTTAATGTCAACTGAGCTAAAATTACTTCAATTAGACTGTCAGTATGAATGATACGTGTAGGGGTTTCAAGATTGAAGCTAGGATTGACAGTCTGATTGATCAGTCAGACTGTCACTCATGATTGACCGTGTAGGAGTACCTTAAAAGCGTTGGGTGCTTTCATTCCTAAACGCAGAGTTAGTTTAAAAATGTCATACTAAGTAATTTTATTCTTATGTCAAGAATTATTTTTTACTTTTTGGTTTAATTCTAAAAGCGAGTTTTTCAGTTTTATTAAACTATAATTTATTTTCCTAAAACTAATGATTAAACAGTTTTCCATGATTCCAACTTAAGTGGACAGTGTCTTTTAAATGTTATTGTCTTCTGAATGTCGAATATGTTAGAATCATGAAAAAAAAACGTAATGTTACAAAATGAAGCAGTTTACATTAATTAACTTCTAAAAACTGGACATATTTCCACAAAAAAAAACAACTATTATTTTATCGTTTCGATGTCCCGACGCTTAACAAAATAATTAACGCAACACTCTCTTTAGCGATTGTTATTATTGGTACCTATACGCTGAAATATAATCTGTAGTAGGAAAATTGGATACTTGCATGTAATTATATTGCACAGCGGGCTTTATAACGACTATAATGGTGAACCGATTTCGTTTTTGCATGTACAACAAAGTGAGCAAATTGGCTTTAGCGTTATTAAAACCAGCACATTGGCAATAGCTACCATCCCTTTGAGAAATGAATATTAAATTGCGACAAAATCGCATCACCCTGTGGAAGTAACTATTTAACAAAATTCTGCGTACGATCATGTGTTGAAAATTAAGTTATTTTGCAACAGTAGAATGTTCTTCAATCCATTCTTTTATTTAAAAACCTCATTATCAAAGCCAAAAGACGGTTGATATAGGCCACCAATTATTCATTTGATTTCATGAGATTAAGCGCTTTGCTATAGACAACCAATCATACAAGTCACAAACCTATTAGGAAAGCTGACATCAGCGCTGCTTTTACTAAACTATTTTTGACCATTTCCGTTCGGAGAGTCCGTCCATCGTCTTCGACCAAGAAGCAAGCGAGCTTCGTTTTTAAAAATACCACGTTGGAAAAAAGTTACAAGCAATATAATTATATAAAATCAGTTAAATTAAAAGCCATCAACCAGTGAAAATTTTCCAAAGAGACGAGAGATAGTCAAATATAAGCTTAGTGTACATATTTTTTACAATTTAACATAAAACAAGGAAAGTGTTTTAATTTAATTCATCAAGAAATTCACGGCGGTAAAGCCAGAAAAAAACTGAAAGCAAACAAAAAAAATTACGAACTAGCTCTACTAGCTATCGAAGAAATTAACATTGAATCGAGGCACGGCGAGATTCAACAAAGGCAGAGAAATACAACATTCTACAGCTTCTAGACCTCTTGTCACGTGCCTATTTTTTCCCTTCTACAGTTCCATTATAATTGTGTCTCTGATAGTTTCGTATTCCTCAGGTACCGTATTTTGTTGTAACTTAAATATATCATTCGTTGTAAATAGTGTTGCATACCTTGTAGTGATAGGATTCGTTTGGTGTCAGTGGTGGAAGTCGGGTGAGAGTTTTTGGAACGATTTGATATTAAAACGTGAGCAGAACTTCTACGGTTCTTTCTTTCATATCTGGCTGTATTTGGGCCATCTTAATTGGATTTTGAAGAAGAACCATATAATTTTTAACTTGACCATTCTATATTACCTTTGTTGTTGATATTTTGGATTTTGGTGTCGAGTTAAAATATCCCCATGCGGAATTTGATGGAGGGAAGCCATTGTTAAGTAGCAGGTACTGTTCCATAATTCAAACCGGCTACAGGAGTAGGCCACAGGATTCGTGAATTCGTGTATCCAAAGGTTACAAGTGATTTATTTTAGAATATTTAAACGACGTGATTTGTTTTTGACACCGCGATTAAGTTTTGTTTTAATTTATTAATATGGTACACTGTTGAAAACTATTTATTGCATTGGATAATATGCCGAGTCTGAACTTGGATTAAAGTGATATTCTCAATAGTTCTTTGTGTCCAAGTAAAAACGTTTATTCATACTTATTTGTAAATATCCTACAATATTGCTATTTTGAAGGACAGCCATCGTAAAAAATTTTTTTTTTGAAATAAGCTCGAGTGTTTTAACAGTGTAAATCTTTAAAAATATTACTTGGTGTTTCTGTTCTTGGATCATCGATGTATCAGTGGCGTCTTTATAAAGTTTTCAATTGGTTACATAGTATTGAGTTTAATTTTATCAACTTATCAGTTATTATGTGCTTGATCTAAGGGTTTTCAATAGTTTAAAAGGAACAAATCATTTTTATTAAATTTGTACCTGCTCCAAGTTGAATCTGAATTTATATATTACTGAATATAATTTATGTGGTTATTGTGAGGGTTTTAAATTATTATTCTTGTTGCAAGTCCATTTATTTTGTATTTCTTTTTTTTTGTGTTAATCTTTTGCTATCAGGAATTCTATATAAAAACAATTATTTTTGAAATTTTAAATAGTGTGAACATTTCTTTTTTTTGTTGTTTTTAATTCTTTTTTGTACCTCATTAGGTTTTTATTATTGTCTTAAAGATTGTTATAATTAATTTAAATATTATTTTAAGAACAGTGTATTAAATTCGTTTAATCCACTTTACGAAAATACAGAATTTATTGTAAAAAAATCAGAACATCATTTTTTCTTAATTAATATATTGCAGTAATTGTAAATATAGTTTTATTTATCTAGTTCACCATAATTGTTTGTTGTTTATCGTGTGGCTCTGCTAGTTCCTATAAGACCTAGGGGTTTCCGACTTGTACCGTCTAAGTCGGTGGCGCAGCTCACTTTTATATTTTTTTCTTCTACCCTCTACGGCTGAGCTCGGGCATAATTTGCCAGTAGAGAGACCGCTGGCAGAGTACTCTTTAGAGAACTAAAAGAAGACGTGGCACCCTCTGCCAGGAAGACCCCCTTTTCTCATTACATGATCGTTACGTACCCCACTTTTTCTAAGACCAAAAAGTAAAGATATAAAAACAATAATTCACTTCAAACTATCTATATTCTAAAAGATTTCAACATTTTTACAAAAATAAAAATACGATAAAATATTAACAAATTTTCCGAAAAAGATGAGATATCTTTTGTAATTTTGCAGTCCATGAAGTGTCCGTATAATTTGTCATGGATTTTTTTATTTCGTTAAAACTAAATTTTCACAGACACGTTTTGCTTTATCGGAAATTTCCGGAGGAGTACATGATAATTCTTCACTACTAGACATGGAGGTGGGCCGGTCATGTAGCACGACAAACGGATTAGAGATAGACAAAAAACTTCTGGAATGGAGGCCATGGTCAGACAAACGAAACCTTGAAAGACCACCTACCAGATGGACAGATGATTTAAAAAAGATCAACACCAACTGGATTGCAGCGGCAAAGGACCGAGAAACTTGGAAAAAACTTGAGGAGGCCTATTTTCGACAGCGGACGCAAATGGCTGGAGAATGATGAATGAATGAGACATGTTTATACTTATAGGCTATGTGCAAGGGAGCAGAGTTAGAAATAATATGGACGCGAGCGTTCGTAGTGAGCACTACTAAAACTTTTGAACTCTAATTTTTTCTATAAAGTAATAAGTAGTGTTAATTAAAAGCGAATATATTTACAATTTTATAAAAGTTACAATTACAAAGAAGATATGGGCAAAATAGTCCAGTCAAAAAGACTGTGAAATCGGATTTTTGGCAGATATGGCTGAAACGAAAATAATCAGAAAAAGCATACAAAACTGTGGGTAAAGTAAAAAAGTTTTCAACCTCCGGGAAGGGGGTATAAAATATTAAAAACTACCCCGAAATACGATTTTTGGATTATATTTTAAAAATGTAAGGGGTGAGCGATAGTTTAATACGAGCACTGGAATCACTTTACGAGGATTCCACTGCTTGTGTGAGGATAAACGAAGCTTACACGGACTGGTTTAACATCGAAAAAGGTGTGAGACAGGGATGTATGGCTTTGTCGTGACTTTTTAACCTATACATAGACGATTGTTTAAAAAATTTGAGTGAGAGAGTGCGTATGGATTGAAAATGAATGATTTGATTGTCAAATGCCTTCTTTACGCCGATGATCAAGTCATATTAGCGGCATCTGAAGAGGTTAATAATATGCATGATGCCCTAAAAATCAAAGGAATGAAAATAAATGCAAGCAAAACAAAAGTAATGGTTTTTAAAAAAGAAGAAAGCATGAAAAACTGCGAAGTTCTGATTAAGGAAAAAAGAGTGAAATAAGTAAATGAGTTTGTATACCTGGTTTCAACGTTTACAAGAGATGGAAAGTATGACAGTGACATTCAGCGAAGGGTGTTTTACAGAAAAACAGATAAATGGGACACTGCATAGCATTATAAACACCCAGAAAGTGTCAAAAAGGCAAGTCTGGCTGTGCATAAAGGAGTATTGGTTCCTACCTTTATGGTAGTGAATGTTGGGATTGCAGAAGAAGCATTAAAATAGGATAAATGCTGTGAAGATGGGAGGTCTGAGAAGTATAGCCGAAGTTACTTGGTTTAATAAACTAAAGAATAGTGAGATAAGAGAACGATGTGTTGTAAACAAAGATATGGTTACAAAGATAGATAAAGGAATGTGTTGTAAATCAGTACTGTACAATTTCTGTTTGAGAAATTCTTTGATTTTTAAAACTGCTCAGTGCAGCCCTGACGCCGACAAAAAATCATCTAAAAAAAATGTGCAGTTTTTGAGATCTACTTTGTTTTAATCAAGCCCTCATCACGTAAAAATAATATTAGGCTAGAAAAAAAGGGTCCCGTACAATTTAAAAATCAACTTAAAAACACGTGCAGTTTTTATTCCTCCAGAACATTCCGAAATCGTCGCGCACAATTGTAACAAACAACTATACAAACACGTTAGTATTTAAGACCAATAAAAAATGCTGAATTCAACGCGAGAAGGAAGCCAGAGGCATGAACACCTCTAGCGTTCAGAGCACCGCTTTAAAACACCACGTAAATAAATGCACATTAATATAATCAAATAAAATACATCAATTCAAAGCTAATAACCAGTGAAATTATTCTGAAGATACAGGAGGCTTAAAACTGTAAGCTCTATGTATTGAAGTTATACAATATATTTTCGATGACAAGTGTGTTATTTAATTTACTTTGATAAAAAAAGTAACGGCGATAAAAGGCAGTAAACCCTTCAGACTATGGTAGGTAAAAATTAGATCGAGCCAGCTGAGTTATCAAAGGATCCAACATCTACGCTGCGAAAGACGTCGTCGAATAGCAAAAGTGAATCAAGACATCAGAGTTTCCGGTGGTGAAGCTGCCCACACCTCAAAGCATTTCAAGAGCTTGCCTTCCGGCGACCCCGCCGGCGCGAAAGATGTTTTTATGATTTGTACACGTAGAAAGGATGGATGAAGGAAGATTGACGAAACAAATTTATAAGGCGAGTGTGGATGGACAAATCGGTAGAGGTCGACCTCGGAGAACATATCTCGATCAAATCAACATTGTTTTGAAGAAAGGCCAGGTCAAGAGTACCAACAACCGACGAGCATGTATGAGAGCACTAATGAAAGTAGATGAAGCAAAAGATTTGTGTAAGAACCGTAGCATGTGGAAGGAAGTGGTCTCTGCCTACATGATTAAACATATTTATCAAATTTGTACAGATTATTTATTTTTGTTGCATTCTCTTTTAATATAAATAAATATGTGCCTATTTTTGTTTACAATAAAGCATAAAATAAAAATAAAACGTCTTAACAAAAGCATAATAATAACAAAAAACTATCGGGTTTAAACCTTAGAAGAATTAACTGCTGTACCTCTCATTACAGTGCCGGTTACTAATCCGATACCGTCGTATATTGGTGAAATGATCTATAACCTACATTTAAGGTTTTCATACCGCCTTATAATCACTACATTGAAAATTGAATTCTGTTAAAATAAGTAAAGCTTATAATCCGTTAATACTCTAATTATCTAGAACGTACGGAGGAAAATAGGAACCGTGATAGATCCGCAGGTTATATTTCCATCTAAAAATGTTTACAGACACAAATTTGACTGCTTACGTCAACATTTGGAAGCGCGCATTTTAGATAGATCGACCTATTCGCTAATAAATATATGCAAATAGTAGAAACGGTTAATTTAAAATTAAAGCTAAATCATCATTTAGCGGTATTTGCAAACCATTTAAACCAATGTATAATTGATATCGTGGTAAAATAATAAAGAACCTTGTTGTAATAGCTTGAATCAATAGAAATACCAAACAATTTACAAAACACAGTAAGGGAGAGTGGGGGATATTGCGTGAAGGGTAATTAAACGCAACAGCATCTTGTAAATTCTAAGGGTGATTCAGTAAAACCAATTATGGATGTTTTCTTGTATTTAACAAGCCAACCAATGACTTCATACATACATATAGTCACGGCTTTTTCCCCTGGGGGTAGGCAGAAGACACTTCCTTCCTCTTCCGCTACGGTTCTTACACACATCTTTTGCTTCCTCTACTTTTATCAGTGCTCTCATACTTGCTCGTCGGTTGTTGGTACTCT
This sequence comes from Agelastica alni, assembly GCA_950111635.1. Lineage (NCBI taxonomy): Eukaryota > Metazoa > Arthropoda > Insecta > Coleoptera > Chrysomelidae > Agelastica > Agelastica alni. The sequence goes on along the minus strand of OX467711.1, from coordinate 47,278,829 downwards.
TGACCTTGACTTTCTTCAAAACAATGTTGATCTGATCGAGATATTTTTGCCGACGTCGACCTCTACCGACTTGTCCATTCACACTCGCCTTATAAATTTGTTTTGTAAAACTTCCTTTATCCATCCTTTCTACGTGTCCAAACCATCTAAGCATTTCTTCATCTATCTTTGTAACTACATCTTCTTTTACACCACATCGTTTCCTTATCTCACTATTCTTTACTTTATCCAACCGAGTCACACTGGCTATACTACTCAGACTTCTCATCTCCAAAGCATTAATCCTATTTTTATTCCTTTCATTTTTAGGGCATCATGCATAACATTAACCATCGCCTGCAACTCCTCTTTAGATGACGCTAATATGACTTGATCATTGGCGAAAAGAAGGCATTTGACGATCAAATCATTCATTTGCAATCCATACGCACTCTCTCACTCAAATCTTTTAAACAATCGTTTATGTATAAGTTAAACAGCCATGGCGAAGCCACACATTCCTGTCTCACACCTTTTTCAATGTTAAACCAGTCCGTGTAAGCTCTGTTTATCCTGACACAAGCAGTGGAATCCTCGTAAAGTGATTTCAGTGCTCGTATTAAATTACTACTCACCCCATACATAGACAATGGAGACCACAATTCACCCTTCACCACTCTGTCATAGGCCTTTTCCAAGTCTATAAAAGCGCAATAGTCCTTCTGACTATTAGCCACCAATTTTTCGACTACAACTCTTAATGAAAAGACCATATCCATACATCACCTTCCTCTTCTAAATCCTGCTTGCAAATCCCATATCATCTTCTCAGTTTTATTCGTTACTCTTTTAATCAATATCCTTGCATACAGTTTGCCGACTATGCTAAGTAAACTAATACCTCGGTAGTTCTTACAGTCCTGCTTCGAACCTTTTTCCTTGTTTGCAAAATAACTTTTAAAAACAGCTATGGCAACTGCATATTAAAAACTGTATTAGGAATTTTTATAATGAGTTAACTTAAAATATTTTGACACATGGACCTTACTCAGCCTACTGGTCAGAAGTTCCGAAAATCAGCAGAGGTTCTCAGGGCGTTGCCGTTGATGTGATACTTTTTGCTAAAATAAATGAATGTGTGACTGATGTTATGTCCCAAAAAATTCACAGTTGAATTAATCTTCGAAAGCCCAAAAAGAAAGGCAGGAATTCTGCAAAAGTGTGACAGATATTCTGAATATGTATAACCAGAATAAAAAAATAGTGGTAATAATGGCAGATAAATAAAAACGGAGAAAATTTACTTGAAGTATGTTTGGAGTGAAATCTTATGGTAACAAACACAATATTTAGCTTTAAAAAGATCCACTTGTACACATGTCTAAAAGGATGCCAGAGAAGTATAATTGACTTTGTGATTGTGGAAAAAAAGATTGTAAAAAAAATAATGGACACTCGGGAAAATTGTAGTGTATGCATTTTCTAAGACCACTTCTTAATAATGAGTAGAATAAGATTTGTTTTTAAGCGTTTATTTTTAAAAGTTTACAAAAAGAAGGTCTAAAAGAGGAGTTCGTAAGAAAATTGATCAATAAACATTGAGCGAAGGTAAGAAGGTAGGAAAAGAAATTACTTGGGCCCTAATAAACTTTATGAGCATCCAGAACGTGTTAAAAAAAACAAGACTATAGGGAAATTAGGGTCCCTACACTTATGTATGGTGGTGAATGTTGAATTTGGCAAACAAGCATGAAAATAAGAATAATACTGCGAAGATGAGTATTTTGAGAAGAATAGCTGGAGTGACTTGGTTTAATAAAGATGTGTGTAAGATCCATAGCAAGTGGAAGGAAGTAGTCTTTGCCTACCCCCACGAAAAAAAGCAGTGACTTTATGTGCATATTTTGGGTTAACCTATATTTACAATAAATTAGTTATTATTTACTTTTATTATTACGCGCGCAAATAAGCCTTTAAAAATCTGTTATAGAATTTCTAATGCTATATATTTGTTAAAAAACAGTACTTCCAACTTTACAAATCCTATTTTAGAAATTCCTTGATATTTAAAAGTACTCAGTACGGCCCTGACGCCAACAAAATCAACTAAAAGTCACGAATTTTTTACGTGGAAATTAGCATTCGGATATAATTATAATTATAATTGTGTCTCTGATAGTTTTGTATTCCTCAGGTACTCGTAAATAGTGTCGCGTACCGTATTTTGTTGTAACTTAAATATATCATTCGTTGTAAATAGTGTTGCATACCTTGTTGTGATAGGATTCGATTGTTAATGGCTGTGGCATTTTTGTTGATCGCTGGTGATTGAGTTGGGTGTTTTCGTTATTAGATTTTGCTTTCGTTTTTGGCCTCGATTGTTGTGTGTTGTCGGTTATATTATTGTTTGGTTTGCATTTCTGTGTGGATGAGGCTGGCTATCAACACGGACGAGCGCGATTCTTGGTGTGGAGCATGGACTTGCGAATATTGTTGGTTGACGTCGGTTCCGTGTCATTTCTTGATATCTGGCTTGGGAAGTAGTAGTAGTCGTTTGGTGGCAGTCTTGGGAGGGGTGTGGTGAGAATTTTTGGGACGGTGTGATATTAACAAGTGTGCGGAGCCTCTACGGTTTTCTTTCATATCTGGCTGTATATGGGCCATCTTAATTGGATTTTGAAGAAAAACCATTTAATTTTTAACTTGACCATTCTATCTTACCTTCGTTGTTGATATTTTGGATGTTGGTGTCGAGTTAAAATAACCGCATGCGGGATTTATTTGAGGAAAGCCATTGTTAATTAGCAGGTGCCGTTCCATAACCCAAACCGGCCACAGGAGTAGTGCATTCGTATCATCCATATCGACGATAAATTGCAGTGTTATAAAGACTTGCTTGGTGTTTTTAGCAGGAACTACGTATTAAGGTGTTCAAGATTAACGTTATTCTTTTTTTTTTATTTGATCTACAATATACGTTTACCCAAAGGTTACAAGTGAGTTATTTTTGAATATTTAACGACGTGACTTAGTTTTGTTTTAATTTATTAATATAATACATTATTAAAAACTATTTATTGCATTAGATAATATGCCAAAACTGAGTACTTTGATTTATTGTTAGCTGCTAATTTTGACTATATTTGTTATAAGTTTATTATTGAACTGTGTACTTTGATTTATTGTTAGCTGTTGGTTTTTGACTATATTTGTTATAATTTTGTTATTAAGCTGTGTACTTTGATTTATTGTAGGAGTAAAGTATCCAATACATTTTAGCTATAATTTCATTTATTTGGTTCACCATAATCTCAGTTGTTTATCGTGTGGCTCTGCTAGTGCCTATAAGACCTAGGGGTTTCCGGCTTGAACCGTCTTAGTCGGTGGCGCGGCTCACTTTTATATTTTTTTTCTTCTACCCTCTACGGCTGAGCTCGGGCATAATTTGCCAGTAGAGAGACCGCTGGCAGAGTACTCTATAGAAAACGAAAAAGACGTGGCAAACTTCAAGCAATGCAGAGCACAGTGTCGCTTGCCCTTCTCTTGCGCATATCATCAGCCGAGGCATGAACACCTCTAGCGTTCAGAAAAATGCTTTTAAAAAACCCCGTGGTAAAATGCACATCAACATAATGAAATAAAATACATCAAAAAAAAGCTAGTAACCAGTGAAATCATTCTAAAGATACAGGAGGCTTGAAACTGTAAGCTCCATGTATTAAAGTCAACAATATATTATCGATGACAAGTGTGTTGTTTCATTTACTGTGATAACAAAATTCACGTCGATAAAAGGCAGTAAAACCTTAAGCCTATAGAAGTAAAAAAAACACAGATCGAGCCAGCGTTTACTTAGTTATCGAAGGATCCAACATCTACGCAGTGAACGACGTCGTCGAAGAGCAAGTGAGTCAACAGGCAATAGAGGTTCCGGCGGTGAAGCTGCCCACACCTCGGAGCTTTCTACAGCGAACCACGTCCAATCTACTCCTCGTCGGTCGGCACCAGCGCGCAATATTTTTGTTTGGACATCTTTTTAAAAACTGCGCATCGCGTGACTTCCATTGATAGCTAAAATAGCTGTGGCAAATTTCTTTATTTATTTTCGCCATTATTTTAATAATTTTTCTATTTAATACTGTTATTTTTATGCTTAGTTTATTTTGTTATTAAAGAGATAATTTTTTTTATTATTAAAAGTTTTTTACATATACGCACATTTTTAAATTTGTAGCTGGCCCATTATAAACAAAATATTTCTCATCCCTGCTCAACAATATGGTGCAACGATTTTGCGATACGCCACTGAAATGTACGTAAGCAAGCTGGGAGGTATAGTGATGTTACAGGCAATAACAAGAATGTGTCGGTACCTTCCCGACCAATCTCGAATTTTCGATAGATCAGTTCGGATACGGCTAGAACGTTCTTGTCTTTTCCCGATTCAACATTAAAATATATAAATTGGCCTTTGTTCGCAAGAGTTAGTGAGCTCTCTAAAGTTTATGATTGTGTTCGCTTGTTGACATGTATTGTTAAGTTATAAATAAATGTGTATATAAATTTGAACCTCGAGTGTGTTTAATGTAAAAACGTTACAATAGTGTATTGTTTGTCAGTATATCTGATACGCCATTTAAAAACGTCTGTCTCACAACTAAAAAAGAAACAAAAAATGGTTTTTTAAAACTTTAACCAGTAATGCTTTAATAGATTTACACTAAATCCAAACACATTAAATAAAAATATACTTACTTAAATAAAAAGTTACCAAGATAATTAATTTTGGAAGACAGCTATCATTAAACTTCTTTGTTTGCACTTTTAAACTTTAATGAAATAAAGTGAAGTAAAATTTAAAGTCTACATTAAAGTTTTATGAATAATTTATTGTTGTATTGGTGTTGCAGTAATTAAGCAAATTTAAAAAAAAATGATCACATGCAACTCCAAAAAAAGAGGTTAAAAATAGTATAGTATATACTTCCTTTCATTTTAGGTAAGAATTACTCAAATCAGTGACCATAACTGTTATGAACCAAGTTATTTTTTTAATTAGCTACTTCTTAGAATTACATTTTTTTTTAAATAATAATTTAAATATATGTAGAACAAGAAATTCTCAGACGTTTACATTCCATAAAAATAATTTTATTGTGAAAATATACAAAAAAGTTGCTTTTGTTTAAGATACTAGTAATAATTAAATGTTTTATCAGTTAGGCACTTTACTGGTCTTTGAGACCTTCGCACCATGGGTGAAGATGTCTTTGAATTATTTTCACTAAAAACTTTAATTTTATCTTGTTTAAGAGGACTCCATGCGAGTTATCAGTGGAACAATCAAGCCCACTCCTACTTACTGGCTCTGAGTCACATCCCCCCACCACCACTCCGAAGGGAATAGGCACTTGTCTGAGATTATACAAAATTTTTTAATAATCATCAGCTCCCTATACATCAGGATATCAGAGCCCTTGAGACCAACAGACTCCGATCAAGGAACCCATCCATATTGTCAGCCCAGGTACTTCAAGAGTAAAATTTCAGCCTCCGCCATTCTTGGAAACAATATTGGCAAAAAAATTGCCCTCCACATTGCCCAAATATGCTCTTTATTAGAGAAAGACAACCTAGCTTCAACCAATCAATAACAGAGTCATGGCAGATCCGCTGACTCTTCACAAATGGGGCTTAGCGCCATCCCCCCGATGTGACTGTGGAGCCGACAGTCAGACCATTAAACATATAGTGGAGGAATGCAACTAACGAATCTACGAAGGGAACTTTACTGACTTTCTGACAGCAACCAATGCAGCAGTGGACTACATTCGCAATCTAGATATATGTCTGTGACTATAGCTAAGTTTACTGTTTGTCATAATATTATTTAATATTTAATGTTTTTAGGGTACTCGTCATTTACACGTTCCACTTAAGTAATTATACAAATCTTTCTATTTTGTGTATTTATTTTTATAACATGCTTATGATGTATAAATAAATATAGATGAAAGATATGTTCTTGGAGATTTGAGCTTGCTATTACTGGGTTTTCCACAGTATTTTGGGTCGGACGGAAGACTGAAGGTCGCCACGCCAGCAGCCACGTTAACTCTCACCCACACCACGGAATGGAAAAACGCAGTGATAAGAAAAAATTGTCATTACACAAGCCGGAAATAGGGGTAGAGATCTGGCATTTAATGGTGAAACATAGAGACGTTCTGTTAGCCATCCTATGTTTGGTTGTATTTTTATATCAACAAATAATTTAATGTTTTTAGTGTTTTAAATCATTTTTGTAAGTTTTTAAATGTGAACCCTAAACGTAGAAAAATGATTACTTAGCGCAAACTCATTAAGGAATTTTGGCACACATCTATTCGCAATAATAAAATTGAAAACGTTGAAATAACTTTAATGAAGCTGCTTGTCATCCAGTGAAGCGTGTTTGGAATTTTAACAACTTGTTTCTATTAATAAATAAATAAAATAATATAGTATCAAAAGTTTAACGTACTGAGTGGAATGCAAATAACTCTTAACAGCTCACAGGGGAAATTTACCTCAAAATAGTCCAACATGTGTAAGTGTTTATAGTGCTTTAGTTGTTTAAAAACATCGAGTACTTTTCGGACAAGCATAAAATAAATTTATCACCCACATACGATGTTTTATCTGATATTATTACCAGTATTTATTATTTAATGGCATTGCAGAACACATTTTATAAACAGACGAAGCATACATTATAATTGAATGATAAGTGTGCCTAACGATTTCAAGTAACTACGACCATAAACAAATGCAAAACTCTTGGGCTTGGACTCCACTAGCGATTTTCAGTCGTTGTTTTAAAACCACAAAAATATAGCTTATTGTTTTAAATTTAACTTACGTTTAAACAATCTACAGTTGCATCATCCCCATTAACCTATTATCAGAAGAGGCGAAACTATTTACTTTTAAACACGATCATATATTCCCACTTTCTAGTCGACTGTATCGTTTTGATACGGCCGACTGGAATGTGTAGTGCTGTGATGTTGCCTGCTCTCTAGTTATGGCAATGGATTTGTTATTGGAATTGAATCGTCCATAGTATTTATTGATTACATTTGCAACAATATTGTGACCATATTGCTTTTTCTTATTAATATTTTATGAATTATAACAACCTGAATAATACAACCCATTTTATGGTATGTTTAACCATTGAGCTATTTAACTCCGTTGGATCATAAAAATGTGTTGTTAAGCGAAAACGCCGCACGGCTTGTCTGAATAATACCACGTGCAGAGAAGTGTGCGTACTACAAAATCTGACAGTATTAGCCAATATTTTAAGCGTTGTTGCCGAAGCTGTTGCAACGAGATTTTGAAGTTTAATCGTTGATTTTTAGCATATTGTTGGTAAAATTCAGTGAAATTTAGTGGAAGCAATGGTTCGTCATTGCTATGTGTGTAAAAAACCAGACTATTTAAGCAGCCGTGTTTATTTTCACAAGTAAGTTGGAATATCTGTTTACAATATTTTTATCCAGTGGTGTAGCGATGACGATTTCAATATCAAAATAAACAGGTATGGTAATTATTTCGATAGTTGGCGATCTCTATTTTTTTAAAAAATTCTGGTTGAACCTACTTATTTTAAGGCGTAAAACACGAATTTAAAAACCAAACGATGTGGAAATCAATACTTTTCGAGATATTCTTAAAAAAGGTCAAATATTACCTGTTATTCATACATACATACATACATAAAGTCACGCCTTTTTCCCATAGGGGTAGGCAAAGACCACTTCCTTCTATTTGCTACGGTTCTTAAACACATCTTTTGCTTTCTCTACTTTCATCAGTACTCTTATACATGCTCGTCGGTTGTTGGTACTCTTGACCTGGCCTTTCTTCAAAACAATGTTGATCTGATCGAGATAAGTTCTCCGAGGTCTACCTATACTGACTTGTTCATTCACACTCGCCATATAAATTTGTTTCGTTAATTTTTCTTTATCCATCCTTTCTACGTGTCCAAATCATCCAAGCATTCCTTTATCTATCTTTGTAACCACATCTTCTTTTACACCACAGCGTTCTCTTATCCAACCGAGTCACTCCGGCTATACTACTCATCTCCACAGCATTAATCCTATGTTCATGCTTCTTCTGCCAAACCCAATATTCACTACCATACATAAGTGTAGGAACCAACACACCTCTATGCACAGCCAGACGTGCCTTTTTTGTCACTTTTTGGCTATCCATAAAGCTATGCAGTGCCCCATTCATTTGTTTTCCTGCCAACACCTTTCGCTCAATGTCACTGTCATACTTTCCATCTCTAGTTAACCTTGAACCCAAGTACACAAACTCATTTACTTGTTCCACTCTTTCTCCCTCAATCGAAACAATTTGTTATGCTTTCTTTTCTTTTAAAAACCATTACTTTCGTTTTGCTTACATTTATTTTCGTTTCTTTGATATTCAGGGCATTAACCATCGCCTGCAACTTCTTTTCAGATAACGCTAATATGACTTGATTATCGGCTTAAAGAAGGCATTTGACGATCAAATCATTCATTTTTAATCCATACGCACTTTCTTTTAGATCTTTTAAACAATTATCTATGTATAAGTTAAACAGCCATGGCGAAGCCACACATCCCTGCTTACACCTTTTTCGATGTTACATCAGTCCGTGCAAGCTCCGTTTATCCTCACACAAGCAGTGGAATCCCCGTAAAGTGATTTCAGTGCTCGTAATAAACTACCACTCACCCCATACATAGACAATGTAGAGCACAATTTACTTCTCACCACTCTGTCATAGGCCTTTTCCAAATCTATAAAAGCGCAATAAACCTTTTAACTTCTAGCCAAGAATTTTTCGACCATACCTCATTTTTTATTTAGCAACACTTATTTAGTGGTATCTTTCGTTGTTATTTAAAGAACTATATACCTTCCTGATCCATTTTATAGTTGCAATTCATAATGATTTAAGATTTTTTTTATCAGATAGTTAAATATAATTATTTAAAATATTTTTTTAGTACTTTAATTTATAAAAATAATTTAGTTTAACGGGTATTATTAAAACTGTTCACTACACAATTAGCAGCTCTTGAGTTGGAATAATTTAGTTTTATAAAAGTAACTTATAAAATTACATTACACACAATTGGTTTTAGAAATAAAACTTTAACGTAACACAAAATTGTCGCCCAACATTTGGGGAATTAGTATATTACACCAAATTGGCACCCCACTTTTGTAACTTTGGAAAAACAGTTTGGTTAGGATAACAAAATTTGGCGCCCACCTTTTGGGGTTTAGAAAAATACTTTTAAAAGGCTACAACACTTTCATTTGTTAAAAAACTGAGTATCACCTATTCATAAATATATTTCCATAAAAACTAAATTTTACCCGATAGAAATATTTTTATTTAAACAAACAGCACGTCACTGAATACAACCGTGGCCGTAAGGCCAAAATAATATTACAGCGTTGCCAGCACGAGTACGGGACAAAGAGAATCGATTGGTATTCTTTGTCATACTCATAGCCACTCTCGTGTAATCATTGCGACAAAACAAACAGAGTTTTATGAATGGGATGTTTCGTCTCCTCTGGAACATAGGTATATAATCATCCCATATTTTTACACGCTTTACATTAGTCTCACTCGGATCTATTTATCTATCTATCTATGTAACGGAATTTTTAGACACAATTTTCACCAACTTAAAAACACCGGTTCGACATACAATACAGTAATTTTATAAATGTTTTCAAAGATCCTGGTCAGATACAGTTATATTTAAAAAGTGTGTTACATGGTAATTTTAATAAAATAAAACTAAACCAAAAAATACCAATCAACCATAAAATAATAATAATAATTGATAAAAAATAATTTTACAATCAAAAGCGTGGGGTGCTTTTTATGATGTTTACGATTTCTTCTTGGAAAATTTACTTTTACCAATATCTTCTTATCAAATATATTAATTAATATATTGCACCCCACGGTTTTGATTGTAAAATTATTTTTTATTTTTTAGTTCGGTTTTCTTATAAAGCGTGATGTCTTAGTATTTTTAAACTATTTTTTATTGATGAAAATCAATTGTCGCTGCAGCGAATGAATCACGAACAGACATGGACGTGTACCCACTTGCGATAGTTTTATCGCAGTTTGAAAACTTCTACAGGTCTTGTAATAGGTCTGACAATGAATCTGCTGATTGTGATGAAAGTATATTACCAGTGATATGTTATTAATGACCAGTTATTTCGAACAATTTACCAAAACCAATTTTTGTCTTTTGGTAATAAATACTGTTACAATCCGGACCTGTAGTCTGTCGGTTCCAACGAGTCGATCACAATTAGGGTACTGATTTATTATGCTGGCTGCCACGATTGGACCGGCAAATTCTAGCGGTTTCGAAATGGTAAAAGGGTCGAATACTTTCGGATGATTGCGATTATTCTAGAATTATCTTCTTCTCTTTTTCTTCTTCTTCCTTTTTGTAAGACATCGGCCTTGTTCTCCAATTTCTTAGAGTTGTAGCTGGGATGATGAGTTCCAGCTTTCATACCAACGTATGGGTGGACGTCCAGGTGGTCTGCTGGATCTTGGGAGACCATTTCTTGTAATCTTCGGCAATCTGTTGTCGTCCATCCGTTCAACATGATCTCTCCATTCGCGACGTCTGTTTCGGGACCATCTTACTATGTCTTGGACATCGCAAATTTCTCGGATGTCTTCGTTTCTTTTGTGGTCTCTTAGTGTGTAGCCTGCTATGGATCTTAGAGACCTCATCTCTGCTGTACGGATAATCCTTTTTGTTGTGGAGTTTTCGGCTCTTGTTTCTACAGCGTAGGTCATAAAAGGTCTCTAGAATTATGATTTGAAAATATAAAAAGGGCAGCGGTCGCAAAGAAGTCATTTTTTAAGTTTAATAAGTTTTGAAATTTAGTTAGTTTTAAATATATATAGTATTTAATGTAATTATAAAGTGATTTATCTAAGTGGTTTGTAAAGAAAAACTTATTGCGTAAAAGTATTGGAATAAAAATGGTTTAGTTACTGTACTGTGAGTTTAGAATTACCGAACGCAAGAAGTAAATATCGTAACAGTACTAAGAAAACATGTTATGATGCTCGCATGAGTTATGCCCATTTTACAATCTTTTTAGTACGGTCATTTTGTACTTTTAAACAAACAAATATTTCCTTGTCGCTAACCGTTGGGGGAGGGGGTCACTGCTTGTCTTTATTTAAAAAGTCGACCAATCCTGCATTTCCTCCATTTTGAATTTTGTGAAAAATGGTTTTTCTTTAATATCTCGGCCAATTTTAATTTAACGGAAAATTGTATTATTAGCCTGATGAGTCATACTTTGAAAATATTTCTTAAAATCATACAACAAAGAATTTACAAAAAATGTGAAAGAGACATGAGCGACTCGCAATTTGGGTAAAGACATGGAGTAGGTACCCGAAAAGCGATAGTAACAACACAAGTGCTTATCAAGAACTGCCATGATCAGAGAAAGGATTTGTGTCTTTGTTTCATAAATAACGAAAAGGCATTTGATTGCATACAACACCACAAATTAATGCAGCTCCTTAATAGGCTTAATATCGACCAAAAACACATTAGATGCATTGAGAACTTATATTGGAATCTAACAGCACAAATCAAATTAGGCAATAATATGTCCAACTCTATACAGATTTGAAGAGGGGTGCGACAGGGATGTGTGCTGTCTCCACTCCTATTCAACTTATTTTTGGAAGCAATTTTCCAAAAGGCTCTGAAAGACGTAGAAATGGGAGTCAAAGTTATTGGAGTGTGGATTAACAATATCCGTTATGCCGACGATACGGTCTTAATCGCTGATAATATACATGACCTATAACAACTTGTCAACAAAGTAGGAGAACAGAGCAAATCAATGGATTTAAATATCAACATCAAAAAAACAAAGTTTATAATTATCTCTAGAAAACTAAATATGTTTGAAAATTCCACCATAACATTTAACGCAAAGCCCATAGACAGAGTAGACAAATTTAAGTATTTGGTCATTTGAATTTTCAAAGACTGGAAATCAGACATGGAAATAAAATGTCACATTTAACAAGCTCGTCAGGCATTCTTAAAGTTTCAAAGAGTGCTTACCTGTTCCGATTTTGACCTAAAAATAAGAATCAAAATCATGAAGTGCTACGTTTGGTCGGTGCTTCTTTACGGTATGAAGGGTTGAAAATTGAAGGCAACTGTAATTAAGAAATTAGACTCTTTTGAAATGTTGCTGTATAGCAGAATCCTCAAGATACCTTGAACGATCCGACTGACAAACAAAGAAGTTCTAAGACAAGTCAACGAAAAACATGAACTGTTTGAATAAATTAAGGAAAGGAAAACGGCAAACTTGGGACATATAATGCGAAACACAAAATATCAATTTTTGCATCTGTTGATCGAAAGCAGGAGAGGGATTGGAAGGAAAAAAATATCTTGGCTGCGAAATATCAGACGGTGGACAGGGCTACACGATATACAGTCGCTAATACATATCGCAAGAAACAGAGAAGCAATGGAAAATGTTATCGCAAACATCCGTTAGTGGATACGCATTAGAAGAAGAAGAAGTAAAAAATTGTAAAAACAAAAGTTGTGAGAAATTCAATTTTTTAAAACTTTGGTTTTTGCAGTTTTCTAAAATCGCTATTTTTCGAATAAAACCTGAAAAAACCAGCGAAGTAAAGCTATTGTATAATCAGTAGTAATACCACAAATGATTAAATTTTCGCGATAAGTCTGTCGATTTATTTCATGCTTGTAAACATCAGGAGTCCCCTGGACGATTGGTGTATTCTTCAAGCAACTCAATTGGGTTATGAAATAAAAGACAGACTTATGAGATAAATTTAATCACGAGTGGAATTTAATTAAACTAAACAAAGTTAAAGGTAAAAAATCTGAAATTTGGAAGATTAAGAGGAAATTAGCAAAAAAGTTAAGAAGTTGATCAGAGAAATTAATAAAGTTTAATAAACAGGAAACATTGCCATTTAACGAAATACATATTAAATTAAACCAGTATAAACATAACGTACTTAAATTACAAATATAATTATAAATGGTACAGTTACGATACAGAGTGGACCAAAAGTCTGAAAACGGACAATTATCTCGTAAACTGCTAGTCCAAATTGTACAAAATTTAAGATAAGCCTATTTTGAGATACGAAGATTCCAGATTTTACATTTTCCTTTTCTCTGATATTATTAGTCACTTTGGTTTTCTACATACATCACCCCGTATTTTTACTCATTATTGGAATTGTATAAATAATTTTTAATACAAACAATTTTTAACAACATTACAACGTTACAATTAAAAGGTTACAACATTTTTAACATAATGATAGTTGGAAATCAGTACTTCCAACTGTACAATTTCTCTTTAAAAAATTCCTTGATTTTTAAAGCTACTCAGTACGGCCCTGACACCGACAAAAATCAACTAAAAGTCATGCATTTATTACGTGGAAATTAGCTTTCGTATAAACAAGCGTACAATTCAAACATCTAAAAAAAAAAACGTGCATTTGTATCCCATACGATCACGTGATAGAAGACGGTTAACAAAAGCCACGTCTGATCGGGCTTTCCTTTCTCGCTCTCTTTCGCATTCCGAACTTCAAGCAATGCTTCGCTTTCGATTTCGCATATCATCAGCCGAGGTATAACCTCTAGCGTTCAAAGTAATACTTTAAAAATTCAGATGGTAAAATGCACATAACTATAAGCTAGCAACCAGTGAAATTATTCTAAAGATACAGGAGGCTTTAAACTGTAAGCTACATGTATTAAAGTTAACACTATATTATGATGACACGTGTTTGTTTTATTCACGGCGATAAGACGCAGTAAACCCGCTAGCCTACAGTAGTTAAAAGACAGATCGAGCCAGCAATTACTGAGTTATCGAAGGATTTAACATCTACGCAGTAAAACGACGCCGTCCAAGAGCAAGGAAGTCATCAGGCAATAGAGGTTTTGGCGGTGAAGCTGCCCACACCTCAGAGCATTTTCTGCAGCTTACAACGCCAATTATTTCGCGCGGTCGACACCGGCACGCAATAATTAATTAATCTAGTGTTTAAAATGTGCTCCATTTGTAAGTTGACAGTCTATCACATTGACGTCTATCACATTTCTCCATGATTGTTTAGACCTTGACTAGACCTTTTAGAGTACATAAAATCATAAGTGTTACATATGGCTGAACTCGTATTGAAGAGAAGATTCCAATAATGACTAAATATACAGGGTGATGTATTTATAAAACCAAAGTTATTAATAATATCAAAGAAACGGCGAATCTGACAACATTGCAAATGTCAAATCTGGAATCTTCGTATTGTAAAAAAGGCTTATCTTAAATTTTGTACAATTCTAACTATCAATTTACGAGATAATTGTCCGTTTCCAGACTTTTGGTCCACTCTGTATACAACGCTTCGTATTTTTCGGTACATTTTCACTAATTTTTTCGTTGGTTAATTCGATGGAATTTATCCCAAATCTGCTTATTTTTAAATGCGTGCACAGCATAATTATTAATATTTGACGTTTAATGGTCACAAACACAAATCTGAAAACATCGAACTTGACAGGCCAATTAGAGTCAAGAGTCAAGTTTGGTGTTATAGATAATCCGAACTTGACTAGAACTTCTGATTGGTTTATTTGATCAGTGCGTGTAATAGTTTCGTAAATTTTTAATTTAAGAGTATAAATAAATATAAACAAATATGTATAAAATAAAATAATCAATCATTTTGTTCGTTTTTTTTCCTACATTTAATATCCTACTCTAACTGGCAACGGTGGTTGCTGTACAAGGCCGCGTGCCACTTCTAGGAATTTTTAAACTAACACAAATTAAATGTTCATTTATATACTTATCACGCCTATTTCTCTAAGGGGTAGGCAGAAACCACTTCCTTCTACTTGCTACGGTTCTTACACACATCTTTTGCTTCTTCTACTTTCATCAGTGCTTTCATACATACTCATCGGTTGTTGGTACTCTTGACCTGGCACTTCTTCAAAACAATGTTGATCTAAACGAGATACGTTCGCCGAGATCGACCTCTACTAACTTGCCCATTAACATTCGCCTTATAAATCTGTTTCTTTTATTTTTCTTTATCCATCCTCTCTACAAGTCCAAACCATTTAGGCATTCCATTATCTATCTTTGTAACCAAATCTTCTTTCATACCACATCCAGCGTTCCCTTTGCTTACTATTCTTCACTTTTTTAACCGAGCCAATCCGGCTTTACTTTTCTCGATTTTTAATCTCCGCAGCATTAACCTTATTTTCATGCTTTTGCCAAACCCAACATTTACTTACATACATAAGTGTAGTAACCAGCACACGTCTTTGCACAGCCAGGCGTGCCTTTTTTGATACATTGTGGCTGCTCATAAAGTTATGAAGGGCCCCATTCATTTTTTTTCCCGGCAACACTCTTTGCCTAATTTCAGTCATACTTTTCGTCTCTCGTAAACTTTGAACCCAAGTATTCAAACTCATTAACTTGTTCCACTGTTTCTTCTTCCATCAGCACCTCGCATTTTGTCATGTTTTCTTCTCTTTCAAAAACCATTACTTTCGTCTTGCTTGCTTTTATTTCTTTGATTTTCAGAGCACTTTGCTTAACATTAATCATCGCCTGCAACTTCTCTTTAGATAACGCTAATATTTATGATCATCGGCGTAAAGAAGGCATTAGACGATAAAATCACTCATTCTCGATCCATACGAACTCTTTCAAATCTCTCAAACAATCGTCTATGTATAAGTTAAACAGCCATGGCAAAGCCATAAATTCCTGTCTAACACCTTTTTTGATGTTAAACCAGTTTGTTTGAGTTCCGTTTATCCTGATACAAGCATTGGAATCCTCGTAAAGTGATTTCAGTGCTTGTATTAAACTACCATTTACCACATATTTCGACACTGTTGACCACAATTTACTCCTCACCACTCTGCCATAGTATTTTTTAAATCTACAAAAGCGCAGTACATCTTTTTGCTTCTAGCCTAGAATTTTCCGTCTATACCTTGTTATGAAAAAATCTTTTCCTTCCTTATCCTGTTTGCACTTCCAATATAATCTCCTTAGTTTTATTTATCTGCTCACCTCATCTCTAGAATACAGAATATTGCATCATTTTTCCGGCGCTCGGCGCTGAAAAACCGCGGCCTCGAAGCTGCAGTAAAGATTCCTGCCGAACGTCCCCGATAATATCCGATTCCATGAATGCAATTGGAAACGCAGATTTTATGCGACTCCAATGACAACAGCCGAAGCAGAACGCACTTTTTGGACGCTTAAACACATTAAAACATTTTTGCGAAACACCATACTTAATAACAGACTAAATGTCTTAGCTATGATGTCCATAAATAAAAAATTAGTGCACGAAATTAACAATTTTGATGATAAAGTCATGGAATTTTTTTTCCATAAAGGACCGCAGAGAGGATTTCACTTTTAAAAATGACTTACCTCTTCCTTTTTCCTATCTGTAAACAGTGAAACAGTGACTTCCTACTTAGTGAAGTGATTTTTTATGACATTATAAAAACTATTTCGCTGTTCCAGCTTTTACAACAAATCGGCTTTTTTCTACTAAAAATTTTTTTACTTTTTATCTAAGGCGTTTGACCTTGACATGTGCAAAGATTTTCGTCTGTGGCGCTATTTATTTTTACACTGCTGGCCTAACACATCCCCCCAGTCCACCCCTCTAAACTTTAACCCCGCGACACGCCACTGCCAACGGCAAAGAAAAAGAAAACCGTAAAACGAATGAATGAATTGTGGAAAAAATGTGTGGATGTCATAAGGCAGGATTTGAAATGTTTTATGCCTTAACCGCAGTGGGGAAAGTTGCGAGAATGTTACGCAAATTCGAGACAATGACGATGATGATAATGATAATGATAATATAGACAATCCCGCACAATTAATAATCAATGCTGATACATTTGAAACCGAAAATTTCAAAGTTTCCGAAGCTAAAACCAATGATGTTGATTTGGTAGGACCATCGTCGAAAAAAAAGAAAACCAAATTCGATTTCAATTCTGATATCTCGCGAAAAAGTAAACCCAATTTTAAAACCTTATAAGAAAGGATATGAATAGATCCTTTTCACTTGAGGAAAAAAGCGGAATTCCCAATTTAAAATCTTATAAGGAAGAGAACGAAACAAACTTGCAAGTAATGATACGTGGATTAGGCCCACTGGGGATACCACGTCAAAAATAACACTCTACCCCTCTAGCCCTGTGGTAAAAAACGGTTTTTTGATAAAAATAATTTGAATTTGATTTTACAAAGGCATTCGGTCGTCGCGAGGGTTGCGAAACAAAATACTGTCGGGATTTTTTTCTTTGCCATTGGCGTAGGACCTTAAATATTGACTAAAGAAAAAAAAAGTAAAGTCCAACATTATTCAAAGTTCATTTCTCTGCAAGTTTAATTTTATTTATTTATGCCCTAAAGTTAAAATTAAACGAGATACTTCACCACTTTTTTCAGGTTTAATTTGTAAAGCGTGTTACCCAGATAGCACAAGGAGACACGAGTTCTATTAAATTAAATGTTTATTGTAATAGTCCGAATTCTAGATTCGAAAATGAAAATTAGCTGTGTTTTTACGATTGTTAGTCATAATGAAAAAAATTCAGTTGATTATCTATCAATTTGTAAAAAATACATTGCAATCAGACAACTTTGTCAAAATAACGATAATACTCCCCAACGCCTATTTTTACGTTATCAAAAAGGTAGATGTACGAAACAAGTTGTGGGTATGAATATAATCGGGAAAATTCCCAGTGAAATTGCTAAATATTTGGAATTACCTGAGCATACTTTATATACAGGACACTGTTTTTTCGAACATCTGCTACTTTATTGGTGAATGGTGGAGAAGATTTAATACAACTAAAGAAACATGGTGGATCAAAATGTAGTAATGTCGCAGAAGGTTATATATACAAATCAATCAAAAATAAGATTAAAACCACCAAAAAAATATTTTCAAAACCGCATTTATCCACATCTCGTTCTATAGATTTCCAATCTCTGGAAGAATTTATGTTGGAGAAATATCCTAAAATACAAGTAATATTATGAACTTACTTATTTTAAATAAAGTATTTAGTGTTTTATTTTGTCTAAAAACTGCATTGGTAGAAAAAATCTTGTGTCCATTTTGAGCACAAAGTGTCATTGCTGCTCTCAATTCACAAATAGCTAATATTTGCATCCATCCGTGAAAACGATGAGATTTCCCATACGGCTTTTCTAAAACGTTTTTAAGTTTTTGAGTAACCCACTTTGCCCTTGCCCCTTTTTTACTTTTTGGTCGAGGCAAAAATAAATCTAAAAACTTTCAATCATTGAAAAGGTTATTATGCTAATGTTGGTTTTGTTAACAATGCCTCAGCAAATTTTTGTTTAATTATAACTACATGATAGTATTTGTTAGTGTTGTTGTCGTTTGAATTTCGTTAACTTCAATTCAGAAATCCAATTAAAACTTGTTTTGTTTTTTGATGTGTGCACTTTTACACTTCACGAACATGCTATCGATAAAGTCTACAGATAATCCCCACTGGATGAGAGAAAATAGACGTATAACCTTTAAAATGTTAATTTTCATCCAGGAATAGTAATTGGTCCTTTTTTTATTAATGGTAATTTAAATAAAGCAATTATTTAACAATATTTATTAAAAAATAATGTCAAGCAAACTTACAAGCTGATCCATCAAACTCACAAATTTCGGTGAATATGAATTGTATCCAGCAAGATGAAGCATCACATCACCTTATTAATGACCGGCAGTAACTCGACCTAAAATTTCCAAATCGAAAGATACGAAGATCAGAATCGACGAAATCTGATCTTACGCCATTAGACTTCCATTTTAAAGATATTTCAAAGATATGGTAAAAAAAAAAACTACAAGAGCTCATATAATATAAATGTGCATGCACGTCATAAAGCGAGTATGAGGTCACATTTGAACAACGTTGCCAGACTTTGACAATAGTACGAACATTGAGGAAATAGGTAATAGGGTTATGTTGTTGATCATTTAATAAACATACTTTACCATTAATTAGTCTAGGACATTGCAATTAAACTTTGAGAATTTTACCTAAACAAAAGGTTTTCAATAAAAACTATTCAAGTTAGTTTATGCTTTATTTAATTCGAATCAACAGAGTTAATTAAAGGCAGTAACAAAAAAAAATACTTATCACAATTTTATTAATAAAAATAATACAGATTAAAATGTTTCACAATAAAGGTAGAATTCTATTTAGGGGCTATCATACTTACCAAATAGCTGAATAACCGTCTACACTCTTGTCTACACTCTTATGTTTATTTTTAACAATTCACATGCTGCGTAACCTCTTTGCGAATTGTTTTTATACACTTTTGTTGGTTGATAAAATTCTTGTTATTGGTTACTAAACATCAATATTGCATTGTTATAGTGGCTTAGAAGATAATAACAATGACGCTAGGTAAGTGTCGGAGTTAAAGTGCAACAATATATGAATAATTTATTTTTAACCTAACATTTTTATGTTACGACTCTCTTAATTTTTTATAGCCAATAAGTTGAGAAATTGACTTAAAAAAATACATAAAAGAAAGAAACAATGCCGAAAAATGTAAAAACAAGCGTGGGAGAAAATTATAATATGTTTATCAATAATAATATACTACGAAAGGAACTTTGTTCCAACCGAGTGTTCCACGACACTCACGTTAATTTTTATGTAAACATTACTCTTTTTTGTAGACAATTTTCATTTTCTTTTAAAAAATTTCTTCTTAGTTTAAAAGAAATTTCAACAGTGTATGTTTTTTATTATTGATGTATCAAAATTATTATTATACATTAGAGTTTTTTTAATTTATTTGGGTAGCAGTTAGGAGTGACCAATTCAATAAAAATTCTTTTTTTTTCAGTCAAGCTTTTGAAAATGTTTATTTTTTTTTTAAAAACTTCTCTATAATATTCTTAATTAAATTATGAAAAATCAATTTACAAAATATATACTTACTAACATAAAATTATTAAAAAATGATCGCAAAGAGAAATATAAGATGTTTCTTTTAAAGAAATTTGATATAATCAGTCAGTCTTACTGAATGTCAAAACTATTTATTTAGATGAGAAATGTAAATATTCGTGTATTATGGTTATCTGAAATTTAATTATCTTTTTTTTTTAAATATTTGTATAAATAGCACTCAGGTCATCAATATCTGTTTTTTTATTAATGGTGTTATACTTATTTTTATTAATATCGATACGATTTTTTGTTCTTTCTTGGGTTCGGCGAATAAAAATCTCGATCCAATAACCAAACAATGTTTATTTTAATACAATAAATTCTATTTTCATTAACCACTTAGATATTCATTTAGCTATACAACTTTTATAACTCTATATAACTATTTACATTTAATAATTCGTAAACACATAAGCTAATACTGAATACTTGTTATGATCGTTTCCCCTTTTATATTTCCGATATTACAGTTCCAGATCATTCTACCTGTTTCTCCATTATTCGACGCGGTTCCCCCTTTTTTTTATACCTAAACGAATAACCACGAGAAGAGTCCAGTTATCTCTCGAATTATCCATTGTCTTCTATGCTCATTAAATATGCATCCTTGATTCGGTTGTAGCCGCCAGAGAGGGATTCAGTAAATTCGTAATAATATGTACCATTTCTAAAAATAGCCTTTTTGTTAAAATACTTTCCATATCTAAAATTTTCGCATTCTTATAATCAATATAATGATTCTCATCAATAGCATGAGTGGCACATGATTTTATGTACCTCCTACAGTCACTTTTATGAATTGGTTACTCCTAACTGCTACTCAAATAAATTTAAAAAACCTCTAACGTAGATTCACAGTTAATATATTTTCATATTATACCTATATATATATATATATATATATATATATATATATATATATATATATATATATATATATATATATATATATATATATTTTCCGTGCGGGGATGTCCTTAACCCCAACAAGGCGCGTCCCAATGGCTAATAGGGAATAGGGCACTTCCTGGCTTACAGGAAAGGTGTCTAATATTAAAGAATAAACACCCGCGGATCAACTAAGGACATGATATAGGGCAGCGGCTATATCATTACTACTTTTGAGTACAAGCGAGCTCACTTCCTTGTATTCAAACTAGAAAGGTGCGGTTGGTTTGTTTTAAGCCAGCCAAGCTTACCGCGTTTATCAGGCTTTGCTTAAGGTGTCATGCGACCCGTGCCAAGGGGCGAACTATATGTATGATATCTGTACCCGCCCCAAACAGATATCGCAAACGGAGCCTTTGGGATACCAGGTAACCTCCCAGTAGTTTTTTTGCCTTGCTACGGTAATGCAGAGCTCTGCCGTAGTCGACCATTTTTTCTCTAGCTACTCGTGGGAACTATATGAGTTACCTAAATTCTAAAAACATTAAAACCATCTGCGACGAAGGCAATCTTCTCGCAGACGAACAAATGCAAATGGAGGTGTCTACTACAGACCCTATTAGCAACCAAATCTCGCAGGAAGCTGAGAGGATACTTTTAAAATCCCCCACTACCGAGAAAACGGACCTGACAACAGGGGGCGAGGCTAAGCAAACGGCCAGCATAAACCTGGACAAAAAGGTCAATTAGATAATGCCTTAGATCAAATACTAAAAGAGCGGGATGAGAAAAGGAGCGGGGATCAATCCCCCCCTGCTCTCACCAGCAAGCGAATACGCTCGGATGGTAGCACTCGATGGTCCACAAGTGCGATTCCAGAGCTGCACCATTCGACCTGGAATCCTCCTTCTGTCCTGTACGGACGCTGAGACGGTCAAGTGGATGGAGAAAGTGATATGCTCCCTTCAACCCTGGGAAAACGCCCAGCTGAAATTGGTTCAGAAGGAAGGCATACCGAGACCCCACATCTGTGTGGCTTGCATCCCAGAAGATGAGGGACTACCCAGACTGACGGGAGAACAGGTAACCAACCGTCTGCAGAAGATGAACCGTACCCTTCATACCCAGGAGTGGACCATTCTACTCAGGGAAAACGCAGGACCTGGTCAAATGTGGACGTTCTCGATGGATGAGGTATCCATTAAAGATTTGGAGCGGCTAAATTTCCGCCCATATTTTGGCTTTGGACAGGTGCAATTCCGGTCCAAGGAAGCCAAAATTCCGGTCCAAGGAAGCCAAAAAAGATCCAACATCGGTGGAAATTCCAAAGTCTTCGGGGGTAACCATTAGTACCAAAGAGGGAGGTAAATCTACCTCGGCGGCGACAGCGGGACTAAAGAGACCGGCCAAAACCAGCAGAAAAGCCGGAAAAGGGAAAAAACCCCTTCATGGTAAAGCGCCGACAAAACGGCCTACACCAGGAAACAATTCGGGAAAGAAAAGTAAACCTCCCCACTCTACCTTTAAATAGAAATTTCTTCAGGCGAACATCCAACATGCTAAAGCGGCTTCATATTTCCTCAGCGGCATAGGAAACTGCTCCGGTAAGTTAATAGCGTGTACTCTAGGTGGTAATCCAAGAGCATGCATATTCATCAGGAAAAACATGAACTATTTTATGTTAACAGAGTTTTGCACCCCTGATGTGGTTGCAGCACAGCTTTCGATCTCAGGAGGAGACAGTAGTGTAGATGTAGTTGTCTGCTCTGCTTTCTTCCCTGGAGATTGAAAAGAACACTCTCCTCCAGCAGCAGTGCGAGATCTAGTGGCCTTCTGCAAGAGGAACAACAGGCAACTGATCATTGGATGCGACGCAAATTCCCACCATCTGGATTGGGGCAGCAGCGACATCAATGAAAGAGGTAAGTACTTATATAATTATATAATAGGGGAAGGGCTAGCAGTGAACAACGTAGGATCGGAACCAACCTTCGTGAACAGAATTCGCGGAGAAGTTCTAGACATAACTATTAGTACACAGTTTATGAGTACCAAATCATAGACACATACGATTTGACGTGAGAATAGGACAACGTCCGATAGTGCAATTTCGAGATCCAAAATGCACAGATTGGAAAGGGTACTGTGAATCCCTCCAACAGCACCTAGGTAACGGTAATAGCACTATACAAAATAGAGCCGAAATAGAAGCGGCGAATGAGCATACCGCATCCGCCCTTCTAACGGCCTATAAGGAAAACTGCCCATTAAAGAAGAAGAGGGACCATAGAGGTACACCTTGGTGGAGAAGAAGCTTAGACAAGCAAAGAAAATAAGTTCGACGTCTCTTCAATCGAGCTAAAGAAACAGGTTGCTGGGAAATCTATCGTACAGCTCTAACGACTTATAACAAAGAAATAAGGGAAGCCAAAAGAAAATCCTGGAGGAGGTTTTGTCAGAGTATATCAAATCTACCTGCCAGCACAAGAATCCACAAGGCTCTCGCCAGAGATCCGACGCAAGAGATTGGATCGATAAAACGACCAGATGGCTCTTCTACGGACTCTGGTTGGCAAACGTTAGAGACTCTCTTGCAGACCCACTTTCCCGGCAGTCTGCTTCTGAGGGACCAGGAGCAAATTCCACTCTCAATGGGATCGACATCGCGACCCAAAAGGGAGGACTGGAGAAATTTTTCAAAAGTGGTCACCCCAACATCGGTACAATGGGCGGTGAATTATTTCTCCCCATTCAAGTCTCCAGGGGAGGATGGTGTTTTCCCTGCCCTCATTCAGAAGGGCAGCGAAATTTTACTACCTCTTCTGGTTAAACTATTCAGAGCGAGTTTGGCGTGGAGTTATATTCCGCTGGGCTGGTCAACGGCGAGAGTTGTATACATACGTAAAACGGATACGGTGAATCATTCCCTACCCAAATCCTTCCGGCCGATCAGCCTTACCTTATTCTTAATGAAAACTCTGGAAAGAATTATTGATAGACATTTTAGAGAGGGAAATCTTAGGGAACATCCCTTAAACCCCCACCAATATGCCTACCAAACAGGCAAATCTACGGATTTAGCTCTAAACAATCTAGTAGGAAAGATCGGCCATTCCCTTAAACATAAGGAAATTGCGCTGGCAGCTTTTCTAGATATAGGAGCGTTTAATAACGCCTTACCACAGTCACTCTATACATCAATTAGGGATAGAGGGAGAGACAGTAAAATCTGTAACTGGATCAAAAACATGATTGAAAACAGATATATAATATCATCACTTCATGGAGAGTCGGTTAGGTTCAGGGCGGCGAAGGGGTGTCCACAAGGCGGGGTACTTTCCCCCCTAATGTGGTCACTTCTAGTCAACTCTCTGCTGAGCGAGCTTTCCATGCAGGGAGTAGATTTTCAATGCTATGCGGATGATCTGGTTATAATAGTTAGAGGTAAATTTGAAGCGACGATCTCAAACGTCCTCCAAGAAGCCCTTAACACAGTATACAGATGGTGCGAGAGGGAACAGATGTCTGTAAACCCCCGAAAAACTGTAATTATTCCTTTTACGAAAAGGAAAAAGCTAGATAAGCTTCGGCAGCCTGTCCTATACGGAGAGAGCATTCCATTTGCGACGAAAGTGAAATACCTGGGTGTAGTTCTGGATAAAAGACTCACCTGGAACGCCCACTTGGAAAAAACAGTAAACAAAGCCAGGTTTTGTCTCTGGAATCTCAGAAGAGTATGTGGCAAATCTTGGGGGATGGACCCCAAACAGATTTACTGGATTTATCAAACAATGATAATATCTATGGTCACGTATGGTTCAGTAGTCTGGTGGACCAAA
Organism: Agelastica alni; assembly: GCA_950111635.1. Lineage (NCBI taxonomy): Eukaryota > Metazoa > Arthropoda > Insecta > Coleoptera > Chrysomelidae > Agelastica > Agelastica alni. The sequence continues at coordinate 47,253,907 of OX467711.1, read as the reverse complement.
GGGTTACAACAGACAGCTATAGCAAAGCTTGCTGGCCTTCAGCGGCTGGCATGCCTGGCCATAACTGAAGCTATGTCCAGCACACCAACGGCAACGATGGAACACCTCCTACATCTCCCTCCCCTAGATATTCTCTTAAAGAGGGAGGCCAGGATAGTTTCCTATAGATTCCTGTCTTTGAAAAAGCAAATTAATGGAGAGCAACTCGGGGATGACTCCGGGATACTGAGTGAAACAAAAAACCACCAAATTCTCGGGATGGTTGCTGACTCACTAGCCACAAAAATACACGTAGAAAAGTCGTTCAAAGTCCTCTTTCCGAAGAGAGACGAATGGGTGAGGGGACAAATCCTCTTCCCAGAGACTGAATACGTAATGTACACAGATAGCTCAAAAACCCCAGATGGAGTTGTCGCCGGTGTTTTCAGTAGGAAACCAAAGATTGACATATCTACCAGTCTTGGCAAGTATGCCACAATCTTTCAGGCTGAAGTATTCGCTATCGAATTGTGTGCAAGAGAGTTGACCAACAGACCTCTAGCAAACAAAAACATAAATATAATATCAGACAGCCAGGCTGCTTTAAAAGCACTGAGCTCCAACAAGATAAATTCTAAACTTGTATGGAATTGCATCGAGTCCTTAAACTACCTTGGTGCGAACATCAGGGTGACCCTACTGTGGGTACCTGGGCATCAGGGGGTGGAAGGAAACGAAAAAGCCGACACCCTTGCAAAACAGGGGGCTGTATCTGCGTTCACTGGACCAGAACCGGTTTTTGGAGTCACCACAAGTGCCGCCAAAACAATTATTTCGGACTGGGCGGAGAGAAAAATACTCACATACTGGTCCGACATACCAGGGCTAACCCACTCGAAGGCGTTTTTACCGGTACAACCCTCGAGAAACACAACTAAGCAGATCCTAGAATGGAGCAGAAATCACCTGCGTATTCTAACAGGACTGCTTACGGGGCACTGTCGTCCAAGATACCACCTCAGAAAGATAGATCTGAACCAACAAACGGACTGTCGGTTCTGCTGCGTGGAAGACGAAACTGCTGAACATATACTATGTTCATGCCCCGGCCTGGGAAGAATAAGGTTTAACATATTTCGTTACACTAACCTAGAACCTACCGATTTTAAAAAAATCTCACCCTATACATCCATGAACTTCGTAAGAAGGGCTGGATTGTGCGGTGAACTGTAGCCTCCAGGGGTGAGCCACAATAGACCTACTAAGGGTCGCGGTGGAGGGGCGACCACGCCCCACTCACATGAAACCTAACCTAACTTAACCTATATATATATATATATATATATATATATATATATATATATGTTAAAATAATGTTAAAATAAATTATTAATATATATATATATATATATATATATATATATATATATATATATATAATATAATATAATAATTTATTTTAACATGACCTGTGCAAAAAATAAAAAAGCGCAAGAATTGATCGCTGTTTAGAAAAAATTTAACTCTACAGCATCGGTATGTTCATTTTAAACGTTTATCACTTTCGTTCTCAGGAGAATTGCTTGTACATCCCGCTCCGATCGGGGCACTACCAAACCACGTCTCTTGAGAGCAGTCATTTTAGTCTAGCGTTAGTGGAGAATGTTAAGTAGAATTACCCAACACAATGACCAGTAGCTCTATGGTATTTAGTTAAATTTAAACCGAAACATTATTAATGAAACTATTTATTTTGTTTTCAGTATAGTTATTGTAGTAAGAAATAACCAATAACATTCATTTTTAATTAAGAAGTATAATTGTTTTTATATCCCAATCTGCAACAACATAGGCTAGTCAGTACAAATAATAACTTAATACTTTGTACAAATACGTTTAAATATCTGGAAAATAAAATAAATGCAAAATTATACTAAAAGGCTCATGACGCAAAACGAAAATTAGGAATTAAATTTAAAAAGATGAATTAATTGATATAAAAAATTACTTTCTATCTGCCTGTTGAAAATTCGTAATTTCAACAGTAGAATTTCTCTACACTCAATTCCTTGATTTAAAATCCCCTTATTACGGCCCAGATACCGACAATCCAGCAGCTGCAGGCACTTGCCAGTAGCAAGAAGCTTTGAACCGTATTGCAAATCGGCGGTTACGCATTGACTAATAAGAACGCTAAAAAAAACGTCAGAAAAAAACGAAGCCCATCCTTGACCGGCTTTCGAAATCCCTGTCTCGCTTCCAAACTAGCAAGCTGCAAACATCTTGTTAAACCATACCTGTTGCAAAGTAGCACATTATTTTAGTTTTTACTAAAATTTTCATAACTGCAGCAGTTAAACAGTAAAATGTAAATCTGATTATCGATTATGTTCAGTTTAAGTTGACAACCAGTGCAAAAATTCTAATGATACACGAGACATGAATTATATAGTGTTTTATATTAATGAAAACGAATACAAGTGTAGTGGATCAAGATTGCCACGGCAATGACTCAGAAAACCCTCGACAGCTTATAGTGGTTGGACCAACTGAATCAGTGACCTATCTACTATCGAAGTACATCACCATCTCCATCGAGGCGAACGGTGACATCTCCAGAGAGGCCGATGGCACCAGGTCCAACTAAGCCACGCAAACTCCACTTCTCTTCATAGTCCATGCCGCGACACTGCCTACATTTGTTATTTATTTATTTATTTATTTATTTACACTGTTCTACAGAAAAAAAGATTTCCAATTACAGAACAGGAGCAAAGTAAACATTTGCACAATAGTACTAACTAACTAATAGTTGCTACACATAGTATGAACAGGAGAGTTTTTAAGTATATTTGTTCGTGGTGTGGTAGTGTAGAATGAGTCGGTGTATCAAGATGCCTGACGGGGAATTTTAAAGTTTATCTGATGTAGTAAGCATTGACATTTAATTTCATTGTTAATTATTTTGTGTAGCATAATGACACTAGAACATTCTCGTCTTCTATCCAGAGTGAAAAAGCTATGTCTTGACAGTAAACTCTCGTGTGCCGTGCCAATTAGTGGATAAGTCCGATCTACTTTAAAACTTAGGTATTTGAGAAAGCGTCTTTGGATTGCCTCCAGTTTATAAATATGCACTTGATAATATGGGTTCCAGATAACCGATGCATATTCTAGCTTTGATCTCACAAAAGAATAGTAAAGAGTTTTAAGTGTTAAATGGTTAAAGTCGCGGCCTACTCTAATTATAAATCCATACATACGGTTTGCTGACGTAGTTATATTGTCTATGTGGTTTTGGAAAGATAGCTCTCGGTCGAAAGTAACTCCAAGATCCTTAAAATTACAAGGTCTGTCTGGAGAATAATTGTCTATCTTATAGTCAAATATAATTGGATCAGATCTCATTGTATATGACATTACGCAACATTTGGTAGGATTCAACGCTAAATTATTACGACTGCACCATTGGCTTATTTGATTAAGATTTTTCGATAGTTTCTCACATTTAGTCATATTAATGATAGGAGAGAAATTTTTTAGATCATTAGCATACAGTAAAAAATTAAGCTTAATTATGTCACCAATGTCATTGATAAAGATATTAAACAGTAGTGGATCGAGGTTAGATCCTTGCGGTACACCTGATTTGGCGAGGTATTTGTTAGACCTAAATCCATTTAACTGCACATACTGTGTGCGGTCGGACAGATATGATTTGAATAACGCAAATAGGTTACTCGATAAGCCGAAATTCGAGAGTTTTTGCAGCATTAGATTATGGTTAGGTCTGTCAAATGCTTTGGTCATATCCATGTAAATAACATCTGTCTGAATTCTGTTATCTATATTTTCCGCTATGTGTTGTGCAATAACGGTAAGATTTGTTGTTGTTGATCGGCCTTTTAAGAAACCGTGCTGCTGGTCTAGAATATAATTGTTGACGTGTTGATACAGAACTCCTTGCACCAATATTTCAAATACCTTGCAAAAATTGCATATAATTGAAATCGGCCTGTAATTTTTTATAGCAGTTCGCGTTCCTTTTTTAAAGATCGGACATACCTTAGAGCACTTCCACATAGAAGGTATCGTATGTGAACGAATGCAAACATTAATAAGGGTTGTTAATGGGTGAGCTAATACTGAAGCACAGTCTCTAACAATAAATGCAGGGATATGATCCATTCCTGTGGTGGGTTTTGCTTTAATAGACGTCAATGTAGCTAAAAATTCTTTCTCCTGAAAGCTGCTTATATTTAAATTTAAGTGGTTCGATAAATCATTATCCTCTATGGTATTTGAGGCTAAGTTTAAAGGGTCCGCGAAAGAACTACTAAAAAAGTCTGCAAACCCATTTAGTATATCCGATGGATTAGCTAGTTAGTTATGGTATAAGGAAGTTTTATGCTAGTGTGGGCATATCGATTACAGCTTTAAGTTTGTACAAAAGAAATCAACATCCAAATTATACAACGCTATCGAAAAAAAGTATTAAAAAGCAATGTCAATGCTTTCTTTATAGGGTCTTCAGATGAATACTATGACAATTAATAGTGGTCAGACTTTTTAGTATAAAATTTAAAGATCTAATTAAGTAATCAAGTATTTAAGCGTCTGCTGCTTGTCGGTTTTTTTGGGGTTCAAATCGATTGTCATATGCGTGTCACCCATACCACAAATGTCAAACAGTGGCCACCCATTAATATTGAGCACTGTTGACTGTTTTTCTTGTAAAAATAAATAAACTCCTTTAAAAAAATTAGATTTTTTAATTGTTTATGTTGGCAAAAGAGAGCTAGATGCTTTTAACACCAAATGAATTTGTTGAAGAGATAGTAAAATTATCTAATAAAATATTTGAGGAAATGTTCCGATGTCTCCATAATATACGTGCTTTGTTTCTCAGTTAAAAGAATGAAAAAATACCATATGTTTTGTTGTTATAATTATTATTACTAATATTTAAATTATTATAAAAAATGATTTTAAATTGTTTATAACAAATTATGATTGATATTAATTAATTAACAATTTATTTTTTTTAAATTATAAATAATAATCATTTGTTAGTAACAATATTCAATTGTTACAAACAATACTTGATTATTACTAACAATAATTTTTCACTGTTATAGCGTCTTCAATGCTATCGACACAAATTTAAAATTCTCAAATTTCTATCTTTGTTTTCTAAAACTATCTCTTTTTATAAAATATTGTCATCATATTTTTCATACAAATATTCCTAACATCAAAATCCAATCAGTTCTAAGTTGCGTAATTATGCGTCGAATGCAATTGGTCCCACGTTGATATAATTTTTTGTTTTCGAGATAATTGAGACGAAAAATAATTCCGAAAGTTTACCATTTTTTTCAGTTTTTAGATTCTCCATAAAAAGCAGCTTAACCAATTTTGCTGAAAATCTAATCATTTTTAAGTTGCGTAATTTTGTGTTGAATGTAATTGGTCCCACGTCAATATTTTTTTTGTTTTAGAGATAATCAAGACGAAAAATAATTCCGAACGCACATACGAACATACGCACACACACGTAGACTTTCACTTAAAAACCATTGTTTTCGACTCTGGGGACCTTAAAATGTGGAGATATGTTAAAACTCGGGATTCGCAAAATGGGACCCATTACTGGAAAGTTAATAATAATAATACTTAACAACTATGTGATTTATAATTTTTTAAAAGTTTCTGACAGTTAGTTTTTTGAAAGTTTCTGATAGTTCCTTTTTTTTCTAGAACTAATTAACCGATACAGAACTACAGCGAGCGTATACTCTCCATGTTAATTATCCAATTTTTAGTTAAGTTTTTCTCGGATGGGGTCCTGAAAATTGTTATTTTAGGTTTTTAAAAAAAAATTGTTATTTTTAAGTTTGTACCACTTTATTAAAAAATCCATAGATGTAACAATATGTCGTTATGTAATAATGTTTTAGTGAATTATGATAACGACTTGTAATACATATTTTTTAAAATTTTGTTGTCGCTATGAAATATAAACAAAAAATAGTAGTAAGTAGTAATTTCGTTTTGTCACAAAAAAGAAAAAGACCCAGTGGACATTCGCGGATTAATACATCATTGATTTTCGTGCGATCCCAATCTCCTAAACCGTTCTTAGTACAACGTTGATTATAGCCAGTTTCCAGCGTGAGAGAAACCGATTAGAGAATCACGACGATTGTCGTTATCCGAGTATTTTCCGCGGTTCACGTGAAATTGGATGAAACAAAAGTTCCATTTTTGGTGAAATTTCGCTATTCAAGATTAACGGGGTAGCAAGCGTCTTCGGGGGAACGTCGCTCGGAGTCTGTATTTTTTAGAGATTCCTATCGATAATCTAGAAATTTAATGGCTTGAAATGTGACGATAATTTGTTTCTGCGAAGATTTAAAATTTCATAACTTGTCTCTTTAACGCTCACTTACAGATAATTTTAAGTACACCAACACCTCGAATGATTATTGATAAAATAATTTTTTTATTATGGATACATCATAAGCCATCTTTATCGCGCGCCGTGCTTATAAAGGTTGTGTACAAATTGTAAATTTATCTTAAAACAACAACAACATTTAAAATTTCATAACTTGTCTTTTAACACTCACTCACAAATAATTTTAAGTATACCAACACCTCGAATGATTATTGATAAAATAATTTTTTTATTATGCACACATCATAAACCATCCGTCTTCTTTCTTCCTAATTATAACATCTTTGCAGATGTGTTGTGACCCATATTAACGAGGTTCAATGTTTTGGATGGCTCTCTTGATTGCATCTCGCCATTTATCTCGATTAAATGACATGTGCGCCGCTTGCGGGAGAGTAGCATCTAATAATTTTTTGGTAACATCCACCTATCGATTTGGTGATCGGCCACGCCTTCTGTATCCTTCAGGTTTTCACTGTACAATAAGCCTTTCCATATGCTCACTCCGACTGATGTGTCCGAAAAATGTAAGAATTCGAGAATACACGATACTGGACAAACGTTTTGACTTCTTTGACAGTCCAAGATTTTAAAGCATATACAGTGTGGAACAGCCAAATGGCATAAATTCGATAACGAGTAAATGAGAGCGTGTTGGGAAAAACGCTTGGACACGTCGATTTGTATTTTTAGATGCGCATTTTTTTCAAAAAAAATAATTATATAGGGTGTGTCATGTGACAGTGGCCGATACCAACTTTCTTATTTTAAATACAACCCCCTGTATATTATTAATTTTTTGGATTCTTCAGAAAATTTTAGACATAATTCATGTACAATGTCCCGTACCTATCTTCAACTGTTTCGGAAATATTAAGTGTTTTCAGATGTATTACAAAAAATTAACATTAAAACAAGAAAATTATTTTATTTCGCAAATTCACTACATTACACTTAATACGTATTTCCCATTTAGCTCTTAATATTGAGAAAATAAGCAAAAACCATTAATGCATTCCTTTTTACTGATTTCACGGTCATGTTAATCGTCAAAATTGCCGCTATTGGTCTAATGAGAATCCTCACTGGATGAGAGAGAAACATACGCAATATCCTGAAAAAGTTAATGTTTGGGCAGGAATTGTTGGAAATCATATCGTAGGTCCCTTTTTCATTGATGGTAACTTGAATGAAGATAAATATTTAGAACTGCTCCAAAATAATGTCATGCCAACTTTGACAAACTGATATCCTGATCCAGCAAACCCACAATTTCCTGCCAATTTACTATGGTTTCAGCAAGATGGAGCAACGCCCCATTACCAAATCGCAGGTCGATAGAATGGCCAGCACGATTTCCTGATCTGACGCCGTTCGAGGCGAGCATTTTGAACATCTCTTACATTGAAATTAAGATTTTTTTTTTTTTTTCATTATTTGTAAAATAAAATAACTTTCTTTTTTTAATGTTAATTTGTGTAATACATCTGAAAACAGTTAAAGATAGGTATGGAACATTGTACATGAATTATGTCTAGAATTTTCTGAAGAATCCAAAAAATAAATAATATACAGGGGGTTGTATTTAAAATAAGAAAGTTGGTATTGGCCACTATCACATGATACACCCTATCTAATTATTTTTTTTTGAAAAAACTGCGCATCTAAAAATACAAATCGACGTGTTCAAGCGTTTTTTTCAACACGCTGTCATTTATTCGTTATCGAATTTATTCCATTTGGCTGTTCCACACTGTAGAAAGACCGAAAAGACCAAGGTACTCACTAGATTGATTTTAGTTTGTTTTGTGTTATTCTGACCCCTTCATACTTTATTTAACTGTGTCATTGCTGACCTAGCAAGCTGAATACGCCGTCTTATTTCGCCATCACATCCCCCGGTATTTTCTATTAGGGCTCCAAGATATACGAGACTGTTGACAACTTCACAGTGTCGAATAGTCCGAGTTTCAGGGTAGTTGTTATGTTATCTATTAATGATCATAATTTTGGTTTTATTATAATTTATGTCCGTAAAGAGCACTGACATCTTCAAGTCTCATCAGGAGTTCCAGAATTTCTCTCTGGGAGGCAGCTATCAAGGTTGTATCATCGGCAAACTTAAGTTAGACAATTTTTTGCCGCCAATATTTACTCCACCCCGCCAGTCCCCTAAAACCTGTCTCATAATAAATTTGCTAAAGATATTAAAAAGAAGCGGCGAGAGAACACAGCCCTGCCTCACACCCTTGCATGTGGCACCTTCATCAGACAAGCATTTATCAACCCTAACCCGTGCAGAAATGTTATCATATTATTGTTGTATGAGATACACTAGATGGTCTGGGAAACTCATTGACAATATAATAGACCAGAGCTTTTCCCATTTTACGTTATTCATTCATAATAAACGTAAAATCGTGCATAATCAGGTCTTTATCGCACGCCGTGCTTAAAAAGTTGTGTACAAAATGTTAATTTGCGTTCAAACAACTAACAGAGTTTAAAATGTCATAACCTGTCTTTTAACACTCACTTACAGATAATTTTAAGTACACTAACACTTCGAATGATTATTGATAAAATTATTTTTTTATTTCGCACACATCATAAACCATCCCTTCTTCTTCTTACAGTGTCTTGCTTTCTCAAGCGTTGACGACTCCCATATTGACTACTTCTTTGTATCTATCTCTATCTTGAGCTGCGTGGAGAAGTTCCTCAGCAGTTAAACCTGTCCATTGTCAGAGATTTCGAAGCCAGGATAGCTTTTTGCGGCCTATCCATTTTTTTCCCTTGATCTTGCCATTCAGAATAAGCCGAAGCAGACTATAAAGTGGTCCACGCATCACATGTCCCAAGTATTCCAGTTTGCGGCGCTTGATGGTAGGTAAGAGCTCTCTATCGTGCCCCATTCTGATGAGTACATTCTCGTTGGTAGTTCGGCTTGTCCACATCTCGAATGCAGCAATGCGGTCAATAATTTTTTGGTGGAGCGTCCATGTTTCGCAAGAGTACATCATAATAGACCATACATAACACTTGGTAAACCTTTCCCGCAGATGAATGTTAAGTTGCTTGGCACAGAGTAGCGGCTTGAGATTCAGAAATGCTCTTCTAGCTATTTCTATTCTAGCCTTGATTTCTTCGTCTGGATCCATCGACTAATTGATCCAGCTTCCAAAATATTTAAAGTGCTGAACTCTTTCTATATTCTCGCCATCAAGTGTTATTCTTTCCGGGCCAACATTCATTTTGCTAACAACCATAAATTTAGTTTTTTTGACATTGATTTTCAGTCCCCATCTATTACTTCTAATCCCTAATAAACGTAAAAGCGTGCATAATCGGATCTTTATCGCACGCCGTGCTTATAAAGGTTGTGTACAAAATGTAAATTTGTCTTCAACCAACTAACAACAGAAAAATTATTTTAAATAAATATTATTTGGAATGAATACACCAAAGTGACGAAAATTTATAAATGCTGGACATTTCCAACAAACAAGGTAAGTGTACATTAGCCAGATTCTTGCGACATTTATTTCGAGAGTAGATGTCAGCGAAAAACATGCCCAAGAGCAAAGTTCGAAAGGTCGCTGCTACCTTTATTACACTGACACTAACATCTACTTTTGCAATAAATGTCTTAAGTTTCCTGCTAATGTACACATAACTTTACGCTAACATTACCAATTCGTCAATATTTAAAGTTTGCTTTTGCTCCATTTATAATAAACAGTTTTTCATATTGTTTGTAATATATTTACCTGGATTTTACAGAAATTAAATTTGACTATTTTTTAATTTCCGTCAAAATTTTTATCACGTACGAAGCAACAATGAAGTTTACCAATTAAATAAAGCGTCAAATGACATGAACGTATCTGCAAGAATTAATTCAATAAACCTTAAGTTATAATGCATTTATATTAAAAACTATCGTAACATTGAAAAGAATAGTTGCTTCGCGTCATTGCGTCATTGCGTCGTTGCTCATTGTCATAATATACTATTACGCACGACCAGGAGTATATCCAATCTAGCATGTGTAAACGTTTAACGAAAATGTAACGTCAGAAAAATTAAAGTGACTCAAAATATGTAAAAAACAGGAATATTACATGTCTAACAAAAGGTTTCTTAATGATCCGCTGGAAAAATAGTTTCATTTAAAAAAAATCTTGTCTTTTTAAGTTTTTTATAGGTATATAGGCAGATACTGCACACCCTTTGTTTCATATGTTCAATTTTACAAAGTATATGCTTTTATTTAAGCTTCTCCTTTTACGAAACCAAATATGACTGTTATACTAAATTGGTAAATCTGGCGATAGACATGCCAGAAATAAGTTTTTAAGTTTTTTTACAAAATACAATAAATTCTTTCAACTTAAAAATATAAAAACAAAAATGACAAAAAAATAGTAGGATTAAAATTGAATATAATAAAATAAAATTTTCAAGTGCTCAGTACACGACTTATTAACGAATAAAAAAAAAATCTCAAATGACATAATTCTGCTGACTTGTCAGTTCCTTATTCTGTTAATAGGCGTTTTATCTCGTAGCTTTAAAAATGTATAAAATTTTTAAAATAATAATTTTTAAAATAGCAGTTCATTTCTATTCCTGCGAATTATCGCCTATTGTATTGCTCTTAGTCATATCCAAAGTTATGGGAAAAGCGATTAACACAGAACTCATCAAATATCTGGAGAAATTTGAGATAATTCATGACAGACAATATAGATTTCGACAACTTCAGTCTACTGGAGATTTGCTGGCTTATGTCACTCAGCTCTGAACAAACACTATTGAAAAGTTTGGCGAATCCCGTGCAATAGCCTTGGATATATCTAAAGCCTTTGACCGCGTTTCATGCAAGATCGCTCCTTACATGTGGCAGTTGACGGTATTTCTTCTGATGCGTTTAAAACCAATGCCGGGGTCCCCCAGGGTTCCATCCTGTCCCCCACCTTATTTATTTTACACATCAACGACCTCTTGAAAACCACCACGAACCCCATTTACAGTTTCGCAGACGATAGCACACTTGTCTCGACTTTCACATCCTATCGATCACTTTCGGTGAATGATACAAATAGACTCAGGCAGGAACAGGTTGATTCCATCAATAGAGATCTTAAAGCAATCGTCGAGTGGGGAACCAACAATCTTGTTCAGTTCAACGCCCAAAAAACACAATCCCACAGGTAAGATTACATTTTACCAATCTTTAATTAGAGCATAACGACTCCTATATAATCATTTTGGACATCTCCATTCAACATTATATCCTGCTTTAAATGCTTTTCCATCGCTTCTTTATCGCAGGATACCGATTTATTCTCCGCAATCAGTAGCATGAAGATAACCTCTAGCGTTTGGTGCTTACCTTTAAGATAACGGCAGAAACCTACAATATGCAGATATAAACATAAAATATTTCGTAGTAGCAAGGGTACCCAGACCATGCAAAATCGTAATTAACGAAGAAATAATCGAACAAGTTTCTAAGTTCGACTTCGAAATGCAGTTTGAAGTGGTTATAAACAATCACCAAGTTTGCACAGAGAACGGACCTCAACTAGGAAGGGATGCTGTAGTGTGGTGGTACACTGATAAATCCAAGATGGATAGGAATAGATGGAATTTTAGGCTTTTAAAACCCCTTGGTAACACCCTAAACATCTTTTAAGCAGAATTACAAGCCATAAAGATATGTGCCCGGGAGTGCATCAAAAGAAACACCCGAAGGGCAGAAATTTATATTTTATTAGATAGCCCAGCAGCACTAAAAGCTCTGAAGTCATACACTTGTAAGTCTAAGCATACTTGAGACTGTAAACAGTCCCTGAGATAACTGACAGCAAACAATCAGGTTACTCTGATGTGGGTTCCATGTCACAATAAAGTTAAAGGCAACAAAGAAGCAGATTGCCTTGCCAAAGAAGGAGCAAATACACAATTTTCTGGCCCAGAACCGTTCTGTGGACTTTCCAAAGCACACTTAAAAGAAGAGGTACAACGCTGGGAAACTGGTAAAATGAAATCTCACTGGCATAAAGTGCCAGGACAAAGACTAACGAAAAGGCTAGTAAGCCTTTTGCCAAGGAAATTTACACAGATTCTCGAGTTAGACAAAAAAGACTTGACACTGGTGACAGGGCTCCTCACTGAACACTGTCCTCTAAGGTATTACCTTAAAAAGATGGGCAAAACAAACAGAGAGTGATAGTTGCCGATACTGCGGGAACTTCGCTGATACTGCAGAACATTTGCTTTGCGAATGCCCAGCGCTTTTCTGCAAGAGGCTTAAGTTTCTGTAAGGGGCCTTCCTAAAGTCTTTCGATGTCAGAAACTTAGCCCTTAGGAAACTAATAAACTTTGCTCGAATTCTCGGAATCCCGGGCCTTGAATAGATTAAGGGTTATGTACAAAATATCTGATAGGTCGAGGTGCTTGAGAGGTTACATAGCCTTCACGACCCTTCCCTACAATCTACAATCTACAAGTTCGAATATTTGTTAATAGAAATATCAGGCTACAACAACCTAAAAGAAAGTGTACGAAAGTAGGCTGATAAAACAGCTTATGTATCAGGATGTTTAAGGGATGTTATCTGGAGGAATAAAGATACGAGTTTGGACAGAAAAATGCGCATATATAAGAAACAAAAGCTAAAACAGCAGCTTAATACTTGAAACAACAGAAATATCGTACAGTGGGAAAGGCAGAGAAGACGAGAATGGAACAAGGATGTTACATAAATAGACGGCGAGAAACTAGACCGAATATCAAGGGATTTAAAACCTAATATAAGAAGAAGAAGAAGAATTAGTAGCATTATAAACGTTGCTCAAGACACAGTAAGTGTTAATTTACATGTTCAAGACTTTTTGTTTCGATTTTACTCCAGACAATTAGCTTCTTATTAAGTGTTGTTGATGCTTGAAGTAAATTAAAAACTTTTATTGAAAATTTATCCGAATTTTGTATCAATAAGAGCAAGCATGGAATATAAAACCCGACGTCAACTCAATCACGATTGAATGGATCTAGAGTTAGAAATGCTCCAAGTTGTACCTCATAATCTACAAGGCTCCATTCTACGGTAAGTTTATTTTCTTTACCAGTTGGTTGTTATATGTTTGAATCGTTTTTTTGTTAATTGCAAGTATCAAGTCAATTACCAAATACAGTTCACTTTATAAAATATTAATTAAAGTTTAACAAACTTACTACTTGTTCAAATTAATTAATTAATTACTAAGGCCCCTAATTCAACATATTATTATGCTAAAAAAAACTAGTTCTTTAACTTTTTAAAATTTGCAAGCACATTAATAATAACAAACTTGGTTTTAGTTATACGTTATCTATGAATTATCTTCTTGCTTGTAGGTAAGAAAAATCGCATTATGGTACTGTTGTTTGTAACCCCTAATAACAGACACCAAAATGTAAACATAATAAATTACAACATCCATCAAATAATTGGATCCAATGGTTATAATACGAAGATGGACAATCACAATGACCGTAATACAAACCAAAATTAATTGGATTTAGAGTAAACCGGACATTTGCAATCTCCAAATGAGCGATTGTCGGCCCTTGTTGAAATTAACACCCATATTTTACTTGACAGCTCCTGCTGTTTCACGGAAATTAGAAGATTTCCTACTCAAATTTCTATAATAAACAAGGAGTTGACAAATTCCTTTCAAGTTAAAATGTTACAAAATAAATCCAGTGATATTTCACTGTGCTAAACATTGCAACTTATTTCTCAAGACAGTTTGTAATAAATTTTTAAATCAAATACCTACCAAACTTAACGAGTAATAAATTACAGTTTAAAAAAACTAAAAAACACGTTTTTAGGGTTATTCAAATTAAAAAGTAAAAAATAATTCTTAACATAGGAATAAAATTACTGCCGAGAAAATTAATGTCACTGTTCTAAAAGCGAGGGGTGCTTTTATTCCAAAATGTAGAGTTAGGTTAAAAATGTCATACAAAACAACCCACGCTTTTAGAAGAGTGACATCAATTTTATTCTTTTGTTAAGAATTATTTATTACTTTTTAGTTTGACAATTTTAAAAGTGTGTGTTTTTTAATTTTTTTTACCTATAATTTATTTTTGTTCTTAAGTTCGATTTGTTTTACACACTAAAAAAATTAGGTATTAAATAGTAAAAGCACAAAAAAAATGCATCGGCTGGGAATCGAACCCGGGCCGCCGGCGTGGCAGGCGAGCATTCTACCACTGAACCACCGGTGTAAAGAATTGTTTTAATATTTGCTCTGCGCGCATGCGTAGTTCACGCACTAGTTCTATCTCTTTTACTCTCATGCAAATGATCCCTAAAGAAATGTATGAATCATCGTGAAAGTAATCGGGATAATCGGACATTTTGATCGAATTATTGCATTGTCGTCGGTCTTTGACAAGTGTGCAAAGTTTAAATTAAATTTGATAGCTTAAAGCGGGTCAAAATCGAGGCCAAAGAGTCAGTTACAAACAAACATACATACATACAAGATTCAGGTTAAACTAATGTAAGCGTGTTGAAAACAGAACAATTTGCAACATAATTACCCAAATCTTTACAGTATGTTTGAATAAAAACGTATTATTGAGAGTTACGTAGGAAAATAAAGCGCAAACTAAACAATTAAACTGGAAAAAAAACAAAAACCCAAATCCGACTCTTGTTTTTGATCCTCTAGCATTGTAAGAGTCAAAATTATCTTTTCTGATATAATGCGTTACCTTATTTGATTTATCGCAAAATTAAAAAAAAAAAAATTTAATTACTAGTATTTATTTTATTTTTAACAAAGGCATCTTGAAAATTTCATTCCTCCTAAAATTAACCAGAAGTAATAAAAGTAGAAAAGGAAAATCTTTTCTGTGGTGTTAAGAATAATTTATTAAAATTAACAAAATATTAAAGTTTAATATTGCTCGATCTCCAATGTGTTGTTTTCGAGTTTTTATTTAGGTATATTTTTATTTAAATGTCCAAGTCTGCAAACTAGAACCGAACAGAAAATTAAACATAATTTTTTTTTTTAATGAAAATAGTCGCAAAAAAGGTAGACCTATCGTGTGGGCCGCGGACGGCCCGCACTGCGACTATTATAAGGGGAAGGGATTATAGAAAAGAAATGATTGTGGACACGCTTTTTAAAAAGTTGCAGGTCATATTTCTCTGGAAAAACTGATTTTGGAAGCTTATTCCATTCCGTAGCAGCCCTGTAAAAGAAGGATTCTTGATGAAGATTGGTCCTTGTAGTGTCAAGCTTGAGAGTAAATGGGTGAGACTGATTAGCGTGCCGAGTTCTTCGGCCGAATGTGGCCAATGGTGGTACAAGAGTTTTTATTTCTCTGGAGCATCTGCCATGGAAATATCTGTAGAGCAATGACTGGTCTGCAACTCTTCTTCTATGTTCTAGAGGGTGAAGGGTATCTGTGAGAGTTGAGCTGTTTATCAAGCGAATGGCTCTTTTCTGAATGGAATCTAGAAGACGAAGAGAATGTCTTGGTACTGAACCCCAAATGTGCGAGCAATACTCCAGTAGAGGTCGGATTTGAGCCTTGTACGTCGTCAACAGTTGATCAGGAGTAAAAAACTTTCTGGCTTTCCACAGAAAACCTATCCTCTGGCTTGCCGACTTTGCGATGTTAGCAACATGGTCATGCAAGACATATTATTGGACACCGTGACTCCCAAAATCGAGATGGAGGGACTTGGTTCAAGGGTATTTCCGGACATTGTGATGGGATGATTTGAGGAATTTACTTTCTTGTAAAACGTGGCGCTTTGTGTTTTTTGGGCGTTGAACTGAACAAGATTGTTGGTTCCCCACTCGACGATTGCTTTAATAATAAATGGATTTTATTCGACAAAAGTACAAGCATTTGCCTTAACAAAAAAAGGAAATTAAATTAAAATACAAAATTACTTACAAATAACAAATTTTTAGTAGTAAAAAAAGCATTTAAATTTTCCAGGCGTAAGATCCCGAGATTAGTTAGGAATTTAAAAAATTAGGTTATGTGCTGTTAAATTTTAGCGGTAAAGATAACTTGCAAGCCATGTTTTTCTTCGTTATATATAAAATTAACTACAATAGGTCTTTTATTTCCGCAGAGTAGTTCTTCTTATTCTTGGTCTACACATTTTAAATAGAAAAATATAACATTAACAAAAATCACCTGTATACTCACGCACTTATACAACTACTTAAACTAAACCACACCTATAACCCCTTTCTACATCATTACATATTCCCCCGTAAACTCACGTTACTTCCACACGTTACTCCGATGTGGGTTCCAGGTCACAAGAAAGTTAAAGGCAACGAAGAAGCAGATTGCCTTGCCAAAGAAGAGGCAAATACACAATTTTCCGGTCCAGAACCCCTCTGTGGACTTTCCAAAGCCCACTTGAAAAAAGAGGTTTGACGCTGGGAAACAGATGAAATAAAATCTCACTGGCATAAAGTGTCAGGACAAAGACCAGCGAAAAGGCGAGTAAGCCTTTCGCCAAGGAAAGCTAAATAGCTTCTCGAGTTGGACAAGAAAGACTTGAAACTGGTGACGGGGTTCTTCACTGGACACTGCTCTCTGAGGTATCACCTAAAAAAGATGGGCAAAACAGAGAGTGAAAGCTGCCGCTACTGCGAGAACTTCGCTGAAGTTGCAGAACATTTGCTCTGCGAATTTCCAGCGCTTTTCTGCAAGAGGCTTAAGTTTCTGGAAGGGGCCTTCCTAAAGCCATTCGATTTTAAAAACTTGAAGAAAATTATTTATTTATTAAATCAAATATATCATTAGTTATAAATATGTACAGTATTGGTTATGTTATTGCAAGTCTTTTTGTTATCTGTCAATTCTTGTCACCCTAATAGCCAACATATATATATATATATATATATATATATATGTATAATCCAGGATATCTACAGCTGTCGCTGCCTTCCTGCTTTCAGCCCTTGTCTCCAGTTGTCCTTATCCTGCCAGTCTCCGTCCTGCAGGTATCTTAATTCCATCGCCTCATCCACTTCGTCTCTCCATGATCGTCTTGGTCGACCTCTCTTTCGTCTGCCTAATGGACTCCACTCAGTTACCCGGTGTATCCAGCGATCCTCCGGAGTTCTTCTAACATGTCTGTACCACGTTAGTTTCTTTTCCTCTATGTGTTCTAGTATGTCTTTTTTTACCTCCATTCTTCTCCTGATCTCCTCATTTCTTATTCGATCTAATCTGTTCACTCCACAACTCCTTCTCCAAAAGTCCATTTCTGTGGCTACAATCTTTTCCTTGTTTTTTTTTGTTGATCACCCACATATCAGCTCCATAAGTCATTATGCTGCGAACTATTGAATTAATTATAGCCAACATGATAATCGTAATAACATTAGTAATTGGTCGGGCTTACATTTTAGTTACTAATGTTATACGCTGACATCTGAATATCCAGACAACGTCTTTTGCTTCTTATACTTTCGTCAATAAATATTAATTAGTTAATAGTGATATAAATGGAAGCAACTTGTTTATATCCCGTAATATTTTGCTACGAGGTTTAAATCCGCTTGAAAAATAGGGCTTAGAAAGTCAGTATCTTCTTCAAACCGAGCTCAGATTGAGCGCGATGTTTCCAGCTCTGTACACTTCTGATGGACAGACGGATATTTAAAAATACGTTTTAACATTTTTTTTATTGCCAGATCAATGTGAAATGTATAATGGAGGGTTATGTAAAATATAAAGGCTTCAAGTACGTTGGATTTAAAGCTTATTTTGGCTATTTTTGATTTTAGGTTTTTATTTTTTATCAAAAATTTCTTTTATATGTAAAAAAAAATCCAATTAATTAATAGAGAAATTGGTGTATTTTAATATTTTCTATCTTTTATCCTGACTGCACAAGAACACAATTATTTTATTTTTAAAAGAAAATAATTCAACTAAATTTTGTATTTATTTGGGCAAGCATGGAATTTCAAGCTTAATGTCAACCCAAACGCGATTGAAAAAATCTTAAGTAAGAAATTCTCCAAGTTGTGTTGATTTTCTTCATAAGTTAATGTGAATATTAGCAAAAAACTTGCGACATTTATTGCGAAAGTAGATGTCAGAGTTTGTGTAATAAAGTAAAAATCACTCGGAGATTGCTCTTGATCCTATTTTCACACTGAAATGTTTAAACATACCAAAATGAGAAAACCCTAGTTCAAAAGCTAACTTTTTAAAAAGGAATAAAATATATCTGTTCAAGCCACGCAATTTATTTGTAGGAATAAATTTACCGCGACGCTCATCTTTATACAAATTCTTTATACAAATAGCATTTTTATTCTTATCATTTTTGATAAAAATACCAGTGTTCAGTATACATTTAGCATTTTCGAAGAATAGTTCGATTCTTTTAAAACTTTACATTCAGCATTAGTTTGAAGAACAGTTTAATTTTTATTTGTTTTAAATTTACATTTTACGTCTTTTGGCATAAGATCCCAACTTAATAATCATCAATCAAGTTAAATTAATGGCACAACTACCGAAGATATTCCTGTTAATAGGGGTATTCGACAAGGAGATTCGCTTAGCCTCTTATTTTGTTATTTTTCAACATCGTTATTGACGAAATAATAAAAAGCACTCGTAACCTGAAAAGGTATAAAATGGGGAACTAAGACGTCAAAATCATACGCTATGCCGATGATGCCGTTCTGATTACAGAAAACGAAGATGACCTATAGAGATTACTATTCAAATTCAGCACAACGCACAGTGGAAAATATGACCGATTTAGGTGGATAAAATTCTGAAACTTGTCCATATTCAACCTTTGGGATCCCAGATTACGAAAAAAATAATTAAAAAAATCTAATTAATTTTTTGACACGATTGGCGAGCGCACAGCGGTCAAAAATCAAATTTATTTGCTAAAATCTAAAACTTTCCTACATTTAACGTTTTAAGTCCCAGAATACGGGAAAGATAATAAAAAAGTTTAATTATCGGCTGGGAGTGGTGTAAACCTTCTGATAGATGTATTTTAAATAATTTAGGAAACTTTGTTAAATTGCAGTCAAAAAAAAAGCCAAAGCTTCTTCAGGAAAAAAACGTCGAATGTTGGTAGATGTTAACTTTCTTGTAGAGGGAGATGGCTGTTGAGAGGTAGGCCTCTTTTATAACTTTGCAAGCACCACGCTTGCCCAAAACATAAAGCGCGTGCATTGCAGCGAAAGTCAACTATTCGCAGTCTTCCTTCAATAACTCGCTGACTTTTCCTTTTTTGTTTTCTCACTAAAACATTCGAAACTTTTTTCAGGGCTGAGCGTTAACAAGTAGGTTGGATAACTGAAATACTAAAATCCAAGTCATCTGAATCAAGCCAACTAGAGTATTTATTGAAACAATCTTCCAGTTTTATGTGACATTTGTCTCACCTTGCCGAAATTTTGTCGGAAAGACGGGAAATTCTAATTTTCAAAGGTCCAATCTCCACATCTTCATTATTAATATGAGCAGAAGTAAGAATAAATTTCAGCAAGTGGTCTTGGCGGTTTTTTTTAGGAAATTTAACCCACTTTTAAAAAATTTCCTCCTCGTGATTCGGACTGTTGTGTTAGAAAAAAATTATGTATTACCCAAAACGCAAAAAATCGCAAAAATTCTTTGTAACGACTGGTAGGATTAATGAAACAAATCCTTGGGGTTACTTGGGGGTTATATAGTTTTTCGTTATTGAATAGAGGCATATATTTACAAATTGCTAAATTAACTTTACAGGTAAATTGCAATGTATATTCAATAACGAGTGTGAAAATATAATGTCTTACCTGTCTCAGCAATGTAGATTGTAAAATAAAAGCAAAAAGATTTTTTACTACACACACCTTAAACATAATAAATGACCATCGAAAAAAGATAATCCCACTGCCGGTTATTAGGCACTTATATGAACAGAAATCATTCACTTGTTTACTATTTATTTGTAAACATGGTATAGCGGGAAATATTAGTATTAAGCGTCTTACCAACTAAAAATATTAAGGTCAGGCACTTGGAAATTCCAAACTTTTGACTTGACTTTTGTCCACCTAAATAAGTGATTTTGCCCACTGTGCAACGGCAAAAAGTCTAAAAATAAAAATATCTGCAGAAAAACGAAATGCATAACCACCTTAAAAACACCTATCAGATGCAAACTGGCTGTGGTTGATAAAATTATACAACAGGAGATAAAATTTAAATACTTAGGCATGGAAATATCAGGATACGGTGACATCGAGGCGGAGGTAAGAAACCAAGCGGCAAAAGCAGTACGAACCTCAGCTTACCTGAACGATACAATCCTCCGAAACAAATATATCGGAATCGAGACCAAATCCCGAATCTACAAGGCGGTCATCCGACCCATATTAACGTACACAGAGGTAACTAGACCAGATAAATCGAACACAAAGATAATATTAGAAACCACCGAAATAAAAATAGTGCGCAGGATCACTTTTTAACAGGGAGAGAAGCGAGGACATTAGAAGAACATGTAAAATAGACGAAGTAAATGAATGGATACTGGGAAGAAATAAAAAGTGGAACAAACACATAGATCGGATGAATGACGACAGAATGGTCAAAATAACTAACAAGTCGCCTTTAGGGCGCCGAAACGTCAGAAGACCCCGCAAAAGGTGGAGCGACAACCTCTCTAACAATTGAACGGTAAAATATACGAATAAAAACAAGCAATTTTTTTACATTAAAGAAGGAAGAAGAAGGATTAAAGCCGGTTAAATTATTTGACGATTTACGCTAACTGCAACGCATTTTAAAATCCACACTCCACATAATAATTATCGGTGGTTATGTAATTCTTGGATTTACAACCCGAGTCCTAGATCTTTGTCATTTTATCGGTTGCTGTGATTTGAACACGATTTCTATTACAAATGTTTTTTTTTGGGTAATCATTTAAGGATCCAAGCGTCAGTTACTTACAGTTTGGAAAGTGTTGGAAATCAGTACTTCCAACTGTTCAATTTCTTTTTGAGAAATTCTTTGATGTGTAAAACTACTCAGTACGGCCCTGACACCGACACAAATCAATTAAAAGTTAAGCATTCATTACATTAGCATTTCGAATATAAACAAGTGGTCCCGTGCAATTTATAAATCATATTGAGAACACTTGCAGTTATTTCGAGAACATTCCAATCGTCGCGTGCAATTCTTAGGAAGCGGTTATACGGTGACAGTGATCAATCAAGAAAGCTTAATTTAAACCGAGAAGCCACATTCGAAACGGTTTCCAGCTCTCGCTCTCCTTCGCTTTCCCAACTTCAAGCAATGCAGAGCACAGCACTTCGCATAACTTCAGCCGAGGTATAACCTCTAGCGTTTAGAGCAATACTTCAAAACACACCACGTGGTTAAATGCACATAACTATAATTAAGTAAAATACATTAAACAAAAGCTAGTAACCAGTGAAATAGTTCTAAAGATACAAGAGGCTTTAAACTTGTAAGCTCCATGTATTAAAGTCAACAATATATTATTAATGACACGTGTTTGTGTAATTTACTGTAAAAATACCAATTCACGGCGATAAAAGGCAGTAAACTCGTTAGCCTACATTAGCAAAAAAAAAGATCGAGCCAGCGATTACTGAGTTATCGAAGGATTCTACATCTCTAAGCAGTAAAACGACGCCGTCCTAGAGCAAGTATATCCGAGGCAAAAGAGGTTCCGGCGGGGAAGCTGTCCACACCTCATCACACAGCCTACCTCCAAGTCCTATTACGCCTGGTGGGGTCGGCGACGGCGCACAGGAAACATGTCAAAAAAAATTTATTAAAACAGCAAAAGAGCATGAAGTTAAGGTGTTGCGATTACTACTTTATTACTGTGAACTTAATCCTCTTAAATTAATCTGGGCTTTATTAAAAAAATATGTAAACAAGGCAATAAATGAGTATAAAAGGTGTGGCAAAAAAAGTTGTGGCAGGAAAAAAGAAGAATGATAAAGATAAATTTTAAAGGTCCTCTGACGACTTTCGGAACAACATTTAATTTTGCTGAAAGTCCATAAAAACAGCCAGAGCTAAAAAAACGACATTGCAACTAAAAAAATTACAGAAAGTGTGGTAAAAAGAGAGAAATGCGCTCTAAAGAGATAAAAAAATACTTTTAAAGTTTATTTAAAAAAAAATACACAAAAGCAGTCCCAATTCGGGGACATGACTGAAAGTTGCAAGCTGCAGGTTACGACAGGATAACGGTTGAAAACGCTGGACAAAACGTGGTAGCTAGTCTGCTGTACCACATATTTAAGCTTAGCCGAAGGAGCAGCAGCGTACCGAGAGACTGGTGCAAGGTAGATTATGTCCTGCACTATAAAGAAAAATGTTCGCAGCAGTACTGCAAAAACTACCGAGGTGTAAGTTTACTTAGCATCGTCGGTAAACTGTATGCAAAAAAGTTATGGGATGTGCAAGCAGGATTTAGAAAAAAAAAGAAATGTCTAATTATATCTTTTTCTTACGAGGCATAGTCGAAAAGTTCTTTGCCAAAAATCAAAAATTCTACTGCGCTTAATGGAGGAAAGTGAATGTAAGCAAGACAAAAGTAATGGTTTATGAAAAAGAGGATAGCATGACACACTGCCAGGAGCTGATTAAAGACAGAAAAGTGGAACAAGTAAATGAGTCTGTATACTTGGGTTTAAAAATTACTAGAGACGGAAAGTATGACTGTGATATGAGGCGAATGGTGTCAGCAGGAAAATATTGCATACCTTTATGAGTAGCCAGAACGTGTCAAAATAAGCATGACTGGCTTTTCAGGGAAGTGCTGTCCCTACACTTATGTTTGGTAGTAAATGTGTTTGGCAGATAAAGCACAAGAGTAAGATCAACCCCGTGGAGATCAGTAGTCTGAGAAGTAAGCCAGAGTGACTGTTATGGATAAATTGAGGAATAGTGACATAAGGAAACGATGTGGTGTGAAAAAAGATGTGGCAACAAAGAAAGATAAAGGAATGCTTAGATGGTTTAAAAACTTAAAAAGGATAAATAAAAGAAGATTGACGAAACATTTATTAATTAGGTGAGTGTAAATAAACAAGTCGGTTAATGTCGACCTAGAAGAACGTATCTCGATCAGATCAAAGTTGTTTTAAAAAAAAGGCCAGATCAAGAGTGCCAGCAACCAACGAGCATGAATGAAAGCGCTGATAAAAGTAAAAGAAGTGGAAGACGTGTGTAAGAACCGTTGCAAGTGAAAATAAGTGATCTCTGCCTCACCTACGGGAAAAAGGCGTGACTATATATACGTTTTTATTCCAAAAATTGAGGGGGATAAAAACAACGACCAATATCCAGGATGGTATATTATTTTAATCTATCGTACTAAAATGACAAATAACAGGACAATTATTTTTATTCCTTTGCAAAACAGAGCAATTTTTTACGGCGTTTTAGCCAAATAAATCTGTTTACTAAGAGAAAACAAGGTAATTATTTTTGAAGAAAAAATATTCTGAACTCAATTTAGCGGATCGTGAAAACCCATTGTTTCCATATGAAAAGCGGCCATTCTTTTTATTGACCAGACACTTTTGTGCGGGTTTTAGTGGAAAATGATCACGATATGATATTTGCGCGTTATAAATTTTATTTTTCAGGTAGAGGGATACATGAAGAATTAAAGGATAACGGTAAATAATAGTTAAGACATGAACGAAAATTCAGATTAAAATAAAAAAGTAAAATTTAGATTATTGGTTTCATAATGACCTAAAAAGCTTAGTGTAAGCAGGATTTAATGATTACAATTATTATAAGTAGAAACAATAGTATATTACATTACGAGTGCGGAAAGTGACATTTTGACAATTACACGAGTGTAAGAAATCACACAATTGCACGAGTAATGTACACTATTTTTCCTACGACCACGCAATAATTTTTCCAAATATAATTATCATCTGAGATATTAGTTCACAAAATATTATCTACAATTAAAGACAACATAGTTTCTTTTAAAAAGTAACAATATCTATTATTAGAAACAAGAACTTTTTTCTACTTAAATATTAGGCTTAACCCTTTACACTCGTGTATATGTTATTTTTAGATTACACTCTACTCGGACTATTATTTTATTTACTTATCTATATACTCGGAATTTTTTTTGTATGCGAATTTTTTAAAAATGCGCTAAAATTGCGTATTAGATACACTTAGTGTAAAACAAAATAAAAATGTGGAAATTTTTTTATTGTTTTAGAAAAGAAAGCAAAAATCGCTCAATGTCAAAAATTCAATAATTTATTACCATTATAACATAAAAAATAACTTAATAAAAAAAACTTAAAAAACACTAAATAAAAAACTAAAAGTATACAAAAATAATAAATCTTAAGGAGGGGAAAGACAAATAAAACCTAACATTGTCATAATCATTACCATTATAAACATATTATAAACACAAATTGTTTAAAGCTTGATCTTTTAAGTTAACAGTTAGATCAGTTGGTAGGGCGTCAGAGTTTTAACGGAGAGTACGCGGGTTCGATCCTCGATCGCATTATTTTTTATTAAGATAATAAAAAAATTACACTTTTTAAAAATATTTCTTCAGATTTAGATATTACATCATCATCATCATCATCATCACTCAGCTATAGTAGTCCACTGCTGAACATAAGCCTCTCGTTTATTTTGCCACTCTGCTCTATCTTGAGCCATTTGTATCCAATTACCACAGATTCTTTTGATGTCATCGGTCCATCGTGTGGGGGGGCGCCCTCTACTACGATAAGCTTCTTGCCTCGGACGCCACTCCAATAGTTTTTTAGACCATCTTCCGTCAGTTCTTCTAGCTACGTGGCCAGCCCAGTTCCACTTTAAAGTTGTTATTTTTTCGATTACATCTATAACACCTGTTCTTTGGCGAATAATCTCATTTGGTATTCGGTCTCTGAGGGAGATACCCAGAATAGCCCTCTCCGTCGCCCGTTGGGTGACACGCATTTTCTTTGCTGACTTTTTTGTAAGCGTCAATGTTTCGGCTCCGCATGTCATCACTGGCAATATGCACTGATTGTATACTTTTCGTTTTAGACTGATGGGAATATCCGACTTGAAAACATACTTTAATCTTCCAAAAGATGCCCACCCCAAGCCTACTCTCCGGAGAAGTTCGCACGTCTGGTTGTCCCGTCCTATTCGGATCTCATGACCCAAATATTTGTAGGCGGTGATCTGTTCAATAGATTTGCTTCCAATAGTTATGTTTTCACTGGGGACTAGGTTTGTCATGACTTGCGTCTTTGCAAAGTTAATTCTTAGGCCAACTTCCCTTGAAGCATTGTATAATTTTTCCAACATCATGGACGCTTGATCTATACGGTCGGTGATAAGGACGATATCGTCTGCAAATCTTAAGTTATTTAATCTTTCACCGTCTATATTTAGGCCCATTTCCCCCCAGTCGATTTTCTTGCAGGCATATTCGAGCAGTGTGGTGAACAGCTTTGGAGAGAGGGTATCTCCTTGACGTACACCTTGTTCTATTCGGAATGTTTGTGTTTTTATGTAATCTTACACACGCCATTGCTTTCTCATATATACCCTTAATCAGTGCAATGTACCTGTAATCAATTCTGCATTCTGTTAATGATTTGAGCATATGTTGTTGGCTGATTGAGTCAAAAGCTTTTTCATAGTCTTCGAAAACAAGGATGAGAGGTTTATTATATTCTGTTGATTTTTCTATAAGGGTCTTGATTGTATGTAAATGGTCATTTGTACCGTACCCTGCTCGGAATCCTGCCTGTTCTTTCGGCTGGTAAAAATCTAATTTTGGAGTTAGGCGTTTAGCAATGATCTTCATAAAAAGTTTATACAAGTGGGATAGGAGACTAATGGGCCTGTAATTTGCTAGATTACCAATGTTTCCCTTCTTGAGCATTATTACTATAGTGGCGTTGTTCCACTTCGAAGGTGTTACTCCTTGATGTAGACATTCATTAAATAATTTACATGTGGCTTTAATAACTATGTGTCCACCTTCCTTTACTGCCTTTATAAGAATTTCGTCTTCTCCTGGTGACTTATTATTCTTCATCTCAGACACCGCCTTTCTTACTTCACAGTAGGTTATGTCTGGTACATCTTCAGAGCCCTGGTTCAGTTTTCTTGGGACTATGTAATATCTATCCCAAGATATTACATAGTTAAATATAGATAGAATTATATATTTGACAGCTTGACAGCGGTAAATATTAATATAAATTATGTATTTGACAGCTTATCTGCATGCGCGCGGAAAGTATTCCGCCTTTAATTCCTGTTTGTTGATTAATATTGATATTACTTATTTTTTCCATTCGGGAGATGCGCAAAGACTACCTGAAAACATCCATCTCAACAGCTTCAACTTTCTTTTTGTTCTTTTCGGTAAGTCTCCAGGTTTCTACTCCATATAATAGAGTACTTTTTATCATAATTTCATAGATGTTAATTTTTCTACCGCTATTATCAAAGGTGACACCCAAGTTCACACTTTCCCGGTAGGTCAAAATTTTCTGATCATCTTAAGTCCTAGATGGGTGGGTTGATTCTCTCTTTTTTTTGCAAAATACCTTGATCAAAATTTATAAATAGCGTAATGAACTTCGCTTTTATCGGGCGTCTAATGACACCACACACGGCTTTTTTTATTTTGCCACGTTAATTATTTTTTTTTGTTTTAAAGTTCCTGTATTTTTAAAATTTTTCCGTAAAAATAAATACAAAAATGATTTAAACGTATTCATGCATTGACCTAATGATACGTAGTTACTAGAACGCGATAGTTTTTCATTTAAATGGCCGTATTTCCATGCAAATATGTGCAATTTGCATTGATCACTACAAGCAAAAGCTATCTTGCTCTCTGCGTACTGCACACCGAAAAACATATCTTTAAATACGGTTTTAATGTGTCCATATCCTCTTGTTTTGTTTTGTATTTGCCAAGTAATTATTTTTCCCATTTACACAAGCTGTGTAAACGTTTTCTATGCAAATTGATTCACATTTTAAAAATAAATTAAATTTCAAAAACAGCTTTACTTACAGATTAATTCAATACGAGGGTGATCTAGAAAAATTTTAAACTCGCAAAGATACAAGACATTTTTTTTACCTAAGGCAAATTTATACAGCAAATAAAATAAGAAATAACATAAAATAAAATAAGAAATAGGTGCAAAAACAGATAAATTTTAAAAACAGTTTTACCAACAAATTAATCCAATACGAGGGTGATCTAGAAAAATTTTAAACTCGCAAAGATACAAGACATTATTTTTCCACTTAGGGCAAATTTATACAGCAAATAAAATAAGAAATAACATAAAATAAAGAAAGGAATAGGTGCAAAAACAGATGACTAAAATAAAATAAGAATGAACCGATGAAATCGCAGCCTTTTTGACTTTTGTGTTTTATGCCTAACAGTACATAATCTCCAAGACCACAAGACTTCCTTTTACTTGCTACGGTTCTTACACACATCTTTTGCTTTCTCTACTTTCGTCAGTGCTCTAATTCATGCTCGTCGGTTGTTGGTACTCTTGGCCTGGCCTTTCTTCAAAACAATGTTGATCTGATCGAGATATGTTCTCCGAGGTCGACCTCTACCGACTTGTCTATTCACACTCGCCTTATAAATTTGTTTCGTCAATCTTTCCTTATCCATTCTTTCTACGAGTCCAAACCATCTAAGCATTCCTTTATCTATCTTTGTAACCACATCTTCTTTTACACCACAGCGTTCTCTTATCTCACTATTCTTTACTTTATCCAACCGAGTCACTCCGGCAATACTTCTCAGACTACTCATCTCCGCAGCATTAATCCTATTTTCATGCTTCTTCTGCTAAACCCAACATTCACTACCATAGGTTAGGTTAGGTTAGGTTTTATGTGAGTGGGGCGTGGTCGCCCCTCCACCGCGACCGTTAGTAGGTCTATTGTGGCTCACCCCTAGAGGCTACAGTTCACCGTACAATCCAGCCCTTCTTACGAAGTTCATGGTTGTATAGGGTGAGATTTTTTTAAAATCGGTAGGTTCTAGGTAAGTGTAACCAAATATGTTAAACCTTATTCTTCCCAGGCCGGGGCATGAACATAGTATATGTTCAGCAGTTTCGTCTTCCACGCAGCAGAACCGACAGTCCGTTTGTTGGTTCAGATCTATCTTTCTGAGGTGGTATCTCAGGCGACAGTGTCCCGTAAGCAGTCCTGTTAGAATACGTAGGTCATTTCTGCTCCATTCTAGGATCTGCTTAGTTGTGTTTCTCGAGGGTTGTAACGGTAAAAACGCCTTCGAGTGGGTTAGCCCTGGTAAGTCGGACCAGTACGTGAGTATTTTCCTCTCCGCCCAGTCCGAAATAATTGTTTTGGCGGCACTTGTGGTGACTCCAAAAACCGGTTCTGGTCCAGTGAACGCAGATTCGGCCCCCTGTTTTGCAAGGGTGTCGGCTTTTTCGTTTCCTTTCACCCCCTGGTGCCCAGGTACCCACAGTAGGGTCACCCTGTTGTTCGCACCGAGGTACTCTAAGAATTCGATGCAATTCCATACAATTCACTACAATACATAAGTGTAGGAACCAACACACCTCTATGCACCGCCAGACGTGCCTTTTTTGACACTTTCTGGCTATTTATAAAGCTATGCAGTGCCCCATTAATTTGTTTTTCTACCAACACCGTTCGCTCAATGTCACTGTCATACTTTTTATCTCTAGTAAACTTTGAACCCAAGTACACAAATTCATTTACTTGTTCAATTTTTTTTCCCTTAATCGAAACTCCACAGTTTGTCATGCTTTTTTCTCTTTCAAAAACCATTACTTTCGTTTTGCTCACATTTATTTTCATCCCTTTGATTTTTAGTGCATCATGCATAACATTAACCATCGCCTGCAACTCCTTTTTAGATAATGCTAATATAACTTGATCATAGGCGTAAAGAAGGCATTTGACGATAAAATCATTCATTTTTAATCCATACGCACTCTTTTTCAGTTCTTTTAAACAAAAAGTCATGGAAAATACAAAAACAGCCGACTGAAATAAAATGCTTTGCTCACAATTGCTAACATAATGGAGAAAGCACGTAAGTGTCAAAAAATCAGAAAGTTTAACGTTTTTTAAATCACTTTGGAAGCTTTTAAGAAATAAATATGCGGGCCATAAAAGAAAAATCTAAAATACCTCCACTAATAATAGTATTAGGTAAGGTTTGGTTGATTGTCATAGATTATCTTTGTAATTTAACAGTAATATTTAAAAATATGAGGCATTTATTTACAGATTAATATCCATAAGACGGTCCTTCCGACAATCCACTTTTTCTGTAAAAAATCACCAAACATTACAACAAATCACAACGATGAAGCTAAAACAGACCCTGTCTTTAATATTACTTAGAGTCCTCCATATTTGTTAACATTTCGCAGCGCCCTTAACAGTAATTGAAAACGCGAATAAAAAAACATTAAAAAATTGTTGATAATACAATTTTTTATCCACATTTTTCAGTTTAACATCAATGTGACCGAATTCCTAAGATGAACTCTGGTAATAAAATAAAAGCTAGCAAGCGAGGGTTACCATGGTAACGGTATCTTTTCGCTTTTTTATTTCATTGCAGTTCTTTTCTTTCCAATACAGCCAACAGCAAACTATTATCTTCGCGTTCGCCTTTTGGATTTTTTGTAAATAAATGAAATAGTCCTAAAAAGTAAATTTAATTTACATTTTTTTACTACGCATTATTTAGATCTGAAAGTATTATAAATAGCATTATTATGCTACTTTAAAATATTTACAAGTAGATATTAAAATATAACTTTGACATTTTAGGAAAATTTTTTTGACAGTTCTAACAACCATTCAAATTTTGCCATATGAAACAATTTCACCCAATTATGTTAACATTACACTAATAATTGCATTCAGTGCAATTATCAATCACTATGACAACACGATTAAAATTGACAACTTTATTCCAATTAAATTTTAAAATGTCACGTTTTGGCAATGCGAATGTTCAAAGTATAAATGCGCTAATCAAATGTGCAAACTTTTGCAGAAAAGTACTATAATGACCATAATGTTATGATTGACCCGTTTAACAACATAGAATTTAAACCAGCCGGAGATGCAATCAGGAAGAAACCACAAGCAGATTCATGTAAACGTAAGTCCAGTTCAGTTTCGTTAAATTTGTCTGAAAAATATTGCTATGGGAAGAAAATACTCTTAAAGGTACATACATACATATAGTCACGCATTTTTTACGCAGGGGTAGGCACTTTCTTTCATTTGCTACGGTTCTAACACACATCTTTTGCTTCCTCTACTTTCATCAGTGCTCTCATACATGTTCGTCGGTTGTTGGTACTCTTGACCTGGCCTTTCTTCAAAACAATGTTGATCTGATCGAGATACGTTCTCCGAGGACGACCTATACCGACTAAGCCATCTAAGCATTCTTTTATCTTTTTTTGTAACTACATGTTCTTTTACACCACAGCGTTCTCTTATCTCTTATTTTTACTGTATCCAACACCCTTCGCTCAATGTCACTGTCATACTTTCCATCTCTCGTAAACTTTAAACCCAAGTACACAAATTCATTTACTTATTTCACTCTTTTTCCCTTAATCAGAACTTCACAGTTTGTCCTTTTTTCTTCTCTTTCAAAAACCATTACTTTCGTTTTGCTTCCATTTATTTTTATCCCTTTGATTTACAGGGTATCATGCATAACATTAATCATCGCCTGAACTTCTTTTTAGATGACGCAAATATGACTTGATTATCGGCGTAAAGAAGGCATTTGACGATCAAATCATTTTTAAAGGTCTTATTCGAAAATTTTACCATATTGCTGCTGTAGAAATAACGTGGTGAGAAGAGGCAGTTGCTTGCCTGGTGGATTTTTTTCATATCGAGAAAAATAATGATGACTCTCCAACAAATCGCATTGAATACAATCCGGTGTTCAGTAAAACGTGCCAAGGTGGTGTTAAAAGTAGTAAATGCCTGCTGGGTTTCCAATAGTGAAAGAGAAAGCTGCCCTATACGTTTTTTTATAAACTGATATTAAAATGAGGCGACAATATTACCTCACGACGACTGTACTTAAAACCAAATCGATACTGGAAAAATAAAACTTACAAATGGTACCATAATGTACGTGTTGAAAGAAATACAATAAATGGATAGACTAAATCTGCTGCTAAGGCAATTGGCTTAAATGTAAAGGACAAAAAGATAACAAATCACTCGAATATATCAACTGCTGGTAGCGAATTGGCAAAAAGGCGTGTAGAAGAACAACAATTGCTGAAAATTACTGGTTATAGCAATCAAAATTCTATAAAACCATACTTAAATTTTGATCAAGAACACCACAACAAGATTATAAATATTATGCGTGGTAATAGATCTTCTATAGTAGAGAACAGCAATAAATCTAATGTTGAGTTAAATTTTATTGATTGTACTTTTACTAATTACTTTTAATAAATAAATAAATGTTTCGTTGTGTTAAGTTACAAATATTTTTGTCAAAAAATTTTCCGCCGAATATTTCTCGGACAAATGCCTCATAATTTTATGATAAATATCTCAAGCTCGTTGCTTGGTAACAGCCCAAAGCCTATCATCGATGTCCTAGGGATATTACTACTCCATTCAAGAATTTTCTTGGTCCATCTGTCGTCAGTTATTCTTGCAATGTGTCCTGCCCAATTGCATTTTAATGTTATTCTCCTGACGAAATCCGATACACCTGTTCTTCTATTCGTTGTTCTGGATTCTATCTTTTGGGAAAATGCCCAAAATGGCTCTCTCCATAGCTCGTTGTGTTACTTGTTATTTATCGATGGATTTTTTTGTCACTTTTACCTTCGAACATACCGGAATGTCGGATCGGAATACCTCCTTTAGTTTCCCAAAAGCTGCCCAGGTGAGTCCTATTCTTCTTTAAAACCCAACAGTTTGGTTGTCTCGACCCACACGAATTTCATAACCAAGATATGTGTAGGACGATACTTGTTGCACTTCGTGCCCACTTAGAGAAATATTACCACTCATCACCAGATTTGTCATATATTGTATTTTTGTAGAATTGATCTTTAATCCGGCTTTTTTGACGCTTTTTTTTAGATCGTATAGCATTTGTGTGGCTTTATTAATCCTATCCGAAATCAGGACAATATCATCGGCAAACCTAAGGTGGTTTAAGTCTTCTTCATTTATATTAACTCCCAAGTTATTCCAATTTATCTCCTTCAGCAAGTACTCGAGTAAATTTGTAAATAGTTTTGGTGATATGGTGTCACCCTGGCGAACTCCTCGTTCGATTTTGAACTTGCCTGTATCTTTATGGAGCTTTACACATGATGTTGCGGTTTAATAGATATTTTTAATTGTAGCGGTGTATCGGTGGTCTATTCGGCAATCAGAAAGAGCTTGGAGCATTTTGTGTTGGTTAATAGTATCAAATGCCTTTTCGTTGTCTACAAAAATAAGAATAAGTGGTTTATTGTACTCTACGCATTTCATTGACGCATTATTATTATTATTATATCGACACCTTCAACGAATAAGACAGTATCTTAATTTAAGCGTTTTTACAAGAGAGTTTAATAAGGATAATTATTATTTGGAAAGGCTTCTAAGCCGCAAAATTAAAAAAATTGTGTGTCGTTGAACGAAGTCCTTTCGTAGTATATTATTATTGATAAACGTATTATATTCTTTCTTACGATTGTTTTTACATTTTTGCTTTCACAACTAACCCCCTCCCTACAATCTACAATACAAACATGAAAGGGAAATGATCTACCAAATTTTTTTTTAATGTTATCAAACTTCCTATTTGATAAAAAATAATTTTATGATTTTGTATTATTAATTCCATTGGGGGTTACGCAAATAGTAGGTACCATGTTCTTATAAACTTTAAACAAAGGATTAATCTATTGGGTCTAAAATTGACCTGAAATTCATAATTAATTAATCCATAGTTGAAGTCAAAGATAATTTTTTTTTTCAATTTTATACCAGTATTGTTAATCCTAATATATATATATATATATATATATATATATATATATATATATATATATATATATATATATATATATATATATATAAATCTTCTGTGCATGTGTATGTGACTAAACTCCTCCTAAACGGCTGAACCGATTTTAATGACATTTTTTGCGTGTGTTTCAGTGAATTCTAGAATGGTTTGGATTCACTCGCAAGTTTGTTAGCACCCCTACAAAAGGAGTGGAAAGGGATGGAATATAAAAACTATTAAAAACGGCAGATATTAGTGTCGAATTTAGTCTTCGGGAACGATGAGTTTAATAGTGATATTCCCAATTATATAGCACCCATACAAAAGGGGTGGTAAGGGGATAGAATATAAAACCTATTAAAAACGTCGATATTAGTGTTGAATTCATAGTTTTTGGTATCGATGAGTTTGATAATGATATTCCCAATTTTGTTAGTACCTCTACGAAAGAGGTGGGAAGGGGATGAAATAAAAAACTATCAAAAACGCCGATATTGGTGTCGAATTCATAGTTTCGGGGTCGCTAAGTTTGAAAGTGTTATTTCCAAAGTGGAAAAGCCAACGTTCGGACAGGACAACGTCTGCCGGGACCGCTAGTATATCTATAAATATTCACAAAGACACCAGGTGGTATCTTAGACGTCAGTGTCCTGTAAGCAGTCCCGTTAGAATATGCAGGTTATTTCTGCTTCATTCTAGGATCTGCTTAGTTGTGTTTCTCGAGGGTTAAGGTACAAACGCCTTCGAGTGAGTTAAGCAAGGTAGAATCAAAGTTTATCTTGATTAAACTTGGTACGTCGCTTATGATATTGTAAAAAAGGATAAAGTGATCAATCTGCTAAAGGTTTCGTGAATGCTTTCATAACTAAAGGCTAAATTCTTTATGGTGCCAAATTTGTGAAACAGGAAACATTATTACTTTAACTATATATCTCTATCTCTCTCTCTCTGTAGTTTACAACCCGGGGTGGGTCTTCGCTGACATTACAATCTGCCTCCACTTGCTGCGGTTCATCATAAGTTCTTCTGGTCGTTGGACATTAAGGGTCCGTAAGTCCGCTGCAATATTATCTTTCCACCGCATCTTTAGCCTTCCCAGCCTCCATTTTTCTACCGGGGTCTCTTTCCACACCAGTTTTACGACACGTTGGTCTTGTCTCTTCACATGTCCGGCCCATCTCAATCTTTCTGCCTTTATTATTTTTACTATATCTGGTTGGTTATATAGTTCTTGCACTTCCCTGTTAGTTCTTATTCTGTATTGTGGTGTGGCGTTGTCCTTGATTGGTCCATATATCCTTCTAAAAACTCTTCGTACTGCTATTTTTAGTCGGTTTTCATTTTGTTTTGTCATCGTCCATGTTTCACATGCATATGTTATTATAGGTCTTATAATTGTATGATAAATTGTTACTTTCGTACGGCGGGTTACATTTTTCGATTTCTTTATTTTTTGTAGTGCAAAACAGCAGCGATTGGCTCCCTGAATTATGTTGTTAATCTCTTGTGTTATATTGTTATCTGACGTGATTGTAGCTCCCAAATATTTCTTCAACTATATACTTTAAAAAAAATTTAATAAAAAGTTTGGATATGAACAAAGAAATTTATAGGGGATTTATTGACTACGAGAAGGCGTTTGACAGAGTGGGGTACGAAAAGATGATTAGCCTCTTA
This sequence comes from Agelastica alni, assembly GCA_950111635.1. NCBI lineage: Eukaryota > Metazoa > Arthropoda > Insecta > Coleoptera > Chrysomelidae > Agelastica > Agelastica alni. Next base: position 47,218,604 of record OX467711.1, on the reverse strand, counting down.
AGAGAAAGTCAGCTTGGTGAGCAAGATGTCAGAATAATAACGAACCTCTATTGGAATCAAGTGATTAGCTCTGAAGGAAAAACATCAGAAAAAAATCAAAATACAACGAGGGGTAAGACAGGGATCTGTCTTGTCACCACTTCTGTTTATATATTATTTAGTGGCTTTTTTTAAAACCTCTCAGAAACAGGAACGAGGAAATAAATATAAAAGGAAGGATTATCAACAACGTACGTTATGCTGATGACACTTTGGTTATAACCGACAACATACATGATTTTCAAGTATTACTTTAAGAGATCGATCAGGTCAGCAGGGAGTACGGTTTAAAAATAAACTATAAAAAAACTAAATACATGGTTACAAGTAAAACCCCATTAAACCATCCTAATATCAACATCAATATCAATTCAGTGTTGGTCGAGAGAGTAAAGCAATATCAGTATCTTGGCATGTGGATCAACGATAGGCACGATCAGACTCAAAAAATCAAAGTCAGAATTAAAAAGGCTGGAAATGGTTTTTTTTAAAACAACTATACACTAACCCAGTCTTAAACCTTTACCTACGTCTAAGAATGGTTAAATGTTATGTAATCCCAGTGCTTTTATATGGACTAGAATCATGGACGATCAACAAAGCCACAATGTAAAAGCTCCAGACATTTGAAATGCGGATCTTCTGGCGTGTACTGAGAATATTGTGGATAAAAAATATTACCAATGAGAAGGTTCTACGCCGAGTAGAAAAAGAATTGAAGAACTTAAATCCAGAAAACTGGAATATCTCGGTCACATTATGCATGGAGAGAGATACAGTATACTACGACTGATAATGGAGGGATAGATTGCAGGAAAAAGATCGGTAGGAAGAAGACGTATATCCTGGCTAAAAAATCTAAAAGAACGGTTTGGATGCACATCCCTACAGCTTTTCAGAGTCGCAGCGTCGAAAGTAAAAATAGTCATAATTATAGCCAACCTTCATGTAGAGAAAGCACCATAAGAAGAATATATTTTAAAAAATTTGTGGTTAAAAATCTTTACGATTTTATTACTATTTTATATCGGTTTTAATTAAATCGTGAATTATCTAATATTTATTCTGCCTCGGTTCTTTTGCAGTCTACGTTAGATTTTCCTTCTATTCATAAAGCAATAAATAAATCAGTCGGTAATAAAAAAGAGGCCCCAACAAATTGTCAACATGAAACGGGAAACCTATTTATCATGTTGTTGCTTGAAAACAGTGACAAATGAGAAGTAAGTGAGTGCCAAGTGTATGAGAAGACGCGTAAGTATAGCAACAAGTTTTGTGTATTAATCTTTCTGTGAAATTCGAAACACTCGACATCTTGGGTCTTGAAAGTAGACGTTTAGAAAAAGATACGGACTTCTTCAGTTAATAGTCTTTAAAAAAGATTAAAAAGCTGCGATCTGTTAAAACAAATACTTTTGAAATTGCCTTCCGGTTTATTATTTCAGTTTAACCTTTAAAAGGCGGACCCCACGTTTTGTTTTTTGTAAATAATTCGTTAATTTTTCTAAGTTTTAATAATTCCTTTATTAAATGTCCATATTTTTTGGTTTTCTGTATACTTAAACGTTATCCTATTTAAGATACTAAACATATACATATACATAAAAAATTTATTGATTCCTGTTGTGTTATTTAAAAAACTAAAGATCTCGCATACCAAACCAATTTTGTAAACAACTTGACTACAGCAACAGTTATCGGATCCTAGCGTATCTATAAACGTATTAACTAAACACAGTTGGAAGCTAACTGCTTGGAAAAAACATAAACCGCAAGAAAAAAGTTTTGAACAACACGTAGCAAAAAGTCCAAAAAAAATGGAAGACGTAGAATCTTGAGCAACGTTTTAATTGATTATAAATGCGGGGAATGAATCGGTACCTTGAAAATGCGATACTAGTGTTAAATTTTAACAATCTATACTAAATTGAACTAAAAAAGCGTTGTGTCGTGAATATATAAAAATATCTATTAGTTAAGATGATATGATTGTTAGATTGCCAACTAATACACACTACGTCAAAAATCTTGGACCCCCATTCAGCCTTGTTAAAGGAATGTTGGATACACAAAATATATTTGTAAAAGGATATTGTTTTCTAAATCTGTTTTGTGTAAAAGGAGCATTTTCTATAAACTGGGACACTTAGAAAATTAAATACTAACAAATGTGTGAATTTGTTGACAAAATTTATTAAATTAAAAAAAAATAACATGTTATACACTGACTAATATTCGCAGTTTAACCTACCCCAGGTTGGAATAACATATTAACACTTGTGCATTAAAATAACCAAGCGGTTGATAGTGTCTAGTAAAATATTGTTCCATTCCTCTGCAGCTGCTACAATTACCTCATCTGCAGTCTGAGGTGGGTTAGTTCGAACGTAAATGGCTCCAGCAATGTAATTCCACATGTAATGGGATTCATATCAGGCGAATTGGCTTGCCAATTCAATCTACTGATATGTCCTGCGTCGAGGTAATTCTAATTATGGGTATTGCTGGTGCCTACAGACGCAATGAATTGGTGAAAATGGAGATCGGTGACATAGAAGATAAAGATTCTATTTTAATAGTCCGAATTCCATATTCAAAAAGGGGAATTAGCCGTGTTTTGACAATTGTTAGTCATAATGAAGAAAATTTAGTTGATTATCCATCAATTTGTAAAAAATACATTGCAATCAGACAACTTTGTCAAAATACCAATAATACTCCCCAACGCCTAATTTTACGTCATCAAAAAGGTAGATGTACGAAACAAGTTGTAGGTATGAATACAATTGGGAAAATTCCCAGTGAAATTGATAAATATTTGGAGTTACCTGAGCATACTTTATAAACAGGACACTGTTTTTGACGAACATCTGCTAATTTATTGATGAATGGTGGAGGAGATCTAATACAACGAAAGAAACATGGTGGATGGAAAAGTAGTAATGTTGCAGAAGGTTATATAGACGAATCAATCAAAAATAAGATTGAAACCACCCAAAAAAAAACCGCATGTATCCACATCTCGTTCTATAGATTTCTAATCTTCGGATGAATTTATGAAGAAATATCCTGATAAACCATCAGGTTCGAAAATAAATATCAAAGATTGTTATAATTGCACATTTAATTTTAATATAGTGAATGATAAACTGAAGTAATTATTTTTAGGAATATTATAAAATGTTATAATTAAAATACAAGTAATATTATGTACTTACTTTGCCACGTCTTTTTCGTTCTCTAAAGAGTACTCTGCCAGTGGTCTCTCTACTGGCAAATTATGCCCGAGCTCAGTCGTAGAGGGTAGAAGAAAAAAAAAATATAAAAGTGAGCCGCGCCACCGACTTAGACGGTTCAAGCCGGAAACCCCTAAGTCTTATAGGCACTAGCAGAGCCACACGATAAACAACTAAGATTATGGTGAACCAAATAAATAACATTATAGCAAAAATATATTGGATACTTTACTCACACAATAAATTGAAATACACAGCTCAATAACAAAATTATAACACATATAATCAAAATTAACAGCCAACAATAAATCGAAACCTCAAAATTTACAACTTTATGAGACAACAATAAATCAAAAATCCAAAGTTTACGATTCCATAAAATAATTAAAACAAAGGTAAGAATAACAAACCTTATCAGGTTACCAAAAAAAACGTATACAAGTCAACTTTTAACAATACTTCATCAACGTTCACGTACGGCTGCTAATTTACTCACGTTTTTTTTTGTTTCCATTTACATAAAGATTTACACTGTTAGAACAATCGAGCTTTTTTCAAAATATTTCTTTTTACGATGGCTGTCCTTCAAAATAGCAATATTGTAGGATATTTACAAATAAGTATGAAAAAAACGTTTTTACTTGAACACAAGGAACTATTGAGAGTATTACTTTAATCAAAGTTCAGCCTTGGCATATTATCCAATGCAATAAATAGTTTTCAACAGTGTTCCATATTAATAAATTAAAACAAAACTTAATCGTGGTGTCAAAAACAAATCACGTCGTTTAAATATTCTAAAATAAATCACTTGTAACCTTTGGGTATACGAATTCACTAATCCTGTGGCCTACTCCTGTGGCCTACTCCTGTGTCCAAATCCAAAATATCAACAACAAAGGTAAGATAGAATGGTCAAGTTAAAAATTAAATGGTTTTTCTACAAAATCCAATTAAGATGGCCCAAATAAAGGCAGATATGAAAGAAAAAACCGCAGAGGTTCTGCTCACGTGTTAATATCAAATCGTTCCAAAAACTCTCACCACCACCCGACTTCGACGACCGACACCAAGCGACGGTGCAAACTACTGACTCCCATGCCGGATATCAAAAATGAAACGGAACACGCGTCAACCAAAAATCTTCACAAATCTATGTTCCAAACTCATAATCGCACTCGTCCGTGTTGATAGCCAACCCATCCACACAGAAATGCAAACCAAACAATAATATAGCTGACAACACACGACAATCGAGGCCAAAAATCAAAGCAAAAATCTAATCACAAAAACCCCCACTCCATCTTCATCGATTAACAAAAATGTCACAGCCATTAATAATTGAATCCTATTACTACAAGGTATGCAACACTATTTACAACGAGTGATAAATTTAAGTTACAACAAAATACGGTATGCAACCCTACTTACGAGTATCTAAGGAATACGAAATCATCAGAGACCCAATTAATAATGGAACTGTAGAAGGGAAAAAATAGGCACGTGATAACTTATTTTGAATAAAATTTTTAGTGTTTTTTTTCTGTCTAACAACTGCATTTGTAAAAAAAATCTTGTATGTATTTCGAGCACAAAGTGTCATTGCCGCTCTTCAAAAATTACTCTCTTTGTCGAGCGACAATATATCACTATGCGCTTTTAATACACAGATAGCTATTACCACAGTAAAAAAAATAAATGAGTTTAATCGAATAATTTAATATATAGGGGGTCCAAGACGTTATGTGTATTTTTAAAATTTTAATGTATACATTTTATTAATTTTAATAATGATTAAAAGACAGTATGAAATAAAATATTATACAATACACATCCGTTAAGTTTATTGGCAGTACTCGTTTATATTCCGGACTGTAATAAGTCAGTAAGTCAGTCTTATATCATAAATTACTATTATCCTTTTTCGTCATATGCAATAAACCGTAAAACTTTTTTTACAATTAAAGGCTACAGTCAATGTGAGCAATCGACGCAGTAACGTCGAGTTACAAAACTTTTTGCCACTGCAACAAATCCTTTGTAAATTTAACTGTTAGGTTTTTAAAAACAGATCGCAGATTTTTCGAAACTTTTTATTAACATTCATTAATCAATAGAAACAGTAGGAAGTTCATAATATCGACTATTTTGGTATCATCCTCAAAGATAATGAGCGTTAGCTTCTGCCTTGTAACGTTAATGAAACAAAGTTGATTCATCGTCGGTTTAGGAAGCTAGAGGCTTAAATTTAATGGTTCTAAGATGTTTTTGTATCTACACGATAGGAGCAATGTCATGTTTGAAATGTATTCTCAAAGAAATAAATACAAAATTAATTATTACTTTTTTTTAATATTTTAACACATTTTGTTGAATCTAATATATCTAATATTTATTTTTGACCAATTTTTAGCATCTGATTACAAAAATGACTTTAGCTTTAGGTGTATTAGGACAATTTTTAACGCTGGAGGATAACATTATTTTTTAAATCAATACAAAGGAAACTAAAGGAAAAGGAAAATATTGCCAGTATACAGAAAATGCCCCTGTAATGAATGCCAGAAATAAATTTCATTATTTACTATCTGCCAAAAGGAAAAACGTTCCCGTGCGAGTGCGAGCGAGATAGTTAAATTCATATCTGTGAGTTGAAAAGAGAGCGCAAATGGACATGCAATGGACATGCAATGGACATGCAATGGATATACAAGTGTAAATATAAAAAATTCGGGGGATAATTTATTTTTTACATTAGAAAAAGGTGTTTATGTACAATATGAATAATAATCATTTTTCATTCATCTATGTCGTTGTATTCATCTTCATCTATCATAGTAACCTTCGGTGTTACTTACAGAATACCTCTATCACAGGGACAGATAATTTTACCGCAATATACAATTTCTATAGGTTTAACTGAGTCCTTAGCCGACCAGCGAAGACTACGCATTGAAAATGTCACGTCAGATCTTGGCGAAACGTCTGCATAAATCCAATCGGATTTTAACTAACAAACGGATGCAATCCCAGATCAATATTTCATCACATTTCACCATTCGTGAATCACTACGCTTAAACATTTATAGCGTTCTGTCAATAATTAGGAGGGACGAAAAATTTTTATACACTTAGTATACTTTTAGAAATAATCTGCATAAATTTCATGACTGATACTTTAACTAAAATAATTCTTTTTTTCTATCCTCTTTAAATTTAAGGATAATTTATCGCGGCCATTGGGGGCTGCCAGAAGTGGCTTCTATTGTCGAGCAGATATTAAACATTGAGTCAGTAATTTTTCAAGACTTTTGAAATGACAACCTAAAATTGGTCACTGGCTCTTCCTCTAAATGTGCCTTTTTATTAAAATGCTAAATAAATTTCACACAGACGAATTTTTTGCTTAAACCATTCTGTCTAACTTATCCATAGGAGTAGAAGATATGTAGATATATTTGGTAGATACAATCTTTTACAAACTTTCAAACATATCAGAACATTTAACCAAAACCAAACGTTAATTTTGTAATCAAATAATTGTCAATTGTTGAAAGTTTAAGCACAAGTACTGTTTCAGTACTGTTAATAAATAACCATATTGTATAGACTGCTCGAAAAATATGGCATGTGCACAAAAAGTTTTTAACTATAAATATGCTTATTAATGCTACATTGTTTTTGTAGTAAAATAAACTCCTGCACAAAATTACCGCAACAACATGAAATAAATCAAAAAATTAATTCATCTTTTTTAAAATTTATTAAGTCTTTAAATAGTAGGCTATGCATAATTTGCTTTGCTGCTAATGACAGCTATCGTTTTCATTTACAGTTTTATAAATTTTTTTAAAAGTTCCATTTTTAAAATTATTATGTTTTTTCAATACAAGGTATAGTCGAAAAACTCTTGGCTAAAAGTCCAAAGGTCTATTGTGCTTTTATAGACTTGGAAAAGGCCTATGACAGAGTGAATTGTGGTTGACATTGTCAAATGTATGGGGTGAGCGGTAGTTTAATACAAGCACTGAAATCACTTTACGAGGATTCCACTGCTTGTGTCAGGATAAACAGAGCTTGCACGGACTGGTTTAACATCAAAAAAGGTGTAAGACAGGGATGTGTGGCTTCGCCATGGCTGTTTATCTTATACATAGAAGATTGTTTAAAAGATTTGAAAAAGAGTGCGTATGGATTGAAAATGAATGATTTGTTCGTCAAATGCCTTCTTTACGCCGATGATCAATTCATATTAGCGACATCCGAAAAGGAGTTGCTAGCGATGGTTAATGTTATGCATAATGCCCTGAAAATTAAAGAGATGAAAATAAATATAAGCAAAACGAAAGTATGACAAACTATGAAGTTTCGATTGAGGGAGAAAGAGTGGAACGATATGGTATTTTACTATATTTGAAAAAATTCTTCATAATGTTGTTTTTCCTGATAAAAAGTCACAAAAAAATATTTATTTTGGCAAAATAAACACGCAAACTTGCCATAAAATTAAATTAAATTTTAAACCTTTTTTATTCCTGTGAAAACGCTGTCAGCCATTTTGGTGACGTAATATTGGTAAAAACAACATTTTTGTATGTACGACCGGCACTTATTCAACGTTAACAGCTATATGCAACCATCAATAAATAAATTTGTGACAGATTCGTACTATCTGCTTTTACAAAACCGGTTTGCATTTTAATAAATAAATAGATACAAATGAAATGTACTGATGAAAGAAACAATTATTACTCCTTAAAGTTAAACTTGATAGATATGTTTCCAGCTGCTTACACTGAACTGACAGTTTTTGACTATATGACGTCACACCATGGCGGCTCGTGTTTAAAGTCACGTGATACACAGATTAAAAATTACGACTTTAATTTCAATATAATAAAACAATAATGTGCTTTTATGACTTAAAATCAGAAGATTAAAGTATATTTCCACATAAATTTCATAATTTATTTTTCACCAACGAAAGTACCCTATTACCGTTCATTTATTTTAAATATTTGGTGTAAATAAGTTATTTTAAACAACTGTGGAATAAAGTTACAACATAAAGCTCGAAATAAAACTGACAAATTGTTATTACTTTAAGATGATCTAGAAATTGTAAAGAATTTAATAGTTATTTTTGTACCTAGGACGAAAAAATGTATATTATTATCAAGTCTGCAAATAAAAAGCAGAATATCATAATAGATAAAATTAAACGCAGAATAGAGACAGTTTTTGGCCCAGGTGCATATTACATTTTTTCCTCGACCTCTACACACCTTTATGAAAGTAATGAATGTGTTGTATTGTTTTTCGTATAAAATTCGTGATTTCTGGGAGATTATATCCAACGTGGCCGTAGTTGCTAATTCCCACAGCACCGGATGAGTTTTACTGGTATCCATATTGCTATCACTATCCATTTTTAATTATTATGAACACTAATGTACAATACACCAGCCTTTATTTGCTTCGTCGACCTTACTAGGGCATTTAAAAAGTCCGCCTGGAAGACGTCATAAAAATCCTAAAGGAAAAAGAAGTTTCTGCCAACATAGTAACAACTGTATACAACCTCAACACTACTGACAGAACGCAAATCAAAGCTGGAGAGAATATTTCATCTAGCATACCCATTCCAGGAGGATTGGACGGGAAGGTAGCCTTAGTATATTTTTATTCAACCTCTTAAAAGACAAAATCATAGAAGAAATACAATCCATGAATTCAAGATACAGAATGAACAATAGAGCTATCAGCATGGTCTGCTACGCCGACGACGCTGCGATATTCGCAGAAAGTGAGAATGACCTACAGAGACAGTTATTCAAGTTCTACCAAATCATTTCGCAACTAAAAATGGATATATCCATAGGTAAAACGAAAACCATGACCATCGCTAGGGAGCGAATGAGATGCAAGCTGGTATTAGATAATTTTTTTTTTATGAAAATAAGCGCAAAAAGGGTAGACCTATCGTGTGGGCCACGGACGGAATTCCATTCCGTAGCAGCCCTGTAAAAGAAGGATTTTTGATGAAGATTGGTCCTTGTAGTGTCAATCTTGAGAGTAAATGGGTGAGACTGATCAGCGTGCCGAGTTCTTCGGCCGAATGTGACCAATGGTGGTACAAGAGTTTTTATTTCTCTGGAGCATCTGCCATAAAAATATCTGTAGAGCAATGACTGGTCTGCAACTCTTCTTCTATGTTCTAGAGGGTGAAGGGTATCTGTAAGAATTGAGCTGTTTATCAAACGAATGGCACTTTTCTGAATGGAATCTAGAAGACGAAGAGAATGCCTTGGTGCTGAATCCCAAATGTGCGAGCAATACTCCAGTAGAAATCGGATTTGAGCCTTGTACGTCGTCAACAGTTGATCAGGAGTAAAAAACTTTCTGGCTTTCCACAGAAAACCTAGCCTCTGGCTTGCCGACTTTGCGATGTTAGCAACATGGTCATGCCAAGACATATTATTGGACACCGTGACTCCAAAAATCGAGATGGAGGGACTTGGTTCAAGGGTATCAATTCAAAAGTTCTAAATTCTAAAGTTGCTTTTTGGGGAATTATCAGCAACCGCAGTTGGAACATGTATTTTTGTTGGACTTTTCATGATTTGGTTTAATGGTTTGATTTAAAAGAAAAATATAAAGAAAGAAAAAAAAAGGACAAAAGTAAGAGGAAGAAAAAAATAAAAAAAAAATAAAAAGGGGAGCAGATATGTGGACTAGCTTCTAAAGAAATTTCTGCATCCAGGACGGTCAGTTGACCTCGATGGACTGTGGCCTCGGCAATGCCCCCCGAATACTCGAGCTCGGATCCCCTCCAGTCACGAACTGGCAGAACAGGAGTATCGGGATTATACACCAATTGATGTGGCAGCCTCTCAGAGCGTTACCAATGGGTTGGGGCCACTGTACTACTTGGCGGCCAGCCTGCGGAACTGTTTCAATGCTGTACCCTCAGCCCTAGAGAGACCTGACTGATGCCTGGATGCTTCCATTCGAATATAAACCAGAACACATTTCACCCGAGCGACCGGAAACTCTGACCAAGTGCCGAAACATGACTAGTCATTTCACGGCACCTATAATCAGAGCGGTGGTGTTTCACCATAATAAACCCATAGAGCAGGTCATGCAATTTAGATACCTGGACATAGATATGTCCAGCGCTCACGACCCGGTAAAGGACCTGAAAAACCAAATTAACAAATCAGCCATAATATCAGGATGTCTAAGGGAAACTGTATGGACTAATCTTTTTATGCGAAAGAAGAGTAAAATCAAAATATATAAGACATGCGTCAGGCCAATAATGACATATGGTATAGAAGCGAGAGAGGATACTAACAAGACCAAAAGGATGCTACGAGTCGCCGAAATGTCAGTACTAAGAGCAATAGCCGGAAAACAAGATGAGATCACGTAAGAAGCACTGAAATTTGAGCACAATGCGACGTACAGGATGTGGTGAGATGGGGAAGGCAGAGGAGAAGAGAATGATATAACCACGTGAAGAGGATGACCGACGATAGACTACCACGCATTGTACTAGAGGGAAAACCAGCAGGGACCCGTCCACCCGGAAGACCACCAAAGAGATGAAGAGACAGCTGGCAGTCCACATCTCAGGAAATATTACAGAAGCAAGTCCGAAATCAACAGATCATCTGGATCTCTAACAAGTAGAAGAAGAATAAGAAGACTAATATTCACACAAAGGTCTTATTCACACCTAAAATCTAGCGGATTTCGCAAGTAATTAATTTGAAAACAGCAAAAGACAGTTATTGTCACATGTTTTTATTAAATCGTGGATTTACGAAAATGACCCAATCGCCGCTCTTGCACCGTGCCGTATCACAGCGACTATAGCGGACGAAAAATACTTGCCATTAAAAATAGTCAATTTTTCGTCCAGAAATAGGTACGTAAAATGTCATTTTTTGTAGAGCTCGAAGAAAAAGTTATGTTTTTAATTGATTTAAATATGAACCTGCTTCAGTTGTCACGTGCCTATTTTTTCCCATCTACCGTTTCATTATCAAGTACGTCCCTGATAGTCTGGTGTTCATAAATAGGGTTGCATACCATACTGTGTTGTAACTCAAATATATCATTCGTTGTAGATAGTGTTGCATACCTTGTAGGGGTAGGATTCGATAGTTTGGTTTGCAATTTCTGTGTGGATGGGACTGGATATCCACACGGACGAGGCGATTGTGGAGCACGGACTTGAGAAGATTGTGGGTTGACGTTTATTCCGCGCCATTTTTTCTTGATTTCCGGCCTAGGAGCGGGAGTCGTGTGTTGAGAGTCTTCGAAGTGAGGTGTTGGTGAAAATCGTTGGGGACGGGGTGTTATTAGCACGTGTGCAGAACCTCTTTGGGATTTCTTTCATATCCGGCTGTATTTGGGCCATCTTAATAGGCTTTTGAAGAAAAACCATTTAATTTTTAACTTGACCATTCTATCTTTCCTACGTTGTTGATATTTTGGATTTCTGGTGTCAAGTTAAATATCCGCAAGCGGGATCTATTTGAGGGAAGCCATTGTTAATTAGCCGGTGCCGCCCCATAATCTAACCAGTCCCAGGAGTAGGCCCCAGGAGTAGGCCACAGGAGTACATGAGAATTCTTATACCCAAAGGTTATCAGTGATTTATTTTTAAATATATAACGCCGTGTCATATTTCGACACCACGAGTAAGTTTTGTTTTAGTTTATAAATATAGTACTTTGTAAATTCGTATACCCAAAGGTTATAAGTGATTTATTTTTAAATATATAACGCAGTGACTCATTCTGACACCACGATTACGTATATTTTCTTCCTACTTATTTGTAAATATCCTACAATCTTGATATTTTAAAGGACAACCATTGTAAAAATATTTTTAAATAAACTCGATTGTTTTGGCAGCGAAAATCTTTATGTAAACGGTTAACTAGTGAATTATCAGCCTTTATGTAAATGTTTGAATTAGTGTTATTAATGAGTTAATTTATATATGTTTTACCTTTTTTTTCTTTGCCTTTATGTAAATGTTTGAATTAGTGTTATTAATGAGTTAATTTATATATGTCTTACCTTTTTTTCTGTAACTTGGTAAAGTCTGTTACTCTTACTTCTGTTCTGGTTATTTTATAAAGTTGTAAATTTTAAATTTTTGGTTTGTTTTAGCAAGAAAATTTTACCATAGCTGTTAATTTTGACTATATTTGTTATGATGTTGCTATTGAGCTGTGTACCTTAATTATTTATTGTGTGAGTAAAGTATCCAACATATTTTTGCTATAATTTTATTTATTTGGTTCACCATAATCATAGTTGTTTATCTTGTGGCTCTGCTAGGGCCTATAAGATCTAGGGGTTTCCGGCTTATACCGTCTAAGTCGGTGGCGCGGCTCACTTTTATATTTTTTCTCCTCTACGGCTGAGCTCGGGCATAATTTGCCAGTAGAGAAACCGCTAGCAGAGTACTCTTTAGAAAACGAAAAAGACGTGGCACAGTTTCGAACAAAAAAAGTTTTTTAATAATATAAAAGTAATTGCATTGGATTTTGCTTTGTATTTACTTCATCTGAAGTAAAGCATTTTCGTCACAGTTTTATTTGTGGTAATAATAATGCATAAAATCGACTTCAAAACAAATCTTCAAGGAGTTGCCATCGGTAACCATTAAATTTCCTTCTCAGAATGCAAAACCATGACCTCAGTTAACGCAATGTCGCATCTAATAAGACCATTTGTATGTATAAAATAGTGACTGCAGAGTGGAGTGTACCGATTTGTACCGGAAAACTGGATTTAACATGTATGAAACGTGGCACTCTGAGATGGCAATTCGAAACAACGTTAACTCTACGAACGACACATACGTGTTTAAATTAACGAATTTTAGTATGTTTGTTGATGAACATTAACAAGATTATTAGAAACTGACATAACTATTATGTTTGTTTCTGCAGCAGTTTCAGATAGTTTGTGGATAGTTAGCAAACTACTGTGAATGCAGTTGTGTACTAATTGCAAATGGTTTGTAAACTAACTGCTGATGCTCCCAAAAAAAAGACATAAATCTTTTAGTCTGTTTTATGTAAACTTAATACAAATAGTTTAAACCGCCCAAGATGACATGTTTTCTATAATGGAATACAGAAGATGTTTTTAAAGCATTTGAATTTGGCGCCCAAACCTGTAAATTATTTTTCACGCCGCCAAAGAAATTGTCATTATTTTTTTATTATTTACTATTATAATTTATCTTATTTGTTTTGAAAGCAATTCGGATTTTAAAATTAAACCCCTTTCTGGGCTACTACTATCCAAGTACACGTGTACGATGCGCGAAATAGGTCCTTCAAGATCCACGTGTAAAATTCATTAATAGATCGATCCTAGTGGTGGCAATTAAATTTTGTTGGATGGGTTGAGTACCTACAAAGTCTTCTTTTTCTTCTTTAATGTAAGCAATTTGCTTGTTTTTTTTTCGTTTCCTCTGCCGTTCAATTGTTAGAAAGGCTGTCGCTCCATCTCTTGCGCGGTTTTCCAACGCTTCGGCGCCCTAATGGCGACTTGTCTCTAGTTATTTTGACCATTCTGTCGTCATTTATCCGTCTATGTGTTCGATCCTCTCTCTTTTTCTTTCCAGTATCCATTCATTTACATTGTCTATTTTACATGTTCTTCTAATGTCCTCGCTTCTCTCCTTGACGAAAAGTGTTTTACCAGTAATCCTGCGCACTATTTTCATTTTTCATTTCGGTGGTTTCTAATATTCTCTTTGTGTTCGATGTATCTGGTCTAGTTTCCGCTGTGTTTGTTAATATAGGTCGGACGACCGCCTTGTAGACTCAGGATTTGGTCTCGATTCCGATATATTTGTTTCGGAAGATTGTATCGTTCAGGTAAGCTAAGGTTCGCGCTGCTTTTACCGCTTGGTTTCTTACTTCCGCCTCGATGTCACCATATCCTGATATTTCTATGCCTAGGTATTTAAATTTCATCTCCTGTTGTATAATTTTATCATCCACAACCAGTTTGCATCTGATAAGTCTTTTTGAGGTGGTGATATCTTCAATTTTGGACTTTTTGCCGTTGTGGTAAATTTGAATAGTAATCTCTTTTTCTGCAATCAAAACAGCGTTATCGGCGTAGCATAGGATTTTGACGTCTATGTTCCCCATTTTATACCATTTCAGGTTACGAGTGCTTTTTATTATTTCGTCCAAAACGATGTTGAACAATAAGGGGCTAAGGAAATTTCCTTGTCGAATACCACTATTTACAGGAATTTCTTCGGTAGTTGTGCCATTTATTTTGGCTTGTTTTTTGTTTCCTGGTAAATATTTTCGATGTTTTTTATGATGTTTTATGGGATTTTCCTGTTGTATAAAAGGTATACCACGTCCTCCAATTGTATTCGGTCAAACGCCTTTTCCAGGTCTATAAAACACATGAAGGCTGGTTTGTTATACTCGATGGATTTTTCAGTTATTTGTCGCAGGACAAATACCGCATCTGTACAAGATCTTCCTGATCTGAATCCTTGTTGTTCATCGTCCAATGTGGTGAGCTCATTTATTTTATTTTTTATAATCTTTGTTATTAGCTTTAAGGTTGTAATTAGTAGGTTTATGCCTCGGTAGTTTACGGGTATATTTTTGTCTCCTTTTTTAAACAGTAAGATTATGGTACTTGGGCACCATTTGTCCGGAATTTTTTAATGTAAAAGGATTTTGCGAATAATGGCTGTCAGCTGCTGTTTTAGGCTTTTCGCGCCGTATTTAAGAAGTTTATTTGGAATACCGTCACAAAGTCATAATGGTTAATTAATTTTCGTCGAAGTAATAAAGTTTCGTTGAAGTAACAGGGAGAACATCAAGGTTCTTTTAATTTATTTCACTCGTTATCAATATTTCCTTAACATGTTACCCGTTTCGGCGAGCATCAGGATGTAAGGCAAAGAGACGACAAAGTTTAGCTCTTTTTTCACTTATCTGATTTGTACGAAGTTCGTTCTTGATAAATAACTTTGTTAAACAATAAATTGATACATCCTGCTATTATCGAACTATTGGTCTTAAGAATTATAAAGTAGTAATTTCTGGTAGTAGTAGTACTTCTGGTACCATAGCTAGTGTGCCAGTGTCGAAAAACAAACCAACCGATTTGTAAGCGAACCCAGCAAATAAAATATTTGTTATTGGATAATCGGTTTAAAAAATTTCTGTCTTGCCGACAACCTTGCAAAACAGGGGGCAGAATCTGCGTTCACTGGATCGGAACCTGTATTTGGAGTCATTACAAATGCTGCCAAAACAATTATTTCGGGCTGGGTGGAGAGGAAAATACTCACGTACTGGTCCGATATACCAGGGTTGACTCACTCGAAGGAGTTTTTACCTAAACCCTCGAGAAACACAACTAAGCAGATCCTAGAATGAAGCAGAAATGACCTGCGAATTCTAACGGGACTGCTTACAGGACACTGTCGTCTAAGATACCACCTTAAAAGGATAGGTCTGAATTAACAAACGGACTGTCGGTTTTGCTGCGTGAAAGACGAAACTGCTGAACATATACTATATTCATGCTCCAGCTTGGGAAGAATAAGGTTTAACTTATTTGGTTACACCAACCTAGAACGATTTAAAAAAAATCTCATTTATACAACCCTAAACTCAATCTGCTCACTCCTCAGGTGTAGTCACTCGGGTAAGGTTAAAGTTTTTTTGACTTGACGCCGAGGTCTCAATCTGCCTACTCCCCAGGTCTTGGCACTGGTTTCCTCCAAGTTCTCAATCTGCCTACTCCTTTGAGAGAACTTAGGATTCAAAGATGGGTGTGCAGTATAAGAAGTGGTAGAAGTGGTGTTGGGGGCGTGGTTTGGTTTGGAGAGGATGCGGGAAAGTATAGGTTTTCACGTATTGTAAAGACCAAACATAGCGTTCCCAAAAAAACCCTTACCCTCATCCACCATTGTATGAACAGCACATACTTTTTCTTCCAAGGCACATATTACAAACAAGTAAAAGGTGCTACAATGGGATCTCTTTTTTCCCCATTTCTTGCAAACCTTTACATGGAGGACTTCGAGACTAGGTCCATAGAGTCATTTGACCACAAGCCCACTTGCTGGTTCAGGTACGTTGACGAAATATTCGTCATTTGGCCTTATGGCTCCGAGACTCTCCATGAATTTATTGACCATCTTAACAACATTTACACCAACAATGGAAACCGAAACGGATAATTCTCTTCCTTTCCCAAATGTCCTAATAACAAAATCCAAAAACTCCTTCGCCCACACGGTATCTAGAAAACCAACCCATACCAACCGGTACCTACATGCCAACTTCCATCATCACCCAGCTCAAACCAACTTCATTCTTAACCTTCTTATCCATAGATATATTTAACTAACGGACCGCCACAATAGACCTCAAAAATTAATTTAACTAAAAACCGCAATTAATGGATCTATACACCATTAAAAAGCCCGTTTTCAAAATCTCCAGGATCCAACAAAAATCCAACCTCATAAAGCCTTCTTTTCCTTTATTAAAGATGTCACTGAGAAAACTTTACAGGCTAGAGTCATTCGTGAGGAACTTAAGATCAAGAAATGCCCAAACTGCCTCAACAAACGCGATGATGGACGCAGGCTTCCCAATACGTGAAAACCTATACTTTCCCGCATCCTCTACAAACCAACCCACGCCTCCAACCCCACTCCTACCACTACTTATACTGCACACCCATTTTTGAATCCTTAGTTCTCTCGAAGGAAAAATCAGATTGAGACCTAAGAGAGAACCAGTGCCAAAACCTGGGGAGTAGGCAAATTAAGACCCCGGTGTCAAGTCACAAATTCCCAAACTTTACCCGAGTGACTACACCTTAGGAGTAGGCAGATTAAGACCTTAGTGTAAATATTACTTTCCATTCCCAATTTACTTAACCTTTTGAAAATTGCTTCAAAATCGAAGCCAAAATTTGTTGATTTTGATATATACAACCTATACCGGTGGTATAGGTGGTATCTGCGAGCAGATAAATTTAATAGCCCTTTTTTTTACTTAACAAGCACCTGTATATCTTGCTTTCTGTGATGGGGTAGTAAACACGATTATATATTAGAAGTTAATCAATGCCTGTCGCAGGCATATAGTCAAAAGAGTATTTTGTTTTCTAATATATGATCGACCAACATATACCTATTTTAACAATAGGTACATACAGCAGTTACAAATCTCACACCCATTTACGCTGTCGAAACAATAAAATAATTTTTATAGTTTACTGCAATAGTATTACAGTTTTCTATAATTTTTGCACATTATAGTATTTTCCGTTTTTGGAAGTTAATTACCGGGTGGTGCTTGTTAAAAAGTACAGATCTCGTGACTAGCGCTTTTTGCGTGGTTTTTCATATGTACTTGCTAGGAGTCGGAGCTGTGAATGTGTCTGTTTGAGGAAACCTACCCTATGCTGACGAGGGAAAATTCACCCTAAAGCCGGTTCATAGGTGGTATCTTTGAACAGATTAATTTAAAAGCCCTTTCTCTTACTTAACAAGCACCTGCATATCTTGCTTTCTGTGATGGGGTAGTACATACGTACATACATAAAGTTACGCCTTTTTCAAATAGGGGTAGGCAGAGACCACTTTCTTCCACTTGCTACGGTTCTTACACAAATCTTGTGCTTCCTCTACTTTCATCAGTATTCTTGACCTCAAAACAATGTTGATCTGATTAAGATATGTTCTCCGAGGTCGACCTCTACTGACTTGTCCATTCACACTCGCTTTATAAATTTGTTTCGTTAATCTTCCTTTATCCATCCTTTCAAAGTGTCCAAACCATCTAAGCATTCCTTTATTTATCTTTGTAACCACATCTTCTTTTACACCACAGCGTTCTCTTATCTCACTATTCTTTACCTTATCCAACCGAGTCACTCCGGCTTTACTTCTCAGACTACTCATGGGGTAGTATACACGATTATATACGAGGGCAGTTTGATAAGTCAGTGACTTTTTAAATTTCCCGCGCAGTTACTCCAAATGCAACAGTGCTGCCGTCAACTATAATCTATCAGTGGGCAACTTTTTAATTTTAAGCAAGCTACGTCGTGCATGCGGTGTTTGATAGCCGTTCAAAGCAGACAACCTCGTGAATTTTTACGAAAATGGAAAAAAGTGAATTTCGTGTGCTGATTAAGCATTACTTTTTACGTAAAAAATCCATCACTGAAACTAAGGAAAGACTTGATAAATAACTACGGGAACTTGGCACCATCAATTTCAATGGTTAAAAAGTGGTTTACAGAGTTCCGTTGCGGTCGCGTACCAGCACTAGTGACGTCGAACGTCCAGGTCGTCCAAAAGAAGTGATCACGCCGGAAATCGTCGATAAAATTCATGAAATGATATTAGATAATCGGAGAATGAAAGTGCGTGAGTTGGCTCATGCTGTAGGTATCTCAACTGAACGGGTACATCATATTTTACACGAATATTTGGACATGAAAAAACTCTCTGCGAGATGGGTGCCGCGATTGCTCACACTCTACCATAAGCGCAATCGTGCGACCACTTCAAAAGAGTGTTTAGCGATGTTCAGCCGTAATCCGGACGAATTTTTTCGCCGTTTTGTTACTGTGGATGAAACATGGATCCATCACAACACGCCAGAGACCAAGGAACAATCGAAACAGTGGTTGCTCGGGGTGAACCTGGACCAAAGAAGGCGAAACAGAGTCTGTCAGCCAACAAGGTCATGGCCAAAGTTTTTTGGGATATACGCGGTATCATTCACATCGATTACCTCAAGAAAGGTAAAACGATCACCGGCGAATATTATTCAAAGCTTTTGAACAGATTCGACGTTGATTTGAAGCAAAAACGGCCGCATTTGGCGAAGAAGAAAGTGCTGTTCCATCAAGACAATGCACGTATGCACACTTGTCTAGTCACGATGGCAAAATCCACGAATTGGGATACGAACTGCTACCCCATCCAGCATATTCTCCAGATTTAGCCCCCTGCGACTATTTTCTGTTTCCAAACCTAAAGAAATGGCTGGGTGGTAAGAGATTTTATATTTCTTAACTTTATTTGTAAATTTACCAGTGTAGGACATAATTATATGGGTACCTTTTCATTTTTTTAATTTTAGTTCTTAAATAAACAGAAGAAACAGCTTAATTGAATTGTTTTCGTGTTAAAATTGTACCTATTATATTTGAGTTATACCCGTTATTGACACTTATTTGTTTAATAATATTTAATTCTTCATTAAAATTTTGTTTAAACATTGGCGTATTTATTAGTCTATGGACAAAACTGTTGTAAGCTGCGAGCTTATGTTGTAATGGGTGAGTAGAATTTGAATCAATGGTAATATCTGTATGAGAGTTATTTTGTTTAAGTTATTTTTTAATTTAAAATATTGTTAATAATTAATAATTAAATTTAATTAGGGTTATTTGTTCAGCGAGTAACCGTGTATTTAAATATGTTATTTTATTAAAAAAAAACAGCAACAAGCCTGTAAGTGGAGTGCATGAAATATATCTTCGTTTCGTATTAACAAAATTTAATATCACGCCGGAGAATAATTGCTAAAATTGATGGATGACAACGTTTCTCCATGAAATTGAGACAAGACAAATGTTCTCTATTATTTACTCTTGCGTGTACTCCAAAATAAAATAAACTGTGATTTATCAAATCGGTGTAAATTATAAGAGTTTCATTGGTAAATCTCCGATGGCAATAATTAATGACGATGCTCTTAGATATTATAAGTTATTATAAATCCAAAAATAAATTTTATTTTAAACTTAAAATTATAATTCAATCTTTTAAAAGATGGTGTTCCTTTTTATTTTTTAAATTTACTTTTAAAGGTTAATTACAACTAATCAAAGCATTATGGTTTTTCAAATGTACCAAATTTTATCGGTTCGCATTTAAAATTTTACTAAAACAAGCTTACTCAGGGCAAACTTGATGCCATGGTTCATCATCATTTTTTAGCCATTTAAAATTTTACTAAAATAAGCTTACTCAGGGCAAACTTGATGCAATGGTTCATCATCATTTTTCAGCCATTTGCGTCCGCTGTCGGACATAGGCCTCAAGTTTTTCCCAAGTTTCTCGGTCCTGTGCCGCTGCAATCCAGCTGCTGTTAATCTTTTTTAAATTATCTGTCCATCTGGTGGGTAGTCTTCCTGGGTTTCATTTGTCTGACCATGGCCTCCATTCCAGAAGTTTTTTCGTCCATCTCTGATCTGTTTTTCGTGCTACATGACCGGCCCACCTACATTTCGACCTTCAGATTTGTTCAATTATGTCTTCTACCTTTGTTCTTTTACGAATCTCCTTTTTTCTTACTTTGTCTTTGAGTAATATCCCCAGCATAGATCTTTCCATCTTTCTTTGTGTGACACTCAATTTCCTTGCTGAAGCCTTAGTGAGCGTTAGGGTTTCTGCCCCATATGTGAGAACCTGTAGGATACACGTGGTAAAATTCTTCCTTTTTAGACTTATAGGAGTTTTGTCCTTAAATATGTGTCTCAATTTGCCGTATGCTGCCCATTTGAGGTTTATGCGCCTTAAAAGTTCACAAATTTGGTTGTCCCTGCTGATTTTTAATTAGTGTCCCAGATAGATATACTTTTCTACATATTCTACTTGCGCTTCCTCTCCCAAGTGTGAGGTCTTTAATGCTTACTAAGCTGAGATCAGATAAGTCAACAAAGTTTAGTTGCCCTAGTATAGAAAGCCGTTTTCTGCTTAGGTCAGGGCAGTGGCAAAGAATATGTACCATTGTTTCCTCCTCTTTCTCATCGTGACAGCTTTTACAGAAGTCGTGTCGTAGCTCTGCGAATTCCATGCGCCGTGCATGGGTTCCACCTACCCAATGTCCTGTTATGGCCGTGATCGCATTTCCAATGGACTCCCTGGTTAGAGTTAAAACATCATTAGTTCGGCGTAGATCCAGTTTAGGCCAAATCTGGTTCGATAAACCCCTGTATGTGGGTTCATTTTGCCACCTCAAGTTGGCCTTTTGAACTACTTTGCTGTGCACAAAAATCAGGCAGTTTGTAATCGGTACTTCTTGATAAGGTGTGACAGATACAGCTGGGAGGGTGGTGCCCTTTCTTGCTTGTTCGTTTGCCTTACAGTTGCCTGGTATGTCACTGTGTCCGGGTACTCAGACAATGTAAACTCTCAACTTAGTTGCTATCTCATTAAGGGCGGCTCGGCATTGCACCGCAGTCCCAAATGTCAAGTAAACTGAGTTCAGTGATTTGTTAGTAGCTGTCGCAAAGAATGGATATTTTGCTGAACGTTTGTTCGTTGCGGAGTGTCCGGACAGCTGCCTCGGTAATGGCTGTCATTTTGACTTGATACACACTGCAGTAATCAGGCAAGCGAAACGACAGGCTAAGTAAGGGGCTTTCTGAGAAGACACCGCAACCTACTCTCCTCTTTAGTTTAGAGCCAACCACATAACATACTGCGCCCTGAGGTTTAGCTAGATTCCCGGCCCAATCATCTCTGAATGGGATTTCCAGGGATAGGTCGCCTTCGAACTTAGGGGTAGGTTTAGTATAGTCAGTGTTTTTTGTGCACTGGTCGTATTCTCTTGGGATTATAGAGTGACCATAGTGCGTTTCGGTCCATGGGGATACAGAATTAAGTCTGAGAGCCGCACTGCAATGGTACTAATTATAATAGTGACGAATAAAACTGATGAAAAGATATAGAATATGCGAGCAGAATTTAGGAGAAGAAGGGGATGCGTAGATCAATTCCTTTTTTTTACGAAGCATAGTTGAAAAATTTTTGGCTGAAAGTCTATAAGTCCACTTCTCTGTTGTAGACTTGGAAAAGGCCTATGGCAGAATAGTAAGGAATGAATAGTGGTCGACATTGTCTACGTATGGGGTAAGCGGTAGTTTGATACGAGCGCTGAAATCACTTGACAAGGATTCCATAGCTTGTGTCAGAATAAACGGAGCTTACACAGACTAATTTAACTTAAAAAAAAGTGCGGAAATGAGTAGTCTGAGTATATTTGGAGTGACTCTAAATAATAAAGTGAGAAAAAGTGTAATAAGAAAACGTTGATGTGTAAAAGAAAAGGTAATTATAACAATATACAATAACAATATAACAAGGGAATGCTTACATGGTTTAAATACGTAGAGAGGATGAGTAAAAAAAGATAACAAAATATATTTACAAGACAAATGTGAATGAACCTTATTGAAATACTACTTATGAAATAATATATAGAGATTAAATACATAATTTTTTTATTTTACCTGAAAAAATGCAAAATTTTCTAAACTACATATTTTACCTGTTCAAAATTTTGACCTTGTTGTTTTAGGCAATTTTGGCTCGACGATACAAGATTTACGAGACGTTACATTTCTTGGTACTCCAGCAGCAGCATTAAGTGCTTTAATTTTATTATTCACTTAAATATTGGCAGAAAATATATCCTCTTGCGGCATATGCGAAGAGCAACAAGGCTTCAGAAAAAACAGTTTAACCGTAGATGACATCTTTGCTATCGGGCAAATCGCTGAAAAGGCTATAGAATACAACAAAACAGCATATATGTGTTTTATAGATCTTACGAAAGCATTTGACGGCGTAAGACTCACTGATGTTGTGAAACTTCTGAAAAAGAAAAACGTGCACTCGGATATTTCAAGCATTGTTGCGGAGTTAAACACTAACAACTGGACCCAAATACAAGTAGAAGGCAGAAAGACACGCAGACCACCCATGTAAACTGGAATAAGACAAGGCGACAGCCTAAGCCCCATCCTCTTTTACTTGATTATGGACAATCTTATAACGAAAGTAAAAAAGGTTTAAAAGGGATACTTACTGGGGGAAAAAGAACTAAAAGTAATTTGCTACGCGGACGATGCCGTGCTGGTCTCAGAAGATGAAGACAACGTACAAAGAATGCTATATCAGTTCGAAAAGACAGCTGCCAAATACAACATGGAGATATCGATAGCAAAATCAAAAGTGCTAACCATTTCAAAAAAGCCCAGAAGATGTAAATTGGTTATATACAATAAACCAGTAAAACAGGTTATGAGTTTCAAATATCTCGGCGTCAACATTACTAGCAGCAGACACCTCCAAGAAGAAGTAAAGGCTCAAACAACCAAAGCAGCTTTAATATTAGGATTCCTTAAAGATATAATATAGCAAAACAAGCACATGTCCATTGAAAGCAAAGTCCGCATATATAAGACCTGTGTGAGACCTGTTATGACCTTCGCTGTAGAAACAAGAGCCGAAAACTCCACAACAAAAAGGATTATCCGTACAGCAGAGATGAGGTCTCTAAGATGCAAGATCGATCCTTACATGTGGCAATTGACGGTATTTTTTCTGATGCGTTTAAAACCAATGCCGGGGTCCCCCAGGGTTCCATCCTATCCCCACCTTATTTCTTTTAAACATTAACGAACTCTTGAAAACCACCACGAACCCCATTTACAGTTCCGCAGACGATATCACACTTGTCTCAACTTTCACATCCTATCGATCACTTTCGAAATCAAATAGACTCAGGCAGGAACAGGTCGATTCCATCAATAAAGATCTTAAAGCAATCGTCGAGTGAAGAACCAACAATCTTGTTCAGTTCAACTCCCAAAAAACACAAAGTGCCACGTTTTCCAAGAAAGTGAATTTCTCAAATCATCATCATCAAAATTTCCGGAAATACCCTTGAACCAAGTCCCTCCATCTCGATTTTGGGAGTCACGGTGTCCAATAATATGTCTTGGCATGATCATGTTGCTAACATCGCAAAGTCGGCAAGCCAGAGGCTAGGTTTTCTGTGGAAATCCAGAAAGTTTTTTACTCCTGATCAACTGTTGACGACGTACAAGGCTCAAATCCGACCTCTACTGGAGTATTGCTCGCACATTTGGGGTTCAGCACCAAGGCATTCTCTTCGTCTTCTAGATTCCATTCAGAAAAGAGCCATTCGCTTGATAAACAGCTCAACTCTCACAGATACCCTTCACCCTCTAGAACATAGAAGAAGAGTTGCAGACCAGTCATTGCTCTACAGATATTTCCAATGGCAGATGCTCCAGAGAAATAAAAACTCTTGTACCACCATTGGCCACATTCGGCCGAAGAAGTGGGCACGCTGATCAGTCTCACACATTTACTCTCAAGCTTGACACTACAAGGACCAATCTTCATCAAGAATCCTTTTTTAACAGGGCTGCTACGGAATGGAATAAGCTTCCAAAAGTAGTTTTTCCAGAGAACTATGACCTGCAACTTTTTAAAAAGCGTGTCCACAATCATTTCCTTTTTATGATCCCTATCCCTTTTAATAGTCGCAGTGCATGCACATTTAATAACAGTCTTTCCAACTGTAACAACAAATACCTGCAGTTATACCGATTAATTATTCTGTTTTGTTAAATCGGTTCCCATCTAACCATAAGATTGAAGTACCTTTCACCAAATGTATTTGTTCTGGGAAAAAGCTTTAAGACTAAAAAATTTTAGGGATTTTAAGTAAAATTATTATTTTATTGTTTATTATTTATTTATTTTATATCATTATTTTTGCAAAAGCACGAAAATTACAAAATGTTAAAGTTAAATTAACTTTAATTAAAAAAAAAAAAACTAAATTGTACTCTTCTTCTTTTAGGGATGATTTCTCGGAAAGGGGTGGGCTGAGGAAATTTTGTTACAGAAAAGATTCATCATAATTTCATACGGATAATTACCTTCTGACTTTTTTTGCATGAGATTAGAGACACCTTGTCATCGCACATTTTTCAATTTGTCTAATGGAAAAAGCAATGCCTCTGTTTAGGGCTGTTTTAGTATCTTGGTCGTCCACTAGCCTCATTACTTGCCCTAATTCTCTGTGATCTCAATACTTAAATTATGAGTGGGTTGTTATATAGATCCAAAATCTTCTCATTTTTTTTCCAAATTATTTTTTACTCTATTTTCTTCATATATTTTGTGTAGGATCTTTTTTAAACTTCAAGTTTTATATCTGTGTTATTTAGGACCCATACTATACTTTTATAGAGTGTAACCAGTCTGATTACTGTTCGATACACCTGTTTTTTTTTTCTTGAGATTGCCCTAGATTTAAGAAATTTCATTAAGGACCCTGCATTTTTGTTTCTTTTGTTTATTCGTTTATTTATTTTTCTACTCTTTTAATTGTTACCGTTAAAGTTTCCGCCCAAGTAAATGAAGTCTCGTGTATTTTAAAATGTGTAAACATATTTAGTTATGAGACTATTTCTAAAAGCGTGGGGTGCTTTTTATGACATTTTTAAACTAACTCTACGTTTAGAAATAAAAGCACCGCACGCTTTCAGAACAGTTACATTAATTTTCTCGTCAGTAATTTTATTCTTATGTTAAGAAATATTTTTTACTTTTAAATTTGATTAACTCTAAAAGCGTGTTTTTTTTTTAAATTAAATTTTTAAAAAAAAAATTTAAATCTGGGCAAAACGTTTCGTATAATTTATTACTTTAATCATCACATTTAACTCTTAATCGTTTCTTATTTAAAAAACCTCGTACGATAATCGTAAATAAAGCGATACTTAACCGGTAAATAACATAAAGAGGGGGCTTTTTTTTAAATTTTAACGACTCCATCGTAACATGATTATTGCAGTTGCCGATTCTAGAACGTAAAAAACCGGAGAAACGTGCGAAAAATAATAAAAAAAACCGACAAGAAAGATTTATTTTTTCAGACAATCGAAGGATGGTTTTCTAATGGCTCGAAATGTTGTGCAATCTTCCGGGATTTATGATAAAAAAATATGAAAAACACATCGAGCAAAAACGCTCTTAAATTACGCAGACGGTTGTTTTATACAGCGGATGTTCGTGGCATAAAATCTTTTATTCAATAAATAAAATTTAACTAAAAAAATATGGTGTAACTGGGATTTACGCATACGCGAAAAAAAATCTTGTTTGGCAGTACAATATGGCTATTAATTTACAGTACGGGAACTTTTATTTACTTGTGCTTAAACTTTTAACAATTTACATACATATAGTCACGCCTATTTTCCGTAAGGGTAGGCAGAGACCATTTCCTTCCACGTCCGCTACGGTTCTAACACACATCTTTTGCTTCCTCTATTTTCATCAGTGCTTTCATACATGCTCGTCGGTTGTTGGTACTCTTGACCTGACCTTTCTTCAAAACAATGTTGATCTGATCGAGATATGTTCGCCGAGGTCGATCTATACTGACTTTTCCTATCTCTTTTGCCTTATAAATTTGTTTCGTCAATTTTCTTTATCCATCATTTTTACGTGTCCAAACCATCTAAGCATTTCTTTATCTACCTTTGTAACCATATCTTCTTTTACACCACAGCGTTCTCTTATCTCACTATTCTTTACTTTATTTAACCGTACCTCGTAATGATAAGACCTGATCCATACATCTCCTTTCTCTTCTAAATGCTGCTTGCACATCCCATATCATTTTTTCAGTTTCATTCGTTACTCTTTTAATCAATATTTTTGCATACAGTTTGCCGACTATGCTGACTTATAGTCCTGCTGCGAACCCTTTCCCTTGTAAAGCGGCACTATAACGGCCTTGCACCAGTCATCTGGTATGCTACCACTCCTCCAACAAAGGTTAAAAAGGCGATCCAGTAGACTAGCTACCACGTTTTGTCCAGCCTTCAGCATTTCAACTGTTATCCTGTCGTACCCAGCAACTTTACCCAATTTCATACTGTTCAACACTTCCATTATTTCTGTCGTAGTAATTTCACTTTTATTGCAACTTTCACTCATGTCTCCGAATGGGGCCTGTACTTGTGTATCCTCTTTCTCAAATAAATTTTCGAAGTATTCCTCTCCCTTTACCATACTACCATCTTGGTATCTCATTCTTTTCAATTGCGAGGTAGTATTTTTACCTCTGGCTGTTATTATGGACTTCCAGAAGAGTTAAGTACCAATAAAAATCACAAAAATCAATCAAATTATGAACTCATCACGTCTTAGTCAACGGAGATCTGTTGTAAAATTAAATTTGATAAGGACGACTCTTTAAAAGATATTGAAACAACTTAATGCGCCTGTTCATACTTTATTCAGACGACCTAACAATTGAAAATTGGTGATCATGCTGCAAGACGTGAATACTGCGCTTAATAATATGATACGCAATATAATCATTCCAGTTTCATCTGTACCAATTGCCACGTCTTTTTTTTTGTTCTCTAAAGAGTACTCTGCTAGTGGTCTCTCTACTGGCAAATTATGCCCGAGCTTAGCCGTAGAGGGTAGAAGAAAAAAATATAAAAGTGAGCCGCGCCACCGACTTAGACGGTACAAGTCGGAAACCCCTAGGTCTTGTAGGCACCAGCAGAGCCACACGATAAACAACAAACAATTATGGTGAACTAGATAAATAAAACTATATTTACAATTACTGCAATATATTAATTAAGTAAAAATGATGTTCTGATTTTTTACAATAAATTCTGTATTTTCGCAATATGGGTTAAATGTATTTAATACACTTTTCTTAAAATAATATTTAAATTAATTATAACAATCTTTCAGACATTAATAAAAAAAACCTAATGAGGTACAAAAGAGAATTAAAAAAAAAACAACAAAAAGAAAATGTTCACAATATTAAAAATTTCGAAAATAATTGGTTTTATATAGAATTCCTGATAGCAAAAGATTAACACAAAAAAGTACACAAAATAAATGGGCTTGCAACAAAAATAATAATTTGAAACCCTTACGATAACCACATAAATTATATTCAATAATGTATAAATTCAGATTCAACTTGGAGCCGGTACAAATTTAACGAAAAATAATTTGTTACTTTTAAACTATTGAAAACACTTAGATCAAGCACATAATAACTGATAAGTTGACAAAATTAAACTCGATACCACGTAACCAATTGAAAACTTCATTAAGACGCCACTGTTACATCGATGATCCAAGAACAGAAACACCAAGTAGTATTTTTAAAGATTTACACTGTTAAAACACTCGAGCTTATTTCAAAAATAATTCTTTTTACGATGGCTGTCCTTCAAAATAGCAATATTGTAGGATATTTACAAATAAGTATGAATAAACGTTTTTACTTGGACACAAAGAACTATTGAGAATATTACTTTAATCAACGTTCAGACTCGGCATATTATCCGATGCAATAAATAGTTTTCAACAGTGTACCATATTAATAAATTAAAATAAAACTTAATTGCGGTGTTAAAAATAAGTTACGTCGTTTAAATATTCTAAAATAAATCTCTTGTAACCTGTGGGTATACGATTTCTCTAATCATGTGACCGGATTGATTATGGAACTGCACCTGGTACTTCACGATGGCTTCACTTCATCAAATCCCACACGTGGTGATTTTAACTCGACCCCAATAACCAAAATATCCACCACAAAGGCACGACAGAATGGTCAAGTTAAAAATTAAATGCTTTTTCCTCAAAATTCAATGAAGATGACCCAAATACAGCCAGATATGAAGGAAATAAAACCGTAGAAGTTCTGCTCACGTGTTAATATCAAATCGTTCCAAAAACTCTCAACTGACACCAAGCGACTGATAACCACTCCTCACTCCCAGGCCGGATATCAGAAAATGACCCGGGACACTCGTCAGCCAACCTTTGCAAATCTAAGTTCCTAACTCATAATCGCGTTCGTCCGTGTTGATAGCCAGCCCATTCACACAGAAAAGCAAACCAAACAATAATATAGCTGAAAACACACGACAATCGAGGCCAACGATCAAGGCGAAATCTAATAACAGAGACTTCCACTCCAATTAACAGAATGTCACAGCCATTAATGATTAAATCCCTTCCCTGCTAGGTATGCAACACTATATACAACGAACCAAATACGGTATGCAAAACTAATTACGAACGCCAGACTATCATAATAATGAAACGGTAGATGGGAAAAAATAGGCACGTGACACAATTGGTACAGGGACGAATGTTATTTTTACTTGTCAAATCATGTTAATAGGTACAGCAATAGATTTTTAGGTTTTCTACGACCGGAAGAGGTGCAAAAAATACATGTTTAAAAGTTTTAGTACTATAAATAAATAGCAGTAATGTATTTCAATCGGCATAAAAAATAAAATTTATAATAAACACTCTAAAACGACTAATTGGACAACATAATCCAGCAATATTGGTGAATTGTCAGTAGTTTAAAGTCAATAGCAGAACAAAGTATACATACATACATTTAGTCACGCCTACTTCCCGTAGGGGTAGGCAGAGACCACTTTTTTACACTTGCTACGGTTCTTAAACACGTCTTCCGCTTCTTCCAATTTTATCAGCGCTTTTATACATACTCGTCGGTTACTGGTACTCTTGACCTGCCCTTTCTTTAAAACAACTTCGATCTTATCAAGATACGTTCGCCTTTATCTACTTACCCATTTACACTCGTCTTTAACATTTCTTTCGTTAATCTTCTTTCATTGATTATCTTTACGTGTTTAAATCATCCAAGCATTCCTTTATCTATCTTTATAAGTACATCTTCTTTTGCACCACATACTACTAATTAACACAGCAATATTCTTACTAAATCATACTTTCCGTCTCTCGTAAAGTTTAAATCCAAGTATACAAAGTCATTCACTTGTTTTACTTCGTATTATTTAATCAGTATGTCGCAGTTTGTTTTTCCTCGTTCATAAACTATTACTTTCGCATTGCTTGCATTTACTTTTATCCATCAATAACGGAATAAAGATTGGCGAACTTTCGTTGTTAAGTGGGCACTTGTAAGGAAAGCGACGAATCTATTTTTTTTAGGGATTCTAAACCGATAATTATATTATACTTTTCGTACATTGACGATGTAGGTAAGAACCGCCAAGATGGAAATTGTGACCTTTTATGCGAATTTTATTATTAACTTTTAAGATTTTAAGTATTATTTAATAATTATTTAATTAATTTGGTAATTAAATTATTATTATACATTTAATATTCCCCATTAACTGTCCCATATCAAATATTTAACTAATATTTGTGATTATTGCATAATATTATTCGATTTAATTTTATACTTGCTATTCCACACGACTTCATAATTACTTTTTATTACTCATGCGGGATAGGTAGTATCTTAGAGCACGCTGTTGCGGTTAAAAAATAGCTGTTTGCCCATTTCAGTGCGACAAGTTTACTTGGCGCACGCTTACGTCATTTTAGTGTTACTTGGCGCACGCAAATTATACTTAGTACACGCAAACTATCCTTGTCGCACGCAAATTCGAACCACCAACCTTTCGGTTAACAGCCGAACGCGCAACTGTTAAGTTGACATTACAAAGTTTATATTTTTATTCCAGTTAATATTTTTGGTCTGTTCCCCTGTTTTATGCTTGCGTTTATTTCGCATTCGCAATTAAAAATTGTATGTGCAACCCGTGCGATGTTGTCGATTGCTCATTCGAATGAACGCTCTCGCTTCGCTCGTGCGTTCAACTTCGCTGTCGTGAGCAATCGCCAACTTATCGCACTAGTTGCACAATAAATTATTATTTACAAATAAACTTTAATAATTTCGTTACGTTTATTTTATACCCGGAGTCTTGGAGTTGAAAAAATAAAATTTTGAAACCCCAACTATTTAATACTTGGTTTTCATTAGCATCCTGACCGAATTCCTGCCAATGTAATGTAATTTTAACTTTGTGGATAAAACTAACCGTACTTAATACAAATTTATTTATATTTTATATTCAGTGCAATATTAATTTTTGGTCTATAGTACAGTTACAACCTTGCCTGTCGGTTTTTAAAGAGTGGTAATCGCAGAACGGGTGGCAATGCTAAAATAGAGATGGGCTGGCCATTTGATGAGTACAGATGATAATGGATGGACCAGAAAGACAACTGAGTGAAGGCACAGAACAACTAAAAGAAACCCATGACGACCAATGTTGGAATGATGACATCGAAAAACTGGCAGGTACCCAATGGATGAGTCAGACGACCGACAGAAGCGAATGACGACGAATTGGTGAGGCTTATGTCCGAAGATGGACGGAGACAAGCTGAGGATGATGATGATGATACAGAGCGGTAACAGATGCTATTATGCACTAAGAGAACTGTTTCAATCGAGAATAATGTCACGATTCTTAAAACTAAAACTGTACCATGCTACTATAAGACCGGTAGTCATGTACAGGTGTAAAGCGTGAACCACCACGAACCCCATTTACAGTTTCGCAGACGATAGCACACTTGTCTCAACTTTCACATCCTATCGATCACTTTCGGTAAATGATACAAATAGACTCAGGCAGGAACAGGTTGATTCCATCAATAGAGATCTTAAAGCAATCGTCGAGTGGGGATCTTGTTTAGTTCATCGCCCAAAAAACACAAAGTGCCACGTTTTCCAAGAAGGTAAATTCCTCAAATCATTTCATTACAATGTCCGGAAATACCCTTGACTCAAGTCCCTCTATCTCGATTTTGGGAGTCACGGTGTCCAATAATATGTCTTGGCATCACCATGTTGCTAACATCGCAAAGTCGGCAAGCCAGAGGCTAGGTTTTCTGTGAAAAGCCAGAAATTTTTTTACTCCTAAACAACTGTTGACGACGTACAAGGCTCAAATCCGACCTCTACTGGAGTATTGCTCGCATATTTGGGGTCAGCACCAAGGCATTCTCTTCGTCTTCTAGATTCCATTCGGAAAAGAGCCATTCGCTTGATAAACAGCTCAACTCTCACAGATACCCTTCACCCTCTAGAACATAGAAGAAGAGTTGCAGACCAGTCATTGCTCTACAGATATTTCCAATGGCAGATGCTCCAGAGAAATAAGATTTCTTGTACCACCATTGGCCACATTCGACTGAAGAACTCGGCACGCTGATCAGTGTCACACATTTACTCTCAAGCTTGACACTACAAGGACCAGTCTTCATCAAGAATCCTTCTTTTACAGGGCTGCTACGGAATGAAATGAGCTTCCAAAATCAGTTTTTCCAGAGAGCTATGACCTGCAACTTTTTAAAAAGCGTGTCCACAATCATTTTCTTTCTATAATTCCTTCCTTTTCTAATAGTCGCAGTGCGGGCCGTCCGCGGCCCACACGATAGGTCTAACCTTTTTGCGACTATTTTCATAAAAAAAAAATTTTAACCAAGAGACTCTCTTCCTGCCAGGTCCCCTCCGTCCTAGGACTCTTACCCGGAGAACCAGCTGTGGGAGTCATAACGTTTTCCATTCCGCATTATATGACCTAAGTACTCAAACTTCCTAGTCTTGATCTTCTGTATGAACTCCATAACTTTATTTATTCTCTCGAGAACTCTAACATATCTGACGTGGGCTGTCCAAGATATTTTAAGTGGGTAATCACCGATGTAGCCACATTTCAAATGCTTTAAGCCTTTCTGTGGAGTATTATTTTCCATGATTTTGCTCCATAAAGCAACATTGGGAACACGTAACAGCGAAGCGTTCTAACTTTTGTTGTTAGATTAAAGTCGTGGCTTTTAAAAAGCTTTGACATTTTTAGAAACGCCACTCGGAATTTTTTAATCCGGCATTTAATTTCACGAGAATGGTCCCAATCTTCGTTTATTGTTGTGTCTACGTACGTGTATGAAGCAACTCTTTCAATTTTCTGGGTTCCCACTATCTAGTCGTGAAAGTTTTGTTTGATTTGTTGAAAATATCGAGAAATTTTTTATCTTCTTGAGGATTTAGATTTTTCTTTCGTAACAATATAAAAACAGGTTCCTTTAAATAAAGGCAATGTAATCTTAAAAAAGCAGTTGACTATATAGGGGATGTGAAGTAATAGGAGAGAAGTATTAATTACATACAAAAACGGCTGAAGAAAAACTCCAAACCTCGATAAAAAAAATTAACAATCGGACTAAAACTTGGCGTATCAGGATAAATCAAAACAAATATGGACACGTAGATTTCACTAACAAGCACAAACGTCATATTTCTATTAGAATCAACGATGCCCCGATCCCGCACGCGTATTAAGCAAAATACCTGGGCATGAATCTGGATACAAGACTACGTCCTCGTAAAAAAAAATAAAAGAGCTTGGTTTAAAATGCAGAAAAATGTATTGGTTACTAGGGAAAAAATCCAAGCTGTCCATCTACAATAAATTGCTCCTGTATAAGCAAGTTTAAAAACCGATTTGGACCTAAGGCATTCAACTATAAGGCTGTGCTAGCAAATGCAACATTTTAAAGATTCAAAGACTCCAGAATAAAATGCTGAAAAACATCGTCGATGCACCTTGATACTTTCGAAACTGTGAAATTCATCGGGACCCAGAAATAGACACAGTTAACCAGACTATCTCCAAAATTGCCAGAAGTCATGGGCAAAGACTTTTCCAGCACGTAAACACCGAGGTTATTTAGCTCCTAGATAACGCCAATTTTATTAGAAAACTTAAGAGGATCAAGCCGTTTAAGTTATTGTAGTGATGGTGAAAAGCAGAGCACAGTGCGTAGTTACACGTTAGCTTATTAATGTAGTTAAGTTATTAGAATCTAAGGTAGACTAGTAAGTACAACCCTAGTTATATTATAGTTTTTAGATTGTAGGGGAAGTCGTGAAGGCTATGCAACCTCTCAAGCACCTCGACCTATCAGATCTTTTGTGCATAACCCTTAATATATTCGAGGCCCGGAACTCCGAGACTTTGAGCAAAGTTAATTAGTTTTCTGGAGGCTAAGTTTCTGACATCGAATGGCTTTAGGAAGGCTCCTTCCAGAAAATTAAGCCTCTTGCAGAAAATCTCTGGGCATTCGCAAAGCAAATGTTCTGCAGTTTCAGCGAAGTTCTCGCAGTAGCGGCAACTATCACTCTCTGTTTTTCCCATCTTTTTAAGGTGATACCTTAGAGGGCAGTGTCCAGTGAGAAGCCTAGTTACCAGTTTCAAGCCTTTTTTTTTCCAACCCGAGAAGCTTTTCGTTTGTCTTTGTCCTGACACTTTATGCCAGTAAGATTTCATTTCATATATTTCCCAACGTCGAAGATCTTCTTTCCAGTGGGCTTTGGAGAGGGTTCTGGGCCGGAAAATTGTGTATTTGCACCTTCTTTGGAACCCTAGTTAAGTTTGAACTGTATGGTAATATATCTGGATCACCATGTATTTGTTAGGTCGCTTGCTCGTAGGTACGTCGAAGTTTCGGGAAAACTCTTGTTAAGTAAAAGAAACGTCGAACTTAAAATATTTTTATTTTAATTTTTGCGATTCAACATTTCTGTCGTGAACTTGACCGACCGCTGCCTAAAAACTAGAACAGCGTATCGACCCACGAAAGTAAAACATAAACACTGAATCTTTTGCTACACGCTTAATTGTAAAATAAATACGAATAAATGATAAACAATACGTGCCTTTAGAAACTCGTTCCGAGTGAGTTCAAAGTAATTCCCGTGAACGGTCAACTGAGTTCATTGGGCCTTTATTAAACCCCTTTTTACATGTTTTTCTGGCTAAGGGCACTACAGTATTATTTTAAGCTGGAAAAAAATTATTCATTGATCGAACTCTGGTCAAATTATAATGTAAAAAATATTCCGTGACGGATATTTAAAAAAAAAAAAAAAACACTAATTACTTTCCTTCATCTGGAATTGTAATAAATAATTATTATTAATATGAAAATGCCGGCAGTGTCAAAAAAGAAATATCTTACCTTTGATAGCAGGATCAGGATGGTGATGACAATTGGAAACTTGGCATCCTCTTTTCTGTTCCAAACTTGGACAATGTCTTCCGCCGTTTTCTGGATGAACCTTTATAGACCTGCTTCTGGACATTGTGCCGGGTCCGCAATCCGCATCGCAACTGGTCCATGGTCCCCATCCAGTAACTTGACAATCCACCACTGAAAGATAAAGGTATTTATGTAGTATACATGTAGTATGTAGTATAAGTAACTGACAACTTTGCAAAATTTAACATCGGTCTATTCGTCTATGCCCTAGGATAAGTACTAATTAGCCAGGATAATTAATTTGTATTTACCGCATTGATATTGCAATTAAAAATTACATACAGTATTTTTAACCTTTATAATACCAAGCTTTTATACATACGTGCGATACCAAGCGGGGTTCATTTGCACCCCATTTTTTTTTTGTCTATCTTTGTAATTTTTACACTTTTTTTAAGTAAAATGAAAAAAAAAACGCAAATAAATTATCTAATATATAAAATTCTCGTGTCACAGTTTTCCTTGCCATACTCCTCCGAAACAGCTAGACCGATTTTAATGAAATTTTTTGTGCTTATCCGGTATCTATGAGAATCGGCCAACATCTATTTTTCATCCCCCTAAATATTAGGGGTAGTCCACCCCTAAATTTTTTTTTTATTTTTTAGACAAAATTTTTAATTTCAATTTTTTTATGATACAACATACAAAAATACATACAATATTCAATTTTCACCCTTCTACGATCAACCCTTATTTTTTAATAGCCATTTTAGTAATTTAATCATTTTTCCTCTCCGGTCGAAAACTGATCAATCGTCATTTAATTAGTTATCCCCGCCAGATGTCTACAGGTGTCACTTCTGACCCAGTAAACAGCACGGAGTAGGGATGAGAACGAAGCCGGTCTCCTTTCTTTCTCACTCCCTACACAGTTGTCGGCCATCATTATTGTTTATGCATCAAGTGTAGTAGTAACGTTGACAATTATTATTTTGCTATCTCAGTGTAACTCTCATATAAACTTTTAATCATTCCTATTTTATCAATAATAATTAAATTATCAATTTTGAGTGTATTTTGCACGATTAGTTAATCAAGTGATTTTATAACCTCAAAAGTACTCAACACGTGACACGAGCTTCCAATAACAACGGATTTTGTGTTGTAAGTATACTTTTTTTTATTTATATCGAAAATGTTGTTGATCTTATAAAAATGTAATTTTAATTTAATTTTATTAAAAAAATGTAATTGAACAATTAAGATTTTCATAGTTTCCAAAAAATCAATCATTATGAATCTTTATTTTGAAATGTCAATGGAAATATTGGTTGCATGAAAAAATTATAAGAGACAATGTTTTCATAAAATTTAATTTTTTACTTTTGTTTGAAAAAATTTTCCATAAAACTTATATTTTTGTTATAATTTCATAAATTAAAACTAATCATTTCAAAACTGCGGCAAAAATCCTGGCCCTAAATATACTTTTAACATTTTTCATCATTAAATAATTTCATTAATTCTATTTATGTATGTTTTGTACGATGAGCAATGCCAAGAAAACGCAAAGGGGCTGATTTGAGCCGCAGTACAAGTAAAGCTCGAAACTTGCGAAATAGCAGATCCGAAAGAACAGAAGAACAAATCCAGCAACAAAATACTGATGCACGTGTCAGAATGGCGCAATTGCATCAAGAAGAGCCAGAAGATACACGAGCTGAACGCAATAAAGTCAGAAGATTAGAACAACGACAATCACGCCGTTTCACAGTCAATAGACGAAGAACAAATGACCAACAACGACAACATACATACATACAATATACACATTCTAACATACATACATACTTACAATAAGTAAGCTATTTTTTGTCTACACTAGAAATTACTAGGAAATTATTTATATGGCAAAATAACGTTTGCCGGGTCAGCTAGTTTTGTATATATTTTTATTTCAATTTAGTTACTAAAAAATAAACAAACCTTAATTAGGTATTCAAAATTAATTTAAATTTTTTGCTTTACATGGGATACAAAAAATTTCTCTTTCAGAGTGATTTACACAAACAAAACGCTCACATTTTCCACAACGTTGTCTTGATTTTCTATCTTTGGTTCTTTCACAGAGAAAACATCTACCTTGAATTCCTACAGGTCTTGTTGAAGGGATATTTTGCTCCAATTCTGGAACAACCTTAAGAATATTTTCTTGTATGCTTGCTTGCAAACCATTAGTATTTCTAAATCTATAAATCATATTTTCCTTGGCCAGTTCCTTTCCCAACTGAAGAAGATATTTTCTTCTTGCATCTAAGTGCCCAGACCCGTAATTTGGATTTTTAATTTTCCATATTTTATAGGCATTTATAGCTCCAATATCGATAATATGGTAAAAAAGTACCATGGGCCATCTAAGAGTTTTTCTTTGAGTGGTATATTTTGCTGCCATTTGGTCTGTTGCATCTACAGCTCCTTTAGTACTATTATAATGCAAGACAATATCTGGTTTGTAGTCTGACTTCTTATTACTCCTTATTACTTACTTTGTCATCGTCATGCTCATACGAACAATACAACATGTAAGGATTTTACCCTGCCCTTAGCTCATAATAACAGAAATATTGGTATAAGTAAAATGCCAAGCGGGGTGCAAATGCACCCCACACTCTAAAAACCTAAATAATTACTGAGATGGAAAAAATCCATGTAAGATTTTAGGTAAATTACATTTGGAACCTAAAAAAATGCAGCTACTAAAAAAAAGATAATAAAACAAAATATAATTGGCTTAGATATATACAAAAAAGTACATGTTTTGTGCATTTGCACCCCGCTTGGTATTATAAGGGTTAATATAGCATATTTCACGAATATACGGTGGTAACGGATTATTATTAGAAACTTGATAACCAGTATTTAACTGTACATTTAAGATGTACGAAAGTATATTCTTTTAATATTTCAAACAAATTTCGTAAGTACCGAATTTTATTTTATAAAGGACTTCTTGTTTGGTAAATAAAGTCAATATTTTTATTTGTTCGTATAGTTAATTTTGCAACCAACTCTGTTCTACTGATTGTACATAATAAGAGAGGTAGGTAAGTAATCCAAACAAATTTCACTAATGAACTAAGTTATTAAGCTTTAATTTGGCTTATTGATTCATTTTTGTTAGATTTCTAGAAAAGTGATTAGTTATCCTGGGTTATTATTGTAGTGGATACCGACATTAAAATCGTACAGCAACAATTAAAATTTTGAGTAGTGTATGTATACCTAATAGACCGCGAAAATGCGGCGACGTGTTTTAAATGTAAAATTCATAAATATTGAATTTACACGCTTATTTTACAGCGAAAAAGGACAATGGAGGTCCGTTGCTACCAGTTTTATCTATACGTAAACTTGTGTGTGATCCGATGGGTATTGGTAAAACAAAATTAACCTCAGTTTTAAAAAGTGTAAAAGATAAAAAAAGTAAACAAAAAATTGAAAAAGAAAATCCCGCCGACATGCAAAGACTGTTGACTTTCCTGAAACTTACAAATTTGAAGTTCACAACATTGTTTACACATTTGCGTAAAAAA
Source organism: Agelastica alni (assembly GCA_950111635.1). Taxonomy (NCBI): domain Eukaryota; kingdom Metazoa; phylum Arthropoda; class Insecta; order Coleoptera; family Chrysomelidae; genus Agelastica; species Agelastica alni. Next base: position 47,179,884 of record OX467711.1, on the reverse strand, counting down.
AGAACAAGTCCCTTAAGTTTTAAAATTGGAGTCGTGCACAATAGTTGAATTTTTAAAAAATTATACTCACTCTAAAAAAAATGTTTTTCATTTGTTTATGCTAGATAATACCGAAGTACTACATGATTAAACATATTTGTTAAATTTGTGTCAGTAATTTATTTTTGTTGCATTCCCTTTTAGCATAATTAAATATGTGCCTATTTCTAACCAAAAAACATATCGAAAGCCACATCAACGATTTCTGTTTACAATAAAGCAAAAAATAAAAATAAAACATCTTAACAAAAACATAATAATAAACAAAAAATTGTTGGGGTATAAATCTTGGGGGGAAAACACAGTGCGCCCGTTAAATCGATGTCTTAGTAACTAATTCGATACTGTCGTATATCGGTAAAATGAGCTATACTCTGACTAATTTCACCGAAAGTTGTCCCTAACAATAATAATTCAAGTAGACTTAGGATTTATCGAGAAATTTTTTTTTTATATCGTTTATATATGACTATCTTCTTTAAATATTTGCTTTTTCAAATTACTATTTAATTTCCGTTTATAAGCATCCTCCTACCACATTTTTGGTTTTTAAAATTTATTGACCAATAATTTGGCAAGTCGTATATTGGTAAAATGAGCTAACTATAATGTAGTTATTGTTACGTATTGTGATCAACGAGTATGCCCCTGTACCCATTATTTGGCCTGATCCGAAGGGAATCATTTATGAAGGGATGTTGTCACGTGCCTATTTTTTTCCATCTACCGTTTCATTATTACGATAGTCTGGCGTTCGTAATTAGTTTTGCATACCGTATTTGGTTTGGATTTAATCATTAATGGCTGTGACATTCTGTGAATTGGAGTGGAAGTCTCTGTTATTAGATTTCGCCTTAATCGTTGGCCTCGATTGTCGTGTGTTGTCAGCTATATTATTGTTTGGTTTGCTTTTCTGTGTGAATGGGCTGGCTATCAACACGGACGAACGCAATTATGAGTTAGGAACTTAGGTTTGCAAAGGTTGGCTGACGCGTGTCCCGGGTCATTTTCTGATATCCGGCCTGGGAGTGAGGAGTGGTTATCATTCGTTTGGTGTCAGTGGTGGAAGTCAGGTGAGAGTTTTTGGGAACGATTTGATATTAACACGTGAGCAGAACTTCTACGGTTTTTTCTTTCATATCTGGCTGTATTTGGGCCATCTTAATTGGATTTTGAAGAAGAACCATTTAATTTTTAACTTGACCATTCTGTCGTGCCTTTGTGGTGGATATTTTGGTTATTGGGGTCGAGTTAAAATAATCGCCTGCGGGATCTGATGGAGTGAAGCCATTGTTGAGTACCAGGTGCAGTCCCATAATTCAAACCGGGCCAGGAGTAGGCCACAGGATTCGTGAATTTGTGTATCCACAGGTTATAAGTAATTTATTTTAGTATATTTAAACGACGTGACTTATTTTTGACACCACCTTTATTAATATGGTACACTGTTGAAAACTATTTATTGCATCGAATAATATGCCGAGTCTGAACGTTGGTTAAAGTAATATTCTCAATAGTTCTTTGTGTCCAAATAAAAACGTTTATTCATACTTATTTGTAAATATCCTACAATATTGCTATTTTGAAGGACAGCCATCGTAAAAAGAATTATTTTTGAAATAAGCTCGAGTGTTTTAACAGTGTAAATCTTTAAAAATACTACTTGGTGTTTCTGTTCTTGGATCATCGATGTAACAGTGGCGTCTTAATGAAGTTTTCAATTGGTTACATAGTATTGAGTTTAATATTATCAACTTATCAGTTATTATGTGCTTGATCAATAGTTTTTCAATAGTTAAAAGTAACAAATTATTTTTCATTAAATTTGTACCTGCTCCAAGTTGAATCTGAATTTATACATTATTGAATATAATTTATGTGGTTATTGTGAGGGTTTCAAATTAATATTTTTGTTGCAAGCCCATTTATTTTGTGTACTTTTTTGTGTTAATCTTTTGCTATCAGAAATTCTATATAAAACCAGTTATTTTCGAAATTTTAAATAGTGTGAACATTTCTTTTTTTTTTTGTTGTTTTTAATTCTCTTTTGTACCTCATTAGGTTTTTATTATTGTCTGAAAGATTGTTATAATTAATTTAAATATGTGAAGTCCAAGACATAGTAAGATGGGCAAGAAACCGAAGAAGAGAATGAAGAGACCATGTTAGCAGAATGCCAAACGACCGGTTGGCAAAAATTGTGAGAGAGAAGCGGCCCAACACACCACGCCCACCTGGACGCCCACCAAAAAGATGGTATAATAGCTGGTCTTCATCGTCCCAATTGTTTTTGGGCAACCTTTGAGGCAAACACAAGACGTAGTCCTAACGTAAGAAGAAGAAGAAGAAGAATTTAAATATTATTTTAAGAAAAGTGTATTAAATTCGTTTAATCCACTTTACGAAAATACAGAATTTATTGTAAAAAATCAGAACATCATTTTTACTTAATTAATATATTGCAGTAATTGTAAATATAGTTTTATTTATCTAGTTCACCATAATTGTTTGTTGTTTATCGTGTGGCTCTGCTGGTGCCTACAAGACCTAGGGGTTTCCGGTTTGAACCGTCTAAGTCGGTGGCGCGGCTCACTTTTATATTTTTTTCTTCTACCCTCTACGGCTGAGCTCGGGCATAATTTGCCAGTAGAGAGACCACTAGCAGAGTACTCTTTGGAGAACTGGCAATGTATGATTTTTTTCGGTTTCATCAAACGCCTGATATTTATAGCCGCGAACGGAAATTGAAGACCCGCGATGTACCTAGAATGTTGATCAAAAATCGAGAAGCTATTTTCAGAAATATTAGTTGGATATATTTAAAAATCGCGGGGCCTCAGTCAGTCAATAAGAAAGTGATATTGTTTTGAAAAGATTGTTTAAGAAGTTTGAGTAGAAGTATAAATTTTTGTGCTGGTCGAATAAACCATACCTCAACGTTTTGCATCGAAACTTCTATTTTCCACAAATATTTTTCCATATGTGTATAAAATACTTAATTTTATTGTCAATAATTTAAATTTTCTTAATTTTTATTTTAAACGTTTTATATAGATCTAATGTTATTTAAAAAAAAATAATAACAATATTTAGTAACTTTTGAAATTTCAATAACATTTATTTAATTTTATTTAAGGTATGCTTCTTGTGTTGGGCTTCTCGGACGAGTCTCGCCGTAAGAAATCAAAGACGTAAACGTTAAATTTCTCCTCCAGGCGGCTCAAGTCTGGTTTTTATTGGTTATTTTATATTTAACATACATACATACATATATTTACGCCTTTTTCCCGTAGGAGTAGGCAGAGACCACTTTCTCCCACTAGTTACGGTTCTTATATACATATTATGCTTCGTCTACTTTCATCAGTGCTCTCATACATGCTTGTCGGTTGTTGGTACTCTTGACCTGGCCTTTCTTTAAAACAATGTTGATATGATCGAGATATGTTTGCCGAGGTCCATTCACACTCGCCCTATAAATTTGTTTCGTCAATCTTCCTTTATCCATACTTTTTACGTGTCCAAGCCATCTAAGCATTGCTTGATCTATATTTGTAACCACATTTACTTTTACACCACAGCGTTCTCTTATTTCACTATTATATACTTCATCCAACCAGCTTTACTCTCAGACTACTCATCTTCGCAGCATTAATCCTATGTTCGTGCTTCTTCTGTCAAACCCAAAATTCACTACCATACATAAGTGTACCAACCAACACACCTCTATGCACAGCCAGACGTGCCTTTTTTGACCCCCTTTGCTCAATTTCACTGTAATACTTTCCATCTATTGTAAACTTTGGACCCAAGTACACAAATTCATTTACTTGTTCCACTCTTTCTCACTCAATCAAAACTCCACAGTTGTCATGCTTTCTTCTCTTTTAAAAACCATTACTTTCGTTTTGCTTACATTTATTTTCATCCTTTTAATTTTCAGGGCATCATGCATAACCATCGCCTGCAACTTCTCTTTAAATGACACTAATATGACTTGATCATTGGCGTAAAGTCGGGAATTGACGATCAAATAATTTATTTTTAATCCAAACGCACTTTTTTTCAATTTTTTAAACAAGCTTTTATGTATAAGTTAAACAGCCATGGCAAAGTCACACATCCCTGTCTCACACCCTTTTCGAAGTTAAACCAGTCCGTGCAAGCTCCGTTTATCCTGATACAAGCAGTGGAATCCTCGTTAAGTGATTTCAGTGCTGGTATTAAACTACTGTTTACACAATACATAGACAATTTCGACCACAATTCACTCTGTATCACTTTGTCATAGACCTTTTCCAAATCTATAAAAGCGCAATAGACCTTCTGACTGCTAGGCAATAATTTTTCGACTATACCTCGTAATAAAAAGACCTATTCCATACATCTCTTCCTCTTCTTAATCCTGCTTGCACATCCCATATCTTCTCATCAGTTTCATTCGTCACTCTTTTAATCAATATCTTTGCATACAGTTTGCGATTATGCTGAGTAAACTAATACCTCGGTAGCTCTTGCAGTCCTGCTGCGAACCTTTTCCCTTGTAAAACTGCAGAATAACGGCCTTACACCAGTCGTCTGGTACGCTATCACTTCTTCAACAAAGGTACAGCAGACTAGTTACTACGCTTTGTCCAGCGTTCAGCATTTCAAGTGTTATTCTATCGTATCCAGCAGTTTTACCCAATTTTATACTGTTTACCGCTTCCACAATTTCTGTCGTAATAATTTTACCTTCATTGCAACTTTTACTCATGTCTCCGAATGGGGCCTGTACATGTGTATCCTCTTTTTCAAATAAACTTTCAAAGTATTTTTTCCATCTTGGATTCTGATTTTTTCCAGTTGCGAGGTAGTATTTCGGAAATACTAAGATGGGCCGGCCATGTCAAAAGACAGAAAGATAGAAGAGTTGTCAAGTTAGTATGGGAGCAGGCCCCGACCGGTAGAAGACCATTGGGAAGACCACGACTACGGTGGAGAGACAACATAGCATCAGATCTTAGAACTTTGAATATAACGGAAGCAGATGGACAGAGTCAAAAGAAGGAGAATTGTTGAGTCAGCCAAAACCCATACTGGGTTGTAAGAGCTAGAGAGAGAAAGAGAAAGAGAGAGAGAGATAGAGAGAGAGAAAGAGAGGTAGTATTTTTACCTCTGGCTGTTCTTATGGACTTCCAGAAGAGTTTTTTTTTTAACATATTTTTTTAATGATTGTTCTTTATTTGACATTTGTATTCTATTCGGGAAAAAGGCGTGACTATATGTATGTATGTATGTGTATATATATATATATATATATATATATATATATATATATATATATATATATATATATACATATATGTTTAAGCATAGTGATTCACGGATGGTGAAATGTGATGAAATATCGATCTGGGATTGCATCCGTTTGTTGGTTAAAAACCGTTTGGTTTTTGGCAGACGTTTCGCCAAGATCTTACTTGGCATTAGTAGTTAAACAACACCGGTTCAAGCGCAAAGGAGTGGGGGGAGGAGTGGGGGTAGGAGTGGGGGAAGTGGCGGGAGAAGGAGTGGGGAGATGACATTGTTGACATATGACATTGTTGACATATGACATTGTTGACATATGACATTGTTGACATATGACATTGTTGCCATTGTTTACATACGACATTGTTTACATACGGCATGTTGCCATTGTTGACATATAAAATCATTGTTTACATACGGTATTGTCCCCATCGACTCGATTAAGAGGGTTACGTAAGCACGTTGAAAAGTGGTGTGACGTAAGCGTTGAAAAAAACTTGGTTTCTCGGGGGTTTGAACCCGAACCCTTTGACTTACTAAACAGTTAGCTATACCATTCAGATAACTCGCATATTAATTTTATCGTGCAAGATTGGATATAAAAATATATATTTGTGACATCATTATGTTAAAAATAACCTTGAACTACCAGATAATAAAAATGAATGAAAATATGTTGATTTAACGTGACATGCGTTATTAGTTCAGGTCGCGCTTGCTGGCCGCTGCGATATAATATAGATAGGTATACATACGGGGGCGCATGAACATTTTCAGCGCTGTCAATCAGAGTTTCTGAGGCCGTGAAGGAATATCATTGGTAGATATCTGAGTTTTCGAACAATGTATACGAGTAAAATATACAGGGTGCATTAAAAATGTTTATTCTGTCATATTATGAAGTATGATAGAATGATAATGACAAATGACGTATTAACAAAGCTATAAGAACGTGAACTTTGGTGATTTAATCATCAGTATCACAATGACTTCAGACGAGTACAGAAGGAAACTAGAAGAATTCGGTGAGCATGTCCGTCAGTTGAGCAGAGATATAACTTTCTACAAAGAAAAAACTAGAGTATTGAAGCATTTGGAGAATCTGAGTTTGTGGGATAAAGTTTTCAGTTGCCAGAGTAGAAGACCTTCACCAGAAGTACCTGTGTCAAAAATAGATAACAACTCTAAAAATGTCACGACTATCATTAATCATTCTGACAGCCGTTTTGAATGATGTATTCTATACAAACGTGCCCACTGATATCAAAATTCTAAAGATATGCTTCGATGATGCAAGAAAAAACTGCAGTCAATCGTCATGGGCAATAATGAAACATGAAGTAGTAAATGATGGACGTTTACCGGTGTTTTACAAGGAGATACCAAAAGAAAATAACTCATTCTACAAAATAAAATTCCTATTTAATAATGGAACTCAAGAGGAAAGAGAATGGCAAGCTACACCTTTCAAGGAGACAACAGATGTCAACATAAAAAATGATAAAATGTTTTCAATACTATATTTGATATTAGCAACTTTAATCATTTCAATAATTAATTTTTTCATAAAAACTATGAAAAAGTATAGATCATCTTGTAGTACATGAGAAAATAAACAATTCAACAGATATACGAGGTGTTTTAATAAAACTAAATAATAAGAATAATAATATATTTATTGAAGAAACAAAAATTTACAATATTTTTCTACTTGGGTAATACAACATATGTAAACCATTGATGTAATTGATCAACATTTCGTTGGGTGCACATGAATTTTCCATTGGCGTGGTTAGGACAATACGTAATGGTGGGCTGGAAGTTTTCCGTATTCAATGATGAGTCATCATATAGCGTCACATCGTAAATGGTTGGATACACTGCAAGCTCAGCACACTTTGTTTTTAAAAAGTCAGCTTTCTGATTTCCTCTTACATAAATGCACTCAACTGAATGTAGTAGATATTTCTCCAAAATGGCATTCATTTCACTATAGTCAATATCTCCAGACTGATATGATATTCCATGAACAAATTTTTCCAAGTATTGTGTAGTTTTTTTATCTTTTCCGCTCACATCAGCATAAGGTGTTGGAGGCTTGAACAAAAAGTTGGATCTTTGACGACCAATCTGAATTGTCAATTCTTTTGGATGGAAGACGCCATCGAGCGTGAAACCTTGAATGTCAACGAATGCGATTCTCATGATGACCAGCGTTGAAATGGCGAGCACGAACGGTAGTCGACCACTTATATTATGCTTTTCACAACCTCCGTCAGAGGGAAGTACTCTAGCAGACAATCATGCACGATGATGCAATAGGCCTTAGTATCAGCAGGAAATCCTTTAGCAGACTCAATCTCCAGCTTTATATCCACTGTCGATGATTTCATGCTATCTTCCTGCTTCGAGCAATCTATCACGAATAATGCATGATCTTTGAATGCTGAGTAGTCCAAAATTGGATGAACTTGTGTGGAATGTGTATAGCTCGAGTAGAAACTGGTATAGTTGTAGTAGGCAGTGACATAATCGTTTCTATCGAAATCCAACTGCATTCTTTCGTTTGGCCAATATTCTCCATTCAATGATAGTCTGATGCTAGATATGTTGATGTTATCAAAGGTAGTGACATCACTGTCGAGTTTATTGCGTATATTCTTCTGGAAACAAACGATAACGTAACGTGGACGTTCCACTGCGGCGCTGGTTTTAACTGCCCAAATTTCATTCTTTGCACTTTTTGTGAGCGCAGGTAATTCGCTGAGACTCCATTTTCTGAATGGAATCATTATTGGTGTATCATTCTTGATGGGTTGCATCAATTGTAGTTTGATTTCATCGTTGGGAAATATATGCTTGACCTTCAGTACCATACTATCTATCAAAACTTTGACTTTAGTAGTAGTCGTTACACCAGTATTGTTAAGTTCCTTGACAATTACGCTATCTTTATCGTCACGTGCTCGAACTAGACGAATTGTTTGTCTTCCGTAGACAATCGAACTGTAGTCATTGAATACGTTGAAAATGTGCTTGAGGGGTATCAACAAACTGAATGACTTATCCACAGCATTCAGGAACGGTTTTTCGGGGTACGTCCATCCAGCCGTCGCCAAATGTTTGGAGTCCTCAGGTTTACAGCAAAGGAATCCTCGTACAGTACTAACAATTCCAGGATCTCTGATCACTTCTATCTCTCTGGCACTTTGCACATAAGTGCACGAATCGAAAAGAAACGCTCCACAATTGGGAGCCAATGACACGTTACCATCTCCTTCAATATCTAATTTTCCTTTAATTTCCAACAAAGATTCATGCATCGCGAAAAATGCATCTGCTTGATTCACATTAATCTCCACCATATCATTATTATCGAATGATTTCACGTACGGGATGTAGGATCGATACTCTTCCTTCCGGATAGTTTCATCATATTGAGGTCGACGGTAAATATCGAAAATTGGGTTCATCCTTATTTGATTGAACGATGCTGCAGATGTTGTCGGTGATTGCTCAGAATGAACGTACTTGCGTTTTAACATCTCTTACTTTCAATCCAACAGATTGGAGAAAAATAATATTTTCTGGAGAGAGCTGGTCACGTCCCTTGGAAGACCTCGATGATACTGATAGGTTTGAAGTGGGTGGTCCCCTTTTATGCTGAATTACCAAACCCATTTAACGTTCTTTCAAGTCCAAATGCAAAGTACTTTTCTCTCCTCGGAAATTCACAGGTCTGAGATCTTGATCCAACACTCTAACACTGATGTTGGTGATCTCTGCTAAGTTACTTCTCACAGGCAAATAGATGGGGGTATTGGGACGTTCGTTGATTGCGAATCCAGGATCGACTGTAATGGGAAAGCTCAATATAGTATGGGCCGGTCTGTCCCCGTAGAAGGCTCCTTCGGTAATGTTGCAATCGAAATGTAAGCTAGATACTTTAAGAATATTTACTGGTCGATCTGAAGAGTGCACTATACCAGGCTCCAAGATCCTTTTAGAAAACCCTAATAATTCTCCAAAACTATTATCGTTTTCGAAACTGATGGCGTGCAATCGACTATAGATTTCACACTCTAAGGTGTTGTTGTTTGGTTTCAATGAGAAATCTGTATTATTCAAATGCATCTGAATATGACTCTCAATGTTTTCAATCTCATAACAACCTGTTGGCAGCTTGATTTTCTTCAATACTGAACGATTATTATTTTCGTAGTAGTAAAATTTTTCACCGTCGATGTTTGGTATGGAATGGTAAGTGTGAAATCCTAGTACAGCTATGTAATAACTCTTCCTGGGATGTAGTATGATCGGTGTGGAAGGGGTGAAAGAGAACTCGTTGGTAGTACTAGTCAGCGTGAGCAGCTGAGACATGACTGATGACATTACGAGTGGTACAGAAATATTTATAATAAAACCATTATCGACATCATATTATTTATTAATAGATTACGGCCCCTCTACATTTCAAAAAATAATTACAACCGTGACAATCGTACTGTGAACTGACAGGTCCATCCACATGTGTTTGGGCATCTGGCCTATTATAATGAATGAAACATGGTAAACGAATTCTCAAATCGAAATAACACTGATAATCGTTTGGTAATTTATGCCAAACATTCAACAATTCCCATGGTCTAGCATGTTGTATTAAATATTTGATTGGAAATTCCTTCAATTCATCTTCGGAAAAGTCTTGCAACCTCTTCTCACCATGTAGGAATGCTAAAACGGCTTCCATTATTATACAAAAACTTCAAGCAGAGATGTCCACAGTTGATTTGATTATAGTTTTGAAACTGATCGTTGTTGTAGTATAGTTTGATTTTACCCAGATATCGGACAAGTTCTTTCGGTGGCTTCAGACATCCAAATGAATCAAAATACTCAACGACATCATTTATCTTTCTATAAGCTACCCAATGAGTGCCTTGATTCTTCGACACATCTAAATTTAGAATTGCAGTTTCACGTTTACGAGGACCACTGCTTGGCAAATTGTCTCGCATGAAAACGCCTCGAAAATGTGGTATCTTCAAGAACTTTACATACTCTAACAACTCGGTATCATACAACGGTCTATTGGGTAGCTTCATTGGGAGTTTTTTTGTTTTTTTAAATATAAACCAAAACCTCCTTTGGCGTTTTTACGCAAGTACAGTCCTTTACCAATAGCTTCCATGGCTTTATTGTGTCGATGATCTTCTTCCAATTTCTTTTTCGCATTCCTCGCATCGATAATTGTCTTCGCTATCGCACCACTTCCCCCAGCAATGCTACCGAGAGCACCAAGGGCTGCAAAAATTGGCAACAGTGGTAGAATACCTCCAGATTTTGCATTGAAAGGTATGATGCGTGGTATTCTGATTTTATTTTTTCCACCAGCTTGCTTGATGGCGAGTCTAGCAGCTTTCAGAGCAATCGAAGCAGTCTTCTTTAGATTGGTCGGGGGATTCTTCTTCAGAGATTTTCCAATTTTACCCACGATATGTCTTTGGAATGAGCATCCCATACCAAGCTTACGTTTCGCTTTCATTCCGGAAGTAACTAATAAGGCTGCAGCTCTCTCACCAAACTTGGCATCTGTTGATTTCACTCGTTGCCAAGCAGCGTTTTCCAATACTGAATCGGCTCTGTGACGATCTTCCAGAGACTTGTGCTGCGAGTATGCAATGTCGTGTTGTTTGCAAGCAGCGTCTAGAGGATTAATGCCAGTATCTCCACGAGCCAATCGTTTTTGTAGTTTAGTTCCAGCTGCAAAATAAATGAAATATTAGTAATCGTTTGCATCGTCCAGTAACACGACTTACGTCCACAATACTGATAGCCTCCGGGTAGATGGAGCTCAAAAGGTAACTTGTTTATCAGGGAATTCAAAACACCTTCTCCCTCGTACGAAGACATCGAAAATGATAAAAGTGGAACTGTAACACCTATATTTATAGAATAACATAAACGTCAATCATGTCACAAGATGAAGGTTATTCAACAAGAACAGTCGTTACCTATTGAAAATTTAGATTTTCATACATCATCAACAACCCTTTCTAAACATGGTAAATTATTGCCCAATTCATTTCGAGCAATAGTATGTGGACCAAGTGGTTGTGGTAAGACGAACGTCATGTTGTCAGTAATTTTCAATCCAAATGGTGCAAAATTTGAAAATGTTTACGTGTACTCCAAGTCATTGTATCAACCGAAATATCAACTACTCCAAGAGGTATTGAATGGAGTTAAAGAGGTTGGCTACTTCCCCTTTAAGGATAATGATGATATTATAAGTCCATCAGATGCAAAACCCAACTCTATATTCCTATTCGATGATGTAGCGTGTGATTCCCAACAGAAAATCCGGGAATATTTTTCAATGTGTAGACACAAGGATATTGATGCTGCCTACCTTTGTCAGACCTACTCGAAAATACCTAAACAGCTCATACGAGACAACTGTAACCTGATTGTACTATTCAAACAAGATGAAATCAATTTGAAGCACGTATTTGATGAACACGTATCACCAGACATGAGTTTCGAAGACTTTAAACGCTTGTGTTCGAAATGTTGGAATGTTGCATATGGTACTTTTGTGATTGTCAAAGATTTCGATATAAATGATGGTAGATATCGTCAAGGGTTTGATAAATATATAAAAATATAAGTACCATATACCATCAGATCATTCCCCATCATGATGTCGTTAAGTCGTGTTGGCACACACAAATACAAAAAGTGCAGCAAACTGATTAAACGTGCTGCCTCCCCCTCTGATCCTGATTTAAACAAAGACGATCAAATAGCTGCACGCAAACGCAAAATTGCAGAGCTCACCCGTTCCATTAGGAAAAAGTACTTGGCATTGAAACTAGGTAGATCGGAAAAAGATGAATCGCTCATCAGAATGTTCAAACCCATTTCGGAGCCACTACATGAGATTGTTAAATCCTCAAAGATCAATAATGCATTGAGAAGTATAAAAAAAGAAGAATCACCTGAACTAAAGAAAGAAGAGGTAGAAGAAAAGGAAAGAGTAGGACAAGAACAAACACAATTTCTCCCAATGGAAGAAGTAGGCAGAATAAGTGCGAGCACAAGTGGACAAGATAATGATGATGAAGTTTTTCACGAAAATATACCTGAACAAAATATTTCAGATAATGTTATGGATGAATATCTAGATCAATATCCTGTCATGTCACATCCATATATCAAAGATCATTGGTCATATAGTGAAAAAATAGATACAATGTATGGACCAACTTATGATCCCCAAACATCAAAATGGTATCTAGGAACACAATTAATTGACTTTGATAAAAGGACTGGCTTTATCAAGATTGAAGGTAAACAGATACGAGGAACCCCAGGACTGTATAAGCTTATCTTCTATGATGATCCTACGGATTTTAACGAAGAAGATGTGCAAGCTTACAGGACGCTATTGAAATTGAGTGATCGCTATATTAATAAAGATGGAAGACTCAAAGGTTCTACGAGATGGAAATACACAGAAATCATAAAACCGCTCATAATGGAGTTGCGAAAAGGTAGAAGACGTTCAACGACTGGTAATGGTTTAACATTAACGTACAATGAAAAACCGGTGGAGTATATTTATTGGGATGATCCAAATGAACTCGTTGATCGTTTGAAGCTGTTGATAGCTTCCAAAGCAGCTGGAAACACCTCACTCGATAATGAAATAGTTGCCATAATCAATGAACTTCGGGAAGCTGGCTATATATACTAATAACACTGACAATGATGAGTCATTTGAACAATGAGTCTGAACAAGTTCGGACACAGATATGCTCCACATGAAGCTAGCAATAACAGTATTGAATTGACTCATTTGAGAAAACAATTTGTATCACATGATATTTTGATAAAGAATTTAACTGATGCATTGAATTTGATTGACAACAAAATAAATAAATTTGAAGAATTCATTTCGAGGAACCCTCCAACGGCCAGTGAACATATGTCAACGAAAAAGTATGTAGATGATGTGATTTCACAAATTAAATTTGATTTCAAGTTGGCCATTGATAAATATACTAAAAAAGTGCGAGGGGTACTCGATGAAAAAGTGAGTAAAGTTGAAATTGATAAGCTTAATACGAAACTTAATGAAAAAATCAGTAGTCACGCAAACAGTTCTACAAACCGCATTGATGCACTACAAAATCAAATGATCAATGCCTTGAAAAATATCGAAGGATCAATAAATAGACTTAATAGTAAAAATACCCTTTGATAGTATGGCTTCAACAGACAAGATTCAACTCGTTGATGAGCTTCATGCATCAGCCCGCAAGACTTACCCTAGACGACGAACTATCATCAAGGGCTTAGATGATTTATGGCAAATTGACTTGGCCGAAATGAGACCTTATGCACATCAAAATAAAGGTTTCAAAATGATTTTGGTAGTTATCGACTGTTTTTCTAAATACCTATGGACACGCCCACTCAAAACTAAGACGGGTGAAGAGATCACTAAATCTTTTGCGGATATACTGCACCAAGCTAATCGTATACCAAAAAATCTGCAATCAGATCAAGGAACAGAATTTTTCAATATTAAATTTCAGAACTTGATGAAAAAATATAATATAAACCACTATAATACATTCACTGTGAAAAAGGCTGCCATTGCTGAACGGGTGATAAGAACACTCAAAAATAAACTCTACAAGTATTTTAGTCTGAATGGAAAATACAGATGGATTGATGTATTGTCAAAAATTACCAAACAATATAATGACACCAAGCACAGTAGGACTAGATTGAAACCTACTGAAGTGAACAAGTCTAACGAGAAAGAGATTTTACGTCAGAGATATAGTCATTTAAAAATTGCTGGTCCACGTAAGCTCAAAGTTGATGATATCGTGCGGATATCCAAGTCCAAACATATTTTCGAAAAAGGGTACACGCCAAATTGGACGACAGAGTTATTTAAAATCATTAAAGTTAAAATAACCAATCCTGTAACATACTTACTCGAAGACATGCATGGTCAGCCAATCAGCGGTGCTTTCTATGAGGAGGAATTGCAGAAAACCAAGAATCCCGACATTTACCTAATAGAAAAAGTATTGAGGAGAAAGGGAAAGAAAATGTACGTCAAGTGGTTAGGACTCGACAAAAAACATAACAGTTGGATAGAAGACGTCGATTTAGTATAGAATGGAAAACACGAACAAAGTTCTGCAGTCAGGGGGGCCTTTTCATCTCCATCATCAAAAATCACAGTTCGGATAAGTCTGGGAAAGAAGGAGAGGGATATAAATATATGCATGAAGTTAATTTCAGTCTCATTCAAGTTTGTATCTAGCTATGTCGAGTCAAGATAGTGCTAGTATGCTAGATGTAAGTGACGTCGAGTTAACACCATCACCACCAGCATCATTCAGCATCTGATGGAGACGAGCTGTTGGAAATGTTTGAGCAAAAATTACAATTGGTCTTTCAATAACTGATGTCATTGCTGATATGGAATATCAAGTGACATTGACACAAGTCAAAGTTTGAAGGAACAATTAAAATCTCTACTATCAAAGCTAATTTCATTTTACGAATAATTTGTATTTTTTTTTTTTAATAAAATTGTTGATTTATGCATGTGTTTTTTTAATATCGATCTCTCTTTACACTCAAATAAAACTCAAAAATAAAACAATTTTTTTTATTAACTTACACATATAATTACATAATTTTAGTTTACACAGTAGATTACATAAAAATAGGTTACATATAATTTTTTTTTTTTAATTATAAAAGTGGAACAGAATGAAATTATAAAAATAATGATATCAGGAATGAGGAATATGTAAAGTTATTATTTTTTATATCTCTACGCAAACGGTTCTAAATCTAATTATTCTATACTGTAATGACCCCATGGTAGTGTGTTAAATGATCCCGAAATTAAATATCTTTTATCATCCTCAGGGCTTAAAGCAATTTTCGATTGTTCTATGCTAAATACGTCATGTTTATAGGATCGAATTGTGCACTGTGTAATATTTTTATGTTTAAATGTTTTAAGACAATCTACGTAATCTTCAAACGTCAATTTATTTTTGACAACATTATATTTTACCCCCTTAGACTTTTTAGTGACGTTTTTATCTCCCTGAATTTTAAACGCGTACATTTTTGATCGTAACCCAACAAAATGCGTAATGATTTTGCCGTTGGCTTCATCTTTCATAAGACCCGGTATTTTTTTGTTAAGTAACGGGATATTGTATATATTATTTCCACTATAATCGGAGGTATCAAATTTTTCGATATACCTACCGATTATGTCTTTGTAAACGTTGATATTCATTATTTTGTAGAAGAAACTATCGGTGTCCGTGTAGTTTATGATACAATTGTTCACCCCTAGGGTGGGGAGCATAAAATTATAGTGGAAATCATACATACACGTTTTCGAAATATCGAGAATGGACATTCCAATATAAAGGGGTTTATCGAAAAGTAATTCAGACTTTTTTAGTTCGATAGCCATTAGATTTTCATCAAAAATTGATCTATTGTGAAATCTCGCGCTAGAAATTAAATTTTTTGCCCCGTAACGACCCTCGTATGAACTTACTAACTTTACTACCCTATGTAAGCGTTTATTTTCCATTGTTTTGCCAAACACTGCGTTGTTCGCGAGTTTAAACTGATTCTTTGCAAATGAACTGGTAGCTGTAGTCCTTAAACGAGTGTTCAGCTCGATATAGGGCTTCAACCATGCAGATTGTTTAAATTTTAAAACGCGATGTATCTTTTTAAGTATTAAACCATGCGCCAAAGCCTGTTTTAAATTTCGGTAATGTATAACATATTTTTCTTTATTATGTAGTGTAGTCATTAATTTCGGTAATTTTGATCCGGGTGGTACGCGGTGTTCAGCACAAAAGGGAAAGTCCTTATGCAAATCGTGCAACTCTTTAGGATATTCTAAATCAACCTGCAGGATGTATCCTTCTTCTGCATCGTCAGGTATCTGAGAGATGTCAATATTTGTTTCCACCCATTGAAAGTCATCGTATGGCAGAGGTTGAGACATAGCCCACCCATACAAATTATTAACATCAAGGTAAAATAGATAACTTGTCGGCTTGGTGGAATCGTATGTTTCCATATACTCATTGTTTGCCTCCGTATATCGATTACTGCAAACCGATATTCCTCCTCTAATACCAGCTTCAATGAACAATATCATATCCACATCCTTTATAAGTTTGAGTTTACATTTAGTATACTTTAACATGCAGTCCCACGTATACCCAGGCATAGTATAATACCATGCCGGATCTAAACCATAAACTTTCAAAGCAGTCTCTCTAAAATTTTCCATAACGTCTGCCAAAAGAAGGATATCTGTGCGAAGGTATAAGTCGCTATATTCCCCCAAGTTTTTAATCCCGAACGATTGCCAAACGTTTTGCGCATGACCATACTTCTCTTCACTAATATGCTCGTCATTTAGTTTATTGTAAAATTGTTTTTTAGATGGTAGTTGAATGTCATTTAATTTATCCAAGTTGTTTATATAATCATAGGGGAAAACACCTTTTTTTGTTATTAATTTAAAATTTTCTTCATTTAAATAGCTGAATTCTTTTTTTAAATTTTGCAAGTTTTCGACTTTTAGAGTGCTCACCAATTCGTCAAGACTGGCTCCCATAAATCTACAAGAATCTATAAATCTAAATTTGATGTTAGTCTCCGAGTTGTATTGAGTGAATGATATATATTTTTCCATATTAACGGGAAGTACACTCACTTGTCCACGCTTGGCAATGTCTTTTATAATAAAATGACTATCGTAGCCCGAAAGATTGTGAAATGCAATTGGCACAATAAATAATTTTTGAAATTGTAAATTGCATACTTGATGCGCCCAACCTCGAAAAGCTGCCGTAAAGTGATCATGATCACGAACAATAATATCTTTAATACCAAAAGGCTTTTCACATATGTGACATACCTTGGCATTAATGACATCAGGCTTTTCCACCATTGGGATTATATTTTTGATTTTTGATTGAATAAAACTGGCTAAATTTGACAATTGGTCGGCGAACCATTGCATGCAATCATCCCCCTGATAGCTATTGAAATAGGAAAGACTATCATCGTAAGAACATTTAAAATAGTAACCTGCATTAAAAGCCCGATGCTTTTGATATTTGACAGTTTTTTCGGAAACCTTATCATTACAATCTACCAACTGCGATTCAAAGTCTGCATAAATTAAAAAAGGACACTTTTGTTTATAAACGAAATTTCTAAACTCTACATAATCATATTTAGGAAATGAAATTTTACAGTCATTAACATTTTGACAAACCTTTTCATGTTCGTTTAATTTATCACAGCTTGAAAAATAATTTAAACATCTATCGCACAAGAATTTTTTATGATCATATTTGTTGAGTTGACTTGAAATTAATCTAGACAAATGTTTTATCCAAACATAATGATATTTGATTTCAACATTTTCATTGTCGATGGGTGGCGCTTCATAATCATTTAATTTCCGAAAATACTGATCTTGTATTAGTAACAAATTGACGTGACGTTTCATTTTATTTTTGGTTAAAAACGCAGGTATAACCATGTAAAATGATCTCTTCTCTGTTTCGATCAATTCTAAAGCATAGACGTTAACTGAAATTTCGTTTAGTTTCTCGAACTTTGAAATTTGATTTAATTTAATTGGAATTTCCAACCCCTTTATATTTAGAACGGTGTCATAATGCGGATACTTACTTAATCGTTGTGGGTCTTTTGTGACTGGATATAAAGCGCTTAAGATGCTCCAAAAGAAACATGCTTGGTCTGCATTTTGAACGTTTACGCAAGCATGTTTCTTTAAAATTTGATCTGGTAATTTAATGAAAGATGAACCGTTGCCGACCTCATATTTATTTATAGCTACTTCTAATAAAACGATTTTACTAAGTGCCCAACCACTATTTTTTTCAGAAAATTCTGATAATTTATTTAAGATAACATCGACTACATTATCATTAAACCACTGTGCTAAATCCGATCCTGCATCTACAACAGCATTTGGAGTAATGAAAAACTTTCGATCTAATAATTCGTCACTTGACTGCTGCTTTATAAAATCCCCCCAAAATGTTGTATTTATTTTTAGCATAGGAATTGTTTTTAAAATATTATTAACTCTACTTTTAAATAAATGAAACGCGTCTTTTAAAAAATCTTTAATTTCTTTATGTTGTAAATTTATTATAACTCCCGTTCTAATTCTACTGTCGAAAATAGCAATCACATCTTCCCACTTAACTCTACTACCTCGTTTTAACCCTAAACCTACCTTGTTGGACATCGCTTTAATTAAACATCTCATCCGTTTTAATTCAGCGATTTTCGTATGAATTTTACGTTTTTCTCCAACAGAAAATTTAATTTTTTTAAAAGCTAGCGCACATTTTCTAATATGTTTGGCAATTAATTTTAAAGAGACATTAGCAAGATCATCGGAATAATTTTGATGTAACTTTTTAATAGTTTCGGTAACTTTGGACGACATTATAAACCACTTTTATAATTAAAAAAGAAAAAAAAATTTGCTTACTAATTTTCTATGGATGTTTCGGATTAAATTTGTTTAATTTCAAATGCCGCAGCCAAATGGAGACGACTACAATCGTAAGATCCTCGGTATGATAAGCTGTATTTCCCTTTCTCGAAATGGCTAATATACGGCTCATAAGTAGCAGTCACTCTGTTGGGTAGGAAGGTGACTTTATCACCCAAGTCAAGAAGAACGCTTGTACCAAATGTTGTTTTGGTTATTTTCGCAGCATAAATTGCTTGAGGAACTCCTATTGGTAGCTCCTGCAGCTTTACTATAGGTTTCCGTGCTGTAATGGAGGAAACTTCGTTTAAATTTTCCAAATTCATCTAATAAAATTTTTACAAATAAGAATATTTTGTGAGACAAAACACAACAATAATTGAAACTCACTTTTTTCTTCTTGTAGCACTTGAACGCACAAATCTATCACCGTTTAATGTAAATAGTCAAATGGTACTGAACCGTATGGCTTTCTCCTTTTTATATCTTTAATTTTGATAAATAATGCTTATTTTATAATAAAGGAAATTACGAGTGTGACATTTTTTTAGATAAGCAATTTCTGGAAGCTTCTAGAACTGCTGAGTCGCAAAAATGGTTTAAAAAGAAGTCAGCGGAAATGACGCATGTAACTCACGTTAAATCAACATATTTTCATTCATTTTTATTATCTGGTAGTTCAAGGTTATTTTTAACATAATGATGTCACAAATATATATTTTTATATCCAATCTTGCACGATAAAATTAATATGCGAGTTATCTGAATGGTATAGCTAACTGTTTAGTAAGTCAAAGGGTTCGGGTTCAAACCCCCGAGAAACCAAGTTTTTTTCAACGCTTACGTCACACCACTTTTCAACGTGCTTACGTAACCCTCTTAATCGAGTCGATGGGGACAATACCGTATGTAAACAATGATTTTATATGTCAACAATGGCAACATGCCGTATGTAAACAATGTCGTATGTAAACAATGGCAACAATGTCATATGTCAACAATGTCATATGTCAACAATGTCATATGTCAACAATGTCATATGTCAACAATGTCATCTCCCCACTCCTTCTCCCGCCACTTCCCCCACTCCTACCCCCACTCCTCCCCCCACTCCTTTGCGCTTGAACCGGTGTTGTTTAACTACTGGCATTTTCAATGCGTAGTCTTCGCTGGTCGGTTAGCTTAGCCGGATGCAATCCCGGATCGATATTTCATCATATATATATTGTAAATATTAAGTTACACTGAGAATCTTGAGTCATGGTATTTTTTTAATTACATAATTTTTTTATTTAATTTATTGAAGTTTAAAATATGAAAAGTTGTTTGGGAGAATTAGTGAATCTGGTGAGTAGTGACAGTGATATATTTTACCATACTTCGAAACTTATACTCTAACTGACATTTTTAAAAAATCATCGTACTCCAAACGTTTATTCTAATTATTAAGTGAAAAGTTAAAGCCAGTATTGGTCAGTCCACGACTGCCACGTATTTTTTTTTAAGATTTTAAGTTTACGTACAATATTTATTTTAATGATCTAATAAACTTTTTGCCTTGATTTAATGCTAATACACATTTTAGAAGACAACCTGAAAATACTATTGCACACATTTTTTATAACCAATTATCTAATGCATTTACTTTTATAATGATTATTCCCATCACTTGAATTTTGTTAAATTCAAAGTTTTAAAATGCAATTCATTACTTTACTTATCATTTATTCTTTATTGCTCGAAAGTAAGTACATCAGTGATTAAAGCAATAACTATCCAGCTTAACCTTTTTAAATAGTTTCGCTGTCGATAACAATGAAAATGCATAAATTCCGCTAAGCAGTTTGTTTGTTTGTTCTCAAAGATTGCAGTACCACTTTAAATAACGAGTAAATGTTCTTTAAACACAATACAGACTAAACCAGGGAATTGAAAGTTTTCTAAAACACGAGCGTAAGCCATAAATAACTCGCTTAAAGAGTTTACGTGACTTCATAAGATTACGCTGGATATTTTTACACCCAAATAGGATTAATGTTCGTTTTAAAAGTACCTATCTTACTTTTAAAATAAAATTCGATATCGCTCTTCACTTCATTGAGCGGCTAGAAATAGCAATTTCGATAGTTACTGTTTATGAAGTTGCAGGTCTACAATAACTTGGGTAATAAAGAAATTTATTATATTTTACAGCCAGTGGGGACTTACTGTCAATCTGACGAAGACAAAGTATTTATGTGTGGGCGAGGAACCGAACATTCTGGTACTTGAAAATGGACAACAAATTCCATCTTGACAAGAATACCTATACTTAGGTGTTACATTCGACAGCATAGGAACTGACGACCAGTGGGCAAAATCACTGATTTAGGTGGACAAAAGTCAAGTCAAAAGTATGGAATTTCTAAGTGCTTGACCTTTATATTATTAGTTGGTAAGACGCTTGATACTAATATTTCCCGCCATACCGTGCTTACAAATAAATAGTAAATGAGTGAATCAATTCTGTCTATACAAGTGCCTAATAACCGGGAGTGGGATTATCTTTATTCGATGGCTGTTTATTATGTTCAAGGTATGTGTAGTGAAAAGTCTTTTTGCTTTTATTTTACAATGAACATTGCTGAAGCAGGTAAAACATTATATCTCCACACTCATTATTGAATATACATTGAAATCTACTTGTAGAGTTAATTTAGTAATTTGTAAATGTATTCCCCTATTCAATAACAAAAAACTTTATAACCCCCAAGTTACCACAAAGATTTGTTTGTAGGATTTTTTTCCTTAATCCTTCTAGTCTTTAAATGTTACAAAGAATTTTTGCGATTTTTTGCGTTTTGGGTAATACATAATTTTTTTCAGACACAGCACTCCTAATCACGAGGAGGAAATTTATTGAAGGGTGGGTTAAATTTACCAAAAAAAACCTCTAGGACCACTTGCTGAAATTTATTCTTTCTTCTGCTCATATTAATAATAAAGAAGATGTGGAGATTGGACCTTTGAAAATTAGAATTTCCCATCTTTCCGACAAAATTTATTGTCTCGATACCATAGGTTAGCAGCGGTCTAACACAGGACTTATATGTCCGCACTTTAAAAATAAGACAATTTTGGAAATTTAAAAAATCAAGATTACCATATTCAACAAGTAATTTTAAATATACAAGGTGTTATTAAATAAGTGCGATAAACTTTAGGGGGTAACTTTGCACAAGAAAATAATGACAGTTTACTATATAAACGCATGTCCGCAAATAATTTGTTTTAGAGATACAGGGTGATAAAGTTTTTTTTAAAAACTGACGATTTATTTTTTGCTCTGAAACCGGTCGAGATATGCAAATGAAATTTGGAGGGTGCGCGTTAAGATTTTTTATTTTTTTGTATAAATACGGCGCCCCATACGAAAAAAAGACAAAAAAAATTTTTGTCACAAATTGAACAAAAAATATAAACATAATTTTTTATGTAAAATATCTTAATTTAAAAAAATAAGGATCATTACCTGTATGCGCGCCAGTGATAATCATAAAATTCTTAATTGTATGTCAAAATATGCGCAATAACTACCTCTTAAAACCCACCAAATTTCATTTGCATATTTTGACCGGTTTCAGAGCAATAAATAAATCGTCAGTTTTTAAGAAAAACTTTAACACCCCGTATCTCTGAAAACGAAGCATTTGCGGACGAACGTTTATACAGCAAACTGTCATTATTTTTTTATGCAGAATCACCCCCTGAAGTTTGTCGTACTTAATTACTAACACCCTGTATATTTATGCTTACAAACTGCAAATTTTAATTCAACTCAAGATAAATTTAAACAATATGCAACTTAAAGAAAATTACTTATCCCACAATTTATTTAGTAATTAAACGAGGCGTTGTGATTAAACACGATAAAAAACGAAAAAGTATCGTCAGCCGTCGCATAGATGATGCATTTAAATATGTGATTCGAAAAGCGGTTTACAATACGTACAAAGAAAATCAAGTCTCAACATTAAAAATTATATTTAACAACCCTTAATAATTATCTAACAACCCTTTCCAGCCGTGGCGCTTGGAATTGTTATGTTTTACATTTTATCGTATTGCAACCTTAAGAGTTTTTAAAATAGTCGAGACGACAGATACACTATCAACAACAAAAAAAGGCATGTTCTAATAAGCTATTAATTATACTAAATAGGACGTGTTCTAAATTGGTTTCTTTTATTCTTACATTTTTCTTTTAATTCTTACACACGGCAATCCTGCCTGTTGTTTGTCTATTAACTCTTAGATAGGTATCATGTGAGTGGGGCGTGGTCGCCCCTCCACCGCGACCCTTAGTAAATCTATTGTGGCTCACCCCTAAAGGCTACAGTTCACCGCACAATCCAGCCCTTCTTACGAAGTTTATAGTTGTATAGGATAAGATATTTTTGAAATCGTTAGGTTCTAGGTTGGTGTAACCAAATATGTTGAACCCTATTCTTCCCAGGCCGGGGCATAAACATAGTATATGTTCAGCAGTTTTGTCTTCCACGCAGCAAAGCCGACAGTCCGTTTGTTGGTTCAGCCCTATCTTTCTGAGGTGGTATCTCAGACGACAATGTCCTGTAAGCAGTCCCGTTAGAATACGCAGGTCATTTCTGCTCCATTCTAGGATCTGCTTAGTTGTGTTTCTCGACGGTTTAGGTAGAAACGCCTTTGAGTGAGTTAACCCTGGTATATCAGACCAGTACGTGAGTATTTTCCTTTCTGCCCAGTCCGAAATAATTGTTTTGGCGGCACTTGTGGTGACTCCAAATCCGGTTTTGGTCCAGTGAACGCAGATTCGGCCCCCTAATTTGCAAGGGTGTCAGTTTTTTCGTTTCCCTTCACCACCTGGTGCCCAGGTACCCACAGTAGGGTCACCCCGTTATTCGCACCAGGGTACTCTGGGGATTCTATGCAATTCCATACAAGTTTAGAGTTTATCTTGTTGGAGCTCAGTGCTTTTAAAGCAGCCTGGCTGTCTGATATTATACTTATGTTTTTGTTTGCTAGAGGTCTGTTGGTCAACGCTCTTGCACACAATTTATTAGCGAAGACTTCAGCCTGAAAGATTGTAGCACACCTGCCAAGACTGGTAGATATTTCAATTTTTGGTTTCTTGCTGAAAACACCGGCCTCAGCTTCATCCGGGGTTTGTCACGTGCCTATTTTTACCCTTTTACCGTTCATTATAATTGTCTCAGATGAGTTTCGGATTCCTGGTTGCATACAGTACACTGTGCTGTAATTCAAATATATCATTCGTTTTAGATAATGTTGCATAACTTGTAGGGGTAGGATTATCGTTTGGTTTGCAATTTCTGTGTGGATGGGACTGGATATCCACACGGACGAGGCACAGATTTGAGAAGATTGTGGGTTGACGTTTATTCCGCGCCATTTTTCTTGATTTCCGGGATAGGAGCGGATTCGTGTTTGGAGAGTCTTGGAAGTCAGGTTTCGGTGAAAGTTGTTGGGGACGGTGTGTTATTAGCACGTGTGCAGAACCTCTATGTGATTTCTTTCATATCTGGCTGTATTTGGGCCATCTTAATTGGATTTTGAAGAAAAACCATTTGATTTTTAACTTGACCATTTTGTCTTGCCTTTGTTGTGGAAATTTTTGGATTTCTGGTGTCAAGTTAAAATAACCGTTATCGGGATTTATTTGAGGGAAGCCATTGTTAACTAACCGGTGCCGCCCCATAATCTAACCAGCCCCAGGAGGCCAGGAGTAGGCCACGGAGTAGGCCACAGGAGTACATGCGAATTCGCATACCCAAAGGTTATCAGTGATATATTTTTAAATATATAACGCCGTGTCTCATTCGGCACCACGAGTAAGTTTTGTTTTAGTTTATAAATATAGTACTTTGTGAATTCGTATACCCAAAGGTTATAAGCGATTTATTTTTAAATATATAACGCAGTGACTCATTCTGACACCACGATTACGTTCTGTTTAGTTTATTAGTATAGTACATTGTTGGAAACTATTTATTGCATTAGATAATATGCCAAAACTAAACTTGGATTAAAATAACCTTCTCAATAATTCTTTATGTCCAAGTAAAAACATATTTTCTTCCTACTTATTTGTAAATATCCTACAATCTTGATATTTTAAAGGACAACCATTGTAAAGGTATTTTTAAATGAACTTGATTGTTTTGGCAGTGAAATGTTTTACCTTTTGTTCTTTGCCTTTATGTAATTGTTTGAATTAGTGTTATTAAAGACTTGATTTATATATGTATTGCTTTGTTTGTAACTTGGTAAAGTCTGTTACTCTTACTTCTGTTTTGGTTATTTTATAAAGTTGTAAATTTTACATTTTTGGTTTGTTTTAGCAAGAAAATAGCTGTTAATTTCGACTATATTTGTTATGATGTTGCTATTGAGCTGTGTACCTTAATTATTTATTGTGTGAGTAAAGTATCCAACATATTTTTGCTATAATTTTATTTATTTGGTTCATCATAATCATAGTTGTTTATCTTGTGGCTCTGCTAGTGCCTATAAGATCTAGGGGTTTCCGGCTTATACCGTCTAAGTCGGTGGCGCAGCTCACTTTTATGTTTTTTTCTTCTACCCTCTACGGCTGAGCTCAGGCATAATTTGCCAGTAGAGAAACCGCTAGCAGAGTACTCCTTAGAGAATGAAAAAGACGTGGCAGGTTCTTAAGCCATCTGTGTACATTATGTATTCAGTCTTTGGAAAGGTGATTTCTCCACGCACCTATTCGTCTCTTTTTGGAAAAAGGACTTTAAATGACTTTTCTACGTGTATTTTTGTGGGTAGCAAGTCAGGAACGATCCCGAGAATTTGATGATTTTTTGTTTCACTCAGTATCCTGAAGTGATCCCCGAGTTGCTTTCCATTAATTTGCCTTTCCAAAGACAGGAATCTGTAGGAGACTATCCTGGCCTCCCTTTTTATGAGATTATCTAGGTGAGAAAAATTTAGGAGGTGTTCCATCGCTGCCGTTGGTGTGCTGGACATAGCTCTAGTTATGGCCAGGCATGCCAGCCGCTGAAGGCCAGCAAGCTTTATTTTAGCTGTCTGTTGTAACCTTTTGGTTCACCAGACTACTGAATCATACGAACCTGGTTTGACAAGGAGTTTTAAATTTAATTGTTATTAATGACTTTGCAAGAAAGAAAGCCAAAAAAATTGTATTTTTACAAAGTAAATTTATAGATTGAAAATATATACACGAAATGTAGGGAAATTGATTCACAATGTAAAATAGAACTATAACAAGGTAACTTTTTATTAAAAATGTTATAAAACGTTTAAGCAAAAGCTTATTTTAATTATTGCATAATAAAACTGTCAAATGTGTTAAACCTTCAAAACGTTTTTATTTCAAAAATGTTTTGCCACCCCTTTCTACTGATATGTGCTTATTTAACATACAAAAATGTATAATAACAGAATCCAATATGTCAGAACTGGACCAAATAAAAATGGGCCTACACGGAAAGCACCAGCTTTCAAATAAAAAATAAATCATCAAAATCGATTTACCCAGTCAAAAGTTCTGAGCTAACAAACATAAAAAAAAATATTTTCAAATCAAGGACCTTTTCCTTTTTTGAAGTCGGTTAAAAAGTTAATGCATCAAGTCTGCATACATTTCTTCTGCGAAATTAACTGATAATCAGCGACAAATACCACCACGTGCAAGTGTTAATTTATAATGATCTTTACCAGTTGTATTACAGGCTTGCTAATAAAATGTCAATGAAATAATGAATAGCTTAATATAATGCATTTCTGGGGCGCCTTAAATATTTGTTTTTTAGTTGTTGAAAGTAATAAATTTATCAGGGTTGACTAAAAGGATAAAAGAGCAAAAATATTTTACAAAAA
This sequence comes from Agelastica alni, assembly GCA_950111635.1. Lineage (NCBI taxonomy): Eukaryota > Metazoa > Arthropoda > Insecta > Coleoptera > Chrysomelidae > Agelastica > Agelastica alni. The sequence goes on along the minus strand of OX467711.1, from coordinate 47,153,021 downwards.
AATCTTTTAAAAATAGGAACAAAAAAAATAAGAAAAAATTATAAAATCTAAACGTACATACTCTATTAATATCTAAACAATATATTCTTTTTAGTAGTGCGAGCTCATTAACTTTAAAAAAAAACTTTAACAATTATGAGAAAATTTACAAGTGGTTTCATTATTTCGCTGTAAATTTCTTCTAAGGTATGTTTTTGGTTAAGTTCATTTTTTTTACGCTAGAAAAGTATAAATTACAAGAAAAACTCGTTAAAAACTTAGAAGATGCTGTCGCTTGCTGCTTATGACAAAGTGTACTAGGTGTCTCGGAGTAAAATAACATTTTACACAAAAGTACTTAGGTCATTTTTGTTTAAAAAGTTAAATACATACGGATTTATATTTAAAAAAATATCGCTCTACATACGTCTGCTATTTTCTTTAAAACACTTTTGCAAAATTTGTAAAAAGAGAACGTGTTGTCACATGTGAAGTATTACTAGTACAATATTCTTCTTATCATTGTTCCGTAGTGGATGCCTAATAACAAATACGCAAGTGGTCTATATCAAATTTCGAAGTTCCCCTTACCCCAATCCGTTGATAATGAAACGTGGTAACTGTTGTGTGCAAGTATTCTGAACATGGCCTATGTCAAGTGTCAAGGTTGGCATTGACAGCTAGGACTTTTGACATAAGGTTAGTGGCAGCTTGTTGAGCCACGTGTACTTAAAAAGTGTATGAACAGAAGTTTTAATAAAAATTGAAATAAAGATCTACAACCATCAAATTTACCTGCTTTCACTATGACAGTCTCTTCTTTTTCTTCATCAGCCTTATCCGGTCCACTCCTGGACGTAGGCTTTTCTGAGTCTTTTCCATTCCTGTCGATTTTAAGCTTGTTGTGCCCAGTTTCTACCGGCGACCTCCCTGTATCATCCAGCCAGCGCTTCTACGGTCTTCCTTTACTTCTCTTTGTTTATCTGGGGCACCAGTGGATCACTTTGTTGGTCCATATACTGTCATCTTGTCTTGCAACATGTCTTGTTCAGCTCCATTTCATCTCGGCCATGAAGCGGATTACGTCGGTCATCTTTGTTCGTCTCCTTATTTACTCGTTTCTGATTCGATCTCCTATGGAAGAGTACTTCAGAAACTGGAAATTAACATCTCGGATACCCAGTTCGGGTTTAGAAACGGACGCATTATTTGCATACAATGTCCTCACACAACGCTGTCTCGATGTCAATCAGGAAGTTTACGCCTGTTTTATAGATTACAATAAGGCGTTTGATAGAGTGGCGGCATGACGAGTCAGTAGAAATGCTAAACCAGAAAAACCTGGACTCACATGATATCAGGGTCATTGTCATCCTTTACTTTAACCAAAAGGCAACAATGCGAGTACAAGAAAAGACGACTGACCCGATAGAAATCAAACGGGGAGTAAGACAAGCATGTGTCCTCTCGCCACTTTTATTTAACATCTACTCTGAAGAAATATTCACCAGAGCCCATGTATGCGAGTTGGGAGGCATCACAGTAATATATATATATATATATATATATGTATATATATATATATATATATATATATATATATATATATATATATATATATATATATATATATATATATATATATATATATATGAAAGAAGGATTATTGCTGCGAAGATGAGTAGTCTGAGAAGTATAGCCGGAGTGACTCGGTTGGATAAAGTAAAGAAAAGTTAGATAAGAGAACGCTGTGGTGTAAAAAAGATGTGATTACAAAGATAGACAAAGAAATACATAGATGGTTTGGACACGTATAAAGGATAGAAGAAGAAAGATTAACGAAACAAATGTTTAAGGTGAGTGTGAATGGACAAGTCGGTGAGAGCACTGATGAAAGTAGAAAAAGCAAAATATGTGTGTAAGAACTGTGGCAAGTGAAAGGTCTCTGCCTACCCCTACGGGAAAAAGGCGTGACTATGTGTATGTATGTATAAATATGACTGCATTGTATCCTGAGTCGATTCTAGCATTATTTATGGAATTGAGGAAGGACCATGTTTTGATTGCGTCGAATGCTTCTAGTCCATGAGTCCTAGTCCTAGTCCATGAGTCTATGAATGCCAGATGTATGGGTATGTTGTATTCAGCTGTTTTTCTTTTATGGTGCGTAACGTCTGCAAATGGTCAATGGTACTGAATGCACTACGGAATCCTGCTTGTTCGGTAGGTTGATAAAGGTCTAGTTTTTTGTAAGACGGTTTGTAATAATATTTGTGTATAGCTTATACAGATGTGACAGCAAACTAATAGGACGATAGTTTTCGATGTAACTAGTATCGCCCTTTTTAAACAGGATCACAACCACAGAATTATACCTGTCGGTTGGTATTTTTGCTTACTGTAAACATCAATTTAATAGTTTTTGAAGTGCTTCCTCCAAATACTTTCTTGCAAACCTTACCAATTCTGTTGTAATATGGTCTTCTTTAGGACATTTACCGTTCTTTATTCTTTTCAAGGCATATCTTATTTTGTCACGTTATTTCTGGTATATCTTCCGACCCTACGTTTAGTATTGTCCTGTTATTAATTTGATTTTTGTGGGTCTTGGGTATTGTTGATTTTTATAGGTTGGTGTAGAAATCTTCAATTATTTGGGCAATTTTCTTTGGGGTCGATACAATAACTTCTTCTTTAATTTTTAGTCTATGCAGCGTGGTTTTTCCCTCTGATAGTTTTGATTTGAGAACTCTCATATTTTTGTTTTGCTCAATTATTTCTTTACTGATCTTAGTTTTATAGGTTCTTACATTCTTCTTCTTCCTAATCTTATCATCTTTACAAATGTGTTGTGACCCATGTTAACGAGGTTCAATGTTTTGGATGGCGCTCTTGATTGCATCTCGTCATTTATCTTGATTAAATGACATGTGCGCCGCTTGCGGGAAAGTAGTATTTATTAATTTTTTGGTAACATCCACCCATCGATTTGATGATCGGGCACGCCTTCTGTTTTCTTCAGAATTTTCCCTGTACAATAAGCCTTTACTCCAACTGATGTGTCCGAAAAATGTAAGAATTCGAGAGTACACGATACTGGACAAAGATTTTGACGGACGTATTTCTTGTAAAACCGAAGCATTTGTTCTATATGCGGTTCAGGACACTCTCAACATTCGTCTCCACGCCCACATCTCAAATGCATCATTTCGACGACGATCTACTTCTTTGACAGTCCCAGATTCTGAAGCATATAAAACGACCGAAAAGACCAAGGTACTCAACGGATTGATTTTAGTTTGTTTTGTAATATTCCGATTTCTCCATACTTTATTTAACCAATTGCCTTTTTCACCATTTTGTTTAAATTTTTGTGTTTTTTTGTTTCCTTTTCTAACTCTCTTCTCTGTCTCATTAGTTGGGTGATATTAGCGCTTAGTTTTGAGTGATTTCGTTACATTACCTTTGAGCATATTTTCTTAGTTGCTGTATGAATGGATGATTCAATTGTTTCGCTTAGTTGGTTTATATCCATATTGTCAATGATCTATGCGCAAATATGCTCTCACCATTCTATGGTCACTTCCTGTATCTACTTTGTTTAAGACGGTTACGTCGCTGTAGAATTTCCGGTTATTTGATAAAACAAAATCTATTTTGTTTTTATGTGGTTTTGTTTGGGCTCAACCATGTCCATTTTCGTTAAGGGTTTTTCTTAAAGAATGTGTTGAAACATAACAGTGATTCCTTGCTAAGAAAGTTTACCAACCTTTCTCCTCACTGTGACAGTAAGTTAAAAAGATAATTTAATAAATAAACTTTTACCACCTATTTTTGTAACTACTTTTTTGCCTAATTTGAACGTGATGGCATGTTAAAAGACAAAATCCAGAGATGTACCGTAATGATATCATTTCTTGAAGTTGCAGATAAAAATGTATATATTTATATACTGAAAGCAGATGTGCTACTAAAATTAAAAAAAATTTTGCAGTTGTATAGTACTTCAATTAAATAGAATTCTCCAATTAGATAAAATGTAGAGATTCGAATTCTATTCAATGTTATGAAAACCCTTTGCATTTTACAGAGCTCAAATTGCGATCCCAAAAATGTAAAACGTGAAAGTAGGTTAATAAAATTCGTTACCAAATGTAAAATAATACCGAAAAAATAAAATGTATATTTATTTATATTACAATTTTTTTAGCGGTATGATAATTCTCCTTAACTTGACACACCTTTTTTTTCCTAATTTATTGGCACTGGCAGAGCCAACAGGCCAGTCTTAGTATGTGAGTCGTTTTATCAGTTATGAATAACCAAATTACAATGGTATTTATAACATATTAGTTTTAAGGTTAGTAAATGCCCGAATTTTCTTGTATATATTTCATTGTTTTATCTTATTTTGGTTATATGTCTTATGTATGAGTTCAGAAGTGCATTGACGTTAATGGACAGCATTACGAACAATTGTTGTAATGTTTTGTGTTCATTTTTTGTATTTTAAAGCCACCTTAGTAATTTCTTAGCATTAAATTAGAACAAAGTAATTGTATTATCTTATTTTCTTTTAGCTGTAATTTTGATTGTATTTATCGCACATTTTATTAGCAGGTATGAATAAATTCCTTATTAATAGTACTAATAAATGGTACCACGGTACCAATATGGTTACATTTGAAAAAATTGAGTTTTACCCCAAAATCGATTACGATGAACTTTATTTGCTCATAAAAAACGCAATTTAGTATTTTTGACGGGATTTCGATTTTTCTAGCATTAGACGGGTAAATTGGAATAAATCGGAACCATCATGGCACACTTAAATGGAAAACTAAAAATTGAATTATTTCCGGCGAAACCGGAATTGAAAAAAAATCATTTGTAAATCAAAAAGTGCCGCTTATTATGTATATGGGATATCCCAAATTTCAATTAATTACCTTTTACACTAAAGGAGATACAGGGGGTGTACCATGAACCTGTTACACACGGTATATTTATATGTGTTTCCGCGGTCATAGATATTTGTAATACTTAAAGTTCGGGTTAAACCGCGTCTATAAATTTGTTTATTTCGACGTTTCGGCTTCGATTTTAAAGCAATTTTCAAGAAGTAGAAAGTAAGTAAATTGGAGATGGGAAGTGATTTTCACACTGAGGTCTCAATCTTCCTACTCCTTAGGTGTAGTCACGAAGGAAGAATGATTTCCACACTGAGGCCTTGTCACGTGCCTATTTTTTCTATAGTTTCGTATTCATGGTTGCATACAGTACACTATGCTATAACTCGAATATATCATTCGTTGTAGATAATGTTGCATAACTTTCGATAGTTGGTTTGCAATTTCTGTGTGAATGGGACTGGATATCCACACGAACGAGGCACAGATTTGAGAAGATTGTCGGTTGACGTTTATTCCGCGCCATTTTTCTTGATTTCCGGGATAGGAGCGGCAGTCGTGTTTTGAGAGTCTTGGAGGCCAGGTGTCGGTGAACGTAGTTGGGGACGGTGTGTTATTAGCACGTGTGCAGAACCTCTATGGGATTTCTTTCATATCTGGCTGTATTTGGGCCATCTTAATTGGATTTTGAAGAAAAACCATTTGATTTTTAACTTGACCATTTTGTCTTGCCATTGTTGTGGATATTGTTGGAGTTGGTGTCAAGTTAAAATAACCGTTATCGGGATCTATTTGAGGGAAGCCATTGTTAACCAGTGCCACCCCTATAATCTAACCAGCCCCCGGGGTAGGCTACAGGAGTAGGCCACAGGAGTACATGTGAATTCGTTTACCCAAAGGTTATCAGTGATTTATTTTTAATATATAACGCTGTGTCTCATTTCCGCACCACGAGTAAGTCTTGCTTCAGTTTATAAATATAGTGCTTTGTGAATTCGTATACCCAAAGGTGATTTATTTTTTTTTAATATATAACGCAGTGACTCATGCGGACACCACGATAACGTTCTGTCCAGTTTATTAGTATAGTACATTGTTGGAAACTATTTATTGCATTAGATAATATGCCAAAACTAAACTTGGATTAAAATAACCTTCTCAATAATTCTTTATGTCCAAGTAAAAACATATTTTTTTTCTACTTATTTGTAAAAACATATTTTCTTTCTACTTATTTGTAAATATCCTACTATCTTGATATTTTAAAGGACGACCATTGTTAAGATATTTTTAAATGAACTCGATTGTTTTGGCAGTGAAAATCTTTATGTAAACAGTTAACTAGTGAATCTTCTTCGCCTTCATGTAAATGTTTGAATTAGTGTTATTAAAAAGTTAACTTATATATATGTTTTACCTTTTGTTCTTTGCCTTTATGTAAATGTTTGAATTAGTGTTATTAATGAGTTTATTTATATATGTCTTACTTTTTGTTGTAACTTGGTAAAGTCTGTTACTCTTACTTCTGTTCTGGTCATTTTATAACGCTGTAAATTTTACATTTTTGGTTTGTTTTAGCAAGAAAATTTTACCATAGCTGTTAACTTTGACTATATTTGTTATGATGTTGCTATTGAACTGTATACCTTAATTATCTATTGTGTGAGTAAAGTATCCAACATATTTTTGCTATAATTTTATTTATTTGGTTCACCATAATCATAGTTGTTTATCTTGTAGCCCTGCTAGTGCCTATAAGATCTAGGGGTTTTCGGCTTATACCGTCAAGCCGGTGGCGCAGCTCACTTTTATATTTTTTTTCTTCTACCCTCTACGGCTGAGCTCGGGCATAATTTGCCAGTAGAGAAACCGCTAGCAGAGTACTCGTTAGAGAACGAAAAAGACGTGGCAGCCTTAATCTGCCTACTCCTCAGGTGTAGTTACTCGGGTAAGGTTGTCACGTGCCCATTTTTTTTCGCTTCTACAGTTCCATTATTAATTGGGTCTCTGACGATTTCGTATTCCTTAGGTACTCGTAAGTAGGGTTGCATACCATATTTTGTTGTAACTTAAATTTATCACTCGTTGTAAATAGTGTTGCATACCTTGTAGTGTTAGGATTTAATTATTAATGGCTGTGACATTTTTGTTAATCGATGGAGATGGAGTGGGAGGTTTTTGTTATTAGATTTTGCCTTGATGTTTAGCCTCGATTGTCGTGTGTTTCAGCTATTTTATTGTTTGGTTTGCATTTTCTGTGTGGATGGGCTGGCTATCAACACGGACGAGTGCGATTATGAGTTTGGAACATAGATTTGTGAAGATTGTTGGTTGACGCGTGTTCCGTGTCATTTTTGATATTCGGCCTGGGAGTGAGTAGTTTAGTGAGTCGTTTGGTGTCAGTCTTGAAAGTCGGGTGGTGGTGAGAGTTTTTGGAACGATTTGATATTAACACGTGAGCAGAACCTCTATGGTTTTTTCTTTCATATCTGACTGTATTTAGGCCATCTTAATTGGATTTTGAAGAAAAACCATTTAATTTTTAACTTGACCATTCTATCTTACCTTTGTTATTGATATTTTGGATTTTGGTGTCGAGTTAAAATATCCGCATGCGGGATCTGATGGAGGGAAGCCATTGTTAAGTAGCAGGTGCAGTTTCATAATCAATCCGGCTCCAGGAGTAGGCCATAGGATTAGTGAATTCGTATACCCAAAGGTTACAAGTGATTTATTTTAGAATATTTAAACGACGTGATTTGTTTTTGACACCACGATTAAGTTTTGTTTTAATTTATTAATATGGTACACTGTTGAAAACTATTTATTGCATTGGATAATATGCCAAGGCTGAACTTTGATTAAAGTAATATTCTCAATAGTTCTTTGTGTCCAAGTAAAAACGTTATCACTTATTTGTAAATATTCTACAATATTGCTATTTTGAAGGACAGCCATCGTAAAAGGAAATATTTTTAAATAAGTTCGATTGTTTTAACAGTGTAAATCTTTATGTGAATGAAAAAAAAAACGTGAGTAAATTAGCAGCCGTACGTGAACGTTGATGAAGTATTGTTAAAAAGTTGACTTGTATACGTTTTTTTGGTAACCTGATAAGGTTTGTTATTTTTACCTTTGTTTTAATTATTTTATGGAATCGTAAACTTTGGATTTTTGATTTATTGTTGTCTTATAAAGTTGTAAATTTTGAAGTTTCGTTTTATTGTTGGCTGGATGATGATGTGAGTTGGCATGTAGTTACCGGTTGGTATGGGTTGGTTTTCTATAAACTAAACTATGTGGGTGAAGGAGTTTTATTACATAAATATATATATATATATATATATAAATACTAGGTTTTCTGGATAAACCGCGTTCAGAAAATTTGTTTTCTCGACGTTTCGGCTCCCGCTTTGGAGCCATTATCAAGAGTTAGGTTAGGGTTAGGAAGGGTAAGGTTCAGTACGTTTTCGTGGTCTCAATCTGCCTACTCCTCAGGGACAACTGACGAGCACCGCGACGTAGCTGGGTATTTATAGGACTGGAAATGGAGGGAGGTAGAGGCGGGTGATTGAAGGGCGGTTGATTAGAAGGTGGGAAATCGGAAGGCGGTAAATAGTAGTTGGGAGATTGGCGGGTAAGTAAAGGTTTCCATGTCGAAGGTAATCGTTGGCTGTCATCCCTTTTGTCCATACAATTGGGACGTTTCTCTATTTCTATTGCTTCTCTGATTATACGAGGTTTAAAGGATCGGATTGTTGCTATTGTTCTTGTTTTGGGTAAATCAATAGTGTGGCCTGTATATATATATATATATATATATAAATAAATTTTTGGGAATGCAGCTATTTTTTATTGAAACTCTCTGTTTACTTTTTTGTAAAAGCTTTCGAAATTATTTTTATTTCTTCATCAGTTATTCTACAAAAAACATGGTATAATAATGGACAAATGTTAGTAGACAGTGAAGAATACTGTTCTTGCGTTAGGATTGTCGTCACTTTCATTTTATCTGATTGAATGATTTTTAACTGTGGATTATTTTTAAGAAAATGTTTGCATTTAATTTAAGTATTGTACAATGAATTGTTACCGGAATCATTGGTGTGCACAAAATTAGTAATGATATTGGTCGTTTGCGTTAAAAAAAAATTAAATATTTTTTTAATTTTTTTTTTAACATTGACAATCTCAACATAATCTATTCATATTTACTCAGTCGTTCTCCATATGAGACAGATCACAATTCAATGCATTAACATAATTGAGTCCCCTGTAATGGTGGGTACTGAATTTTGCAATTTGTCAAATTTTGTTATTAATGTTGTTAATTGTTTATATTTAAATAAACGCATATTTTCTCTGGCAGCCTCCTTATTAGACTTACCAAAAATCTTTCAATTAACATAAGTTGGTACCTTGTAAAGTTTTGGTGATATTGTTTTTCATTGCATTGCAGGTTGGCAACAGGTCTTAGATCTATATTTCATACGTGTCAATTGTCAACTTCATATACTTCAATAATCATCCATTTTTTATTGTTCAGTTGGTCACCACTGCCTCTTGAATCCAACATGTCCTCCCTAAGAGCTCATTTCGAATTTTAAAATGTTTATACACTTATGTTTAAGTAATCTTGATCAATTTTTATCAAAGTTTTAACTATAAATGACGTTACCAAGAGTGTTGTTTGTTGTGACATGGTATTTTATAAATTGCTGCAAGTGAAAGGGATGTTTAACCTCACTTTTGTAAGTACACATACGCCGATTTTGTTTTTCAAATATTATAATGTTCATTGTAGAGTTCCTGATGAAGAGACAATAAATGACTCGAAAGCTTGAATAAAAAAAAGAGTACAATTTTTTTCATACCCCTGTTGACTGCATACCCGAATTTAAAAAAGATTCTTCTTCAACTTAGACAGTCTTCTTACCTCCACAACCACTTTTTTTATATATATATATATATATATATATATATATATATATATATATATATAAAAATAAATTTTTGGGAATGCAGCTATTTTTTATTGAAACTCTCTTTTTACTTTTTTGTAAAAGCTTTCGAAATTATTTTTATTTCTTCATGTTACTCTACAAAAAACATGGTATAATAATGGACAAATTTTTTAAAAAATACTCCCAGTATATGAGTAAAATATAAATAAACATTCAGAAAATAAATTAATATTTAGACAGTAATAAATTTGAAAAGTCAATATAAAGTTATTTAATGGAAGATGTAGGTATAAACGATGTAGTAGAATAGTTAATAGAAATGTTTTTTGTAAAAGGTTGAATCAAGTTATTACCCAATTTTATTTCAAAATCCAAAATATTGGAATAAATTATGAAAATCGGTTTTTTTTTTTTTAGAAATGGGTTACATAAGTAATGGAAAAAAATCAATGAATAAAAAACTTCTGAATACATCTCACTTTTTTTGACATCTTTTGTCATTTTGTTTCTTTGTTTCAAAAGTATATTTAGTAAGTTATTCGTGACTTTAAATTAGCCATTATTTGTAGCTTTAGTATTATCAGTTATTTTAAAATTGTGTCTTCTCAGCAAGAACGAATAGAAATAATATTTATTTACGGTCATCAAAACAAGATCGCTCGAGAAACATTTCGAATTTTTAATGAAATACATCCTGATAAAAATATAGGCCACCAGAACATCATACAGTAAGTACAGTAATTTGGAGAAACTGGATCCGTTTGTAATAAAAAAAATAATTACTCCAGAGTTCTCGACGAAGCTGCACAAATTAAAGTACTGAGTCATTTTACCATATATCCTACCTTTTCCATCTCAAAAGTATCAAAACTTCAAATATGTCTGTTGGTTCCATACACAAAGTGTTAAAATTGCATAATTTTTTTTTCCTTACAAAATACAAATTTATTAAAATTCATTAACAGCTAAGTGAAGACGACTTTGACCGCAGAATTAAATTTTGTGAAACAATGTCCCAAAAAATACAGAAAGGCACAAATATGGTTAACATTATTTGTTTCAGTGATGAATCAACGTTTTGTTTAAATGGCTTTGTTGAAAAACAATTGTAGGTACTGAGATGACATGAAGCCTCACGTGTTTTGACAGGATAATACTCAGTTTCCAGCGCAGATCAATGTATGGGCTGGTATGCTTGGAAATGAAATAATTGGACCATTTTTTATTGACCAAAACTTAACGGGAGAATTGTACCAACAATTATTAGAAAATAAAATTGATCCAGTTATCACTAAAAAGACAAGTTTATGAACAAGAAAATATGGTGCTAGATAAACAGAATATATACTTTTTACAGTACAGAGCTACTCTACATTACGCACTAGCTGTAAGACGATGGCTAGACGAACATTTTACAAGACAATGGATTGGCAGAGGGGGTTTTAAAGAATGGCCAGCAAGATCTCCAGATCCAACACCACTTTACTTTTTTCTGTTGGGCTATTTAAAAACATTAGTTCACCAAACTCCTCCCGAAGAGGTTGAGAAACCAAAACTTGGAATAACTAAATAATGTAGAAGAATTACCAGCGAAACTTTGCAAAGAGTTCGAGAAAAATTTAAAAATAAGATATATTATTGCAGTAAATACATTACAAGAGATATTTGTAATTAACTTTATTTTTGTTTCCGTTGTAATTTCGCTATGTTTATTGTTATCTAAAGAATAAATCAATAGTATAAATTGTTTTAATTAGTTTAATACTTTGGGTTGAAATATTGCACATTTATGGCCCCATTACATAAACAAAGCTTTGGTTTCTATCGTATTTATAAAAAGGTTTCTTTGGAATTTATTCGTTTTGTTGTTTTGTTGAGTTCAACTGGTTTATGTGGATTTTATTTTTTTGTTTAAAATATTACATGCAACTTGCATAAAAGTATTAAGATCTGTCATTTAATAATGTCTTATTACACAGAGTTGACCAAAAGTCTGGAAACGAAATAATATCTCGTAAATTGCCAGTCCGAATTGTACAAAATTTAGGATAACCTTATTTTGAGATACGGAGATTCAAGTTTTCATAGTGTCAATGTTGTCAGATTTGCCGTTTCTCTGATATTATTAGTCACTTTGGTTTTTTAAATACATCACCCTGTATATTCAGTCGTTATTGGAATCTTCCCTTCGCAACTTTATTGCTAGTGGACGTGATATTTAAACATGAGTAATGCCAAGAAAGTGATTCTTAGTCAAGGTTAAGAAAAAAATTACAGTAACATTAACAAAAAACAAGGCCTTACACTTTCTTTAAATAATATGTGCGATAGAGTAGGTGAAGTTTATGTATGCTCAACAATAAGCAAATTGGGAAATATGTTTTGTTGCAGTTAAATCAAGATGATATTTATTTTGCCTGAAACAACTAACAGAAAAAAGGTCTGGTACCAATCAAGAGACCCACCTTATGTTAATAGAACTCCATAAAGCCTACGATACAGTTCTTGTTATATAAATCAAACATTAGTTATACACTAATAAAAATCTATATAACGGTTCTACATCAAGAATTAAAATTAATAACAAACTATCACAACCATTTTCTGTCAACAAGGGATTACGTCAAGGCTGCTGTGTGTCACCTAGACTGTTTAAAATATATGTAGCAAAAGCTCTAAAATAATGAAAGAGAAAATAAAGTGAAATGGGTGTTGAGTTGGAATGAACCTGTGTTTACACGTTACAATTTGCTGACGATCAAGTTATCCTCGCTAACGACAAGAACGATTTAAAATATATGGCACGAAAATTGCAGGAAAAATATAAACAGTGAAGATTGAAACTTGATATGGAAAAAAAACAAAATATCCCCCTATCGGCAGTGAATTATTAAATATCCAACTGTACGCAGACGAAATCACAGCGTGCAATAATTATACATACCTGGGAGTCGAATTTGACACTACAGAAACAAATGACAGAGAGATCAAAAAACGAATAACCCAGGCCAGAAGATTAACTACATGTTTAAATGGTATACCCTTGGAGTGCTGTAATAGAAAATATAATATCTATGAAACCCTGATTTGTTGTACGAAGCAAAAACATGGAGAATTACAGAAAATAATAGATAAAAACTCGAAGCCACCAAGATGGATGTTTTTAGGCGGTCCTTGGGAATATCCAGAATTCGAAACGAGGAAGTTCGAAGGAGAATGAAAGTAGATGGACAGTTAATAACCGACATTAAACAGAGGCAACTTATATGGTATGGTCATGTCCATACATACATACATAAAGTCACGTCTTTTTCCCATAGGGGTAGGCAGAGACCACTTCCGCTACGGTTCTTACACACATCTTTTGCTTCCTGTACTTTCATCAGTGCTCTCATATATGCTCGTCGGTTGTTGGTACTCTTGACCTGGCCTTTCTTCAAAACAATGTTGATATGATCGAGATGTGTTCGCCGAGGTCGACTACTACCGACTTGTTCATTTACACTCGCCTTAAAAATTTGTTTCGGCAATATTACTTCACCCTCCTTTCTAAGTTTTCAAACCATCTAAGCATTCCTCAATCTATCTTTGTAACCACATCTTCTTTTACACCACAGCGTTCTCTTATCTCATTATTCTTTACTTTATCGAACCGAGTCACTCCGGCTATACTTCTCAGACTACTCATCTCCGCAGCATTAATCCTATTTTTATGCTTCTTATGCCAAACCCAACATTTACTACCATACATAAGTATAAGAACCAACACATCTCTATGCACCGCCAGACGTGCCTTTTTTGACACTTTCTGGCTATTCATAAAGCTATGCAGTCATGTCCAGAGGATGGTGTCACGTGCCTATTTTTTCACTTCTACAGTTCCATTATTAATTGGGTCTCTGATAGTTTTGTATTCCTCAGGTACTCGTAAATAGTGTCGTGTACCGTATTTTGTTGTAACTTAAATATATCATTCGTTGTAAATAGTGTTGCATACCTTGTAGTGATAGGATTTGATTATTAATGGCTGTGACATTTTTGTTAATCGATGGAGATGGAGTGGGGGTTTTTGTTATTAGATTTTGCTTTGATTTTTGGCCTCGATTGTTGTGTGTTGTCAGCTATATTATTGTTTGGTTTGCATTTCTGTGTGGATGGGCTGGCTATCAACACGGACGAGTGCGATTATGAGTTTGGAATATAGATTTGCGAAGATTGTTGGTTGACGCGTGTTCCGTGTCATTTCTTGATATCCGGCCCGGGAGTCAGTAGTTTAGTGTCAGTCGTTTGGTGTCAGTCTTGGGAGTCGTGTGGTGGTGAGACTTTTTGGGACGATTTGATATTAACACGTTTGCAAAATCTCTATGGTTTTACTTTCATATCTGGCTGTATTTGGGCCATCTTAATTGGATTTTGAAGTAAAACCAATTAATTTTTAACTTGAATATTCTATCTTACCTTCGTTGTTGATATTTTGGATTTTGATGTCGAGTTAAAATAGCCACATGCGGGATTTATTGGAGGGAAGCCATTGTTAAGTAGCAGGTGCAGTTCCATAATTAAACCGGTCACAGGAGTAGTGAATTCGTATACCCAAAGGTTACAAGTGATTTATTTTAGAATATTTAAACGACGTGATTTGTTTTTGACACCACGATTAAGTTTTGTTTTAATTTATTAATATGGTACACTGTTGAAAACTATTTATTGCATTGGATAATATGCCAAGGCTGAACTTTGATAAAAGTAATATTCTCAATAGTTCTTTGTGTCCAAGTAAAAATGTTTTCTTCATACTTATTTGTAAATATCCTACAATATTGCTATTTTGAAGGACAGCCATTGTAAAAAAGAAATATTTTTAAATAAGCTCGATTATTTTAACAGTGTAAATCTTTATGTAAATGGTAAAAAAACGTGAGTAAATTAGCAGCCGTATGTGAACGTTTGATTAAGTATTATTAAAAAGTTGACTTGTATACGTTTTTTTTGGTAACTTGATAAAGTTTGTTATTCTTACCTTTCTTTTGGTTATTTTATGGAATCGTAAACTTTGGATTTTTTATTTATTGTTGTCTTATAAAGTTGTAAATTTTGAATTTTCGATTTATTTTTAGCTGTTGATTTTGATTATATTTGTTATAAGTTTATTTTTGAACTGTGTACCTTGATTTATTTTTGGCTGTTAATTTTGACTATATTTGTTATAATTTTGTTATTGAGCTGTGTATTTTGATTTATTGTAGGATTAAAGTATCCAATATATTTTTGCTATAATTTTATTTATTTGGTTCACTATAATCTTAGTTGTTTATCGTGTGGCTCTGCTAGTGCCTATAAGACCTAGGGGTTTCCGGCTTGAACCGTCTAAGTCGGTGGCGCGGCTCACTTTTATTTTCTTTTTTTCTTCTACCCTCTACGGCTGAGCTCGGGCATAATTTGCCAGTAGAGAGACCGCTGGCAGAGTACTCAATAGAGAACGAAAAAGACGTGGCAATGGATAAAGCTAGATTTCCCAAATAAATAATGTAATGGATATCACCAAACCGAAGAAAGAAAGAAAGACCCAAAAAGACCTGGAAAAACGGTATCACAAAAGCGATGAGATCTCGAGACTTAAGAAAAGATCAATGGGAGGATAGAAAGTCGTGGAAGTAAGGCATCGGACAACGTCGAAAGACGTTTTGAACCCGATTAGGTCCAGCAACCCTTAAGATTATTAAGGCACAGGGAAAAACTATGAAGTTTCGTCGTATTTTTATGTAGTTATTGTTAAAATAAATTATTTGTTTATAAAATTTTATTTAAAAAATTGTAAAGAACACATTTTATTTTAACGAAGACGTTCAACGTATAATGTACAACTACTTATTAAAAACCAAAAGCGAATAAGCGAGAAAAAGATAATACATAAGAATATAAATATATTTTAAAAAAATTTATTGTTGGGAAGAAATGTGCCATAAATAAAAAAACTCGGAAATATACTTCACGATTCAATAATGGATAACCTTGTATCTCAACCGATATATTTTAAACATGTGGATATTGCGGAAAAGTTAAAATTTCACATTTTTTGAAGTACAAACAAAAAGTTCACGTTCCGAAAGAGGTTCAGGTTATATTTGAAACAATGAATTTACCTCTTTAAAAGTTTACGTAAAATGTTGCTATTTAAAGTTCTTCTCTTTTGGTATGTTTTTACTTTTTTTGGCTCTAAACTTTTTAAAGGTTCTTGTTTTGTGGAGTTCATACTCCTCATCATTAAAATTGTTAAAATATAAAAACATATTGTCCTTTTTCAAGAGAACAGCCTCGTTAAAACTTATTATACATAATGCAGCAAGAAACACAAACTTCTTTGGATTAAATATCATACTTGTTTGTGACTTAATTGGCATCTGCGTCTAAAAATACCATCAGTTTTTGTTTAAAACGACAACTGTTTTAGTTACAGGATGCCTTTTTTTACCCCATAAGTCATTAAAGATAATGTAGTGCCATTAGGACACTTACCGTTAGCCCGATGTTATGTTAAATAAATTTTATCTATTTTAAGTAAAGTCAACTTTTATTATTGTTTAATTATTATAAATATACATACATACATATATTCACGCCTTTTTCCCGTGGGGGTTGGCAAAGACCACTTCCTTTCTCTTGCTGTGGTTCTTACACACATCTTTTGCTTCCTTTACTTTCATCAGTGCTCTCATACATGCTCGTCGGTTGTTGGTACTCTTGACCTGCCCTTTTTTCAAAACTATGTTGATCTGATCGAGATGTGTTCGCCGTGGTCGACCACTACCGACTTGTCCAGTTACACTCGCCTTAAAAATTTGTTTCGGCAATATTCCTTCACCCATCCTTTCTAAGTTTTTAAACCATCTAAACATTCCTCAATCTATCTTTGTAACCACATCTTCTTTTACACCACAGCGTTCTCTTATCTCATTATTCTTTACTCTATCCAACCGAGTCACTCCGGCTATACTTCTCAGACTACTCATCTCCGCAGCATTAATCCTATGTTTATGCTTTTTTGCCAAACCCAATATTTACTACTATACATAAGTGTAGGAACCATCACTTCTCTATAAATATAGCGTTGTTATATATATCATTGTTGAAGCAGCAAATAGTTGATAAAAAACGGTCATTATCATCATCAGTATGGCGTTACAGCACTTCGTGGGCCTTAGCCTCCTTAAGTTTTTCGTTGCAGGCGTCCCTGTCCAGGCCCTTATCCCAACATTTTTTAAATCGGCTTCTACGTTGTCTAATAAACTTATTCGAGGTCTTCCCCTTCTGCGTTGTCCTACGGGCTTATCCAGTAAGACCTTTCGGGCGGGGTTGTCTGCCTCCATTTTTATAACATGTCCTACCCATCGCAGCCGGCCCAACTTTATTTCCTTGACTATGTCAGGTCCCTGAAACAGCCTGTACAGCTAAAAGTTGTACCTTTTCCTTTATATCTCATTTTTCTCCCCCGTAAATTCCTCTTAGTAATTTCCTCTCAAAGCATCCCAAGATGGTCTCATTACTCTTAGTGAATGTCTATGTTTCGGTGCTGTATATTAAAACTTGGTTTTATTAATTTTAATTACTAGGCCCTCTGCTGCCCCTTTTAGTGCTCTGAAACTTCTTTAACTGCTGCCTCTGATCTGCCTATGATTTCGATATCGTCCGCGTAGGCCAGAATTTGGATGGATTTATTATATATTGTCCCCGTTGTTGTTACCCCCGACATTCTTATAGTTTTTTCAGGGGCTAGGTTAAACAAGGTGCAGGAGATCGCATCTTCCTAAAGCAGTCCATTAGAGGTTTTAAAGGGTTCCGACAAGTTTGCTTCGATACGTACCCTGATAAAAAAATTGTTGGAAGTAAATTTGTGTTTTTAGCAACTAAATATTATTAAAAACTAGCGGACCTAGCAGACGTTTTCCTGCACGAACGTTGGCTTGCCTGCTTTGGGAATATTACCTTTAAATTAAGTGACCCTAAAAACTAGGCATTTGACACTAATATTTTTATATTCCATTTCCTTTCTAAATCCTTCGTAGGGGAGCTATAAAAATTAAAATATCACTATTAAATTCAGCGACCCCAAAAACTATAAATTTGACTCTAATATCGGCATTTTTAATAGTTTTATATTTTATTTTTTTATAAGAAAGTTTTTTACTCCTGATCAACTGTTGACGACGTACAAGGCTCAAATCCGACCTCTACTGGAGTATTACTCGCACATTTGGGGTTCAGCACCAAGGTATTCTCTTCGTCTTCTAGATTACATTCAGAAAAGAGCAATTCACTTGATAAACAGCTCAACTCTCACAGATACCCTTTACCCTCTAGAACAGAAGAAGAGTTGCAGACCAGTCATTGCTCTACAGATATTTCCATGGCAGATGCTCCAGAGAAATAAAAACTCTTGTACCACCATTGACCACATTCGGCCGAAGAACTCAGCACGCTGATCAGTCTCACCCATTTACTCTCAAGCTTGACACTACAAGGACCAATCTTCATCAAGAATTCTTCTTTTACAGGGCTGCTACGGAATGGAATAAGCTTCCAAAATCAGTTTTTCCAGAGAACTATGACCTGCAACTTTTTAAAAAGCGTGTCACAATCATTTCCTTTCTATAATCCCTTTCCCTTCTAATAGTCGCAGTGCGGGCCGTCCGCGGCCCACACGATAGGTCTACCCTTTTTGCGACTATTTTCATAAAAAAAAAATCTCCTTTCCATTTCTTTTGTTTGGGTTTTAACATAATTTGGAATGTCACTATCAAACTCAGTACCTCGAAGACTATAAATTCGACACTAATATTAGCCGGTTTTAAACGTTTTTATATTTTATCCCTTTCCCGCCCCTTTTGTTTATCCGATCGCTACCAAACTTCACAAAAACGCCCACCCAGTTAATATAAAGATTGTCAAAAATTTCACCAAAATCTGTAAAGCAGTTTAGAAACAAAAAATACAAACATAATTTTATTTTTATATTCAATTTATAGATGAAAAGAAAAAGTACTTTTTATGACTCACTCTGCATTTTTAATTTATTTCACGATTTCTACATTAATTTTTAACGTCCACACCGTTAAATTTTTGTATTACTATTTTTACTTGAATTGGTTTTAATAATTCAGAGATGTAAATGTAGCAGTATCCAACAATTAATTAAAACAAATTAATTATGTGCATATTTGATTTATAAACCAACAAATACTTTATTTAAAGGATTAAATCGATCTGTTTAGTTGAAAACGTAATTAACTACGTTATTAATTAAATATTAATTCAAAGCTTAAATCATAATTAAAAACAGTTCAATTTGTATTTTAATTTTAAAATTTCAGTTTATGTTTACTTAATTACGGTCACTGAAATGATTTCGAATGCAATATTTTTTTTGTTATAAACAATACTAATAACATTATTAGCACAATTATTTATAGTAAATTGAAAAAAATAGTCTTATCTAAACTATGATAACTAAACAAGCCGTATAGTGACATTGGACACCCTATAAAGCATATTTTACGAATATACGGTGGTAACGGATTATCGTTAGAAACTCGATAACCAGTATTTAACTGTACATTTAAGAAGTACAACAATAAATTCCCCTAATATTTTTAAACAAATTTTCTAGGTAACGAATTTTATTTTTTAAGGGACTTTTAGTTTGGAAATTAAAAGTCAATATTTATATTTGTGAGCTCATGTAATTTTGCAATCAAATCTATTCTTAATGACTTTATTAATTGTACATAATAAGAAAGGTAGGTGAGTAACCCAAACGAATATTGGCTTGTTGATTAATTTTTTTGTTTTAATGTTTACTTCTTCTTCTTTACCCAGCTAGCGTAGTCCACTGATGGACGTAAGACTCCTCTTTACATTTCCATTGTTTACGATCTTGAGCCACACTCATCCACTGACTTTCGATTTTTTTTTGTCATCTCGCCATCTTGTGGAAGGTCTTTCTACACTTCGTTTGTCATTTCGCAGTTGCCACTCCAATAATCTCTTCGTCCACCTATTATCATTGCGTCTAGCCACATGTCCTGCATACTGCCACTTCAGTTTCACAATTCTTGTTATTATGTCTTCCTTTTTTTTGCGGATATCTATGATCCTAACACGATCTGATAGTTTTATTCCCAGCATAGAGCGTTCCATTTTACGTTGAATTATTCTAAGCTTTTCTGCACTCGTTCTTGTTAGCGTGAGTGTTTCTGCTCCGTAAGTCATGACAGGGAGCACACACCGATTAAACACTTTACGCTTTAAACAGATCGGGATATCACTCTTGAATACTCCGTTCAGCTTACCATAGGCTGCCCATCCAAGCTCCACTCGTCTTTATAGCTACTGCGTTTGGTTGTCTTTGTGTATTTTTAGGTCATGGCCTAGATATCTATATTCTATTACTTCGTCGATGTTGTGACTTCCCAATGTGAAAACTAGGTTGGTCATTATCTTTGTCTTTTGTGTGTTTATTTGTAGTTCTACTTTTGTGGTGGCATTTGCTAGTTCTGTTAGCATTTCTTGGGCTTCTTGTATATCGTCAGCGATTAGCACGATGTCGTTGGCAAAACGCAAGTTGTTTAATCTCTGTGTGTGAAACGATGGGTATTGGTAAAACAAAATTAGACTCAGTTTTAAAAAGTGTAAAAGATGAAAATAGTGACAAAAAGTTAAAAAATTTAAACACTGACTACTTACGCTAAATGATAGAAAAATCGATAAAATTGAACAAGCCCCTGTTTGTCTGTTTTGTGGATTTAACGAAGGCATTCGACAGGGTCCGACTAGATGACGTAATCAAGAAAGTTTTTTTCTCCTGATCAACTGTTGACGACGTACAAGGCTCAAATCCGACCTCTACTGAAGTATTGCTCGCACATTTGGGGTTCAACACCAGAGCATTATCTTCGTCTTTTAGATTCCATTTAGAAAAGAGCCATTCGGTTAATAAACAGCTCAATTATCACAGATACCCCTCACCGACTAGAACATAGAAGAAGAGTTGCAGGCCAGACATTACTCTACAGATATTTCCATGGCAGATGCTCCAGAGAAATAAAAACTCTTGTACCACCACTGGCCACATTTGGCCGAAGAACTCGGCACGCTGTTCAGTCTCACCCATTTACTCTCAAGATTGACACTACAAGGACCAATCTCCATCAAGAATACTTCTTTTATAGGGCTGCGACAAAGTGGAACAAGCTTCCAAAATCAGTTTTTCCAGAGAACTATGACCTGCAACTTTTTAAAAAGCAGGTTCACAATCATCTTCTTTCTATAATACCTTCGCCTTCTAATAGTCGCAGTGCGGGGGGCTGTCCGCGGCCCACACGATAGGTCTACCCTTTTTGAGACTATTTTCAGTAAAACAAAATCTAGGACATATAATGAGAGGACAGCGGTATGAGATGCTTAGACTAATTATGCAAGTAAAGATAAAGGAAAGAAGAAACATTGGTAGAAGGAAAATTCATGGTTGAGAAATGTAAAAGATTGGTTTAACTGTTGATTATTAAAACTTTTCAGAGTGGCGGCAAATAAAGAAAGAGTACCAATTGGATATCATCCAACCTCTGATAGGAAATGGCACCCAAAGAAGAAGATTATGTGCCACACATGGTATATTCCTATTTTAAATTAAAGGGTTAGTAGAATAAAGAGCATTGACAAATTTGTGTACTGTAAAAATTTGTCCCCATTGGAACAAACATTTACGTCTTTCAGTATTTCTTAAATTTTTATAAATTCTACCAAATATCGAGATGAAGTGTTTTTTGTGGCCCACTCTGTATAATTTTTATTTTTTTTCTCCTTTGTGTAAATATAACTGAGGAGTGTAAAAAAAAAACTTAACATCTAATAAAATAAATTTAGAAGTAGCCTATCTGTTACAAGAGACATTTAAGAGGTAATAAATATCGAACGCCAACATTCTTCTCGATTCAACTTCATACAAAGAGAGTTTTTAACTTTTAACCATTTCTGAATTACCGCGAATATCCTGCTACTTCCCCGCTGAGGTTCTTTTGTAGTTACAAGTCGATTGACACGCCGAAATCCGTCTTTGTTCGATCGCTCGAACTTCATTCAGACTTTAAAAGATTAATAGATTGCTTACCTACCTTTTGGATTGATTTGTGGCAGGAACAAAAGCGAAATTTTTTTTAAACAACCGATTAGAAAAAAAAAAGAAAAAAAAACCACCTTAAACATTTATAGTTTAATTAATTGATTGGTAAGGTTTTAGTTTTTTTTGCTACAAACTGGTCAATCACCATTACTACTACTAAAACTAAAATCTAAGGGTCATCATGTAGCGGCTTTTTTTAATTTATCTAGGACATATTTTTCTTGAGCACTACTAAAACATTACTTTGCTTTTTCTCTTTGACTACACTACTCTTTAATGAAAGACTAAAACCATTCCGGTTATGGCAAATACCACCACAACAAACTGGATTTTTCAAAAAAAGATGCACTTGTTAACAAATTTCTAACCTAAAAAGGATCATTGAAAAAGCCCGAGAAATCAATAAACCAATTTACATGTGCTTCGTTGACTATCGTAAAGCCTTTCTTCTTTTTCTTCTTTCTTATTTAATGTAAGAAATTTGTTTGTTTTTCTTCGTATCCTCTGCCGTTCAATTGTTAGAAAGATTGTCGCTCCATCTCTTGCGGGGTCTTCCAACGCTTCGGCAACCTAAGGGTGACTTGTCTCTAGTTATTTTGACCATTCTGTCGTCATTCATCCGGTCTATGTGTTCGCTCCACTCTCTCTTTCTTCCCAGTATCCATTCATTTACATTGTCTATTTTACATGTTCTTCTAATGCCCTCGCTTCTCTCCCTGTCAAAAAGTGTTTTTCCAGCGATCCTGCGCACTATTTTCATTTCGGTGGTTTCTAATATTTTTTTTGTGTTTGGTGTATCTGGTCTAGTTTCCGCTGTGTATGTTAATATAGGTCGGATGACCGCTTTGTAGATTTGGCATTTGATCTTGATTCCGACATATTTGTTTCGGAGGATTGCATCGTTCAGGTAAGCTGAGGTTCGTGCTGCTTTTGCCGCTTGGTTTCTTACCTCCGCCTCGATGTCACCGTATCCTGATATTTCTCTGCCTAGGTATTTAAATTTCATCTCATGTTGTAAAATTTTATCATCCACAACCAGTTTGCATCTGATAGGTGTTTTTGAAGTGGTCATGCATTTCATCTTTGATGCAAATATCTTTATTTTTAGACTTTTTGCCGTTGTGCTGAATTTGAATGGTAATTTCTGTAGGTCATCTTCGTTTTCTGCAATCAGAACAGTATCATCGGCATAGCAAGGATTTGGACGTATTTGTTTCCCATTTTATACCCTTTCAGATTACGAGTGCTTTTTATTATTTTGTTCATAACTATGTTGAACAATAAGGGGCTAAGGGAATCTCCTTGTCGAATACCACTATTAACAAGAATTTCTTCGGTAGTTGTGCTAATAATTTTAGCTTGTATTTTGTTCTGCGGAAGCATTTCTGAACATATATATATATATATATATATATATATATATATATACCTAGGGGCACTCATTACAGACGATGGTGCCTGCACAAAAGAAATAAACAGAAGATATGAAATGGCCAGACGAACCAAAAGAGAACTTCAAAGCAAAAAGCAAATAATAAAAACACTGGTTTTCCCAGTATTACTATATGGTTCCAAATCATGGACAATTAAAAACAGGAAAGACGACAAATTGATGCATGTGCGATGTGGTGCTGAAGGCAAATAATACGTTTTCCGTGGACAGCTCACTGAACTAACGAATCTATTAATAAAGAAATATATGAACTCCAGCGACTGTCACAGATTGTCTTTACTAGAATCCTAAAAATTTTCGGTCACATCAATAGAAAAGATGATAACAAGCTAGAAAAACTGGTGATACAGGAAAAAATGGAAGGAAAAAGACCAAGAAAAAGATCGCAGATGAGGTGGACCGACACTATCAAGGCAACAACCAACAGCACGATCACGCAAGCAACAAGGGAATCCGGGAACAGGAAAATATAGCGGGATATTGTACGAAGAGCTACAGCAAAACAGTAAAACATAATCACGACCTCTCTGAAAAGAGTGAAAACAAAGAAGAAAAAAAAGACACTACTCTTACTTAAAAGATTTGATCCATTTTAGTACTTTTTTTATAAGAGTTATTTAAAAGCTGGATGGCCTCAATATTCTCACGTAAAAGAAGTCTCTCTTTATAATTTTTTACAGCTACTTAAACTTCTTTACCTTTTTACTTCACCCCTAGATCCCTAAGGAAATCTTTGTTATGAATATAACAGGGTACTATTTACAATATCCCTTAATAGCTTATTTAAAAAAGTTTGCATGATGATGCCCTAAAAATCAAAGGGATGAAAATAGATGTAAGCAAAAAAAAAAAGTTTTTAAAAGAGAAGAAAGCATGACAAACTGTAAAGTTTCGATTAAGGGAGAAATAGTGGATCAAGTAAATCAATTTGTGTACTTGGGTTCAAAGTTTACGAGAGATGGAAAGTATGACAGTGACATTGAGCGAAGGGTGTTGGCAGGAAAACAAATGAACGGGCACTGCATAACTTTTTGAACAGCCATAAAGTGACAAAAAAGTCACGTCTGGCTGTGCATAGAGGTGTATGGTAGTGAATGTTTGGTTTGGCAAAAGAATCATAAAAATTAAATTAATGCTGCAGAAATGAGTAGTCTGAGAAAGATAGCCGGAGTGACTCGGTTGGATAAAGTAAAAAATACTGTGATAAGAGAACGCTGTGGTGTAAAAAAAGATGTGGTTACAAAGATGATAAAGGAATGCTTTGATGGTTTAGACACGTAGAAAGGATGGATGAAGGAAGATGATGAAACAAATTTATAAGTCGAGTGTGATTGAACAAGTCGGTAGAGGTCGACCTTGGCGAACATATCTCGATCAGATCAACATTGTTTTGAAGAAAGGCCAGGTCAAGAGTACCAACAACCGATAAAGCAAAAGATGTTTGTAAGAACCGTAGCAAGTGAAAGGAAGTTGTCTCTGCCTACCCCTACAGGAAGAAGGCGTGATTATATGTATGTATGTATAGTTTTAATATTACTCCTTTTGGTACACTTCTATAGTTATATTATACCGTACGTCCAAACAAGTGTTAAATTTTGCTTATAAAGAAGAAGCTTGTTATGTTGCTGGGTATTTTTTTAAAAGCCAGTACATTTTCTTTTAATCTGATAGCTAATTTCCCTCTTTTTTTCTTTACCCAAGCCTTTCAGCAAATATTTAGCGTCCAATGTCAAGTCAAAAGTAGATAGAGTGTAATCATCTAGATCTGACAGGTCGCAAGTGTAGGAAAGATACACAACTGGACCTTAAATGCTACCCTGTGGGACTCCAGTTTTTTTTTATATAATAGGTGCCTTTTTGTTTGATCCTAAAGTATTGTTGCGATATTTACTTTTGGGTTCGGTGATTATAAATACTCAGTACAATAACTAAACAATTTATTTTATAAATTTTTACAATGACTTGTATAATTACCATGTCTATATAACACTTTATAATTACCATAAAACTTAACTACAAAACAAAATTTTAAAACTAAAAGCTAAACACTTAATCGTCGACATTTATTTTATATGGGCAAACGAACTATTCGAGAATGGGGACGTCCATTCTGGAAGAACGAGGAACCAAAAATATTGGGCGTTTGTTGCTACAAAATAAAACATTTTTTTATTGTGGTCGACGCGCTGTCGCCTTAAGACAACAGTTGACAGGGACGGATTTCGCAAATCGTAACAGTATCTATCTATTAATTAAGATTTTAAAATACCTACATATTGTTTATAAGAAATACAATTAGGTTTATGACATAATCCCTCATGATAGACCCAGTCAAATGCTTGGGCTAAGTTTAAAAATATAGCTAAACAAACTTTCTTTTCATCAAATGCATTTTTTATAATGTTTTCAACTCTATAAAGCTGATTAATAAAAGAATGTTTACGTCTAAAACCGAACTGGTGATTAAAAATTAGATAAAGTAGTTATTTAAATTTTTTTAAGAGTATGTTACAAATTAGCTAATATATTCACAATAATTTAAAATTTATTGGTACCAATAAAAATATTTGCAACGAAAACATTTTTTTTAACAAACTTATGAAACCTTTTAATTATAAAGTTCCTAACTGTATTATTCAGATGATTTAGCCTCCCAGCACTTCTTATTTTAATAATTTGTAGATTCAATTTAACTAATCCATGTTTCTTACACTGACAATGTTATGTTGCGTGTTCACGGGTCGGCGAACTGCCAGACCTATAATTATACACCAGAAGAAGTAATAACCAAAAATATTATACACGCATTAGCCTTAAATGAGTTTATTTCAACATTTATTATTACCTAAGTTAGATTTCGGAGATTCACAATATAATTTAGGTTTGGGAGATTTACTTTTTTTAATTTTGTTCTTCTTTATCCTATTACATTAATGTATTTGTAGTATGTAACGAACTACTTTTTAAGGAAGTAGTCAATACTAAAAATGATTTGGTTTTTTGTGTTTAAAAAAAATTAACATTATAAAAAAACTATAATCTCTAACTCAGGGAAATTTTGTCATTTTGTGTCATATGAAACAATTGACCCAATCAAGTCAACATTACAACGAAATTATACTGAAAATTTTTTGCTCAAGTTGATATCCAATAAAATCAGTCAATTTGTGGTCATCTGATCGAACACAACCAATCAAAACAAAATTATACTGAAAAGAGCCCACGGGTTCTTTTCACTAAATCATGTCATGTTGCTATGGATACATACCTACATTTCCTTTCAATTCGATTTTGACAATTCAAATATTTCAATATGTCACGATCAGCAAAAAAATTTCTATCCGAATAATCAATGACAACACGATTGAGTTTGACAACTTCATACCAAATAAATTTTATAATGTCACGTTTTGGCAGTCCGAACGTCCAAAGTTTAAATGCGCTTATCAAAGAAAAAATTCCCAGAAATACAACCTACAATCAAAAATATAATTAGGGAATATTTATGAAATTTTGATGCGAAAGAAAATATGAATTCAATGAACATAGAAGCTTAGAAGAATTGGCATTGATACTAAAAGATTGGGTAGTCAATATGAGAAAGAAAGACGGGACCGAATTTAAAGAAGCAACAGTAAAGACAATGTGGAACGTTTCGTGCAAACTTTTGCAAGAAAAGTACTAATGATTATAATATTATAATTGACCCGTTTAACAATATAGTTTGACACTAGAAAAATGAAACATTTAACGATAATAATAATATTCACAATGTTTATTCATTCATGTATACTTGGTAGGAGTCGAAGCTGTTGATGTGTCCAGTTAAGGTAGACCTGCCCTATGCTAATAAGGGGCTACACACCCCGAAACCAGTTCATAGGTGGTCACTTTGGATGGATAAATCTAATAGTTTCTTCTCTTACTTAACAAGCATCTGCATATTGTTACCCGAAATGGGGTATTATACACGATTATGTATCAGATGTATCAATGCCTGTCGCGGCATACAGCTAGAAAAGTAGTTGTTTTTTGATATATAATCGACCCACATAAACCTATAATATAGGTGACATACAGCGAAATTAGCTGATTTTTAAAAAAATCAGTTATACATTTTTCACATCTATTCACGCTGTCGAAAAATGTTTACTACATATAATAATGTATAGTTTTTTATAAATTTTGCAGATATATATATATATATATATATATATATATATATATATAAATATATATATATATATATATATATATATATATATATATATAAATATATATATATATATATACAGTACTTCCTACTGTTCAACGCTTTGATCAACATATTTAAAAAAACAATTTCAAAATAATAATGAATATTATACTAAAATCAGTATGTGTGCAATGTTTTTTAGGGTTAACATTTTGTTAAAAATAACAAAAACTGAAAATCTTGAACACAAATAAAACGTTTAAAACAAATTTATTTTATTATCAATAGCGTCGCTATTTTGCAAAAGACTAGAATATGCTCGTAAATACTTTGCTAACGTTGCCTTTTCGTCAATCGTTTATTTACCAATTTATTCGGTTTCGCTTTAAAAGCGTATTTGTATTCGTATCAAGAAACGCGAATCCGAGATTCAGGAATATCGAGACTTTGTATTTTAATAACTTTAAATTCGCGAACAAAGTTTATGATATTAATTACAATCAATTTTATTTCCGACATCGATTTTCTGATTTGCATATTAATTAAACTTTAGAAAAATTATAAAAAAAATTATAGAAAATTATAGAAAACTGCATAATTGCAGTAAACTATAAAAGTATTTTGAAGTCCGACTGCACAAATTAGGTGTGAGAATTATAACTGCTGTATTTACCTAATATTTTTAATACATAGGTATAAGTGGGTCGATTATAAAGCAGAAAACAAAATACTCCTCTGGCTATACACCAACGACAGGCATTGAATTACATCTGGTATATAACCGTGTATACTACCCCATCACAGGAAGCAATATATACAAATGCTTGTTAAATAAGAGCAAGAGCTATTGAATTTATTTGCTGGAAAAATCCACTTGTATACCGGTTTCGCAGTGATTGCTCCCCATCAGTACAGGGCAGGTTTTCTCGAACAACCACATTTAATCCTAGACTTTTTTTAAGTACACATGAAAGCCCACGCAAATAGGAGGAGTCTAGGATTAAATGTAGTTATTCAAAAAAACCTGCCCTGTACTGATAAGAAGCAATCACTCCGAAACCGGTATACAGGTGGTTTCTTCGAGCAAATAAATTCAATTGCCCTTGTATACCGGTTTCGCAGTGATTGCTACCCATCAGTACAGGGCAGGTTTTCTCGAACAACCACATTTAATCCTAGACTTTTTTTAAGTACACATGAAAGACCACGCAAATAAGAGGAGTCTAGGATTAAATGTAGTTGTTCGAAAAAACCTGCCCTGTACTGATGAGAAGCAATCACTCCGAAACCGGTATACAGGTGGTTTCTTCGAGCAAATAAATTCAATTGCCCTTTCTCTTATTTAACAAGCACCTGTTTATCTTGCTTCCTGTGATGGGTAGTATACACGGTTATATATCAGATGTAATAGTCAGAAAAGTATTTTGTTTTCTGATTCATAATCGACCCACTTATACCTTTATATGTAGGTAAATTCAGCATTTATAATTCTCAATATATATATATATATATATATATATATATATATATATATATATATATATATATATGTGTCTCTCATTATAGACATGTTAACTCAATGCACATCTTCTTCTTCTTCTTCTTCTTACGTTAGGACTACGTCCTGTGTTTGCCTCAAAGGTTGCCCAAAAACAATTGGGACGATGAAGACCAGCTATCATACCATCTTTTTGGTGGGCGTCCAGTTGGGCGTGGTGTGTTGGGCCGCTTCTTTCTCACAATTTTTGCCAGCCGGTCGTTTGGCATTCTGCTAACATGGTCTCTCCATTCTCTTCTTCGGTTTCTTGCCCATCTCATATGTCTTGGACTTCACATATTTCCCTTATCTCTTCGCTTCTTGTATGGTCAAGTAAGGTATAGCCAGTTATCGATCTAAGAATTCGCATTTCCGTTGATCTAAGAAGTCGCTTTGTAGTCGTGTTCTCCGCTCTGGTCTCTATCATAATCGGTCTTACACATGTCTTATATATTCTGACCTTACTTTTGGTACTCATGTGTTTATTTCTCCAGATTATGTCTCTCAAGAATCCTGAGATTAGAGATGCCTTTGTTGTTTGAGCTTTTACTTCCTCCTTAATATTTCTAGTGCTAGTTATATTAGCTTCTAAATATTTAAAGGACATCACTTGTTCTACACCCTGCTCATAGATTGCGAGTTTACATCTTGTCGGTTCTTTGGATATTGTTAGCGATTTGGTTTTCTTGACGGATATTTGCATATTGAATTCTTCAGCTGTTTTTTGGAACTTGTGTAAGAGTCTCTGTAGGTTGTCCTCGTCTTCCGATACGATTACAGCATTATCAGCGTAGCATATGATTTTTATTTCTTTATCTCCCATTCGATATCCTCTCCCAGTTACTTTGACTTCATTTATAATTTCATCCATGATGATATTAAATAGGATTGGGCTTAGGCTATCTCCTTGCCTGATTCCGGTTGTCATAGGTATTTTATTGCTTAGCTTATTTGCAGTTCTCACATATGTGTAGTTGTTCTTGTTCAATTCTTTGATGGTCTTTATTACATTCGGATGAATTCTTCTCTTTTGTAGTAGGGCCAAGACGTCTGTTAACCGTACCCTATCGAATGACTGGGTTAGCTCAATGAAACACGTGAAGGCTACTTTATTGAACTCAATGGCTTTCTCAGTAATTTGACGTATTATAAATATAGCATCTATAGTAGACCTGTTCTGTCTGAACCCTTTACATATTCCGGTTAGAGATATTTTTTCTGCTAGAATTTTTGTAAACAGTTTTAGTACAGCACTCAATAAGCTAATACCTCGATAGTGCACATCTTTCTGGATGTAATCTACTGTCACTTTTATGATACGTGATACGGTCTTTGAGTTGTGTCGACGTTTGACCTATATATTGTTTATTACAATGCAGACAAGAAATACTGTAAACCACATTCGAACAGTTAATGCAAGGAGTCTTGTCTTTCAATTTGGTAAAAATGCTCTATATCGGTAATGCGTTTTTATTTGAAATTTTTATGTTATTCTTAAAGGACTTGAACGTTTTGGTTAATCCTGGTGTGATATCTTTTATTAATGATAACGAGGCGTAGAAAAAGTTTTGTTTAGTATTATCTACATTTTAATAATTTACCAATGGAGTTTGGAGTGCAAGTGAGACCTAAGCATTAGATATGTGTTTAACGGTTGAAGTATTATACAGAATCTTTTTGAGGCAGGACGAAGGATAAGAATTTTAAAGAAATAATTCAAAAAGGATGCCCATATTTTTCTTATGGAAAGACGTATCAGAATCAGATTTTACCTAAGGAATCAAGAGGCATCCAGGAAACTGCAGGTGTCATAGTCCGATATCCAATTGTAACACAGGTCAACACCGATATACTAAGGTGTCACCCTAGATCGCACCTTACCGAACAAACAACACTTCCTCAAAACAAAACAGAAAGTGTGTGCTAAAAACAATTTGCAGCGTAGGATAACAAGCACCAGTTGGGGCGCCCAACCACAGACAGTCAAAACAATAGCCCTACCCCTCTGCTACTCCGCAGATGAGTATGCAAGCCCAGTATGGTATAGATCAACCCACACCATACAAATTAATGTTCCTTTGAATGTAACCTGCAGGCTTGCCACCGGCTGTTTGAAACCGACACCTCTAAACAAACTTCACCACCTAGCTGGCATTGCACTCCATGATATACGCCGAGAAAATGCTGCGAACAAGAAAAAAATTAAAGCCGTAACATCACACATGTACCTCCTGTTTGACCACCAACCGTCCCAATACAGGCTAAAATAAAGAAAAAGTTTTCTTAAAAGGACAATGCCAAACCAGGTCGCTCAACCAAAAAAAATCCCAAATAGATATGCGGTAAGCCATGCCACGTCTTTTTCGTTCTCTAAAGAGTACTGTGCTAGCGGTTTCTCTACTGACAAATTATGCCCAAGCAGAGCCGTAGAGGGTAGAAGAAAAAAATATAAATGTGAGCTGCGCCACCGACTTAAACGGTATAAGCCGGAAACCCCTAGATCTTATAGGCACTAGCAGAGCTACAAGATAAACAACTATGATTATGGTGAACCAAATAAATAAAATTATAGCAAAAATATGTTGGATACTTTACTCACACAATAGATAATTAAGGTACACAGTTCAATAGCAACATCATAACAAATATAGTCAAAGTTAACAGCTATGGTAAAATTTCCTTGCTAAAACAAACCAAAAATGTAAAATTTACAACTTTATAAAATGACCAGAAGAGCAGTAAGAGTAACAGACTTTACCAAGTTACAACAAAAAGTAAGACATATATAAATTAATTCATTAATAACTAATTCAAACATTTACATAAAGGCAAAGAACAAAAGGTAAAACATATATATATATATATATATATATATATATATATATATATATATATATATATATATATATATATATATATATATATATTTTAGTTAACTCATTAATAACACTAATTCAAACATTTAAATAAAGGCAAAGAAGATTCACTAGTTAACCGTTTACATAAAGATTTTCACTGCCAAAACAATCGAGTTCATTTAAAAATATCTTTACAATGGTTGACCTTTAAAATATCAAGATTGTAGGATATTTACAAATAAGTAGGAAGAAAATATGTTTTTACTTGGACATAAAGAATTATTGAGAAGGTTATTTTAATCCAAGTTTAGTTTTGGCATATTATCTAATGCAATAAATAGTTTCCAACGATGTACTATACTAATAAACTAGAACAGATCGTAATAGTGGTGTCAGAATGAGTCACTGCGTTATATATTTAAAAAAAAAAAAAAAAAATTACTGATAACCTTTGGGTATGCGAATTTACATGTACTCCTGTGGCCTACTCCTGTGGCCTACTCCTGTGCTACTCCTGAACTACTCCGGGGGCTGGTTAGATTATGGGGCGGCACCAGTTAGTGAACAATGGCTTCCCTCAAATAAATCCCGATAACGGCTATTCAACTCGACACCAACTCCAAAAATATCCACAACAAAGGCAAGACAAAATGGTCAAGTTGAAAATCAAATGGTTTTTCTTCAAAATCCAATTAAGATGGCCCAAATACAGCCAGATATGAAAGAAATCTCTTAGAGGTTCTGCACACGTGCTAATAACACACCGTCCCCAACAACTTTTACCGACACCTGGCCTCCAAGACTCTAAAAACTCGACTGACGCTCCTATATCGGAAATCAAGAAAAATGGCGCGGAATAAACGTCAACCCAATATCGTCTCGTCCGTGGGGATATCCAGTAATTGCAAACCAACTATCGAATCTTACCCCTACAAGTTATGCAACACTATCTACAACGAATGATATATTCGAGTTACCACCGAGTACTGTATGCAACACTACTTACGAGTAAGACACAATTGTAATGAACCGTAGATGGGAAAAAATAGGCACGTGACAGCCAAATTGATCAGCCACTGGATGGATCCCACTAAAAGCTTAGCTGCTAAATACAATAAAATTCCACCATTGCACTCATGTGTAATGAAAGAAGTAGCAATTAGTGCCTTCAAACCGAGCCAGACAATAAATTTAAGAGCAAGAAATTGGAATTGACATTTAAAGATTATGGAAAATATTTCCCTAGAATCCATGTCTAAGCCGACAGATATTATGCCAGTTAGGTACGACTTCGAAATGCAGTTTGAAATGGTTATAAACAACCACCAAGTTTGCACAGAGAATGGACTAGGAAGGGATGCTTTAGTGTGGTATACTGATGGATCCAAGATGGATGAAAGGGTTGGAGTGGGCGTTATAGTGCCGAATTTTAGGCTCTCAAAACCGCTTGGTAACACCCCAACCATCTTTCAAGCAAAACTACATGCCATAGAGACATGTGCCCAGGAGTGAATCGAAAGAAACACCCAAACAGCAGAAATCTATATTTTATCAGATAGCCAAGCAGCACTAAAAGCTCTGAAGTCAAACACTTCTGAGTCTAACCTGACTTGGGACTGTAAACAGTCCCTGAGACAACTGGCAGCAAACAATCAGGTTACTTTTATGTGGGTTCCAGGTCACAAGGAAGTTAAAGGCAACGAAGAAGCAGATTGCTTTGCCAAAGAAGGAGCAAATACAAAAGTTTTCGGCCCAGAACCCTTCTGTAAACTTTCCAAAGCCCACTAAAAGAAAAGGTTTAACGTTAGGAAACAGATGAAATGAATCTAACTGGCATAAAGTGCCAGGACAAAGGCAAGCGAAAAGGCTAGTAAGTCATTTGCCAAGGAAATCTAAACAGCTTCTCGAGTTGGACAATAAAGACTTGAAACTGGTGACGGGACTCCTCACTGGACACTGCCCTCTAAGGTACCACCTAAAAAAAAAAAACAGAGAGTGATAGTTGCCGCTACTGCGAGAACTTCGCTAAAACTGCAGAACATTTGCTTTGCGAATGCCCAGTGCTTTTCTGCAAGAGGCTTAATTTTCTGGAAGGAGCCTTCCTAAAGCCATTCGATGTCAGAAACTTAGCCCCCAGAAAATTGATAAACTTTATTTGAAGTCTCGGAATCCCGGGCCTCAAATAGATTAAGGGTCATGCACAAAAGATCTGATAGGTCGAAGTGTTTGAGAGGCAGCATGGCCTTCGCGACCCACCTTACAATCTACAATCTGCTCGTCAAATAAAAACTGTCTCTTTAGAACCCCGTCCAGCGTTATCTCAGATTCTAGAGATTTTAGATGTTTGATTATTTCGATCCTCGGAGGATCACGATGTTTCTGAGGGTCGCGAAAGTTCGTTTTGTTTATTCTAGACGAGCAAACAGACAGAGCCGGCTTGACCCATTTTCGGAATAATAAACACAGCCTAAATTATAAAACTACTAGCTATTGCCCGTGACTTTATTCGCATGAACAGTAGTCTTCAATTGTAAAAAAAGTATGTTTTACTAGACATGGTATTGAGACAAAATAAAAAAAAGAATTAATATTTAAAACTGCCAACATTTACTTGACGCATAAAGCATATTACCTTTACAAGAAATAGATAACTTGATTTTATCAATACTGTGTCCTAAAATGGACGCAAAAGTAAGTGTAATTGTAATTCAATAGAAAAATGTTTTTGGATATTGACCCCATGTGTTAATTATACAGGGGGTCCCGAAAAGATTGGTTATAAATTATATCACATATTCTGGGGAAAAAAAAAGTTGATTGAACCTCTCTTACAAATACAAAAAAGGAATAAAAAAAATTACAGGATGATTTAGTTAAGAATTTAAATAAATTTTTTTTACATTGCTTTACCGTTCATTCATAAAAATTTATACGTATTACTAATATACGATAAATTGGAAACAGTCTTATTAAATTATTTTTTTTATTATGGATTTTCAGGGGGGATTAACACCCCTCTCGCCCCCAATTTTTTAAAAGTTATTATTTAATAAAATATGGAATGCCATTGAAATCAAACGTCTATTCTTAAAGTTTTTTGTCTCTTTGTATTTCTTGGTAAACATTTTAGTTTTGAAGATGCAACCACCCTTTACAATGCCAATTTCAAATTAATAAATATTTAAACTTTACATTTTAACAAATATTAAAAATATATTATTAAATAACAATTTATAAACAAACAAGATATTTATCTTCACTTAATAGGTGTTTAATATGACCTCCTTTCTGCATACAAGTTCTACATCGTTTCAACATACCGAACGTTTTGAAAAATTAAATGTTTTTGTTAAAACTCGTTAACATTTTGTAAAATTTGGCTTCCTTATGGATCCTAACTGGTCATTTCCTTAGAACAAACCTTTTTTTTCCATATATCCCCAGAAACAAAAATCTAATTGATTCAAACGATACTGAATACTTTCCAATATCCAAATTCCCAGATAATCTCCGCACTGTATATATTTTCTACTGCCGACAAAATAACATCTTGTTGAATATTTGCATTAAGTGTAGGTCTACTTTACTTTGATACATCCCTTAAGTGTCCCAATTTTCTATTTTTCCTACCCATTCTGCTAACCGAACATTGAAAGATAAGTATAATGTGCATACCTCTTGTTAAGTTCGCATCCTATCGCCAACACCAATAATTATTAAAATTTTAATTCTCTTACTTTAAGTAAAAGGCCTTTTAACAAAACAGTTTGTTAAATACGATATAATTAATTAAATTAACAGTACGAAATTGCACTTGGATATTTATAAAAGTCTTTACCGTCAAATTAAAAAAACGAATGTTTAGTCGAGCGGCAAGGATTACCGATGAAAGTGGAAAGATCCAATGCTAAAAAAACAAACAACTTTTGTGGTTTTGTCCACACTGTACCAATTTGAATAAACTTTAATACATTATTGGAATCAGCTTAACAAGAAAAATCCGCAAATTGGAAAAAGAGGTAGTCGAGCGGCTAGGATTACTTATAAAAGTGGATAGATCCTTTGTTAAAATAACAAACAACTTTTACGGTTTTGTCCACCCTGTACCAATTTAAATGAACTCGTTATACATTATTGGTTTGATAAGAAAAATCCGCAAATTGAAAAAAAAGGGGGTGCTATTAAAAAACTAATTCTGACGTCATCACATAAAGGTTATTTACATTATTCCTAAAGTACTACGAACATACTTTTAATCACACTGTTAAAATATTTTTTTTTTAGAGTAATTTCATTCTATTGTTTTCCTTTACAAAAATTTCTCGTTCCGTTGATTCAACCAACTTATTTTCTTCGGGAAACTTTTAGCTTTTGTCTTTTATTTGAATGCTTTGATCTTTTTAACCTATTATTATGCTCTTTTAAATAACCACTTTTGCAGGACTTCGAAAATAGTCTTTTCTTCATTTTTTTAGCGTGTAAGCAGATACATTTCCGAAACATTTCTTTTTATTAATAAATCAATATTAGGTATTTTATGTACTATTTTAACAAAACTGGATGGGCAATTAATCAGTTATTAAAAATAAATATTTACCACAATTTTATTAACAACATTTTTTTTTTTACTAAAAATAGTCGCAAAAAGGGTAGACCTATCATGTGGGCCGCGGACGGCCCGCACTGCGACTATTAGAAGGGGAAGGGATTATAGAAAGGAGATGATTGTGGACCCGATGTTTTGGAAAATTTGCAGGTCATAGTTTTCTGGAAGATTGTTTCATTCCGTAGCCGTAAATGACGGATTCTTGATGAAAATTGGTCCTTGAAGTGTCAATCTTTAGAGTAAATGGGTGGGACTGATCTGCGTGCCAAGTTCTTCGGCCGAATGTGGCCAGTGGTGGTATAAAAGTTTTTATTTCTCTGGGGCATCTGCCATAAAAATATCTGCAAGTTTTCTTCTTTGTTCTAGTGGGTGACGGGTATCTGTGAGAGTTGAGCTGTTTATCAACCGAATGGCCCTTTTCTGAATGAAATCTGGAAGAAGAAGAAAATTCTTTGGTGCTGAACCCAAAATGTGCGAGCAATAACTCCAGTAGAGGTCGGATTTGAGCCTTGTACGTCGTCAACAGTTAATCAGGAGTAAAAAACTTTCTAGCTTTCCACAGAAAACCTAGCCTCTGGCTTGCTGAATTTGCGATGTTAGCAACATGGTCATGCCAAGACATATTATTGGACACCGTGACTCCCAAAATCGAGATGGAGGGACTTGATTCAAGGGTATTTCCAAACATTGTGATGGAATGATTTGAGTAATTTATCATTCATGATGATGATTATATGAGTAAAGTTTAGTATTTGTCCCTACCACAAGAGCTGCCTCTCGTGACAGTTTGCCACACTATTATCAGGAAAAAGGCTCATTGGGATTAGACATATTATAATTATAGTATTAGAAAAATTAGGTTTATAAAACGTAGCAATATTATGAAGATCAACGTTTATCAATGCAAATAACATGACAAAAATAAGATTTCAGCTTCTTTATTTTTATCCTGTTCAATTATCCTTTTTGCTTTTTTATTCGTTGTGAAACATTTATATTTACGACATGATCGGTTCAGGCAATTTGTAATACTAAAAATGTCTCTATATTTTTTTCTTTATTTTAGAGAAAGGTTGTGTACGAAATATATAATAAAATATACGAACCGTTTTATCATGTTCGTAATAAATATGAATGGGATTCGAATTGATGTTTCGTAGGAAAAATTCTATTGTTAAAGTTGTATTGTGAAGGATTTTAAAAACCTTTTTATTTTTAATGCAATGATTGCTCTTCCAGACATTTGATCAATTTTACGTCAATTTTTAAAAGTTCTTTATTAAGAAACATCTCGATACTCGACGTTCTAATATAGATGGATGGTGATAGCTTTCAAGAGGGGGAAGCAAAAGATATGCCTATAGATCAGGGACCGGAAGAGCTAACCCAAAACCTAATAATAATAATAATAATGGTACGAAACTTGAATCCGTTTTTATCAAAAAAAAAAGAACGTCTGCTAATGTTAACAACGATTGTTTTACCTTGTTCAATTAAAAAAGTTTATTATTATTTAACCCAAATGAAATCTTAATAAAATGGAATCAAATTTTATAAAGACATCTATTTTATTCAATTTAAATTTACAAGGAAGTCACTAAAAATAACGTTGTCAGACGTATAAAAAAAAATGAAGTAAAGTGAAGTATTTTTTCGGTAAAAACCTATATTTCTCCGTATCAGTATCTCTGTAAAAAGAATAATAAGGAACTGCGGCTTAACCGAGGCTTTTATATGAAGCAGTTTAGGTTTATTGATGAATGGTTTTTCGGATTTATTGGCCGTCGTAGGTCTAAGTTAATACTCATGACTTTTGTATGTCAAGATCGCAGATTATATAAGTTTTGGTGGGCGGGGCATATTTGAGGGCTGTTCAGAAATTGGTCACGTTTCGAAAATTCATTTCTTTTAAGTTTGTAACAAAGCAGCGTTGTATTTTTAAGTATATATATATATTTTACATTATATCCATTTCATATAATTAAGGTTCTGGTTCACAGATTCTTATTGCCCTTTCAACCAAAGTTCTTATAACACCTGTTCATTGGCAAGGGAGGTGGTTCGATGTATTGTGTAGATAACGATCTGTGTGGGTGCGTTTTTTATATACGATATGTCCTAGTTGTCTTTCTTTCCTCACAATAAAGTATCTCCATAAAGAAATTCGCGATCACTGGTGATAAGAGGCTATTCATTGAGACTTCATCGATGGCACTTTATTGAACAATGTTTTGTCAGGGGATATTTTGTCCGAAGATCAAAACGCGTGTCACCGCTTTAAATAGCTTGTTAATGTCATAGGGAGATACAATGGATGTTGTCTGGGTACCGTTGGCGGACTTTGAAAAAAACCACCTTCCAGTTTATTATTATTCGAATGTTTTAAAAAGCTGGTTAACGTCATAGGGAGATACAATGGATGTCTGGATACCGTTGGCGAACTTTGGAAAAAACCACCTTTCAGTTTATTATTATTCGAATGCTTTAAAAAGCTGGTTAACACTATAGGGAGATACAATGGATGTTTTCTGAGTACCGTTGGCGGACTTTGAAAAAAACCACCTTCCAGTTCATTATTATTCGAATGTTTTAAAAAGCTGGTTAACGCCATAGTGACATACAATGGATGTTTTCTGGGTACCGTTGGCGAAATTTGGAAGAACCACCTTCCAGTTGATGATTCAAATGTTTTAAAAAGCTGGTTAACGTCATAGCGATATACAATGGATGTACTCTGGTTATCGTTGGCGAAATTTGGAAAAAAACATCTTCCGGTTTATTAATATTAAAAAAATAGCAAGCAACCTAATATCATAGCTAACATAAGAGTTGGGGGTAAACTATTGAAGCAAGTAAACCAAATAAAATATCTAGGCAGCATAATAACTAAGGATTGAGCAGGCTCGAGCAGGCTCAAGCAGCATTTAGAAACATGAGTAGGGACTTGTGCTGTAGAGATCTTAAGTTAACTCTGAGAATCCGACTTTTCAGATGTTATGTCTTCTCCACCCTGCTGTAAGGTATGGAAGCCTGGACTATAAACAAGTACGAACAAAGACTACTTGAAGCCTTTGAGATGTGGGCTTACAGGAAAATATTAAAAGTTTTATGGACGGAAAAGTATCCAACTTGGTAATACTCCAACGTCTGATTAAATCCACCGAAATTCTTACCACCATCAAAAGAATGAAACTGCAATATTTCGGGCATGTAATGAGAGGCGAAAAATACCGATTACTGCAGAACATCATGCAGGGAAAAATTTATGGTAAAATAAAGCCGAGCCGCAGAAAAGCATGATGGCTCAAGAATCTATGTGACTGGTATAAACTTAACTCAAGCTCTCTGTTCAGACTTGCCGTCGACAAAGTAAGAATAACCTTGTTGGTGATCAACGTTCTAGAAGGACATGGTACTTAAGAAGAAAAAAAAAATCAAAAAATGAACGAACATTATCGCATATTTATTAGTGTAAGTACATAAATTTACAGATATACGAATACTATTTGACAGTACTAAATCCTAAATATATTTAAAGAAATTAGGTGGTCAATAAATAATTAATTTATACTATGTTCAAATTTTCCAATTAATTATTTTGAAAATAAATACGTACTACGTTTCGAAGTAAACGTGTTCTTCATAAAATTTAGTTAATTTAATTAAGTCTGTTAACCCTTCACGAAATGTGCGCAGAATAGCAATATAATAAAGTCTTTACTTTAGATGGAAGTTAGATCAGCGTTTGACAATATTTTAAAACTTCAAATTGCTTCATAAAGTGGTATCGTAGGTAACAATCCAAAAGTAATGTTATGCCCGGTTTGTTATAACTTTAAAAAGTTTTATAATCAAGTTTTATCAATATTTGCGAAACAACAGTTAAACTTTATTAATAAAGCATATGTGTGTGAAATATTCGTAAATGTCCTATATGGTTTTTTCATTAATCATTAAATTGCTATCTACTCCATTGTATCATAAAATTACGTTTTTAAAGAGTTCTACCAAATTACTTTTAAGTTAATAGTGCTCATTAATATTGTAACACTAAAAATTAATATTCTGTGCGTTTTAAAAATTAGGTTTTAAACTTTTTTTATTAATGTAAAAGAAAGTGGTTTTTGATGCATTTTTAGAACCACCAACAATTATTTAAAGAGTTGTCTGAAACACAGATGGCTATAATAAAGCTAAAAATATAATTTATTATATCCATGCAAAGACCGTGTAAAGCTGTTATAAATAATCAAGGAGGGTGCATTTCACTTATTTATTACTTTTACTTATCATCTGACTATTTGGGTTGTTTTTAAATATTTTTACATTTTTGTAAATAGCTATTTGTGTATTAGGAGCGCAAAGTGATATATTGCCGCTCGACAAAGAGAGTTACCGCGCGACGCGAAGCGGACATGTTGACATTATCTAAATATGGGGTGAGCGGTAGTTTAATACGAGCACTGGAATCACTGCTTGTGTCAGGATAAACGTAGCCTACACGGACTAGTTTAACATTGAAAAAGTTGTGAGACAGGGATGTGTGGCTTCGCCAAGGCTGTTTAACTTATACATAGACGATTGTTTAAAAGATTTGAAAGAGAGTGCGTATGGATT
This sequence comes from Agelastica alni, assembly GCA_950111635.1. Taxonomy (NCBI): domain Eukaryota; kingdom Metazoa; phylum Arthropoda; class Insecta; order Coleoptera; family Chrysomelidae; genus Agelastica; species Agelastica alni. The sequence continues at coordinate 47,111,727 of OX467711.1, read as the reverse complement.
AAAAATAAATGATTTGATCGTCAAATGCCTTCTTTACGCCGACGATCAAGTCATATTAGCGTTATCTGAAGAGGAGTTGCAGGCGATGGTTAATGTTATGCATAATGCCCTGATTATCAAAGGGATAAAAATAAATGTGAGCAAAACGAAAGTAATGGTTTTTGAAAGAAAAGAAAGCATAACAAACTGTGGAGTTTCGATTGAGGAAGAAAAAGTGGAACAAGTAAATGAATTTTTGTACTTGGGTTCAAAGTTTACTAGAGATTGAAAGTATGACAGTGACATTGAGCGAAGGGTGTTGGCAGAAAAACAAATGAATGGGACACTGCATAGCTTTATGAACAGCCAGAAAGTGTCAAAAAAGGCACGTCTGGCTGTGCATAGCGGTGTGTTGGTTCCTACATTTATGTATGGTAGAGAATGTTGGGTTTGGCAGAAAAAGCATAAAATAGGATTAATGCTGCGGAGATAAGTATTCTGAGAAGTATAGCCGAAGTGACTCGGTTGGATCAAGAAAAAAAAAGTAAAATAAGAGAACGCTGTGGTGTAAAAGAAAATGTGGTTACAAAGATAGATAAAGGAAAGTTAAGATGGTTTAGACACGTAAAAAGGATGGATAAAGAAAAATTGACGAAACAAATTTATAAGGCGAGTGTGAATGGACAAGTCGGTAGACGTTAACTTCGGCGAACATATCTAGATCAGATCAACATTGTTTCGAAGAACCAACAACCGACGAGCATGTATAAGAGCACTGATGAAAGTAGAGGAAGCAAAAGATGTGTGAAAGAACCGTAGCAAGTGGAAGGAAGTGGTCTCTGCCTACCCCTACGGAAAAAAGCCGTGACTATATGTATGTATACAAAGATGATTCTAGGAATATTTGGAAAATTTGCCTAATGGTAGTTATTGCAATGATAGCGAGCAAATTATCAAGCGTTTACCAGTAGACTACACAGAATATAGAAACTTAAACTATCGGAACCTAATTGTAAAGATTTTAAAAACTTTAAACATAAATATTTAATCGTATTTTCGTCCACATCTGTTCGGGGGAAAAAAATTGTCCAGGCGAGTCTCGAACCCGCGCTCTCGGATAGAGGAGTCGCGCCGACCGACCCCTTCACCCAGCTAGCCACGTGACTCTCGGGCGTAAGCCCTGCCCATTAGAAAAAGAGTGAAACAACACTCGGGGCAACTATCTCTCTTTTATCGGGAGCCAACTTTCCGCACGGGGACCCGCGGTCTATCCTTTATATGTCTATGGTCTAGAGAGCGGGTAACATAAAATATGTGCATTCGCTGCAGCCTGACAGAATCAGACTCTAATTTTATAGTAGAGAGACACGGGTGGGTCGCGACGCCGGACGCTTATAGGCCCGAGCCTCCCACCAGTGACCCGCAATGCTCAGTGGGTATGTACAGTGCAACAGAAAGAGCTTGGCGGACGACTAGCCTCTAAAATAACAAATATTCGGATGAATATACTTTACATTCGTAAACTTCTTCTTCCGATTGTACTTGAGACTCACGATTACTGAAAATTTCGTCGTCGCCGATCGGATCGTTATTCGAATGTTTTCGTTGTGCGCAGATTTTGTGATCTCTCGCCCGCCAAGCTTTTTCTGTTGCACTGTACACTTCGATCCACCGGTGGGTCGCCCCAGTGGCAACGTGTAAAGTTAGTTTTAAAATTTCCGGATTAAAATAAAATATCTTTAGATTATTTTTGATGATCAGAACATGAGCATTAAAATTAACGGCATGACAATAAATAATCTAAGGTACGCTGACGATACAGTTATTTTAGCTGGAACACACAAAGACCTACAGACGCTAATTAACAGAATGGTCACAGTAAGCGAAGAATATCGACTATCACTAAACAAAAGCAAAACAAAATATATGCTAATAACAAAAACAACTCAAGACAATCGTAAGATATATGTGAGGAACCAGCCTATTGAAAGAGTAAGACAATACAAATACCTAGACACGATTATTAATGGGAATAATGACAGCTCCCAAAAAATTCGAGTTAGAATAGAACAGGCAAAAAGCACCTTTACAAGAATGAAGAGGCTTTTCTGCTGCAGAGATTTAAACCTTTATTTAAAAATACGACTGATGAGATGCTATGTGCTGTCTTAACTATATTATGGGATGAAGGCCTGGACACTGAAGGTAACCGACGTGAGGAGACTGGAGGCATTTGAGATGTGGATATACCGGAAAATATTGAAAATCTCATGGGTAGAGAAAATAACCAACGTGGAAGTGATGATACGTATGCATAAGGAGAGAGAAGTGATTCCGACAATCAAGAGAAGAAAACTGCTGTACATGGTACATGTCATGAGGGGAGAAAAATATCAAATGCTACAAATAATTATTCAGGGAAAAATCCAAGGCAAAAGATCTATAGGAAGAAGACGAAATTCATGGCTGAAGAACTTTAGGGATTGGTTTGGATGCAGTAATAATAAACTATTTAGAGCTGCGGTCTCAAAAATAAGAAGTGCTATGATAATTGCCAACCTTCGAAGTGGAAACGCCACCTAAAGAAGATTATTTTTATGTGAGATGTTTTTCTCCATAATAATATTTTATCCAATATGAGAAGAATTATAATAAATTTCTCAAGTTAGTTACTTTTAAAATTGTTTGTACGTAAATTATTTATTATTTCATTAAATGATAAAAATAAATAAAAAACATTTTTTATAATAACCAACTTAGTCTTAAAATAATTTAAAAAATCTTAAATACCTCTTCGTGTATACACCTACTTCACTAATACTGATTCTCTTTGGCAAAATTTTCCCTTTCTCTTTTATTTTCCTTCGTGACCACTTGTAAAGCATTCAAAGTTGAAACTCGAATAATGAAAATTAACGAGCTTCAATAAAGATTTATAAAAGATATTTTCATGACATATCTTTACTGCCAAGCAAAGAGTCTGTTTCATTTAACAATTCGCCATGTAATGTTTATTATGCGCGTTTAAGGAACGTGAACCAATTTATATAATAAATACTGCTGCTTTGTAGCTGAACAATTTATGTATGGGTAAATGTCTCCACAATTTCTACTTCCATTTTTATTCAAAATACCAACTATTACACAATGGTAACGTAAGAAGTTATTTTTGTGTATAAGTATGTTATTTTTATAAAACAATTAGGCTTTATTTTAAATAACCCCAAAATAAACAAAAATAGCATAAGATTAATTTTTTAAAAGTTATTTAACGATTTTATTAGTACCGGATAAGTCAACGATTACTTGAAGTAATTTATTGGTCAGTAAGTAAAAATTAACACGATTATGTACCAGATGTAATTCAATGCCTGTCGCAGCATATAGCCAGAGAAGTAGTTGTTTTTTAAAACATAATCGACCCACATGAACCCATAAACGAGATATATATTAACTATTTCTTTTACTATTTAAATTATAGGGAGACAATAGTAAAATCATGTGTTCAGAGTCCAAAAGAGTATTTAAAGCTTAAACGTCAGAGTAGTCGCTTATGATGTGTGACATTTGACTTCTCACCTTAGTAATAAGCAATTCTAAAATTATATTCTAAAAAAAATGGGTCAGGTATTATTTGAAATAATTTTTCACAACAAACAATAATTCGTTTAAATAAAAATTGTGTTTTATTTAATTGAGACTAGGAGTGACAGAAATCAACGTCAAAATTTTAAAAAGCTAAATACTGAAATAATTTATTCGAATAAATATTTATTATTACTTACTTGAATTTTGTATCAATGATATGCACTTTATTAAGACTTATTATCAACAGTAAATATTTATTTATATAGTTTACGCATATAACAGCAAACTTTATACACAACACTGTAACTTAAGTGTACAGCTGATGGCTGACAGTACCGACCTCTCGGAAAATTGGTTTACGGCTATCTGACGGCCAACTCTAACACCGCGTGCTTATTCGTCAAATCAAATAGCGCGTGCTTCCGCGACTTCCTGTTACACATTTCCTGTTACATTTTACGAAATCACTCCCACAAATTTCAAAAAATCGAGATGAAAGATGCTACACATCCGTTATACACTTTCGTCCCATTTCACGAAATCTCTTCCACAAATTGCAATATTATATGAAACTTTTTGATGAAATTTGTTCAAAAAAATTATTTGCCTTGAAAAAATAATATTAAATAAAAATTGAAATATATAGATTTCCTTTTTAATTACATTCGGTGTTAAAGAAAAAATGTAAGAAACTTTGTTGCTTACGGGGGTACCCCGACCTCACAACTAACCTATCTTGATCTTTCATCAGGTATGTATCGAAAGGAACGTTCATTTTCAGCAGGTCGTTTTGGACGTTGTCCCTCCATTGCATGCGGGGGCGGCCCAAAGTTCTTTTACCTGCTGAAGTCTACTCCCATACCAGTTTCACAAATCTTTTTTCATGGTGTCTCTGTACGTAGCCTGCCCATCTCAGATGTTAAGATTTTATTTCCTGGACGATGCCATTTTTCAGCATTAGTTCTAATTAGATACTAAGTTGAATTGGGATCGTAATGAGGTCCGAAGATTTTCTTCAGTATCTTGCGTTCGAAGCGTTTTTCTTCGTTCGCTTTAGTCACTCGTGAATTATATACGGTATGCAGACGACACAGTAATAATAGCTAATAGTCAAGAAGGACTTCAAAACCTTATTAACGCAGGCGACACTTTCGGACACAAAAATAATACAGAAAAAACAAAAATAATGACTATCTTCAAAAAGGCAAATGTAAACACCTATATAAACATATATAACAAACAAATAGAGTAGGTCGACAAGTTCAAATATCTGGGATGCTGGATAACACGAAATTTAAACCCGGAAACAGAAATCAAATGCCATATAGAAAACGCAAGAAGCGCATTCCTTAAAATAAAGAGACTCTTATCAAACCCTACATTATCGCTAAACACCAGATATAGATTCGTAAATACTTATATCTACTCCTCTTATATGGTAGCAAATCATGGACGATGGTAATACGATCGATGCGTAGAATAGAAGCCTTCGAAATGTGGGTAGGAAGGATGAAAGTGGACAAAGAAATCTTGGGAATGGTCAAAAGACGCAAGACAAGCTATCTGGGAAACATATACAGAGGCAAGAGATACAAGTTCCTACAACTGATAATGGAGCGCAAGATTAAAGGTAAAAGAGGACCGGGCAGGAGACATATTTCGTGTGTAATGAACAGATCACCTACCCGGTAAAATATCAAATACCTTAAAAAGACTTCTAATGAAGATTACACAGAACAACGAGAGTTCAAAATATATTCTAAAATATCTGACAATACGTCGTAATTTTATGTATGACATTAACATTCAAAACATCAATAATTACAATCTAGATAAAAAATAATCTTCAAACTCCCACCTTAAGTCCAGGAGTGACTCAATTTGAAATCTTAAATCTTTCTGGTTTCTTCACCAATCTTCCTGAACGAGTAAAAATCACAATATTATCTTCTACAGGTTTATCTTTATCCTCTTTTCTGTTTCTTTTTCCCGATATACTCACGAATCTCCATACCCAACCTACCAAATTCAAAAATTTTTGCTAATTTAAAAAATACCGGTAATACCAAGATGGGTCTATTTCTGATGTATTGAGATAACTAACTATCACGTTTCTTGACTCTTCCATAACAATTGAATCGTCAACTGCATATTCTTACAACTATATTACAATTTCATCTGCTTTCATAATTTCAGAATCAATATCTTCTTCACTGCATGTCGCATCTAATAAGAAATCGAGCATCTGTTTATCCAAAACACTAATATTTTCCATTTTCTGACCAAGAAGACATAATTTGCCTTGTACTTCAGTAAAATCAGGTTCTGTTGATTCTAGTTCTTGAATAATAACATTATATATTCTTTCGAATGCTACTCGTTGAATCATCAATACTCGTTGTGTCTTCTCCATTTGAAAAACGCGTCCTGTCACGGTCGCCAAAATAAATGTAATGAACAGATCACCTTCCCGGTGAAATCTCAAATACCTTAAAAGCTTAAAAGGACTTCTAATGAAGATTACACAGAACAACGAGAGTTCAAAATATATTCGAGAAGTTTCGGAAGAGTTTTTATTTTTGTGTGCTATTGTGCACAATTTATATCAAATGTTTTATCTACCTTTTATTTTTCGAATAGAACAATCAATAGAACAATCAATAACCTTAGGTACGCTGACGATACTACTTTATTTGCCAGCAACCAGCAAGAGCTAACAGAACTGTTACAGCGGGTCGAGATGGCTGGTCAGGAGGCAGGGTTAACTATTAACAGATCAAAGACAAAAATAATGATTATCGACCGGCCAAGAAACAACAGGCCAGAAACTAAGGAAATAAATGGTATAGCTGTGGTTAATCAATTCGTGTATCTGGGATCGCTTGTAACGAATTCAGGGGGATGCACATCGGAAATCAAAAGGCGGTCAGCAGTTGCAAAAGAAGCCATGGCAAGGCTTACTAAGATCTGGAAGATCTCAGATCTCAGACTCGTTAAAACTCTAGTATTCTCAGTCTTCTCACATGCATCAGAGTGCTGGGCACTCAAGGAAATGGATAAACGCGCTATCGATGCTTTTAAAATGTGCTGTTGGCGAAAGATGTTACGCATATCATGGACACAAAGAATAACAAACGAGTCGATTCTAAACCAATTGAAGATCAAAAAAAGACTGCGCACTATCGTCTCTGAGCGAATGACATCCTTTTTCGGACATATCGTCCGAAGAAACGGACTGGAAAAATTCACCGTCCAGGGGAAGGTACAAGGAACGAGAAGCCGAGGTAGATCACCAATCAGATAGGTGGAACACATTGTCAGGGAAACCGGAGTACCACTCAACGAATGTTTCAAAGCCGCGGAAGATTGGCGGATATGGAAAGATCTTACAGATCACAGATCATGATGGCACGATACCCGAAACGGGTGACCGAAAAGAAAGAAATTTTTTTCGAATGATTTAATTAAAAATGTAATACTGCTAAAAGCAACCTTTTTTAACAAAATAAAAAAGCCAAGAAAACCACCTACTGCTGCAAATGTACTTTCCTGTGCAGGATTGTAATCCCGCAGAATTATTTAGAAAATTTATCTTATTAACTTCGCGTCTCGCATTGAGCGTAACGAGCACTGAAACGCTTTGATATTTATAATTACCCAAAAAAAAACCATCTTTATGCAAAAAAAAAAACAAAAAAAAATCTCAAACGCTGTTTCTCCTAGTTCTGCTAAATAAAATAAGATTTAAGCACGACTCGCAACCACAGCATCGCGCATTTCATTTTTAGTTTCTTTACAATTTTATTTTTATGCGACACTAGCAGAACCCGGTGTACGTTGCTACACCCCATTATTTTATTTTATTTTTTCCGGGATGACCAACTAGTCCAGTCAATCTAGACTTCGGTGAACACAAAAGGTCGGATGTTTTGTGTCTTAATTTTAATTGGTGTCTTGGCACCCCGATAGGGAGAAACTAAGCGAATCCAACAAAAATTTCATCGGAATTACTTTTGGCGGCCTAAAAACCTCGAATCTTTTTAACTTGTTGGAAATTAGTACTTTCAACTGTACAATTCCTCTCTGAGAAATTCCTAGATTTTTAAAACTACTCAGTACGGCCCTGACGACGACAAAAAATCATCTAAAAACACGTTTATTCATTATTCATTATTATAATATTCCGAAAGGGTCGTGTGCAAATTAGTCCTCGGCTAGAAAAAAAGGGTCGTGTGCAAGTTTAGTAATCAGCTATAAGATCATGCGCAAAGAAAAGACGGTTACGATTTTTTGACCAATTAAAACGCTGAATTCAGCGCGAGTAACGAAGCCACGTTTGACCAAGCTTCCGGTATTTCGCTTTCTTTTCCATTTCAACAGCCGAGCAATGAAGAAGCTCGCATTCAGATCACCGCTTTTTTCTTTTCCATTTCGACCGCCAAGCAATGCACAACGCCGGCCAAAGCACACAATTCTCGCCGCTGGGAGCACCTTTTTTCAACACCACGTGAACAATACCGAGAATTTGTCATTCATTTAAGTCATGATAGTAGACCGAAAAACGAACGACTCTTCGCATATCCAACAGGTAGCCAATTTTGAAGTAGTAAATAAATTAATTTACCTTGGTTTCCTCATCAAAAACACAGGAGGTAGCAAAGCCAAAATAAGGCAACGGCTAGCAATAGCAAGAACGGCCACAACTAATCTGACACGAATATTGATCGACAAGTCAATTAGTAAAGCTCAAAAAATCCGGCTGGTCTCTACTTTAATTTTACAAATTGCATCATACACGGCTTTTTTTTATGAAAATAGTCGCAAAAAGGGTAGACCTATCGTGTGGGCCGCGGACGGCCCGCACTGCGACTATTAGAAGGGAAAGGGATTATAGAAAGGAGATGATTGTGAACACGCTTTTTAAAAAGTTGCAGGTCATAGTTCTCTGGAAAAACTGATTTTGGAAGCTTATTCCATTCCGTAGCAGCCCTGTAAAAAAAGGATTCTTGATGAAGATTGGTCCTTGTAGTGTCAATATTGAGAGTAAATGGGTAAGACTGATCAGCGTGCCGAGTTCTTCGGCCGAATGTGGCCAATGGTGGTACAAGAGTTTTTATTTCTCTGGAGCATCTGCCATGAAAATATCTGTAGAGCAATGACTGGTCTACAACTCTTCTTCTATGTTCTAGAGGGTGAAGGGTACCTGTGAGAGTTGAGCTGTTTATCAAGCGAATGGCTCTTTTCTGAATGGAATCTAGAAGACGAAGAGAATGCCTTGGTGCTGAACCCCAAATACGCGAGCAATACTCCAGTAGAGGTCAGATTTGAGCCTTGTACGTCGTCAACAGTTGATCAGGAGTAAAAAACTTTGTGGCTTTCCACTAAAAACCTAGCCTCTGGCTAGTCGACTTTGCGATGTTAGCAACATGGTCATGCCAAGACATATTATTGGACACCGTGAATCCCAAAATCGAGATGGAGGGACTTGGTTTAAGGGTATTTCCGGACATTGTGATGGGATGATTTGAGAAATTCACTTTTTTGGAAAACGTGGCACATTGTGTTTTTTGGGCGTTGAACTGAACAAGATTGATGGTTCCCCACTCGACGATTGCTTTAAGATCTCTATTGATGGAATCAACCTGTTGCTGCCTGAGTCTATTTGTATCATTCACCGAAAGTAATCGATAGGATGTGAAAGTTGAGACAAGTGTGCTATTATCTGCGAAACTGTAAATGGGGTTCGTGGTGGTTTTCAAGAGGTCGTTGATGTGTAAAAAAAATAAGGTGGGAGACAGGATGGAACCCTGGGGGACCCCGGCATTAGTTTTGAACGCAGCAGAAGAAATACCGTCAATTGCCACATGTAAGGAGTGATCTTGCATGAAGCTCAAGAGCCATTGGCGCAGTTTGGTTGGGAGACCGTAGGCAGATAATTTACTTAACAATGCCTGGTGCCAAACGCGGTCAAAGGCTTTAGATATATCCAAGGCTATTGCACGAGATTCACCAAACTTTTCAATAGTGTTTGTCCAGAGCTGAGTGACATAAGCCAGCAAATTTCCAGTAGACCGAAGTTGTCGAAATCCATATTGTCTGTCATGGATTATCTCAAATTTTTTCAGATATTTGAATTTTGTTTTAATCGCTTTTTCCATAACTTTGGATATGACTGAGAGCAATGCAATAGGGCGATAATTTGCAGGAGAAGAAGACTATCTTTTCTTTTTTTGGAATCGGTTGGACTTTAGCGTTTTTCCACATGGACGGAAATACTCCCTTGCTGTATGATAACTTAAAGAGCCTACAGAGAACTGGGGTGAGCTCTTGAGCACAGGTTTTCAGGACAATTGTCGGAATTCCTTCTGGTCCTACTGCTTTATTAGATTTATTAAAATCGAGGACAGATTGAGAAAAGTAAGGTATTTCGGGCACGTTTTCAGAAGACCGGATGCTTTAGAAAAGCTGGTGGTTCAAGGCAAAGTCGTTGGACGAAGGTCACGAGAAAGATTTCCAACCCGATAGGGTCTCTCTGTCATAGGCCTTTTCCAAGTCTTTAAAAGCACAATAGACCTTCTGAGTTCTAGTTAAGAATTTTTAAACTATACCTTGTAATGAAAAGATCTGATTTATACATCTTCTTCCTTTTCTTAATCCTGCTTGCACATCCCATATCATTTTAGTTTTATTCGGCTTCGCCTCGGGTATTATAATGCGCAGTGCAGCAGTGCAGGAATTTCAACTATCTGCCCTTGTATTGTAATATACTGTTACAATCCGGCCCTGTTATTTGTCGGCGTCCGTGTGTCGACTACAACTATGGTGCATATAAATGAAGCGCTTTGTCGGACTCCGTCTAGTAAAATATCGCCGCTTTTAGAGACTTCAAAATGGTTCTGTCGCTTTCGCGAAATAGTCTGGGATTATGATTTAGAAATATAAAAAGAGCAGCAGTCGGGAAAAAGACAGTTTTCAAAAGTGTTTATAAGTTATGAATTTTAAATAGTTGTAATTATTTCAATATTTAAGTAAATTATAAATAAAATTTATTGTGTTAAAGTATTGGAATAAAAATTGTTTTGTTACTCTATCGAGAGTTTAAAATCACCAAACCCAAGAAAGAAGTAATTTCGTAATAATACTATAAAGATGGCGCGGACTTCTTTATTTTGTGCGTACAAATTGTTTAACATCTTTTATAAGTACTAAATGTAACTCTCTTTCTCTCTCTCTTCGTCAGCATTTTTCCATCCACTCCTGGACGTAGGCCTTCCCTATTTTTTGCCATTCATTTCTATTTTGTGCCACTCTTTCCTGCTTTTTTCTTGATGTCATCAATCCATCTTTGTTGCAGTCGCCCCACACTTCTTTTGTTTACGCTAGGTCTCCATTGTAACAGTTGTTTTGTCCACCTTTTATTCTCTTGTCTGGCTACGTGTCCCGCCCAGCTCCATTTTAGCTTACTCATGCTCGAGATCACGTCCTCTCCTTTGGTCTTGCCTCTAATGACTTTATGATCCCAAAGACTTATTTTCAGAATTTTTTTTTCTATGGCTTTCTGTGTTCTTCTTAGTCTATTTGCCGAGTTTATCGTCATTGGTGTTGTTTCTATATCTTAGGTCATGACTGGCAGCATGCACGTATTAATACTTTCCTTTTGAGATTTATTGGTATATCTTTGTTATTGTTATTGTTATCTTGACTCCAATAAGGCAGTAGGACAAGATGGAATTCCGACAATTGTCCTGAAGACCTGTGCTCAAGAGCTCACCCCAGTTCTTTGTAGGCTCTTTAAGTTATCATACAGCAAGGGAGTATTTCCGTCCATGTGGAAAAACGCTAAAGTCCAACCGATTCCGAAAAAAGAAAAGAAGACTATTCCTGCAAATTATCGCCCTATTGCATTGCTCTCAGTCATATCCAAAGTTATGGAAAAAGCGATTAAAACAAAATTCAAATATCTGGAGAAATTTGAGATAATCCATGACAGACAATATGGATTTCGACAACTTCGGTCTACTGGAGATTTGCTGGCTGATGTCACTCAGCTCTGGACAAAAACTATTGAAAAGTTTGGTGAATCTCGTGCAATATCCTTGGATATATTTAAAGCCTTTGACCGCGTTTGGCACCAGGCATTGTTAAGTAAATTATCTGCTTACGGTCTCCCAACCAAACTGCGCCAATGGCTCTTGAGCTTCATGCAAGATCGCTCCTTACATGTGGCAGTTGACGGTATTTCTCTTGATGCGTTTAAAACTAATGCCGGGGTCCCCTAGGGTTCCATCCTGTCCCCCTCCTTATTTCTTTTACACATCAACGACCTCTTGAAAACCACCACGAACCCCATTTACAGTTTCGCAGACGATAGCACACTTGTCTCAACTTTCACATCCTATCGATCACTTTCGGTGAATGATACAAATAGACTTAGGCAGGAACAGGTTGATTCCATCAATAGATATCTTGAAGCAATCGTCGAGTGGGGAACCAACAATCTTGTTCAGTTCAACGCCCAAAAAACACAAAGTGCCACGTTTTCCAAGAAAGTGAATTCCTCAAATTATCCCATCACAATGTCCGGAAATACACTTGAACCAAGTCCCTCCATCTCGATTTTGGGAGTCACGATATCCAATAATATGTCTTGGCATGACCCTGTTGCTAACATCGCAAAGTCGGCAAGCCAGAGGCTAGGTTTTTTGTGGAAAGCTAGAAAGTTTTTTTCTCCTGATCAACTGTTGACGACGTACAAGGCTCAAATCCGACCTCTACTGGAGTATTGCTCGCACATTTGGGGTTCAGCACCAAAGCATTCTCTTCTAGATTTCATTCAGAAAAGAGCCATTTGTTTGATAAACAGCTCAACTCTCACAGATACCCTTCACCCTCTAGAACATAGAAGAAGAGTTGCAGACCAGTCATTGCTCTACAGATATTTCCATGGCAAATGCTCCAGAGAAATAAAAACTCTTGTACCACCATTGGCCACATTCGGCCGAAGAACTCGGCACGCTGATCAGTCTCACCCATTTACTCTCAAGATTGACACTACAAGGACCAATCTTCATCAAGAATCCTTCTTTTACAGGGCTGCTACGGAATGGAATAAGCTTCCAAAATCAGTTTTTCCAGAGAACTATGACCTGCAACTTTTTAAAAAGCGTGTCCACAATCATTTCCTTTCTATAATCCCTTCCCCTTCTAATAGTCGCAGTGTGGGCCGTCCGCGGCCCACACGATAGGTCTACCCTTTTTGCGACTATTTTCTTAAAAAAAAAAAAATTATTATGGTATTTAGTTTTCCTACTGCTGCCCAAGTTAATTGTATTTTTTATGATATTTCTGCCATTTAATTGTTTTTTCCTAGTTGTATTTCGTGTCCTAGATAAATGTATTCTTATGCTTTTGGAACAATTTGGTCTTCTATGTATATGTTTCCTTCTTCTGAGGTCATTATTTTGGTTTTTTCGATGTTTATTGTTAAACCTACCAACCTAGACTTCAACTTTAGAATACAACGATGTTAATAAAATTGAGCATTGTTGGATACGAAAAATGTATACAAACCGAGTTAATCGCCAACATAAAACGTGGATTAAATATTAATGGTCTCGAAATAACGACACGACTTTATCACTCCCGCTAAAAATATCCCCGCGCGGCTTTCTGATACAACCTCTCGGAATTTATATTATTTTAATGGAAACTTTCTGGCTTTCCGACCGCTAGATACAGAAGTTACCAATTTGAATGCGGTTGTAGAGGGTTTAAAAAGCTTGTCGTTGTTTGTTTGCGGTTGGAAAAATCTTCCAACTGGAATAATGTTCGAACTGCGTCGTCTAGACCAGATCATGCAAATTTAAATGTTAGGAATGGGTAGATTTGAAAGTTTGATTTTAAAAGTGTCGCCGCTTTTCTATAACCGTTTTGACTCAAATTTGTTGTGCAAATGTAAACGTACAAACGGGAGTTTTACATAAAAATACTACGATTATAAGGCAGACGAACTCAACTGATTGTAATCTATTGTTGCTGTTTTGTTTTCATTAGCATAGAATTATTGTGTTTTTTTTTTTAATTTAACTATTATTTTCATTTTTTATTCAAAGTATACAGGGTATCCCAGAAGTAAGAAAATTTTTGTATTTTCTTTATAGACTAGCTAAACGAGACTAGCTGAACCTTTTCTTCCTTCCCAAATATCGGGCGAACAAAGTGGATTTGTCCCAGAAAAAGACACCATCGAACAGATACTGAATATTCGCCAGATCATCAAAAAAGCGCGCGAATATAACGTCGCATTGTTTATGTGCTTTGTCGACTACTCCAAGGCGTTCGACTTGATCAAGTGGGATGCCCTCTGGCAGATCTTAGAGAAAATGGGCACACCAGGCCACCTAATACAACTGATACGAAACTTCTATGAACACAGCACAGCAAGGTTAAGAATAGATCAAACTTATTTAAACAAAAACTTATATATTAATAATTATGCTCGCTAATATGACAAAATTAAAAAATGCTTCTTCCATATTTGGATGCCCAGCGAAACCGGTTACAATGAAAGATTTATTGATATCACTAAAATATATGGAGAATTGGGTGTATTATTAGCCAAAACAAATAATAACAAACACAAAACAATTAACAATTTACGGTACGCAGATGACACGGTGCTCTTGGCGTCCAATCAGGAAGATCTGCAAGACAGCCTTGACAGAGTTGTTTCATAATGTGCTACGACTGGTCTTGACTTAAACATCAAAAAGACAAAAAAATTAGTGATCAGCAAACAACCTAACATTGTAACTAACATTACGGTTAGAGCCAAAACGCTACAGCAAGTTGATTAGATAAAATATCTTGGCAGTATTCTGACAAGTAACGCTGATAGCCAATCTGAAATAAGGTCACGAATTGAACAGGCTCGTACTGTTTTAAGGAAGATAGGTAAAGTATTATGCTGTAGAGATTTAGGGTTGCGCCTGATGATCCGTCTTCTGAGATGCTATATGTTCTCTACCCTCCTATACGGCGTAGAAGCCTGGACACTTAACAACCAAGACATGTAACGTCTTGAAGCATTTGGGATGTGGGCCTACAGACGAATACTAAAAGTAGCGTGGACAGAAAAAGTTCGCAATGCCGAGATACTCGCGAGAGTACAAAAGAACACCGAGATTATTGTCACCGTTAAGAAACGGAAATAAGAATATTTTAAGCACGTGATGAGAGGCAAAAAATATCGTATGCTCCAGAACATAATGCAAGGCAAGATAGCGGGTAGACGAGCTCCAAGTTAAAAAAAGACATCCTGGATGAAGAATCTCCTTTAGACTGGCATTTGACAAGATAAGAATAGCCATGATGGTCACCAACGTTCTGAAAGGACATAGTACTTGAGAAGAACATTAGCCAAAAGCTTGAGTGGGTTCCATGCATTTACCGGTTTGGACTTTTATCCAGCTTTTTTCAACAAAGGAAAGAAGAGACCTTTTCGCTTTTGCAGATCTTGATGATGCTAATTTAACAGAGAAGCTTTTACGAAATTCTTTCGACGTCATCCAAAAATTTACTTGCCAAATGTACGGCGCAAAAAAAATTTGTGGATAATGAAAGATTCCAGCTTTTCGTCAGTAGCTATAAAGCTACTAATATGTAAATGAAAATTTTACAGAAAAAGTTCAAAGTTTCAATGCGAGCTGCATACCTCCATGCAAAAGCGAGTTATTCCAACAGTTTTTAAGAGTTTACTATATTTTCAGCGTTTAGAAAAACACCTTTTAAAACCAACGAAACACCTTTAGCCTACTCGAGTATGGTTGGGTAAAAGAACAAGGCACTTTCACGTTCAAATGGTTTGATGGAGATCAACTGTCATGCGTGGTTGTAATCATTTTACAAACACTTTTGCCATTAAGACAGCAAGCAATTAGATTGTTAAAAAATCAGTACGTAAAGCTAAGCGATATGAATTTCGGACAAGGTATTTATGCCAATTTTGTCAAAAAATACATACATACACACATATAATCACGCCTTTTTCCTGTAAAGATAGATTGTAGGGTGGGTCGTAAAGACCATGCTGCCTCTCAAGCACTTCGACCTATCAGATCTTTTGTGCATAAAACCCGTAGAGGTAGGCAGAGACCACTTCCTTTCACATGCTACGGTTCTTACACACATCTTTTGCTTCCTCTACTTTCATCAGTGCACTCATACATGCTCGTCGTTTGTTGGTACACTTGATCTGGCCTCTTTTTAAAACAATGTTGATCTGATCAAGATATGTTCGCCGACCTCTAACGACTTGTCCATTCACACTCGCCTTATAAATTTGTTTTGTCAATCTTCCTTTATCCATCCTTCCTACGTGTCCAAAAAATCTAGGCATTTCGTTTTCTATCTTTGTAACCACATTTTCTTTTTTTTATACCACATACTTCCTTTATTTCACTATTCTTCACTTTATCCAATCGAGTCACTCCGGCTATACTTCTCAGACTACTCATCTCCGCAGCATTAATCTTATTTTTATGCTTCCTCTGCCAAACCCAACATTCACTACCATACATAAGTGTAGGAACCAATACACCTCCATGCACAACCGGACGTTTTTTTTAACCTTTTTGGCTGTTCATAAAGCTATGCAGTGCCCCATTTATTTATTTTCCTGCCAACACCCTTTGCCTAATGTCACTGTCATACTTTTCATCCCTCGTAAACTTTGAACCCAAGTACACAAATTCATTTACTTGTTCCACTCTTTCTCCCTTAATCGAAACTTCACAGTTTGTCAAACTTTCTTTTCTTTCAAAAACCATTACTTTCGTTTTGCTTACATTTATTTTTATCCTTTTGATTTTCAGGGCATTATGCATAACATTAACCATCGCCTGCAACTTCTCTTCAGATGACGCTAATATGACTTAATCTTCGACGTAAAGAAGGCATTTGACGATCAAAACATTCATTTTCAATCCATACGCACCCTCATTTAAATCCTCTACTTAATCGTTTATGTAAAAGTTAAACAGCCATGGCGAAGCCACACATCTCTGTCTCACACTTTTTTTTATGTTAAACCAGTGCGTGCAAGCTCCGTTATCCTGACACAAGCAGTGGAATCCTTAGTAAGTGATTTCAGTGCTCGTATTAAACTACTGCTCACCCCATACATAGACAATGTCGACCAAAATTCACTGCCTACCACTCTGTCATATGTCTTTTCTTTAAAAGCACAATAGACCTTCTGACTTCTAGACAAGAATTTTTTGACCATACCTCGTAATGAAAAGACCTGATCCATACATCTTCCTTTTCTAAATCCCGCTTGCACATTCCATATCATATTCTTAATTTCATTCGTTACTCTTGTAATCAATATTTTTGCATACAGTTTGCCGACTATGCTAAGTAAACTAATACCACGGTAATTCTTACAGTCCTGCTGCAAACCTTTTTCCTTGTAAAGTGGCACGAAAACGGCCTTGCAACTGTCGTCTGGTACGCTACCACCTTTTTAAAAAAGGTTAAAAAGGCGGTACAGCATACTAGCTACGACGTTTTGTACAGCCTTCAGCATTTCAACTGTTATCCTGTCGTACCCAGCAGCTTTATCTAATTTCAAATTGTTTAACGTTTTCACAATTTCTGTCGTACTAATTTCACTTTGATTGCAACTTTTACTCATGTCTCCGAATGGGGCCTGTACTTGTGTATCCTCTTTCTTAAATAAACTTTCGAAGTATTCCTTCCATCTCTTTAATACGCATTCCTTTCCTTTTACCATACTACCATCTTGGTTTCTGATTATTTCTAGTTGCGAGGTAGTATTTTTATCTCTGGCTGTTCTGATGGACTTCCAGAAGAATTTAATATTGTTTTGAAAATCGTCAGATAACCTTTTATCAAATTCATCTTTGTCACTCTCCTTCTTTCTTTTCACAACCTCTTTTTACCTTTAATACTCATTCTTTGCCTTGTTTACATCCTTAATCGTTGCTGTTTGCATTTTTTAAATTGGCTTTTGTAGCTAGCCAATCCAGCCAGGCAAAAACCTCCAGCAAAAAGAAACGAGTAAGAACAACCTTTAGCCTCACCCAGAGGAGTCCTGGGATACACATCCAAAGTCAGTCACACATTCATTCATTCTAGCAGAGAGTATCACACCAACGCCCTAAGAACCTCTGGACGAACTTCGTCATACGTCGGCAATTTTTATAAAAGCGACTGTATTTTTAACACGCTAACTTTAGTTTCACCTGTATGTTTGTTTGTTTGTTTGTAACTGACTCTTTGGCCTTGATTTTGCCCTACTTTAAGCGATTAGATTTAATTTAAACTTCGCACTCTTGTTAAAGACCGACGACAATGCAATAATTCGATCAAAATATCCAATTACTCTGATTAGTTTGGCCAAAATTCATAAATTTTTTCAGGGATCCTTTGCATGAGAGTAAGAGAGATAGAACTAGTGCGTGAACTACACATGCGCGCAGTTCCAATGTTATAGTTTTGCAGAAATACAGAAAATATTTTATTTTACGAAATAAAAATACGTGACAGTATTATACTTTCCAAAATAAGTAGTTTGCCAATTATCTAGTAGATGGCGCCACTAGCAATTTGCAGTTATACCAATGCCAAAAACTCCTTATTACAAATTTTCAGATTTATTTTCCGACTAGTTTTGCCGTAACGTCCAATGTGCCATCGAAAAAAATTATCCTGTATTATTTCACCCTGTAAAACAAAATTTAAAATATTTTTCTGGGATAAAATTAAGCTGTATATTAGTAATAGATGTAGAAAGTAAAAATTGACTTATATCACAAAATATATAGAGTTTCTAAATAACAGTAAAACGTCCATATTTTTATTAGAATAAATATTATTTCGAATACCAATAAATTTAGGTATAGTACGTTGTCATAAAAAGTTATTAATTAAGTTAGCAATTCGAAAGGTTAAAAATATTCGGGGTGTTTCATTTAAAACAACGAAGTTGACGTCAACATCCGGTACCACCAGAAGTCGCCGAAAGTCGAGCATATTTTTATTCGATAGACCAACGCCGAAAACCCCCAATTACAAATTTTCAGATTTCTTTTCCGACTAGTTTTGTCATAACGTCTAATGTGCTATCGAAAAAAATCACCCTGTAAAATAAAACAAATTTAATTTAAAGAAAATTTGGTTTTATCATTAGTGTTTTTAAAAAATATTCACTATACTTTTATGCAACACCAAATACAAACTATCATTTGTATAACTGCAAATTGCTAGTGGCGCCATCTACTAGATAATTGGCAAACTACTTATTTTGGAAAGTATAATACTGTCACGTATTTTTATTTCGTAAAATAAAATATTTTCTGTATTTCTGCAAAACTATAACATTGGAACTGCGCGCATGTGTAGTTCACGCACTAGCTCTATCTCTCTTACTCTCATGCAAAGGATCCCTGAAAAAATTTATAAATTTTGGCCAAACGTATCAGAGTAATTGGATATTTTGATCGAATTATTGCATTGTCGTCGGTCTTTAACAAGAGTGCGAAGTTTAAATTAAATCTAATCGCTTAAAGTAGGGCAAAATCAAGGCCAAAGAGTCAGTTACAAACAAACAAAAAAACATACAGGTGAAACTAAAGTTAGCGTGTTAAAAATACAGTCGCTTTTTATGACATTTTTAAAGTAACTGCGTTGTGAAATGAGAGAACCCCACGCTTTTAAAACAGTGACATTAATTTTCTCGTCAGTAATTTTATTCATATGTTAAGAATTATTTTTTACTTTTTAGTTCGATTAACTTTAAAAGCATGTTTATTATTTTTTTTAACCATAATTTATTTATTTTAAAAACCCAAATGTTAACTTACTATTGTTAAGTTTTAATTCCATTATAAAAAAGTGGTTTATTATTCTTCACTCTGGACTATACTATTTTCAGAGATTAAACCAAAGCATGGCACATATAACATTCAAGTGAATACAACTTTCGAGCTTCAATGACTGCTGACATAAATTAAATCAAAAACCTTCCAACTAAATCAAAACTAACGGAACTGTTTTTGAATGCAGATGAAAATAAAACAATTCCACTAGTCTGTCGCAAACTACGTACTACAACAACATTTTCTTTGATTGCATTATCATTCGGTAATTCCATACCAACTGCATTAATCAATTCTTGTTTGAAGTGAATTTATTAGAACAAAATCGGGAAGTTCAAAATTTAGTGTTGCAAAAATAATGCTAATTCTGAAAATATTACATTATTCTTATATTTAACGTTTTTTAAATTTTTAACCCTTTATTGCCCTGCGGGACCCTACTGAAATGTAAATTTCGAATTTATATGCCTGGCGGGACGTCACAGTACACAATATACTTTTATAATACCCTAGCTGGCGCCGAAGATTTTTAATAAATATTTTAGTAATATTGAAGTTTGTGTCAGATGACATTCATTTTTTAATTGCGAGTTTATACTAAAATAAAAATATCAGTGGTATAGGTGCGACCCAAAAGATCCACACGACTAACTTTCCAGTGGAAAGAAAAAATAACATATGTTTGTTGTAATTATTATTATTAAAATAATTATTATTATTAAAATAATTATTATTATTATTATTATTTTTTTTTACTGAAAATAGTCACAAAAAGTGTAGATCTATCGTGCGGGCCGTTCACGGCCCGCACTGCGACTATTAAAAGGAGGAGGGATTAAAGAAAGGAGATGATTGTGGACCCGCTTTTTAAAAAATTGCTGGTCATAGTTATCTGAAACAACTATTTTGGAAGCTTGTTCCATTTCGTAGCAGCCCTGTAACAGAAGGATTCTTAATGGAGATTGGTCCTTGTAGTGTCATCCTTAAAAGATAAATAGGTGAGACTGATCAGCGTCCCGAGTTCTTTGGCCGAGTGTGGCTAGTGGTGGTATAAGAGTTTTTATTTCTCTGGAGCATCTGCCATGAAAATATCTGTAGAGTAATGTCTGGTCTGCAACTCTTCTTCTATGTTCTAGTGGGTGGAGGGTATCCGTGAGAGTTGAGCTGTTTATCAACCGAATGGCGATTTTCTGAATGGAATCTAGAAGACGAAGAGAATGCCTTGGTGCTAAAACCCAAATGATCAAGCAAGTAAAGGTCGGATTTGAGCCTTGTACGTTGTTAGAAGTTGATCAGGAGTAGAAAACTTTTAACCTCTGGCCTCTGGCTTGCTGACATGGTCATGCAAAGATATATTATTGGACACCGTGACTCCCAAAATCGAGATGGAGGGACTTGATTCAAGGGTAAATGCGGAAATTGTTTTGGAATTATTTAAGGAATTTTTTGGAAAACGTGGCGCTTTGTGTTTTCTGGGCGTTGAACTGAACAAGATTGTTGGTTCCCCACTTGACAATTGTTTCGAGATCTCGACGATTGCTTTAAGATCTCTATTGATGGAATTAACCTGTTTCTGGCTCTAAGTCCATTTCAAATTAACAATGTTATGTTTATGTCAACCGTATTTTTTTTTGTTTATAACAATTAATTTTTTTTTTACTTATTATAATCAAAAATCATTTGTTGGTAACAATATTCAATTGTTATAAACAATGCATGATTATTACTAACAATAATTTTTCACTGTTATAGCGTCTTTAATGCTATTTTCACATTACTGACAATTTAAAATTCTTCAGTTCCTATTTTTGTCTTCTAAAACTATCTCTTTCTATGAAATATTGTCATCATATTTTTATTCAAATATTCCTAACATGCAATAATCATATTATTCAAAAGATCCTTACATTCTGTATTAAAAATAGTATAATTTATAAATTACACAATTCAGTTTTTTGATGCTCCATAAAAAACAGCTTAACAGATTTTGCTAAAAATTTAATGAGTTCCAAGTTGCTTAATTATGCGTCAAATGCAATTAGTCCTACGTCAATATATTTTTTTTCTCAGGATAATCGGAACAAACATACGAACATACGCGCGCCACACTCACACACACACATACTCACACACATACACATACACACACACACACACATACACCCACACACACACACACATACACCCACACACACACACACACACACACACACACACACACACACACACACACACACACACACACACACACACACACACACACACACACACACACACACACACACACACACACACACACACACACACACACACACACACACACACACACACACACACACACATACACACACACATACACACACACACACACACACACACACACACACACACACACACACACACACACACACACACACACACACGCACACACACACACACACACACACACACACACACACACACACACACACACACACAAACACACACACACAAACACACACACACACACACACACACACACACAAACACACACACACTCACACACACACACTCACACACACACATACACACACAAACACTCACACACACACATACACACACAAACACTCACACACACACACAAACACACACACAAACACATACACACACGCACGCACACACACGTACACACACGCAAACACACGCGCACACAACCACACGCGCACACACACACACTCGATATAATCGATACAAAAAATAATTCCGAACGCACATACGAACATACACACACAGACGTCCACTTTAAAACTATTGTATTCGACTCTAGGGACCTTGAAATGTGGAGATATGTCAAAATTCGGGATTCGCAAAATCGGACCCATTACTATAACTTCCCACTGGGAAGGTAATAAGAAATAAGAATGAACCAATCAAATTGTAGATTTTTTGACAATGACTTTTGTGTTTTTAGCATAACAGTACGTAACCTCCAAACTGATTGGTTATTTTATTTTAATTTGGAATTTTTAAAATTTCATCATTCATTTTCCATTAAAAAATATTATAATGGATGATGGCATGTTGATAGAGCAGGTAGCGACCTTTCCTCAGTTATATACAACGAGGATCTTACCTCATTGGTTACATGCAAAAACTGATGGAGGATACAAGAACAGCCGACTAAAAGAAAATGCTTGGATCACAATGCTCATATAATGAAGGAAACACTTAAGTGCTAAAAATCAGAGAGTTAAACGTTTTTAAAATAACTCTTTTTGTAGCAGAATCTCGTGAACACAGATGAAAGCTTTTGAAAAATCAATATACGGGCCTTATAAGGGATAATAAAAATACACAAATCAATAGTCAAAGTGAAAGTTAAGAAAATACGAGCTTTAAAATTAATAGTCAAAGTAATGGAGTTTTATCGTTTGCAGAAAGTAGTAGCACACAAAGTGTTGTCTTAAAAAAATCCTTTAATTAAACGACCAATTTTAAAAAGAGTAACCAAAAATAAGATAATTCCTCGACATACTTTTCCTTCCAAAAAAATTAAATCATCAGAAGTTTTGCAAAAAAATGAGTGGCTGCTTCGACACATTCAACAAGGATCTTAAAAAAAACATTTTGTCAGGAGTTTGGCAGCAGACATACAGACATCTTCTTTTAGAACTCTGTGGTGTAAAAAATAATGTGGTTACAAAGATAGATAAAAGAATGCTTAGATGGTTTGGACGATTGACGAAACAAATTTATAATGCGAGTGTAAATTGACGTAAGTCGGTAGAGGTCGACCTCGGCGAACATATCTCGATCAGATCAATATTGTTTTAAAAAAAGGCCAGGTCAAGAGTACCAACGACAACCGACGAGCATGCAAGAGAGCCCTGATGAAAGTAGAGGAAGCAAAGGATGTGTGTAAGAACCCTAGCAAGTGGAAGGAAGTGGTCTATGCCCACTCCTACGGGAAAAAGGCGTGACTATGTGTATGTTATTCTGCAATCCTTTCTACTCAGCGAAGTAATGCTTCCAGCTTGGCCCTTTGTGGGGGACCCCCCTATGAGAACCCTTGCCTGTCTGCACTTGTCTCTGGTTTCTGTTTTCCAATACATTAAGTTCTGGTCCCTGAGCCAGCTCAGAACTGTTCTTCTGCTTATACAAAAGGAGATTCCTAAGGCTAACTTAAGCCCACGAGCTTATTCTCAAATCTAGCTTTTGCCAGATTATCAGCTCTCTTAATGTCTTTTTATTTACAAGTGACCAGGAGCCCAGCCAAGAGTGTCTTTTGCCAATGAGCGACAAATGTTAGTAATTTAAAAATCTTGTTGGTATTTAATACAGGTAATTTAAAATTAAGGAACGAATGTAATTCGAAATAAAATCTGTATATTTTATTTTATATAATTTTTTCTGGGCCATTTATCTAAAGAAACGAATTAAATTAGAAAGTTTCATTCAATATTTTAGGAAATTACTGATTCTGATACAAAAGATACAAAAGTAAGTAATAATAAATGATTATTTGAATAAAATATTTCAGTATTTAACTTTTTTAAATTTTGAGGTTGATTTCTGTCACTCCTAGTGTCAATTAAATAAAATACAATTTTCATTAAAAAGTATTACTTATTGTTTGTTATGAAAAATTATTTTAAATAAATAACACCTGACCCATTTTTTTTATAATATAATTTTTAAATTGCTTATTACTAAGGTGAGATGGCAAATAATACACATCATATGCGACTCTTGTAAGGCTCACTCGTTTTATTTTGATTATGCTGGAATTGTTGTTGGCGTTGAGCATTGGTTTTAGTATTTTATTTGCACTCTGCCATACTCTTTTGGACTCTGAACACATGATTTCGCCATTGTCTCCCCTTAATTTAAATGGTAAAATAAATATTAAACACTCAAATCACATGTACAATAAACGAATGTAAACAGTAAATACTTGTAACAATTTATAAAATTGTATCAACTTACTTTCCTAAATCGTTGTTACACACATTTGCTGCAGTCATTTTTCAAAACTTAATTGCAATAATAAAACAATATTCACGTATAATCCAACACAATAAATTAAAGTTTAAAAAACTAAAAAACACGGTAATCAAACTAAAAAGTAAAAAATAATTCTTAACATAGGAATAAAATTACTGACCAGAAAATTAATGTCACTGTTTTAAAAGCGTGGGGTGCTTTCATTCCAAAACGCAGAGTTAGTTTAAAATATCATACAAAGCACCCCACGCTTTTCTCGTCAGTAATTTTATTCCTATGTTAAGAATTATTTTTTACTATTTAATTTGATTAACTCTTAAAGCGTGTTTTTTTAGTTTTTTTGAAGTATTATTTATTTTTTGCTTTAAAACTTACTAAAAAAATCGGCCAGGAATTGAACCCGGGTCACCCGCGTGGCAGGCGAGCGTTCTACCACTGAATCACCAATGCATTTCGTTACGTGACGATTTCTACTAAATTTCACTAACCATAAGCCGCGTTAAGAAACTTCGTTTAATATTTTGATTGCAATCAAAATTGATGTTAACGATTATAAAATGCAAATAAGTTTTCTTAATTTACCTAGTTTTTCTTTGAAAGCCCCCTCTTTGGCGATCAATATATACTTCATAAATGTGGCCGTTATTGAAAGTTTTGCTGTATAGGTTTACATTTTTTATTAGACTCGTAAGACTGTAGATTCACCTTTCGAAAAGTTAAAATCTAATTGAATATGATTTAAAGTTTTTTAAATTTTAAAATAGCGATTCATGAATTTCTCATTACCAATTCAGTAGTTTATCTGCATTCTTTTTTTATTTTTATTAAGTTAAAGTAGTTATTGAATTGATCAAATAATTTTAATTTATCTTTAATGAATAGTTTTAAAAATCTCTTGTTACAATTAGTTTAGCATTAAATAATGCAAATTTATCAAAATTTTACCAAACAAAAAGTAAGATCACTTTAAAAAAATTTATCTTGTGCAAGGAAAAGAACATGTAAAGTTATTGAACGAAAGAAAGACAAGAAACAAATTTTAAATCAGTGCCTTTAAGATTTAAATCTACGAGCTCCCATTTCCTAGAGAATTGCTTCAGCAACTGAGTTATGGGAAGCCATACCTATTCAATTCCCATCGGAGACTTTTATTTTGTTTTTTCCGATTCGATGAGTTCACGTGAAATTACACAGTAAAAAAAAGAATTGACGCTATAATAACAGTGGCTGTTTGTATTTTTAAATTATTTGTAGCATTAAAAATTAAAATTTTATAACTTATTAATTAAAATCATGGTGTAATAAACACCCTAATAAAAAGAGGCTTTTTGACAGACAGATAGAAGAAGTAGAAGCCATGACGCGTTAAAAAAATGTCTCTAAAAGTTTATCGAATTAAGGAGGCGTAACTGTACTGTTTTTAAAAAGTTTTAATAAAAAAGGACAAAAGATGTTGTGCATTTTTTATCCTTTTTACTTTTAAGTTGAGCATTTTTTCACTGCATATTTGTTCTAATTAAAAATATTATGTATCTATTAGTTTTGACATATTTTACTTCATCTAAAACAGCTCAGATCTAGCTTCATGACTACCAGCGCCACCTTCATATACCACATTTTGGTAGACACTTTTTCAATAAAAGTTCTCCTTATTTCTTTTCTTTATATTAAAATTATTAAATAAAAAATCAAATAAAAGTGGGCCGTCAGCTCGAGGCCATGACCATGTTGCTAACATCGCAAAGTCAGCAAGCCAGAGGCTAGGTTTTCTGTGAAAAGCTAGAAAGTTTTTTACTCATGATCAACTGTTGACGACGTACAAGGCACAAATCCGACCTCTACTGGAGTATTGCTCGCACATTTGGGGTTCAGCACCAAGGCATTCTCTTCGACTTTTAGATTCCATTCAGAAAAGGGCCATTCGGTTGATAAACAGCTCAACTCTTACATATACCCTTCACCCTCTAGAATATAGAAGAAGAGTTGCAGACCAGTCATTGCTCTACAGATATTTCCATGGCAGATGCTCCAGAGAAATAAAAACTCTTGTACCACCATTGGCCACAAGGACCAATCTTCATCAAGAATCCTTCTTTTACAGGGCAGCTACGGAATGGCACAAGTTTCCAAAATCAGTTTTTCCAGAGAACTATGGCCTGCAATTTTTTAAAAAGCGGGTCCACAATCATTTCCTTTCTATAATCCCTTCCCCTTTTAATAGTCGCAGTGCGGGCCGGGCCGTCCACGGCCCACACGATAGATCTACCCTTTTTGCGACTATTTTCAGCAAAAAAAGGCCACTTTTGGACAGACTTATAGAAGAAGAAATCATGACGTCATTAAGGTTTCACTTAAATTATACATTTATAAAGTTACGCATTTTTCCCATAGGTGTAGGCAGAGACAACTTCCTTCCACTTGGTACGGTTCTTACACACATCTTTTGCTTCCTCTACTTTTATCAGGGCTCTCATATATGCTCGTCGGTTGTTGGTACTCTTGACCTGGCCTTTCTTCAAAACAATGTTGATCTGATCGAGATATGTTCTCCAAAGTCGACCTCTACCGACTTGTCCATTCACACTCCCCTTATAAATTTGTTTCGTCAATCTTCCTTCATTCATCCCTTCTACGTGTCCAAACCATCTAAGCATTCCTTTATCTTTTTTTGTAACCACATGTTCTTTTACACCACAGCGTTCTCTTATCTTACTATTCTTTACTTTATCCAACTGAGTTACTCCGGCTATACTTCTCAGATTACTTATCTCCGCAGCATTAATCCTATTTTCATGCTTCTCCTGTGCTTTTTTCTTTTTCAAAAACCATTACTTTCGTTTTGCTCACATTTATTTTGATTCCTTTGATTTTCAGGGCATCTTGCATACCATTAACTATCACCTGCATCTCCTTCAGATAACGCTAATATGACTTGATCATCGGCTTAAAGAAGGCATTTGACGATCAAATCATTCATTTTTAATCCATACGCACTCTCTTTCAAATCTTTTAAACAATTGTTTATGTATAAGTTAAACAGCCATGGCGAAGCCACACATTCCTGTCTCACACCTTTTTCGATGTTAAACCAGTCCGTGCAAACTCCGTTTATCCTGACACAAGCAGTGGAATCCTCGTAAAGTGATTTCAGTGCTCGTATTAAATTACTACTCACCCCATACATAGACAATGGAGACCACAATTCACCCTTCAGCACTCTGTCATAGGCCTTTTCCAAGTCTATAAAAGCGCAATGGACCTTCTGACTTCTAGCCAAGAATTTTTCGACTATACCCTGTAATGAAAGGAACTGATCCATACATCTCCTTCCTCTTTTAAATCCTGCTTGCACATTCCATATTATTTTCTCAGTTTCATGCGTTACTCTTTTAATAAATATCCATTATGTTGTAGCTATATGCTTTATTGGCTTTTATGTTATAGAATGAAGCATCAATAACTGCAAGATATTCGTATTGGTAGAAAGAGTTACACAGTACAATAGTATTTACCGACTGAGAGAAAAGTCGCGCAGTAAAAGTTGATTAAATTTAATTAAATGTATACGAAAAGTGTGTTTGATTAAATTTAAAAAATGGTAACGTTTTTAATCCAAAATATTAAAAAATAACAATCATCATCATCATTAAGCTCCTTATGTCCACACTGCTGGACATAAGCCTCCCCCAGTTCTGCCCATTCTTTCCTGTCTTAAGCTCTATGCATCCAGTTGCCTGCACATCTCTTTAAATCGTCCGTCCGACGTGTAAGGGGTCTTCCTTTACTTCTTTTATCCGAGCGCAGTCTCCACTCGAGCAGCCTTTTCGTCCATCTCCCGTCCGTCATTCGTGCCACATGACCAGCCCACTTCCACTTGAGTTTGCGAATCCGGATAACCACATCTGTGACGCTAGTTCTTCTTCGTAAATCTTCATTTCTTATATGATCCCGCAGAGACACTCTGAACATGGCCTTTTCCATCTTGCGCTGTGTTACCGTAAGTTTATTAGCACTGTTGTTAATGTTAAGGTTTCGGCTTCTTAGGTCATGACCGGCAACACA
Organism: Agelastica alni; assembly: GCA_950111635.1. Classification (NCBI taxonomy): domain Eukaryota; kingdom Metazoa; phylum Arthropoda; class Insecta; order Coleoptera; family Chrysomelidae; genus Agelastica; species Agelastica alni. The sequence goes on along the minus strand of OX467711.1, from coordinate 47,083,213 downwards.
CACTGATCAAAAACCTTCCTCTTTAAACATTGTGGTACGTCGCTTTTAAAGACTTTCGCAAGTTTTCCACAGGCTGCCCAAGATAGTGTAACTCTTCTTTCCATTTTGCACGTTTGGTTTGTCTTTTAGATTTGGACTTTATGACCAAGAAAGTTGTTGTACTTATTTACCAGAGCCACTTCCTCATCACCAATAAAAATAAAGATATTTTATAATGAGCAGGTCCGCCACTATTTTTTATGCATTTGATAATGAACTCTCCGAGGCATCATCTTCTAAGTGCACCGTCTTCGTTCGGAGGTTGGCCACCTAAATAGCTAATTTTGTTTTGGAAACTGCAGCGCGGAATATGTCAGCTGATGAGCAACCGAACCATCACCTCTTTCAGCCATGAGTTTTGGCGTCTTCCGATTATTTTTTTCCGTTTTTTCTTCGATGACAAGTCTCAGTAACTTCGTCACTTATTACGTGTCCGAGATATTGTGCCTTTCTAGTTTGGAAACTAAGTATCAATTCTCTCTAGTTAGGTATCTCTTCGTTTGTTATTCTGTGAATCAACGCAATATGCATCATAAATTTGTTTATGTACATTTCAAAAACTTTCTTCTGTGTTTGGGTTGAGCGTCCAGCTTTCGCAACCGTACGCTTATTTACAATAACCATATATGTAATACTCCTATATTGCTAGTAGGGATAAGAAGAGAGACACCATTACGTTGCATACATACGTCTGTCTCACTTATTATACGCTTAGTCTAATGCGCATGATTGCGCAGAGCTTTAATTAGTAAATGGGATAGCATCACTTAGAAAATAAAAAAGCGAGCATACATTAAAGCTCACATTCATACCGATCACTCCGACCAATCCAGTGCGACACAATCTGCGCATGCTCTATGCTTGGTTTGGCTCCTGTAAATGTCATGCTGTGTCGATGTCAATTCTTACTTGTTTGAATTGCGATATATTATAATTTGGCGATTTAACTTTTTTTGTGCTACAAACATCAGTATTCTTCTGAGTCATATCTTCATTGCTAAAGATTCTTTTTAAATGCCAGTAAAGACCAGGTGTGTCCAGGTATTAATTTTGGTTTGTTTTAAAAGTTTTTTAGTTCTATTGTCCCTGGAATTCTTGTTGCAATGCCTATGAAAGTCGAAATATTAATTTCGGACATATTGTATTATGTGGATGAACGTGTTCGACCTATTAAGGAAGGTAAAGAGGTTTCAAGGGCTGGCAACATTATTTTATGTGAAATTTACGGTCTTAATGAAAAAATCATTAACAGTTTATGCATGAGATCCTCTACAATTCTACAATCACCATTAAGTTAAATAAGACATGGTTTGTGAATGTTCCTGTAGAGCAGATTTAGGAGGATATTAAACTTACCACCGAAAAAAATCCTCTTTCACATAGTGCTTGCTGCAAACAAACATAAACTTTAAGATTGGTTTTCCTATCTTTAAGATCTTTCATTTCTGAGTTGCCTCAGAATTTTAAAGAAATTTATGCAAAGATATAATCGAATTACCATCTGTAGAGCATTGTAGAACAGATTTTTTCTCCATATCACCTTTTTTAATTCTTTGCATTTCGGGATTTTGTGGTTTCTTTAACACCAATATCGTTCAAATGTAACACTGTCAATGCTTAAATTGCTAAATATAATATATAAAGTTCACCTTTTACCCATATAAACAAAATGGAGGTTGGTTTGTTGTTCACACCTCGAGAAGTTCAAAAGATCAATAATAGATGTCGCCCACTCCGTGATTTTTCGTTATAGCTACATATTACCTACCTATATGACAATAACTGTCAGCGATTACTCGCGTCTTCCAGTTAAATATTTGCGTACTTGGCAAGTAAACCTGATTGTTTGCTGTCAGTTGTCGCAGAGATTATTTATAGTTTCAAGTCAGCTTCGACTCACAAGTGTATGACGTTAGAGCGTTTAGTGCTGCTTGGCTATCTGATAAAATATAGATTTCTGTCCTTCGGGTGTTCCTTTTAATGCACTCCTGAGCACATATCTCTATGGCATGTAATTCTGCTTGAAAGATGGTTGGGGTGTTACCAAGGGGTTTTCCCTTCGTAGTTGAGGTCCGACCATCACTGTAAGTATAGTCATGTTTTCACCATGTTGGCAATACAAATACGCGCTGTTCTGTAGTTAACTTTTTATTCATTGTTTTTAAAAAACAATACACAACCTAACCTTTTGGGTTCCACATACTAATCAAGTTCCTACTCAAAGCAAAGCAAAGACAAAAACTTTCTAGTGATAGTATTCTTATGACCACCCCGTATTAAAAATTGTGTGTTATCGATAAAGAAGAATCTTTAAAATTGCCGAGCGATATGCACACTTCATCTGACAGTTGTTACGACAGCGGAAAAAGAGATTTTCTGTGCAGCACACATTTAATTTCATATCTGTCTCAGCTAAGGATCAACGAAACGAGATGGGATTACAGTGAATCAGGTTGCAAAAAACAACAATCAATTATAAGTATTATTGTTTATTAAGCGTTTTGTCGTAAATGGCAAAATATATTGTTTAAACATGACCTTAATCGGTAAAGTCGATCAGAAGTTACACGTTCACCAAAAGACTCACCAAAGATTATATACCGGGTGTCTCAGTTGTACTGCTCCAACACCAAATCTCAGTTATTTTGATTAATTATGTATAAAACTTTAAATGTTTTGACAGACCTGATGTCCTATAAAAAAAGCATAATAGCAATATTTAGTTTTAGTTTAACCGGAAACGAACCTAACTTTTAAAATTTAATAACAAATATCAGTGGTCTGGGTGCGATCCGAGAGGTTCACACGACTAACTCCCCAGTGGAAAGAATAAAATAAATACCCTATGTTTTGATGTTATAATTATTATTATTATAAAAAACGATTTTAAATTGTTTATAACAAATTATAATTGTCATTTTTTAATTATTATGATCAATAATTATTTGTTAGTAACAATATTCAATTGTTATAAACAATGCTTGATTATTACTAACAATAATTTTTTAAAGTTTGAGCGTCTTCAATGCTTTTCTCTCAATATTGACAGAAGTTTAAAATTCTTCAATTCCTATTTTTGTTTTCTAAAACTATATCTTATTATGAAATATTGTCATCATATTTTATGCAAATATTTTTAACATGCAATAATTATATTATTTGAAATTCTGTATTAAAAATACGAGTAGTATAATTTATAAATTGCAAAATTCAAGTAGTTTACCATATTTTCAGTTTTTTTATTCTCCATAAAAAACAGCTTGACAGTTTTTGTTGAAAATCTAATCAGTTTTAAGTTGCGTAATTATGCGTCGAATGCAATCGGTCCCACATCGATATAATTTTTTGTTCTTAAATTAATCGTGTCGAAAAATAATTCCGAAAGCTTACCATTTTTTTCAGTTTTTTGATTCTCCATAAAAAACAACTTAACTGATTTTGCTGAAAGTGTAATCAGTTTTAAGTTACGTAATTATGCGTTGAATGCAATTGGTCTCATGTGGATATCATTTTTTGTTCTCGAGATAATCGAGACAAAAAATAATCGAAAACGAAAGTAATGGTTTTTGAAAAAGAAAAAAGCATGACAAACTTTTAAGTTTCGATTGAGGGAGAAAGAGTGGAACAAGTAAATGAATTTGTGTGCTTGGGTTCAAAGTTTACTAAAAATGGAAAGTATGACACTGACATTGAGCGAAAGATGTTGGCAGGAAGACAAATGAATGGGGCACTGTACATCTTTATAAATAGCCAGAAAGTGTCAAAAAAGACACGTCTGGCGGTGCATAGAGGTGTTTTGGTTTCTACACTTATGTATGGTACTAAATATTGAGTTTGGCAGGAGAAGCATGAAAATATGTTTAATGCTGCGGAGATGAGTAGTCTGAGAAGTATAGCTGGAGTGACTCGGTTGGATAAAGTAAAGAATAGTAAGATAAGAGAACGCTGTGGTGTAAAAGAAGATGTGGTTACAAAGATTGATAAAGGAATGCTTAGATGGTTTGGACACGTAGAAAGAATGAATGAAGGAAGATTGACGAAAAAATTTATAAAGGGAGTGTAAATGGAAAAGTCGGTAAAGGTCGACCTCGGAGAACATATCTCAATCAGATCAAAATTGTTTTGAAGAAAGGCCAGGCCAAGAGTACCAACAACCGACGAGCATGTATGAGAGCCCTGATAAAGAAAAGCAGGTTTTTCTTGAAACAGCTTTTTCAAAATCGGTGACCACGATATCTTGAGTAAACTGATTTACTTGAAATTTTGCATACTATTTTTTTATATCAGAAAACAGCCCTTGATCAAAAGATTTTTTTTTCGATACATACTTTATTTTATATCAACGAAAATGAAGTGATTTTTTTACCAAATTTAGACATTCACTTTTGATCGCCGATCATTTTTTAAAAATTAATAATTTTTTAAAACCTTTGATTAAAACTAGATGAGTAATACAATACAAAAACTTAAATTATTTGATTTTTTATTGTCAAATAATTGGAAGAGAAGTTACAGTGGTCATCGCGGAAGGCCTTATTTAGAAGCGGTCCGGAAACTATGTTATATCAGCCCTTCAGCGTCAGCGATAAATAAATGACGTTATGATTTCTTCTTCTATAAGTCTGTCCAAAAGCGGCTTTTTTTTTGCAGAAAATAGTCGCAAAAAGGGTAGACCTATCGTGTGGGCCGTGGACGGCCCGCACTGCGACTATTAGAAGGGGAAGGGATTATAGAAAGGAAATGATTGTGGACCCGCTTTTTAAAAAGTTGCAGGTCATAGTTCTCTGAAAAAACTGATTTTGGAAACTTGTGCCATTCCGTAGCAGCCCTGTAAAAGAAGGATTCTTGATGAAGATTGGTCCTTGTAGCCAATGGTGGTACAAGAGTTTTTATTTCTCTGGAGCATCTGCCATAGAAATATCTGTAGAGTAATGACTGGTCTGCAACTCTTCTTCTATGTTCTAGAGGTTGAAGGGTATCTGTGAGAGTTGAGCTGTTTATCAAGTGAATGGATCTTTTTTAAATGGAATCTAGAAGACGAAAAGAATGCCTTGGAGCAGAACCCCAAATGTGCGAGCAATACTTCAGTAGAGGTCGGATTTAAGCCTTGTGCGTCGTCAACAGTTGATCAGGAGTAAAAAACTTTGTGGCTTTTCACAGAAAACCTAGCCTCTGGCTTGCCGACTTTGCGATGTTTGCAACATGGTCATGCCAAGACATATTATTGGACACCGTGACTCCCAAAATCGAGATGGAGGGATTTAGTTCAAGGGTATTTCCGGACATTGTGATGGGATGATTTAAGAAATTCACTTTTTTGGAAAACGTGGCGCTTTGTGTTTTTTGGACGTTGAACTGAACAAGATTGTTGGTTTCCCACTCGACGATTGCTTCAAGATCTCTATTGATGGAATCAACCTGTTCCTGCCTAAGTCTATTTGTATCATTCACCTAAAGTGATCGATAGGATGTGAAAGTTGAGACAAGTGTGCTATCGTCTGTGAAACTGTAAATGGGGTTCGTGGTGGTTTTCAAGAGGTCGTTGATGTGTAAAAGATATAAGGTGGGGAACAGGATGGAACCCTGGGGGACCCCGGTATTGGTTTTAAACGCATCAGAAGAAATACCATCAACTGCCACATGTAAGGAGCGATCTTGCATGAAGCTCAAGAGCCATTGGCGCAATTTGGTTGGGAGACCGTAGGCAGATAATTTACTTAACAATGCCTGGTGCCAAACGCGGTTTATACGCATATCTTTCGTTTTCCTGACAATAATTTTAAATCCCACTTGTTTTGCTTCGTCTTTAAGCTTTGCCACTTTTTCGTTCATATCTTAAAGTGTATAAGTAATTAGACATAGATAATCTGCATATTCTAGGTATCTGCGACGTGGTTTTTGAAACATGTCCCAGACAATACCACTGTGTTCAGCTGTAGCTTTCTTCAGAACCGAATCCAACAGAATGTTGGATAATAAAGGGGAAAGAATGCATCCCTGCTTCATGCCTGCGTAAATTTCTTCCGATGCGTTAAAAACCAATGCCGGGGTCCCCCAGAGTTTCATTCTGTCTCATCCAATTTCTTTTACACATCAACGACCTCTTAAAAACCACCATAAACCCCATTTACAGTTTCGCAGACGATAGCACACCTGTCTCAACTTTCACATCCTATCGATCACTTTCGGTGAATGATACAAATAGACTCAGACAGGAAAAGGTTGATTCCTTTAATAGAGATCTTAAAGCAATCGTCGAGTGGGGAACCAACAATCTTGTTCAGTTCAACGCCCAAAAAACACAAAGCGCCACGTTTTCCAAGAAAGTAAATTCCTCAAATCAACTATCACAATGTACGGAAATACCCTTAAATCAAGTCCCTTCATCTCGATTTTGGAAATCACGGTGTCTAATAATATGTCTTGGCATGACCATGTTGCTAACATCGCAAAGTCAGTAAGCCAGAGGCTAGGTTTTCTGTGGAAAGCAAGAAAGTTTTTTACTCCTGATCAACTGTTGACGACAAACAAGGCTTAAATCCGACCTTTACTGGAGTATTGCTCGCACATTTGGGGTTTAGCACCAATGCATTTTCTTCGTCTTCTAGATTCCATTCAGAAAAGGGCCATTCGGGTGTTAAACAGCTTAACTTTTACAGATATTCTTTATCCACCAGAACATAGAAGAGTTGCAGACTAGACATTACTCTACAGATATTTCTATGGCAGATGCTTCAGAAAAATAAAAATTCTTGTATCACCACTGGCCACATTCGGCCAAAGAACTCGGCACGATGATCAGTCTTACCCATTTACTCTCAAGATTGATACTACAATGACCAATCTCCATCTGGAATCCTTTTTTTACAGGGCTGCTACAGAATGGAACAAGCTTCCAAAATTAGTTTTACCAGAGAACTTAGATCTGCAATTTTTTAAAAAGCGGGTCCAAAAACTATAATCCCTCCCCCTTCTAATAGTCGCAGTGCTGGCCCTCCCCGGCCCATACAATAGGTCTACTCTTTTTGCGACTATCTTCAGTAAAAAAAAAAATTTGTATGCTATTACTTTGGGACCCTCGATGAAGCACTCGACTTGTAGCGTTGTTATATAGCGTCTTACCTACATTATTTAAAATATATTTGGAACGGGCACTAGCGAATTGGAAACGGAAATGCCAAAACATGGGCATACCTTTAGATGAGGACACAACATTATACACACTCTCATTCGCAGACGATCAAATTATAGTCGGCCAAGACATAGACGACACAGAGTATATGACACGAAAACTTATAGAAGAATATAAAATTTGGGGACTAGAGGTTAATGTAGAAAAAACGGAATATATGTGTATTGGGGGAGTGCAACAGGACTTACAATTATCAAATGGACAAAAAATCAAACACACGTCAGCTCTCAATTACTTAGGAATGAGAATATCAAAGGATGGGACACTCGAAGAAGCAATATTGGACAGAAATATGAAAGGAAGAAGAGCAATATCAATGTTAAACGGAGTACTGTGGGATAGAACAATAAGTAACAACAACAAAAAAAGAATTTACGACACTATAGTGAAGAGCATAATAATGTACGGTTGCGAAGTATGGCCTTTGAAAGAAAAGATCGAAAGAAAAATTAGAGCCACAGAAATGGATTACTGGAGACGAGCAGCGGGGAAATCAAGACTAGAAAGAGTTACAAATGAGAGGATAAAACAAATAATGGGAGTACAGCACGACATCACAGACGAAATAAGAACTAAACAGTTGATATGGTACGGGCATGTTCAAAGAATGCCACCAGACAGAATCCCAAAGAAAATATTACAGTGGAACCCCAGAGGAAGAAGAAGAAGAGGAAGACCACGAAAGAGCTGGAGAGAAGGCATACAAAAAGAGATGGAAGAGAGAGATCTGAGAGAGGACATGTGGACGAATAGAGAGGAATGGAGATTAGGAATCGCAAGACGCCGACGCACGTTTTAACGCGATATATATATATATATATATATATATATATATATATATATATATATATATATATATATATATATATATATATATATATATATACCTACATTTATAATCTTTGTAGGTATTCCTTTTTCACTAAGGATTTTCCATAGTTTAGTTTGGTCTATACTGTCAAACGCTCGCTCGAAATCTATAAATAATAGGTACAAGGATGAACGCCATTCCATGATACTCATGATGGTTACAGAGTACAGATTCTTTGGATAAATTCCTTATTGATTCACATATTTTAATTGGACAAATTAAAAAAGCTTGCGATATATCTAGACCTGTTGACCACACATTAGTTTAATTTGCCACGAGTCGCGAACTACGACTTCATCACCATACCAATCTTGAGGTAATCCAGCTCCTTGACACTGCAGGAATAGCGAGAAGACTTAAATGGATTAAACCTTTCAAATTGGTGAAGTGAGATTGTCAAAAGCAGAGTAATGTGCGTGTTGAAGTGTACGTTAATTACTGTACAAAATGTATTAGAAAGCTAAGGATGATGTTGAGTAAGACCTTAGTTAGTTACGAGGGCAGTTTGATAAGTCAGTGACTTTTTGAATTTTCCGCGCAGTTACTCCAAATGCAACAGTGTTGCCGTCAACTATAATCTATCTCCGGAACGTAGTCAATTTCTGAACAGCCATCAAATATGCCCCGCCCACGTATACAACCCGCGATCGTGACATACAAATGTTATAGGCTGTCAGCCTTAAAAAGCAGACAATTATATCTCCAAATGATGCCATCCACTAGAAATGGCGAAACCTCGAGTAGAAACTCAGACCTACGACGGCCAATATACCCGAAAAACCATTCACCAACAAACGATGGCCAAACAAGCCTTAACAATATGTATTTATAGGTTGTTATCCTTAAATATAAATTCTACAATTCTGGCATCCGTTGTTGGATGTGGTACTTGGATGCGTTTATTTTACTGTAAAAGCTCGAACTACGGTAAATCTTTGGCTTTTCTAGTAAATCCTAAGATTTACCAAGTCTTTATGGTGAAATTCCGAACTCTTTTATGATCATAATTTATAAACAAACAAGATAATATATTAACTTAATTTAACAAGTATTCAACATGACCTGCTTCGTCCTGTACACAAGTTCTACATCGTTTCAACAGGAAAGACCGAATGTTTTGAAAAAATAAACATTTTTGACGATCGCCCTAATTGTTGCTCACAAGTTACTTTCACCAAATAAACTTTTTTTATATTTATTCCCCAAAATCTTATGGATTCAGAAATGGACCGCGCGGTGGCCATACAATTGGTGCATCTGGTCCCCTTTCTATTCAACGTCCTGGATATTCTCGAAATTAAAACGCCATCACGTAGTTAATAAAATGCGGTGAAGCACCATCGAGCTATAATACAAAGGCAGTTTGATAAGTCAGTGACTTTTTGAATTTTCCGCGCAGTTACTCCAAATGCAACAGTGTTGCCGTCAACTATAATCTATGAGCGGGCAACTCTCTAATTTTGAGCAAGCTACGTCGTGCAGTTGGTGTTTGATAGCCGTTCAAAGCAGACAACCTCGTGAATTTTTACGAAAATGGAAAAAAGTTAATTTCGTGTGCTGATTAAGCATTACTTTTTACGTAAAAAATCCATCACTGAAACTAAGGAAAGACTTGATAAATACTGCAACTGAACGGGTACATCATATTTTACACGATTATTTGGACATGAAAAAACTCTCTGCGAGATGGGTGCCGCGATTGCTCACACTCGACCATAAGCGCAATCGTGTGACCACTTCAAAAGAGTGTTTAGCGATGTTCAGCCGTAATCCGGACGAATTTTTGTGCCGTTTTGTTACTGTGGATGAAACATGGATCCATCACAACACGCCAGAGACCAAGGAATAATCAAAACAGTGGGTTGCGCGGGGTCAACGTGGACCAAAGAAGGCGAAACAGAGTCTGTCAGCCAACAAGGTCATGGCCACAGTTTTTTGATATGTATGCGGTGTCATTCACATCGATTACCTCAAACAAGGTAAAACGATCACCGGCGAATATTATTCAAAGCTTTTGAACAGATTCGACGTTGATTTGAAGCAAAAACGGCCGCATTTGGCTAAGAAGAAGAAAGTGCTGTTTTATCAAGACAATGCACGTGTGCACACTTGTCTAGTCACGATGGCCAAAATCCACGAATTGGGATACGAACTGCTACCCCATCCATCATATTCTCCAGATTTAGCCCCCTGCAACTATTTTCTGTTTCCAAACCTAAAGAAATGGCTGGGCGGTAAGAGATTTGAGTCGAATGAAGATGTCATTACCGAAACAAACGCGTATTTTGAGAACTTTGAAAAAACCTATTATTTGGAGGGAATAAAAAAATTAGAAAAACGCTGGACTAAATGTATCGAGCTAAAAGGTGATTATGTACAAAAATGAAATGTTTATTTGCGGAAAAAAATTTGTTTCATTCAAAAAGTCACTGACTTATCAAACCGCCCTCGTAGTTAGTTAGTTACAGAGTAGTAATTCAAGTTAGCTGTAAGTTGCTGATTGATCCTATGATTAGATTGTAATGTTAACACAATGTCGCACAAGGGTAATTGTTATTAAATAAAAAAAAAGTGTCCCATTTTAATTAATCCATCTAAATATATTCTAATATTGACTTTTTTAGAAAATATTTGTTTGCGTCACCCTCTTATTTTTTTACAATAAATCGATGCGACGCTTAGGTATTAATTATTGAATACTAGTCTCCTTATCATTCTGATAAGAGTCCAGTTTTAATATTATTGGCAACGTTTTCTTTCGAAGAACAGCTGTTAAAACCGCATTTCTCAACTTTGATTATTTTTGCAGTAACGCAAATTTCTCTGTTAAAACCGCTTTCGTTTGAGAAACAACACTGTTATTACCGCTTTCAAAAGTATCAGTTAAACCGTGACATTGTGTCATTTATTACTACCTTAAATTGTGTTCGCAAGTATACCTATAGACATTGCAACGGCTTAACACTTCACCAAGGGCAAGATTCAAACTAGAGGTAAATCAATTGATCGAGAATCTTCCAGACTCGCCAGGAGCATTTTCTAAAGGTAAGTTGTAAGGTTTGGAAGAAAACATCTAATAATGTCCTTGAAATTGATTTTAAATTTCCTCTTGACTGTTTTACGGTCAACTTAAGTTTTTTAAACAGAAACCCCCATTTTTTGTACCGGATCCGGCGCTTACATCTAATTTTTTTTTGTAGCATGAGAACAACTACCAAACACAGTAAATAGATACATTGCATCGTGTGCCCTGCACCGGTCCTGAACAGAAAGTAACGGGAATCAAAATTGACTGTCAAAAACAAGCGCTTCGAGCTTTTTGTTTTGGTTTGAGTTTTGAGTTTCGAGCAGTCGGAAATTGTCCTATTGCCTCTGGGGTAATAATGTTTATTTCTGACGTAAAAAATAAACTGAAAAACATTGCAGATGGATATAAAGTATATACAGTGTGTGTCACGACGAGCTCAAGCTTCCTGTATGTTGAAAAATTTGTTTATTTTAGTAAGGGTTGTATGTCGTTGTCATAATTAAGAATTAATTATCAATTGTAAATGTTAGCACCTTTACAAAGTAACAGATATGGGTCGTTTGGAATTAAACAATGAAAATTACATAAATTTACTTTAAATGTACGGTGAATGTAATAGAATTGTCACTAGATCGTGTGCATTGTTTGCTACAAGATATTCAGATCGACCATGGCCTAGCCATGACACCGTAAAGAGAATACTTGAAAATACAATTTTTTTATACTGTATTGATGTAGCCGTTACTTGATAAAGACTCATATTATCACTTTTAAATTTTTTTTTTTTATGAAAATAGTCGCAAAAAGGGTAGACCTACCGTGTGTGCCGCGGACGGCCCGCACTGCGACTATTAGAAGGGGAAGGGATTATAGAAAGGAAATGATTGTGGACACGCTTTTTAAAAAGTTGTAGGTCATAGTTCTCTGGAAAAACTGATTTTGGAAGCTTATTCCATTCCGTAGCAGCCCTGTAAAAGAAGGATTCTTGATGAAGATTGGTCCTAGTAGTGTCAATCTTGAGAGTAAATAAGTAAGACTGATCAGCGTGCCAAGTTCTTCGGCCGAATATGGCCAATGGTGGTACAAGAGTTTTTATTTCTCTGGAGCATCTGCCATGGAAATATCTGTAGAGAAATGAGTGGTCTGCAACTCTTCTTCTATGTTCTTGAGGGTGAAGGGTATCTGAAAGAGTTGAGCTGTTAATTCAAATGTACACAAAATTGTATATTTTAACTTAACGATTGTTTCAACACACTGTGTCTTCTTCAAAAGTACAACTTAAATGTATACTCTTCTGTTGTATAATTTTATTTCGTTTTTGATGCAGATATCTTCATTTTTAGACTATTTGCCGTTGTGCTGAATTTGAATAGTAACCTCTGTAGGTCATCTTCTTTTTCTGCAATCAAAACAGCATCATCGGCATAGTATAGAATTTTGGCGTATTTGTTTCCCATTTTATACCCTTTCAGATTACGAGTGCTTTTCATTATTTCGTCCATAACGATGTTGAACAAAAAGGGGCTAGGGAAATCTCAATCTCGAATACCAATATTTACAGGCATTTCTTCGGTAGTTGTTCCATTAATTTTGGCTTGTTTTTTGTCTCTAATATTTTCAATTGTTTTTATGATTCTATATGGGATTTGCCTATTGTATAGAAAGTGTACCACGTCCTCCAGTTGTATTCAGTCAAACGCTTTTTTCGGGTGTAAAAAACACATCAAGGCTGGTTTGTTATACTCTATGGATTTTTTAGTTATTTGTCGCAGGACAAATACCGTATCTGTACAAAATATTCCTGATCTGAATCCTTGTTGTTCATCGCCCAATGTGGAGTTTATTTATTTTATTTGTTATAGTCTTTGTTACTAGCTTTAAAGTTGTATTTAGAAGGTTTATGCCTCAGTAGTTTGCCGGTATCTTTTCGTCTTCTTTTTTGAATAGTACGATTGTGGTACTTGGGCGCCGGAATTTTTTGATGAAAAAGGATTTCTTCGGTAGTTGAACCATTAATTTTGGCTTGAATTTTGTTTCTCTGGTAAATATTTTCAATGGTTTTTATGATATTATATGGGATATGCCTATTGTATAGAAGGTGTACCACGTCCTCCAGTTGTATTCAGTCAAACGCCTTTTCCAGGTCTATAAAACACATAAAGGCTGGTTTGTTATAATCTTTGGAATTTTTATTTATTTGTAGCAGGTAGTTTGCGAGTAGCTTTTCGTCTTCTTTTTTGAATAGTAAGGTTGTGGTACTTAGGCGCCGGAATATTTTTATGTAAAAAGATTTTGCGAATTATGGCTGTTAGCTGCTGTTTTAGGCTGTTATTTACTATCAGTAATTTTCTTTATTTTATTGCTAAGTTCTTTTTTTAGCTACTACATCCAAGGTATTTTGGGTCGGTCGCCACGCTAATAGTTGGTTTAACCATTACCCGCTGCATTAGATGTTTTACATCAAAAAGATTGTCTGCAATATTAGATAGTTTAAGCCCGTCAAAACACAATACTGTATATTTCTTCTCCTAACAAAATTAAAATTAAATTTGGCCTGTAAAAATATGTTCTACTATTTTTGTGAAATATGTGAATTAAAATAGCTGAAGATTCTTAATAGATCAGCAAAACAATTTTTTTTTTATATTATTTATTGTTTTTTAACAAATACGTCATAAAATTGAAAAATTGTTATTTCGATGTATAGGCACTGAAACATTTTGTAACACGCATATTATGTATATAACACTTTCAGTTCAATGCGTTTATGGGTTTTTAAAATAATGGAAAAATAACAATTTTTAGCGAAAAGATTAAATGATGTGAAAACAGCGTTTTCACATTTATAGGTTGGTAATAACATAAACAAGTGGTTCTGTTATATAAATTTATAGTCTCGACAACAGAAATAAACGCAAATGCAAACACGGTTAGTACATAAATTTATGGGTTTAAACATGTTTTGGTTAATATACTCATAAAATATTATTAACAAGTCTCTCTTGGTTTTTTATCCACAAGCTACAGGGTTTCTCCAAAGTAATGGTTAAAAACTCAGGAGCATGTAGCTTGATGTGTCAATCAGTATGACAAAGTTTTAAACGAACTGTCTATAGTTGAATCCCACAATTAATAAGAGTGAATCATATTGTAAAGCGATTTTATAGGCCAATCAAATTAGACGTTTACCCTGAACCAAAAAGTTGTTTTTTATAGTTGTTGAATTTTTTATTTAAATACCAACAAAAAGAGAAAGATTCAGTATTGGTTAATAAAAAAGTAAGTGGGTTCTAACAAAAATTGTTTAATATTTTAAAAATTTACAAAAACCTTCAGGTAGTTCAGGTAGTTTTTTAACAGATAGAATAATTTTTAAGTAATAAACAACAATTTTAATAAAAACAAAAGACTTTATTGATTAGACAAAAATTTTAATAAAATAATTATTGTTGCTACACAACCTGTATAAGATAATAAGGATGCTCAAGCATGTACATCGCTTATAAAGTAAACATGTATACAGTAAAGGGTTAGTAGCAGTAATATAACTAAAGGGTTAAAAATACACCTGTCTTTTATTTTGGAACACTCTGGTAAAAATAGCATCTCTATAAAATAACAAAACATTTTCCTGTAGGAAATAACCATCTTGCGACAACTGTCAATTGTGTCCAAAGTTTTATTACGAAATTCTGCGCTATCTTTTTAAAACAAACACGTAAATATTAAGGTAATAGTACTTTTTATTTAAAAAAATAAGCCCGTGAATACAAACAGACAAATATCAGTGGTCTGGGTGCGTTTCGAGAGGTTCACACGACTAACTTTCCAGTGGAAAGAAAAAAATAATACCATATATTTTGTTGTTATAATTATTATTATTAAAATTATTATAAAAAACGATTTTAAAATGTTTATAACTAATTATAATTGCCATTAACAATATTCTGTTTTTGTCAACCGTTTTTTTTTTCAAACTCCTTCTTATCATTTTCAATTGTTTATAACAATAAAATTATTTTTTTAAATATTATGATCAATAATTATTTGTTAGTTATAATATTTAATTATTATAAACAATGCCCAATTATTACTAACAATAATCTTTTACTGTTATAGCGTCTTCAATTCTATTTTCTACTAACACGAGTTTAAAATTCTCCAATTTCTATTTGTGTTTTCTTCAACTATTTCCTTTTATAAAATATTGTCATCATACTTTTCATACAAATATTCCTAACATGCAATAAACATATTATTTAAAAGATCAAAAAATTCTGTATTAAAAATAGTATAATTTTTAAATTGCAAAATTCAGGTAGTTTACTATATTTTCATTTTCATTTTTTTTTATTCTACATTAGAAACAGTTTGACCGTTTTTGTTAAAAATCTAACCAGTTTTAAGTTGCGTAATTATGCGTCGAATGCAATAGGTCCCACATCGTTATCATTTGTTCTCGAGATAATCGAGACGAAAAATAATTTCTAACACACACACACACAACACACACACACACACACACACACACACACACACACACACACACACACACACACACACACACACACACACGCACGCACGCACGCATACACGCACACACGCACACACACGCACACACACGCGACGTCTACTTAAACACTATTGTATTTGACTCTGGGAACCTTGAAATGTGGAGATATGTCAAATTTCAGGATTCGCAAAATCGGACCCATTACTATAACTATCACTAGGAAGTTAAAAAGCCCATGTGGTTTTTAATACTTTTAAAATGGTATATTCGACTGCAGAACGAGTTGAGATTATTTTCACATTTTTTGAAAACGGGAAATGTGCAAGAAGAACAGCGAATTTATTTAATCAGCTTCATATGTATAAGAGTTAATTACAAATTTCGTCAAACATGGTCAGTACCTTATAAAACAAAGAACTATGAAAATGTTTTAAGATTGAAGCGGCAAAAGTTTTATTTTACTTTTAATGTGACAGAAAAATTGACACATTATCAAAACATTGGCATTGTGTTTCATTTTTAAGTGGTGTTGCACTTTAAATTATTTAAGCCTTTTTTTGCAAAGACGGTGTATATATCAAAACAATATATGGATGATAATATGCCTAAATACGCTTTCTAAATGCCTTTCTATTGGTTTACCACACATGGTACATTACCAATTTTAAATTAGGGGTTGGGGAAGTGAAAGGAAGGGTGTTGATAAATGACAGATATATGCATTGTAAAAATCTGTCCCACTTGTTACAAAATCGACGTGTTTCAGCTATTCCTTAAATTCTAATGAATACTGCCAAATATCGAGGAGGACTGTTTTCTGTGGCCCACTTCGTATAACAAATATAACGAATAAATAAAACTAATTTGTTACATTATTTTTGATAAAAAAAAATAAATTTTTTTTTTTCGGAAAAGTTTAAATAATGCAAAATTACTAAAACCAAACACAAAAATTATTATTAAATGGTATATTGCTCGTCCAGAAGTTTGTTCCTTTTTTTCTAGGCTATTTAACAGGTTTTTTAGGTAAATTTGTGTTAAAAACTAAATAATTACCAAAAACATTTGCTTCTAATTAAATAAATTCAAACTAACGCAGTAATTAATTAAAGTTAGTTGCACAAGCTTTTTTTGTAGGTGTAATTTTATATTAAAACCTTCCATTATTTTAATTATAATAATATTAATAATTTATTTATTTAGTAACGGTATTGCCTTCATATTACAAATTATTTAAAAAGTTACACATATGTATATGTATACAAGCTGTAACCATCAACTATAAGTATTAAAACAAAAAGAAAAGAAAAAGAAAAATTGCAATTTGGTTAAAAAAAATTTTAAATGATTTTAAAAATAAAAAAAAATGGCAATCATTGCCCACATCTTAAAGGCTTTAAGTCGTCTTTCTTCGTACTTGTTTATAGTCCAGGCTTCCATACCGTACAGCAGGGTGGAGAAGACATAACATCTGAGAAGTCGGATTCTTAGAGTAAGACCCTTACTCATGTTTTTTAATGCTGCTCGAGCCTGCTCAATCTTTAATTTCACTTCAGTTTGACTATCCGCGATGTTAGTTATTATATTGCCTAGATATTTTATTTGGTTTTCTTCAATA
Source organism: Agelastica alni (assembly GCA_950111635.1). Classification (NCBI taxonomy): domain Eukaryota; kingdom Metazoa; phylum Arthropoda; class Insecta; order Coleoptera; family Chrysomelidae; genus Agelastica; species Agelastica alni. The sequence goes on along the minus strand of OX467711.1, from coordinate 47,065,952 downwards.
GTTCACCCCCAACTGTAATGTTAGCTATGATATTAGGTTGCTTGCTAATTACTAATACTTTGGTATTTTTTGCATTTAATCCGAGTCCAGCCATTGCGCATTTTTCGATGACTGCATTCAGTATCTTGTAAACCTTCCTTCCTGATTGGAGGCCAACAGTACCGTATCTTCTGCGTAGCGAAGGTTGTTTATGATTTCGCCATTAATAATAATGCCGGCTTGTATATCAGACAGAAGTGAAAATAAGGGATGTGCATAAGGTCAAATAACGTAATTATTTATTTAACTTAATAAATAGTATAAAATTGTATACAGCGACATTTCCTGTTAATTATAATAATAAGTTTTTTTGAGAAATTTTTATGATAAAGTATTTTAAAAAAGTATTTAATATGGAATTTGACTACCGCGATTGTACTTGATAGAAAATCTGGCAACACGGCAGGCCGCGTGGCATCCGAAATATTTAAAGTCATGGTTACTACTAGTGATGCTTATAAAAGTGTTAATATAATAAACTTAATATTTATCACAGTAATATTAATACGTTAATAATATATTGTATATTTTATGTTATATATTATTTATAAAATAAAAATGTATTTTTATATGGTACGAGTTTTACATATTAATTTTAAATAAAAAGGAAAATAAAGAGAACGTTATTATCTACATGCTGCCGTGCGATGTTGTCAGATTTTTTTATCGCAAACATCTACACCGGTAGTTAAAATATCTCCCTGCAATTTTTGGAAACCCCGCTTGTTTTTGGGCTCGAAAAATCGCAAATCGTCTGAACTTACTGACAATAAGTTTTTTAACCGTACAAGTTTTATAGAAGAACATAAATTTTTCGATTATTTTAAAAATTATTCCACTTTCGGTAAAAATAACATTGAGTAAATGGTGACTTTAAAATGAATTATTTCGCTTGAATTACCGGAAAAGCACCAATTTCTTTATTTTAAACAATGTAGCATCATTTACATTCATAAAATATTTCAAATTTAGGCAGCCATCTAAAAAGTCCTAAATGTTCTACACATCCTTAATATCATTAAATAATAAATAACCAAATAAAAGTAGGCTGCCAGCTCGAGGCCACTTTTTGACAGACAAATAGCAAAAAAAACTATGACGTCACTGTTTTTTTAACATTATTAATTATTAATTCTAATATCATTTACAATTCGAATGAGAATAGCGATGACAGTAATACCGATTATGATGACTATAAATCTGATGCTTGATAATACCGTAAGTAGTACATGATTAAATTTATTTATTAAATTTTTACTGATAATTAATTTTTGCTGCTTTCGCTGATAACATATTGTTTTTTTTTATGAAAATAGTCGCAAAAAGGGTAGACCTATCGTGTGGGCCGCGGACGGCCCGCACTGCGACTATTAAAAGGGGAAGGGATTATAGAAAGGAAATGATTGTGGACACGCTTTTTAAAAAGTTGTAGGTCATAGTTCTCTGGAAAAACTAATTTTGGAAGCTTATTCCATTCCGTAGCAGCCCTGTAAAAGAAGGATTCTTAATGAAGATTGGTCCTAGTAGTGTCAATCTTGAAAGTAAATGGGTGAGACTGATCAGCGTGCCGAGTTCTTCGGCCGAATGTGGCCAATGGTGGTACAAGAGTTTTTATTTCTCTGGAGCATCTGCCATGGAAATATCTGTAGAGCAATGACTTGTCTGCAACTCTTCTTCTATGTTCTAGAGGGTGAAGGGTATCTGTGAGAGTTGAGCTGTTTATCAAGCGAATGGCTCTTTTCTGAATGGAATCTAGAAAACGAAGAGAATGCCTTGGAGCTGAACCCCAAATGTGCGAGCAATACTCCAATAGAGGTCGGATTTGAGCCTTGTACGTCGTCAACAATTGATCAGGAGTAAAAAACTTTGTGGCTTTCCACAGAAAACCTAGCCTCTGGCTTGCCGACTTTGCGATGTTTGCAACATGGTCATGCCAAGACATATTATTGGACACCGTGACTCCCAAAATTAAGATGTAGGGACTTGGTTCAAGGGTATTTCCGGCCATTGTGATGGGATGATTTAGAAAATTCACTTTCTTGGAAAACGTGGCGCTTTGTGTTTTTTGGGCGTTGAACTGAACAAGACTGTTGGTTCCCCACTCGACGATTGCTTTAAGATCTCTATTGATGGAATCAACCTGTTCCTGCCTGAGTCTATTTGTATCATTCACCGAAAGTGATCGATAGGATGTGAAAGTTGAGACAAGTGTGCTATCGTCTGCGAAACTGTAAATGGGGTTCGTGGTGGTTTTCAAGAGGTCGTTGATGTGTAAAAGAAATAAGGTGGGGGACAGGATGGAACCCTGGGGGACATAATTAAATATGTGCCCATTTCTAACCAAAAAGCTCATTGAGAGCTACATCAACGATTTCTGTTCACAATAAGGCAAAAAATAAAAATAAAATCTCCCAATAAAAGCATAATATTAAAAAAAAGTTTCGGGTTTAAATTTTAGGGGAATTTACTTACGTACCTCTTAACACAGTGCGCCCGTTAAGTCGATGCCTTAGTTACTAATCCGATACCGTCGTATATTGGTAAAATGAGCTACAGTTTACGCGTGAAAGCGCAACAAACAAACTTCGCATTTATAATATTAGTTAGGATGTAATATTCTTAATATAAAGCGTGATAAATTTAAATAATTTTTTATTACTCATGCGGGATAAGTGGTATCTTAGAGCACGCTGTTGCGTTTCAAAAATAGCTGTTTGCCCATTTGAGAGCAACAAGTTTACTTGGCACACGCTTATGTCAATAAAGTGTTACTTGGCGCACGCAAATTATACTTAGCACACGCAAACTATCCCTGTCGCACGCCAAGTCGAACCACCAACCTTTCGGTTAACAGCCGAACGCGCAACTGTCAAGTTGACATTACAAAGTTTACATTTTTATTTCAGTTAATATTTTTGGTCTGGACCCCTGTTTTATTCTCGCGTTTATTCCGCAATCGCAATAAAAAATAGTATGTGCAACCCGTGCGATTTTGTCGATTACTCACTCGTGCGAATGAACGCTTTCGCTTCGCTCGTGCGTTCAACTTCGCTCTCGTGAGCAATCGCCAACTTATCGCACTATTTGCACAATATAATATTATAAATGTTTTGTTTGAAAAAAGTAATCAGTTGGTTAATTATCATTAATATTTTGTGTCTTAATTGTTTAGGAAATCTTTTATTTATTATGAATTATTTGTAAAATATAAAACGTGATGTAAACAATACATAACGCATTCACTTCAACGTTGCCAGATCACCGAAAATGAATATTTTCGATGGTACTTGTATGTAAGTATCTGTGTGTCTTCTTCTTCTTCTTATAATAGGACCTGGTCCTGTTTAGTCCGTTGCGTTTAGCCTCCTTTGGAACTCTTCCTGTGATGCTGAGCTCCAGCTTTCGTACCATCTCTTTGGTGGTCTACCTACCAAGTTGGGTTTTTGCGACATGGCCCACTTTGTCCATCTTTCATCTGGCATCCTTTCCACAGGGTCTTTTCAGCACCTCTTGCGAGTTCTAGCCTATCTTACCACGTCCTGTATTTCTAGTTCTTCTCTGATATCCTGGCTTCCTATTCTATCCCTGAGGGTAACACCCTTGATGGTTCTTAGTATTTTCATTTCGTTCGTTCTCATTATTCTTCTCGTTGTTGATGTTTCAGCTCTGGTTTCTTTGGCGTACGTTAAAATAGGTCTTACACATGTTTTATAAATCCTCAGCTTGCTTTTTGTACTCATCATTTTATTTCGTCATATGATATCTCTCAGGTATCCGCTGACTCTTGTTGCTTTTATGGCTTGTGTCCGTGCTTCTTCAATAAGGTTTCTTTTGCTTGATACCTCCACTCCTAGGTAGTTGAATCTTCTCACCTGCTGGATTATCTTGTTGTCGACTACCAGTTTGCACCTTATGGGTTCTTTAGAGATAACCATTGACGATGTTCATGTTAAATTTGTGTGCTGTTACTGTATAACAGGCGTTGTAGGTCGTCTTTATTCTCTGCTATGAGGATTGCATCGTCTGCATAGAATAATACTTGAATGGCGCGATTGCCCATCCTTTATCCAGCGTTCCCTTTTTTAATATTTTCGATTTTTTGGTCCATAATGATGTTGAACAGGGTAGGACTAATGCTGTCACCTTGTCGTATGCCCGTATTGATTTGCACTTCCTTAGACAGTCCATCGTTTGTTTTTATTCTTGTTCCACTTCTGCAGTTCAGTTCTTGTATAATTCTTTGGTACCGGTAATCGATGTTGTTCTAGTCTAGAATCCTGATTACGTCATCCAGTCGGACCCTGTCGAAGGCCTTGGTTAAATCCACAAAACAGACAAACAGGGGCTTGTTAAATTCTATCGATTTTTCTATTATTTGACGTAATATTATTATTGCGTCCACCGTTGATCTATTGGACCTAAATCCTTGCTGTTCTTTGGATATTGGCACCTTTTCCATGAGCCTATTAGCAATTATTTTAGTAAAGAGCTAAAGGACCGAGCTGTGTGTCTATAATTATAATTTCTGATAATAGGAAATGCTCGGATTACACTATAACACGCTGGAACTTCCTTAATTTAAGCAAATAAACTACAGATTCACGTCTTAACTCACCCTGTTAACAAAGTACAATAATTGCGAAATATAACTGATTTATTAAATTTTGTTTACAAATTAAAACTTTGGTTGCATTTAAAAAGGTAAATTGTCCTGAATTCATGACGGTTTAAACCTAAAGTGGCCATATGTTTTAATATCCCCAGTATACTTTAAGCAAAGATCGTTTCATAAGACTAATTATAACAAAAAGAATTTAAATAAAAAATTGGTAATGCCATTTAACAATGTTTGGTTAGGTTTCGTAATAATGGAATACAAGAATATTACGGAACTATCAAGACAAACTGCCTATTCTTTTTCGCGTTCTGAATGTAGATATCTCGCTTGTAACATTACAAATCTGATGGAATGTTTTTAGACGCAGTGCTTTGTCTATTTTTTCCATTGTTGCTCATCCATCAACTGCAGTGACACTCGCTTTAGTACATATACAGGGTGATTCATAGCTTTTGGGACATAGGCTAAGGGCGGGTGATTTGGACTAAAATATGAAAATAGGACCAAATATGCCTTCATAATATATTGATGCGAAAAAAGATACAAGGCGTTAAAGTTGAAACTTTGTTTTCATTTTTTGCTAATAATTTCACTGTAAATTTATCAATTAATATCAAAATCGGCAGGGAGGCATAACTTTAGACGAAGAATTTTATTTTATGTATTATTTTATATTTTGTGGTGGAAACGCCATGTGAATGATTCCCGATGATGAAATCGACTGGCAACTTTTTAGTAATTTTTAATGAGAAAATATGACGCAGACATCATTTTTACGTAATATTGGTACTCCAGTTTAAACACGATTATTTCATGTTTTCGAGAATAACGCAATTGGAAAATTCAGAGTCTCAGAAGGGGATTTTAAATGATAAATACCAGTGGTCTGGGTGCGACCCGGGAGGTCCACACGACTAACTTCCTGGTGGAAAGAATAAAAAAATACCATATGTTTTGTTGTTATAACTATTATTATTATTATTAAAATTATTATAAAAAACGATCTCAAATTTTTTTTAACAAATTAGAATTGTCATTAACAATATTCTGTTTATGTCAACTGTATCCTTTTTCTTATCATTTCATGAGCGGGAACTATTTTCAATTGTTTATAACAATTGGATTTTTTTTATTATGATCATTAATCAGTTGTTAGTAAAAATATTCAATTATTATAAACAATGCTTGATTATTACTTATAATAATTTTTCACTGTTATAGCGTCTTCAATGATATTTTCTTAATACTGACACGAGTTTAAAATTCTCCAATTCCTATTTTTCTAAAACTACCTCTTTTTATAAAATATTGTCATCATATTTTTTATACAAATATTCCTAATATGCAATATCTACCAGTCTTGGCAGGTATGCTACAATTTTTAAGGCTGAAGTCTTCGCTGTCGAATCGTGTGGAAGAGAGTTGACCAACAGACTTCTAGCAAACAAAAACATAAGTATAATATCAGACAGCCAGGCCGCTTTAAAAGCACTGAGCTCCAACAAGATAAATTCTAAACTTGTATGGAATTGCATCGAATCCTTAGAGTACCTTGGTACGAACAACAGGGTGACCCTACTGTAGGTACCTGGGCACTAGGGGGTAAAGGGAAACAAAAAAACCGACACCCTTGCAAATTATGGGGCCGAATCTGCGTTCACTGAACCAGAACCGGATTTGGAGTCACCACAAGTGCCGCAAAACAAGTATTTTGGACTGGGTTTCTACCTAAACCCTCGAGAAACACAACTAAGCAGATCCTAGAATGGAGCAGAAATGACCTGCGTATTCTAACGGGACTTCTTACAGGACACTGTCGTCTAAGATACCACCTCGGAAAGATAGGTCTAAACCAACAAACGGACTGTCGGTTTTGCTGCGTGGAAGACGAAACTGCTGAACATATACCAACCTAGAACCTATCGATTTCAAAAAAATCCTAATACCCTATACCCTATACAACCATGAACTTCGTAAAAAGGACTGGATTGTGAAGTGAACTGTAACCTCTAGGGGTGAGCCACAATAAGGGTCGCGTGAAGTGGCGACCACGCCCCACTCACATGATACCTAACCTAACCTAATCATTTTAAACCTAAAAAGAAAGAGTAGGTTACATTGCGTATTTTGAAATGTTAGTTGATGGTTTAAACAGCATCAATTTTAATATGAAATAGTTTTATTTGTAAAGTTGTAGATTTAAGTTTATTTGCAAGTTTTTTAGAATCAGCTAACAACAACAACATGCAATATTCATATTATTTGAAAGAATGAAAATTCTGTATTAAAAATAGTATAATTTTTAAACTGCAACATTTTTTTAGTTTTTTGATTCTCCAGTAAAAAACAGCTTGACCGATTTTACCAAAAATCTAATTAGTTTTAAGTTACGTAATTATGCGTCGATTGCAATTAGTTCCACGTTAATATCATTTTTTGTTCTCGAGATAATCGAGACGAAAAATAGTTCCGAAAGTTTACCTTTTTTTTCGGTTTTTTTATTTTCCGTAAAAAATAGCCATAACAATTTTACTGAAAATCTAATCAGTTTTAAGTTACGTAATTATGCGTCGAATGGAATTAGTTCCACGTTAATATCATTTTTTGTTCTTGAGATAATCGAGACGAAAAAAATTCCGAACGCACATAAGAACATACAAAGACGTTTACTTAAAAACTATTGTATTCGACTATGGGGACCTTAAAATGTGGAGATATGTTAAAATTCGGGATTCGCAAAATCAAACCAATTACTATAACTTCCACATGGAAGTTTATTAATTTATTAATGTACTAATGTACTATCAAATAATTGATACTGGTAAAACTTTTTTCTTGTGAGTAAATTATTGTTGCTGTAATATTATAGTCTATTTTACATTTTTTCAAAGATCTCATATTTATTTCGATTAAAATGCTTCGTCATAATTATTTAACAAATAAAAAAATGCTGGATATAATTTGTGTAAACGCATAAGAAAATTTTTGCCGTCGCTCTTCAGCAAGAAGATATGAATTGTTATATCCAGACAGAAGGCGACCAAATCACAAAACTTTTGCAAATCTATTTTATCGTTTGGTTGAAAACGGGTCATGTTACAATAAAAATCAGGGAAGTCGTCGGAAACAAATCACGCCTAATCAAGAAGATGAAATATTGGTTCAAGTAGATGAAAATCCTGCAGTACGTTCACGTCATCTGTCAGCAGCAACAGAAGTAAGTCATTCCTGTATTATTAGACATTTAAAAAAAGAAAAGTTTCACCCTTATCAGTTCACTCCTTTTCAAAATTTGCTTTCAAGCATAATAATGACCGCAATTTTATTAAGAATATTATGTTCACCGATAAAGCGACTTTTGCCAAAAATTCTTATTTATTTTTTTTGCAAAATAGTGTTAGTGATATTTTGGATAATCTGTCACTAGATGTAAAAAGGAAAATGTGGTTTATGCAAGATGGAGCTCCACCTGAGTTTCCATTAGGTGTTAGAAATCATCCAAGTGACATATTTTCTCAACAATGGATTGGCAGACACCTCCAAGAAGAAGTAAAGATTTAAACAACCAAAGCAGCTTTAATATCAGGATTCCTTAGAGACATATTATGGCGAAACAAGTACATGTCCATTGAAAGCCCGCATAAATAAGACCTGTGTGAGAGCTGTTATGACCTACGCTGTAGAAACAAGAGCCGAAAGTTTCACAACAAAAAGGATTATCCGTACAGCAAAGATAAGGTCTCTAAAATCCATAGCAAGCTACACACTAAGAAACCACAAAAGAAACGAAGACATCCGAGAATTTTGCGATGTCCAAGACATAGTTAGATGGTCTCAAAACAAACGTCGCGAATGAGGAGATCATGTTGAACAGATGGTCGACAACAGATTGCTGAAGATTCCAAGGGATGGTCTCCCAAGATTCAGCAGACCACCTGGACGTCCACCCATACGTTGGTATGAAAGCTGGAATTTATCATCTTAGCTACAACTCTAGGAAATTAGAAAACAAGGCAGATGCCTTACAAAAAGAAAGAAGAAGAAGGATTGGCAGAGCAAGTGATTTTAAAAGGCCACCAAGAATTTCTGCGTATAACCTGCTTTATTTTTATGTTTGGGGACATATGCTAATGAAATTAATTCACGAGACGAACTCTGGAGAAACATACAAAATGGGGCTAATTTTATAAGGAGACAGAATTATATTTTCCTTGTAAACCGAAAGTCTTTTATTAAAAGAATTGGAAAACTCATTGAAGTCGGAGGAGACCATGTAGAACATTTAATTTGAGTTTGCTCCGTTTATGTTAAATTGTTTTTAATTTTGCTTTATCATCGAAATAGAAGCTGTATGTTACATGTTTTTTGTTGTCTGTTACCTGCTTCTTTGCCCTTTAATTCGTCCAGTTTTGAACATAGGCCTCCTCTAGTATTTTCAAATAATTTTTTTTTGTGCTTTTCGTTTTAAAGGTGTTTCTCCTATCTTTTTGATGTCGTCTCTTCATTACATGTGAGGTCTTTCTCTTGTTCTTTTTTCTATCCATGGTCTCCATTGTTGTATAGCAGTATTCCATATGTTGTCTTTTTGTCTGGCGTTATGACCTGCGAAGCTCCATTTTAGCCTGGCTATATGTTGTCCTGCGTCTTTAACTTTTGTTTTGTTTCTCATCCAGTTGTTTTGTTTTTTATCTTTTAATTTTATTCCCAGCATTGATCTTTTCATGACTCTTTGTGTCTTCACTATTTTATTCATGTTTGCTTTAGTTAAGGTCCACGTTTGGCATGCGTATGTAAGAATCGGGAGTATGCATTGATCGAATACTCTTGTTTTCAAGTATTGTTGGATTTTCTGGGTTTTTAGGACCCATTTTAGTTTCCCAAATCCGGCCTAGGCAAATTTGACCCTTTTTTATGTTACCTAAATACTTAAAATCTCCTTCTGAGATTCTGAATTGTTCAATATTATGTAAAAATTATGTCGGCGTCTTTGAGAAAAAACTTTACCACCCCGTATCTCTAAAACGAAGTATTTGCTGACATACGTTTATATAGCAAACTGTCATTATTGACTGTCATAATGATTATTTTTTATCACCCCCTAAAGTTTGTCGTACTAATTTACTAGCACCCTGTATATTTCCTTATTTTCCATTTTCACAGCCGACGGTAATACTTTTTTGCTCTGAAAAGTTGGAGAGGTAATTCGAGAAAATCTAACTTCGACGACTTGCGTTGCTTAAAATCTCTAGTGAACTAGTGTCGACGAGGGAAATTTAGAAAGTGACATCTTCCTGTGATGTCTATTTTATAATCGGCAGATGAGAGAAATAGTGGCTCGCAGCGAGAGTTTCTACGTCTTCTGTTAAAATTAGTAATGCCTTCCGCACACCAACAAGTTTTTTGTTTAGTGATAAATTAGCTACGACACTAGAAAGTTTATTTTATGTACTCATTGTAAGCTCACATTGGTGATATCACGATGCTTACGGAAATTGTTGTTATATATTTTTTTTTTATGAAAATAGTCGCAAAAAGGGCAGACCTATCGTATGGGCCGCGGACGGCCCGCACATGATTGTGGACACGCTTTTTAAAAAGTTGTAGGTCATAGTTCTCTGGAAAAACTGATTTATTATTATTAATTATTAATTCTAATATCATTTACAATTCGAATGAGGATAGCGATGACAGTAATTCCGATTATGATGACTATAAATCTGATGCTTGATAATACCGTAAGTAGTACATGATTAAATTTATTTATTAAATTTTTACTGATAATTAATTTTTGCTGCTTTCCCTTATAACATATTTTTTTTTTTTATGAAAATAGTCGCAAAAAGGGTAGACCTATCGTGTGGGCCGCAGACGGCCCGCACTGCGACTATTAAAAGGGGAAGGGATTATAGAAAGGAAATGATTGTGGACACGCTTTTTAAAAAGTTGTAGGTCATAGTTCTCTGAAAAAACTGATTTTGGAAGCTTATTCCATTCCGTAGCAGCCCTGTAAAGGAAGGATTCTTGATGAAGATTCGTCCTTGTAGTGTCAATCTTGAGAGTAAATGGGTGAGACTGATCAGCGTGCCAAGTTCTTCGGCCGAATGTGGCCAATGGTGGTACAAGAGTTTTTATTTCTCTGGAGCATCTGCCATGGAAATATCTGTAGAGCAATGACTGGTCTGCAATTCTTCTTCTATGTTCTAGAGGGTAAAGGGTATCTGTGAGAGTTGAGCTGTTTATTAAGCGAATGGCTCTTTTCTGAATGGAATCTAGAAGACGAAGAGAATGCCTTGGTGCTGAACCCCAAATGTGCGAGCAATACTCCAGTAGAGGTCGGATTTGAGCCTTGTACGTCGTCAACAGTTGATCAGGAGTAAAAAACTTTCTGGCTTTCCACAAAAAACCTAGCCTCTGGCTAGCCGACTTTGCGATGTTAGCAACATGGTCATGCCAAGATATATTATTGGACACCGTGACTCCCAAAATCGAGATGAAGGGACTTGGTTCAAGGGTATTTCCGGACATTGTGATGGGATGATTTGAGGAATTCACTTTCTTGGAAAACGAGGAACTTTGTATTTTTTGGGCGTTGAACATATTACTAATAATTGAAGTGAAAACTTTAGGCTGGTTAGATGGGGGTAATGTTAGAGTGACGTCAGGGGTATTTTCGATGCAGAAGGTGACAGCAGCTGTGGGCATTGGTCAAAATAATATTAAAATAAAATTTATAAGTTACATTATACTATTCTGTAGATTGGCGATTTGCTTACGAAATATTTATTGTTATTGTAATTGTATATTTTCGGGAATTTTATCTGTCAAAGAGACAGTGTTAATTTTGTCTTTATGAGTTTTAATGCTAAACAATAGGCTATCTGGCGAAATAGACTCGCATCAATATCACGTGACCAGTAAGGTATGATTGCTTTGTGTTTATTTACCTGGAAGCGTGCATTTGTGTGAAGATTATAGTTGTTTTATAGCGACTAATAATTTGTTAGAAGTGAAAATGACTAGCAGAGCAAATTGTTTCTAATAATCCTTTTATCATCCTTTTTTTCTTTGACACCACAAACAATAACGTGGTTTGCTGCCAGAACAGCCAAAAATTGAGAACAATGGTAGAAACATATCCTTTAAAATATCGAGATTATCACTAAATTGTACACTTCACTCAGGAAACATCACACTTGTCGTCAAAAACGACGGAATGACAGCGCGGAAAAATAAAGGTTAAAATGTAAATAAAAATTTTCGCAGATCACTCGCGAAAAACTCCCTTAATGAAAGATATAGCTTGACGGCCTTCAAAAATTTAAACACTTTTTCGCGAACAAAATTTACACTGTCTCTTTGACAGATAAATTCCCGAAAGTGTATCAACATACATACATACAGTTAGCAGAAGCAAACAAAAGCACTGGTGGGCGTGTTCATGTCACTGTTTTGTTTTTAAAATTCCAATAATTTTGTAAACAAGGCAAATTAGATCTAGGTCAATTGTATTGATATTTAAAAGAGTTTTTTTTCTCGCTTGGAAGGTGATTGTAAATCTGATCACCATTATTTGAGGAAAAGGTTTGTACTGCCTTTATATCAACTTTTAATATTATTAAATTTGTTTATTACTGTGCCTAAATGGCTTATTGTAAAAGATTAATGACTACTATTCATGATTTTAACACAATATAACATTTTCAAGATAGACTGTACCTGTGGTTAAGTTAATCTAAATTTTCCGATTAAAATTTGAGGTATTGTTCAAATACACTTATTATTTCAAAAAAATACCTCCTTCTAGGAGCATGTATGTTTGAATTCTAACTTTTTCATGTTGGGAATAAATCACAATTATATTTTTTACAAATTTCTTAAACAATATACAGGGCAAATAAAAATTAGTGCAAGTTAAATTTCTACAATTAATTGTTTATATTAGGGAACTTTACTGTTATCTTATTTTAAAATTTAATATCATACAGTATTATTTATGTTCCATTTCTCCTTTCGTAGGTGGTGCTAACAAAATTAGGAATGTAACTGTTAAACTCAGCGATCCCAAAATCTATAAATTTGACACTAATATCGGCGTTTTTAATATATTTCATCCCCTTCCCTCCCCTTTTGTATATGTGCTTACATAATTCAGAATGTCACCTTCCCACCAACTTTTTAGTTATAAATAGTGTAACTAACTCGACTTTTTTTTATTTATAAATTATTTAAACACATAAGGATAATGCCTATTTCATTAAAAACGAACAAATAATTAATGAATGCATGCTTTTAAAATCCCGTAGTTAATTCATTGCTGTAATTTGGCGAGTGTTTTTGATAAATAATTTATGAAACAGATGAAATAAAATAATAGTCCTTCGACGGGGTAAGAAAGGACGGGAAAAACGTCGTCGTGCAGGGGATTAGATCTTTTAATCGGCGTTTCCTAACTTCCAAGTGTAGCTCAGAAGATGACGCTTAGAATCAGAAACTTCTCAAATATTAATAGGAACAGATGTTCGAAGTTGGAGTTTGCAATTGGGATGGATTTGTAAACGGAAATGGGAGTTGTTTTTGGAAGTCGTGATGAATAGGAAATATTATCAGGAAGAAATTGATTCGATATACTTGGCAATAGTCTCGGAGGAGCTACGTTAGCAGTCGCTTTAATAGTAGAGTGAGCGTACTGAAACTGATGACTAATCATATACCGGGTATCTTAGTTGTACTGTTTTAACGCCGTTTTGAAGTTATTTTAATAAATTTAATTTAATTATTTTTTAACGTTTTATACCCACCTAATGTCCTCCAAAATCATACTAACAATATTTAGTTAATCCCTCTTTAACTAGAAACGACCCTAACTTTTGAAGTTTTAATGACACACTGTAGGTAGATCTAATTTAAGATTTTATTTCCACACACTATTATTCCAACGTTTCTTTAGCAAAAACAGAGAGATTTTAATTAACAAAAACAAATCTTAAAAATGGACACGATTGAAAGCCCAAGATATAACTTTGAGTTTTATGAATAAAAGTACAGAACACCTATATTAACAGCGCCTGGACCAAAAACTAATAAATTTTCAAGGACTAACTTTACCTGACGTATATAATAACATTATCCAAAGTATGAAAGATGCCACACAAGAGGCAGTGGGAAAAAAGGCTTCAAGAAACAAGACCGGAATACCTGACTGAATCCCCTAGAACGGCCAATGTTCAAGGCGCAGAAGTTACAGTGTCGACGGATAAGGTGAAAAAGGCCGTTATGAATCTAAAGTTGGGCAAAGCTAGTGGACCAGGAGGAATATATGCAGAAATGTTAAAATATGGGACCCAAAGACTTTTCAAAACATTAACATTCGTTATAAACAAATATCTAAACGGCCACCCAGTCACAGAAACTGGCGTACATCTCTTCCATCTACAAAAAAGGAAACAAACAAGACTGCAATAATTATCGAGGTATCTCAGTGACTAACTCATTAAGCAGACTGTATGAAAGAATCTTGCGTGACCTGATCGAAGAAGACTTTAAGGAAAATGAAGAAGAAGAACAGAGTGGGTTTCGAGCAGGAAGGTCATGTACGGACAACGTATTTTGCCTTAGGCAAATTATAGAGAAAAGAATTGCCCGAAACATAGAAACGCACGTCACGTTTGTGAATCTTCAGAAAGCATATGACATCGTTTCAGTTACACGACTATGGAAAGTATTAGAGCAATTTAATATCAATCATACATACATTACAGCCCTTAAGAAACTTTACAGAAACTCTCGATCCAGAATAAAAATTGGTAACTGCCTCACAAAAGGATTTGTAGTGTGAACAAGGGCCTGAGATAAGGATGCTGTGTCTCACTTACTTTTTTTAAAATTTATATTGCAACAGCAACTGAAAAAGAAAAGTTCATGGAATGTCCATCGAAATAAAGAATAACTCCATATACACTCTTTAATTTGCCGATGATTAGGAATCAAAAAACGGCTCATCAAGCAAAAAAATTAATCGGATGCCTCAATGGGATACTATGGAGTAAAGAAATAACAAAAAAAAGAAAAATTACCATTTATGAAACCATGATAAAAGATGCTCTATTATATGGAACAGAAACTTGGAGAATTACCGAAAAGAACAAAAAGAAAGTTGAAGCTGTTGAGATGGATGTTTTCGAGAGGTCTTTGCGCATCTCCCGAAGGGAAAGAATAAGAAATGACAATATAAAACAACAAATAGGAATTGAAGGCACCATTACTAGTGAAATCGAGCAAAAGCAGCTCATCTGGTACGGCCACGTTCAACCAATGCCCGATACAAGATTGCCCTAACAAGTATTGCAATGGCAACCAAGTTAAAAAAGGAAAAGAGGAAGACCTAGATTGGAATGGCAAACCGGTATTCACAAGTCAATGAGCGGAAGAAACCTAACATCTGAGAATTGCGAAGACCGAAGGAGATAGAAATTAGGCGTCGGACAACGTCGAAAGACGTTCTAAACCGGCATATATAAATCTTAAAAAAATGAAAACAAATCGTGGTATGACAGCTCTTATTCGTTTTAAAGACTTTCTATAAAACTCCTTTTCGAAACTTTCCTGCTCGTCTATTAATGTGAGTTACAGCCCATCTGGGTTGATTGGAGCAACATAACAAGATCTTGTGCAACCTACTAGGAACTCCCGAACATACTCTACAGGATTTAAGCCTGGACTTATTGCTTTAACATATGGACGAGTGTTATCATGAATGAGAACAAAATTCACACCTATAACACAAAAAATGGTACCTCATTTTCTCTCTAATAAACCTAGCAGGTCTTATAGTGCACTATGCAAATCGCGTAGCTTCGCGTCTGTAAACTGAGATAGGTCTATTGGACCGGAAAAGTGTAAATGTGGACAGTATAAAATATTAAACCAGTCATTTACATTCCAATTAGCATGTTATTTTGCGAATCTTAAACGTTCCCCGGTTAACAATGGTGCATAAACAGGTATCTTGTCTTTAATTACAACTTTCCTTGATCCATTTCTAATAAAAAATTAATACTTACTTGGATATTATGGACTATAAAGAGAACAATTTACGGTGCTGTAATATCACGTAATATAAATAATGTCACACTGGTATGGATCGCAGGACATTCGAAGTTAAAAGGGAACGAAGAGGTAGATATACTGGCCAAAACTGACTCAAAAATTGTGCCCGTCGGATCTAAACTTTACTGCGGAGTTTAAAAAAAGATTCAGAATAAATTTTAGTTTAAAAAAACTTATAAACACGCTTTTAGAGTTAATCAACGTAAAAAGTAAAAATAATTCTTAACATAGGAATAAAATTACTGACGATATAATTAATGTTACTGTTCTAAAAGCGTGGGGTGCTTTCATTCCAAAACGCAAGAGTTAGTTAAAAAATGTCATACAAAGCTTTTAGAACAGTTACATTTTCTCGTCAGTAATTTTATTCGTATGTTAAGAATTATATTTACTTTGATTACCTCTAGAAGCGTGTTTTTTAGTTTTTTTAAACTGTAATTTAATTTTTGCTTTAAAATAAATAGTTACACATACCTAGTGCTCCGAACGGATAGAGTAAACATAAAATATATTTCTTATACAGCGTTTTCACAGATAAGCTTAATTTTTTGCTTGTTTTATAAATAAAATTAACGTTAAAAATTTTTAATTTACTTATATTAGTGTCGAATTCATAGTCTTTGGGGACGCTGAATTTAATAGTTGTATCCTAATTATGTTAGCACCCATACAAAAAGGTTGGGAAAAATATAAAATATAAAAACTATTAAAAACGCCAATATTATTGTTGAATTTATAGTTTTTGGAGTCGCTGAGTTTGATAGTGACATAACAATTTTGTTAGCACCCCTACGAAACGGGTGGAAAGGGGCTAAAATATAAAACCTATTAAAACAATGATATTAGTGTCGAATTCATAGTTTTCGGGGTCGCTGAGTTTGAAAGTGATATTCCCAAAGCAGGCAAGCCAATATTTAAGTAGGGTCCGCTAGTAATTTATAAAAATATTTCACTGCATTAAAAAATACAATTCGAATAAATACTACAGTTCATCTGGATGATTTGAAACACGAATTGCAAAGGTCGATCCTGATAAAGTATTATGTTAACATTATTTCCCAGTTACAGCACTAACCCCAGCGAGAAATATATATGTTTGTTTTGGTATTCGCATCATAACTTTTGTTTGCGATTAATTATGAATAAAGATTGATAGCAGTAGATTGGATAGCTTTTGATTTATGGCCGATCGCCTTCGAGTATTTAGACACTCTTCTATGCGGCAAACTGACGTAAACATGATTTAATATTCCTTTAATACAGGGCGATTCTTAACTCAAAATAATCGATTTTAAAATTTTTGTTGGTCTGTTTGTTTGTTTACTTGTTTTTTTCGATCATCACGCAAAATCTACTGGACCGATTTTGATAAAACTTTGTTATTCACAAACTTATAATAAGACTTATTTCAATTTTTATGGTATGTTTATATTTACAAATAAACATTTATACATATATACAAAACAATATGTTTACTTTCTAGTTGTACCATAGGAATTTATAAGGAATTATCAAATTATAGCTAGCAAATTTTCCCAGTGACTTATGAAGATGAAATTCCATGTAGTTTTTGACAAAAAACCAAGACTGTGCGAGGGTTCGAGTCCCAATCAAAAATTATTCTTGATAATTAATTTTGTGAGTAAATTAAAATAAAAAGGAGACAATAATTTTTTTTGGAAAGTAAATAATAGCTAAAGAATAGAAAGGTGCCAGCAGGAGCAGACAACATTGGCAATAAACTCATAAAGTACGCCGGTCTCGAACTCGTAACAAAGATGACAACATTATAAGGAAAGATTGTCGATACATCCGAAATATCCAGCGACTGGCATGAAAGCGTTACAATCCCCATCTTTAAAAAGGGCTAGAAAACTCTACCAGAGAACTATAGAGGCATAACTCTTAAATTTAATCATAATGCTACTCACACACATTTTGAAATGTAAGCTCGAGGCACAAATAAAAAATAAAGAACAACAGCAGGGTTTCAAACGAGACAGATCCACTACAGATACCTTATTCATAATCAAACAAAAAAAAATCAATCGAATACAACGTGCCAGCATACCTATTTTTTGTCGACCTCACCAAGGCATTTGACAAAGTACGTCTAACTGACGTTATCGACTTACTAAAGGAGAGAGAAACGCCCAACAACATCGTCAAAGTTATACAAAATCTAAATACCGGAAACTACAAAAATATTAAAGCAGGAGACAGCTACACAAAAAACATAAGAACACCAGGAGGAATCAGACAGGGAGACAGTCTCAGCCCATTTATATTTAACCTAATAATGGACAAAATTATAAAAGAAGTGTCAGCGATGGGTCTCGGTTATCGAATGGGCCGAAACAAAATTAACATAGTATGCTACGCCGATGATGCAGTTCTCATCGCAGAAACAGAGGATGACCTGCAACGACAGCTTCATAAATTACATCTAACAGTTCAAGTTTAAGTACGTGGGCATAGATATATCGGACCACCACTATCCAATAAATGATCTACGGAGTCAGATCAACAAGGACACCGCATCAGCAGGATGCTTATGACAGCTGGTATGGGCAAATAAATATATGCGTATTGACAGCAAGGTCAAGATTTACAAGACTTGCGTTAGGCTAATCATGACTTACGGTAATGAAGCTCGAGAAGAGACAACTGAAACAAACAGAATGCTGCGTGTAACAGAAATGAAAACCCTAAGAAGCATACTCGGAAAGTCAAGAAGAGACCGAGTCAGGAACGAGGTTATAAGAGATGAATGTCAAGTGCAGGACGTGGTGAGATGGGGGCGTCAAAGAAAACGACAATGGCACGCATATGTAACCCGAGTGGCAGAAGATCAACTACCGCGGATAGCATCCAGAACAGACCAGCGGGAGATAGACCCCCAGAAAAACCATCTAAGAGATGGAAGGACAGCTGGCAATCGACATCCCAAGAGATCCTAAGGCGACCCAATTAACAGATCGACAGATCTAATCAAAAAAGAAGAAAAAGAAGAAGAAGTAAATAATAATAGGAACTCTTTATTTTGAATAAATATTTCTATTGTATCTTGTACTTCTTTTTCCCTCTAGTACAGTGTGTCTACTTAAGTTGGAACCATATGGAAAACTTTTTTATTATTGGTTTTTAATAAAAAGCTTTGCATGATTCAAAACTTAAAATACCACCATCAAATATTAATTTTTTTAAAGCATGTACGAGGTTTGTCTAAAAATAAAAATTTTACTCAAGATTAAAGTATCTTTATTTTTTACAATGCAGAAGAATGTTATAAAGTAAAGTTATTTTAAATTAAAAGTTGTATTTACATATGCAATTACAGCCATTTGGCATAAAAATTCAGGTTTAATGATTATTTACGTTTTACATTACAAATTATTTGAAGTTATAAATTTCAATACTGAATTTTTAATCTCTTATCCGTTAAAAATATAATTACCTTTTTTTCTTCTTCTTCTTTATTCTTGATTTTAGGCAAATCGCCTAATTATCGTTCACTTGCGTGAGGCTTTCGCTCCATCATTTCCTGGGGCGCCCAACGTCTCTTCGTCCCAATGGAGACTTGTCGCGAGTCTGCGGTTGTCCATTCTACCATTCGTTCCATTCCTTTAATCTGATTGCTACCCAGTCATTAATGTTCTTGACATTACAGGCTGTTTTGATATTCTCACTTCTCTCTTTATCCAGCAGTGTCTTTCCAGTGATTTTACGGAGTATCTTCATCTCAGCTATCTCTAGGAGTCTTTTGGTTTTCGTTGTTTCTGGCCTGGTTTCTGCGGTATATGTCATCACCGTCCTCACGACGGTTTTGAGATCTTTGATTTAGTGTCCGTTCCCATACTCTTATTGCACCATATTGTATTCAGGCAGCCAGCTATTCTAATTGCTTTTGTTGTTTGATCTCTCACCTCTTCATCAATATCACCAAAGCCGGAAAGTCCTATGCCAAGGTAATTAAATTTCATTTTCTGCTCGATTACTTTACCGTCAAGCTCAAGTTTGCATCTTAGAGGGGTTTTCGATGTTGTTGAGCACTTTGTCACGTGCCTATTTTTTTTTTCTCCCATCTGCCGTTTTATTATTATGATAGTCTGGCGTTCGTAATTAGCTTTGCATACTGCATTTGGGTTCGTTGTATATAGTGTTGCCTATTTATTAATAGCTGTGACATTTTTGTCTCTCTTATTAGACTTCGCCTTGATTATTGGCCTCGATTGTCGTGTGTTGTCAGATATATTATTGTTGGTTTGCTTGTGCTGGCAATTAATGCGGACGAACGCGATTATGAGCTAGGAATTTAGACGTGAAAAGGTTCGCTGACGCGTGTCCCGGGTAATTTTCTGATATCCGGTCTGGGAGCGAGAAGTGATGATGAGTCGTTTGGTGTCAGTGGTGGAAGTCGGTTGAGAGTCTTTGGAAGGATTTGATACTAACACGTGAGCGGAACTTCTACGGTTTTTTTCTTTCATATCTGGCTGTATTTGGGGCCATCTTTATTGGATTAGGAAGATAAACCATTTAATTCTTAACTTGACCATTCTGTCGTGCCTATGTGGTGAATATTTTTTTTGTTATTGGGGTCGAGTTAAGATCACCACGTGTGGGATTTGATGAAGTGAAGCCATCGTGAAGTACCACGTGCCGTTCCATCCACATCGACGATAAATTTCAGCGTTATAAAGACTTGCCTGGTAATTTTAGCAGAAATTATTATGATAATACTACTTGGTGTTTCGGTTCTTGGATCATCGATGTTACCGTGACGTCTCAGTAAAGTTTTCAATTGGTTACATGGTATTGAATTTAATTTTATCAACTTATCAGTTATTATGTGCTTGATCTAAGTGTTTTCAATAATTTAAAAGTAACAAGTTATTTTCATTAAATTTGTACCTGCTCCCAGTGACGTCCCAATGAAGTTTTCAATAGTTTAAAAGTAACCAAATTATTTTTCGTTAAATTTGTACCGGCTCCAAGTTGAATCTATATATTATTATATATTACTGAATATAATTTATGTGGTTATTGTGAGGGTTTTAAAATATTATTCTTGTTGCAAGTCCATTTATTTTGTATTTCTTTTTTTTGTGTTAATCTTTTGCTATCAGGAATTCTATATAAAACCAATTATTTTCGAAATTTTAAATATTGTGAACATTTTCTTGTTGTTGTTTTTTTTTTGTTATTTTAATTCTCTTTTGTACCTCATTAGGTTTTTATTACTGTCTGGAAGATTGTTATAATTAATTAAAATATTATTTTAAGAAAGTGTATTAAATTCGTTTAAACCACATTACGAAAATACAGAATTTATTGTAAAAAATCAGAACATCATTTTTTTTACTTAATTAATATATTGCAGTAATTGTAAATATAGTTTTATTTATCTAGTTCACCATAATTGTTTGTGTTTTTCGCGTGGCTCTGCTGGTGCCTACAAGACCTAGGGGTTTCCGGCTTGTACCGTCTTAAGTCGGTGGCGCGGCTCACTTTTAGATTTTTTTTCTTCTACCCTCTACGGCTGAGCTCGGGCATAATTTGCCAGTAGAGAGACCACTAGCAGAGTACCCTTTAGAGAACCAAAAAAAAGACGTGGCAACTTTGTTTTGGTCGGTGATATTTTCATGTTTGAGACTTGGCTGTTAGGTTGTATAAGTGCAATAACCTTTTTAATTTATCTTCATTTACGGAATGTCGAAAAAAAAGCATTTAAAATTACACAAGATTGTGTGTAGTAAATAATCACTGGACCTAAATTTTTATGCTAAATGGCTGTAATAGCATATTTAAATATAACTTTTAATTCAAAATAACTTTACCTTATAACATTGTTCTGTATTGTAAAAAATAAAGGTACTTTACTCCTAAGTAATATTTCTATTTTTTGACAAACCTCGTATATGCTTAAAAAAAATTAACATCTGATGGGGGCATTTTAAATTTTAAACCATGTAGAACTTTTTATCAAAAATAATTTATTTCATGTAACCAATAATAAAAAAGTTTTCCATATGGTTCCAACATAAATAGACACACTGTATATAGTCTAATAGAGCCTTCTATTTTCATCGTGCCCCTGCTTGGGCTCCAATTCCAGGAAGATTGTTACTCCAGCATTTTCTGGGTCGTTCAATGCTTCGGCGACCTAATGGTGATTTGTCCCTTGTTATTTTCACCATTCTTTCTGATGACATTCGACTGATATGATCATTCCATGCTATCTTTCTATTTAGTATTTTTTTTTATTAAAAATAGTCACAAAAAGGGTAGACCTATCGTGTGAACCGCGGACGGCCCGCTCTGCGACTATTAGAAGGGGGAGGGATTATAGAAAGAACATGATTGTGAACCCGCTTTTTGAAAAGTTGCAGATCGTAGTCCTCTGGAAAAACTTATTTTGGAAGCTTGTTCCATTTTGTAGCAGCACTGTAAAAAAAGAATTGTTGATGGAGATTGGTCCTTGTAGTGTTTATCTTGAGAGTAAATGGGTGAGACTTATCAGCGTGCCGAGTTCTTCGGCCGAATTTGGCAACTGGTGGTACAAAAGTTTTTATTTCTCTGGAGCATCTGCCATGGAAATATCTGTAGAGTAATGTCTGATCTGCAACTCTTCTTCTATGTTTTAGTGGGTGAAAGGTTTCTGTAAGAATTGAGCTGTTTATCAACCGAAAGGCCCTTTTCTGAATGGAATCTAGAAGACGAAGAAAATGCCTTGGTGCTAAACCTCAAATGTGGGAGCAATACTCCAGTAGAGGTCGGATTTGAGCCTTGTACGTCGTCAACAGTTAATCAGGAGTAAAAAACTTTCTAGCTTTCCACCAAAAACCTAGCCTCTGGCTTTCTGACTTTGCGATGTTGGCAACATGGTCATGACAAGACATATTATTAGACACCGTGACTCCCAAAATCGAGATGGAGGGAATTGATTAAAGGGTATTTTCGGACATTGTGATGGAATGATTTGAGGAATTCACTTTCTTGGAAAACGTGGCGCTTTGTGTTTTCTGTAAGTTGAACTGAACAAGATTGTCGGTTTTCCACTCGACGATTGCCTCAAGATCTCTATTGATGGAAGCAACATGTTCCTACCTAAGTCTATTTGTATCATTCGCCGAAAGTGATCGATAGGATGTAAAAGTTGAGACAAGTGTGCTATCGTCTGCGAAACTGTAAATGGGGTTCATGGTGGTTTTCAAGAGGTCGGTGATGTGTAAAAGAAATAGGGTGGGGGACAGGATGGAACCCTGGAGGTCCTAGGCGTTGGTTTTTAAAGCATTAGAAGAAATACCGTCAACTGCCACATGTAAGGAGCGATCTCGCATAAAGCTCAAGAGCCATTAGCGTAGTTTGGTTGGGAGACCGTAGAAAAATAATTTGCTTAACAATGCCTGGTGCCAAATGCGGTCGAAGGCTTTAAATATATCCAAGGCTATTGGATGGGATTTACCAAACTTCTCAATAGTGTTTGTCCAGAGTTGAGTGACATAAGCCAGCAAATCTCCAGTAGACCGAAGTTGTCGAAATCCATATTGTCTGACATGAATTATCTCCAATTTCTCCAGATATTTAATGAGTTCCATGTTAATCGCTTTTTCCATAACTTTGGATATAACTGAAACAATGCAATAGGGCGATAATTTGCAGGAATAGTCTTCTTTCCTTTTTTCGGAATGGGTTTATCAATTAAAAAAATGAATCCTGTGTATCGTGAAATATATGATATTCCACGATTGACAGTGTAACTTTTTGTTTGCAATTTATTACAAATAAAGATTGATCGAAAAAGACGGCATTTCATTTATTTCTCGCCGCCGTTCATTCATAAAGAAAAGTTATTACATTTTGACATGCCACAAGTAATGTTGATTCTGATTGATAGCGAATTGTAATAGCGTTTTTTTTCATTAAATTTAGCAGAAAAACGGACATTTTAATTCGCATTGCGAAAAATTGTTGTTAAACCTAATTTATTATAAATTATCTTATGGAATAAGTAAAAAAAAACATCGCTTCTGCTGTGACTGTTAACACGACTTTATTATATGGATATAATATAATTTCGATGTTAAACCAGTCCGTGTAAGCTCCGTTTATCCTAACAAGCAGACAAGTGGTTTCAGTGCTTGTATTAAACTATCGCTCATCCCATACATAGACAATGTCGACCACAATTCACTCCTTACCACTTTAAAAGAGCAATAGGCTATCTGACTTCTAGCCAAGAATTTTTCGACTACACCTCGTAATAAGAAGACCCGATCCATACATATCCTTTTTCTTCCAAATCCTGCTTGCACATCCCATATCATCTTTTCAATTTCATTCGTCACTCTTTTAATCAATATCTTTGCATACAGTTTGCTGACTATACTGAGTAAACTAATATCTCTGTAGTTCTTACAGTCCTGTTGCGAACCTTTTTTTTTTGTAGATGCCTTACACCAGTTGTCTGGTACGCTACCACTCGTCCAACAAAGGTTAAATAGGCCTTACAGCAGACCAGTTACCACGCTTTGTCCAGCCTTCAGCATCTCAACTGTTAGCCTGTCGCACCCAGCAGCTTTACCCAATTTCATACAGTTTAACGCTTCCACAATTTCTGTCGTACTAATTTCACTTTCATTGCAACTTTCACTCATGTCTTCGAATGGGACCTGTACTTGTGTATCCTTTTTCTCAAATAGACTTTCGAAGTATTCCTTCCATCTTTTTTGGAAATCAGTACTTCCAACTGTTCAATTCTTCTTTGAGAGATTTTTTGATTTTTAAAACTACACAGTACGGCCCTGACGCCGACAAAAATCAACTAAAAGTCACGCATTCATTACGTGGAAATAACCTTTCGTATAAACAAGGGATCCCGTGCAATTTAGAACACGTGCACTTATTATTCCCTCCAGGTTATTCCAATATCGTCGCGCGCATACGATCACGTGATAAAAAACGGTTTTGCAATGCCACGTCTGACCGGGCTTCCCGCTCTCATTCTCTTTCACTTTCCGAACTTCAAGCGATGCAGAGCACAGCGCTTCGCATATTTTCAGCCGAGGTTTCACCTCTAGCGTTCAGAGCAATACTTTAAAAAAACACCACGTGGTAATATGCACATAACCATACTACCATCTTGGTTTCTGATTTTTTCTGGTTGCGAGGTACTTCTGGCTGTTCTTATGGTAGTTCTTATGGTAGTTACAAAGTTCCCCCAAAATCACAACCATGTAAACGTGTCAGTAACAGACATCTTAATAGAGAATGTGCAGTCATACAAATACTTCTTAGCCTGGATAGAACAATCAGGTGACTAAACAAGAGAAATAAGAACTAGAATAGAGGTAGCCAGGTCAACATTTACGAAAATGAAAAAGTGGTTTACCAGTAGAGATATCAAGATTGGACTTAGGATGAGGATGCTGCGTTGTTACGTGTTTTCTGCGCTCTTGTATGGAGTGGAGGCATGGACTCTCAAGAAGAATCACACAGATAAACTACAAGCCTTCAAAATATGGTGCTACCGTAGAATGTGGCGTATTCCCTGGACAAAAAAGATCTCTAATATGGAAGTCCTAAATCGGATGAATAAGGAATGTGAAGTCATTAACACCATCATACAAAGAAAGCTTCAATATCTAGGTCATATACTGATAGGACCCAAATACGCACTTTTTTAGCTGATAGTTCAGGGAAAGATTGGTGAAAGGAGGAATATTGAAAGACGACCTACGGGACTGGTTTAATTGTAGCAATGTTGAACTCTTACGAGCTGCAGACAATAAGGTCCGGATAGCTGTGATAATAGCAAATCCCCGATAGGAGATGCACGATAAGAAGAAGAAGAAGAATGTTTTTATGGACTTTCAGAAAAGTTTAATGTTGTTTTGGAAATCGTCAGATTATTTTCCATCAAATTCATCTTTATCACTCTCCTTCTTTCGATTGTAGTGTCAGATTTTTAGTCTTGTTGCCCTCAGTTCATCTTTCATTCTTAAGGCTGAAAATAAGAAAAAAGTGTCTCTCGTCTCCCATCATTATCATGCAGCAAATATGTTTAATATACTGAGTGATAATAAAAAAATAGAAACTCTTAGGATTAACTTTTAATTAAAATTTATGAAAACGGTTTTGTAATACGGGAGAATATCACGTTGTCGCCCTGTTAGTAATTTAATCGGATGAGTAAAATAAATCGATAAATTAATTAACAATGTGAGCTGTTTAGCGAATGGCTACATAAGACTGCGACGCGAAAGGGGGATTAAACAACACGAGACGAAGGATGAACGCTGTTCGGAAAGTGAATCCTTTGCTAATAATTTTTTCAAATTAAAATATGTTCATTTTGTACTGCTACTTTAAATTAAACTCTTGTTTTTATAATTCTATCAAATGAAAAAGGGGAATTAAATTTTACGAAAATAATCACAAGAAATATAATTTTTAGACTGGCTGCTAACTTCTAGCAAACATTTTTGTGTATCTATTCACGCCTCAAAGATAATTATCGTTATTTTATTAATTAATTTTTTGTTTTTATGCTAACAAGATTTATTTTTTGTATGCTTTCTTTCAAGGTACACGTGTACTACGCTCTTGATACCCTCGTAGATCTCTTCAATGTTATCTACAAAACTGGCACCATACCGTCTGATTGGTTAAAATCCACATTCATCACAATAGCTAAAACACCTAAAGCAAAAACCTGCAACGATCATAGAATAATCAGCTTAATAAGTCATGTATTAAAAATATTTCTAAAAGTCATCCACAAAAGAATCTACTCAAAATGTGAAGAAAGAATAGGCGACACACAGTTTGGCTTCAGAAACGGTTATGGTACTAGAGAAGCACTATTTAGTACACAAGTACTTACACAACGATGCCGAGATATGAATGTGGAAGTCTTCGCGTGTTTCATCGACTACGAAAAGGCCTTTGACAAAGTACAACACGATAAATTAATCCAGATACTCACAAATATAGGAATTGACAGCAGTGATATTCGTATAATTGTTAACCTATATTGGAACCAATCTGCTGAAATACGCGTTAATAATCACACAACAGAAAACATAAATATAATCAGAGGCGTAAGGCAAGGATGTGTACTTTCACCACTACTCTTCAATTTATACTCAGAACAAATTATTAATGAGGCTATTGGAGACACTCTTACTGGTGTAATAGTGAATGGTACTCCCATCAACAACATCAGATACGCGGATGATACAGTACTAATATCCACAAACATCAACGACTTACAAGACATGCTAAACACAGTAGTCACCCACAGTTCATCAATGGGACTCACGCTCAACACAAAGAAAACTAAATGGCTAGTTTTCAGTAAGAACCCAAACAACACCCAACAAAATTTACGAATTGGCAATGATATTATAGAGAGAGTGAAGCACTACAAATATCTAGGATGTTACCTAAACGAGTCGAATGATAATGGCCAAGAGATCCGCTGCAGAATAGAACAATCCAGATCAGCATTCATCAAAATGAGAAAAGTACTGACAAGTCGAGACCTCTCAATTACACTACAAATAAGAATACTCCGCTGCTATATATTCAGTATACTCTTTTATGGAATGGAAGCATGGACACTTACCAACAGTATGTGCAAACGACTTGAAGCTTTCGAAATGTGGACATATAGAAGAATGTTGAAGATCTCATGGACTGAACTCAAAACCAATCGGGAAGTGCTACAACAACTAGGCAAAGAAACCGAAATAATAACAACAATAAAGAAACGGAAGCTAGAGTATTTCGGACATGTACTACGAAACGAAAAATATTCACTTCTCCAAAACATTATACAAGGCAAAATTGAGGGCCGCCGCAGCCAAGGTGGCTCAAAAACTTAAGACAATGGTATGGCCTCAGCACCAGAACACTTTTCCGTACGGCAGTAGATAAAATTAGGCTACAAATACTGGTTACCAACGTACTAGGAGTACATGGAACTTAAAGAAGAAGAAGAAGTGTACTACGTGCGGAAAGAGGCAGACAAGACCTCATACAACCACGAGAAGAATGCAGTAGTAGTATAGTCAGTTTAGTCGTAGCAACAATATTTTCAGTTTTGTTGAGGTGGTCGAGTACCTACAAAGCAGTAATTTCTCCAAAGTCAACAAGCTTCGTCGGAGTAATAAATTCAGCCTAGTTGTGGCAAGTTATAATACGGTTTACCGAAAAGCGTCGCAGTAACTGGTAGAACATCAAGGTAAGAGGCATCCTTTTCCGCCATTTTTTTCGTTGTCAGTATTTCCCTAGCCCTTTACCCCACGGCTAGCATCGAGTATTGAAGCGACAAAGGAGCCACAAGGGTAAGTCGTTTTTTGGATAAATACGCGGTCTGGCTATTAAATAACGAGACCATGCGCGCAAAAGGCGTCCTAAAGGGGCAGGGGGGAAACAAATGCAGCGTTGGATAGCTGGAAGTGTGTACTGTTTCAGTACAGTACAGTCGCTGTAGTATTTTTTTTTCTATCGAGGTTAAAAACGAACGTGTTTTTTTTTCATGCTATAAGTTATTAAAAGAGGCCTATGGTGGAAATTCTCGTGCGCTTGTTTTCGATGGTATAAACGGTGTTCTGAAGGCCGAAAGAGCACCAAAGATGACCAACGTCCTGGTCGACATCAACGGCATCGTAATAACTGAATGGGTTCCAGAGGGTGAAACTGTAAACCAAACTTACTATTTGAAAGTTTTGGCAACACCGCGAGAGTGAGTTCGTAAGAAACGGCCGGAGTTGTGGAAAAAAAAGTCGTGGATCTTGCACCAGGACAACGCACCTGCCCATAACGCGCTGTCCGTGAAGCGGTATTTAGCCGCTAAAGGTACTCCAGTGCTAGAACACGCGCCTTACTCGTCTGATTTAGAAGCCTGTGACTTTTTTCCGTTCCCGAAGATCAAGTCTGTCTTGAAAGAAACCTGGTGCTCCTAAATGCTCTTACAAAAGAAGACTTCCAGCATTGCTTTCACCAATGGAAAAAACGAATGAAACGGTGTGTGGCGAGGAGAGGGAAGTACATTAAAGGAGAGCATTTGATCGTAGAATAATTCTTGAAATAAAATTCGTTTTCATAATCAGTCTCGTTAATAAATAGTCAAACCACGTATTGTTTATTTTAATATCTCAGCTCTTAATAGTAATAAAAATTATTAATAAAAAATTAATAATCATTTTTTGTTTTTTTTTAAATTAGCGCCCAGAGTACGTTAATTTTTATTTATTTATTTTAAAAGTAACGAAATTATAAATTTCAAAACAATTTAATTTTACAACAATATTAATTTTTCTTTATATCGATACAATTTTACATACATACATAAAGTCACGCCTTTTTTCCATAGTGGTAGGCAGAGACCACTTCTTTCCACTTGCTACGGTTCGTACACACATCTTTTGCTTCCTCTACTTTCATCAGTGCTCTCATACATGCTCTTTGGTTTAGAACGTACGACGACGTTGTTCGATATCTAGACGCCATTTTCTTCGATCTTCCCACTAACCCTCCTGTAGGTTTCTTAAACTCATGGCTTTCTTTATCTATTCGCTCCATGTTATTTTGAGTCTTCCTCTTTTTTTTTGTGTTGGGGGATCCATTTCGTTGCTTGTTTTGGTAATCTATAGTTCGCCATACGCTGCACATGTCCATACCAAGAGAGTTGTCTTTGTTCGATATTCTTGATAATCGTATCTATCAGTTTAATTCTTTGTCTTCGTTTCTCACTCTATCTGCACGGAAAATTTTTGGTGCTCGTCCAAGTGCATCCATTTCTGTAGCTTTAAGCATTCTTTTATTCCTTCCGGTCATTCTCCATGTTTATGAAGCATAGAGCAGGATACTTTGAATTATTGTGTTGTATTTGTTGTACTTTATTTGTCTGGTTATTTGTTTACTCCAGAGAATTCCATTTGGACATCTAATTGCCTTCCCTGCTTGTATTAGTTTTGCTCTTATTTCTTTCTCATTTTTTCCTCTTTTATAGAATGTTTTTTCCAAATATTTGTAATCTTGCTTCTACAATATCTAAGTTGTTTAGTAAACCTAAAAAAACTAAAACCTAAAAACCTAAAAAATTGGCAAAGTTGTGAAAAGCAGTTTTTTTAATAACTAAAAAACTACAGCTTCGATCGAAAAAAGTTAAATCAGGAAATTGTAGGTATTAAAAAGACCTATCTATTAAAAATATTATATTTTTTTGATATCATTGATACTTTTCGAGTTATATTGGAAAAACCGTGAAAAATAGGGTTTTCTATAACTGTAAAGTATTCAAACTTGTTACTTACTGTTAAGTGTAGCCTATGGCAAGCCAAAAAAGAATTTTTTTGAAAAATTAAAAAATATTGATTATTTTTCAAGATATATGAAGTTTTCTCCAAAAAGATGCTTTCTTAATTTAGCTAGTTCTGCTCGGGGGATGATGCTACAGTAACGATTTATCGAAAAATTATAATATACTTAATAGATAGATATTTAATAGATAGATCTTTTTAATACCCACAATTTCCTGATTTATTTTTCTTCGATCGAAGTTGTAGTTTTTTTGTTAATAACAATAAAACGCTTTTCGCAACTTTGCTTATTTTTTAGGTTATATTCGGTTATCAGGATCGAGTCGCATGAAATAGAAACTCACCCTGAATTTAAATTTCCTATACGCTTATATTTTTTTTTATATTAATTTTTGCACATATAACATTGAACCGCTTTCTCGTTTTTTGGACTATTATGCATTGCCCTAATTATGGTCGATTCGCTGTCGCCCTAAGGCGACAGTCGACAGAGTCGGGCTCGTAACAATAATAATTATTGGTATGATTTAAGATTTTTTGTGGTAATTTTTGGGATGGTTTTTTTATAATTAATTTGGAACGATACAAAGAAGATAAGCATAGCCACTGCGCAAGAATGACATTACATTAAAAGATTTTTGTTCAGTACCCTTTTATTTTCCATCGCCCATTATGTGGATAATTTTTAAATAAAATTTTAAATTTTTGCGAACCAATCGCAGATCTAGGTACCAAAAGACATTGGATCATAAAACCGTCGCAGACCACGAACTATGTACGTCAACTTCTGAAAACACGTAAATTATTAACCTCGAAGCCGATACGAGAGAGAAAATCAATTAACACCATTTTAGTTGTTTATTATTATTACTTGAACTCCATTGGATCCATAACTTAAACGAATAACGAACAGTGAAGGGATTTATGGTTTCCGAAGTCACCGGTGACCGGTATAACTTTGTATCCCGAAGAGACTTTTAGATTATCCGTAAAGAAGTGAAAATAAGACAAACTTCAGTTGAACCAAAGTGGGAATAAAACGGATGTGTATAACATTTATGAATTTTTAGATGGCTGTCTAAATTTATAAATTTTTATGGAGTAAATGATTCCGATAATTTAAGCGAAATAATTCATTTTAAAGTCACCATTTACTCAATATTATTTTTACCGGAAGTGGAATTATTTTTAAAAAAATCAAAAAATTATGTTCCTCTATAAAACTTGTACGGTTAAAAAACTTATTTTTAGTAAGTTTGGACGATTTGCGATTTTTCAAACCCAAAAACTAGCGGGGTTTCTGATAATTGCAGAGAGATATTTTGTTTTGAAGTTCATGCAATTATTTGTTTTCAACCCTCTACCGGTGTAGATGTTTGTAATATAAAAATCTGTCAACATTGCGCGGCAGCATGTCGATAATAACGTGCTCTTGTTTTCCTCTCTTCTTCTTCTTCTTAGGCGCTGCCTATCCACTACTGGATGTTAGCTACCACATGCGTGTTAAAATGTAAAACTCGTATCATATGAAAATGTAAATTTAATATGCTCCTGAGTTTTTACAAGATTTAGAAGGTAAAAAGTTAAAGTTAATTGTGAATTTTATATGTACGCACCCATAGGTGTATATCAATCAAGTAATTTTTAGAACTGTTGAATAACATTGCGATATTGTTAATCAAATTATTCATTGGACCTTTCCAAATAAGAGAGATAAAAAGGGAAAAGAAAAAATATCTGATAAACTTTTGGGTCATTAGTGTTGGCTTTGCACTGTCATCTTTGTAAAAATTAATAATCCTGAAGTTATAATCGTATATTACACTTCGTACACCACAATTCTTCTACTAGGGTGGCAAGCTTAACTATTCTTTTACCTTTTAACGTACTGATATAAACATCACGAGGACGTTTTCGTTTTGAACCACCTTCTTTCACGTTGTCGAACCATCGCTTCTTTATATCGATGTAAAATGACTTTTTTTATTTCTATAAAAAGAAGAATTAACACTTTTATGTGCATCAATAGTAGTATCAGGGTTATCATTTCAAATACACAACTTCAGACGCCACGTGGCCTGCAGTGTTGCCAAATTTTCTTCCGACTATAAACGCGGTAGTCAAATTAAATGTTAAATATTTTTTTATAATAATTAATAATACGAAATTTTTAAAAAAAATCCATTATAAAAACGCATTGTAATTAACCGAAAATGTCACTGTATACAATTTACTACATTTTATTGAGTTTAAAAATTTATTAGATGTACTACCTTATTTGGTCTTATACACATCCTGAAAAATAGACGAAAAAGTGTAAAATTCTTCCTTATAATAAATGACCTGGGCTACAGTTAACATAAATCCCACTTTTTAACATTTAAATATTAATATTTAGTTTTTAAAAATCACTAATGGCACCACAATATTGTTCCTTACACCTAAATATTTGTTAAGTAACTTTAAACCAAAATCTTTTACCAAATACACCTAACCTTATGAAAGATATGTCGTTTGTTGTACAACTTGCACGTTATCAATCTTAAACAGTTTCGTCACTTTCGTCCAAATTTAAGAAATTGCCACTACATTTGTTTCTCTTCCAATATTGTACTGTTTTATTTGGTGTTTATGTATGACAAAGATGTGGAACGATGCATGATTTTGCTTATCATCCTTGCGCAGTGGCCTTACCAATCCTATTATTATTATAGGTTATAACTTGACTAAATAACTTGAATTATAAAAATTATAATTTTTTAAACCACAATTAATATTATATTAGGTAGTTTAAAAAAAAATACTCAAACATTTAAAAAATAATAGACGAGATAATTTTATTTGATAGCTAACCTAACCTAACCTTGATTGTAGATTGTGGGGTGGGTCGTGAAGGCCATGCTGCCTCTCAAGCACTTCGACCTATCAGATCTTTTATGCATAACCCTCAATCTATTCGAGGCCCGGGATTCCAAAACTTGGAGTAAAGTTTATCAGTTTCCTGGGGGCTAATTTCTGACATTGGAGGGCTTTAGGATGGCCCCTTCCAGAAACTTGAGCCTCTTGTAGTAAAGCGCTGAGCGCTGGGCAACCTAGCTGTTCACCATAGTAATATAACATTCTTGGTAATTTTCTACAATAGTGTTTTGTAAGGAAGCAGCGTTCTATTTTTAAGTACAGGTTTCCATGTTCTATTAATTTTAAGTGTTTCCTCAGAAGTTCTGCTGGTGTTTATGTATTTCAATCGCTTTTCTATAAAGCCTTGGGTAATATGCAGATGTGGTGCATAAGACTTGGGTGGCCTCGAATTTATTCTGTGATCATTATTATTAATTGTCTGCGACACCAGATTTTTCTGTATGTCCAAAACAGCAGTTGTTCCAATTGTATGGAATACGATAAACACCTGCAGAACTTAGTAAGGCTCTCTTGTCCTTGGCGGATTTCAGATAGTTTTAGATCTTCTTAGATGGCTTGAAGATAGTTTTAATGTTATATTTTTTTAGAATCCGGCCGATCATATTAGTAGTGTCTATTGTAGTAGTGTCTACATTGAAACAACTAAACGGTCCATTTACACCAGGGTCAAATAATACAAAGCCAACTGCTGCCGTTTTATGTTTTATGCACCACATTTGCATATTACCCAATGCTTTAAAGAGAAGCGATTGAAATACACCAGCAGAACTTAAATAAATCTGAGAAAACACTTAAAATTAATAGAACATGGGTACCTGTACTAAAAAATACAACGCTACTTTCTTACAAAAATAAGAATAATGAATCTCCGGCACGTGAACAGCCCTCAAATATGCTCTGCCCACCAAAACGTATACAACCTGCGATCATGACATACGAATGTCACAAACCGTCAGCTTTAAAAAAGCGGATAATCTCCAGAAGATGCCATCCACTAGAGATGGCAAAACGTTGAGTATAAACTCAGACCTACGATGGCCAAAATATCCGAAAAACCATTCACCAATAAATAGAATAATTCATTTCAAACTGTATTTGTATGAGCCAGTGTATAAAAGTTTTTAAATCGATATCTCTGTTTAACGAAAGCCAATAGAATTTAGGGAATGGTAAACGAGCTCGCCTCACAATGTAGGTACACATCGTTTGTCGAGATAATGAACACTCTAATAAATAAACATTTAAAGACTAAAATGTAGAATAAAAACCGTTTGAACGTATGAATGTGCTTAGCATTTCTATCTTTCCTGAGAAGCTGCAATATATTGAAAGTCTTCTGTCAACAAAATGTTGCTTCTTTGCTATGAAAAAGCGTCATATTCCTGTTATATTTCCCGTCGCGGTTTATAAAGATAAACGAAAGGATTTTCAATGTTTAAAGTGAGTCTCGACCGCTAAAAATATCTTAGCTACGAGCGTAATACACGGCGTTAATTTATACAGCGCTGGTGGCATTTCAAGATTGTGCTGATCCGTTAATCACTGACAATTTGCTAATTACAAACGGCTTCATTAACATAAATGTCGTACATTCTGGAAATTCCCGACAGAAATTGCTTGAGAGTAAATATGTTATTCGAGTTACGTAAATGAGACGTTCGAATGTTAAAATTTGTTTTGTATTAACGTTAAATCAAAATCTTATTTGTGTCGCGTATTAACTCAAAAGTTAACGATGTAGCCAGAGAACACTACTCCTCGGTATATACAGAGTTGACCAAAAGTCTGGAAACGGACAATTATTTCGTAAATTGCTAGTCCGAATTGTAAAAAATTTGGAATAGGACTATTTTGAGATACGGAGATTCCAGATTTGACATTTGCAATCTTGTCAGATTTGCAGTTTACATACATACATATAGTCACGCCTTTTTCCCATACGGGTAGGCAGAGACCACTTCCTTCCACTTGCTACGGTTCTTACACACATGTCTTGCTTCCTCTACTTTCATCAGTGCTCTTATACATGCTTGTCGATTGTTGGTACTGTTACAAATCCGGTCCTGTCAGCAACCGTAAGGTCGACGGCGTCGAGGGTCCGTGTTCGACCGCTCTCCTTTGTAAACCGCCGACAGAGCCTAGAAAAGTCGCGCAATGTCTCGAATCCGCGTCGAAAATTAAGAAACAAATAAAAAGATCTGGAACTATGATATCGAAAATATAAAAGGGGAAACGATTATAACGATTAGTAGTATTAGCTTATGTGTTTACGAATTGTTAAATGTAAATAGTTATATAGAGTTGTAAAATTTGTATTGCTAAGTGAATATCTAAGTGGTTATTGTATTGAAATAAACATTGTTTTTGTTATTTGATTGAGAGTTTTAATCGCCAAACCCAAGAGATAACTAAAAGTCTTAACAGTACTCTTGACCTGTCCTTTCTTCAAAACAATGTTAATCTGATCGAGATATGTTCGCCGAGGTCGACCTCTACCGACTTGTCCATTCACACTCGCCTTATAAATTTGTTTTGTCAATCTTCCTTTATCCATCCTTTCTACGTGTCCAAACCATCTAAGCATTCCTTTATCTACCTTTGTAACCATATCTTCTTTTACACCACAGCGTTCTCTTATCACACTATTTTTTACTTTATCCAACCGATTCACTCCGGCTATACTTTTCAAACTACACATATCCGCAGCATTAATCCTATTTCCATGCTTCTTCTGCCAAACCCAACATTCACTACCATACATAAGTGTAGGAACCAACACACTTCTATGCACAGCCAGACGTGCCTTTTTTGACACTTTCTGGCTGTTCATAAAGCTATGCAATGCCCCATTCATCTGTCTTTCTGCCAACACCCTTCGCTCAATGTCACTGTCATACTTTTCATCTCTCGTAAATTTTGAACCCAAGTACACAAATTCGTTTACTTGTTCCACTCTTTCTCCCTTAATCGAAACTCCACAGTTTTTCATGCTTTCTTTTCTTTTAAAAACCATTATTTTAGTTTTGCTTGCATTTATTTTTATCCCTTTGATTTTCAGGGCATTATGCATAACATTAATCATCGCCTGCAACTCCTCTTCAGATGACGCTAATATGACTTGATCATTGCCGTTTCTCTGATATTATTAGTCCCTTTGGTTTTTAAATACATCACCCTGTATATTTAGTCATAATTGAAATCTCCCCTACGATACAAGTTCAGATATATTTAACACTTATGATTTTATGTACTCTAAAAGGTCTTGTCAAGGTCGAAACAATCATGAAGAAATGTGGTAGATGCATTCTACCATTGATTATGGTAGTGTCAACTTACAAATGGAGCACATTTTGAACACTAGATTTTGTAATCATTATGTTGAAAATGTTTTTATTTTTTAATTGTTACGTTTTAATGTTGTTGAAAATTGTTTGTATTAAAAAATTATTAATACAATCAGGCATTGCCACACTTCTGTTTTATTTATTTAAGACCTTTTGGACTATATAAAATTATAAGTGACACATGTGGCTAAACTCTTGTTGAAGAGAAAATTCCAATAATGACCAAATATACAGGGTGATGTATTAAAAAAACCAAATTGACTAATAATATCAGAGAAACGGCAAATCTGACTACATTACAAATCTCAAATGTTTAAGATTTATTATAGAAAAATATGCATTGTGGTAATCTTTTCTTTAAAAAAGTATACGTTGTTCAAACTTTGAAATCAGTTTTATCTAGGAGTTTTTGCATTTTTTTCGATTTTTAAAGTTTTGATCATGTGTTTTTATGAAGGATAAAAAACCTGTATAGGTAATGCTTATGATCATGTTTTGTATATTTTTTCTTTTTCTTTTGTTAAGCTACCAATAATGGTTTAGTGTGGGAATTAGTTGAGTAACGATTCACCGATCGAAATAAGTGAATAAGAGCTGTAGATAAGGGTGGCATTAAAAGTAACAATTTTAAGATTTCTTTGTATAAAAAATATAAATTTTATTCCAAATACATAAAAATATTACTCCAAAAAGATAATTTACTCTAGCATTAAAAACATATTAAAGCAAGATTATTGAAGTTATGTATTTGAAAGTATTAATTTAAAAAAGATTTAAACGAAAATGGTACAACTGCAACCTCGGTGGTGTCAAATGTAATGGTATTGGTGTCATTTGTAACAATGTGATAGTTACATCATAATAATTGACGAAAATGTCAAATAAACGTATACAAAAGATTTGCATGTACGTACCTTATTCAGATAATTTATAAAACAAAAAAAAATAACCAAATTGTAGAAACTATATGAATGCAACAAAACAAAAAAAAGAGATATATTGTCATCAATGC
The DNA here is from genome assembly GCA_950111635.1 of Agelastica alni. NCBI lineage: Eukaryota > Metazoa > Arthropoda > Insecta > Coleoptera > Chrysomelidae > Agelastica > Agelastica alni. The sequence goes on along the minus strand of OX467711.1, from coordinate 47,028,584 downwards.
TGCAAGAAATCATGTATAAAGGAAAAACAATCGGACTAAGAATAAATAATGACACAACAAAAATAATGAGAGTTGAAACAGAATTAGGAAATACAAGAATCAAAGTGGGGAAACATTTTCGTAAAGAAGTCAATAAATTCAAATATCTAGGCATAATTCTATCCAGTAGTGGATATGGGAAATTAATGAAAAAAACTCTATCCGACAATAAAGCTGCTAAAAAACTGCTAAAAAGTAAGTAACTGACACGGACAACAAATATAAGGATCTATAAAATCCTAATAAGACCTGTAATTACCTATGCAGCTAATGCACAAAAAATCTGATAGGTCAAGGTGCTTAAGAGGTTGCATGGCCTTCACGGCCCCCCTTCAATCTACCTATGCAGCTAAAGTTATGACCATGACGAAAAAAGACGAAGAAAGATTAAGGGTGACAAAGAGTAAAATCATAAGAACAATTCTAGGACTTGTAAAAATGGAAAATGGCCAATTTAGAAACAGAACAAATAAAGAAATATTACAAGTAATAAAAAGCGAAGAATAAGTAATTAAAATTAAAGAGAAAATGATAAAGTGGTTAGGTCACACATAGAGAGGTAGTCCTGAAAATACGATAAATATCATAATGAACTTTATCACAGGAAAACCCTTATAATATCTTATGGACTAAGTGATTAAAATTAAAGACCAAATGCCAAAGTGGTTAGGCCACATATGGAGAGCTAGTCCTGAAGAGACAATAAATATTATAATGAACTGGGTCCCAGCACTAAGAGAAAATAGGGCAGACCAAGATCAGCACGGTTGCAAGAAGCTAAAAAAAAACTAAGAAGAATAGGGATAGTGAATGCTAAACAAAAGGCAAGGGAGTTCTGGAAAAAAATATTAAAAAAAATAGAAAATTGCATTATAGGTTCTGATCAGTTATAAATGATATAGAAAACTTTTATGAAGCAGCGCAACTCCATTTGGGGTGTTAAGCCATGTATACATACAATCATTGTTATTATTTTAACTTTTGTTTGATTGTCGCTAAAATTTTAGTGTTTGTATAATCTTAGTCGCACCGGCGAAGATAACAAAGATAAACCATAACCTAAATAACAATACCGTAACAAAGGTTAAAGCAGAAGATCAATTTACTGAAAACATCCCAACACCGGAAGGAATTAGACAGGGTTGCAGCCTAAGCTCCCTTTTGCTTAATGTTCTCATGAATAAAACTATAAATAAAGTAAAAGATCTCAACCTCGGGTACAGACTGTACAACAAAAGAATTGGTATGGTGTGTTACGCCGTTCTACGTAAGCCGCCAACTTAATATGAACATGTCTATCAACAAAACCAAATTTATGACAATCGCGAAAGATCCGCTCAGATGTAAGCTGATGATAGAAGACAATCCCATAGAACAGGCGATGCAATTCAGATATCTGGGCATAGACATATCAAGCACCTACGACCCAGTTAAAGATTTGAGGAGCCAGATTAACAAAGCATTCGAACCATAAGGATGCCTACGAGATATAATGTGGTCAAACCCGTACATGTGCAAAGATAGCAAAATTAGAATCTAAAATACTTGTATCAGACCGATCATGGCGTACGATACAGAAGTCCGCAAAGACACCAACAAGACGAAACACATGCTAAGGGTGGCCGAAATAAAAACACTGAGAACAATAATGTGGAAAGCAAGAAGAGACGGAGTAAGAAACGCAGACATCAGAGAACAATGCGAAATACAAGATATTGTGATATGAGGAAGACAACGCAAGAGGCAGTGGCACAACTATGTAAGACGAATAGACGAGAACAGACTTCCAAAAATAGCTCTAGAAAACAACCCGCCCGGCTTAAGACCTCCCGGGAAGCCTCCTATAAGATGAAGAGATAGTTGGCAATCTAACTCTCACGAAAAAATGCAGAAGCAGCTTCAGAATTAATGGATCGACAGATCTTTAAGAAGTAGAAGAAGAAGAAGATAATATTAGTCGCTATCACTAACACAAAAATATTTCAAACCTTTGCTTTTGGCACAGCTTTTATGTGCCCAATATTTGCACGTAAAACATTGAATTATGTCTTCTTTGTTTAAATAATACGGATCCAAGCACACCAAACAAAATTTATCATCATCACTATCTTCTCCTTTTTTCGTCTTCCTTGTCCAAATAAGTTTCCCTTTACCATTATTGTTTTCCCTTGAAGTTTCATTGAATTAAGCGTTTTTTTAACCAATATGTTTTTCGGTTTTTTTGTTATTTTTCCGGCGTTTTCTTTTAATATTACTGTCTTCCCCTTTACACGTTTTGAGCTAGTCGCTATGGGCTTAGTTTCTTTAGGAAGTAGTCGGATCACATGAGGGGATATCGGTGCAGGAGGTGGGATACAATGTCTTGGTACAGTGATGTTGGAACTTCTGGACTGTGGCTCCGTTTCCATTAGGGTCTGAACATCTTTTAATGAAATAGATATATCTTTATCCATATTTATTCTGCTTTCAGGGTTCATAGTCTAATAGTCATATCATTTTCATTAATAAGTGAAAAATCAAGTGGCAGGTTCGTACTCATCTTTACCAAAAATTTCCTTGTTTAGTGGATAAACACCTGTACATTTAAATCCCGAACTTATGTTGTTTGGAGTAGCTGCTAAAGGTAAAGCTTGAGCAACCGACTACCCGTAAGCCGCGTTAAGGAACTTCGTTCCAAAAATATAAGAACAGCAAAAAACAAGTACAAAACAACACTAAATGTTAAGCTATACCTCATAGCCCGCTTAAAATCTTGCACGTCTAGCAGGGTTATTCGGTAAACGTTATTTTGTAGACCTTCTAATCTCTCTCCATCGAATTTAGGCACCTGTAGTACCTTTCAATGGAAATTCATTTCTACATATTTAAGTGGGAAACAATATTTTAAAAAATCCCCAATTGACATGTGCTGTAATTTTTTTTTTTCATTTATTCTTAGCAAGCATAACTACGAGTACATCCTTATTGTTTAATCTTTATTCGGTAGGCACGAGGGGTTGCACAAAAGAAATTTAATATTTTTGAAAGTTCTAGAATTCTTGTCTGAATAGCGCCGGTTAAACCATTGTAGAATACACCCTCGTACATGTACCTTATTGTCTTTGATTACATGCATAATTAATCAGGAAGCGTTCAAAATTTAATTATATTAAGGACCTCGATGATTCTTAAACAAAGGATGACCTCGTTTGATGATGAGCATCTCGAAGGAGGATGAAAAAGTGAAAAGGATACGTAGTTATTTCGTATTTATAAAAGAAAAAAAGTATGAGGTGAGTTATTATTTCGACAAGTGAAAAAAACTTTAAGAATGTTTTAAAATCCAAGCTGGAATTATTATTGGATAATTTGTTTTAAACTATGCGATAAATTACAGATTAAATACATCTTTGTAGTGGAAAATATGTTTCTCTACTGTACATGTTTCCATGAAAGATCATTTATGGTCAAGTTTATTTTGTATCACACAAAAATGTTTAACTATTTACTATGCAAAACTCTAAAATAATTCTCTTTGTAACAATTATTTATCAGTTGTTGGTAAATGGTTTTTCGAGTACCGTCGTAGGTCTGAGTTTCTACTCGACGTTTCGCCATCTCTAGTGGATGGCATTTTCTAGGGTAACAATTATCTGCTTTTTAAGGCTAACAGTCTATGACATTTGTATGTCGCGATCGCGGGTTGTATACGTTTTGGTGGGCGGGGCATATTTGATGGCTGTTCAGAAATTGACTACGTTCCGGAGATCCATTTTTCTTATTTTTGTAAGGAAGCAGCCTTGTATTTTTAAGTACAGGTACCCATTTTCTTTTTAATATAAGTGTTTTTTCAGATATATTAAAGGTCCGCTGGTGTTTATGTATTTTAATCACTTCTCTATAAAGCCTATATGCAGATGTGGTGCATAAAATTTTGTGTCCTCGAATTTAATTCTGTGATCATTATTATTAATTGTGTGCTCCGCAACAGCAGATTTTTCTGTATGTTTAAGACAGCAGCTTGCTTTGTGTTCTTTAACCCTGGTGTTAATGGACCGTTTGTTTGTTTTAATGTAGACACTTTCACAAGTGCATGGAATACGATAAACACATGCGCAACTTAGTGGGGTTCTTTTATCTTTGTCAGATTTCAGATAGTTTTTGATCTTCTTAGATGGCTTGAAGATAGTTTTGATGTTATATCCTTCAAGTATCCGGCCGATCATATCTGTCACTCGAGGAGTGTAGGGTAAAACTGCTTTGGAAGTGACTTCACGACTACTTAGTTCATTGCTTATGCCACCTCTAGTGCTAGGCTTTCGACGTATACATTTATGTATATCTTTTACATTATAATTAATAGATGCAAGGGTGTTCCTAAGATGATTTAGTTGTTCATTTAAATGTTCTGGTTCACAAATTCTTATTGCCCTTTCTAACAAAGTTCATTTAGTTCGTTGGCAAGGGTGGTGGTTGGATGTATTGTGTAGATAACGATCTGTTTGGGTGGGTTTTCTGTATTCGGTATGTCCTTGTTGTCTCTCTTTTCTCACAATCAGGACATCGAGAAATGCCAATTCTTTGTTGTTTTTTATTTCCATTGTGAATTTTTTGCTAGGGTGTATAATGTTAATGTGGGCGAAAAATTCGTTGAGGCTGTCTCTATTATTTGGCCAGACAACGAAGGTTTCATCTACATATCGAAACCATACTTTCGGTTTTAGATGATAGCTGTCCAAAGCTTTCTTTTTAAGTTTCTTCATAAATAAAGTCGCGATCACTGGTGATAACGGGCTGCCCATTGAGACTCCATCGATCTGTTCAAATATTTTTTCGTTGAAGATAAAATACGATGTCGTAAAAGATCGAAAACTATCTGAAATCTGCCAAGGATAAGAGAGCCCCACTAAGTTCTGCAGGTGTTCATCGTATTCCATGCACTTGTGGGAGTGTCTATATTGGAACAAACAAACGGTCCATTAACACCAGGGTCAAAGAACACAAATCCAACTGCCGTCTTGGACATACAGAAAAATCTGCTTTCGCGAAGCACACAATTAATAATAATGATCACAGAATTAAATTCGAGGACACAAAATTTTATGCACCACATCTGCATATAGGCTTTATAGAGAAGTGATTAAAATACATAAACACCAGCAGACCTTTAATATATCTGAAAAAACACTTAAATTAAAAAGAAAATTGGTACCTGTACTTAAAAATACAAGGCTGCTTCCTTACAAAAATAAGAAAAATGGATCTCCGGAACGTAGTCAATTTCTGAACAGCCATCAAATATGCCCCGCCCACGTATACAACCCGCGATCGTGACATACAAATGTTATAGGCTGTCAGCCTTAAAAAGCAGACAATTATATCTCCAAATGATGCCATCCACTAGAAATGGCGAAACCTCGAGTAGAAACTCAGACCTACGACGGCCAATATACCCGAAAAACCATTCACCAACAAACGATGGCCAAAAAAGCCTTAACAATATGTATTTATAGGTTGTTATCCTTAAATATAAATTCTACAATTCTGGCATCCGTTGTTGGATGTGGTACTTGGATGCGTTTATTTTACTGTAAAAGCTCGAACTACGGTAAATCTTTGGCTTTTCTAGTAAATCCTAAGATTTACCAAGTCTTTATGGTGAAATTCCGAACTCTTTTATGATCATAATTTATAAACAAACAAGATAATATATTAACTTAATTTAACAAGTATTCAACATGACCTGCTTCGTCCTGTACACAAGTTCTACATCGTTTCAACAGGAAAGACCGAATGTTTTGAAAAAATAAACATTTTTGACGATCGCCCTAATTGTTGCTCACAAGTTACTTTCACCAAATAAACTTTTTTTATATTTATTCCCCAAAATCTTATGGATTCAGAAATGGACCGCGCGGTGCCCATACAATTGGTGCATCTGGTCCCCTTTCTATTCAACGTCCTGGATATTCTCGAAATTAAAACGCCATCACGTAGTTAATAAAATGCGGTGAAGCACCATCGAGCTATAATACAAAGGCAGTTTGATAAGTCAGTGACTTTTTGAATTTCCCGCGCAGTTACTCTAAATGCAGCAGTGCTGCCGTCAACTATAATCTATCAGTGGGCAACTTTCTAATTTTGAGCAAGCTACGTCGTGCAGTTGGTGTTTGATAGCCGTTCAAAGCAGACAACCTCGTGAATTTTTACGAAAATGGAAAAAAGTGAATTTCGTGTGCTGATTAAACATTACTTTTTACGTAAAAAATCCATCACTGAAACTAAGGAAAGACTTGATAAATACTACGGGGACTTGGCACCATTAATTTCTATGGTTAAGAAGTGGTTTACAGAGTTCCGTTGTGGTCGTACCAGCACTAGTGACGCCGAACGTCCAGGTCGCCCAAAAGAAGTGATCACGCCGGAAATCGTCGATAAAATCCATGAAATGATATTGGATGATCGGAGAATGAAAGTTCGTGAGTTGGCTCATGCTGTAGGTGTATCTCAACTGAACGGGTACATCATATTTTACACGAATATTTGGACATGAAAAAACTCTCTGCGAGATGGGTGCCGCGATTGCTCACACTCGACCATAAGCGCAATCGTGTGACCACTTCAAAAGAGTGTTTAGCGATGTTCAGCCGTAATCCGGACGAATTTTTGCGCCGTTTTGTTACTGTGGATGGAACATGGATCCATCACAACACGCCAGAGACCAAGGAATAATCGAAACAGTGGGTTGCGCGGGGTAAACGTGGACCAAAGAAGGCGAAACAGAGTCTGTCAGCCAACAAGGTCATGGCCACAGTTTTTTGGGATGTACGCGGTGTCATTCACATTGATTACCTAAAAAAAGGTAAAACGATCACCGGCGAATATTATTCAAAGCTTTTGAACATATTCGACGATGATTTGAAGCAAAAACGGCCGCATTTGACTAAGAAGAAGAAAGTGCTGTTCCATCAAGACAATGCACGTGTGCACACTTGTCTAGTCACGATGGCCAAAATCCACGAATTGGGATACGAACTGCTACCCCATCCAGCATATTCTCCAGATTTAGCCCCCTGCGACTATTTTCTGTTTTCAAACCTAAAGAAATGGCTGGGCGGTAAGAGATTTGAGTCGAATGAAAAAGTCATTACCGAAACAAACGCGTATTTTGAGAGCTTTGAAAAAACCTATTATTTGGAGCGAATAAAAAAATTAGAAAAACGCTAAAAGGTGATTATGTAGAAAAATAAAATGTTTATTTGCGGAAAAAAATTTGTTTTATTCAAAAAGTCACTGACTTTTCAAACCGCCCTCGTACCTTGCATAAATCTTCCAAATAAATTTGTAGATCGTTTCGTAAAAATGACAAAATAGTGTCTTTGTTCAAATTTTTGGAAACAATCACTGGCCCTATTAAATAATTATCAATTATTCCAGCCCACACATTTACGTTGAATAGGAAGGGGACCAGATGCAACAATTGTACGGCCACCGTGCGGCCCATGTCTGAATTAATTGGATTTTGTTTTTGGAGATATTTGAAAGAAAATGTTTTTTCTATAAAAAAAAACTAGTGAGCAATAATTAAGGAACCAAATTTAACAAACTGCAAACGAGTTTCGACAAAAAATTTGTAGCTTTTTAAAAAATTCGGTTTTCCTTGTTAAAACAATGTAGAACTTGTATATAGGACGAAGGAGGTTATGTTGAACACTCGTTAAATGAAGTTACCAAATCTTATTTCGGAATAACGTGCCATAGATATATTTGCCCAGGAGTGCATCGTAAGGGAAACCCGAAGGACAGAAATCTATTTTTTATCAGATAGCCAAGCAACACTAAAAGTTTTGAAGTCATACACTTGTGAGTCTAAGCTGACTTGGTACTGCAAACAATTCCTGAGACAACTGGCAGCAAACAATAAGATTACTCTAATGTGGGTTCCAGGTCACAGAGGAGTTAAAGGCAACAAGGAAGCAGACTGCCTTGCTAAAGTAGGGGCAAATACACAATTTTCTGGCCCAAACCATTCTGTGGACTCTTTAAGGCTCACTTGAAAAAAGAGGTTCAACGCTGGGATAAAGTGCCAGGACAAAGACAAGCGAAAAGGCTAGTAAGCTTTTCGCCAAGGAAAGCTAAACAGCTTCTCAAGTGGGACAAGAAAGATTTGAAACTGGTGACGGGACTCCTCACTGGCAACTGCCCTCTAATGTATCACTTGAAAAAGAAATGCCTCGAATAGATTAAGGGTTATGCACAAAAGATCTGATAGGTCAAAGTACTTGAGAGGCAGCATAGCCTTTACTACTCCCCTACAATCTACAATCTACCCTATCTTGTTTGTTTATAAATTATAATTTAATAATAATGTAAAAATGTAGTTTAAATTCAATATTATTAAAATGCGGATTAAAACGGTAACTTTATCTTTTAAATTACAACGTTTACAAAAAAATACTAGGAGACAAAACAGTTTAAGAAAAGATGTTTGATTCCAGTGGTATTTTATATTTTATAAAGCGTTACGCTTAAAAAAAGTTGGGGGTCAAAGGGGCGTTGAACCCCTCCGAAGACCTATAAAAAATATAAATAAATAAATGTGACTACTTTTGATTTATTGTTTATTGTATACCAGTATCTTATATAAATTTTTATAAATTATCATTTACTCGTTTTTGAGAAACGATGCAGATTTTTAAATTAAACACCCTGTAACTTTTTTTGTGTGCACTTTTGCACACTCTGAAAAGAAGAAATCACCAACTTTATAAAAATACCATCAGCATCGAGCCAAGAACTTAATGAAAACACGCTAGAAGAAGATAAAAAAAAACACTCCACACGCTTTGTTAAAAAATTTACATTACAATTTCATTAAAATGTTGCCAGTAGCTTCAACATAGTCGTGTACAATTTTTTCTTTCAGTCCCTCTAACTTAAATACGGATGCCGTTACGAAAAAATGTTACTGAACAAACCCAATTTATTTTGCATTGTTCTATAACTCGACAAGAGTCACTTGAACCCCATATGCGCCAAGAGACAATCGCGGCATTGCGTAGAAAATCCTAGAGCAGCTCATTCTGTGTTAGCATTGCATACAGTTAAGATCGTGATTTTCCAGAGGCGTAGTTAAATGTATTTTTTTTTGAAGTTATGATTAGGTAATTTTTTAAAAATACTATTAATACAATCAATTATTAGATGTCTATACATTTTCACAAACTTTATGGAAGTTTTTAGTTAAACTTAAATAAGCAACATTATTTTCATTACCATTATTATTATTTTTAAAAAAAGTAAAATATTAAATAATAATTTTAGTGTGAGTAGGGTCTTGTGCTGTAGAGATCTAAAGTTAACTCTAAGAATCCGACTTCTCAGATGTTATGTCTTCTCCACCCTGCTGTACGGTAAGGAAGCTTGGACTATAAACAAGTACGAAGAAAGACGACTTGAAGCCTTTGAGATGTAGGCTAACAGGAAAATATTTAAAGTTTCATGGACGGAAAAAGTATCCAACTTGGTAAAACTCCAACGTCTGAATAAATTCACCGAAATTCTTACCACCATCAAAAGAAGAAAACTGCAATATTTCGGGCATGTAATGAGAGGCGAAAAATACCGGTTACTGCAGAACATCATGCAGGGAAAAATTTATGGTAAAAGAAAGCCGGGCCGCAGAAAAGCATCATGGCTCAAGAATCTACGTGACTGGTATAAACTCAACTTAAGCTCTCTGTTTAGACTTGCCGTCGACAGAGTAAGGATAGCCTTGTTGGTAAACAACGTTCTAGAAGAACATGGTACTTAAGAAGAAGAAAATTATAAAATCTCATCAAACTGGTCATACCTGAACTTTTACTTAATTGCACTTTATTTTTTTAACCTCTTAAAGCAATAGTTCTCAACCAGTGGTCCGTGGACCACTCGTGGTCCGCAGATGCCAAAATATGGTCCGCGAATGATTTTAAATTTAGTGGGCGGTGAGCCGTTGGTCGCGCAACCGTTCTTGCAAATGACGCGTTGAAACCAGCGAAACTAAAACGCCAAATTTGTCTGACCGTCCGCTAAAATTCTTTGAAGGAAAATTAAAGAACCTAAAAAAATGAAACTCGGGTCAATTGGTACGAGATTTGCAACATCGGAAAAATCATTGGTAGCGTCATTTGATATTTTTATATTAATAGCACAATCTAAAAAACTTTTTACAGTCGGAGAAACACTAGTGAAACCGTGTTTAATCAAAGCCGTCGAAGAAGTTTTGAGATTGGAGGCCAAGAAAAAAATACAAGATATACCTCTGTCCAATAACACGGTCAAAGATCGAATTAAACATAGAGTCGCCATTTTTTGCTTTGGAGTGTGGTGAATCGACTGACGCTTCGAATTGTTGTCAACCACTTGTATTTGCTCGCTTTTTAGACGACGACAATATAATTAAAGAAGAATTATTAATTTCACGGGAACTGGAAACAACATCAAAAGGTATCGACGTCATAAACTTAATATCGGAATATTTTGAGTAACGTAATCTTATGTGAAATAAACTTTTTATTTGCAAACTTCAGTTTGTGGTTACGTAAAATTAAAGAAAATAATTATTTTGCGTTTGCGACATTAAAAGTACTTGTGGAAGACAAAAATTATGACGTAAGTAAAGAAAATATACAAGAAAACCTCAAAACTCGTTTATAAATGTTGATTGATGAATTCAATCGTTACTTTCCAGAATATACCGAAAAAGCTAAAGTTAAACAAAAACTGATTCGTAACCCTTTTAGCACGGACGCTGGTGAAGTTACTGAAAGAATCCAGGGAGAACTTATTGAATTCCAAAATGACAGAAACTGCAAGGATGCTTTTGAATCTAATTCACTTGAGTCCTTTTGGTGTAAAAAGCAATTTCTTGTACAAAACTTCGAGAAATCGCCTTGCGCTTTTTTTTGGTTTTCTTAACAACTTATTTATGTGAACAAGGGTTTTTTGCTTTGTTGGTAATTAAAATCAAGGTGAAGAATCGTTTGAAAGTAAGTGACGATTTGCGTGTAGCTTTAAGTAACAATATTAGTCCTAGGATAGCCGCACTTGCGAAGAAGATGCAAGCACAGAAATCACATTAATACAAAGTTTGTAACGAAATATCTCACACTTGTGAGTTTCGTTCCTTTTTGATATAACTTTTTATTTTCCTCGTATATTTTGTTTTCATGACTTTAATTAAAGCTCATTAATTGGTTGATTAGTTGAATATTGACAGCTAAATATGTTCTTTGAAAATAGGTATGGTAGATACTACATGGTTGTCATTTCAGAACTAAGATTATTTTGGCTCATTTTCATATAACTAATTAAATCGTTTTATATTTTTTTTTGCATAAATAAAGTAATTTGGCATTATGACAAGGTATACGAGAGGTAAATTATATTGAAAAAGTTATCAGGAATATTATAGAATTTGATTTCTGAGAATTCTAATTTATTATGTTGCGAAATTAAATACATTTAATTAGATCTGGCAACAACCGTTAACCTACTAGCCCAGATCTGTCGATAAATAGAATTTTGATGAGAAGGGATAAAAGGAGAGGTACTCTTTCTCTTTCGTTGTTGGTCTTTCCTAGAGAGAAGACGTTAATTTTTGATAGTGTTCCTGAGTTCTTCTTTGAAGTGTGAAAAAAGATGAGTTAATTTCTTGTGAATAGAGATATTACGTTTTAATATTTTAATAAAGAGATATTAGAGTAAAAAAATTATTTTTGCTTTCTGAAGTTTTCGCAGTGAAGTTTAAGATACTCTAAAGTTGTTTTTTTTATCCTTCCAAATGTCTAAGAAGCCATGATGTTCTCAAGATTTATTTTGAAGAAATCTTTATAAATTTACATTATCCTAACTTAAAAATGACATATTTTAAAGAACATTCAGATCTATTTAATCAATCTTCGGTTGGATATTAATATTTTTAGGTGTGAACCAAATTTTGAGGTTATGGAGAAATCAGAAGATTATTGATGTCCAATCCAGCGTTTCTCAAACTGTAGGGCGCGCCCCCTAAGGGGGGCGCGTTTACATGATTGGGGGGGGCGCAGTACAGATTAAAAATAAAATGGTAATGATAAAATGCTACAGATAGATTTTTAAAAAATCTTTATTGAAATTTTACTTACTTAATGATGACAAAGAAACATTCTAAGGACTAATGGCTAACATGAGCTTGTTTTAAGGCGCACAACTTTTCTAAATTTGGTTCTATGTTAGAGATGGCCACTCTGAGTTCATTTTCTACTTGAAGTTTATTTCTGTATTTAGATTTCACGGCAGCAAGTGCAGAAAATCCAGTTTCACAAAGGTAGGACGTTGGAAAAGGCAACAGAATTCTAAGCGCTTTGGCTTTTATAACGGAGTAGTCGTTCGGAAGTTCAGTCCAGAAGTTTGTTAAAGATTTGTTAACAAAGTTTGATTTTTGTAAGGGATTTGTTGAAATATCTATCAGTTTTTCTTCTTCTTGCAGTGATAGTCCGACAGGTCTATTTTCGAATGGATTTAAAACCCAGCTCCAGTCTGACAACTTGATATCTTTCTCTGCAAAGAAGTATCGCTTGAAATTCTCAGTTAAGTTTTCTAAATGGCTTCCTATGGTTTTTAGCATCACAGCTTTATGAATATCTTCCAATGGGGAATCTTGCACAAAATCGCAAAATGTGGGAAACATTTCCAAACTGTTTTCTTTCAATTTGTTATGCCATAACTGCAATTTCTTACAAAAAGCATCAATCTTTTGACTTAAATCAAATATATTTACGTCTTTTCCTTGCAGCTGAAGATTAAGTATATTAAGTTTTTCAAAAATATCTACTAAATAAGAAAGCTTCAGTAAAAATAATTTGTCGAAAAAATCTGCTGAACGCTTGTGACCTTCCTCGCTTAAAAATATCGCTATTTCCCTTCTTAATTCAAAGACACGCTTAACCGTCTTACCGCGTGACAACCATCTGGATGAGGAATAAAACAACAAAGATTGATGCTCAGCTCCCATATCTTCACACAGAACAGAGAACATCCTTGTTTTTAGTGGTCTGGTTTTTATAAAGTTAACAACTTCAATAACTACTGTCAAAATCATGTTTAGTCCAGGGCTTAGCTTAGATTTTGATGCTAACGCTTCCCGATGTATCATGCAGTGCGTCCAGATAATTTCTGAGTATTCCTTTTTTACTAGCGCTTGTAAACTGTTGTATTTACCAGACATGGCTTGAGATCCATCGGTGCAAATTGCAACACAATTTTTCCATTGCAAATTCATTTTAGTAATAGAATCATTTGTAATCTTGAACAACTCGGTGGCTGTAGTTCTTCCTTCAATCTGTTTACAAAACAATAAATCTTCACATATTTTAGAACATTGACAGAATCTAATGTAGCAAATCAAATGGGAATCATTACTAGAGTCAGTTGCTTCGTCAAGTTGTATAGCAAACAAGTTTACAGTAAGCTCAGATTCAAGCTGCTGCTGCATATCAACTGATATATCGTTAATTCGTCGACAGATTGGATCATTTGACAGAGGAATATTGTTAAGTTGTGAAGTAAAATTTTCACCAAACATTATTTCTACAATGTCTTTGCAAGCGGGTAAAATAAGTTGCTCTGCAATAGTGTGCGGTTTTATTGCATTTAGCTACTTTGTATGCCACTTTATATAATGCCAAGAGAACCTTCTCATTTACTGCTAGTACTCTATGGAAGCTGGATTTTTGTTTTTTAAACAATCTGAGTTTCTCCACAAAAAAATCTCGCGGTTTATTGACATATTCTCTGTGCAGCGTTTCTAGATGCCTCTGTAATTTATTTGGTTTCATGCTATCTGCAGCCAATACTTTTAAACAGATAACGCATTGTGGTTTTTCTTCGCCACCTACTTCAAGGCTAGTAAAGCCCAAATTTAGGTATGATGGGTCATATTTTCTTGTTTTAGATTTCGGACGATTTCCACCTGAACCTGTCGATGTACAAGCCCCGTCATCCTCAATTTTTTGTTTTAAAAATTTATCCATACTACATCTACTTATACACTCACACTTCACAATAATGCTTGCTTAGTGTTAAAACACCTTCACTGAGAGACTGAGAATACCGTATGTGCGCTTCTGTATTTATAGTCGCGTTCAGACAGTTCGAGAAAGATCAGGAAGCTTGAATACGTTGCACGAACGCCGCGAACTTTCCGACAGCATCTTTGGCGCTCTCGACGAGACAATGTTGCCTATTTTAGTCCAAATTCCTAGGTCTACGGATTGGGGGGCGCAACATTTTTTTAAATTAAAACAGGGGGGCGTGAATAACAAAAGTTTGAGAACCGCTGCTCTGCCTTAAGTGACGAATGTTAATATTGTAGACGTTAAGTCAAATTTGATGTAAGGTCGTTCACTTGCCAAAGAAATAATTCTTCTATATAGCAGACTGGTTAATTAACATTTAATTTGTTACCTTTTATTTTTTTGTTAATTTAATGTTATAATAATTTATCTGGTATTTTTTTTTAAATCTAACTCATTTATAACTCTGTTTTTGACAGACTGACTTCTTCTTTAATTTAATTAAAATAATAAACGGTTTTGGAGATATTTGTTAATGCATTGATTTTGTAAATATTTCATTGAATTATGCTTAGAAATTAGTAACAAATAGTTTTACTGTTAAAATATTTGCATAGATCCAAGGTTTCTGTATTTTACTCTTAATAAAATACATAGCGCCCAAATTTTGATCAACATGTGTGTTTTTTTCTTAAAATAAAGAAATTCAACATTTTTTTTTACTCACGACCCTCCCGAAAGTGTAGAGCAGCCGACAGGCTCAATTAAAATAAGTTGTATTGAAATCTTTTAAAATATCGCTACAAGTTACAGATGTTTGTCCTAAAAATATTATTATTTATTTTTATGTTATTTCATATTAAGTTTTTAATCAAAGTTTCAGTTTGATTATAACAGTTTATTATTATTATACCTACATAGTGGTCCCTGCTAACAAAAATAATATAAAAGTGGTCCCTGACCAAGAAAAGGTTGGGAACCCCTGGCTTAAAGCATCATTTTTTTTTCTGGTTTATATAAACTGACCAACATTTTTAGGAATAATTAAGTTTGGTTTTTTGTGAAAATGTTAATTAAACATTATTATACGTAACGATCATTGTAGGCCTTTAAGAAAAATATTACACATAATGTCAATAAGTAATCTTTGATTTAATCTAACAGATACTCATATAAAATATAAATATTTTCCAAAGGTTATAAAAGTCACATTTTATTTTAGTATTTTTTAAACATCTACATTTCTTACGAGCCGGTAAGCAAGAATATTATATTTTTAAACGAACTTCAATTTTTTAGTAAATATGCAACAGATAGGTATGCCAGTTTTCTGCATCTTTAACCTTCAGTAATAAACTTAAAACTATTGTACCTACGACCATGATCGTTCAAGCGTGCTCGGACAGCTTGCGTTAAGAAAATGGCAGGCACAGCTAACAGAAAAATAATTAATATAATTACTGATAATCAAGGACGAGTTATAGTAGATAAGATACAGATTAAACACACCTGGAAAGAGTACATTAAAAAGCTGTTGATAACGTCAGAGCGGAGCCACCAACCAGCGAGAAACAACAAGAAAACTGAAGGTCCTTCAATCCTAGAGGTGGAAATACAATCGGCGCTGAAGAATGCAAAAGACCGGAAAGCAACTGGTCCTAATGGAATTCCTGCTGAAATACTAAAACTAATGAAAGGAGATAACCTTAAGTGGTTAACATACAAGGGTATTTAATAAAATATATGATAAGGGCGACATGCCCGTAGAAAGGCTGAAATCTGAATTTATTGTCCTTCCCAAAAAACCGAATGCTAGAAAATGTAATCAGTTTCGTACTATAAGCTTAATGAGTCATCAGATATTTTTAAAAATAATCCACAACCGAACATTAAAACTTTGTGCAGAACAGATATATTAGTCCCAATTAGTGTTCAGAAGCGCCGTAGGAACCAGTAAAGCTCTTTTTTAGTACAAATATTGTTTCAGCGATACAGGGATGTCAACTGTGATGTGTATGCATATTTTATTAATTGCACAAAAGCGTTTGACCGAGTACGACACACCAAAATGATGGAAGTCTTGAAAAAAACTGGCCTGGATGGAAAAGATATTAAGATTATCCGAAATATTTACTGGAACCAGGTGGCTTGTGTCAGGATAGACGGAGACAGAACAGAATATATAAAAATACTAAGAGGTGTAAGACAAGGATGCATACAAACAAACAACCCCGCCCAAAATCAGGCCTGGTACCTCTTTTGTCTGGCATTATAGA
Source organism: Agelastica alni (assembly GCA_950111635.1). Lineage (NCBI taxonomy): Eukaryota > Metazoa > Arthropoda > Insecta > Coleoptera > Chrysomelidae > Agelastica > Agelastica alni. The sequence continues at coordinate 47,012,194 of OX467711.1, read as the reverse complement.
TAAGCCAAATTGAATGAACTGAGGGACTTTTACCTATCATTTCCATGGAAAGATGTGTGCTTTCACTCACAAGACCCATCAACAGACAGATCTTCAACCACAACCCCTGGTTTAACCAAGAATGCAACTGTGCGGTGTGTGATGAAAATCAAGCACATCGACTCTGGTACGAAGTCCCGACAATTGACAACCGAGAAGCCTTTGTCCACGCGAGGAACTCCTGCAAAAGAAAAGTAAATTAATCTTGCCAAAGAATCCTACGACATAAAAATATGCAACAAGCTTGTCAATGCCCCTCCTGGATCAAGACCTTCTGGTCTTAGACTAAGGCCATAAATAAGAATTTCACAACTTCTTTTTTACTACCACCCGAGAGGTCCGACGGCACGACAGTCATATCTTCCAAGGAAAAAGCGGATCTGCTGGCCAGAATGTTCCGCTCTAACTCAACCCTCGATACCAATGGGAAACAACCCCAACGATACCCAGAATAAAAGCATCAATGCCTGAGGTCGCTATCCGCCATCGCACTATCAGGAAAATCCTACGCAATCTTGACTCTAATAAGGCAGTAGAACCGGATGGAATTCCGATAATTGTCCTGAAGACCTGTGCTCAAGAGCTCCCCCCACTTCTCTGTAGACTCTTAAAATTATCATACAGTAAAGGAGTATTTCCGTCCATGTGAAAAAACGCTAAAGTCCAACCGATTCCGAAAAAAGGAAAGAGAACTATTCCTGCGAATTATTGCCCTATTGCATTGCTCTCAGTCATATCCAAAGTTTTGGAAAAAGCGATTAACATAGAACTCATCAAATATCTGAAAAATTTTGAGATAATCCATGACAGACAATATAGATTTTGACAACTTTGGTCTACTGGAGATTTGCTGGCTTATGTCACTCAGCTCTGGACAAACACTATTAAGAAGTTTGGTGAATCTCGTGCAATAGCTTTGGATTTATCTAAAACAATTGACCGCGTTTGGCACCAGGCATTGTTAAGTAAATTATCTGCCTATGGTCTCCCAACCAAACTGCGCCAATGGTTCTTGAGCTTTATGCAAGATCGCTCCTTACATGTGGCAGTTGACGGTATTTCTTCTGATGCGTTTAAAACCAATGCCGGGGTCCCCCAGGGTTCCATTCTGTCCCCCACCCTATTTCTTTTACACATTAACGACCTCTTGAAAACCACCACGAACCCCATTTACAGTTTCGCAGACGATAGCACACTTGTCTCAACTTTCACATCCTATCGATCACTTTCGGTGAATGATACAAATAGTCTCATGCAGAAACAGGTTGATTCCATTAATAGAGATCTTGAAGCAATCGTCGAGTGGAAAACCTACAATCTTGTTTAGTTCAACGCCCAGAAAACACAAAGCGCCACGTTTTCCAAGAAAGTGAATTCCTCAAATCATTTCATCACAATGTTCGGAAATACCCTTAAATCAAGTTCCTTGATCTTAATTTTGGAAGTCACGGTCTCCAATAATATGTCTTGTCATGACCATATTGCTAACATCGCAAAGTCAGGAAGCCAGAGGCTAGGTTTTCTGTGGAAAGCCAGAAAGTTTTTTACTCCTGATCAACTGTTGACGACGTACAAGGCTTAAATCCGACCTTTTCTGGAGTATTGCTGGCACATTTGGGGTTCACCACCAAGGCATTCTCTTCGTTTTCTAGATTCTATTCAGAAAAGAGCCATTCGGTTGATAAACAACTTAACTCTCACTGATACCCTTCACCCTGTAGAACATAGAAAAAGAGTTGCAGACCATTCATTACTCTACAGATGGCAGATGCTCCAGAGAAATAAAAACTCTTGTACCACCATTGGCCACATTTGGCCGAAGAACTCGGCACGCTGATTTGTCTCACCCATTTACTCTCAAGATTGATACTACAAGGACCAATCTCCATCAAGAATCCTTCTTTTACAGGGCTGCTACACAATGGAACAAGCTTCCAAAAGGTTCCAGAGAACTATGACCTGCAACTTTTTAAAAAGCGGGTCCACAATCATTTCCTTTCTTTAATCCCTTTTCCTTCTAATAGTCGCAGTACGGGCCGTCCGCGGCTAACACAATAGGTCTCTACCCTTTTTGCGACTATTTTTATTAAAAAAAAATACTGTTCCCAGTCATCTTCAATTTATACTCTGAATATGTCGATTTTGAGATATTGAGGCCTGAATACTATTGATTGGGGAACAGTTAAGCAACATAAGGTATGCAGATGACACTGATATTTTCGCAGACAGCCTTGCTACGTTGTAGCTTCTATTGGACAGAATCTCAGCTATTAGCCGACAGTATGGGCTGGAAATAAATAAGAGTAAAAAACGAAGTTTATGATAATAACCAAGACATTCGTGAAAACTTATAAGCAGATGGAATTCCAACAGAAAGGGTTAATATTTACGTATTTACATTAATGATGAGTGAAACCACTTTATTAAGATCAGAACTCGCACTGAAAAGGCAAAAACCGCATTTTTTAAGATAAAAAAAGTCTTTTTGGTAGTATTTTATGGAGTCGAATCGTGGACACTTACGGAGGCTTCCTCCAAGAAACTTGAGGCATTTGAAATGTGGCTGTACCGGAAAATTCAAAACATATCGGGTTACCAATGCAAAAGTGCTGAGAATGATGAGCAAGGACAGAGAAGTCCTCGATACGGTTAAGGCACGAAAGTTACAATATTTAGGACATGTAATGCGTAATAAAAGCACATACAAACTTTTGCAAAATATTCTGAGGCAAAGTGTATGGAACTAGAGGACCAGGCAGACGACGAATATCGTGGCTTAAGAGCTTGGTTCAACCAGACAACAACTTAGCTATTCGGATGGGCACAACAAGAAGAAGAAGCTTGCGTCTCTCTTTCGGTCGCGCATTTCCAAGTGACTCCTTACGCTTGTCGAGGATAGTACCTATCCTAGCAACGGGGCCACTTTTTTTTAATCACCCTGTATAATATCTCGCAACCGTATAACCAACTAATAACATTTGTTTTTATTACCTTCGAAAGAAAACTATCCGACTTGCTGAAGAATTCCTTTAATTTTTCACCTTATGTCCGTATATCTGTTTTTCCGTTAGCTTTATGTGTTCGGAAGCGCATTATAACATGTCCCATGAGATCAAGTTGTTAAGGGTACACAAAAGTTTTTGAAAACTTTGACAGGTGAGAGCGCAATGTTGTGGAAAACCAGAAAATATCGCAAGAATTTGTTGGAAAAGTAGCGACAAACATTAATTATCTTAAAGAAAACTCGCACATATTTTTTGCCTCGAACGTATCTGACGTTTTTTTGTACCAAGTGTTTAGTTTACATAAAAATAAATGTGCTTTGTTAAAAAAGTAGTTCTTTTAATGTTAAAACTTTTTGAAGTGTAAAGCATATTCAAAACTTTATATTTACCGAAATAAACACGTTATTCCTTCACATTTTCGTTTTATATGTCTATTACGTAGTTGAAATGAGTCGTTGTGAAGATCGGGATATGTACTTATGGTTTTTTTTTGATAGTTGGATCTTTAGGTAGAAAACGCGGTTGTTGGAAATTAGTACTTCCAACTGTGCAATTCCTCTTTGAGAAATTTTTTGATTTGTAAAACTACTCAGTACGGCCCTGACACCGACACAAATCGAGTAAAAGTCACGCATTCATTACGTGGAAATTAGCTTTCGTATAAACAAAGGGTCCCGTGCTGTTTATAGATCTTCTTGAAAACACGTGCACTCCTTTCGAGACATTCCAATCGTCGCGCGCAATTCTTAGCAAGCAGTTAGACGGTTACAGTGACCAATCAAAAACGCTTGATTTAAAATGAGGAGCCACATTCGAAACGGTTCCGGCTTCTCGAGCCTCTTTCGCTTTCCAATATTTAAGCACAGCGCTTCGCATATCTTCAGCCGAGGTAAAACCTCTATCATTCAGAGCAATACCTTAAAAAACACCACGTGGTAAAATGCACATAACTATAAGTAAAATACATCAAAAAAAAGCTAGTTACCAGTGAAATCATTCTAAAGATACAGGAGGCTTTAAAACTGTAAGCTCCATGTATTAAAGTTAACAATATATTATCGATGACACTTGTTTGTTTCATTCACAGCGATAAAAGACAGTAAACCCGTTAGCCTACAGTAGTAAAAAGACAGATCGAGCCAGCGATTACTGAGTTATCGAAAGATTCAACATCGCTACGCAGTAAAACGACGCCATCGCAGAGCAAGTATATCCGAGGCAAAAGAGGTTCCGGTTCCACACCTCATCACACAGCACACGCTCAAGTCCTATTACGCCTTGTGGGGTCGGCGCTGGCACGCAACGGTTTTAAAAAGGTTTTTAGGATTTAATTCAAATTTCACGCAGTAAAGATCTAAAGCAGTGGGATTAGGATTATTAACACCGAAAATTATGATTAATAATATTATCTACATAAGTAACAATCCCATCCTATTAGCTAAAAAAAGTGAGAAACTCCAGCCTGGTACACTAATAGCTCGGTTAGAGTTGGAAAATCTGGCCTGAGAATCTTCAGATCCTCTATGAAGAGGCTGCTCAGCTTCTTAAACCAAAATAAAGGTAACTATAGAGTGCACCCGGTTATGAGGATAGAGGCAGATGACCCCGCACGAAAGGTCATACTGGATAAGCCCGTAGGACAACGCAAAAGAGAAAGACCTCGAATAAGGCTATTAGATAACGTAAAGGCCGATTTAGGTAATGTAATAAGGGCTTGAAGAAGATGGGTGCTAGACAGGGACGCTTGGAAGTAAATACTTGAGGAGACTATGGCGCACGAAGGGCTGTAACGCCGTACTGATAATGATGATAGAGTGCACCCGAGTTATAGTTATAGCCAGTCCAAATAACTTTTGGTTTTGCGTAAATGTTAGAAAAACAATAAACACATCGAATTTTAAATCAAGAGAAAGGTTTAAAAATGTTATTCTGCTGTTTCCAAGTGGCAGCCATTTAACATTACCCACCCCTTCATTATAACGTCAAATAGCAACCCCTACCTTGTGATACATCAAATGAAAACCCAAGAAAAATGCAAATCAGTCAAATAAACAACAATTAATTCTATTAATTTATTCTTTGCTTTAGTTCTTTAATGTCTTTGGAAGAAGTTTTGTAAACTAAAGTTTTTAAATAGCCTCACAGAAAAAAGTCAAGTGGTGTTGGATTTGAAGATCTTACCAGCTATTCTATAAAACCCCCTCTTTCACAATCCAATGTCTTGGAAATCGTTCGTCTACAGCTATTGCGTAATGTGGTCTTGTTGAAGGTATATATTCTAATTCAAAGGGATGAAAATAAGTGTGAGCAAAACGAAAGTAATGGTTTTTAAAAGAAAAGAAAGCATGACAAACTATGGAGTTTCGATTGAGGGAGAAAAAGTGGAACAAGTAAATGAATTTGTGTACTTGGGTTCAAGGTTTACGAGAGATAAAAAGTATGACAGTGACATTGAGCAAAGGATGTTGGCAGAAAAAAAAAAGAATGGGGCACTTTATAGCTTTATAAACAGCCAGAAAGTGTCAAGAAGGGGACGTCTGTCGATGCAGAGAGGTGTGTTGGTTCCTACACTTATGTATGGTTGTGAATGTTGGGTTTGGCAGAAAAAGCATGAAAATAGGATTATTGCTGCGGAGATGAGTAGTCTAAAAAGTATAGCCGGAGTGACTCGGTTGGATAAAGTAAAGAATAGTGAGATAAGAGAACGCTGTGGTGTAAAAGAAGATGTGGTTACAAAGATAGATAACGCTTAGATGGTTTGGATACGTAGAAAGGATGAATGAATAAGATTGACGAAACAAATTTATAAGGCAAGTATGAATGGACAAGTCGGTAGAGGTTGACCTCGGAAAACATATCTCGATCAGATCAACATTGTTTTAAAGGAAGGCCAGGTCAAGAGTACCAACAACCGACGAGCATGTATGAGAGCACCGATGAAGGTAGAGAAAGCAAAAGATGTGTGTAAGAACCGTAGCAAGTGAAAGGAAGTGGTCTCTGCCTACCCCTAAGGGAAAAAGGCGTGACTTTATGTATGTATCTAGCACATTATTTAAATTTACATCACCCCGTGTTTCCAGTGATTAAGTTATAAGTAAATCAATTTTATTTTCTATAATTGTAGGTACAATTATTCTTCTGTTAGGTATTGCTCAATAAAAAGTGGTCCAATTATCCAATTTTTAGAGTAACAGCCCATAAAATGATCTTTGCTAAAAACTGAGTATTATCCTGTCGAAACACGTAAGGATTCTCTTTATCCCAGTACGTACAATTATTTTTGTTAACAAATAATAAAAATAAAACGTTAATGCATTACTAAAACAAATATTTTTAACCAAATTTGCGTGTTCTTGTATTTTTTGGGACATTGTTTTACAAAATACAATTCTGCGTTCATAATCGTCTACACTAAGCTGATGACAAATTTGTATATTATAAGGAAAAAACCATGTGTATGAAACCAACAGAAATATTTGTAAGTTTTGATACTTTTGGATTGGAAAAGGTGAGACCTAAAGAAAAATGATGCACTACTTTAATTTTTGCAGTTAAGTCAAGAACTCTAGAATTATTATTTTTTTTTACAAAGGGAACTTTCCATACTAACTCTACAATAGTCTGTTGGCCTATATTTCTTTTAAGATGCCTTTCATTAAAAACTAGAGCTGTTGCTCGTGCGCACTTGTTTTAATGAAAGTAAATAAATATTATTTCTATTCGTTTTTGCATTTTTAAATAACTGAAGATGCTACAACCATAAATAATGGCTAATTTAACGTCACGAATAACTAACTTAATGTATTAATATTTTTGAAACGAAGAAACAAAATGACAAAAAAGGTGACATGTATTCAGAAGTAAGCTATGTGATCCTTAATTAGACATCTGCCTATTCAACAGTGGCGTAGGTCATTTTTGTTATGGTTTTATTGATAATAGACGAGATAATTTTGTGATAATCGAAAGCTCGTTTTTTGGTACCAAGAAACGAGCTTGAGAAATTTGTCATAATATTATGAAGCATTTGTTAATGTCTAAGGGATATTCAACGGAAAAATTTTTGACAAAAAAACTCAACTCAACACAACGAAACATTTATTTATTTATTAAAAGTACAGTTTGTAAAAGTACACTTGTTAAAATTTAACTAAACATTAGATTCGTTGCTGTTCTCTAATATAGAAGATCTATTACCACGCATATTTAGGGTCTTGTTGTGGTGTTCTCGATCGAAATTTAAGTATGGTTTTATAGAATTTTGATTGCTATGACCAGTAATTTTCAGCAATTGTTTTTTTACACCACTTTTTGCCGATTCGCCAACAGCAGTTGATCTATTCGAGTGATTTGTTATCGTTTTGTCTTTTACATTTAAGCTAATTGCAGATTTAGTCCATCAATTAATTGTATTTTTTCCAACAGGTACATTATCGTACCATTTGTCAGTTTTATTTTTCCAGTGTCGATTTGGTTTTCAGAACGGTTGTGGTAAGGTAATATTGTCGCCTTGTTTTGATATCACTTTATTAAAAAGTCGTGCAGGGCTGCTTTGTCTTTCACTATTGGAAACCAAATATTTACTACTTGTACAGCTTTCAGAACCAACTTGGCACGTTTTACTATACACTGGATTGTATTCAATGTGATTTGTTGAGGATTTATCATTATTTTTCTCGATATAAAAAAATCCTCCAGGCAAGCAACTGCCTTTCCTCCTCGCCACGCTAATTCTACAGCGACAATATGGTAAAATTTACGAATAAGACCTTCAGAAGTATTTTTATTCCATAGCAATATTATTTTGTTAACTTCATACAAATTTAACGAAACTAAACGTTTACATGGATCTGCTTGTAGTTTCTTCCTGATTGCATCGCAGGCATCTCGGGCTAGTTTAAATACTGGGTATATTGTTAAACGGGACAATAATGATATTATAGTCATGATGGTACTTTTTTCGCAAAAGTTTGCACGAAAAGTTCCACATTGTCTTCACCGTTGCTTCTTGAAATTCGGTCCCGTCTTTTTTTCTCATATTGACCGCCCAATCTTTTAGTATCAACACCAATTCTTCTAAGCTTTTATGTTCATTTAATTCATGTTCTCGTTCGCAGCAAAATTCCATAAATATTCACCAAATATATTTGTGACTGTTTTTAATTAGCGCATTTATACTTTGACCAATCGCATTGACAAAACGTGACATTTTCAAATTTATTTAGATTGAAGTTGTCAAACTCAATCGTGTTATCAGTAGTAATAATCCAAGGACATTGATAATTGTCGAAACAATTTTATAACAGATTTCGAAAGCTTGTTGCTTGAAAATAGACCGACGCCGTAGGCGTAGGTCTGTTGCCTATAAGCAACAAGCTTGAGATATATGTCATAAAATTTTTGAGCATTTATCAATGTTCGAGGGTTATTCGGACAGAAAATTTTTTGCTGATTATGGAAATAAAATATTTTCTTACATCACAAAAGTCCATGAACGCTTTCCACACAAAATTTTTATTGTGAACAGTATTCTTCGGTATATTCGATGCTATAATTTCATCAATATTATCTTGAGTATCACAACGAAATCGTGACATATTGAAATATTTGAATTGTCAAAATCGAATTGAAAGGAAATGTAAGTATGTTTCCATAGCAACATGACATGATTTAGTGAAAAGAACCCATGGGCTCTTTTCAGTATAATTTTGTTTTCCTATCAAAACTGACTGATTTTATTAGATATCAACTTGAGCAAAAAATTTTTAGTAGTAATAACCCAAGGACATTGATAATTGTCGAAACAATTTTATAACAGATTTCGAAAGCTTGTTGCTTGGAAACAGACCGACGCCGTAGGCGTAGGTCTGTTGCCTATAAGCAACAAGCTTGAGATAGATGTTATAAAAATTTTGAGCATTCATCAATGTTCGAGGGTTATTCGGATAGAAAATTTTTTGCTGATTATGAAAATAAATACAGGGCAGAAACAATTTATTTGAAAGTACAATTAGAAAAATATTTTTCTTGTAGAAGCTTACTTGTTATGTTCCATATGGTTTTGACAGTAGCTTCTTTAAACTCTGTACCATCTTTTCTTCTCATATTCACAGCCCAATCCTTTAAAATCGATGCCAATTCTTCCACCGTCCAATTTCCATCTAATTCATATTTTCTTACATCACAAAAGTCCATGAACGCTTTCCACACAAAATTTTTATTGTGAACAGTATTCTTCGGTATATTCGATGCTATAATTTCATCAATAATATCTTGAGTATCACAACCAAATCGTGATATATTGAAATATTTGAATTGTCAAAATCGAATTAAAAGGAAATGTAGGTATGTATCCATAGCAACATGACATGATTTAGTGAAAAGAACCCATGGGCTCTTTTCAGTATAATTTTGTTTTGATTGGTTGCGTTCGATCAGATGACCACAAATTGACTGATTTTATTGGATATCAACTTGAGCAAAAAATTTTCGGTGTAATGTGGACATGACTGGGTGAAATTGTTTCATATGATACAAAATGACAAAATTTAAATGATTGTTAGAACTGTCAAAAAATTCTCAACAAAATAAACCGATAGAATTAATTATTGTTTATAGGGTTGATTTGCAGTTTTCTTGGGTATCACTAGGTAGGGATTGCTACAGTTCACAGTAGCAAACAAAAGCCATGAAAAATATGCTAACTATTTTCAATGTTATCGCAAACGACCAATCGCGATGCAATGTTTAAAAGTTTAAAGGTTGGCGCGTATAATCGAAATATTACAATCGAATGATTTTATGAATAATACATTAATAAGTGATGACAGTTGTTTTTTAAAATATTTGTTGTTAGCTTGCCAATGTTTTAATTAATTTCAATTTATTTAACTTTTCTTATAGTACATCAATACAATTGGCCTAGATCTAATTTTCCTTGTTTACAAAATTATTGGAATTTTAAAAACAAAACTAACCTTACTAATCGGGTTGACAGTTGACACTTAATGTTATTAATAGTCGGTTTTCGATATGAAATAAAATATATCGATACCAAAAATACAACAACAGCGACATAAACACGCCCACCAGGGCTTTTTTTTTATGAAAATAGTTGCAAAAAGGGTAGACCTATTGTGTGGGCCGCGGACGGCCCGCACTGCGAATATTAGAAGGGGAAGGGATTATAGAAAGGAAATGATCGTGGACACGCTTTTTAAAAAGTTGCAGGTCATAGTTCTCTGGAAAAACTGATTTTGGAAGCTTATTCCATTCCGTAGCAGCCCTGTAAAAGAAGGATTCTTGATGAAGATTGGTCCTTGTAGTGTCAATCTTGAGAGTAAATGGGTGAGACTGATCAGCGTGCTGAGCTCTTCGGCCGAATGTGGCTAATGGTGGTACAAGAGCTCTTATTTTTCTGGAGCATCTGCCATGGAAATATCTGTAGAGCAATGACTGGTCTGCAACTCTTCTTCTATGTTCTAGAGGGTGAAGGGTATCTGTGAGAGTTGAGATGTTTATTAAACGAATGGCTCTTTTTTGAATGGAATCTAAAAGACGAAGAGAATGCTTTGGTTCTAAACCCCAAATGTACGAGCAATACTCCAGTAGAGGTCGAATTTGAGCATTGTACATCGTCAACAGTTGATCAGGAGTAAAAAACTTTCTGGCTTTCCACAGAAAACCTAGCCTCTGGCTTGCCAACTTTGCGATGTTAGCAACATGGTCATGCCAAGACATATTATTGGACACCGTGACTCCCAAAATCAAAATGGAGGGACTTGGTTCAAGGGTATTTCCGGACATTGTGAAGGGATAATTTGAGGAATTCACTTTCTTGGAAAACGTTATTTTTGGGCGTTGAACCGAACAAGATTGTTGGTTCCACACTCGACGATTGCTTTAAGATCTCTATTGATGGAATCAACCTGTTCCTGCCTGAGTCTTTTTGTATCATTCACCGAAAGTGATCGATATGATGTGAAAGTTGAGACAACTGTGCTATCGTCTGCGAAACTGTAAATGGGGTTCGTGGTGGTTTTTAAGAGGTCGTTGATGTGTAAATAAAATAAGATGGGGGACAGGATGGAACCCTGGGGGACCCCGGCATTGGTTTTAAACGCATTAGAAGAAATACTGTCAACTGCCACATGTAAGGAGCGATCTTGCATGAAGCTCAAGAGCCATTGGCGAAGTTTGGTTGGGAGACCGTAGGCAGATAATTTACTTAACAATGCCTGGTTTGTTTGTTTGTTTTTGCTAACTGTATTTTGCATTTTAAAAAAGGGGTGGGAAATGTTAAAGGGGTGCTACTTGGAAAAAGCAGAATAACAATTTTAAACCTCCTTCTTGATTTATATTTGACGTGTTTTTTGTTTTTCTTACATTTACGCAAAATCAAAAGTTATTGGGACTGGTTGGTTTTAAAATAAAACCACTTTATTATCCTCCTAGCTTAAGACCTGTGTACGACATTGGTTTAAAGCTCCATAAATTATTTCAACAAATGGTGCATCCTTAAGTTTTCGGCATCAGTTGCATTATACTTGAAGTATAAAATAGAATAACGATCTGCGAAAGTTGGAAAAGCAACCAAGAGGAAAAATATAATCATCTTAGAATGTACGGAAAATGTATAGGGTATTATTTTTTAGTAAGCGTCGTTTTCATTTGTAATATTGCTGACTATGAAACTTTAAGCTTTTTATTATCAACAGACTGAAATCGCTGAGTGCATTTTAAAAATTGACATGGGAAATTAAAAAAGTTAATATTTTCGGATTTTTTTAGCGCGTACTTTAATTAGAACCACATGCCAAAGCTTTTTTATGAACAAGGGTTTTGCATAAACAAAAATCCAAAAACTCAGTCATTCAGATATTTAATTATTAATTCGATCTGAATTGAAAACCACTTTATAATTTACAATTTACCTGCCAACTATAAAAAAAATTATTTTTTTACTTTTTCTACAATAATCGTTTTTACCAAGTAAATACTTATTATTTTGATTTTGAAATAGGCGTGAATTTATGTATGTATGATATTGTAGGTACCTACAATGTTACTCATATCTATTTATACAAAAACATTATATAAAATCAAATAAGAAGTGCGTGAGTATCGTGAAATACTCGGTTGGAACGAAGTTTCTTTCGTAGATTTTTTTTTAATGAAAATAGTCGCAAAAAGGGTAGACTTATCGTGTGGGCCGCGGACGGCCCGCACTGCGACTATTAGGAGGAAAAGGGATTATAGAAAGGAGATGATTGTGGACCCGCTTTTTAAAAAGTTGCAGATCATAGTTCTCTGGAAAAACTGATTTTAAAAGCTTGTTCCATTCCGTAGCAGCACTGTAAAAGAAGGATTCTAAATGAAGATTGGTCTTTGTAGTGTCAATCTTGAGAGTAAATGGGTGAGACTGATTAGCCAAATGTGGCCAATGGTGGTACAAGAGTTTTTATTTCTCTGGAGCATCTGCCATGAAAATATCTGTAGAGTAATAACTGGTCTTCAACTCTTCTTCTATGTTCTAGTGGGTAAAGGGTATCTGTAAGGGTTGAATTGTTTATTAACCGAATGGCCCTTTTTTGAATAAAATCTAAAAGACAAAGAGAATGCCTTGGTGCTGAACCCCAAATATGTGAGCAATACTTCAGTACAGGTCGGATTTAAACCTTGTACGTCGTTAACAGGTGATCAGGAGTAAAACACTTTCTAGCTTTTTACAGAAAACCCAGCCTCTGGCTTGCTGACTTTGCGATGTTAGCAACATGGTAATGCCAAGACATATTATTAGACACCGTGACTCCCAAAATCGAGATGGAAGGACTTGATTCAAGAGTATTTTCGGACATTGTGATGGAATGATTTAAGGCATTAATTTTCTTGGAAAACGTGGCGCTTTGTGTTTTCTGGGCTTGAACTGAACAAGATTGTTGGTTCCCCACTCGACGATTGCTTCTGGATCTCTATTGATAAAGTCAACCGGTTGCTGCCCGAGTCTATTTGTATTGTTCACCGAAAGTGATCGATACATACATACGTACATATAGTCACGCCTTTTTACCGTGGTGGTAGGCAGAGACCAATTTCTTCCACTTGCTACGGCTCTTACATCTTTTGCATCCTCTACTTTCATCAGTGCTCTTATACATCGATTGTTGGTACTGTGTGTGCAAACCATCTAAACATTCCTTTGTCTATCTTTGTAACCACATCTTCTTTTACACCACAGCGTTCTCTTATCTCACTATTCTTTACTTTATCCAATCAAGTCACTTCGGCTATAATTCTCAGACTACTCATCTCCGCAGCATTAATCCTATTTTTATGCTTTTTCTGCCAAAACCAACATTCACTACCATACATAAGTGTAGGAACCAACACACCTCTATGCACAGCCAGACGTGTCTTTTTTGACAGTTTCTGGCTGTTCATAAAGCTATGCAGTGCCGCATTTATTTGTTCCATTTTTTTTTCCTTAGTTAAAACTTCACAGTTTGCTTACATTTATTTTCATCCCTTTGATTTTTAGGGCATCATGCATTAACCATCGCCTGCAACTCCTTTTCAGATGCTAATATGACTTGATCATCGGCGTAAAGAAGGCATTTGACGATCAAATCATTCATTTTTAATCCATACGCACTCTCTTTCAAATCTTTTAAACAATCGTCTATGTATAAGTTAAACAGCCATGATCAATAGGATGTGAACGTTGGGATAAGTGTGCTGTCGTCTGCTAAACTGTAAATGGGGTTCGTGGTTTTCGAGAGGTCGTTAATGTGTAAAAAAAATAGGGTGGGGGACAGGATGGAACCCTTGGGGACCCCGGCGTTGGTTTTAACTGCATCAGAAGAAATACCGTCAATTGCCACAGGTAAGGAGCGATGTTGCATAAAGCCCATGAGCTATTGGCGCAATTTGGTTGGGAGACCGAAGGCAGATAATTTGCTTAACAATGCCTGGTGCCAAACGCTGTCTTAGGCTCTAGATATATCCAAGGCTATTGCACGTGACTTACCAAACTTTTTAATAGTGTTTGTTTAGAGCTGAGTGACATAAGCCAGCAAATCTCCGGTTGATCGCAATTCATATATGAGGAAATAACTGAGCTAATAGTTCTTTGTTTTTTTGTAATTTTAGTAGCACACTACCTTGTGACGAATAAACAAATAAATAAAAAAGTCCCATATTGGTCACATACATTTGGAGCTAACCTAAAATATAAATTGAATGAAATGGATTTAAATTTAATTCACTTTAATTTCTTTTCAAGTACGGTACGTTCGGCTTTGTGAGTTTTTTATTTAAAATAGGTATTTTTTAATTAAATTTGTGTGCTACAACTTTTACATCATATACATTTAACACACTTGCTTGTGGCAACTTTTAAAATTATTTGTTTGTTTAACTACGCCACAGACACGATGAGATTTGAATAACTTTTTTTTTTTGGCCATGTATAATAATATTATTGACAACTGGTTGAAACCTGTATTATTTTCTCCATTTTTTATAAATACTGTTTGTTGTTTTTAATAAATGTTTCGATCCCACTATCTTTGTCAAAATAACGCAAGAGAGCGCTTACTTTGGCAATAATAGTGCTGCATCTATATTTCGCGCACGCACATAAAAAGTTTAAGGAGATAATTTAAAATTATTTTGAAATAAAAGTGATAATATAAAATATTCGATAATTTTGTCCATTAGTGTAGTTTAATGTGGGGATAAATCTTTTTGTTACAGGATGACATTTCATACATACATAAAGTCACGCCTTTTTCCCATAGGGGAGGCAGAGACCACTTACTTTCACTTGCTACGGTTCTTACACACATCTTTTGCTTCCTTTACTTTCATCAGTGCTCTCATACATGCTCGTCGGTTGTTGGTACTCTTGAACTGCCTTTTCTTCAAAACAATGTTGATCTGATCAAGATTTGTTCTCCGAGGTCGACCTCTGCCAACTGGTCCATTCATACTTGCCATATAAATTTTTTTTGTAAATCTTCCTTCATTCATCCTTTCTACGTGTCCAAACCATCTAAGCGTTATTTATCTTTGTAACCACATCTTCTTTTACACCACAGCGTTCTCTTATCTCACTATTCTTTACTTTATCCAACCGAGTCACTCCGGCTATACTTTTTAGACTACTCATCTCCGCAGCAATAATCCTATTTTCATGCTTCTTCTGTCAAACCCAACATTCACTACCATACATAAGTGTAGGAACCAACCCACCTCTCTGCACCGCCAGACGTCCCCTTTTTGACACTTTCTGGCTGTTCATAAAGCTATGCAGTGCCCCAATTAGAAGTATTATCTATCTTTGTAACCACATCTTCTTTTACACCACAGCGTTCTCTTATCTCACTATTCTTTACTTTATCCAACCGATAATCTAAAATTACCGTTTTTCGGTTTAATTGAAATGATGAAATTCATTTTATTTGGCTGCATAATAACTCTTTTTAAACTAATTAAATTCGTATAATTTCAGATGCGTGCCAATCACCATTTTGATTATTTATATTGCGATCTACTATACCGACACTCGGGAGAACACAGCAATATTCAAATTAAAGGAATACAT
Organism: Agelastica alni; assembly: GCA_950111635.1. NCBI lineage: Eukaryota > Metazoa > Arthropoda > Insecta > Coleoptera > Chrysomelidae > Agelastica > Agelastica alni. The sequence continues at coordinate 46,996,546 of OX467711.1, read as the reverse complement.
TTCCTGTATTGAAAAAGACGTATTTTTGACAGACTTTAACCAACTTTTAACAATCCAATCAAGATGATGATTAAAGATTTTCATTAAAAAATAGCCGCATCGCGATATTTTTGTATTCTGTCGTATTTTCGTAAACAACCGGGCGAATATACTCCAGTTAATTGAAACGGTGGTCAATATATCTACGGAAAAAGCAACTGGCTAAAAACGGTTGAGCATTCGGTACGTTTGATCTTCGGGAATCGAATTATTCGAACCGTTTGACCGAAAAACCAGCCCTAAAACAACAAAACTTATTCGACATACAAGAAATTATGTGCTGCTATAAAAATAACCCTCCGACCGAACGAAATGTAGAAATTTTCAATAATAAAACCGATATTTTAAATCGGTACTGATGAAAATAATCGTTAATGGTGGTGATTTCGTCCATTGAAATGTTACATTTTTTAGAGGACGCAATTTTATTTTTGGGACATTTCTGGGGGTCAATAGAAGCTTAACCCCAAGTTTGTGGGGTTGCCGCTCTTGTCCCCCGACCACCATCTTGGAAAAAGGGGTGCAAACAATAATAAGACGACTCACTAGACGGCATGCGATACAAACGATTTGTCAAGACAGTGACTAAAAATTCATTTAGTTTATCATCGCTGCCTCCAACACAAGATGCAGTTTGTTTACACAGTCTCCGAGTATATAACCAGGTCCAGTCGTGGTTTGGAAGATATCAAAATCCTGAAGTTTGGGGCTGGAAAAAGCATGCAAACATTTGGATGCCAATACAAGCTTCCAAGCCTCCGGCACCCCTCGATCTCATGAAATTAATTACCTGCAGATGCAAAGGAAATTGTGGAAGCATGTGTGGCTGCAGAAAATCAGGTCTCAAATGCTCTACAGTATGCCTCCATTGTTCTGGTGAAACATGCAGCAACATCATGGAAATATAAAAGTTGATGAAAGAAAATGAATTCGAAGATGAACTTCCAACTATGACTCCAATTTTAACTTCTGTCATCCCCCAAACCTTCACATTCCACGTTGAATTACATTCTAAGCCGCAGCCTGGACCATCGAAGAAAAGTAGAATAAAATAGCTAGCTAATAACTGATTGAAAATATGATTATGTCGAGGATTACCTCATCGGCAAGATGTCTGTGGAGTAGGCCTAGTACCACGTAAAAAAAAAACGCGCCTACAGACTCTACCTCATAGATTTCGGGGAAAAAAATTAGCAATGAATAAGTAAGGTTGTAGGTAGGGATTTAACAAAAATGTTTTAAGAATGTATTTACAAAAAAAAGGTCATAAAACTAAGTCAAACATTTCGTTTTGACCGGATTCTCATGAGCATTGACGAACCCGGTCAACTTTGGAGCACTGTAACAGAGTTTTAAATGAATAAAATAAAAAAAATAAAAAAAAAAAATATTTTTTAAAAGACCATCTACAAGATTGTTCCAAGGTTATTTATTTGTGAAATTTATAAAAAAAAGTTATAGAGCAAAAAAGAAAATTTTTATAGAAATTTTCCCACTTTTTTGCTAATAACTTCTTTAATTTTAAATTTAAAGCAAAAAGTTATATAATTATATTTGTGGGCGAAGTAATTTACTACAAAATATGTCTACGAGTTTTTTATAGGACGCATAGTTTGCGAGATATCGCGAAAAAGTTTTTTGCACCCCTTTTTCCAAGATGGGGGCCGGGGGACAAGGGCGGCAACCCCACAAACATGGGGTTAAGCTTCTATTGACCCCCCACTCATGTGACAAAAATAAAATTGCGTCCTCTAAAAAATGCAATATTAATGTTGTTTTGGAATGTCAAACATTTTAGATTATCAATTTTTACACCCACTTATAATTGCGCGAGAGGTTTGTATTTTATCGGGTAAATTTGGGTTGTTAAAAAACTGTTGTTTAGCAATTTAACTCGAAATTCCAAAAGGAATTTGGTGTAAGAAATATTCTGTTCAATGTTCTAAAAGTGTCTCGTTTTTACAATAACTTTTTAAATAAACGTATTGGGCAAATATCTTAAATATCAGGCGTAATCCTTAGTTTATTGTTACCGCCTTCTCCCGTTTTTAAAAATGGGGGATTATACTTGATACGTCCAGTTTTTTTTCTATTCTTTTTAATTTCAGATACGAAATAAGTGGTTTTGCGGAAAGCTGCTTCTCCTCCGCGCCAAGCTAATTCAAACGCTAAAATGTGATATAATTTCTTTTGAAGTTCTTCCTGTTTATTTTCGTCATATAATCAGGCCATTACAAATAGCTGATGCACTAAATGTTCTCTTTTCGGGCTGTGCCTGTAGGATTTTACGTTTAGCATTACGTGTAGCTCGTAATGAATTAAACTGAACGTCAGTGGTGGTATTCTAAATTGTTTTAACTACCGCTTCTTTGTAGTCTTTTCCGTTACCTTCTCGCATATTAAATGCCCAATCTTGCAATATTACATTCAATTTCTCGATGGAAGTATCTGGCTCAAATTTCTAGAAAATTGTTGCCAGATTGATAATTGCGTCGCAACTGTATTAGTAAGCATACATGTATTACCAATTTGACTAATTTCGGCGTTCGTAAACTCACTAAATCGACTTATTGTAAGTGCTTCTTCTTCTTATCACGCCCTCTTCTGCCGAAGGTTGGCGATCCAAAGGGCAATTGTAGCTCTAGAAACTTCAGCACGAAGGATTTCTGCAGACGAGCGGTCGAATCATCTCCTCAAATCCTTTAGCCATGAGTTCTGGCGTCTTCCTACTGATCTTTTCCCCTGTATTCTGCCTTCCATTATGAGGCGTAATATTTCGTATTTAGGACTTCTGATCACATGACCCAGGTATTGCATTTTTCTTTCCTTGATGGTGTTCAGTAGTTCTTTTTGTTTGTGCATGCGCTTAAGTACTTCATCGTTGGTGATCCTTTGTACCCATGAAATTCGCAGCATCCGTCTATACACATACATTTCGAAGGCTTCTATTCTCATTTCAGTCTGTGAAATTAGTGCTAAGAAATTCAATAAGTTGTTGACAAACATGTCAAACTAATTATTTTGGCGACCAACACCTCAATTATTGATAAACAAATGAATAAGTGAAAAAACCACTAGTGCATTTGTCGCTGTAAAAGTTGCAACTAATTTTTGCCGCTGTCAAAGTGACAATTGCACTGTGACATTTGCCATTTTTTATACATGAGTTGAATTGTCTGCAGTAAACTATTTGCTGTGAACAAATAAACGACATATCTTTGCGTTGTTGCCATAAACTCGTTACTCGTGCTTTAAAGGCGATTATGCATTGTGTCGTACAATATTTATTTTTTAGTATAAATGCATCATAATTTGAGGTTTATTACCGAAACAAACGCGTATTTTGAGAGCTTTGAAAAAAACTATTATTTGAAGGGAATAAAAAAATTAGAAAAACGCTGGACTAAATGTATCGAGCTAAAAAGTGATTATGTAGAAAAATAAAATGTTTATTAACGGAAAAAAATTTGTTTTATTCAAAAATCACTGACTTATCAAACCGCCCTCGTGTACAGTCGCTAATTTACACCGCAAGGAACAGAGAAGCAGTGGAAAATGTTATCGCAAACATCCGTTAGTGGATACGCATTAGAAGAAGAAAAAACAAAAAAACGAAAATATTACTACAGACCTAAAAAATAATTAGTAATTAGTCGCAAACAAGCAAATAAAACCCAGAACAATAGACGATAAGCAGTAATAATCAGGCAGCGACGATATTTGTCCAGTCCTACAATATTTCCGGTTAAAGTATTTGCTCGTAATTAATGAAACTAAGCCTAACTTGATTACTAGTTTCAATAATATATATATATATATATATATATATATATATATATATATATATATATATATATATATATATATATATATATATATATATATATATATACATATATGAGAGGAAATTACTGAACGAAAAAATAGTTGGCAATATTGCTAAACTATTCTTATCCGCTATAGTGGGATTTAAGGAAGTGAAACACGATACCCTCCCTCGCCTAGGTGCAAGTATATTTCGCTACAACGTTGCCAAAGTTAAGTCTTTATGTTTAATGATTTGTGACTCTCTCTGTATAAGAAATATTAAAAATGAATCAATAAAAAGCTGTAAATTAACTTTTAAACTGTTAATTCCTTGTTTAATTTGGTTTATTTATTTTATAATTTTTATCACACGACATTTAAGAGTCTATTACTAAAATAGTTAAATAAAAATACCCCTTTGTAAGTACCAGTACTTGCTTAAAGTAACTGGTTTCCACTGTCATGGCTGAGCTAATAAAACAGTTTACAACAACACCATATGCAGGCACTTTATCTTAATACAGGGTGTTAGTTAATAATTGTGACACACTTTAGGGAATGATTCTGCATAAAAATAAATTACAGTTTGCTATATCAAAGTATGTCCACAAATACTTCGTTTCAAAAATAATTGAAAATAACGTTTCATATTTCAATACATTGAAATACCTTGGAATGACCCTTGAAATTGGGCTCCGATAAAAGTACATGTCAAATATCTAAGATTGAAATATAGAAAAATATCCTGGTTACTTTTTTAAAATTTAAAATTGACAATACATAACAGGCTGTCAACTATACGCAAAATCTAAATGTGCTAGTACTATAAATATAAACAAAATACAACGTTTCCAAAACAGAGTGCTAGGGGATATCAAAGGTGCCCCTTGGTATTTTAAAAACAGAGATATTCATCGACACTTAAAGGTAGAGACTGTTAAAAAGGAAATCCAACGATTAGCACAGAAGCTTGAGGATAAACTCAATTAACAACAAAATTTTGTGCAAAGATTGTCAAAGCCTTTTTTAAAAATTTTCCATCAATGAAGCATTTCTTCTTTTTTGCTAGAAGCAAAGAAATATCGTAAGATGTTTTGGTCATAAACTCAAGCACGTCGACCGCGTATGCAACACATTCTTAACTTGTTGGAAATTTTGAACTTGCTTGCGCGGACCATTTAAAGTTCGTCCGCGGGCCACCCTGTGGGTTGAGCAGCCTTGGTCTATGCGAACAGAGCAAATGTCTTACCTGGATTATTATCTCCAAGCATCCAACATGTCGGTAAACTTACCTGAAAAAAAAAATCAATTAAACTTTTTTGCTTTTTTACATAAAATTGTTTGTAGTAGGGAATGTAAATTAAAAATTAAAATGGAGAGGGTATTGGAATACTAAAATAGGTGGAGCATTGTAGAGTACTTTATAAAGAAAATTGAATAATAATGGTTTAATGTAAGAGTGGGCTAGCCAAAAATTTTGCTTAATACTTTAAATATGTTTTTGTTTAAAACATAAATATAAAAATAAACAGTTAAAATATTTATTTAAAATTCTACTCAGCAAATCACATAAAAATGATATAGAAATACCGGTGCACAAATTTTACCCTTTCTGTGTTAATAAACTGACCTATGAAAAAACTAAACACCCAGTAATAATTGATCAATTTTAATGAAATTTATACTGAATGTGTGTTTAATCACACTCAAAAAATATTGTATTTTTAACATACATACATACATATAGTCACGCCTTTTTCCCGTAGGGGTAGGTAAAGACCACTTTCTTCCACTTGCTACGGTTCTTACACACATCTTTTGTGTAGACCACGCGTTTGTCAAAATGACAATTGCAAAATGTTTTAATCTGTTGACCGTTTAAACTTCTAATATGCGCACATGGTGCACACATATTTTTTTTATTAAAAATTTAAATAAATTTATGCTTAAACATGTATTTTTAAATTTTATTTGAATCAATCTTATACGTTATACATAAAGGCACGTCTGGCTGTGCATAGAGATGTGTTGGTTCCTACACTTATGTATGGTAGTGAATGTTGGTTTTGGCAAAAAAATAATGAAAATATGATTAATGCTGAGGAGATGAGTAGTCTGAGAAGTATAGCCGGAGTGACTCGGTTTTATAAAGTAAAGAATAGTAAGATAAGGGAACGCCGTGGTGTAAAAGAAGATGTGGTTACAAAGATAGATAAAGGAATGCTTGAATGGTTTGGACACGTAAAAAGGATGGATGAAGGAAGATTGACGAAACAAATTTATAAGGTGAGTGTGAATGGACAAGTTGGTAGAGGTCGACTTCGGCGAACATATCTCGATCAGATCAACATTGTTTTTAAGAAAAGCCAGGTCAAGAGTACTAACAACCGAAGAGCATGTATGTGAGCACTGATAAAAACAGAGGAAGCAAAAGATATGTGTGAGAACCGTAGCAAGTAGAAGGAATTGGTCTCTGCCTACCCCTTCGGAAAAAAGGCGTGACTGTATGTATGTATGTATATAAATTAAATGTATAGTTTGGTCCATGTCTGGTCAGGATTCTTGATCGTAATAATTGCTGGGTTGCGTAGTAACATTTATTTCCCTGTAGTATGCGCTGTCTTATTTTTATTTTAATGGTAAGACACAATTAATGTTTTTATAAGTCTGTTATAAGTATAATAAATTTCCTTTTATTTGTTTGTGTTGAGCAAAATTTGGTAAGGGGTAAACTTTTAGTTTCGCGTCAGCGACAGATTGGTTCACTTCATAGCTCCTTCTTCTTCTATCTGTCTGTCAAAAAGTGGCCTCGAGCTTACAGCCTACTTTAATTAGGTTATTTTTTATTCAATGATTTTAATTTACAAACCATGAATATTTAATATTTAATAGTACGATTAATTTTAAAATCCAAAAAAAAAAACTTTTATTTCAAAGTTTTAAGTTGTCCCATTTGTCGACAGTCCCAATGACTGATTTTTTTTGTAATATCCATTTTATTTATTCAGCAGTGTATAAATATAATATACAATCTAGTAAAGTATTCAAACGATCGCATTATAGTATGCACTTTATAGTATGCATCTTTCTCCTACGAACCCTCCTTACGTCAACCTCTTTCAACATCTTTCCGACACGCTGGAGCTGTTGCAAACTAACGACCCCAACACAGAGGTTATATTTTTGGGTGATTTCAATGTTCACAACGCGAACTGGATGAGTTCCAACCGCACCGACAACGCCAGTCTAGAAGCTGAGAACTATGCGATAAGCCACAACGTGACCCAGCTAGTTGAAGAATCTACCCGCATACCCGATAACCACAATCACCAAACCAACATTCTCGATCTCTTCTTCACGACACATCCCGACCAGTACCGAGTCTCTATAACCACTCCTCCCGGTAAATCTGATCATAAACTCATCTCAGCCACGTCCAAACAAACAACCCCGCCCAAAATCACGCCTGGTACCTCTATTGTCTGGCATTATAGATTAGCCAAATGGAATAAACTGAGGGACTTTTACTTATCATTTCCATGGAAAGATGTCTGCTTTCGCTCACAAGACCCATCAACATGTGCAGAATCTGTAACCGAAATCATAAGGCTAGGTATGGAAAGGAAAAGAAAGAAGACTATTCCTGCGAATTATCGCCCTATTGCATTGCTCTCAGTCATATCCAAAGTTATGGAAAAAGCGATTAACACAGAACTCATCAAATATCTGGAGAAATTTGAGATAATGACAGACAATATGGATTTCGAGAACTTCGGTCTACTGGAGATTTGCTGGCTTATGTCACTCAGCTCTGGATAAACACTATTAAAAAGTTTGGTAAATCCCGTGCAATAGCCTTGGATATATCTAGAGCCTTTGACCGCGTTTGGCACCAGGCATTGTTAAGTAAATTATCTGCCTACGGTCTCCCAACCAAACTGCGCCAATGGCTCTTGAGCTTCATGCAAGATCGCTCCTTACATGTGGCAGTTGACGGTATTTCTTCTGATGCGTTTAAAACCAATGCCGGGGTCCCCCAGGGTTCCATCCTGTCCCCCACCTTATTTCTTTTACACATTAACGACCACTTGAAAACCACCACGAACCCCATTTACAGTTTCGCAGACGACAGCACACTTGTCTCAACTTTCACATCCAATCGATCACTTTTGGTGAATGATACAAATAGACTCAGGTAGGAACAGGTTGATTCCATCAATAGAGATCTTAAAGCAATCGTCGAGTGGGGAACCAACAATCTTGTTCAGTTCAACGCCTAAAAAACACAAAGTGCCACATTTTCCAAGAAAGTGAATTCCTCAAATCATCCCATCACAATGTCCGGCAATACCCTTGAACCAAGTCCCTTCATCTCGATTTTGGGAGTCACGGTGTCCAATAATATGTCTTGGCATGACCATGTTGCTAACATCGCAAAGTCGGCAAGCCAGAGGCTAGGTTTTCTGTGGAAAGCCAGAAAGTTTTTTACTCCTGATCAACTGTTGACGACGTACAAGGCTCTAATCCGACCTCTACTGGATTATTGCTCTCATATTTGGGGTTCAGCACCAAGGCATTCTCTTCGTCTTCTAAATTCCATTCAGAAAAGAGCCATTCGCTTGATAAACAGCTCAACTCTCACAGATACCCTTCACCCTCTAGAACATAGAAGAAGAGTTGCAGACCAGTCATTGCTCTACAGATATTTCCATGGCAGATGCTCCCGAGAAATAAAAACTCTTGTACCACCATTGGCCACATTCGGCCGAAGAACTCGGCACGCTGATAAGTCTCACACATTTACTCTCAAGCTTGACACTACAAGGACCAATCTTCATCAATAATCCTTCTTTTACAGGGCTGCTACGGAATGGAATAAGCTTCCAAAATCAGTTTTTCCAAAGAACTATGACCTGCAACTTTTTAAAAAGCGTGTCCACAATCATTTCCTTTCTATAATCCCTTCCCCTTCTAATAGTCGAAGTGCGGGCCGTCCGCGGCCCACACGATGGGTCTACCGTTTTTGCGACTTTTTTCATAAAAAAAAAAAACTACCATATACTTTTGGTGTGTTTTATAAACACATCCACGTACTTGGTTGATCGCCAAACAGAAAGGTAGCGAATCTACAAATTTAATTAAAAAATTTGTTGCGATTGCTGTCCATCCATCTACCGAAAAACTTTTGCGAAGTGAAATTTCCACGAATTACTTTTTTCCAGCGAATAATGTAGTTTGCCGTTACCGCAGATGAACACAGTAGGTACACATCGCAAATATTTTTCGGTGTGTTGTTGATTTGACATTTTCGGTTTTATTTTTGTTTTTTGATTTACCGCTTTTATAATTTAAGCAATATGCTGTATATTAAATTTTTATTCTAATATACCTAATACTTACATATTGTAAAAGGCTTTCGCGGTCATCGTTTATTGGTGAATGGTTTTTCGGGTATTTTGGCCATCGTAGGTCTGAGTTTATACTAATTTCAGAACAGCCCTCAAATATGCCCCGCCCACCAAAACGTATACAACCTGCGATCATGTTATACGAATGTAACAAAAATTTTCAGCCTTCAAAAAACAGACCCGAAAAACCATTCACCAATACCTAATACTTATTATCGCAAAAATGTATGCATTTTGGTTTTTAATTGTGAAATGAAATTTTAGTTTTTTTATTAACAGCAAAAAAAGTATCAGACTTTCCAGTCGATATAAAGACAATCAAGGTTCTTTAATCTAAGGCTTGTTGATTGTAGGGGGTAGGTTATGCAGCCTCTCAAGCACATCGACCTATCAAATCTTTTGTGCATAACCCTTAATATATTTAAGATCTGGGATTCCGAGACTTTGTACGAAGTTTATCAATTTTCTGGGAGCTGAGTTCCTGACATCGGAGGGCCTGAAGAAGACCCCTTTCAGAAACTTGAGCCTCTTGAGAGAAAAGCGCTGGGCATTCACAAAACAAATGTTCTGCAGTTTCAGCGAAGTTCTCGCAGTAGCGGCAGCTATCACTCTCTATTTTGCCCATCTTTTTCAGGTGATACCTCAGGGCAGTGTCCAGTGAGAAGTCCCGTCACCAGTTTCACGTCTTTCTTATTTAACTCGAGAAGCTGTTTAGCTTTTCTTGGCGAAAGGCTTACTAGCCTGCACCTAGCACTTTATTACAGCTAGATTTCTTTTCATCTGTTTCCCAGCGTCGAACCTCTTCTTTCAAGTGGGCCTTGAAGAGTCCACAGAAGGGTTCGGCAGGCAGTTTTGGCAAGGCAGTCTGCTTCCTTGTTGCCTCTAACTCATATCAAAATTACCAGGTTGTTTACAGTACCAAGTCAGTTTAGACTAACAAGTGTATGATTTCAGAGCTTTTAGTGCTGCTTGGCTATCTGATAGAATATAGATTTTTGCACTTTTAGTGTACCTTTCAAGGCACGTCTAGGGACATATCTCTATAGCATGTACTTCTGCTTGACAGATGGTTGGGGTGTTACCAAGTGGTTTAAAGAGCCTAAAATTCGGCACTGTAACGCCCACTTCAACCTTTTCTTCCATCTTGGATCCATCAGTGTACCACACCAAAGCATTTCTTCCTAATTAAGGTCCGTTCTATGTGCCAACTTGGTTATTGTTTATGACCACTTCAAACTGCATTTCGAAGTGGTACCTAACTGGCATAAAATGTGTTGGCTTCGACATTTTAGGGAAATATTTTCCAAAATCTTTAAATGTCAAATCTGATTTCCTGCTTTAAGAATTATTGTCTGGCTCAGTCTGAAGGCACTGATTGCTGCTTCTTTCATTACACATAAGTGCAATGGTTGTAATTAATACTATTTTTAATTACTTTAGCAACTTCTTTGGATGTAGTAGGTTTTATTATTTAAATATTTTATACAATTATGATAAACTACAAGAATGGAACGTTCAAATGCAAATTTATACCATTTTTAGCAAATATAAAGTGCACATTTGCACACCATAAATTGCCTTTTTAGCAATAACAAGATTTGGTAAGAAACGTATTCACGTTTACGGGTTATTACTAACAAAAATTACACTTTATTTTAATCGTAAATTCATTAACTCCTGCTGTCTTAAATTGAACAATGTTCAACCAAATTATAAATGTAAACAGGGGAAGACAAAATAAGTGTAGGCGCGCTTGGAAATGTGTAATATAACGAGATGAAATTATAAAATTTACTGCTGGTAAATGAGTCAGGAACAGTGCCGGCTTCAGGGTAGATTGACGGGGTCTCAATTTTAAGGGGGGACTCTAATCGTATAAATTTGACTATTATTATACAGACATCATATTTAAATGTAATGACACCGTAAAGAAAATAAAATAAATACATGCATACATATCGTCACGCCTTTTTTCCGTAGGGGCCACTTTCTTTCACATCTTACGGTTTTTACACACATTTTTTGCTTCCTCTACTTATATTAGTTTTCTCATACATGCTCGTCGGTTGTTGGTACTCTTGACCTGGCCTTTCTTCAAAACAATGTTAATCGAGATATGTTTGCCAAAGTCGACCTCTACAGACTTGTCCATTTACACTCTCCACATTTTCTTTTACACTACGGCGCTCCCTTATCTCACTATTCTTTACTATATCCAACCGAGTAACTCCAGCCATAGTTCTCAGATTACTGAGATTACTCCTCTATGCACAGCAGACGTGCCTTTTTGACACTTTTTGGCTGTTCATAAAGATGTGCAGTGCCCTATTTATTTGTTTTTCTGCCAACACCCTTTGCTCAATGTCACTGTCATACTTTTCATCTCTCGTAAATTTTGAACATAAATTTTTTTAATTGTTCCACTCTTTCTCCCTTAATTAGAACTTCACAGTTTGTCATGCTTTCTTCTCTTTCAAAAACCATTACCTTTGTTTTGCTTACATTTATTTTCATCCCTTTGATTTCCAGGGCATCATACATAACATTAACCATCGCCTGTAACTCCTCTTCAGATGACGCTAATATGACTTGATCATCAGCGTAAAGAAGGCGTTTGACGATCAAATCATTTGTTTTCAATCCATACGTACTCTTTTTTAAATCTTTTAAATATATATAAGTGAAATAGCCATGGCAAAACACACATCCCTGTCTCACACCCTTTTTTTGATTTTAAACCAGTCCGTTAAGCTCCGTTTATTCTGACCAAAGCAGTGGAATCCTCGTAAAGTAATTTTAGTGCTCATAATAAACTACCACTTACCCCATACATAGACAATGTCAACTACAATTCATTCCACACCACTTTGTCATAGGCCATTTCCAAGTCTATAAAAGCGCAATAAAATAAAATAAAATAGAATTAGGAATATAAGGCACATTTTAAACATCTCTGCTTCTTAGCGACAGCAGCGCTGATTGAAACCGAATCAGGTACCAGTGGCGTAACCAAAATATTTTTTAACGGTTACCGCATATTTTTATATTAGAAAATGTATTGAAATTAAATGTAAATAAAAATTAGCAGGTTTTTTTTTTAGTTAGTAGTAGAAACACTACCTTCAGCGTACACTAAAATGAACCTTAGCCCTGTACTGTAAGTTTTTGTTTTTAATTTGTTTTCGGATTTGCAGTGTTTACCCAGGAAGAACTATGCAAATATGTGTTATCGGTATAAATAATATCTCTTCCTTTTCCATGATAATATTTTATTTTATTAAAAAAAATTTTACGATTTAATATTACATAATAATAATAAACTGGTAAGCGGTTCCTTTTAAATCTTGCCAACGGCATTCAGACAATTTAGTTTACTACGAACAATGTTGCCTCTCAATGTGCCTTTTATTTCTAATACTATTCTGCTTAAAAATTTATCATTGTCGTTAGTTATTATAGTCGCATTTAACCATAGTCTTGCCTTTAAATTTTGAACTAGTTTGTAAGAGTAGGGATGGAACTTTTTTTTTTAATTTTTAATAGATCTTAATGATTTACCTAATTTTTTCTTACCATTATAGTCCAGTCATCTTAGTAATAAGTAGCTACAATAAGCAGTTTTTTTTAATGAAAATTGTATTTCATTTAATTGACACTAGAAGTGACAAAAATTGGCTTTAAAATTTAAAAAAGCTAAATACTAAAATATTGTATTCAAATTATTATTTATTATTACTTACTTAAATTTTTTATCAATGATCTGCACTTTATTAAGACTTATTATTTACATAGTTTACGCATATAACAGCAAACCTATACACAACACTGTAAATTAAGTGCACAGCTGATGGCTGACAGTACCGACCTCTCGGAAAATTCTTTGACAGCTATCTGACGACCAACTCTACCACCACGCGTTATTCGTTAAATCAAATAGCGCGTGCTTTTCCGACTTCCTATTACACACTTCCTGTTACATTTCAGGAAATTCCCTGGGGATACGGGGAAAATAGAATAGATCCCAGGTATAGTTTACCTGTCGTAAAATGCGACTAAATGATTTCCAATCGAAAGTGTTATGCGACCCGTGCTGATGGATGCATGGCGGTGGGGGAGCACCGTCGCTAACGGAGCCCACATGAAACCGGGCGAAATACTGTAGTAGACAGCCATAGTCCTGTGCAGGGGGCACCTCAGGGCCGAACCACCCCTTACCCCATACTCGTTGACTGCAAAGAAGAACTGATAACGCTGGTAGACCGTAATCACGTTCCAGGACGCCAGGAAGTTGCAGGTAATGAGGAAGTAGACGAACTTGCAAGAAGAGGAACAACTGGAAAAGTATACCAGGAAACAAACACGGGAAATAATACATCAAAGGACCGTGCCATAAAAGAAAGGCAGAACTGTTACCGAGGAATCAGCTAAGACTGTGTAATGGAGGCCTGGCCTGCGGGTTATGCGGCGGGGATCCGGAGGCGGTGGAGCGCTTGATGTGCTGTTGCGGGGCGCTGGGGGGAATGGGCGATTCTTGGGTGACTACATTGTCTTCACCCAGTACAGAACTTGTACAAAGTACGAAGGTACCTGATTGGGTGCAGCGTGGTTCTAGGTCCCAGGAATTGCCTGTATTTTTCGGACCAGTGCCTCGCGGCGGCGTAGTGTGTGTTTTGCTGTTTTCGGGTACTTGCCAGGTGGTCTGCTAGTCGGATCTCCATTGTACAATGATACAAAAACACATAGGCAAGATACAATGGGCCAACAGACCTAAGTGTCACCGGAGGCAATAGCCAGACAGACCTAAATAAGGGTGGAGTTTTTAGTGAGGTGTCCTGACACAGTCAGTGGAGGCTCAGAGTAGACCTTGAGCTTTCAGACTCATAACCTCTTTATAAAGGATTTTCTTTACCTCTGCATAAAAAAAACCTTTTACGAAATCACTTTCACAAATTGCAAGAAAGCGAGAGGAAATATGTTGCATAACTGCTACCTACACACTTCCGTCCCATTTTACGAAATTGCAATATTAAATAAAACTTTCTGACGTAATTCGTTCCTTTGGATTATTTACCTTAAAAAAATAATATAAAATAAAAATTAAAGTATACGGATTTTATTTCGAACTACATTCGGAGTTGAAGAAGAGGGTCCCCCGACCGCACAATTTTTTCTTATATGTCTATGGTTGTAACGCTCGTGAATATATTGCGCCCAATCCGGACACTCGCGTATTGTTTTTCTCTGCTGTTAAAACAAACTTTATAGGAGAAAATGGTTGATTTGATCTATTCAGAATTTAGTTCTGTGCAAACACTGAACGAACCGGTGAACCATTTTGGAATCTCGCGATTCGTCAGATTGGCCTAACATTTCGATGCCTACATCATTTCAAAGCATTGATTGTACTTGCTGTAGTTGAGCAATTTACAAAACTGTATACAATGTTAACGAACGCTTTAATTATGTTCTCTCAAATTAATAATAATCTCTGTAAATATGCACAACTCACGAACTAAGCACTAACGACGAAAGTTTAAAATTTTCATTTCGTTGAAATTAATTATTATTTGTTCCAAAAATTAAGAACGATGTGGCCTTATTAACTTTTAATCCCGAACTAAGCTGTACCCGGTTACGGTTTTCCATTCAAAATGTATTTCTTAAAAATGTAAAATACAGCACGCGCGGCTGATTTATTTTGCGAAGCTCAATCGAAAACTTTTTAAGAATATATCAAAACAGCTTATTGAAACAGCTTTCCGGTAAATTCCCATAGCTAATTGGGTTTTTAAAAAAAGGATCAGTCGATGTTCTCGTCACAAAAAAAACGCGTTCAGACCATTTCTACAATTTTATATGCGCTGATTTTCAAAATCAACCAGAAATAATTAACTAATTACAATTAAATTTTTTATAATCGACTTGTATATAAATATGAATATGATATAATAAGAAAATGAACAAAATATTTTAATTGGTGTATTAATGCTATTAAAAACATAACTTGTAAAAAACACCAAGTCTCGCAACTCAGTTTTTCTACGGTAAAAAGTTGTGAGATCCATGTAATACCAAGTCGGTTAATTTATTTAGTTCCTACTTAAGTGTCCTTCTGTCTTAAGTTATTACGTAATTAGCTAACCTAACAACATTTTGCTGTTCAATATGTATGTGGAAAGAGCGTTTCAGGAAGTAATTGCGACAAGCACTTTAGGAATTAAAGTTATCGGAATCCCTATCAACAATGCTGAGACAGCAGATGATTTACAGTCACTATTAAATGCCGTAAATGATGCAAGCAATGCTCTTTTCTTCTTCCTTTTTTAATGTAAGCAATTTGCTTGTTTTTCTTCGTATCCTCTGCCGTTCAATTGTTAGAAAAGTTATCGCTCCATCTCTTGCGGGGTCTTCCAACGCTTCGGCACCATAAGTGCGACTTGTCTCTAGTTATTTTGACCATTCTGTTGTCATTCATCCGGTCTATGTGTTTGTTTTACTCTCTCTTTCTTCCCAGTATTCCTTTATTTACATTGTCCATTTTACATGTTCTTCTAATGTCCTCGCTTCTCTCCTTGCCAAAAAGTGTTTTTTCAGCGATCCTGCGCACTATTTTCATATCGGTGGTTTTTAATATTCTTTTTGTGTTCGATGTATCTGGTCTAGTTTCCGCTGTGTATGTTAATATAGGTCGGATGACCGCCTTGTAGATTCGGGATTTGGTTTCGATTCCGATATATTTGTTTCGGAGGATTGTATCGTTCAGGTAAGCTGAGGTTCGTGCTGCTTTTGCCGCTTGGTTTCTTACCTTCGCCTTGATGTCGCCGTATCCTGATATTTCTTTGTCTGGGTAATTAAATTTTATCTCCTGTTGTATAATTTTATCATCCACAACCAGTTTGCATCTGATAGGTGTTTTTGAAGTGGTCATGCATTTCGTCTTTGCTGCAGATATCTTCATTTTTAGACTTTTTGCCGTTGTGCTGAATTTGAATAGTAATCTCTGTAGGTCATCTTCGTTTTCTACAATCAGAACAGCATTATTGGCATAGCACAGGATTTTGACGTCTTTGTTTCCCATTTTATACACTTTCAGGTTACGAGTGCTTTTTATTATTTCGTCCATAACGATGTTGAACACTAAAAGGCTAAGGGAATCTCCTTATCGAATACAACTATTTACAGGAATAGCTTCGGTAGTTGTGCCATTGATTTTGAATTGTATTTTTTTTCTCTGGTAAATATATTCGATGGTTTTTATTATTTCGTATGAGATTTGCCTGTTGTATAGAAGGTGTACCACGTCCTCCAATTGTATTCGGTCAAACGCCTTTTCCAGGTCTATAAAACACATGAAGGCTAGTTTGTTATACTCGCATCTGTAGAAGATCTTGCTGGTCTGAATCCTTGTTGTTCATCGCCCAATGTGGTGAGTTCATTTATTTTATTTGTTATAATCTTTGTTACTAGCTTCAAGGTTGTATTTGGAAGGTTTATGCCTCGGTAGTTTGCGGGTATCTTTTTGTCTCCTTTTTTAAACAGTAAGATTGTGGTGCTTAGGCGCCATTCGTTCGGAATTTTTTAATGTAAAAGGATTTTGCGAATTATGGCTGTTAGCTGCTGTTTCAGGCTTCTCCCGCCGTATTTAAGAAGTTCATTTGGGATACCGTCTGGGCCTGGACTTTTTCTGTTTTTAATTTTTATTAATGCCGTTTCTATATCCTTTTCTTCTTTTTCAGTTACTTCGGCGTTAGTTGCGATTTCTGGGGTGTCAGGTATGCTTTACGTATCTTCTTTTTTGTATAGTTCTTTAAGATACTGGACCCAAGTTTTTTTCTTTATGTGGTTTGTGCTAATAAAATCACTTGCTTCTTTTCTCTGGCATCTGATGAAACTCCACATCTGTTTTTGGAGACCATAAAAGTTATTTTCCATTTTTCTTAAAAATGATTCCTAATGCTGTTCTTTTATTTGCCTTACTAGTGTATAGGTGGCATTTCGTACCCTCTTATAATTATTATAGGCTTTAGGCGTTTTAGTTTTCATGTATTTTAAATAAGCCTTTCTATTTTGATGCATTGTTCTTTGACTTCGTTGCAGAAACATGGGGTTTTATCAAATCGTATAAACATGATTACTATACAAGACATTCAAACACCCTTTGAATACATCACTGTAAAACTTCTAAATTAGAGAAAAGTTTTAAATTTATGGGAATGAAGCTGTACAATAAATTACCTAATAAATTTAAAGACATTGTCTCTTTTAAACAAATACAAAAAGGAAATTAAGAATTTGTTATTGACTTAATGCTACTATTCAGTCAAAGAATTCCTTGAAGATTCTCTGTGAAACATTTTTATTGGTGGATCTATCTACTTTATTGTATACACTATTTTAACCAATTTAATAATGTCGCCTATCACTTTTGACTTATCCTATACATTTGTATGAATGTCTTAAGGGATTCATAAATAATATTATTATTATTGGGGCTCGTGTTTTTGTTGTTTTATATTTCGGGTGCCAAAAGCGTCTGTTGCAGCTTCTATAATGTTCCGTTTTAGTTTCTCCCAACTTTCATTTACTTCTTCGGCTTCGCTTATTGGGTTCTTGTCATCTTTTTCCTGTAATTGTTTTTTATACATTTTTATTATACTAATATCCCAAAGTGATTCAACACGTATTTTTTGTGTTTGTGTCTCTGGTTCTAATTCTGCCTTATTTTTCACTTTCGCAAGCAATGCGTTAGGTCCAAAAATAAATGCAGCTAAGGCCAAGGTTATGACAATTTCAAAAAGCGTCCTGCCAAATTTGAAATTAATCATTTATGGTATTAACCACATAGAACAAGTACGGAAATTCAAATACCTAGGCTGCTACTTGAATGATAAGTGGGACCCGGAGGTGGAGATTAGGTGCCGAATAAAACAAGCGAGAGCCGCATTCTTACGTCTACGTAAATTTTTAGTTGACTACCGGCTAGACATTAAATTGAGACTTAAAATGACCAAATGTTATGTGTGGCCTGTTCTTTTGTATGGCATGGAAGCATGGACTTTTAAGGCTTCGTCAATTTACAAGCTCAAAGCATTTGAAATGTGGAAATGCTTTAAATATCATGGGTTGAGAGAGTTAGAAACCTATAATATAGGTGACTTTTATCCATGTGTGCCCAGAAACCCATATAAAAGTGACCTTATTTGCATTCGCTAACTCAGTGAGGGCCTGCATGCAGTCCCACACTACCGATGATGTGGTGCAACTCACAAGTGCCCTAATGGCCACGCGACTGTCAGTGAGAATATTCTCACTGTTGGTTACTCTGCTTTCTGTCAGGTGCGTAGCACACCTAAGTATGGCATAGACCTCGGCCTGGAAGACCAAGGCGTATTTCCCCAGGGGTATGATTTCCCTGTGGTTGCAGAATGCTCCAAACACACCTGCCCCGTAACGTCCATGGTACCCTTAAGTCAGTATACTTTGCCAAGTCTTTTTCATTCTCTATAGAGTACTCTGCCAGCGGTCTCTCTACTGGCAAATTATGCTCAAGCTCAGCCGTAGAGGGTAGAAGAAAAAAAAATATAAAAGAGAGCCGCGCCACCGACTTAGACGGTTCAAGCCGGAAACCCCTAGGTCTTATAGGCACTAGCAGAGCCACACGATAAACAACTGAGATTATGGTGAACTAAATAAATAAAATTATAGCTAAAATATATTAGATACTTTACTCCTACAATAAATCAAAGTACACAGTTCAATAATAAAATTATAACAAAT
This sequence comes from Agelastica alni, assembly GCA_950111635.1. NCBI lineage: Eukaryota > Metazoa > Arthropoda > Insecta > Coleoptera > Chrysomelidae > Agelastica > Agelastica alni. Next base: position 46,977,515 of record OX467711.1, on the reverse strand, counting down.
ATAGTCAAATCAACAGCTATGGTAAATTTTTTTCGCTAAAACAAACCAAAAATTTAAAATTTACAATTTTATAAAATAACCAAAACAAAAGTAAGAGTAACAGACTTTACCAAGTTACATAACATTTACAAAAAGATTTACACTGTTAAAACAATCGAGTTTATTTAAAAATACATCTACAATGGCTTCCCTCAAATAAATCCCGCATGTGGTTATTTTAACTCGACACCAAAATCCAAAATATTAACAACAGAGGTAAGATAGAATGGTCAAGTTAAAAATTAAATGGTTTTTCTTCAAAATCCAATTAAGATGGCCCAAATACAGCCAGATATGAAAAGAAAACCGTAGAGGTTTTGCACACTTGTTAATATCACTTCGCCCCAAAAATTCTCACCACACCACTCCCAAGACTCTCACCACACGACTCCGACTACTTCCCAAGCCGGATATCAAGAAATGACAAGGAATTGACGTCAACCAAGAATATTCGCAAGACTATGTTCCACACTAAGAATCGCGTTCGTCCGTGTTGATAGCTAGCCTCATCTACACAGAAATGTAAACCAAACAATAATATAATCGATAATACACAATAATCGAGGCTGAAAACTAAAGCAAAATCTTATAATGAAAATACCTTACTCAATCTCCAGTGATCAACAAGAATGCCATAGCCATTAACAATCGAATCTTATCACAATAAGGTATGCAACACTATTTACAAGGAATGATATATTTAGGTTACAACAAAATACGGTACGCGACACTATTTACGAGTACTTGAGGAATATAAAATTATCAGAGATATAATTATAATGGAACTGTAGAAGGGAAAAAAAAAGGCACGTTACAACTTAATGTTTATAAGTATTATTATAATGTGTGAAATTTATTAAAAAACCATTAACTTATTTGTGACAGTAAACACAATTTATGTCTTTAATATTAATTAGAGATTTTCGCACTAAACACATCAATTGAGCCTTATAGGTCATCAGTATTTAGGTCAAATTTCTTCGTATCAATATTTATTAGAACATTGGAACGAGGTTATCGTAGAACAAGTATAGTGTGCAAGTCACACAAAATGGCAATTTTATACTCTCATAAATTACAACACGAGCCCCTTGTTGAGTTTAATTTTTTTATTTTTAAAACAATGTCGAGAATTATTGTTATTTTTTAGCTAACAATTCATTGGAAAAACCAACTTTCTGAAATTATCACCTTGTTGGTGAATATTTCATCTTCGTCATCGTTTGGAAATCCGGAAATAGGTGGCGCGTTATTGGTTGGCACGTCACTGGATTAATTTCCTTTAGAAAATCGTTTATTCCTTAAAGTCGATTCTATCTACTGAAAATTCCAGCTATGTATAATTCACGACACAGACTAATTTGTCGAAATAACACCTTTTTCATTATAAAATGTTACCTCCTTTATTACCTTTAAAACTCAATTATACGGAATATTCCAAATCAAGTGAAAAGTAATCAACATTTATTATACGCAGTAGCGGGTGTAATGATTTTTCAAATACTTATTTTTCTAAAACTATTCCGTTTTCATCAGTTGATCACCCACCCCCTCTGCAGTGTGCACGCAAATACTGCAGAACGAATAGTCACTGAATACGCTGGTTAAGCTATTCAATCTTATTTACCGAAACGGCGTCTTATTAGCCTAATGAACCAAGTGCTTAAACTCATTTTGGTTTTCGCAATGGCATTGGAACAATGAAGGAATTATTTAGCATACAGGTATGCCACAATCTTTCAGGCTGAAATATTCGCTATCGAATTGTGTGCAAGAGAGTTGACCAACAGACCTCTAGCAAACAAAAACATAAATATAATATCAGACAGCCAGGCCGCTTAAAAAGCACTGAGCTCCAACAAGATAAATTCTAAACTTGTATGGAATTGCATCGAATCCTTAGAGTACCTTGGTGCGAACAACAGGGTGACACTACTGTGGGTACCTGGGCACGAGAGGGTGGAAGGAAACGAAAAAGCCGACACCCTTGCAAAACAGGGGGCCGAATCTGCGTTCACTGGACCAGAACCGGTTTTTGGAGTCACCACAAGTGCCGCCAAAACAATTATTTCGGACTGGGCGGAGAGGAAAATACTCACGTACTGGTCCGACATACCAGGGCTAACCCACTCGAAGGCGTTTTTACCGTTACAACCCTCGAGAAACACAACTAAGCAGATCCTAGAATGGAGCAGAAATGACCTGCGTATTCTAACAGAACTGCTTACGGTACACTGTCGTCTGAGATACCACCTCAGAAAGATAGATCTGAACCAACAAACGGACTGTCGGTTCTGCTGCGTGGAAGACGAAACTACTGAACATATACTATGTTCATGCCCCGGCCTGAGAAGAATAAGGTTCAACATATTTGGTTACACTAACCTAGAACCTACCGATATTAAAAAAATCTCACCCTATACAACCATGAACTTCGTAAGAAGGGCTGGATTGTGCGGTGAACTGTAGCCTCTAGGGGTGAGCCACAATAGACCTACTAAGGGTCGCGGTGGAGGGGCGACCACGCCCCACTCACATAAAACCTAACCCTAGCATACAGGTTCTTATCCAAAGGTGCCGGGAATGTCGGTGACCGTTTACGCATGTTTCATCGATTACAAAAAAACCTTTAATAAAGATAAGCACGAAAAACTGATCAACATTCTTAAAGAAATAGGACTGGAACAACGAGACCTCGGAATAATAGCCAACCCTTACTGGTCCTTGAAATCAAGACAAGATCAAACCAAAATCTTGATATTTTTAAGAACTTGGCGATCTCTAGATTTTCGTTAGAAGTAAGCCCATAAATTGTTCAATTTTTTAAAGTTATACGTGTTTTTTGGTAGACAATACAATTTTTGACCTTCAAAAGTGAATCGATCAAGGAATTTAACTAAACAAAAGGTAGTGCGGACATTCAGAATCTGCTCTCGAGTCCCTTTTTCCGGAACAAATCCTGTCTATTCACTAGGTATTTTTGGTAAAGGGAACCTCTTCAGTCTTTCGTTCAATATTGTGAGGATGACTGTGCTTGCGAGGGAGATGAGTGCGATGGTGCGGTAGTTTTCACATTCTATTACTGTTTTATTAATTGTACTAAAAATACACACAACTGGATTTTATAAAAAAGTATATTACAAGTTAATACAGGAAAATCGATTATGGACTTTTAGTTTATCATTAAATCTTTTTTTACTTACTTTTTCGTCAAAATAGTTATTTACTAATGCCCAAAATTTAAAATTTTATATTCCCAAAAGGATTGAAAGGCGACGAAAGTGGCGTTCAAATTTGTCTTGACATAAATGGGCAATTTTTAATTAAATAACTTTAGACAAAAATTCACAATCAATAATAATTAGTAGAATTTTTCATTATTTTTTTAAACCACCGGATTAAAAGGTCTTTTATGTTTCAAACTTGTGGGTGTCATAAATAGAAGCAACGAAGGTAAAAATCAATATTTTTAAGTCGTAAAATAGAGAGTTACTTATTGTTTGTTATGAAAAATCATTTTAAATAATACCTGATCCATTTTTTTTAAATATAATTTTAAAATTGCTTATTACTAAGGTGAGATGTCAAATGTTACACATCATATGTGACTACTGTAAAGGCACGCTCGTTTTATTTTGATTTTGCCGGAATTGTTGTTGGACTTGAGCATTGATTTTCGGTATTTTATTTTCACTCTGACGTTTGCGCTTTTCATACTCTTTTGGACTCTGAACACATGATTTTACTATTGTCTCCCTATAATTTAAATAGTAAACACTCAAATCACATGTACAATCATCATCATCATCAGCCTATACTGTCCACTGCTGGACAAAATCTCTCTCATATTTTGCCATTCTTCCCGGTCCTGTGCCTTCGACATCCAGTTTCCAACGAGTCTCCTTATGTTGTCACTCTATCGAGCTGGTGGGCGTCCTCTGTTTCTGTATGCTGTCACTCTTGGTCTCCATTGTAATATTTTTTTTGTCCATCGACCTTCGGTTATTCTGGCCACATGATCTGCCCAGTTCCACTTCATACGCAGAATGGTCTCGACAGCATCTCTTACTCCTGTGATGTGGCTGATGGTTCTATTTGGGATTTTATTTTAAAGGGTTATTTCCAGAATTGATCTCTCCATCTTACGTTGCATTACTTGTATTTTCTCAATGTTATTTTTAGTCATTTTTAATGTTTCTGAGCCGTATGTTAAAACCGGGAAAACGCATTGGTTAAATACCTTCTTTTTTATACACCTTGGAAGACTGAAAAACTTGGGAAACTGTTCTTAATTTTCCCTAAGCTGTCCAGGTTAAACTTATTCTACGCTTTATTTAGTGTGTTTAATTGTCTCTTCCAATACTTTCTCGTGTCCAAGGTATTTGTATAGGCCTACTTGTTTTATGTTATTGTTGTTAATATTGATGAAATCACTTAAGATAAAATTAGTCATATACTGGGTTTTTAAAATATTTATTTTTAGCCCTACCCTTTGCCACGTCTTTTTCGTTCTCTAAAGAGTACTCTGCCAGCGGTCTCTCTACTGGCAAATTATGCCCGAGCTCAGCCGTAGAGAGTAGAAGAAAAAAAATTAAAATATAAAAGTTAGCCGCGCCACCGACTTAGACGGTTCAAACCGGAAACCCCTAGGTCTTATAGGCACTAGCAGAGCCACACGATAAACAACTAAGATTATGGTGAACCAAATAAATAAAATTATAGCAAAAATATATTGGATACTTTACTCACACAATAAATTAAAATACACAGCTCAATAACAAAATTATAACAAATATCATCAAAATTAACAGCCAACAATAAAACGAAACTTTAAAATTTACAACTTTATAAGACAACAATAAATCAAAAATCCAAAGTTTACGATTCCATAAAATAATTAAAACAAGGGTAAGAAAAACAAACCTTATCAGGTTACCAAAAAAAACGTAAACAAGTCAACTTTTTAACAATACTTCATAAACGTTCACGTACGGCTGCTAATTTACTCACTTTTTTTTTTCATTTACCTAAAGATTTACACTGTTAAAACAATCGAGATTATTTAAAAATATTTCTTTTTTGATACCTGTCCTTCAAAATAGCTATATTGTAGGATATTTACAAATAAGTATGAAGAAAACGTTTTTACTTGGACACAAGGAACTATTGAGAATATTACTTTAATCAAAGTTCAGCCTTGGCATATTATCCAATGCAATAAATAGTTTTCAACAGTGTACCATATTAATAAATTAAAACAAAACTTAATCGTGGTGTCAAAAACAAATCACGTCGTTTAAATATTCTAAAATAAATCACTTGTAACCTTTGGGTATACAAATTCACTAATCCTGTGGCCTACTCCTGCGGCCTACTCTTGTGGCCGGTTTGATTATGGGACTGCACCTGCTACTAAACAATGGCTTTCCTCCATCAGATCCCGCATGCGGATATTTTAACTCGACACCAAAATCCGAAATATCAACAACAAAGGTAAGATAGAATGGTCAAGTTAAAAATTAAATGGTTTTTCTTCAAAATTCAATTAAGATGGCCCAAATACAGACAGATATGAAAGAAAAAACCGTAGAGGTTCTGCTCACGTGTTAATATCAAATCGTTCCAAAAACTCTCACCACCACCTGACTTCCAAGACTGACACCAAACGACTAACTCAACTACTGACTCCCAGGCCGGATATCAAAAATGACACGAAACACGCGTCAACCAACAATCTTCACAAATCTATGTTCCAAACTCATAATCGCACTCGTCCTTGTTGATAGCCAGCCCATCCACACAGAAAATGCAAACCAAACAATAATATAGCTGACAACACACGACAATCGAGGCTAAAAATCAAGGCAAAATCTAATAACAAAAACCTCCCACTCCATCTCCATCGATTAACAAAAATGTCACAGCCATTAATAATTAAATCCTAACACTACAAGGTATGCAACACTATTTACAACGAGTGATAAATTTAAGTTACAACAAAATACGGTATGCAACCCTACTTACGAGTACCTAAGGAATACGAAATCATCAGAGACCCAATTAGTAATGGAACTGTAGAAGGGAAAAAAATAGGCACGTGACACCTTTCTGCCGCCTCACAAAGGTTTTGCATCATTGTCTGTGCTTCTGGCATGTTGTCTGTTATTAAGACGATGTCATCGGCGAAACATGGGTGGTTTGATTTCTCTTTATCAAGGTTAATTCCTATGTTATGTGCTATAACGACAACAACACAACATGTACAATAAACAAATGTAAACAGTAAATACTTGTATCAAATTATACAATTTTATCAAATTACTTTTCTAAATTTGTATTACACACATTTGCCGTGGTTTCCATTTTTCAAAACTTCTTTTTCTTCTTTTTTTTCTTTCTTTTTAATTAGGCTTAAAGCCTGTTTATCTTCATCCGCCAGCCTTATATATTGTCGCTCCACCGCTTTCGCGGGCGACCCACACTCCTGTGTCCTATAGGTGACTTGTCTCTTGCGATTTTTACGATTCTCGATCCTCCATACGATCAATGTGCGCGCTCCATTTCTTTTTCCTGTTTTGGGTCCATTCGTTGATGTTTTCTACCCCACATCTGGTTCTTATGTCTTCGCTCTTCTCTCTGTCCCATAAAGTTTTGCCATCAATTCGTCTCAGTATTCTCATCTTCGTTGTTTCCATGAGTCTCCTTGTTTTTTGAGTTTCTGGCCTAGTTTTCGCAGTGTATGTATGTCATTATGGGCCTAATAACGGTTTTATAGATCTTGCTTTTCACCTGGGTGCTAATGTTTTTGTTTTTCCAAATAGAGTCGTTCAAAACTTATTGTAATAGTAAAACAATATTTACCTTTGACCTAAAACAATAAATTATAGTTTAAAAAAACTTAAAAACACGCTTTTAGAGTTAATTGTACTAAAAAGTTAAAATAATTCTTAACGTAGAAATAAAATTACTGACAAGAACATTACTGCCACTTATCTAAAAGCGTGAGGTGCTTCCGAAACGCAGAGTTAGTTTGAAAATGTCATACAAAGCAGTGACATTGATTGACATTAATTTTTTTTGACAGTGATATTAATTTTCTTGTCAGTAATTTTATTGTTAAGCAATATTTTTTACCTTTTAGTTTGATTAGCCTTTAAAGCTTATTTTTTTAAACTATAATTTATATTTCACTTTTTAGTTTCATGTGTTTTACTCACTAAAAAATTATACATTAAATTTTTTTTTTTTATGAAAATAGTCGCAAACAGGGTAGACCTATCGTGTGGGCCGCGGACGGCCCGCACTGCGACTATTAGAAGGGAAAGCTTATTCCATTCCGTAGCAGCCCTGTAAAAGAAGGATTCTTAATGAAGATTGGTCCTAGTAGTGTCAATCTTGAGAGTAAATGGGTGAGACTAATCAGCGTGCCGAGTTCTTCGGCCGAATGTGGCCAATGGTGGTACAAGAGTTTTTATTTCTCTGGAGCATCTGCCATGGAAATATCTGTAAAGCAATGACTGGTCTGCAACTCTTCTTCTATGTTCTAGAGGGTGAAGGGTATCTGTGAGAGTTGAGCTGTTTATCAAGCGAATGGCTCTTTTCTGAATGGAATCTAAAAGACGAAGAGAATGCCTCGGTGCTGAACCCCAAATGTGCGAGCAACACTCCAGTAGAGGTCGGATTTGAGCCTTGTACGTCGTCAACAGTTGATCAGGAGTAAAAAACTTTCTGGCTTTTCACAGAAAACCTAGCCTCTGGCTTGCCGACTTTGCGATGTTAGCAACATGGTCATGCCAAGACATATTATTGGACACCGTGACTTCCAAAATCGAGATGGAGGGACTTGGTTCAGGGGTATTTCCGGACATTGTGATGGGATGATTTGAGGAATTCACTTTCTTGGAAAACGTGGCACTTTGTGTTTTTTGGGCGTTGAACTGAACAAGATTGTTGGTTCCCCACTCGACGATTGCTTTAAGATCTCTATTAATGGAATCAACCTGTTCCTGCCTGAGTCTAATTGTATCATCCACCGAAAGTGATCGATAGGATGTGAAAGTTGAGACAAGTGTGCTATCGTCTGCGAAACTGTAAATGGGGTTCGTGGTGGTTTTCAAGAGGTCGTTGATGTGTAAAAGAAATAAGGTGGGGGACAGGATGGAATTGCACTAAAAAGTTAAAATAATTCTTAACGTAGGAATAAAATTACTGACAAGAAAATTACTGCCACTCATCTAAAAGCGTGAGGTGCTTCCGAAACGCAGAGTTAGTTTGAAAATGTCATACAAAGCAGTGACATTGATTGACATTAATTTTTTTTGACAGTGATATTAATTTTCTTGTCAGTAATTTTATTGTTAAGCAATATTTTTTACCTTTTAGTTTGATTAGCCTTTAAAGCTTATTTTTTTTAACTATAATTTATATTTCACTTTTTAGTTTCATGTGTTTTACTCACTAAAAAATTATACATTAAATTTTTTTTTTTTATGAAAATAGTCGCAAACAGGGTAGACCTATCGTGTGGGCCGCGGACGGCCCGCACTGCGACTATTAGAAGGGAAAGCTTATTCCATTCCGTAGCAGCCCTGTAAAAGAAGGATTCTTAATGAAGATTGGTCCTAGTAGTGTCAATCTTGAGAGTAAATGGGTGAGACTAATCAGCGTGCCGAGTTCTTCGGCCGAATGTGGCCAATGGTGGTACAAGAGTTTTTATTTCTCTGGAGCATCTGCCATGGAAATATCTGTAAAGCAATGACTGGTCTGCAACTCTTCTTCTATGTTCTAGAGGGTGAAGGGTATCTGTGAGAGTTGAGCTGTTTATCAAGCGAATGGCTCTTTTCTGAATGGAATCTAAAAGACGAAGAGAATGCCTCGGTGCTGAACCCCAAATGTGCGAGCAACACTCCAGTAGAGGTCGGATTTGAGCCTTGTACGTCGTCAACAGTTGATCAGGAGTAAAAAACTTTCTGGCTTTTCACAGAAAACCTAGCCTCTGGCTTGCCGACTTTGCGATGTTAGCAACATGGTCATGCCAAGACATATTATTGGACACCGTGACTTCCAAAATCGAGATGGAGGGACTTGGTTCAGGGGTATTTCCGGACATTGTGATGGGATGATTTGAGGAATTCACTTTCTTGGAAAACGTGGCACTTTGTGTTTTTTGGGCGTTGAACTGAACAAGATTGTTGGTTCCCCACTCGACGATTGCTTTAAGATCTCTATTAATGGAATCAACCTGTTCCTGCCTGAGTCTAATTGTATCATCCACCGAAAGTGATCGATAGGATGTGAAAGTTGAGACAAGTGTGCTATCGTCTGCGAAACTGTAAATGGGGTTCGTGGTGGTTTTCAAGAGGTCGTTGATGTGTAAAAGAAATAAGGTGGGGGACAGGATGGAATTGCACTAAAAAGTTAAAATAATTCTTAACGTAGGAATAAAATTACTGACAAGAAAATTACTGCCACTCATCTAAAAGCGTGAGGTGCTTCCGAAACGCAGAGTTAGTTTGAAAATGTCATACAAAGCAGTGACATTGATTGACATTAATTTTTTTTGACAGTGATATTAATTTTCTTGTCAGTAATTTTTTTGTTAAGAAATATTTTTTACCTTTTAATTTGATTAGATTTTAAAGCTTGTTTTTTTAAACTATAATTTACATTTCACTTTTTAGTTTCATGTGTTTTACTCACTTAAAAATTATATATTAAATGGCACAAAAAGAATGCATCGGCCAGGAATTGAACCCGGGCCGCCCGCGTGTCAAGCAAGCATTTTACCACTAAATCACCGAGGCATTTCGTTACGTGGCGATTCCTACTAAAGGGCACTACCCGTAAGCCGCGTTAAAATCAAAAGAATCATAATTTTTTTAACTCTGTATTACAAAAGAATCCCTTAAAAGTTTATAATTTTTTTTTGTCATAATTCAGAGGCAACAAAAGTGGAAAAAAATATTTTCATGACATTAAATGGCAATTTTAATAAATAATTTAATTTTTTGGGAATATTTCCTAAAAAGTATCATAAAATAAAAAATTAGTCAGTGTTATTTTTTATTTAATTTTAAAAACCCCCACATTTAGAGGTCTTCTAAGTTTATTATTTTTAGGTGTTGTCATTAGAGAGGGACGAAAGTAAGGGTTAATATAGAATGGCAAAGTTAAATTAAAATTTGACCTTTTTTAAAAAAAATTCGATATTATCTTTTAATCAAAATTAATTAAATAATAATAATTTAAATTATTTACCTTTTTAAAAATATAAAGAGTTCCTTAAAAAGTTTATAATTTTTTGGGTAAAAAAAGTAAAGACCAATATTTCTATGGCAATTATGAAAAAATGTTTAAGTTAAAATTATAAAAACATTTACTAAATATTAATCAATTTAATTTATTATGCTTGTTTAAAAAGAACTAGAAAGATTTACACAACGATACAGCAATGCTTCTTTGTATTTTTTAAATAGAAAATATTTCATATATCAACGCATTTGTTTTTAAAAATAATAAAAATAAATAGCAAATGTGGGTGAATTTCCTGATTGAATAAACAAGCATATTTCAGTTACTTTTTTTACTATTATTATGACCAAACTGCTAACCTGCTCATTGCCTGTTTTATAAATATTGCAATGGAAAATGTATCAATCAGGTTGTGGGTAAAAACAAGTTTTTTAAGATACCTGAAACAGTAGCAAAGGATCACCTTCTTTGCTGCTTCTGGACAAAGGGCTATGTACATTTGGTAAAATTTAATATATTATAAGTAACCGCAAATCTCCTGTTTACACCATTCTTTGTTTGCTTGAGCATTACAATTATAGTATATTTTATTAGGAGTCGTGCAAGCATGGAAAAAGCATTTATGGACGTGTAATGAACAATATTATTCATTATAGCTACCTGAAAACCACAAATTGTTAAGATATTATCACTAAAAATATCAAAAAAATGTCAAAAAACAAGCTTTATTTACCCCGTTGCTAAGAAAATTTGCGATTTCTAGAGAACATATTATTTTATTTTGACATGCAGGTAGGCAACTGACGACACTGGTGAACCGTAAAATATTCCCACTTTCGGTGCGCTAAATAGGCACGTAAATATAGTGTTTTCAGGTAGGTATAATAAAATAGCTATTTGTGTATTAAGAGCACAAAGTGACATATTGCCGCTCGACAAAGAGAGTTAGGTAATTTTTGGAGAGCGGCAATGACACTTTGTGCTCGAAATACACACAAGATTTTTTCTACAAATGCAGTTTTTTGACAGAAAAAAAATAATAAATAATTTATTCAAAATAAGTAATATAACTTTTTTTTTAATTATAACATTTTATAATATTCTTGAAAATAATTACTTCAGTTTATCATTCACTATATTGAAATTGAATGTGCAATTATGACAATCTTTGATATTTATTCACAAACCTGATGGTCCATCAGGATATTTCTCCAACATAAATTCTTCCGAAGATTAGAAATTTATAGAACGAGATGTGGATACATGCGGTTATGAAAATAGTTTTTTGGTGGTTTCAATCTTATTTTTGATTGATTCGTCTATATAACCTGCGAAATTACCACTTTTCCATCCACCAAGTTTCTTTAGTTGTATTAGATCTCCTCCACCATTCCCCAATAAAGAAGCAGATGTTCGTCAAAAACTGTCAAAGAACGAACGTTTATCCAAGTTTGTCCAATATCGTGTATTTATTATTGTAAGTACATAGATTTACAGATATACGAATACAATTTGACAGGACTAAAAATCCAAATATATTTAAAGAAATAAGGTGGGAAATAATTAATTAATTTATACTATGTTCAAATTTCCCAATTATTTATGTCAAAAATAAAACGTACTACGTTTCGAAGTAAACGTGTTCTTTATAAAATTTAGTTAATTTAATTAAGTCTGTTTACCATTCATGAAATGTGCGCAAAATAACAATCAGTCTTTATTTATAACAACAGTCTTTATTTTAGATGGAAGTTGGATCAGCGTTTGACAATATTTTAAAACTTCAAATTGCTTCATAAAGTGTTATCGTATGTAACAATCCAAAAGTAATGTTATGCCCGGTTTGTTATAACTTTAAAAAGTTTTATAATCAAGTTTTTTCAGTATTTGCGAAACAGCAGTTAAACTTTATTAATAAAGCATATGTGTGTGAAATATTCGTAGATCCGTATGTCCTATTTTGGGTTTTTCATTAATCATTAAATTGCTATCTACTCCATTGTATCATAGAATTACATTTTTAAAGAGTTCAACCGAATTACTTCCGAGTTAGTAGTGCTCATTGATATTTTTACACTAAAAATTAAAAATAAATATTTTGTGCGTTTTTAGAATTAGTTTTTAAACTTTTTTGATTACTGTAAAAAAGTGGTTTTTAATACATTTTTAAAACCACCAACAATTATTTAAAGAGTTGTCTGGAGCACTGCATAGCTTTATGAATAGCCAGAAAGTGTCAAAAAAGGCACGTCTGGCGGTGCATAGAGGTGTGTTGGTTCCTACACTTATGTATGGTAGTGAATGTTGGGTTTAGCAGAAGAAGCGTGAAAATAGGATTAATGCTGCGGAGGTGAGTAGTCTGAGAAGTATAGCCGGAGTGACTCGGTTGGATAAAGTTAAGAATAGTGAGATAAGAAAACGATGTGGTGTAAAAGAAGATGTGGTCACAAAGATAGATAAAGGAATGCTTAGATGGTTTGGACACGTAGAAAGGATGGATGAAGGAAGATTGACGAAACAAATTTATAAGCCGAGTGTGAATGGGCAAATCGGTAGAGGTCGACCTCGGAGAACATATGATATTTGCACTATTTACATACAAAGATAGATAAAGGAATGCTAAAATGGTTTGGACACGTAGAAAGGATGGATAAAGGAAGATTTACGAAACAAATTTATAAGGCAAGTATGAATGGACGGAAGTCGGTAGAGATCGACCTCGGCGAACATATCTCGATCAGATCAACATTGTTCTGATGAAAGGACAGGTCAAAAGTACCAACAACCGAAGAGCATGTATGAGAGCACTGATGAAAGTAGAGGAAGCAAAAGATGTGTGTACGAACCGTAGCAAGTGGAAGGAAGTGGTCTCTGCCTACCCCTATGGGAAAAAGGCGTGACTTTATGTATGTATGTATGTCTGGAGCACAGATGACTATAATATAGCTAAAAATATAATTTTATTATACCCATACAAAGACGGTGTAAATAATCAAGGAGGGTACACTTTACTTATTTATTACTTTTACTTTGGAATAATAATTAATTAAATATCTGACTATTTGGGTTGTTTTTAGGTATTTTCTACATTTTTGTAAATAGCTATTTGTGTATTAAGAGCGCAAAGTGATATATTGCTGCTTGACAAAGAGAGCAGCAATGACACTTTGTGCTCGAAATTCTCATAGAAATTTGTGAATATCTTTAGTGGTAAATGTTTTGGATTGTTTCGCTTTGTATCCAACGGATTGTTTCTTAAGAAATGCGGTGAGTTTGGGATACTTATTGATTTCGATGTTATTTTTAACATTCAAGCATGTTCGTATCATCGAATATAAGGACCAAAGAGTTGATGACTTCAAAGTCTTTAATTTTTCTCTAAAATAAGCTACTAACACATTTTCTGAATACTTATTGACCTTTTTCGATTGACACCAGGTTATGAATCTATTTTATTGAAATTCATATTTTGCTCTTGATTTCTCTGGTAGGAGATTCAAAGTTACATTTTTTTCACTTTCTGCTACATCAGGAGGTGTGTTCGATAATTCACTATCACTATTTTCCATTTTCATTTAATATCATCTAATGTTATCTGGCTGGTTTTATAAATTTGACAAGCTACTGCAATCCCAAATATAACAACAACCTTAGCCAATAAATAAATTTCATCGAGGGCATTATTTAAAAAATCACTAATTTTTTAGGCATGTAACCTATCCCATTTCGTTTCAGAAATGTAATTAGTTTAAAATATTTTGAAATAATTTCATTGTTATTGGATTGTTACATACTTTTAATCATTGAATAATTTAAACAAACTATTGATGGCTTTTGTTGGTGTGTTAGTACCGAAAAATAAGCCAATAACACCGTCTCCGAGAAAAAACTGCATGTCTTTTTCATTTTCCATTTAATCGTACAAGGCTCAAAGCCGACCTCTACTGGAGTATTGCTGGCACATTTGGGTTTCAGCACTAAGGCATTCTCTTCGTCTTCAAGATTTCATTCAGAAAAGGGGCCATTCGGTTGATAAATAGCTTAACTCTCACAGATACCCTTCACCCACTAGAACATAGAAAAAGAGTTGCAGATCAGTCATTACTCTACAGATATTTCTAAGGCAGATGCTCCAGAGAAATAAAAACTCTTGTACCACCACTGGCCACATACGGCCGAAGAACTCGGCACGTCCATCAGTCTCACCCATTTACTCTCAAGATTAACACTAGAAGGACCAATCTCCATCAAGAATCCTTCTTTTACAGGGCTGCGACAGAATGAAACAAGCTTCCAAAATCAGTTTTTCCAGAGAACTATGACCTGCAACTTTTTAAAAAGCAAGTTCACAATCATTTTCTTTCTATAAAACCTCCCCCTTCTAATAGTCGCAGTGCGGGCCGTCCGCGGCCCACACGATAGGTCTACCCTTTTGCGACTATTTTCAGTAAAAGGTAGGGGTAGCTTTTTTACATTTTTAAGAAGGGATGTTAAAGGGGTATCACTTGGAAACAGCAGAAACATTTTTAAAATTCGACGTGTTTTTTGTTTATGCAAAATCAAAACTGGCTGGTTTTAAAATGAAAGTACCGTTTTCAATTTACTTATTATTCTGCACTTACTATGAGTAGAATCAGATACGCAGTTAAAATATATGTGCTTTTTTTATCCTAAATATTAACCCTTTGCACTCGTGTATATGTTCTTTTGTGATTACACTGTACTCGGACTATTATTTTATGTACTTATCTATCTATTTGGAATTTTTTTTGTAAGTAAATTTTTTAAAAATGCGCTTAATTGCGTATTAGATACAGTTAGTGTAAAACAAAATAAAAATGTGGTAATTTTTTTATTGTTTTAGAAAAAAAATCAAAAATCGCTCAATGTCAAAAACTATGGGATGTTTTTTTAAAAATAATATTTTTTGTACAGAATTTTTTTTTTTAAATTCCGCATCAACCGTATAGGTTATTAGCGGTAGATACATTATATATAGGTTAGATGGTTCTATATTCGTTTCATATCAAGTGAATTATTTTGTTTCTAAAAGAAATTTTTTAATGCTGTCAACCTTGCAGTCCTGACCCAAGATGTCTTTCAGGTTTAAAGATAGTTTGTTTTGTTTTCTCTCAAATTGATATTTTGGACATTCAATTAATATGTGTTTTATAGAAAGGTCACAACTGCAAAGTTGACAGATTGGTTTTTCCGATTTTGTAATTAGATACTCATTAGTCAGTTTTGTGTGTCCGATTCTGAGTCTTGATATCAGTACTTGATCATTTCGTTCTTCTTCATTTCTTGAATTCAAATTAAACAAAATAATTTATTATCATTATGACATGAAAAATAACTAAATAAAAAAAAGTTTGAAGAACACTAAATAAAAAAATGAAAGTATACAAAAATAATAAATCTTGAGGAGGGAAAAAAAATAAAACCTAACATTATAATTATTACCATTATCTTCTATATACATAAAAATGAAAAAAATATTTTTATATATGTCCTTCAATAACTCCCAAACAGCTGGACCGATTGGGATGAAATTTTTAGAACTTGTTTTATACATACCAGTGGTGGTTTTAGTGTTGTTAGCACCCCTACGAAAGGGGTGGGTACGGGATAAAATATAAAAAATATCCAAAACGCCGATTTTAGTGTCGAAATCGTAGGTTTCAAGGTCGCTGAGTTTGATTGTGATATCTCAAATATTATAAGCACCCCTGGAAAAGGGGTGGAAAGAAGATGAAATATAAAATCTTTTAAAAACAACGATGTTAGTGTCGAATTTATAGTAAAGGTATAGTTCTTTGTCCTTTAGTTATTATAACAAAACTACCACTACTCGAGTCACTTTCTACCACTTCCTACCATTATCCAATTTATCATTTTTAGGCGAGTCAATGTAAAATCATCGTTACTACGGTGCAACTCATTTTCAATATCATCTCTTGCCCAAGAGTAAAATTTTCAAATATTTCTTTACACGAAAAACTGATAAGTTCTGACACAAGCCTACTTGAAAATAAGTTAATATAATAAAGGTGGCTTAGGAATCTTTTTGCTAAATGTTTAAAATGAAAATAACTCAAAAACTGATTGAGTTACATAAAATAAACAGGAGTAATTTTTTATTCAAATATGAACTGCCTTTTAGATTTTCTAGTCATTTTAGCCATAACTCATTAGGCAAAAAATATTTGTTGTAATTTACCTAAGTAACAGGGTGTAACTAATGCCATGTATGAATAGTGCTAAATTCAGCATAAAATTCGTAACTTTCATGCCAAAAAACATAAAATTGCCAATTTTCAAGACGATACTACTTAAAATCACAAAATTATTAAGAAATTTCAAATTAAAATTCCAACTTTAAATACCCGGTATCTCGTAAACCATTTGTATATAAGACATGTTAAGCTCAATCGCCATATTTTGGTGTTTAGTATCTCTAGTTCAGATATTGCCCATTCTTAATGAATCACCCGTATACATCAGCAGATATAAAAAAAACAGCTTACGATAGCAAGTCTTAAATAAATATCATGTTATCTTTTATTTTTACCCAAACATATACTTAACGAAGGTTTAAAAAAGCAATTTAAAAATATTAGAAACGGGCTTAGGGGATGACAGTCCAGCCAACCCGCTGTAATGATAAGACATGGTGTGCCGCCTATACGGCGACATAACAGTGCAAAGGGTAAAACGCATCTTGCAAAGGGTTAATAAATCTTATTGCCGGAATACTGTTTTCTTCATAGTTTATTCTTAAGTACCTACGCCACTGGTTAAAAGGTCACATAGGAAAACTCGACACAAAAAAATTCTTAACAGTGTGCCTTTTTTAGTTTGTCCATAACTGCGAATCCGTATTTTTTTCAGTACTTTTGCTCTACAACTATAATATCAAATATAATTACCCAGGCGAAACGTTTGGCAAAAAGTTTTCATGCCATTTTGCAAAATCTTCGCATTTCATTTGAAGTTTTTACAAATGAAACTTGAAATCAATGTGCACTGCAAAGAGGTATCTAAACCGTTTAAGAAAGTTCTGGAATAATGCATTGAAAAGTGATCCGAATTTATTCCCAAAAGATCTCCCGACGAACTTTTTTGTTCGTTGCAACTAAAACTTCTAATGGTCCCGAAGTTACTCTTATTTTAATTGGATTTACACTCCGAAACTGTTGCGGCATGAAATTTGAGTGGATAACTTTCTATTTGTTTATCATACAAATTTAAAAATTAAAAACCAGCTGGACGTCGCTTAATTCAAGTTAAATTTAAGAAAACCGAGTTGGATGCGGGTTGAAACCAAATTGGATGCGCTTGATATTTTAGTTGTATGTCATAAATTAATCCCATTAAAAATATAAATGTGAAATGAGAACCAAGTTTAATATTATAATATATGCCTTGGTTGTCGACTTCAACGACAAAAGAAGTGAGCTGGATGGAAGTTCAATGGTCAGTCCTGAAATTTATTTATTACAACATAAAATATTTTATAACAACTTAATTATCATTTCTTCTAATAAATAAATAATATAATATATATATATATATATATATATATATATATATATATATATATATATATATATATATATTGTTATGATATGAAAATTATATGTAAAAATTTATGTTTATGATTTATGCATGATACAAACAAAACAAGATATGATATTGCGCAGGTGTGCGGAGCCTCAGTGACCGTATTGCTACGTCACGCGGAGAGTAAACATCAGAAGTGTTTGTATAGTGTTCATCGTGTTAGTTCAAGTTTGTCGAGGATTAAAATAATTTTCAAATAAAAACTGAGTTTTACTGAAAGTAAAATGCGTTTTGCAATGGTTGGATGCGGTTCAGATAACCAGTTCAAGAATTTTAATAAAATGATTAGGTTTTTTCGCTTTCCTAGCGATAAAAAATTGCAGAAGCTTTGAATACCTACTTGCAGACGTCGAGGAAATTTCAATGTGAACACTGCAAGACTATGTTCGATGTGGAAAGTTTCTAGAGGAATTTGAGGCACGAGGTACTCAACTATAAACCAA
This sequence comes from Agelastica alni, assembly GCA_950111635.1. NCBI lineage: Eukaryota > Metazoa > Arthropoda > Insecta > Coleoptera > Chrysomelidae > Agelastica > Agelastica alni. The sequence continues at coordinate 46,959,159 of OX467711.1, read as the reverse complement.
AGACCCTCTAATCCCAGAGCTGGATAGGATTAATAATGATGAATTAGAAAATTTGGCAGGTTTTAAGATAAAGAAAGAGATGAAGCAAGAAAAACCCACTGCCTCCACCTCAGCCAGTAATGATTTTACATGGGTAGATCATTTATCAAAGGAGGTTTATCGAAACCATCTGAAGCATTTATGTACAAGGTTGTGAAATTAGAAGACATTTTCAATAAGTTTAATCCTGAAAATAATATATGTATTTGCAGGGGCTATTTGAGCCAACTGCTCGAAAGAGCCAGGGATATTAACTGCAGTGACAAAATAAAAAACTTGTTTTTCAGATCTAGAATGTTCTTCAGAATGATAATTTTAAACAAAAATTTGTTAGATAAATCATTGTCTGTAGAAGAAAAATTATCAAAGATTACAAAATAAACCCGACTTATTACCTACTTCCCCTATGGTTACTGAATTTTCATGAGTATTTTCAGGAATGAAACTTCTTGAAGATTTATTTATTACAAATTATCAACAATTCTCTATGTTATGAAATATCCTTAGTATATTGCTTAGTCCTACCTATTTTATTGATGAATTTCTAGAATGTTTAGTACCTATGTATTGTAATAATGATAATAATATTTATTTAGCCAAAAATTGCTAGTACATACAGATTCAATTTTACATAGATAAAAGTGGTTCTAGACATACTCATAATGATAACAATAAATATAAATAATTGTTTACAATACCTTAAACTTTAAAGTACACATTTCTAAATATTTTTTAAATACTTTTGAACTTGTTGTTTCTTTAGCTTGGTTTGGCAAGTTATTGTACCTTTTTAAGCCTTTCACAAAGAGATTTTTGTGTTACAACTGTATAAAATTTATTCACAAAGTAATTATCCTTACTTCTCAGATTGTATTCCATTATATTAGCTCTTTTTATTAAAAATTTAGACAGATACATAGGTAGTATGTTGTTTTTTATTTTGTATATAAACGTTAGACATCATGTATCTCTTTTCATATGCCTTAAAAATGAATTTTTAAATTCCAACTTAATATCAACGACATTTTCCAAGTTATTCATGAGGAGTAATCGAGCTGTGATAGTTATTATAAACAATCATTATAAAAATTCAAATTTTACTCTCCGCATGACGTCATGCGCGCGGAGGACGAGTGTGAGACGGCTATCGATCATACTTTGTGTTATTTGTATCATGTGATTTATTCAATAACATTTATTTGAATGTTTCTATAAAAAAAAATTATAGCTACAACTTTTAAAATTGTTTAAGTTGACATATGTTACTTTGGCACATTAACAATTATAGTTAGGTCTCTGAAAGATATAAATTTGAAAGATGTGTTCAGGATTGTCATGTAAAAGAAACAGTTTCGTCAGAGATAAAGAAAAAAAACTATGAATTTTAAAAGTTTGTGTATCAAGGTGGTAATATTTTACGAAAAATTGTATAAACAGTGTTTCTAGGAGATTTTTAATTATTATAAAAAAAAAGAAAAAGGGGATAATTGGACTTTGCCGAGAGCAGACGTGTTTTTTTTATAAAGTTGTATTGTATTGTAAAAAATGTTAAATTTTTAAAGAAAAATGTAAATAATAATTAGATATTGTATACTTAAATAAAGTGAAAACAAGTATCAACAAAATAAGCATTTTCCTGAAAGCATACTACAACTTTGGGGCTCCTGTAGAGATCTCATTTAATTTGCAAAGAAGTATCTACTGCTGTAAGAAAAAAATTAAGCAGTAAGTCATTGAAGAAAATTTTTTAAGGTCTGAAAAACATTTTATCTAAAAAACAATTATATACAGGGTAATTCATTAAGAATGGGCAATCTTTGAACTGAAGATACTACACACCAAAATATAGCGATTGAGCTTAACATGTCCTAGATACGGGGTATTTAAAGTTGGAATTTTAATTTGAAATTTCTTAATAATTTTTTGATTTTAAGCAGCATCGTCTTGAAAATTGGCAACTTTATGATTTTTGGCATAAAAATTACGAATTTTATGATGAATTTAGCACTATTCATACAGGGCGTTAGTTAAGTAAATTACAACATATCTTTTTTTCGTAATGAGTTATGGCTTAAATGACTAAAAAATCTAAAAGGCAGTTTAATTTTGAATAGATAAAGGTACTTTTGTTTATTTCATGTAACTCTATTAATTTTTCAGTTATTTTTTTTTTAAAAATTCAGCGTAAAGACTCCTAAGCCACCGTTATTACATTGACTTTTTTTCAAGTAGGCTAGTGTCAGAACTTATCAGTTTTTCGTGTGAAGAAATATTTGAAAATTTTACTGTCACCAAGTAAAAGTGTATTATTTGTAGCAAAATAAGAAAATACCACGACATAATGAATTTTCCAACAGTGAAATGCGTGATATGATTTGTGTTTTTGCTCAGTCAAATTATAGTGGACTTGGTGCAGCCAGAAGGTATTTAGAATCATACCCAAATCGAAGACAACCCAATCACAAACTGTTCAGACGTATTTATACCTACCTATGCGAAACAAGGTGTTTTCGACCTAAAGGGTTAAATGGTGCTCCAAAAAATATCAACGTCCATGATGAAAAAGAGGTTTTAGTTCGTATTTCGGAAAATCCAGATCTCAGTACTTGTCGGTTAAGTGCGGCAACAGGAATAAGCCAATCGTCTATCTGGAGAATTTTAAAGAAATAGAATCTCCGTTCATATCACTATACTCCTGTCCAAAATTTGCTACCTTAAGATTTACCAGTAGGCCTACAGTTTGCTCAATTAATTCATGCTAGATAAACAAAACGAAAACCAGGATTTTCTTAATAACCTCCTTTTCACCGATGAGGTGACGTTTACTAGACGAAGTGTTTTTAATTGGAAAAACAATCATTTGTGGGACTCTAAAAATCCACATGCTGTAAAGGAACGGCATTTTCAGCATGAATTCAAGGTAAATATTTGGTGTGGTGTGATATCTGGTTTTTTTATTGGTCCTTTTGAACTTCTTCCTAATCTGAATGGGCCCCTCTATTTAAACTTCCTTGAACACCAGTTAAACACATTACTAGAAGATGTACCACTAGCCATAAGGCGGAACATGTGGTTTATGCAAGACAGGAAGCTGCCACATTTTTCTATGCCGGTACGGCAATACCTAAATGAACATTTTCCTCACCGGTGGATTGGGCATGGCAGTAAATTTTTATGGCCACCTAGAAGTCAGATTTAAACCCTCTAGACTTCTCAATATGGTCACAAATGAAGGACATGGTTTATAAAGAAAAAATAAATTCCATCAAAAAATTACGACAGAAAATTCAAGAAGCCGCTAATATTAAAAATAATCGACAAATGTTATTTAATATTCAAAGATCTTCAAGGAGACGCCTTACAAAGTGTATTGAGCACTTACCATAAATTTTTCTTTTATTACTGTTACTGATTGTTATTTGTTGTCTTTACTGTTGCTACCCCGCATAGTAGTAATTTAAAGGAATAAATTCATTTCACAATAAACAAAATTCATTGAATGTTTTTAATGCAAATAACTTAAAAACTGATAAAGTAACATAAAAAAAACAAAAGTACCTTTTTTATTCAAAATTGAACTGCCTTTTAGATTTTTTAGTCATTTTAGCCATAGCTCTTCTTCTTCTTCCCTCTACTTCATTGATAGGCTTATGTCTGTTATACTTCGGTTTTTAGCCTTAATTGATGTTGTCTGACTATCTTTTCCTCGGTCGTTCCATCGATCTTCTTTCATTTGGCGATTTGTCTCTTGCTATTCGCACTGTTCTATTTTCTGTCATTTTTTTTATGTGTTGATTCCATTCTATTTTTCTTCTTTTGGTCCACCTGTTTATTTCCTCTATACCACATCTCGCTTATATTTCCTCACTTCTTACTCTGTCTCTTGGAGTTTTGTTTGCTATTTTTCGTAAGACTTTTATTTCTGCTGTTTCCAGTAATCTTTGTGTTTTCGCCGTATCTGCTCTTGTTTCCGCTGTATACGTTATTATCGGTCTTATTGTTGATTTATATATCCTAGTTTTCGTTTCCTTTGTGAGGTATTTGTTTCTGCAAATTGCATTGTTGAGACATCCTGCTGCTCTGTTCGCCATGTTCACTTGTTTTTGTACTTCTTCCTCTACTTTTCCGTAGCTTGACAGTTTAATTCCCAAGTATTCCGTTTCCATCACTTGTTCTATTATTTTTACCAGTTTACCAGTTTACATCGTCTCGGTTCCACTGATATCACTATCGATTTAGTTTTCTCTGTAGATATCATCATTTTGTATATGAGCGCCGTATCTTCGAATTCTTTAATTAATCTTTGTAAGTCATCTTCATTTTCGGCTATTATTGTGGCGTCGTCGGCGTAGCATATTATCTGTATTTCCTTTTCTCCCATTCTATATCCTCTTCTCTTTTTAACTTTTTTTATGATTTCATTCATTATCAGATTAAATATTAATGGGCTCAGCGAATCTTCTTGTCTAATGCCAGTTTCATACTTGATAGGTTGTGAGAGTTTTCCTCTAGATCTTATCATAGCAATGTTATCTTTATATATATTCTCAATGGTTTTTACTAAATCCAGTGGTATTCTCCTGTCATATAATAAATTGGCAAATTGAAGCCATAACTCTATGGCAAAAAAGATATGTTGTAAATTACCTAAGCAACAGGGTGTAACTAACTCCCTATATAAATAGTGCTAAATTTAGCATAAAATTCGTAACTTTCATGCCAAAAAACATATAGTTTTCAAGATTATGCTGCTTAAAATCACAAAATTATCAAGAAATTTCAAATTAAAATTCCAACTTTAAATACCCTGCAACATTTGTATAAGATATGGTAAGCTCAATCGCCATATTTTGGTGTGTAGTATCTTCAGTTTAGAGAATGCCCATTCTTAACGAATTAAAGAATATATCTTTATATATATATATATATATATGAATACTAGGTTTTCTGGATAAACCGCGTTCAGAAAATTTGTTTTCTCGACGTTTCGGCTCCCGCTTTGGAGCCATTATCAAGAGTTAGGTTAGGGTTATGAAGGTTAAGGTTCAGTACCTTTTCGTGGTCTCAATCTGCCTACTCCACTGGTCGTACTGCACCGGTCAGTTGTCTCTGAGGTCTCAATCTGCCTACTCCTCAGGGACAACTGTAGGAGGAGTAGGCAGATTGAGACCTCAGAGACAACTGACCGGTGCAGTACGACCAGTGGAGTAGGCAGATTGAGACCACGAAAACGTACTGAACCTTACCCTTTACAACCCTAACCTAACTCTTGATAATGGCTCCAAAGCGGGAGCCAAAACGTCGAGAAAACAAATTTTCTGAACGCGGTTTATCCAGAAAACCTAGTATTCATTTTTCTGACCGCGGAAGCATTTCTGAACATTTCATATATATATATATTTTTGTAAAATATTTTGATCATAATTTATGAACAAAAAAAAATTTGTCGAATAGAGCAAGAAACTTCCTTCCTTTGGGGTGGGGTGTCCAATACAACACGGCTTGAATTTATAATTTATATGTACCAAATAAAGATACATCTACCAGAACCTACTGTCTATACATTTTATTTTTGGTATAATTTGTAGTGATTTATTTTAAAGCGTAATTTTCTAGAGCCCAAAACGGCTTAGAGCTTTCAAGAACGAGAAATAAAGGAAGCAATAAATGAACAATACATCTCTGTGTCGTTTATTTTAGTGTTTCCCCTTAAGTGTCCAAGAGAAAGCAAATGATGATGGATTTAATCGATATTATTTTGGATAAGTAGTCCATTTTCATTTACTACACCCAACAAAGAAAATGCGACTTTCGCTAATGCTTTAAAAAAATACATTTTTACCGGAATCGCGGCATTTGTGTAAACTTGGAAATATGTATAATTAATGCTTATGCGATGAAAGTCATTTAAAAAAAACATCCGCATAAAAAGACTTCAGCGGTTGGTAATTGCCTCCATTGATTTTTTTACACTTGCACCAATGTATATACAGCTCACCGGTATTAAGTTAAAAATACAAAATTGCCAGATTTTAGCATTCATGTTTTTTTTTTCAAACAATATGTATTCGGTAACGAGAAAAATTTTAATCCACTAATTACTTCGCTATAGGTTTTATCATCAATAAACATTTTTTAGGTATTATTTTTAAACAATACCTTATGAACACCACAATAAATAACGTAATTTTGCTTTTATTTTGAAAAAATGCATATTTTTTATTTTATATCTCAATATTTTTTGCTAAAAAATTGTTAACGAGCCAATCATAACAATTCCTATTTTTTAATAAAATTAAAGGTTATTAACTTTGGTAAAATATTTAAAAATACACTGTGATAGTTAAAAATATTCCATACAGGGTGATTCATTAAGAATGTCCAATCTGAATTGAAGATTCTTTTTTTTTCTCCTTTATTGAACAGCAATCAGAAAAATAGATATTCTTTAAGCGATTTTTTTGGCACATGTAAAAAGCTCCTTAATGTGACATTATGAGGTTCCTCCATCGAGAAAAACCTCTTGCACCTTATTTCAGGTCAGCTGGCCATTTCCTTTTCGGTCTTTTTTGAGGGTATTCTTGCAGGAGTTGTTGAAGGAGTGTGTTTTCATGTGACTCTAGTCTATGGTGGTGTTTGTTGCTTCTTTCTTTAATTACGTCTTTAACTGTCTGAATCCGTAGGTCTTGATGTAGTATCTGGTTGGTCACGTACAATATGGCATCAGTGATTGCGCGAAGAGTTTTTGATTGTGCGCGTTGAATGAGGTCAATGTTAGAGCTGCTAGCACATCCCCATAATTTAATGCCATATGTCCAAATGGGTATGATTATGGCTTTGTATGTAAGAATTTTAATCTCTAGTGACATTTTGCATCTTCTAACAAGTAACCAATTAAGTTCTCTTGTTTTTATTTTGATTTGTTTTCGCTTTTTTCTTAAATGCTCCCTCCAAATCAGCTTGCTGTCAAGGTGAATCCCTAGATACTTTACACAGGAGGTTGTTGGAATTTCTATATTATTAATGTATACAGGGGGACACCGTTTTTTTCTTGTTGTGAATGTAATGTGTTGTGATTTTGTCTCATTAATTTTAATTTTCCATTTTGTGAGCCACTCTTTCATGTGAAATAAATGTTCCTGGAGATTTAAGGATGCTACTAAAGGATTTTTATGGATTGCCAGATGAGCCGTGTCATCCGCAAAAGTTCCTGTTGTTGTGTAGTCAGTTATTGGCAGATCAGAAGTATAAATTAGGTATAGAACAGGTCCCAAGACGGTACCCTGTGGGACTCCTGATTTAATTGGGTAAAATTCAGAAAGTTCTCCGTTCACTCTTGTTTGAAAACATCTGTCCATTAGATATGATTTTATTGGTTTTAAATATGAATAAGATAGACACTTTTTAATTTTATAAAGCAGTCCAACATGCCAGACCTTGTCGAAGGCCTGGCTTACATCCAGGAAGACTGCTGAACAGTATTTTTTTGCATCTATAGCCTCATTAATTGTATGTTATATGCGATGACACTGCTGAATAGTGAAGTGTTTAGCTCGAAAACCAAATTGGTGTCCTGGTATTATTTGCAGATCATTTGTACGGCATAGTAGAAGTTTTTCTAATAATTTAGAAATTGTCGATAACAGGCTTATCGGTCTATAAGACGCAACATTAGTGATTGGTTTTCCCGGTTTTGAAGTAAGAATAATTTTAGACCTTTTTAGTTCTTTAGGCCAGTAATGAAGTCTTAATATTGCATTGTAAATATAGGTTAGCTAAAGATTCTAGACCTTAAAATATGATGATTCTAACCAACATGCCTTATACAAATATTGCTATTTTCCGTGTATAAAGGGTGTTTGAAACACAGGATAATCTGTCTCTAGGATAGGTAAAAAACTAAAAAATAATTGAGGTTTGCTTGGTAAAAAGTTATCGTAACGCCATCCGTATTCAAGATAAAGGGCGTTGAAGAAAAAAAATTATACACATTTATTACGATTTTGCCATAATTACTGGAAACATTGTCATGAAATTTTATACGAATATGTTTTAAAAGCTGATACATCCCGTGAATTTGTTTTTATATTTGACTCTCATAGAGAGTGCTAGTTATACGGTTCGTACCAAGTAGTATTGAATATAACTTTTTTAAGCTTGGATTTATTAATTAAAATTTAAAAATCATTCAATTTTACACCAAAAGGTACTCTTAGTAAAACTTGATACTAATTACCGATACTGGTATAAAGTAATAATACATACATACATTTTTTTTTACTTAAAATAGTCGCAAAAAAGGTAGACCTATCGTGTGGGCCGCGGACGGCCCGCACTGCGACTATTAGAAGGGGAAGGGATTATAGAAAGAAAATGATTGTGAACCTGCTTTTTAAAAAGTTGCAGGTCATAGTTCTCTGAAAAAACTAATTTTGGAAGCTTGTTTCATTCTGTCGCAGCCCTGTAAAAGAAGGATTCTTGATGGAGATTGGTCCTTGTAGTGTCAATCTTGAGAGTAAATGGGTGAGACTGATCAGCGTGCCGAGTTCTTTGGCCAAATGTAGCCAGTGGTAGTATAAGAGTTTTAATTTATGTTGTTGGTTCCTTACTCGACGATTGCTTCAAGATCTCTATTGATAGAGTCAACCTGTTCATGCCTGAGTCTATATGTATCATTCACCGAAAGTGATCGATAGGATGTGGAAAGTTGAGACAAGTGTGCTATCGACTGCAAAACTGTAAATGGGGTTTGTGGTGGTTTTCAAGAGGTCGTTGATGTGTTAAAGAAATAGGGTATGGGACAGGATGGAACGCATTCAGGCAAGATTAAGGAAAAACGTGGTCCCGGACGTAGACAGTGCTCTTGGCTGAAAAACATAAGGGATTGGACAGGTTTAGACTCAAACTCCCTGCTAAGAAGGGCCCAGGACAGAGATGAATTTGCCAGAATTGTTGCCGTACTTCATTGAATGAAGAAGGCACTTCAAAAAGAAGAAATAATAATAATTCCAATAAAAGTTGGCTGTTGAACAGATAAAAGAAGAAGCCATGACATTGCTTATCTATCACTAACGCTGACATCAGATAAAGCGAAACCATAAGTTTACTCCTAACCAAATTTTACTTAACACGCCAAAAAAAGTTTTTTTTAAAAAAAAACCAAATCGGACTTAATGTGGATGAATTGTCTGAGAAACTAATCCTTTTATATACGTCTTATCTGTTTTAAGTTTTCATTTTGCAACATGTTAATTTGAAAAGTAATGCTTTGTTACATACAAAACTATCTTTTAAAACTGTTTTACCGCTTCCATGCAAATCCTTTAAAAACTAAAGCTTCCCTAAAGATAATCCCGGCTTTCCTTTCGCACTGACTGTTATAGACGAATCTTATATGAAGTGCAAATAAAAAGTTCAGAGCTCAGAGAGAATAATTCCTTGAATTAGATAATTCGTTAAACGAATGCGGCCCCTATTTGGAAAAGCAACTTTTGCCATAAATAAATCAAGAGAAAATGTACTCTACAGAGGTGTTTCTTTGAGTGTGCTTGACGAAACTTTAGAGCTCAATCAATGCTTGACATGGGTCAATTTGTTTAGGCAGAGGATGTTGTTGTGGCTGCGAAAAGGAAAGTATACACGAATGACTAATGTTTCTTTGCAATGGATATTCTATGTAAAGTAAAGTAAGTAAATGCGAGTGTTGGTAAAGAGTTTAAGGTTACAGGATGGGGATAAAACGTCACTTGAAAGCGACAGCTACTAGAAACTAGAGTATGAAGCAGGAATGCATAGGATCGAAACTTTTTGTGGCTCTAAATAATAAGAAATTTGGTCAGTGCAAAATGGTTCGTGACGCAATTTTATTAAACAACCTCCATCCACTATTAACAACGTATAACTAACAAAGATAGTCACACATAGAAGTGAACAAGCTTAGGAAAGGTTCATAAATAATGGCAACATCAGATGGTGTTAAGGAGGTTCGACGATCAGATCAGAGTGATGAAGCGGGACGCAAGGGGGTCCTATACTGAACATGTTAAATAATTAGCGCTGCCAATTTAAAAAAAATATACTAATTTTTCTAATTGAAATTGACGGACACTTTTACAAAAAAATTTTTATAAGATTAATTGACAAATCATTATTTAATCATGATTTAATAAAATATATGGTTCTTATTCAAATAATATGATAAAAATTGAGTCCGAATTTATGTGTGTAGTTGTAGAAAAACGTGGCAACAGCTCAAATAGTCATGAGGTTGGCAATGTAATTAGCGTGTGTTTATTTTTATTAGCAGTAGATGACAGCTGATAACGTAACCTCAAACGTTTGAAATGAATAAACAACTACGTCAAATTGAAATAACCAAATCGCAAAGAAAGTTTTTAATTAACAAGTTTATTTAGTGATTTATTATCAATGACAGATGATGATGCACATGATACCTGTAAGGATATAGAAATGCAACAAAATCTGTCATTAACTTATCTTAAAGTACTAAAAAGATATTATCAACCACAAAAAAACTATCCAGAATGTTTTATTAACAATCAAAAGTATTAAGAATATGAAAAACTTACCAAGATCTTATTCACCGATAAAAAATGTTTTAAGCTTGGGTATGCAAAAAAGATTATGCGAATCTGGCATCAGTTATAATCAACTTGTAAATATGTATGTCAATAAAGAAAAAGAAAAAACAATTTTCTTATTAAATAATGATGTAGATGGTAAGGTAACATTGATTAAGGAAAAAACTTTTATAAAAAAAGTTTTACAACATTTATCATCTTATATATCATCTGTTATATTTTTTCTGTTTGTCAAAAATGTTTACGTTTGCAAAAATGGCAACAGCCAACGTCATGTTCATCCAAACAATCGTTAGCAGTTCGTTAACAATTTGTTTCTGGTGAACGCATCCCATTATGTTGAAATTTAAAACCACCTTATCTTCGAAGCTAAGTAGAAACCTATCCTTTGGGACAAAAGTCTGTTTTCACATGACACCAGAGGAGAAATTTGGGTTTAATGTTTAAAGTAGGACTACAATGACTGGTATTATTAAAAAAGACATGTTTATGATTGTTCCAAATAAATTATTATTTTTTTTTATGATTTACCAATATGCCTACTCATTATTAAGAGAAAAAACACCCGAAAAAACATCCTCCAAACCCAGGTGTCGCAAATCCAAACCTGTTTATCAAAACACCGGTTTCTCCTTTTTTCTACAAAAATTAAATGTATTCTGTTTTTGACCAAAAACGAACGCAGACTTCCTAAACTCAAACTAGGCAGTGACGAGCTTTTATCTTTGGAACGATTAGAATTCTTAGGAATGATCTTCAACTGCAAACTCAACTGGAAGGATCACATCATAAGACTTGTTATATCCTTTCAAAATGGACTGAACCTGTTGAAAACTCTCGCAAACAAAAACTGAGGAGCCAATACAATAATACTGCTCCACATTTACAGAACCTTGATAAGAACAAAAATAGACTATGGAACTTCTGCTAACAGTTCAACAAACAATTTACTTCTTAAATCCCTGGACTCGGTGCATTATTCTTATATTAGAATAGCATTGGGAGCTTTCTACACTAGCCCAGTAGAAAGCCTAGCCTGTGAGGCGGGAGAAACTTATCTACACCACCGCCGTCAATACCTTAGTCTCTCATATGTGGTCAAAATTGCCTCAAATCCAAAACACCCAACACGTTCTTCACGAGATACTCTACTCTTGGGGTGAGATATAAGATTAGAACTGAGAACCAGAATGCTAAAATGCTATATATCTCCATTCTATTGTATGGAATGGAGGCTTGGACACTTAAATCAGAAAACATCAAGAACATAGAAGAATTTGAAATGTGGTGTTATAGGAGGATGCTGAGAATAAATACCATGGGTTGAAAAGGTTTCAAATGAGGAAGTGCTACGCCGAATGAATAAAGGCAAAGAAATTATCAACACCATAGAAAGAAGAAAATTAGAATAAATAGGACATGTTTTGAGAGGAGATAAATATAATATCCTTAAGCTAATTATTCAAGGCAAAATAAAAGGCAAGAGAAAAATTGGCAGAAGAAGAATCTCTTGGCTGAGCAACTTGAGGGAGTGGTTTGGTTGCACGTCCGCAGAACTCTTCAGGCGGGCAATTGATAAGGTCCAAGTAGTGGTGATAATTTCCAAACTCCGATAGGAGCGGAATTTCAAAAAAAGAAAGTTTATAATTGCAAATGGTAGAATATATTTAGATCACCTTTTCTTCTTAACATATTGTTACGAAATTTACTTCTTTTTTGGGTTCGGTGATCTTAAACTCTCGATACAGTAACAAAACAATACTTTTACACAATAAACTTTACTTTTACAAATCACATAGATCTTCACTTAGATATTCAACTAATTACAACTTTTACAACTATTTATATTTCATAACTCATAAACACTTATAAAACTGACTTTTTCACAACCGCTGTTCTTTTTATATTTCTAAATCATAATTCCAGACTATTTAAACATTTTCTCGAGAGTCCGAAAAAATCCTTCTACCTTCGCGACGCGGTGTTCAAGACTTTGCTAGACTGAGGCGGCAGCCGACAAAGCGGTCATTAATATGCACCCTATTTGTGGTGGATTCTCGGATGCCGACAAATAACAGGACCGGGTTGTAACAATATCTTTGTACTAAGGGAGATGGGGAGAAAAATTTTCATATGATTTGCTCATGTGGCAGCCATTATTAATAGTGATTGGAGGTAGGTGTTACCTAAGAAGCGAAATCCGACAGAAATGAAGGATTTAAGGGTTATTAGTATTTTACCCACACTGTTAAAAATCCTTGAGAGGGCTATGGAGGTACAAATAAAGGCCTATACACAGCGCTTTTTCTTAATACCAGATGTACATTTGGGATTCCGAAAAGGATATAGCTGTATGGGCGCACTTCTTCATATTACCAATAGATAAAAAGAAATGTACCATATTAATTTCGTTAGATTTCAGCCGAGCCTTCGATACAATATATTATAATTTGATGATAAGTATCTTAAAATATCTTGGTTTTTCCTTTATTGCGTTGGAGTTAATAGATAAGTACTTAAAAAGGAAGGCAACAAAAAGTATGTATAGGTGATCGTTGTTCAGAATTCCTAAACCTTACTTCTGGAGTACCTCAGGGATCTATACTTGGTTTTTTTATTATTTTCCTTCTATAGGTTCATCTCAACTTATGTCGAAGCTTCAGTATGTCCAGCCCATTAATATGAAGATGACACCCAGTTTTCCCAAAGCTTCCCGGTTAAAACGACTGATAATGCACTGGAACTGATCAATGTAGATTTTAATAAATTTGTTAGGGCAGCAACTGATCACGGTTTATGTATCAATTCAAATAAATTAAATGTTTTGATATTCGGCCCAAAAAAGCACCGAGAAACGGTTACTCAAATTATGGATATACGGATCCTGGGAGAATCTCTAACAATTGTAGATGCAGCAAAAAATCCAGACCAAGATATCAATACACCTATGTATTGATAGATACCAATTTGAGATTTAAAAAATATATAAACATGATTTATGGTAACAGATATTTTCTGCTGTTTTAATTGAAGAAATCCTTATGTGACTCCATTATCTTGTCTGTATTTAATTATGCCGATATATTGTACTGTCCAATTTTAACGACATACTACAAAAAAAATACAAAATTTTTTCTTTAAATTGATTTATGGAATCCGTAGACAGCAACGATCGTCATATATACTCCAGGAAATCGGTTGGTTGAAAATGGATAATATAAGGGTACATCATGCATTATGTTTCTTTTATAAAATACTTTTGACAAAAACACCACGTTATCTACATAAAGTCACGCCTTTTTCCCATAGGGGTAGGCAGAAACCACTTTCTTCCACTTGCTACGGTTCGTACACACATCTTTTGCTTCCTCTACTTTCATCAGTGCTCTCATACATGCTCTTCGGTTGTTGGTACTCTTGACCTGGCCTTTCTTCAAAACAATGTTGATCTGATCGAGATATGTTCTCCGAGGTTGACCTCTACCGATTTGCCCATTCACACTCGCCTTATAAATTTGTTTCGTCAATCTTCCTTCATCCATCCTTTCTACGTGTCCAAAGCATTCTAAGCATTCCTTTATCTATCTTTGTGACCACATCTTCTTTTACACCACAGCGTTTTCTTATCATACTATTCTTAACTTTATCCAACCGAGTCACTCCGGCTATACTTCTCAGACTACTCATCTCCGCAGCATTAATCCTATTTTCATGCTTCTTCTGCCAAACCCAACATTCACTACCATACATAAGTGTAGGAACCAACACACCTTTATGCACCGCCAGACGTGCCTTTTTTGACACTTTCTGGCTATTCATAAAGCTATGCAGTGCCCCATTCATTTGTTTTCCTGCCAACAATTCTATAACAAAATTACATAGCGCACGGATATATACAGGGTGGCCAACCTAAAACGAAACAAAGCCATTTGCAGGAACCTAGTTAACATTTTAGGAAAACTCTCAGACCTGTCGATTTTTGATTATAGGAGGACACTCTTTTTCGGTATTTTTGACTCCACCACTTTCAACCCCAAACGAGGGTAAGAATTACCCTAAAATTTTTAAAAGGCATTGGGGGACGAATAAGAGGTCTTTTGAAAGCTCTGAAAATTCTCTTTACAATAGTCTTTCAATTTTACATTTGCTCCCAATACTTTGAAAAAAATTACGTGTTAAAATTCCAATTATTTTAGTTGCTTACTTACTACTTAGTTGATTAAATGTTTAAACTGATAACCGGCCGCTTCCACACAATTATAAAGTTTTTGTTTTTAAACGTTCACACACATTCCGAAGAATTTCCGTAAGTAATTCGAAGGCACTCGTCAACGATTCTTTCACACAAATCTTCCAACGACGCTGGTTGTGTTTTATAGATTTAACTTTTCAGATGTCCCCACAGAAAAAAATTGAGCGGAGATAAATTTGGTGATCGTGGAGGCCATTCCATGCTGCCTCTTCTCCCAATCCAATGCCTTGGAAAACGTTAGTCTAAATAATGTTAATGTTAGTTAATGTTATGTTTTTTAATTCGTAGAACATTTATTTTATTTTCAGAGCCGTTATGATAAGGTGAACACATTTTTAGAAGAAAAATTGTTTGAGATCTCTCGATGCATCGTAGTCTCTTTCCTGATCTATACGTATAACGGCGCTAAAAGTTTCACTCTGAGAGATTTCAATAATTTCTAGCCGCATAGACGATGTCGACTAGGTGGGGGCAGATCAAATTAGAGTCGTGTAATTAATTAATTAAGTGTTTGTCACGAATATTTTTAATATTTTGTGCTGGTCGGCTGTTTGTCGTGAATTTTAAGATTTTGTTTTGAAATTTCTATATTTCGCCAAACTTTTTCCATATCTGTATAAAACATGAGCAAATTATAAACTAAAATGCTCGCCAGCTACCTTGGTATTGCTCTTTTTTCTGTATTTTAAGGGTATATTATACAAAATATTCATTTTATAGGGTATATTTGTATTTGCAATTTTAAAATAAAAAAATATCAGTGGTCTGGGTGCGATCCGAGAGGTTCACACGACTAACTTTCCAGTGAAAAGAATAAAATAATACCACATATTTTATTGTTATAATTATTATTATTAAAATTATTATAAAAAACGATTTTAAATTGTTTACAACAAATTATAATTGTCATTAACAATATTTTGTTTATGTCAAACGTATTCTTTTTTTTTTCTTATTTTTTCATAAGCGGGAGCTAATTTCAATTGTTTATAACAACTGAAAATTTTTTTTTATTAAGATCAATAATCATTTGTTAGTAAAAATATTCATAAACAATGCTCGATTATTACTAACAATAATTTTTCACTGTTATAGCGTCTTCAATGCTATTCTCTCAATACTGACAAAAGTTTAAAATTCTCCAATTCCTATTTTTGTTTTCCAAAACTATTTCTTTTTATAAAATATTGTCATCATATTTTTCATACAATTATTTGTAACATGCAATAATTATATTATTCAAAAGATCTTAAAAATTTTTTTTTCTTAAAAAGCTTTGTCGATTTTGATTAAAATCTAATCAGTTTTAAGTTGCGTAATTATGCGTCGAATACAATTGGTCTCACGTCGTTATCATTTTCTGTTCTCAAGATAATCGAGACGAAAAATAATTCTGAAAGTTTACCATTTTTTTCAGTTTTTTTATTCTCTATAAAAAATATCTTAACCGATTTTGCTCAACATCCTATCAATTCTAAATTGCGTAATTATGCGTCGAATACAATCTTCGGGAAAACAACCCTCGAACATTACACCTATTGACAGTCACATGCCCGAGATCACCTTTCGCCAACGTACTATCAGAAAGATTTTGCTGGGTCTCAACACCAACAAAGCCTGTGGATCTGACGGAATCCCGCCGATTGTTCTCAAGAAATGTGCCCCCGAACTAACACCTGTTCTTTGCAAGTTGTTCAACCACTCTTACAATTTGGGAGTATTTCCGTCCAATTGGAAAATTGCAAGAGTACAGCCAGTCCCTAAAAAAGGCAAAAAGACCCTACCTAGCAACTACAGACCTATCGCACTGCTATCTATTATTTCAAAGGTCATGGAAAAAGCCATCAACATCGAGCTCATAAAATATCTGGAAGACTCAGGAATTATCAATGATAGGCAATATGGCTTCCGCCATCAGAGATCAACTGGTGACCTGCTCGCATACGTCTCACATATATGGCAGCTATCTATTGAAAAGTATGGAGAAACTTAAGCTGTGGCATTAGATATCTCCAAGGCGTTCGATCGAGTTTGGCACCAGGGACTCCTCGCCAAGCTTCCATCTTATGGCTTGCCCCCTCAGCTGTGTTCTCTGCTTGCTAGTTTTCTCTCAAACAGGTCTCTCCATGTAGTGGTCGATGGAGTTTTATCTGACACTCTACTCATAAATGCTGGTGTTCCGCAAGGATCCATTCTGGCACCAACACTATTTTTACTTCACATCAAGGACCTATTGAAAGCAACTTCATGTCCCGTACACAGCTTTGCCGATGATAGTACCCTCCATACCGCTTTCTCTTCCAGGGCCCCTATATCAGCCCGTGAAACCAGAAATGAACGAGGAAGAAATGTTAACAATATAAATATGGACTTAGCAACAATTTTCGAATGGGGATCCAATAACTTGGTAGAATTCAATGCAAACAAAACACAAGCATGTGTTTTCTCTAGAAAAGCCGATCTCACTATGCCTAACATAACTTTGTCAGGAGTAACCATACCACTGAAGTCATCCATATCGATGCTTGGTATTACTATCAACAATAACCTTTCCTGGGAAAATCACGTGAGGTCCATTGCCAAAAGTGCATCCCAAAAACTTGGTTTTTTGTTTCGTGCCAAGAGCTATTTCACCTCCAATCAGCTGCTTATGATCTATAAGGCACAGATCCGACCTGTACTGGAGTACTGTTCCCATATTTGGAGTGCAGCACCTAAACATATCCTGAAGCTACTGGATTCTGTCCAAAAAAGGGCAATTAGTCTCGTCGGTGATGCCTCGCTTACAAACTCGCTCACTTGTCTGGAACACCGTAAAAAAGTTGGCGATTTGTCTCTATTTTATAGATATTTTCATGGGCGATGCTTTTCTGAAATATCAACAATTGTTCCTCATTTGGCAGTCTCTTCGAGATTAACCCGTCAAGTTCAGTCTTTACACCCCTTCGTGGTCACTTTGGAGACCTGCAGAACATCACTTTCCAAAGACTCATTCATCCAACGAATTGCGAGGCTTTGGAACTCATTGCCTAGGAAAATGTTCCCCGAGGCATACAACCTCCAGAAATTTAAGAAGAACACCAACTCCTTCCTTCTTTCCCTTGGTTCCCACGATGTTCTCTGAACATTACAGGATATCCCTTTTCGTGGGAACCAGAACATAAAAAAAAAAAAAAATTGGTCCCACTTTGTTATCATTTTTTTTTCTCAAGATAATCGAGACGAAAAATAATTCCGAAAGTTTACCCTTTTTGTTAGTTTTTTTATTCTCCATAAAAAACTACTTAGCCGATTTTGCTAAAAATTCAGTCAGTTCTAAGTTGGTTGCGTAATTATGCGTCGAATACAATTGTTCCTACGTCGATATCATTTTTTGTTCTCAAAATAATCGAGTTGAAAAATAATTCCCAACGCACATACGAACATACGCACATACGTACGTACACACACAGACGTCCCCTTAAAAACTATCGTATACGACTCTGGGGACCTTGAAATATCGAGATATGTCAAAATTTGGGATTCGCAAAATCGGGCCCATTATTATAACTTCCCACTGGAAAGTTAATACATAATGAAATTAAATTACAATCTAGTCGTTTAGTCTGTAGGTTTATAATGAAGATGAAAACTGTAAAATCTTTTTCCATGGCAGAATTGGAATTGTTTAATAATTTGCTGCTAGTTGCGAAAATAAAGCAGATGCTTTAAAATCAATTTAATTTTTAAGGAAATATTCTTTGAATTAATTTAGACATAAACAAAAAAAACCTATGAATTATGTCGTATAATAATTATTGTTCCGTTGTTGTCAGTTTAACTGTACCGGCTCTGTGTCTTACCAGTTATGAATGGTTAAAGCATCGTGAGGTTATTTAGAGCTAAAAAATGCGACAAGCGAGTGCTATTAAAATATGCCATGTACCACCAGTGTAGCTTTCTAGACCTTCATGATTTAAATTTTAATTAATTTTAGTGTTGCCGGGCCATTACTTAAACGACCAAAACACGCCATTTGTGTGATTCAGAACGTGTATTCTTAAATAAGCTTTTTTTTTCGTCAGCTTGACGTAGTAAATTTTAAAAAATATATATCAGCGGTCTGGGTGCGACCCGAGAGGTCCACACGACTAACTTCCCAGTGAAAAGAATGAAAAAATACCATAAGTTTTACTGTTATAATTATTATTAAAATTATTATAAAAACGATTTCAAATTGTGTAGCATAATTCTAAAGAATTTCTATACAACTTATTTTAATTGAGCCTGTCGGATGCTCTACACTTTCGGGAGGGTCGTGGGTAAGAAAAAGTTGTTGAATTTCTTTATTTTAAGAGAATACACAAATGTTAATAAAAATTTGGGCGCCATGCATTTTATTCGGGGTTAAATACAAAAACCTTGGATCTATGCAAATATTTCAACAGTGAAACTATTTGTTACTAATTTCTAAGTATAATTCAATTAAATATTTACAAAATCAATGCATTAACAAACATCTCCAAAACCGTTTATTATTTTAATTAAATTAAAGAAGTCAGTTTGTCAAAAACATACAAAAGTTATAAATGAGTTAGATTTAAAAAAAAACTACCAGATAAATTATTATAACATTAAATTCACAAGAAAATAAAAAGTAATAAATTAAATGTTGATTTACCAGTCTGCTTGATAAAAGAATTATTTCTTTTGCAAGTAAACGACCTTACATCAAATTTGACTTAATGTCTACAATATTAACATTCGTCACTTACTGCAGAGTATAATCTTTCCTGGTATTTGGCTGAAAATCACCTTTCTCAGACTAACAATCCTTTATAAATTGGACATTAATAATCTTCTGATTTCTTAATAACTTCAAAATTTGGTTTACACCTAAAAATATAAATTCCAACCAAAGATTGATTTAATAAATCTTAATATTCCTCAAAATATGTCATTTCTAAGTTAGGATGATGGTAATTCCTAAAGATTTCTTCAAAATAAATCTTGAGAACATCATGGCTTCTCAGACATTTGAAAGGATAAAAAAAAACAATTTCAAAGTATCTTAAATTTCACTGTGAAAACTTCAGAAAGCAAAAATAATTTTCTTAATACAGTTGTACTCTAATATCTCTTTATCAAAATATTAAAACGTAATATCTCTATTCACAAGAAATTAACTCATCTTTTTACACACTTCAAAGAAGAACTCAGGAACACTATCAAAAATTAACGTCTTCTCTTCAGGAAAGACCAACAACGAAAGAGAAAGAGTACCTCTCCTTTTATCCCTTCTCATCAAAATTCTATTTATTGACAGATCTGGGCTAGTAGGTTAACGGTTGTTGCCAGATCTAATTAAATGTATTTAATTTCGCAACATAATAAATTAGAATTCTCAGAAATCAAATTCTTTGATATTCCTGATAACTTTTACAATATAATTTACCTCTCGTATACCTTGTCATAATGCCGAATTACTTTATTTATGCAAAAAATAAATATAAAACGATTTAATTAGTTATATAAAAATAAGCCAAAATAATCTTAGTTCTTAAATAACATGTAGTATTTATAATACCTTTTTTCATAAAACATATTTAGCTGTCAATATTCAACTAATCAACCAATTAATGAGCTTTAATTAAATCTATGAAAACAAAATATACGAGAAAAATAAAAAGTTATATAAAAAAGGAACGAAATTCACAAGTGTGAGATATTTCGTTACAATTGTTTATAACAAATTATAATTGTCATTAATAATATTTTGTTAATGTCAACCGTATTCTTTCAAACTTTTTCTTTTTTTTCATAAGCGGGAGGCTATTTTCAATTGTTTATAACAATTGAATTTTTTTTTTAATTATTATAATTAATAATCATTTGTTAGTAACAATATTCATTTCTTATAAACAATGCTTAATTATTACTAACAATAATTTTTCACTGTTATAGCGTCTTCAATGCTATTTTCTCAATACTGACACAAGTTTAAAATTCTCCAATTCCTATTTTTGTTTTTAAAAACTCTCTTTTTTTATAATATATTGTCATCACATTTTTTATACAAATATTCTTAACATGCAATAATTATATTATTTAAAAGATCTTAAAATGCTGTATTAAAAATAGTATATATATATAATATAGTAATATAATATATATATATTTTACCATTTTTTTTAGTTTTTTGATTCTCCATAAAAAACAGTTGGACCAATTTTGCTGAAAATCTAGTCAGTTCTAAGTTGCGTAATTATGTGTCGAATGCAATTGGTCCCACGTCGACAGCAGTTTTTGTTCTCAAGATAATCGAGACGAAAAATAGTTCCGAACGCACATACGAACATACGCACATACACACTGATTTTCACTTAAAAACTATTGTATTCGACTCTAGGGACCTTGAAATGTGAAGATATGTTAAAAATTCAGGATTCGCTAAATCAGACCCATTACTATAACTTCCTGCCGGAAAGTTAATAATGGTAATTTTTAATTAATATACACTTACAAGTACTTTTAACTTACTAACTGCAATCTACTAGACGTAAGTAATGTTAAAACTCTTTTATTATATCAGTAATGCGTTTAGTTTTAATTCTTAGTTGTTTTATTATAATATTACCGTATATTTCAACAAAGCAAAGAAAATACTCTGCAGGGAATTCGCAGTGACTTGTAGATTCATTAAAGTAAAACTCTCATGCAACAACTGATTGCATCATGTTGGGAACTTTTTGAAAGTTTAACTTTATCTAATTTTGTATAAATTGCAAACATTTAACATTGCTCTTACGGCGCTAAGTTGTCGACTAGTGAAATGGCTTGTTTATCCATTAACTTTTTTTTAAAATTTTTGTTGTTTTCCCACAACCACTTGATCTTAGACATAAAAGTAGTTAATGACATAGTGGAATCACTAAGCGTTGCTTCGTTAGCCCTATTTTATGTCCCCTTCGTCATATTTAAGAATCATTTCGCCGGTGAGACTGCAAAACCGCATAACAGCCCTCTTCAATACCGCGTATCTACAAAAATCGCAAAATTGAGATTTGGCGCCGGTGGGTTCAGAATGTTTATTAATTGGCTCCTACTAGAATTTACGCGATTAAAATAAGCCAATAGGGAACGTCTATTTAGCCGTTAAAAAGATTCCGCGTATCAGTAGTTAGCGTTACAGTTGGCGAGTGTTTGGCAGCAAAGCCGCGTATTTACCGAATACTAAATTGATTAATTGTCCTAATTGTTAATGCCATTATAGCTAAGAACTATGACATTTTAATTTCAAGTTTTAAAAGTTAAATCTGGTGTAAGTAGACATTAAATATCTTAAAATAATAATTTGTTATTAATGGATGATAAAATAATTAAACGTTTAATTTTAAAAAAACTAAAATTAGACTACGTTTTTCCTAATTTGTAGCAGCAAAAACATCTTAACGGATTTTGCTAAAAATTTAATCAATTTTAAGTTGCGTTATTAGTCAGTTCTAAGTTGGTTGCGTAATTATGCGTCGAATGCAATTGTTTCCACGTTGATATCATTTTGTGTTCTCGAGATAATCAAGACCAAAAATAATTCCGAAAATTTACTTTTTTTTTAGTTTTTTCATTTTCCATTAAAAACATTTTGACCGATTTTTTTAAAAATCTAATCAATTCTAAGTTGCGTAATTATGCGTCGAATGCACGTACGTACGTCGATATCATTTTTTGTTCTCGAGGTAATTGAGAGACGAAAAATAATTCCGAACGCACATACGAATATATGCACATCCGTACATACACACACACGCACACAGACTATTGTATTCGACTCTGAGGACCTTGAAATGTAAAGATATGTCAAAATTCGGGATTCGCAAATCAGACTTATTACTTTAACTTCCACTGGGAAGTTAATAATGCAATTAAAAGAATTTTTTTTGTGAAATTAATTTTTGAGTCTGTAAATTAAAGTTCGTAGTATATTTATGGGTTATTGCTTTCACCGGTTTCGATAAATTTGAAACGCTTTGCAAAATTTTCCAATGTATCCGTAAATTAAAGAACTGCAATTTAATTTTGTTAATTTTAAATTTTTTCTCACTGGTTTTTTTTGTAATTATTTCCATCGACAATTAAACACTGCGCTTGAGAAGAATTTGGTTAAATCTTTTTTTAAAGCACATCTTTTTTTACCCTGAAATTATAAAAAAATAGTTTTTTTCAAAACAAATCACATGCAAACAAATGATAATTGTGTTCACTAACAGTTATATATATATAGTTATATTCATAAAAAGTTAATTAGAATTTTTGCTACATCGCTGATGTTTCTATTCACTTATAAAATTGTAGTCAACATGATTTTGTATTGCTAGACAGTCAATCAGGTAATGGATTTAGGAGTTATTCTTGACAGATCACTCACCTTTAGTCACCACATCACTACTGTTGTACAAAAGTCCATGAAAATGTTGGGTTTCGTTAAGAAAACTACTCGTGATTTTACTGGTGTTAAATCAATTAAATTTTTGTATTTTTCCTTAGTTAGGTCACACAGAAGAACAGTAACTTCTGTGTGGTCTCCTCATTACTTAGTTTACATTAGGAAACTCGAACACGTTTAAAATAACTTTATACGTTATATTGCATTTAAGCTACATGTCTATCAAGAATATGCTGTATGGCTGCAATAACTGCGAATCTACTCTCTTGAGAACCGTAAAAACAGGGAGATCTTACATAATTTTTTAAAATTATAAATGGTACATGAAACTGTCCTCAAGTTTTAAGTAAAATCTATGAGACTCGGTAAATCACTGGAGGAACTTTTAATTTTTGATATCTCAACTAGTAAATTTAAAAGCTATATTCGTGATTTGAATGTTCAGTAATTTATATTTTACAATATCATGATTTTTGTCATGACTTTTATGGCAACCAAAAACAGATGTGGAGATTCATTAGACGCCAGAGAAAAGAAGCAAGTGAATTTATTAGCACAAACCACATAACGAAAGAAACTTGGGTCCAGTATCTTAAAGAAGAAGATACGGAAAGCATACCGGACACCCCAGAAATCGCAACTAACGAAGTAACTGAAAACTAAGAACAGAAAAAGTCCAGGCCCAGGCGGTATTCCAAATGAACTTCTTAAATACGGCGGGAGAAGCCTGAAACAGCCATAATTTGCAAAATCCTTTTACAAAAAAAAATTCCGGACGAATGACGCATATGTACCACAATTATACTGTTTAAAAAGGGAACAAAAAGATAACCGCAAACTACCGAGGCGTAAACCTTCTTAATACAACCTTAAAGCTAGTAACAAAGATTAAAACAAATAAAATAAATGAACTTACCACATTGGGCGATGAACAACAAGGATTCAGATCAGAAAGATCTTGTAGTGATGCGATATTTTCCTGCGACAAATAACTGAAAAATCCATCGAGTATAACAAACCAGCCTTTATGTCTTTTATAGACCTAAAAAAGGCATTTGACCGAATACAACTGGAGGACGTGGTACACCTTCTATGCAACAGGCAAATCCCATACAAAACCATCGAAATTATTTACCAGAGAAACAAAATACAAGCCAAAATTAATGGCACAACTACCGAAAAAATTCATGTAAATAGTGGTATTCGACAAGGAGATTCCCTTAGCCCCCTATTGTTTAACATCGTTATGGCCAAAATAATAAAAAGCACTCGTAACCTAAAAGGGTATAAAATGGGGAACAAAGACGTTAAAATCCTATGCTATGCCGATGATGCCGTTTTAATTGCAGAAAACAAAGATGACCTATTTAAATTTAAAACAACGGCAAAAAAACTAAAAATGAAGATATCTGCAGCAAAGACGAAATGCATGACCACTTCAAAAACACCTATCAGATGCAAACTGGTTGTGGATGATAAAATTATACAACGGGAGATGAAATTTAAATACCTAGACATAGAAATATCAGGATACGGTGACATCGAGGCGGAGGTAAGAAACCAAGCGGCAAAAGCAGCACGAACCTTAGCTTATCTGAACGATACAATCCTCCGAAACAAATATATCGGAATCGAGACCAAATTCCGAACCTACAAGGCGGTCATCCGACCTATATTAATATACACAGCGGAAACTAGACCAGATACATCGAACACAAAGAGAATATTAGAAACCACCGAAATGAAAATAGTGCGCAGGATCGCTGGAAAAACACTTTTCTACAGGGAGAGAAGCGAGGACATTAGAAGAACATGTAAAATAGACAATGTAAATGAATGGATACTATGAAGAAAAAGAGAGTGGAACGAACACATGGACCGGATGAATAACGACAGAATGGTCAAAATAACTAGAGACAAGTTGCACTTAGGGCGCCGGAGCGTTGGAAGACCCCGCAAGAGATGAAGCGACCACCTTTCTAATAATTAAACGGCAGAGGATACGAAAAAAAAACAAGCAAATTGCTTACATTCAAAAGGAAGAAGAAGAAGAAAATGATTTTTGTATATCTTGTTTTAAAAACTATGTATATTCATTTTAGTATTTATGTCTGAATTTGTGCACATTATATATTTTTCTTACTGTTGTTTTTAATATATATTAAAAAAATTTGCCCGTGAATCAATAAATAAATAAATTATGTTAAAAAAAATGCCTTATACAAGGTGATTCATTAAGAATGTTCAATCTCTAAATTGTAGATTCTAGATCTCAAAATAAGATGATTTTGCTCAACATGGCTTATACAAATATTGCTGGTTTCTGAGATACCGGGTGTTAAAAGTTTAATTTTTCATGATTTCACAATTTCTATTTGAAAATTGATAATTGTACGTTTTTTTGCATTGTCAATTTGGACTCTAATTTAGCATTGTTAATAGAGGGCGCTAGTTACAGTTGGTTGTGTTTAGTAAATCAAAGCAAATTTTTTTCGGCCAAACCATGAGTAAATTAATAAAAAAATATTAAAAAGCCTTAAATTCTACTAAAAAGTTACTCTTGTTTGATTCATGTAACTCGATCGTTTATCGTGTTATTTGCTTCTAAAAAGTTCAATGAATTTTAATTTCATAAAAAATGTTATGCTGTAAATGTGTAACAATAACAAATTAAAAAACAAAAATAAAAAACTTCAAAGTAAATGTTCAAAATGCCCACCATTTACTTCAATACACTTGTATCTGCTTTCGCAAAAATCTAGTAATGTCAAATAACCTTTGTCTATTATTTTTAATCACATTCGCGAATTTAGCTGTGGTTTAATTTCCCGTTTTTTTCTTTTCCAAGTAGGCTGTGCCATTGTCAATGTATTTTGCATTTATGAATTTAGCCGTAGGTTTAACGTCCTACTTTTCAAGTAGGCTTGTGTCACTCTTAAACAGTTTGTGTAAAAATAAAACTTTAATATTATTTAATATTAATAAGAGTAAGTGTAACATGGGTATGGCATTTTTTAACAATTTACTAAATAACAAGAGTGATAATTACCTATCTATTAGATAATGACAATGGATAACGGTTTTTTTAACACTAAGATGCGCGATATGATATGATATGATATGATGTGTTTTTGCTTAATCAAATTACAGTGAAACAGCTGGTACACATTTATTTTGTATTAAATTAATATAAATGTTTATTAATTGAACTTTTTTTCTTAAAAAAAATCTGAATATTTCTTTTTGATAATGCCATATTTATTTCCTTTTATTAACTATCATTCTATGCATAATATTTATTTATTATTATTATTATTATTATTTTGTGGGGTTTGGCAGAAAAAGCATAAAATAGGATTAATGCTGCGGAGATGAGTAGTCTGAAAAGTATAACCGGAAAGACTCGGTTGGATAAAGTAAAGAATAGGGAGATAAGAGAAAGCTGTGGTGTGAAAGAAGATGTGGTCACAAAGATAGATAAAGAAATGCTTAGACGGTTTGGACACGTAGAAAGGATGGATAAAGGAAGATTGACGAAACAAATTTATAAGGCGAGTGTAAATGAACAAGTCGGTAGAGGTCGACCTCGGCGAACATATATCAGATCAACATTGTTTTGAAGAAAGACCAGGTTAAGAGTATCAACAACCGACGAGCATGTGTGAGAGCACTGATGAAAGTAAAGGAAGCAAAAGATGTGTCTCTGACTACCCCCTACAGAAAAAAGGCGTTACCATATGTATGTACATGTACAGTGCAACAGTAGTTTTGTTCACCATATGCAAAGTACTGTAAATTAATAGCCATATTGTAATATTCCTAATCAATTACTTTTTGCGTATCGAATGCAAGTAAATATTCCAATTCTTTCAAAAGCTGTTAATACTTTAATAAAATTGTTGGATACTATAAATGCTTCGAGTACTAAATAAGTAGAATCTATTATTTTATTTTTGCACAAAATTGAACCGCCTTTTAAAACATTAATACACAAAATAAACAGACAAAATTTAGTCATGTCAACAAACTCATAGCACCATGTGAGTGCTGGTCAAATCTAAAGTGAAGCGATGACACAAACCGTGCCAAAAAAAGGGTGTTGCTCGGAAGGCTAACTTTCCGGCCTGTGGTCCCACTAAATTTCCATCATCCGAGTTTAATTCGCGTGGAAATGTGTTTCGGGCTAGAAGCTTTGCCGAAATACGAACAAAACTTTCCGGCATGGATAATTTAGTTTGTGATATAAAAAGTGAAACACAAAAATATACCCGACACAGTCCACATTTTTGTAAGAGACACCCTTCAAAAAATTCTATCTGGCACAATTTGATTTCTGACTATTCGGATTTTATATATATATATATATAATATATATATATATATATATATATATATATATATATATATATATATATATATATATATTTATTTATTTATATATTGAAAAGTTGTGAATTATATGTGTAGATAGTTATTTTTTTAATGTAACACTGCAAAATCAAAATTATACAATAATATGCCCCAACATCAAGGCACAACGATGATATATATACTTTCATTATTGGAGATTTTAATGCAAAACTGGAAAAAAAACAAAAAACAACTAAAGAATATCTAGGACAATTTAGTTTCGATGAGAGAAATGTACAAGTGCCACGTCTTTTAGTTCTCTAAAGAGTACTCCGCTAGTGGTCTCTCTACTGGCAAATTATGCCCGAGCTCAGCCGTAGAGGGTAGAAGAAAAAAATATAAAAGTGAGCCGCGCCACCGACTTAGACGGTACAAGCCGGAAACCCCTAGGTCTAGTAGGCACTAGCAGAGCCACACGATAAACAACAAACAATTATGGTGAACTAGATAAATAAAACTATATTTACAATTCCTGCAATATATTAATTATGTAAAAATGATGTTCTGATTTTTTTTTACAACAAATTCTGTATTTTCGTAAAGTGGATTAAACGAATACACTTTTCTTAAAATAATATTTAAATTAATTATAACAATCTTTCAGACAAAAATAAAAACCTAATGAGGTACAAAAGAGAATTAAAAAAAAAAAAGAAATGTTCACAATATTTAAAATTTCAAAAATAATTGGTTTTATATAGAATTCCTGATAGCAAAAGATTAACACAAACAAAAAGAAATACAAATAAATGGACTTGCAACAAGAATAATAATCTAAAACCCTCACAATAACCACATAAATTATATTCAGTAATATATAAATTCAGATTCAACTTGGAGCAGGTACAAATTTAATGAAAAATAATTCGTTACTTTTTAACTATTAAAAACACTTAGATCAAGCACATAATAACTGATAAGTTGATAAAATTAAACTCAATACTATGTAACTAATTAAAAACTTCATTAAGACGCCACTATTACATCGATGATCCAAGAACAGAAACACCAAGTAGTATTTTTAAAGATTTACACTGTTAAAACACTCAAGCTTATTTCAAAAATAATTCTTTTTACGATGGCTGTCCTTCAAAATAGCAAAATTGTAGGATATTTACAAATAAGTATAAATAAATGTTTTTACTTGGACACAAAGAACTCTTGAGAATATTACTTTAATCAAAGTTCAGACTCGGCATATTATCCAATGCGATAAATAGTTTTCAACAGTGTACCATATTAATAAACTAAAACAAAACTTAATCGCGGTGTCGAAAATAAGTCAAGTCGTTTAAATATACTAAAATAAATCACTTGTAACCTTTGGATACACGAATTCACAAATCCTGTGGCCTACTTCTGGCCCGGTTTGAATTATGGAACTACACCTGGTACTTAACAATGGCTTCCCTTCATCAAATCCCGCACGCGGTCATTTTAACTCGACCCCAATAACCAAAATATCCACCACAAAGGCACGACAGAATGGTCAAGTTAAAAATTAAATCGTTTTTCTTCAAAATCCAATTAAGATGGCCCAAATACAGCCAGATATGAAAGAAAAAACCGTAGAAGTTCTACTCACGTGTTAATATCAAATCGTTCCAAAAACTCTCACCTGACTTCCACCACGGACACCAAACGAATCCTGTCCACTACTCACTTCCAGGCCGGATATCAGAAAAAAAATGACACAGAACCCACGTCAGCCAACCTTTGCAAATCTATGTCCCTCACTCATAATCTCTCTCGTCCGTGTTGATAGCCAGCCCATCCACACAGAAAAGCAAACCAAACAATAATATAGCTGACAACACACGACGATCGAGGCCAAAAATCAATGCGAAATCTAATACAAAGACTCCCACTCCAATTAACAAACACGTCACAGCCATTAATAATTAAATCATATCCCTACTAAGTATGCAACACTATATACAACAAACAAAATACGGTATGCAAAACTATTTACGAACACCAGACTATCAGAGACCCAATTAATAATGAAACGGTAGATGGAAAAAAATAGGCACGTGACACAAGGTACGAGACTGTTGGAGTTTATAACGGAACATCAATTATACTCAATGGCGTCATTCTTTAATAAAAAGGAACAACGAAAATTGACCTGGTAAAGTCCGGATGGTAATACAAAAAGTGAAATTGACTATTTTCTCTCCAGTAATCAATCGGTGGTAAAGAATGTTACTGCTCTAAATTGTTGCAATGTCAACAGCGATTACCGAATGATAAGAGCCAAAGTAACTGTTAATACTAAGCTAGAGTGGAGGAAGATTCTCAAATAAAAGAAACAAGTTATAAATCCAAAAACGTTGAAGAAAAATTCGGAAAGATACCGGGAAAGTCTTGAAAAAAAAAATGAAATAGAGAAAATTCAGGACCAAAAAAACATCGACAAAACCAGCCAAGTACTAACATCCATATTAAATACAACAGCAATAGAAATAGCAGAGCGGAAAAGAGAAAAAACATGCAAGCTTAGGAATAAAAACAAAGAAAAGTATTGAAAAAAATGGACAACTATTAAAGGAGAAAAAATTTGAAGAACTTAGAATTTTAGCAAAAGAGACAAGAAGGATGGTGAGGCACAATCTAAATGAACACTATGAAAACGAAGTTTAAAAACTAGTAGAGAAAAATACCCGTGTGGGGTACTGAATCCCTTCATCATGTGCCTCCCCAGGTGGTGGATAAGAGAACGCCTCATAGATATAGGTGGTACCGGGAAAATGAAATACCAGCGCGGACCAAAATCTAGCACATCATCAATCTTCTTCTTTAGATGCCCTGTTCTCCTTGGACGTTGGCAATCATCAGCGCTATCTGAACCTTGTCTACAGCTCGGCGGAACAATGTGGTAGTGCTCACTCCATACCATTGTCTTAAGTTTTTTAGCCAGGATATCTTTCTTCTACCCGGGCCTCTTCGTCCTTTGATCTTCCCTTCTATAATAAGCTTTAAAAGTCGATACTTGTCATTTCTTAAGATGTGACCAAAATACTCCAGTTTGCGCTTTTTTAGTGTAAACAGAACTTCCAGCTGCTTGTCGAGGCGTTGAAGTACCTCGGTGTTACGCACTCTTTCTACCCAGGAGATTCCTAATAGCCTTCTGTACGTCCACATTTCAAAGGCCCCCAATTTTTTGCACATCGCATCTGTCAAAGTCCAAGCTTCCATTCCATAAAACAGTATGCTGAACACGTAACAGCGAAGTACTCGGACGCGCAGAGGCAAGCTTAAATTTCTGCTGCAAAGTACTTTACGCATTTTCAGGAACGAAGCACGAGCTTTTTCTATTCTGGCACGAATCTCCTGCATGCTGTCCCACTTCTTATTTAGTTGACACCCAAGATATTTAAAAATTTCTACTCGCTCAATTCGTTGACCGTTAATTGTCAGGTGTCCGTCCACGTTGTTTGATTTGCTAACTGCTAGCCACTTTGTCTTTCTCACAATCAGGCTAAGTCCGGCCTCTGAGCTTGCAGCCGTCACGCGGCTTACCAGCTCCTGAAGTCCTTCCAGTGAGTCGGCAACAAGAACCGTGTCATTCGCATACCTCAGATTGTTGATATTAATCCCATTGACAGATATCCCCTCGTTACATTCATCCAACGCCTCTTGAAATATCCTGTCGGAATACAAATTAAATAACAGTGGTGATAAAATGCATCCTTGACGAACGCCTCTCAGGATTTTGATCTCGTCGGACGCGGTGTTATCGATTCTTATTCGAGCACTTTGGTTCCAGTAAAGGTTGGCTATTATTCTAAGGTCTCGTTGTTCCAGTCCTATTTCTCTAAGAATGTTGATCAGTTTTTCGTGCTTTACTTTATCAAAGGCTTTTTAGTAATCGATGAAACATGCGTAAACGGTCACCGACATGTCCCGGCACCTTTGGATAAGAACCTGTATGCTAAATAGTGCCTCCCTTGTTCCAAAGCCATTGCGAAAACCAAACTGAGAGTACCCCATCATTGTCTCGCACTTCGCATATATTCTTTTGTGTATTATTTTCAAGAAGAATTTAAGCACATGGCTCATCAGGCTAATAAGACGATAATCACCGCAGTTCTTGGCCTTCGCGTTTTTGGGTAGCGGGACAAAAGTAGATTTTAACCAATCAACATCAACATCATCAATAAGACGTATTAATTTCAGTGCTAATGTCGGCTCCAGAATGGCACTACGGTAACCAACCGCCTGTCGTATAAGGCGACAAAAGAAGGACCGAGTAATCACCGGTATAAGCGATCCCCCGTTAGTACGGTCAACAGTTTCTTCGTTGAAGGTGAATGAACAGTCTAAGGTTAGGGCACTCCCTTGTCCTTGGGTCGAGAAACCGGCCCTAAAGGCGGAAGAGCCATAAATGGTCAACGGCATGAGAATGCAGAAAGCAAAAGGGAAACTACTGCATTAAAGGCTTGCTATAAGCATCACTAGTATAATCAAGATGGCCTTTGACAGATCACGAAGAAAGAGTTACTGATCATGATGTACGGAACACAAGATCCGGCATGGGACCTCCCGGACAGCATACAACACAAAAATGGAGTTGGCATAATAGTTAATAATAAGTAAACGATGCAGTGCTCGGATATTTACCCATATCGGTTAGGGTAATAATTTTAAAAATCAATACTACTCCCTGTAAATTTAACATAATTCAAGTGTACGCCCCAACATCGACAAGTACTAAAGATGAAATCGAAACATTTTACTGGGCCATCAAAAATTCATTAAAACATACGCAAAGATAAAATAAGCATGATTATTGGAGGTTATAATGCCAAAGTTGGAGATGAAAGGGATGAGAATACCATAGGTCTTGGAAGCAGACACGAAAGAGAGGAAACCCTTGCACAATTCTGCAAGGAAGAAAACTTTGCAGTGATGAATACATTCTTTAAACTGCCCCCACGATGACTGTATGCATGAAAATCACCTGCTAATAACCAGGGAAATATTATTCGAAACCAAATTGACTACATATTAATAAATAAAAGATTTCAAAACTCTATATCATCGACTAAAACCAACCCAGGAGTAGATATATCATCTGATCACAACCTATTGCTTGCCACAATGAAATTAAAACTAAAGAAACTAACGAAGAAAGAACACACAATAACAATAGACACGAGAAAACTTAAAGAAGAAAACCTCAGAAAAAAAGTTCAAAACGAGCTTAACAACAAACTTATTCAAGTACAAGAAGACAACGATAAAGGAGACAACACAATATAACGGAAATGGGATATAATCAAGATCATTATACTTTAGAAAACTAAAGATAACCTAACATCTCAGAACACACAGAAAAATGGATGACAGAAGAAATCCTGACTATGATAGAAGATAGAAGAAAGTACAAGAACAGAGATGAATCTATCTACAAGGAAATCCTTAAACAAATACAAAAAAAGATAAAGGAAGCAAAAGAGGCTTGGCTAGATGAGAGATGCGCCGAGATAGAAGAATTAGATCACAAACACAATACCTTTAACTTGCATAAAAAAGTTAAAGAGGCTGCAGGGATGTATAAAACAAGAAATATTAGTACAATCATAAATAGAGAGGGTGAAATGCTCATAGTGAAAACAGAGAAAATAAAACGACGGAAAGAATACATGCAGAAACTTTTTGATGATGAACACCGTGAGAATTACTAAATGTACTACAACAATAGGACCCTCACTCACAATGGAAGAGATTTAAAATGCTATCCATAATCTTAAGGCCAATAAAGCAACCGGAGTAGACGAAATACAGGGCGATATCTTAAAAGTGATAGAAGAATCCAATCTGAAATTAATAACAACACTATTATATATATATTTATGAAACAGCTGAAATTCCAAATGACTGGCTGATATCGATATTCATTCCAATACCAAAAAAATCAAAGGTCAAAACATGGGCATAACACCGAACCATTAACTTGATGAGTCATATGCTGAAGGTCTTCTGAAGAATTATCCATGAACGTATATATCCTAAACTGGAATGAAATATTAGCGTGTCGCAATTTGGCTTTAGAATAGGATTCGGTACAAGGAAAGCTCTGTTTAGCCTGAACGTTTTGATTCAAAGAGCGCGAGATAACAACATGGACGTCTACGCATGTTTTATAGATTTTGAGAAGGCCTTTGATAGGGTAAATCATGGGAAGCTAATGGACATTTTAGAGCAATCGGGATTGGATGATAAAGATCTGCGAATCATAGGTAAGCTATACTGGCACCAAAAAGCTTGCGTTCGCGTTGTCAATGAAAAATCTGAAGCATTTTCAGTCCTACAAAGAGTACGTCAATGATGTGTGTTGTTACCACTATTGTTTAATGTGTACTTCGAAAGGCTGTTTAACGATGCATTAGAAGAAGATCAAGATGGAGAATATATCAAAAACTTTAGATATGCCGACAACACCGTCTTGCTGTCAACCAGTGCAAAAGGGCTTTAAGGATTAGTGGAAAGAGTATCGAATACTTGTAGGAATTACAACATGCGCCTAAATACTTCTAATACCAAGGTTATGATTAATAGTAAAGCACAACAATCCATAAATCATCAATTCCGAGCTGACAAAGCATTACTACAAAGAGTTCCAACATTTAACTACCTGGGAATAAATTTGAATGATCAATGGGATCATTCTAAGGAAATCAAGATACGGATTAAGAAGGCTAGAACCAATTTCAACCGTATGAGAAGTGTGCTTTGTAATAAAAAGCTAAATTTAAAAACTCGAATTCGAACTCTCAAATGCTATGTGTTCACGATTCTGTTATATGGAGTTGAAGCTTGGACCGGAAAGAAAAATGACATATTTCGGGCACATCATGAGAAACAATAAATACAATTGCTACAACTAATCACTGAGGGTAAAAACATACGCCAATGGACTGGAAAAAGATCTGCTAAATTATTTAGAGCAGCAGTAAATAAAGTCATTTGGGCTACGATGATCGCCGACGTCCACTGTGGATATGGCACGATTAAGAAGAAGAAAGAAAAATAAGGGCATTAGAAGTTTTAAAAAGAACAACTATAAAAAACAAATAACAGCCCTGAAGGATTAAACGAAAAACGAAATAAGGGATAGGGAAGACATAATATGAACTGCCCAACATTTCTACAATAATTTATACACTCCAAAAGTCCCAACACCAGCAAAGCAAGAAAAGGATAAGATTATGAATGTAGGATCAGAAGAGATCCCGGAAATAACTAAGGACAATGCAAAAATAGACAACAGGTATTTCAGCCTCATTAAACACATATACAAAAACGCCACCTCTACCAGTGTGTGTGTGTGTGTGTGTGTGTGTGTGTGTGTGTGTGTGTGTGTGTGTGTGTAAGTGTGTGTGTCTTATTCTCCCGCAGGCTTAATTTTATAGGTTTATGTGTCTATTTTTAGTGTCCTTTTTTTTTGTTTTATTAAGTTTGAAATCACAACCAACGATTTTAAAGAAGCTTTACCAGTCTTATATGATAATGTAGTTGACTTAATTTTTATTTATTAACATTTATTTTTTTATGTTTACCATGATTATTTTTCAAATTTGCCGTGTCCCTATTATAAAACCTAAGATTTGTGAGTGAATAAGGGTAAAAGTTTGAAATTGACCCTATAATCATGAAACATTTCGGACTTCTACTTTTTAAATTTGGTTTTGCTGGAAAATTCTAAGTTTGAGCTTTTACAGTCGCAGAAAACTGCTTTTTTTCAGGGATATTTGTTAGGCTAACCGAACAAGAAACGCCGCAAAACTTATAAATAAGGTCAAAATAAACAACTAATGTCTCAACCCGAGTCGTCAAAATGTTGTTTTCTTTCTATATTAAGTCGTGAATGGTTGCGGAAAATCTGGGGCTTTCTTATTAGTGCAACAATCTCGTATTTAACGCATGGTTACCCCCACAACATTCCCGACTTGAAACTTAATGAACAACTCATTTTCATATGGGACTTCCAAAATATCGCCAGTGTAAACCGTCATTAATCAACAAGATTTATTACGGCACAAATACCTTGAGATATTCGCTCGCACATAATAGTCACGGCTCAAACGAAACTGCACTTAGTCTTTACAGGTACACGTAATTTAGCAACCAAAAGCGTTTGAATAAAATTTATTAGTTATTTCTTTGGCGTGGACACCGTATTACAAATACCGTTTATTATCCATAAATTAATTGTTATTTAAAACACCGACATTTTGGTAGTTTTTTTTGTTAAAAAGGGGTCATTACCCTAAAAGTTGGCTACATACATACGAGGGTGGTCCGATAAGTACTTAGCATTAGCGCCCGATGGCGCCAATATCGCAGGAGAAATTTACTATCGTGTAGTACATTCTCGTAGACGGCTACTGTCAAAATTTCAGCCAAATCGAACTTGTAGTTTTGTTTTGACCGCGTGTAGAAGTGGACGTGTCCGCGAATTTTGGAAAAATGGAAAATTAGCAATATCGGTCGGTTCTTGTTTTTAAAGGGGAGTTCACGCAGCGAAATTAAATGGCGCTTAGATGCTGGGTATGGTGACTCTTTTTCTTCGATGGCGACTGTCAAAAATTGGTTAAAGAGTTATCAACGTGCTCGCACGTCGGTTTTTGATAAGACACGCCCAGTTACCCCGAAATCGGCTACCACGAAGGATTACGTGACAAAAATCAACGATCTCGTATTGAAAGATCGCTGATTAAAGGTGCGCGGGATAGCTAAGACATCTCAAAATACCGCGTGGGTTATATCCTGCAAGAAATTTTGGGCATGAGAAAGCTGTCGGCGCAATGGGTGCCACGTGCCACTCCGAAAACAAGCGCAACCGTAAGTCCACTTCAGAGCGGTGTTTGACGCTGTTTAAGCGCAATCCGAAGGAGTTTTGCGTCGTTTCGTGACCGTCGACGAAACATGGATCCACTGGTACACACCAAAGACCAAATAACAGTCGAAATAGTGGACTTCACCCGGTGAACGTGCTTCAAAGAAGGCGAAGACGGTCCTATCAGCCGGAAAGGTAATGGCCACAATTTTCTGGGATTCACAAGGTGTGATTTACATTAACTTTCTGGAAAAGGGCAAAACGCTACCACGGCTGTACTATTGGGCTGATTCGACGCCAAATTAGCGAATTAAAATGTGCTTTGATGCGGGCTTTCCTCCGAGCGGGTTCGAGCTCAGTGACTGAGTCAAAAGCTCTCCGCTAGGAATCGAAAATCAAGGAGAGTTCATCAGCTGATCGGTGTGCTGCCCTGAAGAGAAATGCTCCTACTCCTGCTACTTCATGGCTTTTGACCATTTGCAGGAGGGGGTCCAAACTCCTGATGACTTTGCAGGCGTCATCCAAAACCATTTTGTTATGGAGATACTCCAAACTTAAGAGTCCACGGCCTCCCTGCTTTCTTGAAAGATATAACCGTGGAACGGAGAATTTGGATGCAAACTTCTATTTGGGTGCATCATCTTGTGAGTACTAACGTTAAGTTGGCGCAGCTTAGCTAGAGTCCACTTGATTACTCCAAAATAGTAAAGCAAGATTGGAGCAGCAAGCATGTTAGTAGCAGCGACCTTATTCTTGCCCGACAGTTCTGAAGACCTGTTTAGTCGGAGTCGTTGCCTATTCTTGTTGCGGAGAGCGTCTTTCACCATTTGTGTTTCCTGGATGTGGCTTTCAGACTTCATAAGTGATTTTACTCTTTTAGTGTATTGCTCCTGGATTCTACCTTTCGCTTGCTTGTGGTCCAGTAACCTAGCCTGTTGAAATCCTAGGTATTTGTAGGCTTCCCCGTTTTTCATTGCCTGCATGATATAATTATTATTATTATTATTATTATTATTATTATTATTATTATTATTATTATTATTATTATTATTATTATTATTATTATTATTATTATTATTATTATTATTATTATTATTATTATTATTATTATTATTATTATTATTATTATTATTATTATTATTATTATTATTATTATTATTATTATTATTATTACCAGTGACCATTCCTCACACCGTGAGGTGAGTGATCACTGAGACCGAGCAGACGCAATGATCCCAGGATGACGGCCTTTTGCATTGCCCCAGCTAAAACGTGTACCTTTTTCCGGCAAGCTGGTATTTTATGAAATTCCGAGAGCAGTGTGTGGCTTGTACCACCAAGAGAGCCTATTATCAGGATGCATAGTTCAACAGAATGGTCTGGATAAAGTCTGCGGAAGGTCTCTATATTTTGTCCGTTTTTTCTCTTCTTTTAAGGCGTCGTTTGGTTCAGCTGGTGCCGAAAATTCGATAACGAACATCGTCTTAGTTAGGTGGTCGAGCAGGATTATGTCAGGCTTATTGGCTTTTATCTGCCTGAGGGTGGGGAATGAGAAGTTCCAATAAATTCGACACCTCTCATTCTCCACAACGGACTCAATATCTCCCGGAGCATAGGGCAGCACTGGAGTTTCATCAATACCGTACAAGTGCCTCAGATAATAGTATAGCACTCGTAATGCCGCATTGTGTCTATGGATGTAGGCCGAAAGTGCATATACCGTGCATGCTAAAAGCAGGTCATTCAGCGTTTTTGGCGCCCTACGGCAGGCCCTGAATCTTACATCAGGGACCTCTATACCCATGACTCGGCTTTGGTAAAGTAAGGTATTAAAAACTCCATCCTGGCATGCCATGATAAACCCCTCTGTTTCCGACCTAAGCCCGCCTGACCTTAGGAATGCAAAGGTCAGTTCTTTGGATAAGCCCCTGTCTTCGATGTTGTTAAAGAAGACAGAATGTAGATCCATATTATTATTAACATTATTGTTATTATATAAATATTATTTATATATATGGATACTCACAATTATAACCCAAAGCACAGAGAGGATTTTAAAATTCCATTTTTAAGAATAGGTATAACACAAAACACAAACCTGATGTTAATATTTACAATTATTATATTAGTTATCATCAGAAAAAAATCCAAAAAAGAGTATATACAGATTTATATAATTTGTTACGGAGTTTCTGTTACAGCACTGCTGCTATTTTACCATGGAATATTTTCTATTAATGTGCAGTAAATATTAAATATAACATATAGCTGTATAATTGTGACCATAACATGTATTTTATAAAGTTTTTTATCAATATTTTAAATGTATTTTATCTATTTATTTATTTTTTTAACAAATGTGTGTTATGTACCATCTTAATGTGACTGTAAACTTACTCCAATGTAAAGTAATGGGTCGATAAAGGCTATCCATCTATTAATACCTTTAGCAACTTCAATCAATATCATCCTTGTACAAGAATCTCGGATTTTTTAAACAACGTTATGCTGCATATCCTAATCAAACTGCAATTTCAAATTATGACGAACCAAAGAAAAATCTCGATTTTCATGCATTAACTCAAACCTTTTTTGGAAGCAATTACTCAAAAAAAACTAACCAAGCAATTAAATTTTTCGTATACTAATATTTAAAAATTAGCAAATTTAGCACAAATTCAAAGGCGCGACGTTAAACTGACATTTCTTGAATATTAAAACACTGACCAAGTCAACTGCGGTCTCCGATCCTCTTCTCTGAAAATTTCAACGTGCTGCCGCGTAAAGTTAATGATAATCGCTCGGTTTGCTGACGCAGCATTTTAGTCCAATTAATTATCCGTCCACCTTTAATGTATCAACGAAAAAGGTCCATTAGGAAAGAGTATGTCGCGTCCATATTATCGACAAAACTATTCATTCTTATTCGACGAGAACGTTTGCTCGAATAGAAGAAAGAAAAACTACTATTTATCTCCTCCGAGTACTTAAGAATTTTCCCTGCGACACCGTGCTCATAATTCAGCGGTGAGAGATTAAAAAACGTTTCATTTTTATAGGGATCATCTTTTTTTTTAAAGCATAAAGGTGAGAACGGTGAAAAAAGAAAATGCTAAAATATGCATTGAAGTTGCATTAATCTCTTAAAATTGTGCGAAGTAAACATGTTTTTTTCCGCTTCAAGCAGCGGTGGATACAACCTTTGCTTCGAAAAGGGTCACAAGGAAATATTTTATGGCTCTAAACAAGAACCTTGGATTGGATTAGATTTTTATTTATTTATTTATTGATACAATACATCCAGCAGGCCCACAAGCCCATTTACAGGTGTACACAATTAGCATTATAATTAATTATACATACTATAAAGTCAATTCTGAATGAAACGTAGAATTTCTTTTTTGAATTGTTTGAACGTTGGTAAAAATATATCTAGACTAGAAACATTATTAACACTTCTAGATATTGTAGTTATAGAAGAATGAAAATATTGCACTGTATTAGAAACTGGAATGTTTAATAAACTACAAAATCTAGATGAGATACGTGGTACACTGAATAGCATATGAAACAATAGGGGTAAACAATCTATTAGTCCACTTATAACTTTATATGCAAAACACATATCTCGGCTTTCCCTAAATTTCTTTAGAGATATCATTTGAAACTCGTCCAACAATGAATCATATCTATAACCCCTCTTGGGATATACACCATGTTTTTTGAGATATGCATATTTCAAAAATTCTTTTTGAACATTTTTTATACTAGATATATGTTTCATATGAGACGGATTCCAAACAACACTGCAGTACTCTAATTTACTCCTGGCCAGTGTGAAATAAATGGTTTTTAAAAAATCCAATCTTTTCATTGAAGTTGATATCACATTCTGAAGATGATTGGAAAACGTGAGTTTTTGATCAAACAGAACCCCTAGGTCCTTTGATTTCGTGATTCGCGTTAAACTTTTATCATCTAGTACATAGTTGAATGTTACTGATAAGATTTTACGAGTAAATTTCATTATTTTACATTTATTTGTATTTAAGTACATTTTATTACGAATACACCAATAATTCAAAGAATTTAAGTCGTCCTGCAATGTGATACAGTCTGCCTTTCTTTGTATTTCACGATATATCTTCATGTCATTTGCAAATAGCAGTTTATGAGAAGTGATGCTATCGGCTATATCATTTATAAATAGTATTAATAATAATGGTCTAAGATTTGACCCTTGTGGAACACCCGAACTCGCTACAAAGTAGGAGGATTTTTTACCATCACATTCAACATAACTACATCGGTCGAATATATATGATTTCAGGAGCAACTGAATATCGGATGATATGCCAAAGTTTGACAATTTCTTTAGCAGCTGTTGGTGTGATACTCGATCGAACGCTTTGCTGAAGTCCGTGTAAATAACATTAACTTAGTTGCAGTACTACATGCTCTGATAAAGCCATGTTGAAAATTGGACAGTAAAGAATGAACATGATTATAAACCATATCTGATAGTATAATTTTAAGTATTTCGGAAAAAACTGATATTAATGTAATTGACCTGTAATTTTCAACACTTGTTACCTTTCCAGACTTAAATACATGAGCCTCTTTGCTATACCACAAAAATGTTCTGGATCATTTGGGACACCTTGTGGCTAGTGAATCGGCCTCTTTATCGCTCTTGTAACCTTTGTGTGGCCTGGTACCCACCGAGCCCACCCCAGCCCGCAAAATTTATGCAAATGCAATTCGCGACAGCCAGTTTAACGAGTTTCAATTTACTGACATCGGCAGAAAAATAAGCTCCCCTGTATATTTTCCGAAAACATTGAATAAAAAAATTTTCATTTACTTGATTTTCGAACACGAATATCGCCTATAATAAAGACTTTTTCGATGAATAAACCACACGAAAAAACTGCTCCCTGTTACAAATCAATTGTTTAACAATTATTTCATGTTTACATGCACCTTTTGATGATCTGACCACGGAGCTATTTAGTTTGGATTGGGAGAAGTTTTTTCGTGCGGTTCATTCATCGAAATAGCCTTTATTACAGGCGATATTCGTGTTCTAAAATCATGTTCATGAAAATTCAATTTGTTTTTGGAACTGGTTTAACATCAAAAAAGGTGTAAGACAGGGCTGTGTGGCTTCGCCATGGATGTTTAACTTATACATAGACGATTGTTTAAAAGATTTGAAAGACAGTGCCTATGGATTTAAAATGAATGATTTAATCGTCAAATGCCTTCTTAACGCCAATGATTAAGTCATATTAGCGTTATCTGAAGAGAAGTTGCAGGTGATGGTTAATGTTATACATGATGCCCTAAAAATCAAAGATGAATGGGGCACTGCATAGCTTTATGAACAGCCAGAAAGTGTCAAAAAGGCACGTCTGGCTGTGCATCTTCTCCGGATGGGATTTTCAAAGATAGGTCGCCTTTGAACAAAGGGGTAGGTTTAGTGTAGTTAATGTTTTTTGAGGTCCGTAAACTGACTTCTAGACTATTTCAGTCTATTTCTCAAGTTAAA
This sequence comes from Agelastica alni, assembly GCA_950111635.1. Lineage (NCBI taxonomy): Eukaryota > Metazoa > Arthropoda > Insecta > Coleoptera > Chrysomelidae > Agelastica > Agelastica alni. The sequence continues at coordinate 46,917,039 of OX467711.1, read as the reverse complement.
TTACTCTATTTAATCAAGATGTCATTTTAGAAATAAAGTCAACTATAATAAATAATTTTTTATGCTTTCAAAAACAACCAAAATTTAGTTTGGTTTTTAAAAACAAGAACTATTTCTAGTTATCTTGTCGTGACAGGTTCTTTTATAAGCATAATAGTATAAAAACAACAACAAAATTTGGTAACTGAACCTAACCTTTAATTTTTTTTAGAAGATATTAAAACGTGCAATATCGATGGACGCTTAAAATTAGTCCAAATCTGCGTTTAGCGCACGCCCCTGTCTGAAAACGAAATTCATTCGCAGAAATTGTGTAACAGAATCAAAAGTGGGATTTGAAGAAGAAAGGAATAGAAGAAATGAGAATAAATTTATCACTACATTTGTGGTGAATTTTTAGAAAATTCCACATTTTATGAAACTTCTTTATGAATATAACCGCCGTAAAGTAAACCAATTCCACTTATCTTCAAATAATCTCCTCTTTTGAGAACATTTTGACTTTCTCTTTTTTCTCGAGTGCGGAATTTTTATGGCTTATTTTTTTCTAACGAGAAATATTCTTTTATTACTTTTTTGGCGAGAAAAATTGGAAAATTATGACACCGTATTCATGCACAAAATAATTTTTAAACGTAACCTACGTTTAAACCTATCCGAGTGGTTTTACTAAAATAGAATGATCCAAAAATTGCAGCAATCCTTTGTTTAATATTTTAGGACTATTTGGCTTCCTTACTACGGCTTCAGAGGAGTGATACTGAGCTGGTTCAGCTCATATTTGTCAGGTCGTAGTCAGATGGTGAAAACAAGCCATCGCTCAGAAATTGGGAAAATACATAATGGTGTACCTCAAGGTTCAATACTAGGGCCAACATTGTTCCTCATCAACGTCAACGATTTGACAAGTATAAATATCGCAGGAAAATTCACACTATTTGCAGACGATACTACCAATTTTTGGCAATCAGACAATGCAAATGATTTAACTAAAATCAAATCCAATGATATGAAGAAAGTAAAGAATTGGTGTGATTCAAATCGTCTTTCTCTAAATATTTCGAAAACTAATATAGTAACTTTCAGATGTGAACTTGACAATATACCCATGGGGAATGACGTAATTGAGAACAAAAGTAGCTTAAAAGTTTTAGGAGTACATATCGATAGAAAACTAAAATTTGAAAACCATGTTTATGCCTTGTGTAACAAAGTGTCTTCTGGTTGTTATGCAGTCAGAGTAGTCGCAAATGAACTTGGTTTAATAGCAGCTAAGACTGTTTATTTTTCACTGGTGGAATCTCACCTGAGATATGGAATTTCATTTTGGGGCGTATGTAGTCGTTATCTACTACAAAATATTTTAATTTTGCAAAAACGAGCCGTAAGATATATGTGCAAATCACAACCTAGAGACTTTTGTAGATTACTCTTTACCACTCATGGAATTCTAACAGTGATTTCTTTCTTTATAATGGAAACAGTGTGTTAAATTAAAAAATATTTGAACAAATTTCAATCCTTACCAACCCATTATGTGACAAGGCAATCCAACAACATTAAGTTTCCAATACCAATGACATCAGTCATAAAGGATTCCATTATCTATAATGGTTGTAAAATGTTCAACCATTTGCCAAAGAATGTAACAGAAATAAAATCTTTACAATGCTTCAGGAAGGCTGTGAAATGTTTTTTAAGTGATAGACCATACTATAATATACAAGAATTTTATAATGATAATTTTTAAATAACCAATCAATACTGTGATTTTAAATTTTATTTGGGGTATATTTCATTGTGACTTATATGTTTTATTTATTTTTATATTTATATGAATTTATGTTATGGGTTAAGAAAAACTTGTTTATTTTTTACCAGTAGTTTGTACGACTTATATGTTTTTATATATACAAACTGACTTCATGTATTAAGTGAAAATTGATTGTTTTAAATGCATTTTATTTTTACATATAAAGTGCCTTATAGATTAAGTGAAACTTTGTCCACAAGATTACTCTTATGACAATAAAGTATATTCTCTCTCTTTTTGCATCCAAACTCATTATGTGAATTAACAAGGAACAGAAAGTGTGGACCAAAGAAAATCTAAAATTAAAGGAGTTAAATAGGAATATCCACGTTCACCTATTCTTTTAGTGTAACATATATTGGAAAAAGCCATAAGACATGCAAACATTAATAGAGCAGGACTTATACAGTGTGGAACAGTCAAGTAGAATAACCTCATTGTTTCAATTATAACATCCTGCAACGAAAAAATTTCACCCATACATTAAACCCTCTTCGAGTGAAAGTTAACCCCCAAATTTAGATATAAAAATTGGGAGCTTGTGCTATAAAATTTATAGAATCATGTTTTTTTAACCCTGGAGTAGTCGCGGTAGGTCTGACAGACTCCACGCTCCGAATCTCTTCGGCCATTTTCGCATTTTTCCGCCCACCATTTAGCGCGTCCACGTAGCTACTTGATTTATTGCGTAGTTAAATATTTTAAGTGCTTGTGGGCGGTTGTGCAAGCCTGTTTTTGTAAAACGTAATCTGGAGTCTACCGGACTCCACGCTCCTTCTGCGTCGTCTTTTTTTCTGTGATAATTAGTAAGTATGTCTGATATTTACTGCGGGCAGTCTTTGAAATTCTGACAAGGCGCCAATTAATAATGAATTAGATCCAGAGGATGATGTCGTAGAACGTAGATCTGAGGACAGTGATATCATCCAAGAAGGTACCTCCTCCTCCGACAACGACACAAGCCTTATTACAGTATCAGCAAAAATGCCTAGAATTTCTTTTATTTGGGCAAGAACAATACAACAAAATGGAAAAAGCATGCTCCGAATCAGGCAGTGAGGACTCGATGCTGGAACATAATAAGTCAACTTTCCGGTACAAGAGGTGTAGCCAAACAAGCAAAAAGTCCCATCGAGTGCTGGAATCTATTTTTAACGACGAAATGGTCGATATTATTGTAGAACATACAAATACCTCCATAGGAACGAAAATGCAGAATTATAAAAAAAATCGGGAGTGCAGAAAAACAAATAAAACTGAAATAAAGGCCCTGATTGGCTTGCTTTATTTATCAGGGTTGCTGAAAAGCTTCAATTTGATGAAATCGTTGATAAAATATGGGACAGAAAAGGAGCCGGAGTAAATATGTTTTGCCTCACAATGAATAAGCAACGGTTTCTTTTTATTTTGAGGCATTTACGAGAGAAGAGAGGAAAAAAAAGCATTATTCCATCTCTCAAAATGCTACTATAGATAAAATTCTACTGGCATTCCGACAATACATACCTTTAAAACCAAACAAGTATGAACTGAAACTTTTCTCTTTGGTCGATTCGAAAATGTTTTACACGTTCAATCTATAATTATAGGTGTGACAACATTCTGCAGGTCCATTAAAACAAAAAATGATGCTATGAATATTGTTGTGCATCTAGTATCTCTAATTGCCAAGAGATCATAAACTTTAACTGTAAGGAAAAATAAGAGTTTACAGAAGATCCCTCCCAGCTGGCTCAAATCTACTTTTGTAACGATTCCGAAGCAAATAAACACAATGCGACTATCGCATAATTAGTCTAATGCCACATATCCTTAAAGTTTTTCTGAGAATAATCCACACTCAAATATACAAGAAATGCAAAAAACAAATAAGCGACACTCAATTTGGATTCCAGAACGGACTAAGCACTCGAGAAGCCCTCTTTTCCTTAAATGTTTTAGCACAGAGATGCAGAGATATAAACGTAGTTGTCTACGCTTGCTTTATTGACAATAGAAAGGCATTCGAACGTGTCAAGCATCAAAAGATGGTGGGAATATTATCCGTAACCGGGATTGACAAAAGAGATATTACATTGATAGCGAATCTCTACTGGAACCAGATTGCCGAAGTAAGAATAGACGGAGGAACATCTGACACTGTGTCAATCCGAAGAGGCGTACGACAGGGCTGTATATTGTCACCACTTCTGTTCAACATTTAATCGAAGGCAATTTTCAAAGAAGTTTTAGCAAAAGACATGAAAGGTATGGATAAAATAATCGACGAAGTCAAAACGGCGGGAAAAGGATACAGGATGGGAGATCAGGAGTTTAAAATAATCTGTTATGCTGATGATGCGGTCATTATATCGCAAAACGAGGACAATTTACAGAGAATGCTATTTAAATTCGAGCAAACTGCACAACAGTATAACATGATCATCTCGCAAGAAAAAACGCAATCTCTTACAATATCACGAGATCCCAAAAGATGTAAACTGGCATTATATAACAAGAGCGTGGCACAGGTTATGTCATTTAAATACTTGGGTGCTCAAATAACCAGTAACTGTGATCTTAAGTCGGAAGTCAAGTCGCAAACAATCAAAGCAGCAGGACTATCGGGATTCCTACGAGATGTGATATGGAGGAACAAGCACATGTCTATAGCGAGCAAAACAAGAATCTATAAGACCTGCGTAAGACCGGTAATGACCTACGCTACTGAAACGAGGTCAGAAACAGCAGCAACAAAGAGAATTTTAAGAGCAGCCGAAATGAGAACCCTAAGGACCATAACAGGACATACTTTACTCGACAGTCAGAGAAGTGAAGACATCAGAGCTACCTGCGGCATTCAAGATGTAGTAAGATGGTCCAGAGTCCGAAAGAGAGCTTGGAGGGATCATGTGGACAGAATGCCTGGAAACCGCCTCGTAAGAGCTGCTAAGCACAACAAGCCTGAAGGTAACAGACCACCAGGACGACCGCCCAAGAGGTGGCACGAGAGCTGGACATCAGAATCCCAGTTGCGGCTGCTATGAGTGCTAATATATGAGGAAAAACAAGACAAATGTATTAAGAAAAAGAAGAAAAAGAAGACATGGAAGGTATCAAAATAAATGGAGTATGTATCACCAATATCAGATACGCAGACGACACCGTAGACCTTGCCGATAAAATATCAGACCTACAAAATATGATGAATAGAATAACTGAATATAGTGAGCATCATGGATTGGATATAAATATATCAAATACCAAACTGCTAGTCTTCTCCAAGAGACCCACTGATGAAACAATTTTGATTAACGGCAATCAGATTGAACAAGTATCGAGTTTTAAATACCTGGGTACCATAGTTAATGCGTGGTGGGATCCGAAACAAGAAATCCGCTCCAGAATAGAACAAGCTAGGAGGAAAACATTCATAAACATTAGAAGATTTTTTACTAGTCATGATCTGAGTTTGGAGCTCAAGGTTCGCGTGATTAGATGTTATGTCTTCAGTGTGTTGCTGTACGGATGTAAATGCTGTAACCTGGACCCTGCAACTGAAAAGAATATTGAGGCATTTGAAATGTACTTATATCGCCGTATGTTTTGCATCTCATGGGTCCAACTAATTACTAACGAAGAAGTGCTTAGGCGAATGAAGACGAAAAAACTAATGGCATTAATTAAAGAAGAAAAAACTACATACATAGGCCACATTATGAGAGGCAATAAGTATGAACTGCTGGGACTAATAATTGAAGGAAAGATTCAAGGGAAAATATATGTTGGTAAACGTCAGAACTTATAACGTGCCTTTTTTTTCCCTTCTACAGTTCCATTATAATTATATCTCTGATAATTTTTTATTCCTCAAGTACTCGTAAATAGTGTCGCGTACCGTATTTTGTTGTTACTTAAATATATCATTCGTTGTAAATAGTGTTGCATAGCCTCGATTATTGTGTATTATCGATTATATTATTGTTTGGTTTACATTTCTGTGTAGATGAGGCTAGCTATCAACACAGACGAACGCGATTCTTAGTGTGGAACATAGACTTGCGAATATTCTTGTTTGACGTCAATTCCGTGTCATTTCTTGATATCCGGCTTGGGAAGTAGTCGGAGTCGTGTGGTGAGAGTCTTGGGAGTCGTGTGGTGAGAATTTTTGGGGCGGTGTGATATTAACAAGTGTGCAAAACCTCTACGGTTTTTCTTTCATATCTGGCTGTATTTGGGCCATCTTAATTGGATTTTGAAGAAAAATCATTTAATTTTTAACTTGACCATTTTATCTTACCTTCGTTGTTGATATTTTGGATTTTGGTGTCGAGTTAAAATAACCGCATGCGGGATTAATTTGAGGGAAGCCATTGTTAATTAGCAGGTGCCGTTCCATAACCAAACCGGCCACAGAAGTAGTGCATTCGTATACCCAAAGGTTACAAGTGATTTATTTTTGAATATTTAACGACGTGACTTATTTTTGACACCACAATTAAGTTTTGTTTTAATTTATTAATATAATACATTATTAAAAACTATTTATTGCATTAGATAATATGCCAAAACTAAACTTTGATTAAAATAATCTTCTCAATAATTCTTTATGTCCAAGTAAAACTATTTTTAAATAAACTCGATTGTTTTAACAGTGTAAATCTTTATGTAAATGGTAAAAACATGAGTAAATTAGCAGCCTTATGTGAACGTTTGATTTAGTATCATTAAAGAGTTGACTTATATACGTTTTTTTTGGTAAAGTCTGTTACTCTTACTTTTGTTTTGGTTATTTTATAAAATTGTAAACTTTAAATTTTTGGTTTGTTTTAGCGAAAAAATTTACCATAGCTGTTAATTTTGACTATATTTGTTATAATTTTATTATTGAACTGTGTACTTTGATTAATTGTTAGCTGTTAATTTTGACTATATTTGTTATAAGTTTATTATTGAACTGTGTACTTTGATTTATTGTAGGAGTAAAGTATCCAATATATTTTAGCTATAATTTCATTTATTTAGTTCACCATAATCTCAGTTGTTTATCGTGTGGCTCTGCTAGTGCCTATAAGACCTAGGGGTTTCCGGCTTGAACCATCTGAGTCGGTGGCGCGGCTCACTTTTATATATTTTTTTTCTTTTACCCTCTACGGCTGAGCTCGGGCATAATTTGCCAGTAGAGAGACCGCTGGCAGAGTACTCCATAGAGAACGAACAAGACGTGGCAAACTCCTGGTTGAAAGACATCAGAAGATGGTTTGGGTGCACTTCCATTAAAATCTTTCGAGCTGCTGTGTCCAGAACAATGTTAGCTATGTAGATCGCCAACCTTCGAAAGAAGAGGGCGTCATGGGAAGAAGATGAAAGTTAAACATCGGCCCATAACATCAAGCATGTTCGGATTTGGAGAACTTATGATCATAATGTTCTACGTTCCAAAAAATAGAAAAAAACTTTCTCATTATCTCGAGTTTGCACAACAGTGATGTAATTGACCCTGTTACTGGTGATAAAAACAAACCAGAAATAAAAACCTTTCACAATCACACACAAGGAGGCGTTGATTCAGTCGACCACCTTTGTTCACTATATGATGTAGCACGAATTAGCAGGAGCTGGCGCATGGAAATTTTCTTCTCGTTATTGAACATCGCTGAAATAAGAAAGGAAAAGTGTTCCTAAAACAAATAGCATTGACATTGATTGAATCACATTTGCAGAGACAGTCTCTTCAGAAAAATGTACCACAGACTGTCCGTCAAAGGAGACGAGATGTAGCGGTAACAATCTGAGTTTGCTTCTAACGTAGAAGAGATACCAGAAGGCACCAGAAAATATTGCGCTGTGTGCAATAACAAAAATAAGTCTAGGTTTTATTTCCCGAAATGTAAATCTTGCGTCTGTTTAAAACACGCAAAAATGTTGTACTTTTGAAATGTTTTGATTTTATTTTGTTTTATTTCTAAGAGTCGTATTATTTTTTGTTTGGCTGCTGCCACAGTCAGTAGGATTTTTACTTGAATAAATCTTCTTTTACGTTTCTATGTATTTTCTCCAATTATTTATTACAAGAATTAAAATGATAAAATTTAGAATTGACTCTTAAGCATACGGAGTCTGACAGACTCTGCACGACTAGTGTTGTCGGAGCATCAGGCGCGACTACTGCAGGGTTAAAAATGTTATTGTTTTAAAATGTATTACATACATTAACAAATGAAAAAAATATTGTCATCTTATTGTCCAAATTCGCTACAGCACGTTGTAATGTGCCTTTTTTCCCTTCTACAGTTCCATTATAATTATATCTCTGATAATTTTTTATTCCTCAAGTACTCGTAAATAGTGTCGCGTACCGTATTTTGTTGTAACTTAAATATATCATTCGTTGTAAATAGTGTTGCATACCCTCGATTATTGTGTATTATCGATTATATTATTGTTTGGTTTACATTTCTATGTAGATGAGGCTAGCTATCAACACAGACGAACGCGATTCTTAGTGTGGAACATAAACTTGTGAATATTCTTGGTTTACGTCAATTCCGTGTCATTTCTTGATATCCGGCTTGGGAAGTAAACAGAGTCGTGTGGTGAGAGTCTTGGGAGTCGTGTGGTGAGAATTTTTGGGGCGGTGTGATATTAACAAGTGTGCAAAACCTCTACGGTTTTTCTTTCATATCTGGCTGTATTTGGGCCATCTTAATTGGATTTTGAAGAAAAACCATTTAATTTTTAACTTGACCATTCTATCTTACCTTCCTTGTTGATATTTTGGATTTTGGTGTCGAGTTAAAATAACCGCATGCGGGATTTATTTGAGGAAAGCCATTGTTAATTAGCAGGTACCGTTCCATAACCAAACCGGCCACAGGAGTAGTGCATTCGTATACCCAAAGATTACAAGTGATTTATTTTAGAATATTTAAACGACGTGATTTGTTTTGACACCACTATTAAGTTTTGTTTTAATTTATTAATATGATATATTATTGAAAACTATTTATTGCATTGGATAATATGCCAGAACTAGACTTTGATTGGAGTAGTCTTCTCAATGGTTCTTTATGTCCAAGTAAAAATGTTTTCTTCATACTTATTTGTAGATATTCTACAGTGTTGATGTTTTAAAGGACAACCATTTTAAAAATATTTTTAAATAAACTCGATTGTTTTAACAGTGTGGATCATTATGTAAATGGTAAAAACATGAGTGAATTAGCAGCCTTATGTGAACGTTTGATTTAGTATTATTAAGGAGTTGACTTATATACGTTTTTTTTTGCTAACTTGGTAAAGTCTGTTTCTTTTACTTTTGTTTTGGTTATTTTATAAAATTGTAAATTTTAAATTTTTGGTTTGTTTTAGCGAAAAAATTTACCATAGCTGTTAATTTTGACTATATTTGTTATAATTTTATTATTGAACTGTGTACTTTGATTTATTGTTAGCTGTTAATTTTGACTTTATTTGTTATAAGTTTATTATTGAACTGTGTACTTTGATTTATTGTTGGCTGATAATTTTGACCATATTTGTTATAATTTTATTATTGAACTGTGTACTTTGATTTATTGTAGAAGTAAAGTATCCAATATATTTTAGCTTTAATTTCATTTATTTAGTTCACCATAATCTCAGTTGTTTATCGTGTGGCTCTGCTAGTGTACATTACTCGTGCGAAAGTGTTTTCCTTTTTTCCGTAGGGGTAAGCAGAGACCCCTTCATTTTACTTGCTACGGTTCTAACACACATCTTTTGCTTCCTCTACTTTCATTAGTGCTCTCATACATGCTCGTTGGTTGTTTTCTTTGATTTGTACACTAATGTTTACTAATGATACATTGCGTGTCCTTTTTATATTAGGATTTTGGACGTTCCTGCAGACGTGGTCTCCGACACACCCAGTCAGAGTCAGCGTAATGCAACGCCACTGAGGGCCCCGAATGTGCTTAAAACATCGATGAATTCATGTCCAGGCGGTGATTCATTAAAACTACAAAAACTCTCGGCGATGAGATATGTGTAGTAAAATGACTGCGTGCCATGTATTAATCGGTTGTTGTTTTCAAGCTATCAATAAATGTTTTGATTAAAGTAATATTTTTGGTGTTAACGTTTGATAGTAGTATTTTTTACGATTTATTTTAAAGCTTACAGAAATATACTTTATTTAGATAAAACGTGATTTGACACTTACGATATCGTTCAATAAATTGATCGTTAAATCGTTAAATTGATTACTGGTAAGTTACTTTTGAAAAATTTATGGTTTTTAATGGGATGTTTTTTACATATATTTAAACTGACTTTGAAATCGTCATGACTTTTTTATTTTATTTTATTTTTATTTTATGATAAAGATTATTTTTTACAAGTGAGCAAAGTTTACCAAGCATCACAAAACTACTTAATAGACTTAATTAACTCTCTTCTTTTAGAGAAAAAACACAACTTTGTTGCGTAAGTGCCGCCAGCAAAGTCTTCTAAAAATCGGAAGTAATTCAGGTGAGTGGCTTAATGTTATATCTAAGGGATTTCTCGTTATACGCTATAATTGATTATTTTTTTACTGTAATTAATTACTACCTATCTTAAAATTACAGTCTAACCGCTCAGTAATCGCACAAATATTTGTATTTTTGTCACAATATTGCCATAATTATTTTACGAATATTTTACTAAAAAAGTTGAAAAAAAATGTGGTTTTTGATACTAAATTTTATTTTTACCTAGAGACATGTTTGTTACTACTACATAAGATATCCTTTTTATTTTGTTTTATTTGTTTTTACACTTTTAATGATTTCTGTCTAGAATTTAAACTGTTTTAAGAAAAAAACTTAAGTGGATTGTGATACACGCTTCATCCTGTTCTGTTTGCTCCATAACCTTTTAAAAATATTAAATTTTCTAAAAAGTCGACATTAAACGTCCGGTGCTATGAAACGGTATAAAGCGTAGTAAAAATAACTAGAAAACTTCATGACAATTTTCATGATTAAAATGAAAAAAAAGTTAACTGAAGATACAAACCAGAGGGCACAATAAAAAAAATATATTTAAGCGTTAATACATACGTAATTATCTATTTTCTCTGGTTCGAAATTAACAATGGTAATTTTTAATCTCTACTATTATGACAATAAAACAAAAGTGTGTCTGTAAATTAAAAGTATTTCTAAATAAATAGTTAAAATATGGTGTTCAGGTGTTACTGTCTTCAAACCACTGATTTGGGGACATCTATTTGTTATTTATCTTACACAATCTTACACCATTTTACCTAACTAAGAAACATCATAAAAAGTACCCATGTTCCATGAAGATGAAAATTAAATATTTACGTTTTTAATTTTCGTTGAAGGCACTGTAAGATGAAAACAAATATGGAGAAGGACTGTAAATAATGTCTATAGAGGGTAAAGATAAGAAGAACAATCTTATAAGGAACTTTTATTGAAAAAATGTCTACCAAAATGGTATGTAAAGGTGGCGTTGGTAGACGTGATGTTAAATGTGAAATTGGTTGTTTTGGGTGAAGTACAGTATGTCAAAGAAAAATAGATTTTTAACACAAAAATTATGCATTAAAAAATTGCTCAAGTGAACGTAAATGTAAAAAAATAATAAAAATGTACAACATACCTTGTCCTTTTTCTTATAACTTTGGGCGTTATTTTTTAAAAACAGTATTCTGCCATCTTAATTCAATGCATTTTCAGGGATATTTTTGTAACACAGAGATTGTTCTCTACCCTTCATAGTAATATTAAAAGCTGTTTTAGCTTCACCTACAAATTACTTTCCTCATAATAAACGAAAGGCATTGTAATCGACTTTATGTTACATTCAAAAGGGCAGGAGTTCATACTTGGAGCGAAAACGGTCAATCGTGGAAACACACAGTAGGGATTCCTACTGCTTTCATTGGAACCAACGAGTATCATCTTTTGGTAAGTTTCTTTTTTATTAAAAGCGGTTACATTCTTTTAATTCGATAAGCTAATTAAACTTCACTCCTCAAAACATACAATCTACGATTAATCTTGGTGGTTATGCAATTCTTAAACCCTTTTAATTAATTAATTAATTAATATGTATTGTTAAATAATTTTACAGGAAAAGTATTTAAAAAGTTATTTTGTAAATATTGTTACGATATTTTCTCTTCGGGTTCGGTGATTTTACACTCTTTTCAATAACTTAACAATTTTAATTGTCATATTTTTACACAACAAATTTACTTAACAAATCACTTAAATATGCATAACTGTATAATACTTTATAATTAATTCAAATACTAAAATTCAAACTAACTTAAAAACCTTGATCTATGATTCCGTTTAAATACCTGCAAATTAATATTCTCGAAAAATCAACACTATTATATAATAATAATTGGACCTTTTTCGAGAATCATCTAGTGTCTTCTATTATGCATTTTTTTTTTCGTTGTGGTCGGCGTGCTGTGACGGCGTGACAGATACGGACTCGTAACAATATTATTCTATTAGTAAATGCTCTAAGGAAAGATTGAAACGATGCAAAGTTAATCTTAGATTTGTTGTTGTGGAAACTGGATTTATAATTTGTGAGCAATATTCATGGCTACGGTATTCATCTAATGCTATCGTATTTGAAGAAGGAAATCCCTATTATATGTTGCTGGGTTTAAAAAGGATCATTTGCTAGTAATAATTGCAATTAATCTTTAAAAAATACAAAAGCTGTCAGGTTATTAGCTGTCATATATTTTGTGCATGAAATAGAAATTTTTGCTCGTTAAATTATTTTCCGTGGCCAGATGCAGTAGGAAATCATGTACTGTGATTTAATTTTATATTCAGCTCATTTTTTTAAATATATCTGTGTGTATGACCAAAGTTTTGCAAGGTTTTTATTGAAACAATTACTTTTCATTATTTTACAAACATGTTGCATGTTACTTGCGAAAATAAAAAAATTTATTAGGTATTTGTCTTGTAACTTCTCAAGCTAGAAATATCTTTAAATGAGATTAACTTTTTTTAACATCCGATTTAAATTAAATAAAGTCTATATTTTGCTCCTAGCCAACTAACCTACGACAAACGAAAGGACAGACCGACAAACAAACAATTAAAGAATGCGTGTTTGTTTTGGTAGCGTGCGAATAATCATATGAGCTTGGAAAAATCAATTTATTTTGAAATCACAGATAAACACTTTAGTTTTATGTATATGTATATGCAGGGTGTTTCAAAAAAAGGTGAGATAGATAGAAAACTGAAAAATAATTGGGGTTTATTTAGTAAAAAAATTTCGTAACGCTATCCGTATTCAAGATAAAGGGCGTTGAAAGAAAAAAATTTTACAAACATACATAAAGTCACGCCTTTTTCCCATAGGGGTCTCATACATGCTCGTCGGTTGTTGGTACTCTTGACCTGGCCTTTCTTTAAAACAATGTTGATCTGATCAAGATATGTTCTCCGAGGTAGACCTCTACCGACTTGTCCATTTACACTCGCCTTATAAATTTGTTTCGTCAATCTTCCTTTATCCATCCTTTCTACGTGTACAAACCATCTAAGCATTCCTTTATCTATCTTTGTAACCACATCTTCTTTTACACCACAGCGTTCTCTTATCTCACAATTCATTACTTTATCCAACCGAGTCACTCCGGCTATACTTCTCAGACTACTCAACTCCGCAGCATTAATCCTATTTTTATGCTTCTTTTGTTAAACCCAACATTCACTACCATACATAAGTGTAGGAACCAACACACCTCTATGCACAGCCAGACGTGCCTTTTTTGACACTTTCTGGCTGTTTAAAAAGCTATACAGTGCCCCATTCATTTATTTTCCTGCTAACACCGTTCGCTTAATGTCACTGTCATACTTTCTATCTCTCGTAAACTTTGAAGCTAAGTACACAAATTCATTTACTTGTTCCACTTTTTCTCCCTTAATCAAAACTATACGGTTTGTCATGCTTTCTTCTCTTTAAAAAACCATTATTTTCGTTTTGCTAACATTTATTTTTATCCCTTTGATTTTTAGGGCTTTATGCATAACATTAACCATCGCCTGCAACTCCTCTTCAGATGACGCTAATATGACTTGATCATCGGCGTAAAGAAGGCATTTAACGATCAAATCATTCATTTCAATCCATACGCACCCTCTTTTAAATCTTTTATACAATTGTCCATGTATAAGTAAAACAGATATCCCTGTCTCACACCTTTTTTTATGTTAAACCAGTCCGTGCAAGCTCCGTTTATCCTGTCACAAGCAGTGGAATCCTTGTAAAGTGATTTCAGTGCTCGTATTAAACTACCACTTACCCCATACATAGACAATGTCGACCACAATTTACTCCTCTATAAAAGCGCAATAGACCTTTTGACTTCTAGCCAAGAATTTTTCGACTATATCTCGTAATGAAAATACCTGATCCATACATCTCCTTCCTCTTCTAAATCCTGCTTGCACATCCCATATCATCTTCTTAGTTTCATTCGTTACTCTTTTAATCAATATCTTTGCATACAGTTTGCCGACTATGCTAAGTAAACTAATACCTTGGTAATTATTACAGTCCTGCTGCGTACCTTTTTCCTTTTCAAGTGGCACGATAACGGCCTTGCACCAGTCGTCTGGTACGCTACCATTTCTTCAACAAAGGTTAAAAAGGCGGTACAGCATACTAGCTTCCACGTTTTGTCCAGCCTTCAGCATTTCAACTGTTATCCTGTTGTAACCAGAAGCTTTACTTAATTTCATACTGTTCAACGCTTCCACAATTTCTGTCGTACTAATTTCACTTTCATTGCAATTTTCACTCATGTCTCCGAATGGGGCCTGTACTTGTGTGTGAAAAAAAATTAATACACATTTATTACGATTATGCTGAAACTAGTGAAAACATTTTATTGAAATTTTATACGAATATGTTTGAGAAGCTGATACATCCCATGAATTTGTTTTTATATCTGACTCTTATAGAGGGCGCTAGTTATACGGTTCGTACTAAAAAAAATTGAACATAACTTTTTTAAACTTCAACGCCCTTTATCTTGAATATGGATGGCGTTACGAAGCAAACCTCAATTATTTTTTAGTTTTTACCTATCCTAGAGACAGGGTCACCTTATTTTGAAACACCCTGTATATTGACAAATTGTTTTTGTTGTCTTGATGGATTTTGTAGCTATAATTTTGTATTTACTTTTTACCCTCGTGTTTACAGAGAATTACTTTTGGTGCACCATGACCTTTGGAAGTTCGATGCAAAAAGAAATCCAAAAGAGCCGTCACCATTTTATGAGTAGCTAAAGTTACGAATTGTGAAATATAGCAGAGTAAAATAAAATGTCAGTGGCAGTCGGTATTCGCAAGCCTGCAAAACAAATTGTGCAATCAATCACCTCTGAAATTCAGTATGGATGATTGTGTATCACCTCATAACCTCTTAGCCCGCTTTTGTTACAGCAAATTTGAGTCAAACTCATTCGTTAGGATTTTCTCGTCTTTTTAGACCTACGAAATTATGGCACGTTGAACCCAGCGGTTATTTCTACACGAGTAGAAAGAGAATAGAACGGTTTTCCGAAGAAAAAAAAATGTCGATTTTATAAAACCTCCCACTCGATCACCAAAAGGATGACATTTAAAGAACTGCTATTTTTCACAATTACCTATCCGGAAAATGTACAAATATATGTTTGAAACCTTGTCACCCGAAAAATTATATCTGTAGATACAGTCGCGTACGAAATCGTTTTGTGATTTAGCATTTTAAAAGTTTCTTTAATCTAACTAACGTCCTATTAATTTCCTTTTCTATACAGCCGATATACCTTAAACCAATAACCCTGGAATTGTTTCTTTTGCCGACGATGTAGCAGCTTTTCAGAATACTACAAAAAATATACCACTGTAATGAATGAACATTCTTTGACTTCTAATTAATTCTTGTCTTCCATTAAACATGCTGCCGAATAAGGTTAAATGTATTGCTGAGAAATTACTATAAATTCCTTTAAAACTACAATACGGAGTTCCTTTCTTGTTCTTAAAAATGGTTTTTATATTGTGCACAGCAATTTTAGTACATTTCACATACATTCTAAGCGACTTTAATATGCAGATTAGAATGGCCAATCCAATGATAAAAATCTCTTAAAAGCATTTATTAAGACGAATAAATGGATTATTTATTCCTTTGGAATAAACAAATATTTATTAATGAAAATGGTTTTGTTTTAATTTTTGACATTCTCTTGAAGATAATGTCTCGTGTTACTGGAGCGGGTGTGCACAAAAGTAAAGATAGCGATGGGTCGACACGCTAGGGTGTTTCAAGCCAAGACGGTCGCCATTGAACACTTCTACTTGTGTTATATCCGGTCCCCGGACGTTAGCTTTTACTGTGAAGAGTGCTGCTCTATTCTCCACCAATCTAAAGAGGTCGCTCACTTTCTGAATTCTTCTCCAATCTCTGATATTTCGGAGCCAAGTCTTCGACCAACACCTCGTTTCTCTTCTATTTTCTCTTTCATAATCAGCTGAAACAGGTGATATTTTTCTCCGCGTACTACGTGTCCTAGATTAGCAATTTTGCGACATTTAATAATAGGCAGAAGCACTAAATTACCCAGACAAATACAAAAGGAGTGTAAAAAAGCAAAAGAAATGGAATGGAGAAAGATGCAGAAAAATTAAAGAACTTCAAAAGAAACATGATACTTTTAACCTCTACAAAAAAATAAAAAAACTAATGAAAAAAAAATAGATCTAACACAACAGGAAAACTAGTGGATGCGCAAGAAAAACATTATTATTGGAAAGAAAGAGAGATTATGGCAAGATTATATACAAAAGACGACAGACCCGATCCGCCAGAAAAGGCAGAAAATCTCTCGGGACCCAGCATTACCATAGATAAACAACAGGGTGACCCTACTGTGGGTACCTGGGCACCAGGGGGTGGAAGGAAACGAAAAAGCCGACACCCTTGCAAAACAGGGGGCCGAATCTGCGTTCACTCGACCAGAACCGGTTTTTGGAGTCACCACAAGTGCCGCCAAAACAATTATTTCGGACTGGGTGGAGAGGAAAATACTCACATACTGGTCCAACATACCAAGGCTAACCCACTCGAAGGCGTTTTTACCGTTACAACCCACGAGAAACACAACTAAGCAGATCCTAGAATGGAGCAAAAATAACCTGCGTATTTTAACAGGAATGCTTACGGGACACTGTCGTCTAAGATACCACCTCAGAAAGATAGATCTAAACCAACAAACGGACTGTCGGTTCTGCTGCAAGTAAGACGAAACTGCTGAACATATACTATGTTCATGCCCCGGGCTGGGAAGAATAAGGTTCAACATATTTGGATACACCAACCTAGAACCTACCGATTTTAAAAAAATCTCACCCTATACAACCATAAACTTCGTGAGAAGGGCTGGATTTTGCGGTAAACTGTGACTTCTAGGGGTGAGCCACAATAGACCTACTAAGGGTCGCAGTGGAGGGGCGACCACGCCCCACTCACATGATACCTAACCTAACCTAACTTACCATAGATGAAGTTGAAAACGCCATTAAACATATAAAAGATGGAAACGCTGCCAGACCTGATGAAAGGCAGGCAAAAAAAAATTTAAACTTCTGGACAGAGACATACTTTAATGGATAACCAATTTATTTAACCATATATATATAATACCGGTAAAATACCACAAAACTGGTTAATATCAGAATTTATTACGTTACCTAAGAAAGCAGGAGCTAGAAAATGCAACGAATACCGTACAATCAGTCTCATGAGTTACTTCCTGAAAATATTCCTTAAAGTCATCCACAGAAGACTATACAGATTAAGAGCAGATATCTAAAACCCAATTCGGTTTCAGTGATGTCCTGGGAACCAGAGAAGCCCTGTTTGCTATACAAGTATTAATCCAACGTTGCAGAGATGTTCACTGTGATGTATACATATGCTTTATTGACTATCAGAAAGCATTTGATATAGTCAAACATCACAAATTGATAGGAATATTAGAACAACTAGGCCTAGATGAGAAGGACCAGAGACTTTTGCAGGGCTGAAGACACATGCCGCTTTCGCCATCAGAAACAAACGCCGAGGATCGCATCAGGAAGGGGATGTTCCAGTTCCTTCCCGACCAATCTAAAATTTTCAGTAGAACAGTCTCGAAACGTTTAAAACTTTTAGTCTTATCTCGTTTTAACGTTAGTATATAAATCGGCCTACGTTGGCGAAAGTGAGTCAGTCAGTTTTCTGCAGTTAATAATTGTGTTTACTAGTTTACATAAATTGTATTCAAAATGGCATACAGTGTGGAACAGCCAAATGGAATAAATTCGATAACGAATAAATGAGAGCGTGTTGTGAAAAACGCTTGAAAACGTCGATTTGTATTTTTAGATGCGCATTTTTTTCAAAAAAAATTTAATGACTTTATTTATTGTACATAATAAGAGATTATATAATCCAAACAAATTTCACTAATTAACTAAGCTATTAAGGTTTAATTTGGATTGTTCATTCATTTTTGTTAGATATTTGTTAGGTTTCTAGAAAAGTAATTAGCAATCCTGGGTTATCATTGTAGTGGGTACCGACATTAAAATCGTATAGTACCGATTGCAATTTCAAGTAGTGTATGAATTTTAAAACATGGGGTTTAAGTTTAAAAATGAGGATAACCGAAAGGCTTTGTGTGAAAAAGAATTGAATTTTTAAGAAATTATACTCATTGTAAAAAGAATACTCTTCATTTGTTTATCTGGACAAAACTTTTGCTAAAGGTGGAACAAAAAGAATTTGCCAGGACGATAACATAAAGACTATAAAACACACCGACGGTCAAGGAAAAAGACACATTATTGTGCATGCTGGTGGAAAGCATGGTTTTGTTGATGGGACGGATCTTTTATTTTCGTCAAAATCAAAATCGGCCGATTATCATGTTAATATAGATACAGAAATGATTGTGAAATGGTTAAAAAAAGCTATTACCATTGTTACATGTCATTTGTCATTGTATTAGATAATGCTTCGTACCATTCGAAAATTTTAAATAAACAACCAACAAACTCCTGGACGGTACAGAAAATAATAAAATGGTTAACAAACGAAAATATTTCATTTCCAATGTATTGCTTTAAGCCGGAATTATTATCGATAGCTAAAAGTCACGTAAGAGAAAAAAATTACAAAGCAGATCAATTTATACTCAGGTATGGACATCGTGGGCTAAGACCTGCGCTAACCTTATTATTGCCAATTTAGTCCCTCTGAGATATTTGGGGAATATGCAAAACTTATTATGACAATCACATGGGCTGTAATGGTTATGGTGATAAGGTTATTTTGGAAACCTGGCAATGAGCACTTAATACTACCACTCCTGAAATTAGGAAAAACTGTGTCACAACATGTGAAAATTTAATGAAGAAATGGTGGGTTCGTGAAAACGGCATCGAAGCAGTTAATCATTTACAATCCGAATCTCTTACGTTGAAATTAATGTATTTTTGTTTTTTTTTACATTATTTGTGAAATAAAATAATTTTCTTTTTTTAATGTTAATTTTTGTAATACGTATCTGAAAACACTTAATATTTCCGAAACAGTTGAAGATAGGTATGGGACCATTGTACATGAATTATATCTAGAATTTTCTGATGAATCCAAAAAAAAATAATATACAGGGGTGTTATTTAAAATAAGAAAGTTGGTATCGGCCACTGTCACATGACACACCCTATATAATGCGCATCTAAAATTACAAATCGACGTGTCCAAGCGTTTTTTCCAACACGCTCTCATTTATTCGTTATCGAATTTATTCCATTTGGCTGTTCCACACTGTATACTCCGAACAAATCTTCAAAGAAACACTGGAGGAGATCGAAACAGAAATACTCGTTAATGGGGAGAGAGTGAATAACATTAGATATGCCGACGACACTGTAGTGCTTGTTGCATTTCTTGCTCACTCGAGAGAATATTACCACTCATCACCAGATTTGTCATATATTGTGTTTTAGTAGAATTGAGCTTTAATCCGGCTTTTTTTGACGCTTTTTCTAGATCGTACAGCATCTGTGTGGCTTTGTCAATCTTATTCAAAATCAGGACAATATCATCAGCAAACCTAAGGTGGTTCAAGTCGTCTTTATTTATATTAACTCTCAAGTTATTTTAATTTATCTCCTTCAGCATGTACTCGATTAAATTTGTTAATAGTTTTGGTGATATGGTGTCACTCCTCGTTCGATTTTGAACTTACCTGTATCTTCATGGAGCCTAACACATGATGTTGCGGTTTCATAACTATTTTTAATTATAGCGGCGTATCGTTGGTCTATTCGGCAATCAGAAAGAGCTTGGAGCTTTTTTGTTGGTCAATAGTATCAAATACCTTATCGTAGTCAACAAAAATAAGGATGAGCGGTTTGTTGTACTCTACGCATTTCTCAATTAGGGTTTTCATTACTTGTAAGTGGTCGTTCGTTCCGTATCCGCGGCGGAAACCAGCTTGTTCTTGTGGTTGGTAGTTGTCGAGTCTTTTTGTTATTATTTTCGTGAAAAGCTTATTAATGTGAGAAAGTAGACTAAAGGGCCGATAATTTTTAAGATCTATGATGTCGCTCTTTTTTTGCATGATGACAATAACAGCATTGTGCCACTTGGAAGGTTTTGTGTCTTTAAGAAGACATAAATTAAAGAGCTTATGTATAGCGTATTTTAGGGATAATGTCACACTGGTATGGATCCCAGAAATTCGGAGTTGGAAGGGAACGAGAGAGCAGATAGACTGGCCAGAACAGGCTTAACCCAACGGACCTTAACCCAACTGTTGGGTTTAAAAAAACCTCAAAAGAAGCACCATAAAAAAATGAATGGACTCGGAAGCTTTGAGTGCTCATGAGAGCGCTCAGAGGAACGCGAAAGAGTTCATGAAAGAACCCACGGTAGACCTGCTTAACCTAAGCCGTACTTAACTTAAAATAACAGTGGGCCTGCTAAAAGGAAATTGTGGACTCCGCAAATATCTTTGTAGGTTAGGAGGGGCTGAGAACAGTAAATGCCATTTTTGTCTTGAAGAAGAAGAGACGGCGAAACACGTCCTATGCCACTGCGAGGAACTGGTAAGTTCTTGGTTCCTATGCTAGGGCAAAGAAAAACCTAAGCCAGAGAGCTATATCAGAAAGTCCAACAGCCTTTGGAAGTTGGTAAACCAACTGCAGATGAAGAAGAAGCTCTAACTACAAAAAGCTTTTCATTGGAATCTAATATAATCTATTTAAACTTTTTCTGTTGAGAACGTTCGTTATGTTTTTGGAAAAGAGTGGTAAACCAACTGCAGATGAAGAAAGAGCTCTAACTACAAAAAGCCTTCCATTAGAATCTAATATAATCTATTTTAACTTTTTCTGTTGAGAACGTTCGTTATGTTTTTGGAAAAGAGTGGTAAACCAACCGCAGATGAAGAAGAAGCTCTAACTACAAAAAGCCTTCCATTAAAATCCAATTGCAAAAGACATGCAATACGTTTCGTATATAATCATTTAGAATTAAATTTCTGTTAATAAAAACCAAAGGTGACCTGTTATGTATGTTATCGCACCCCATACTATTACCCTTTGCGTAAAGGATGTATGCCGTTTCACAGTAAATTCTAAATATCGTCTATCTCCACGTAATCGTTTTTACTTCTTCGACCCTCGTGATCTCAAAGACAGAATCAGAATTTGTTATAGTTCAACAATATTCTATTTACAATCCCAATTTGATCTGCAGTAGTGTGTCAGTGAATGACATAAAAATGGTCTATACGAACAAAGCCTTTTGCCGTTGAGTGGAATCTTTATAGAAATCTTTGCAAATGTCTTACCTGGATCAGTATCTTAATGCATCCGACATGTAGGTGAACTTACCTGAAAAAAAATTTTTGCATTTTTATATAAAATTGCTTGTAGTAGGGAATTTAGATTAAAAATTAAAATGAGCATGGTAATAAAATCCTAAAATAGGTAGACTACCCAGTTTTTCCACTCCATAAAGAAAATTTTTATACAGGGTGTTAGTAAATAAGAGCAACAAACTTTATGGGATGATTCTACATGAAAAAATAATGACAGTTTGCTTTATAAACGTATGTCCGCAAATACCTCATTTCATAGGAAAGGAATGTACCATCCTGCTAATTACTTTAGATGTATGGTGGCTAAAGAAATGCAGAAAATCAAAGACAAGCAAATAAAGAAATCAAGTTTGCCACCACAGCCCCAAAGGATGCATCAGCAATGTGATAAAATGCCTCAGGAACATCAACTGGGGTGCTGATAGAGAGAAATTGATGTTTAAAGCGCTAGTCCACTCCAAGCTTAATTATGGGTCCATAGTTTACTTCTCCGCACAAAAAACCCCGCTGTCAATGTTAGAGACACTCCAGAACACAGGAATACGTCTTGCATCTGAAGAAATTAGGACATCACCAAAACTGAGCTTACAATGAAAATCAGGTATACCATTACTTGAATCGAAAAAAAACCGATTCACACTTAATTATAGAGACAAAATCTGGGCCAAACCAGATCACATGAATCAGAGACAAATTTTTCGAAATGACATATTACCCAAATATAACAGGCAGTCATCAAAAACGAAACCAGCATGTGTTCAAATAAGTGAATTGAAGGAAGCTTATAATAACTCTTGTAGCAATCGTCGAGTGGGGAACCAACAATCTTGTTCAGTTCAACGCCCAGACCACACAAAGCACCACGTTTTCAAAGAAAGTAAATCCTCAAATCATTCCATC
This sequence comes from Agelastica alni, assembly GCA_950111635.1. Classification (NCBI taxonomy): domain Eukaryota; kingdom Metazoa; phylum Arthropoda; class Insecta; order Coleoptera; family Chrysomelidae; genus Agelastica; species Agelastica alni. The sequence continues at coordinate 46,894,378 of OX467711.1, read as the reverse complement.
ACAATTTTCGGAAATACCCTTAAATCAAGTCCCTCCATCTCGATTTTGGGAGTCACGGTGTCTAATAATATGTCTTGGCATGACCATGTTGCTAACATCGCAAAGTCAGCAAGCCAGAGGCTAGGTTTTCTGGCTCAAATCCGACCTCTGATCAGTCTCACCCATTTACTCTTAAGATTAACAGTACAAGGACCCTCCATCAAGAATCCTTCCTTTTCAGGGCTGCTACAGAATAAAACAAATTTTTAAAATCAGTTTTTCCAGAGAACTATGACCTGCAATTTTTCAAAAAGCGGGTCTAAAATAATATCCTTTCTATAATCCCTCCCCCTTCTAATAGTCGCAGTGTGGGCTGTCCGCGGCCCACACGATAGGTCTACTCTTTTTGCGACTATATTCAGTAAAAAAAATAACACTTACAATACTCACACCCATATACTCTTAGAAGTACTACCTTGGATCATTGAACCACCAAAATACTATGTAAAGTTATTAAAATCAACAAAACTTCCGAACTCTTTACTAAAACAAAGTTTTCCTGAAATTTTGAATATGTACGAAAATTACCAAAAAGTATATACATATGGATCTAGAACGGGAATAGGAACAGGATGTGTATTTATAATAAACGATAATATAATATATATATAATTGGACTCTACCACCAAAATCTAGTACATATACCACCGAACTGTATGCTATCTGGCAGGCACTATTATACTGTGGATTTAGAGTATATGACAAATATTTGATTTGTACCGACTCTCTTAGTTCCATACAAAGTATTAGACGACCCCGATATGGAAATCCATTAGCATGTAATATTGCATGTCTTATCCACGACCTTAAACAGAAGAATAAAATTATAAATTTCGTCTGGAGCCCTAGTCATATTGGCATCAAAGGTAATGAATTAGCCGACAAAGCAGCAAAAACTGCGGCAAATAATGCTAACATTGAAGATATTCAAGTAAACCCCTTTTGACAATCGAAATCACAACCGTTTTGTGATATTTGTGAATGTGAATTAAGGTTAAATATATTATAGAAGATTGTCCTATTTATGCATCATCACGAATAATGTTTTAAGTACCTACCTAACAATTGGAGTCCAGTTCTTTGCAATCAGCGACCATCTATAATAAATTTAATGAAATTTTGTGTGTGTAAATCATAAAATTGCAACAACAAAAAAACAAAGCGGTTACTGACCTCAACAGTTTAAACCACTTTAACAAAAAACAACAAATTTTGTGAAATAACATGAGACCTTAATAAAAACAACCTACGCCACTGTTGGATAGGTAGATGTCTAATTAGGGATCATTTAACTAACTTTTAAAAACATATTACCATTTTATAAAAATTTTGTCATTTTGTTTCTTTGTTTTAAAAATATTAATAGTAAATTTGGTTTTAAGCTGTAGCACCTTGTATTTTAAAATGATATTTATTTACGGTCATCAAAACAAGTATGATCGTGGAACAGCTCGAGTTTCTAATGAAAGTCATCCTGATAGAAAGATGGAGGCCACCAGACCATTATAAAGTTAGTACTGGATCCGTTTGTAATAAAAAAAATGATTAACCCTGAGTTCTCGACGAAGCTGCACAAATTGAAGATATTACCTATTCCATTCCAAACATATCGAAACTTACAAATATTTCTGTTGGTTCCTTGCACAAAGTGTTAGAATTGCATAGGTTTTTTTCTTATAAAATACAAATTCATCATCAGCTTAGTAAAGACGACGACTATGACCGCAGAATTGAATTTTGTGAAACAATTTCCCAAAAAATACAAAAAGACGCAAATTTGGTTAAAAATATTTGTTTCAGTGATGAATCAACGTTTGTTAACAAACATAATTGTAGGTACATGGTGAACAAATGACAAAATCACAGCATTCTAGATTTAAACATTTAAAATTCTTCAAAACCACTAATTTTGCAATGTTTTATTTATAGACTTTCTAGACTATATAAAATCATAAGTGTTACATATGACTTAATTCGTATTGAAGAGAAGATTCCAATAACGGCTGTTTTTAAAAAACCAAATTGACCAATAATATTAGAGAAACGGCAAAGTTGACAACATTGCAAATGTTAATTCCGAACTGCAAGCCGCCCGATCGTGAATGGGTTAAAACTAATTTATTAAGAAAATTTTAAAAATTTTTATATTTGTTCTTCTTCTTTAGGTGCCCTGTCCTCCTCGGACGTTGGCAATCATCAGCGCTATCTGAACCTTGTTTACAGCTCGGCGGAACAATGTGGTAGTGCTCACTCCATACCATTGTCTTAAGTTTTTTAGCCAGGATATCTTTCTTCTACCCGGGCCTCTTCGTCTTTCGATCTTCCCTTCTATAATAAGCTTTAAAAGTCGATACTTGTCATTTCTTAAGTGTGACCAAAATACTCCAGTTTGCGCTCTTTTAGTGTAAACAGAACTTCCAGCTGCTTGTCGAGGCGTTGAAGTATCCGATGTTACGCACTCTTTCTACCCAGGAGATTCTTATTAGCCTTCTGTACGTCCACATTTCAAAGGCCTTGCCACGTCTTTTTTTAGTTCTCTAAAGATTACTCTGCCAGCGGTCTCTCTACTGGGAAATTATGCCCGAGCTCAGCCGTAGAGGGTAGAAGAAAAAAATATAAAAGTGAGCCGCGCCACCGACTTAGACGGTACAAGTCGAAAACCCCTAGGTCTTGTAGGCACCAGCAGAGCCACACGATAAACAACAAACAATTATGGTGAACTAGATAAATAAAACTATATTTACAATTACTGCAATATATTAATTAAGTAAAAATGATGTTCTGATTTTTTACAATAAATTCTGTATTTTCGTCAAGTGGATTAAACGAATTTAATACACTTTCCTTAAAATAATATTTAAATTAATTATAACAATCTTTCAGACAATAATAAAAACTTAATGAGGTACAAAAGAGAATTAAAAACAAAAAAAAAAAAGAAATGTTCACACTATTTAAAATAATTGGTTTTATATAGAATTCCTGATAGCAAAAGATTAACACAAAAAAAAAAGAAATACAAAATAAATGGACTTGCAACAAGAATAATATTATAAAACCCTCACAATAACCACATAAATTATATTCAGTAATATATAAATTCAGATTCAACTTGGAGCAGGTACAAATTTAACGAAAAATGATTTGTTACTTTTAATTTATTGAAAACACTTAGATCAAGCAAATAATAACTGATAAGTTGATAAAATTAAACTCAATACTATGCAACCAATTAATAACTTCATTAAGACGCCACTGTTACATCGATGATCCAAAAACAGAAACACCAAGTAGTATTTTTAAAGATTTACACTGTTAAAACACTTGAGCTTATTTCAAAAATAATTCTTTTTACGATGGCTGTCCTTCAAAATAGCAATATTGTAGGATATTTACAAATAAGTATGAATAAACGTTTTTACTTGGACACAAAGAACTATTGAGAATATTACTTTAAACAAAGTTCAGACTCGGCATATTATCCAATGTAATAAATAGTTTTCAACAGTGTACCATATTAATAAATTAAAACAAGACTTAATCGCGGTGTCGAAAAGAAATCACGTCGTTTAAATATTCTAAAATAAATCACTTGTAACCTGTGGGTATACGAATTCACGAATCCTGTGGCCTATTCCTGGAGCCGGTTTGAATTATGGAACAGTACCTGCTACTTCACAATGGCTTCACTCCATGAAATCCCGCACGCGGTCCTTTTAACTCGACCCCAATAACCAAAATATCCACCACAAAGGCACGACAGAATGGTCAAGTTAAAAATTAAATGGTTCTTCTTCAAAATCCAATTAAGGTGGCCCAAATACAGCCAGATATGAAAGAAAGAACCGTAGAAGTTCTGCTCACGTGTTAATATCAAATCGTTCCAAAAACTCTCACCCCACTTCCACCACTGACACCAAGCGACTGATGTCCACTTCTCTCTCCCAGACCGGATATCAGAAAAATGACACGGGACCCACGTCAGCCAACCTTTGCCAATCTATGTCCCTAACTCATAATCGCGCCAGTCCGTGTTGTTAGCCAGCCCCATCCACACAGAACAATAATCCTCTCACTACTATGTATGCAACACTCTTTACAACTAATTACAACGCAATTAATAATGGAACTGTAGGATTTAATTTAAAATAGGCACGTGACAGCCTCCATTTTTTTTATTTATTTTTTTTTATTTCATATATATATTTTGGGGCCATTAATTCATATAATGATAATAAAAAAAAAATAAAACTTTGCAATTAGTCAAGAGTTTCAGGGTGTTCTTAAAAGTCAGTATGTATATGGGTAGTGCTGTCGAATAAATATACAGGGTGGCCAACCGAAAACGAAACAGAGCTATTTGCAGGAACCACGTCAACATTTTAAAAAAACGCTCAGACCCGTCCAATTTGATTAAAGGGGGACACTCTTTTCCGGTATTTTTGACTACTTTACTACTTTTAACCCCAAGTGAAGGTAAAAATTACCCCAAAATTTTTAAATTACATTAGGAGTCGCATAAGATGTCTTTCAAAAGCTCTTACAATACTCTATACAATAGTCTTTAAATTTTACATTTCTACCCAATATTTTAGTTGCTTACTTACTACTTAATTGATTAAATGCTCAAACTGATGACTGCCCGCTTCCAAACAATAATAAAGAATTTGTTTAAAACGTTTACGCATATTCCAAAGAATTTCCGGAGTAATTCGACAGCACTCGTCAACGATTCTTTAACGCAAATCTTCCAACGACGCTGGTTGAGTTTTATAGATTTTACTTTTTAGATGTCCCCATAAAAAAAATCGAGGGGCAAAAAATCTGGCTATAGTGGAGGCCATTAAATGCTGCCTCTTCTCCAAATCCATTGTTGTGGAAAACAAACAAACAAAATAAAAATGATCTTCGTCATACTGTGGATTATTTTTAAATATGTTTGTCAAGGCATGGTCAATAGCGTCGTCCGTAATTGAAAATAGTCGGTCACCGCAAATGCCAGCCTATACATTTAATTTCTCCGGTTGCTGTGCAAGCACCTCGTAAAAAACTCTTCGGTTTGAATCGAACCAATAGCAGCAATTATGGCGATTTACCGTCTTGTGCAATAAAAAACTTCATTTATTAGAAAAACAGATATTAAAAAGGAACTGTGGTTCGAACTTTGCTCGCGCACTTATTATTTTGTCAAACTGCAAAGAGCGGTTATAATCATCCTCAATAAGTTCATGAATTAAACTTATTTTATTATGATAAAATTTATTTTTCTTTAAAATGGTTTAGATGCTAGTTCGATTGATTTCAGACACAGATGCAGCTGCCTCGTACTTAACGTAGGATCAAAATAAACATGTCCCAAAATAAACTGCAACTTCACTAGCTACATTAACTAAAAGCTTTTCTATTTCTCGTTTTTTATTACCTACGTTTCCTGTCTCCTAAAATGTTTTTACTAACTCCAGTACATACTTTCTACTGACATGTCGATCTTGACGTTGTGCATTGAATAGCTGACCAGATAAATTTTACATTTAAAATCTAATTTCTCAATAAGTAATGGGCGGAAATTGAATGCTTGTTCGATTGATTTTAGACACAGATGCAGCTGCCTCGTACTTAAAGTATGATCAAGATGAGCATGTCCCAAAACTGCAACTTTGCTAGCTTTATAAACTACAGGCTTTTCTTTTTCTCGTTTTTTATTACCTACATTTCCTATCTCTTAAAATGTTTTTACTAACTCCGGTACATACTTTCTACTGACATGTCGATCTTGACGTTGTGCATTGAATAGCTGACCAGATAAATTTTACATTTAAAATCTAATTTCTCAATAAGTAATGGGCGGAAATTGAATGCTTGTTCGATTGATTTTAGACACAGATGCAGCTGCCTCGTACTTAAAGTAGGATCAAGATGAGCATGTCCCAAAACTGCAACTTTGCTAGCTTTATAAACTACAGGCTTTTCTTTTTCTCGTTTTTTATTACCTACATTTCCTATCTCTTAAAATGTTTTTACTAACTCCGGTACATACTTTCTACTGACATGTCGATCTTGACGTTGTGCATTGAATAGCTGACCAGATAAATTTTACATTTAAAATCTAATTTCTCAATAAGTAATGGGCGGAAATTGAATGCTTGTTCGATTGATTTTAGACACAGATGCAGCTGCCTCGTACTTAAAGTATGATCAAGATGAGCATGTCCCAAAACTGCAACTTTGCTAGCTTTATAAACTACAGGCTTTTCTTTTTCTCGTTTTTTATTACCTACATTTCCTATCTCTTAAAATGTTTTTACTAACTCCGGTACATACTTTCTACTGACATGTCGATCTTGACGTTGTGCATTGAATAGCTGACCAGATAAATTTTACATTTAAAATCTAATTTCTCAATAAGTAATGGGCGGAAATTGAATGCTTGTTCGATTGATTTTAGACACAGATGCAACTGCCTCGTACTTAACGTAGGATCAAAATGAGCATGTCCCAAAACTGCAACTTATCTAGCTTCATAAACTAAAAGCTTTTCTATTTCTCGTTTTTTATTACCTACGTTTCCTGTCTCCTAAAATGTTTTTACTAACTCCGGTACATACTTTCTACTGACATGTCGATCTTGACGTTGTGCATTGAATAGCTGACCAGATAAATTTTACATTTAAAATCAAATTTCTCAATAAGTAATGGGCGGAAATTGAATGCTTGTTCGATTGATTTTAGACACAGATGCAGCTGCCTCGTACTTAAAGTAGGATCAAGATGAGCATGTCCCAAAACTGCAACTTTGCTAGCTTCATAAACTACAGGCTTTTTTTTTCTTGTTTTTTATTACCTACGTTTCCTGTCTCTTTAAATTTTTTTACTAATTCCAGTACATACTTTCTACTGACATGTCGATCTTGACGTTGTGCATTAAATAGCTGACCAGATAAATTTTACATTTAAAATCTAATTTCTCAATAAGTAATGGGCGGAAATTGAATGCTTGTTCGATTGATTTTAGACACAGATGCAACTGCCTCGTACTTAACGTAGGATCAAAATGAGCATGTCCCAAAACTGCTTCATAAACTAAAAGCTTTTCTATTTCTCGTTTTTTATTACCTACGTTTCCTGTCTCCTAAAATGTTTTTACTAACTCCAGTACATACTTTCTACTGACATGTCGATCTTGACGTTGTGCATTGAATAGCTGACCAGATAAATTTTACATTTAAAATCTAATTTCTCAATAAGTAATGGGCGGAAATTGAATGCTTGTTCGATTGATTTTAGACACAGATGCAGCTGCCTCGTACTTAAAGTAGGATCAAGATGAGCATGTCCCAAAACTGCAACTTTGCTAGCTTTATAAACTACAGGCTTTTCTTTTTCTCGTTTTTTATTACCTACATTTCCTATCTCTTAAAATGTTTTTACTAACTCCGGTACATACTTTCTACTGACATGTCGATCTTGACGTTGTGCATTGAATAGCTGACCAGATAAATTTTACATTTAAAATCTAATTTCTCAATAAGTAATGGGCGGAAATTGAATGCTTGTTCGATTGATTTTAGACACAGATGCAGCTGCCTCGTACTTAAAGTATGATCAAGATGAGCATGTCCCAAAACTGCAACTTTGCTAGCTTTATAAACTACAGGCTTTTCTTTTTCTCGTTTTTTATTACCTACATTTCCTATCTCTTAAAATGTTTTTACTAACTCCGGTACATACTTTCTACTGACATGTCGATCTTGACGTTGTGCATTGAATAGCTGACCAGATAAATTTTACATTTAAAATCTAATTTCTCAATAAGTAATGGGCGGAAATTGAATGCTTGTTCGATTGATTTTAGACACAGATGCAACTGCCTCGTACTTAACGTAGGATCAAAATGAGCATGTCCCAAAACTGCAACTTATCTAGCTTCATAAACTAAAAGCTTTTCTATTTCTCGTTTTTTATTACCTACGTTTCCTGTCTCCTAAAATGTTTTTACTAACTCCGGTACATACTTTCTACTGACATGTCGATCTTGACGTTGTGCATTGAATAGCTGACCAGATAAATTTTACATTTAAAATCAAATTTCTCAATAAGTAATGGGCGGAAATTGAATGCTTGTTCGATTGATTTTAGACACAGATGCAGCTGCCTCGTACTTAAAGTAGGATCAAGATGAGCATGTCCCAAAACTGCAACTTTGCTAGCTTCATAAACTACAGGCTTTTTTTTTCTTGTTTTTTATTACCTACGTTTCCTGTCTCTTTAAATTTTTTTACTAATTCCAGTACATACTTTCTACTGACATGTCGATCTTGACGTTGTGCATTAAATAGCTGACCAGATAAATTTTACATTTAAAATCTAATTTCTCAATAAGTAATGGGCGGAAATTGAATGCTTGTTCGATTGATTTTAGACACAGATGCAACTGCCTCGTACTTAACGTAGGATCAAAATGAGCATGTCCCAAAACTGCTTCATAAACTAAAAGCTTTTCTATTTCTCGTTTTTTATTACCTACGTTTCCTGTCTCCTAAAATGTTTTTACTAACTCCAGTACATACTTTCTACTGACATGTCGATCTTGACGTTGTGCATTGAATAGCTGACCAGATAAATTTTACATTTAAAATCTAATTTCTCAATAAGTAATGGGCGGAAATTGAATGCTTGTTCGATTGATTTTAGACACAGATGCAGCTGCCTCGTACTTAACGTAGGATCAAAATGAGCATGTCCCAAAACTGCAACTTATCTAGCTTCATAAACTAAAAGCTTTTCTATTTCTCGTTTTTTATTACCTACGTTTCCTGTCTCCTAAAATGTTTTTACTAACTCCAGTACATACTTTCTACTGACATGTCGATCTTGACGTTGTGCATTGAATAGCTGACCAGATAAATTTTACATTTAAAATCAAATTTCTCAATAAGTAATGGGCGGAAATTGAATGCTTGTTCGATTGATTTTAGACACAGATGCAGCTGCCTCGTACTTAAAGTAGGATCAAGATGAGCATGTCCCAAAACTGCAACTTTGCTAGCTTTATAAACTACAGGCTTTTCTTTTTCTCGTTTTTTATTACCTACATTTCCTATCTCTTAAAATGTTTTTACTAACTCCGGTACATACTTTTTACTGACATGTCGATCTTGACGTTGTGCATTGAATAGCTGACCAGATAAATTTTACATTTAAAATCAAATTTCTCAATAAGTAATGGGCGGAAATTGAATGCTTGTTCGATTGATTTTAGACACAGATGCAGCTGCCTCGTACTTAAAGTAGGATCAAGATGAGCATGTCCCAAAACTGCAACTTTGCTAGCTTCATAAACTACAGGCTTTTTTTTTCTTGTTTTTTATTACCTACGTTTCCTGTCTCTTTAAATTTTTTTACTAATTCCAGTACATACTTTCTACTGACATGTCGATCTTGACGTTGTGCATTAAATAGCTGACCAGATAAATTTTACATTTAAAATCTAATTTCTCAATAAGTAATGGGCGGAAATTGAATGCTTGTTCGATTGATTTTAGACACAGATGCAACTGCCTCGTACTTAACGTAGGATCAAAATGAGCATGTCCCAAAACTGCTTCATAAACTAAAAGCTTTTCTATTTCTCGTTTTTTATTACCTACGTTTCCTGTCTCCTAAAATGTTTTTACTAACTCCAGTACATACTTTCTACTGACATGTCGATCTTGACGTTGTGCATTGAATAGCTGACCAGATAAATTTTACATTTAAAATCTAATTTCTCAATAAGTAATGGGCGGAAATTGAATGCTTGTTCGATTGATTTTAGACACAGATGCAGCTGCCTCGTACTTAACGTAGGATCAAAATGAGCATGTCCCAAAACTGCAACTTATCTAGCTTCATAAACTAAAAGCTTTTCTATTTCTCGTTTTTTATTACCTACGTTTCCTGTCTCCTAAAATGTTTTTACTAACTCCAGTACATACTTTCTACTGACATGTCGATCTTGACGTTGTGCATTGAATAGCTGACCAGATAAATTTTACATTTAAAATCTAATTTCTCAATAAGTAATGGGCGGAAATTGAATGCTTGTTCGATTGATTTTAGACACAGATGTAGCTGCCTCGTACTTAAAGTAGGATCAAGATGGGCATGTCCCAAAACTGCAACTTTGCTAGCTTTATAAACTACAGGCTTTTCTTTTTCTCGTTTTTTATTACCTACATTTCCTATCTCTTAAAATGTTTTTACTAACTCCGGTACATACTTCTTACTGACATGTCGATCTTGACGTTGTGCATTGAATAGCTGACCAGATAAATTTTACATTTAAAATCAAATTTCTCAATAAGTAATGGGCGGAAATTGAATGCTTGTTCGATTGATTTTAGACACAGATGCAGCTGCCTCGTACTTAAAGTAGGATCAAGATGAGCATGTCCCAAAACTGCAACTTTGCTAGCTTCATAAACTACAGGCTTTTTTTTTTCTTGTTTTTTATTACCTACGTTTCCTGTCTCTTTAAATTTTTTTACTAATTCCAGTACATACTTTCTACTGACATGTCGATCTTGACGTTGTGCATTGAATAGCTGACCAGATAAGTTTCACATTTAAAATCAAATTGCTTAATAAGTAATGGGCGGAATTTTAAAATTTAAAGATTATTTTATAGAGAGTTGTAAGAGCTTTTAAAAAAAATCTTATTTGACCTCTAATGCTATTTAAAAATGTTGTGGTTATTCTTACCCTCGCTGGGGGTTAAAAGTAGTGAAGTCAAAAATGCCGGGAAAAAGTGTTTCGACGGGTCTGAACGTTTTCTAAAATGTTGACAAAGTTCCTGCAAATGGCTCTGATTTGTATTCGGTTGGCCACCTTGTTGAAGGTAAACTGTGGAAAAAATAATGAATATTTTTTTTTGGGAAATCCGAGTAAATGCATTTGGAAAACTTGCAATATAACATATTAAACTATTGTTTAAGAACATTTTCTTAGCGTTGTATGCACAAGACAAAATCCCTCCGAAATAGAGGTTTTGAATTGGTTTGTTCTGATTAAATTTTTTTATAAAATAAAGCGCTGCATCGACCACAAATAAAACTTGCAAGCGTAGCAAAAGTACTCCTCTACATTGAAGACAAACGCGACACTGGATTAACGAAATAACACGATTGCAAAGAATTACTCGGTAACTGTAATCATTTTTAAAAAGCGATTATCCCTAAAAGGAAATCCAATATCTAAATGGACTACGAATTAGTTCCAAACTTTGAGATTTGCAAGGCTTATTTAAATTTTACTCATGTTTATTGTACGCATAAATTTAAACAAGTTTAACCCAAATTAAAGGCAGAGCGACATCCGGGTCTTCTTATTAACTTCGACCAGGTGTAATTTCCTTTTACCAACATAAAATATTAACTCTCATTTACACCCGCCTTTATTTTATTTTAACCAAACACGCTTCTGAGACATTTATCGAGCTAGCAGTAAAAAGTTTTTTTTTATTGAAAATGGTCGCAAAAAGGGTAGACCTATCGTGTGGGAGAAGGGAAAGGGATTATATAAAGAAGATGATTGTGGACCAGCCATTTGAAAAGTTGCAGGTCATAGTTCTCTGGAAAAACGGGTGAGACTGATCAGCGTGCCAAGTTCTTCGGCCGAATGTGACCAGTGGTGGTATAAGTGTTTTTATTTATCTGAAGCATCTGCCATAAAATATCTGTAGAATAATGTCTGGTCTGCAACTCTTCTTTTATGTTCTATTGGGTGAAGGGTATTTGTGAGACTTGAGCTGTTTATTAACCGAATAGCCCTTTTCTGAATGGACTCTAGTAGATGAAGAGAATGCCTTGGTGCTGAACCCCAAATGTGCGACCAATACTTCAGTAGAGGTCAGATTTGAGCTTTAAACGTCGTCAACAGTTGATGAGAAGTAAAAAACTTTCTAGCTTTCCACAGAAAATCCAGCCTCTGTCTTGCTGACTTTGCGATGTTAGCAACTTGGTCATGCCAAGACATATTATTAGACACCGTGACTCCTTAAATTAAGATGAAGAAACTTGATTCAAGGGTATTTCCGGACATTGTGATGAAATGATTTAAGGAATTCTGGGTGCTGAACTAAATAAGATTGTTGGTTCCCCACTCGACGATTGCTTTAAGATCTCTATTGATGGAGTCAACCTGTTCCTGCCTAAGTATATTTTTATCATTCACCGAAAGTGATCGATAGGATGTTAAAGTTGGGACAAGTGTGCTGTCGTCTGCGAAACTGTAAATGGGGTTAGTGGTGGTTTTCAAGAGGTCATTGATGTGTAAAAGAAATAGGGTGGGGGACAAAATGGAACCCTGTGGGACCTTTGGCATTGGTTTTCAACGCATCAGAGAAAATACCGTCTACTGCCACATTTTAGGAGCGATCTTGCATGAAGCTCATGAGCCATTGGCGCAGTTTGGTTGGGAGACCGTAGGCAGATAACTTGCTTAACAATGCCCGGTGCCAGACGCTGTACAGCACTTGGGATTGATGATATCGTTTTGTGGTACCGCATTAAAATAATGTGTTGTATTACATCGTCAGCCATTGTAATAAAAAATCAATTCTGAATCTACTTTTAGCAGAATCATTAGGCTCATCTATAGCTTCATAATTAAACATTTTTTTTCACGCGAACCCCTTTTCTGACAATTTTCGTATTCCGTCAATTCAACGGTCGCGGTCTTTGAACTACAACGGCCTCACAGTCGCATTTAAGAGGGGCTTCTTGCGAGGCCCCAAACAAACACGCTAAATTCGTGACGTTTTTTTTTCAAACGTAAAAGTGATTGAATTAATTAGTCATATGTGGTAAAGTCTGGAATATTACATTAAAAGGGGCCCCGCAAGGCCCCTTTAAGTGCGAGGCTGTGGGCAAGGGCCCACTTCGCCGACGCCTAGCTACGCCGCTGTTTGGCATGAATAAACATAAGAAATTTGAAATGATTGTGAAGTTGAATTACTACCATGACTAATTTAGAAGGTAATTTTATACAATTGAAAACAATAAATGAAAGAAATAAAAATGATATACGGAATTCCTAATCAAAGCTAAATTGAGCGCGCACTACTGTCACCGGACAAAAATCTGACGTAACTCGTAAACTGAAAAATGATGATAGTCCATGTTAAGTTATGTTTGCACACTCAATTTCGCTTGTGCTTTACAACATGAAAAACGGAATACAATATTAAATAAAAAAACCAATTAAATGAATAAAAGAGTCACTACAATTGATTATGCTAATGTAATAATAATAGATTGGTACCTACTGAGAAATTGATTGTGGCTTCATTTCTTATAATTTCCTTCGTTAGCTTCATCAAAGATAACTGATCTATATATATAAGAGATATCCACCTTTATATATATATATATATATATATGCGAAAATTATAGAAAACTGCATTGTTGCAATGAACTATAAAAGTATAAATAAAGCCCGACAGCGAAAAATTAGATGTAAGGATTATAACTGCTGTATTTACCTACATATTTTTAATACATAGGTATAAGTGGGTCGATTATATATCAGAAAACAAAATACTTCTCTGGCTATATGCCAACGCCAGGCATTGAATTATATCTTATGTATAACCGTGTATACTACCCTATCACAAGAAGCAATATATACAGATGCTTGTTAAATAAGAGAAAGGGCTATTGAATTTATTTGCACGAAGAAACCACCTGTAAACCCTTTCTCTTATTTAACAAGCATCTGTATATCTTGCTTCTTGTGATAGGGTAGTATACACAGTTATATATCAGATGTAATTCAATGCCTGGCGTTGGCATATAGCCAGAGTTGTATTTTGTTTTCTGATATATAATCGACCCACTTATACCTATGTATTAAAAATATGTAGGTACATACAGCAGTTATAATCCTCGCATATATATATATATATATATATATATATATATATATATATATATATATATATATATATATATATATATATATATATATATATATATATATATATATATATATATATATATATTGACTCATCACGATAATTCTGGAACCATAATGCCCAACTTGAAATTTGGTAGAAATAATCCTTTTGTAGTTGTATTCTTTCGGAAACTTTATCTGTCAAAGAGACAGAGTAAATTTTATTCGAGAAAAAAAGACGTCAAGCTAACCTATCTTTCATTAGTGAAGTTTTTCGCGAGTGATTTGTTAAAATATATCTAGACAATTTATCGCGAATAAAATAAAATTTATAATTATAGTAGAAATGAGATTTGTTTTGATGCTGTCATGGTTAATATTTTTAAAAAAAGAACTGATTGATTTAATCAAATTAAGTACACCGAATTTAAGTGAGCTTAATTAAAAAACGGATTTCACCAAATTCCACCCGTAAGGGGGGTTGCGGAGGCGGTAATTAAACAAAATCCGCATTTTCAAACTATAGCTCCTAGAAGTTTGATCTATTGAATCTATTCGAGGACCGTGATTTCATCTAACCTGTATTTCATTAATAGTTTTTGGGGTCGCTGAGTTTGATATTAACATCCCCAATTTTGTTGGAACTCCTACGAAAAAGGTAGGAAGGATAAAAATATAAAAACTATTAAAAACGCAAATAATATTGTTAAATTTATAGTTTTTGGGGTTCTGAGTTTGATAGTGATATATAAAAACTATTAAAAATTGCTGATATTAGTGTCGAATTTATAGTCTTTGGGGCGCAGAGTTTGATAGTGAAATTCCCAAAGCAGGCAAGCCTACGAAAGAGATAAGAGTGGGGTTGAAATATAAAAACTATTAAAAACGCAAATAATATTGTTAAATTTATAGTTTTTGGGGTTCTGAGTTTGATAGTGATATATAAAAACTATTAAAAACGCAAATAATATTGTTAAATTTATAGTTTTTGGGGTTCTGAGTTTGATAGTGATATATAAAAACTATTAAAAATTGCCGATATAAGTGTCAAGTTCATAGTTTTTGGGGTCGTTGAGTTTAATAGTGACATTCCCAATTTTGTTAGCACCTATACGAAAGGGGTTAGAAGCGATAAAATATAAAAACTATGAAAAACGGCTAATATTAGTGTCGAATTAATAGTTTTTGAGGTTGCTAACTTTGATAGTAACATTCCAAATTATCTTAGCGCCCATACAATTTAGTGTCGAATTCATAGTTTTCGGGGTCGCTGAGTATGATAGTGATATTCCCAAATTAGACAAGCTAACGTTCGGGCAAGAAAACGGCTGCCGGGTTCTGCTAGTATAATATAAAATGATTTCGTGAATGGGTAAAAAGTTTGTCGCGTAAGGCAAGCTTATCAACCACAGATCACAGACTGTTAACTATCTTAAACCACCTTAACCTCATAATTCTGACAGCCTTCAAAGTGGGTTTTAAGTTGGTGTGCAACTCTATCTCTTTCTGATTTCGTTTTTCTTGTCTAACCTTCCTAACTGTATATTTTCTAATCTGTGGTAACGAGCTACACGCGCCAAACGAACAGAGTATTATTTTAAACTTTGTTGATTAAAAAACTTTTTTGCTGCACAGGATATTGATTTAAGGGATTGGTCTCTTTTCATTGGAGCCCGAGAGTCGACCGTTTAGGTACTTTATTGGTTCGACGAATAATAATGTACAACAATCCAAGTTGATTACTATCGATGGTTCATTTTTAACGACGAATGCACAAACAAAGGAACAGTAAAGTGGACACGTATCCGATATTTCAGTGCATTCCATCCCAACAACACGAACAAACAAGTCTAGACAAATTAATCAGAGACTATTTACCTAAAATGGGAATTCAAGTCTCTACAAAACAAAATGATCCCAAGCTTTTAGCTTATTCTCGCTATTACACAAGTCTGGACCCTATCTGGTGAATACCTTACAAAGCTAGTTTGTAAGTAATCAAAATATGGTACATAAAGCTCATATAATATAAAAGTGCATGCACGTCATAGAGCGAGCATGAGGTCACATTTGAACAATGTTGCCAGATCTTGACAGTAGTATGGACATTGAGGAAATAATAAGGTAATGTTGTTAATCATTTAATAAACATACTCTACCGTTAATTAGTCTAGGACATTGCAATAAAACTTTGGGAATTTATCCTAAACCAAAGGTTTTCAATAAAAACTATGTAAGTTAGTTTATTAATGCTTTATTTAATTTGAAGCAACATAGAGTTAATTAGAGGCAGTAACAAAAAATAATACTAATAATAATTTTATTAATAAAAATAATACAGGTTAAAATGCTTTTCAATGAAGGTAGAATGCTATTTAGGGGCTGACATACTTACCTAAAAGCTGCTTTTTCATTTCAAGCAAAATATTGATAAATTACAAAAAAAGTATTTCAAGCTATATTACATTAGTTTAGTTAAGCTACAACGACAAAATGTCTGATACAGAATGGATAAGTTATTTCTCTATTCTGATTCTGACTAAAAGTCACTGACATCACTGTTAGCGTCAATATCAATAAAAATGGGAGTAATTTCTTGTCTTTTTAATATTTGTTCTCTATTATACCATTTGTCAATTTCTTTTTCTGTATGATCAATAGAGTTTTTCCAGATCTCTGAGTTAACGGTTTAAAGTGCTTCTGATCACATATTTAAACAGACATTTTCTGCGTTTCCATCACGGCCAATATGTTTAATATAATATTGCTTTGCAATGCCCCAAATCAATTCAATTGGATTAAAAATGTAGTGATAGGAGACGTAACACTTTATGTCCATATTGCTTAACTAGATCATCTATCAAATATCTATTTGGGGTTTGTTTTTAAAAAATACCCCAGTTTTAATTTTGTTAACAAAATCAGTAAAACTACTTTAAAATTTAATTACAATGCAATGTAAAAATACAGGGAGAAAAATGTTTAATAAAATTAGAAACTATTATAAAAACACAAAATATAATGTACTTACTGATTCACAATCTTTAGAGGCTTATGTTTAAACATAGTTTGTGAAAAAGCAATATTTTAATTTGCTAGCCATTCTTCAATATCCGCTTTGAGCCAGAACATGTTTGGTATTTTGTGAAATAACATACTGTGGTAAGGGGCGTTGTTCATAACAATTACTGATGGTTCAGTGACACTGTTAAGTAACTGATTTTCAAACTATTTTAAAAAATTATCTTCGTTCACTTTACCATGATAATCAGATTTGACAACGTCTTAAAAACGTATATAAAATTGCCAACTTATAAATCTAACTGTCAACTGCCAGCTGCCGCTCATAGGTCTTTAATCAGAAAAACCGTTTTTAATAATACATAATAAAACTTGAACTGTGTGTAATATTTAATAAAATATTTATATATAATATCTGCAATTTTATATACCGTCTAAAATAATATAGAAATTGTAATATTTAACAAGACTTGATTAATACAATAAAATATTACGAACAGACTGTGTTCGAAATTATATAAAACGAACGGTGAATTTTATTATTGTTGAGCGAAGGGTGTTGGCTGGAAAACAAATGAATGGGGCACTGCATAGCTTTATGAATAGCCAGAAAGTGTCAAAAAAGGCACGTCTGGCGGTGCATAGAGGTGTGTTGGTTCCTACACTTATGTATGGTAGTGAATGTTGGGTTTGGCAGAAGAAGCATGAAAATAGGATTAATGCTGCGGAGATGGGTAGTCTGAGAAGTATAGCCGGAGTGACTCGGTTGGATAAAGTTAAGAATAGTAAGATAAGAAAACGCTGTGGTGTAAAAGAAGATGTGGTCACAAAGATAGATAAAGGAATGCTTAGATGGTTTGGACACGTAGAAAGAATGGATGAAGGAAGATTGACGAAACAAATTTATAAGGCGAGTGTGAATGGGCAAATCGGTAGAGGTCGACCTCGGAGAACATATCTCGATCAGATCAACATTGAGTACCAACAACCGAAGAGCATGTATGAGAGCACTGATGAAAGTAGAGGAAGCAAAAGATGTGTGTACGAACCGTAGCAAGTGGAAGGAAGTGGTCTCTGCCTACCCCTATGGGAAAAAGGCGTGACTTTATGTATGTATGTATTAAGTTTTGAAACGAACAGATCATTGATGACGTGCACGCACATTTGTACTTTATTTATGCTTTTAATTTTTTTGTTTCACTTTTTTTGTAGTGCTGTATTACAATATTGAATATTTTAATATTAATTATTCTAATATGTGAATTTTTAAAAGATAATTATTGCTTGCTTTGTGTTAGCGTATCGTTACAACAAAAGTAAATTCTGATATGTTTTTAATAAAACTTTAAATTACTATAAATATTCTTTATTTTTATTGATATATAATTAATATTTTATTATTACATTGATATAAAATAATTTAAATATATTATTATTGTTCTTAATAATTTTATATAAAAATTGGTTATAAATAATAAAAATGATTTGGTTAATTGTTTTTAAAAAATTATAACCTAACTGTAATAATTAGTTGGGCGCCAACTGCTTTTTCTTAGAAAAAAAAAACAATAAAAAAAATAACTTTTAATTTTAAAAAAAAAATTATCTTAACTATTTTTATTATGTTTAACTGTTAATTATTGTTTCCAAAAGCTGACATCTCTTAATCCCCTGTAGTCGATTTCATTTAAAATAAAATACATATTAAAGTATAAACCTATTAATTAACACAAATTATTTATATATTTTTACATAAATTAAAAAAAGATAAAAAATACAATGTAAACAAACGAATAAAATAATTATACAAGAGGTAAAGAATAAATAAACTTAAAAGCTAAATTTAATTAAACACTTTCACATTCATACACACACAAATTAAAATTTTAAATCAGCTTTTTTTTAAAAATTGATCTTTTTCTTTTTTAATTCTTAATTTAAATAATTTTTTAATTACTTCTCCTTTATTATTTTAAACTCTTTGAATTTTAACCCTATTAAATGTTAATACAATTGCAGCAGTAAAAATATAAAAATTAAACAAACTGGTAACACTGGATAGATTGACAAATGTACAATGTTAATTTAATTGTACCTTCTTGATTAGTATAGATTTAACGTTAAATGAACAATGGCCTCTCCTAGCCCTCCTTAATACTTCCGATATGGATGCACAACTTTTTTACAAATAAAGTGATCAATGCTTGCATCAATCCAGGATATTGGTGAAGTTCTCAGAAGGTAGAGCTTCCACTAACACAATTGTTTAAGAAACTGAATTTGATTATTTAAATTGTTATTTCACTTAGATTAAAATTTTCCCTAATGGCGGATTTTAAAATCGCGGACTTGTTTTACTCATACAAGTTGTCACAAATATTTTTTTTAAAAATTATAACATTAAATACTTATTGGCAGGAAAACAAATGAATGGGGCACTGCATAGCTTTATGAATAGCCAGAAAGTGTCAAAAAAGGCACGTCTGGCGGTGCATAGAGGAATATTAATTCCTATATTTTTTTTCAGATCCATCAGACTACCCTGATTATTTTGGTATACTTCATGTCTCTGTAGAAATCAAATTAAAAAAATATCCTTTCTACAAAATTACCTCTGACAAACAATATTTTAGTGTAATGAAATTGTAAAATTCTTCACAAAACTAACATTATTTTTATAAAAACAAACAAATCTATAACTATAACATTAAATAATTACGTAGTCATTATATTAAACATATTAATATTTTATATTCTTATTTCTTTTGGTCAAAAAACCTTTTTACAAAACCATTTAAGTTCGTTTAATCACACCTTCTTAAATGAATTAATAGATATTCTTATTTAATTTGTTCTAATTCTTATGTTTCCTTTTTTATATTATCTCAATACATACATACATATTTTAATATTAATTATTGTGATATGTGAAGTTTTAAAAGATAATTATTGCTTGTTTTGTGTCTGTCTATCGTTACAACAGAAGTAAATACTCATATGTTTTTAATAAAATTTTAAATTACAATAAATATTCAAACCATATCCACATACAAGAAGTTGACTATGCAAGTATTACGGTAAAATATGTCTCCTTTAAAATCAAGGTCGTCGTATTTAACCAATTTTTAGAAAGTATTACCTCTGCAGTTATTTGAGGTTGGTACTTTTTCCCATAGAGGTAGGCAAAGACCACTTCCTTCCACTTCCTATGGTTCTTACAGACATATTTTGCTTCCAATACTTTCATCAGTGCTCTCATACATGCTCGTCGGTTGTTGGTACTCTTGACCTGGCCTTTCTTCAAAACAATGTTGATCTGATCGAGATATGTACGCCGAGGTCGACCTCTACCTACTTCCGTCCATGTACCCTCGCCTTATAAATTTGTTTTGTCAATCTTCCTTCATCCATCCTTTCTACGTGTCCAAGCCATCTAAACATTCCTTTATCTATCTTTGTAACCACATCTTCTTTTACACCACAGCGTTCTCTTATCTCACTATTCTTTACTTTATGCAACCGAGTCACTCCGGCTATACTTCTTAGACTACTTATCTTCGCAGGATTAATCCTATTTTTATGCTTCTTATGCCAAACCCAACATTCACTACCATACATAAATGTATGAACCAACACACCTCTATGCAGTGCCAGACGTGCCTTTTTTGACACTTTCTGGCTATTTATAAAGCTATGCAGTGCCCCATTCATTTGTTTACCTGCCAACACCCTTCGCTCATTGTCACTGTCATACTTTCCATCCCTAGTCAACTTTGAACCCAAGTACACAAATTTATTTACTTGTTTCACTCCTTCTCCCTCAATCGAAACTCCACAGTTTGTCATGCTTTTTTCTCTATCAAAAACCATTACTTTCGTCTTGCTTACATTTTTCATCTCTAAAATATTCATAATTTTTGCATATAACTATTTAATTATCGAAATAAGGTAAGAAAAAAAGGAAAATATTGTATAATTTTCAAGAAGGCATAAAAAATGTTTTCATACTCACGGTTTTAGAGATCATTATCATCATCATTGGCACGATAACCCGGGTTGGGTCTAGGCCTTTTATAGTATTTTTTTCCACCAGTCTCGGTCTCTGGTGCCTGCTCTCCAATTTGGCACTTTAATTGCTCGTGCATCTTGGTCTATTCCATCGTTCCATCTGAGTCTGGGTCTTCCCTGCCTTCTCTGCTCTTCTAGTTTATATTCTTTTAATGGTCGTTTTTTTATCTGCCCTCATAACGTGTTCAGCCTATTGCAGCCTGCTTACTTTAATTTTTGTTATGATGTCGTTGTCTCCATATAAATCGTATAATTCTGCGTTGTATCCTCTTCGTCATTGGTTGTCTACATTTTTAGCTCCTTATATTCTTCGTAATATTTTCTTTCGAAGGGGGCACAATTGGTTTTTCATTGTTCCCACGCCTCCAAACCGTATTTCAGAACTGGTATAATGAGTGTTTTGTAAAGAGTTATCTTGGATGTTCGGGTAAGTATCCTGGATTTGGCTCTTGAGCTTCATGCAAGATCGCTCCGTACATGTGGCAGTTGACGGTATTTCTTTTGATGCGTTTAAAACTAATACCGGGGTCCCCCAGGGTTTCATCCTGTCCCCCACCTTATTTCTTTTACACATCAACGACCTCTTGAAAACCATCACCAACCCCATTTACAGTTTCGCAAACGATAGCACACTTGTCTTAACTTTCACATCCTATCGATCACTTTCGGTAAATGATACAAATAGACTCAGGCAGGAACAGGTTGATTCCATCAATAGAGATCTTGAAGCAATCGTCGAGTGGGGAACCAACAATCTTGTTCAGTTCAACGCCCAAAAACACAAAGTGCCACGTTTTCCAAAAAAGTGAATTCCTCAAATAATCCCCTCACAATGTCCGGAAATACCCTTGAAACAGGTCCCTCCATCTCGATTTTGGGAGTCACGGTGTCCAATAATATGTCTTGACATAACCATGTTGCTAACATCGCAAAGTCGGCAAGCCAGAGGCTGGGTTTTTTGTGGAAAGACAGAGTTTTTTAGTTTAGTCCTAATCAACTGTTGACGACGTACAAGGCTTAAATCCGACCTCTACTGGAGTATTGCTCGCACATTTGGGGTTCAGCACCAAGGCATTCTCTTCGTCTTCTAGATTCCATTCAGAAAAGAGCCATTCGCTTGATAAACAGCTCAACTCTTACAGATACCCTTCACCCTCTAGAACATAGAAAAAGAGTTGCAGACCAGTCATTGCTTTACAGATATTTCCATGGCAGATGCTCCAGAGAAATAAAAACTCTTGTACCACCATTAGCCACATTCGGCCGAAGAACTCGGCACGCTGATCAGTCTCACCCATTTAGTTTCAAGATTGACACTACAAGGACAAATCTTCATCAAGAGTCCTTCTTTTACAGGGCTGCTACGGAATGGAATAAGCTTCCAAAATCAGTTTTTCCAGAGAGCTATGACCTGACTTTTTAAAAAGCGTGTCCACAATCATTTCCTTTCTATAATCTCTTGCCCTTCTAATAGTCGCAGTGCGGGCCGTCCGCGGCCCACACGATAGATCTATCCTTTTTGCGACTATTTTCATAAAAAAAAAAAAAGTGTTGTCAATGCCCACCAGTTGTACAAGAAAAATGAGGACAACGCCGGCAACAAAAGTATCACGAATTTCAAAGAAAATTTTTGCATGCATTTTTTAAATGTTGGCAAGGAAAATATCGAAGCGACTTTAGTAAATAACCAACATGCATATAATTCTGCTGCAAAAAAGGTCGTTGCAAGATCTGTTATCAAAAGTACAAAGACGCCCATGGTCGCGCATACGCAATACGAAAAACGAAGCAAGTTTTTTCGCGATGTCAAGCATGCACAGATGAGCCATTACTTTGCTTAGAATGATTTTTTCTACGCATATTACATTCAAGAAATAAAATACATTTTGTATTTCAATTTTGTATGTTTTATAGGTTACTATACCACAAGATTTTTAATTTTTATTTTTGATATTACTACAATATTTGTATTTTTGTAATATTAAACTTTTTCACATAAAAACCTTGTATCTCGAATATATTTTGAAATTTTCTTTGGCTTAGTTGCTAGACGTGTAACTCCACGCCACACCAATCATTCCGTCATAAGAAACCTATACTAAGCGTGCCTTAGTACTTACATACGGCCAGAACCAAATTAATGTTCGTGTATACGAAATTATACACGCGGCGTAAAGGAGCCAACTTGCGTGTAAACTTTTGGATGCACATGGCAGTCAACGTGTCAAAGATATTTCACGAAAAAAAATTTTTAAAAACCGCATTTTACTTAAAATATTTGGATGACCATTTATTTTTAACGGAAGAAAATGTAGCTATAAATTTTTTGTAAATCAGTTTGGTAAAAACAAATCAGTCAGTATTGTTTAGAAATAATTTCAAATCGACTTTTCCGTACTACTATTGTTTACAAGTAGAAGGCAATTTATAGGAAAAGTTTCACCAGCGGACGCAAACGTCACTAATAATTTGAAAACAGTTTTCTTGATCTGCAGAGTTTTTTCTTTCTACTATATAGTTAAAGTCAGTTTTTATTTTTCTCTTTTTATAATTATACTAGCTTTTGTCCGCGACTTCGTCCGCGTCGAAAATGGTTTTAATAGGATTTTTAATTGGTTTTTTATGCTATTAATTTTGTTATAAGAAATAAATTATTTTGTTAAAATGTTTAAATACTTATAAAATATATTAATCTTTATTATTTTGTAGAGATTTAAAGGTTAAATAAACATAAAATCAAAATAAAATTTTGTTATATTTTATGAATACGAAGCCCGGCCTTTGATCTGGTAAAAGTGACACGGGAGTATTATCTTTTTACAACGAAATCGAAATACTGCACCTACCACAGTATTTCTTGGTAAACAATATTTTTTGTTTTTCCTTCGGGTGCTAGAATCACTAGACTACTCTGTGCGCTTACTCTGGAGCATGACACATACAACTGACCGTGGAAAAAGCAGCTTTCTCTTAAGTCTACTCCCGCTACCTTAAGAGTTTGACCTTGAGCTTTGTTTATGGTTGCACTCTCTTGAATTCAAAGGGGTAATTTCATTTTGTTAGGGGAATCCTAGAATTAAATACAGACTCTCCTTGAGAACAACCTGTCAGTTGAGTTGCCTCGATTACATTGCGATACAATGTTTTTACTTACAATGTGGTGCCATTGCATAATTTTGGTGGATTTATATTATGCAGCAACATAATAGGCGCGCCAACTCTTAATTTTAATATATAAGTTGGAAGACCGGGAGGCTTCAGTGTATTTGGGAACTCGACCGGATAATGAATGGCATCATTGGTGTTTATCACTGAGTCGACGGTTTTACATTGATATTTGATCTCAAAAGTATTTCATTTATGACTGAGGCTTGCTCTATTTTTTTGTGTTTGGCACACTCGCATAACCATTCTGCAGGTTTATCGTGAATATTATTATTGTTTAGGTAAATTTTAGCTATAATCTCTTCTACAGTGTGTCACGTGCCTATTTTTTCACTTCTACAGTTCCATTATAATTGTGTCTCTGATGGTTTAGTATTCCTTAGGTACTCGTAAGTAGGGTTGCATACCGTATTTTGTTGTAACTTAAATATATCATTCGTTGTAAATAGTGTTGCATACCTTGTAGGGATAGGATTCGATTGTTTGGTTTGCATTTCTGTGTGGATGGGGCTGGCTATCCACACGGACGAGTGCGATTCTTGGTTTACGTCAATTCCGTGTCATTTCTTGATATCCGGCTTGGGAAGGAGTGTCAGTCGTTGGGGTGTCAGTCTTGGGAGTCTTGTGGTGGTGAGAGTTTTTGGGACGGGTGATATTAACACGTGTGCAGAACCTCTACGGGATTTCTTTCATATCTGGCTGTATTTGGGCCATCTTAATTGGATTTTGAAGAAAAACCACTTAATTTTTAACTTGACCATTCTATCTTACCTTCGTTGTTGATATTTTGGATTTTGGTGTCGAGTTAAAATATCCGCATGCGGGATTTATTTGAGGGAAGCCATTGTTAATTAGCAGGTGCCGTCCCATAATCAAACCTGCCACAGGAGTAGGCCACAGGAGTAGTGAAGTCGTATACCCAAAGGTTATAAGTGAATTATTTTTAAATATATAAAGCCGTGACTTATTTTGACACCACGATTAAGTTTTGTTTTAGTTTATTAATATAGTACATTGTTGGAAACTATTTATTGCATTAGATAATATGCCAAAACTAAACTTGGATTAAAATAACCTTCTCAATAATGCTTTATGTCCAAGTAAAAATATATTTTCTTCCTACTTATTTGTAAATTTCCTACAATCTTGATATTTTAAAGGACAACCATTGTAAAAATATTTTTAAATAAACTCGATTGTTTTGGCAGTGAAAATCTTTATGTAAATGGTTAAAACATGAGTAAATTAGCAGCCTTATGTAAACGTTTGATTAAGTATTATTAAAAATTTGACTCGTATACGTTTTTTTGGTAACTTGGTAAAGTCTGTTACTCTTACTTCTGTTATGGTTATTTTATAAAGTTGTAAATTCCAAATTTTTGGTTTGTTTTGGCAAGAAAATTTACCATAGCTGTTAATTTTGACTATATTTGTTATAATGTTGCTATTGAGCTGTGTACTCTGATTTATTGTGTGAGTAAAGTATCCAATATATTTTAGCTATAATTTTATTTATTTGGTTCACCATAATCTTAGTTGTTTATCGTGTGGCTCTGCTAGTGCCCATAAGAACTAGGGGTTTCCGGCTTGAACCGTCTAAGTCGGTGGTGCGGCTCACTTTTATATTTTTTTTCTTCTACCCTCTACGGCTGAGCTCGGGCATAATTTGCCAGTAGAGAGACCGCTGGCAGAGTACTTTTTAGAGAACGAAAAAAGACGTGGCAAGTGAAAACAATTGTATCTAACTCTGTAGGGAGAATTATATTATTATCCAGTTCCGGGAAATCACCGTTTCCTATTTTAAGCCACAGGTCTGAGAATATCTTCCATAAGATGGACTCTCATATTTTTGGTAAGGCTCAGTTTTGTCACTGAAGGCTTCAAAGCACGCTTTAACTTCGTCCACTAGCGTTCCTCTGGGCACTACTAGTAAAGTCTACCGGAAATCGCCTGCTAACAATACAGTAACTCCTCCCATTTAAAAATTATTATTTCTTATATCTTGTGAAGATCTATTAAGGGCTTCAAAACCCCCTTTATAAGCCATAGTACTCTCATCCCAAACAATTAATTTTGTTTTGTGGAGTACTTCTGCCATATTACTTTGTTTGGGTAGGTATATTGCAGAGTGGGGTTTCGGTTTGTAACAAATCGAAAGAAAGTTTAAAAGCGGAGTGTGCAGTCAAGATATAAGGTAAGTTTTTCATTAAAATATCCAAGATATCCATATTTTTTTACATTTGACATTCCAAATTGCACCGAGCTTTTATGTGAGTTTAACATTTTTTGAATAAAATGGAGATGAGTTTTTAAACATGTGTCAAAATAAAATCAAAATTTTTTTTAATCAAAAGCACTAAGGAGTATTGATATTAACTTCGATGCAAATCACCTTTAAAATAACTTTTTACTTCTTTTTAACCCCGTTAGGCGATGAGTTTCAAAAAAATACGAAACACATCTCCCATTAATTATGTTAAAGAATATTTATGCAAAATTTGAAGTTGATTGGACCAAGAAATCACGTTGTCCCATACAAACTTTACCTTCGTTTTTTACTTCCTTATGGGCAGAATTTCGAAAAATCCTTTTTTACCGAATGCCTACGTCATACAAAAAACACAACCTTCAAGTTTCAGGTCTCTACGATCAGCGGTTTAGGCTGTGCGTTGATCCGATAGTCAGTCAGTCATTCAGGACAAAGCATTTTATATTTATATATACCAGTATTAATAATATATCTACAAAGACACCGCATTTATAAATACCCAAGCGTAAAGTTGTCAAGCTAGAAAAGAGGGACTGGATTTTTGGCACACCTATTAAAGGTACTAATACCGCAAAATTGTAATGTAATATAACTTTAAACATTAAAAAAAAATTGTAGCAAGAGCTATTTACCTATTTTTTATCTATGAGGTAAAAATTATTAAAGCCCAAAAAGTTACTTATTGTAATTTTAGAAATTAGAATCCTAAAACATTGTTAAATAAATTTATTCTTTATTCACTTTTTATCCTTTTTTTGCAATTAAGATTGTGTTAATTATTTCTAGATCTATTAATAGCTTAAAAAAAAAAAAACTGTGACCATTTTATTTTTATCACATCACTGGTTAAGAAATACACTAAATTTTCACGAATGCTTACAGTGGCAGGTAATGAGTTACTCGTTTACAGTTTAAGCCTAGAGTTAAAACCAGCCAAAATACCGCAATGCAAACTATAAACAAGCCCTTATTTTAAACCCTCTATTGTCACCACTTCATTCGCACTGAATGCGAGTTGCCTGACTTCTGTTCCATTCACTTAGGCGGGGATATACACAACCATTTTATTAGGGTAATTAAAATTACGGGGGTTCCGACGAATTAATTTAACACTTCAAAAACTAAAAGTGCTGAAAGTGCTATTTCATTCTATCGTTTTACTTTCTAACTTACTAATTTTACCCCAAACTGATAAAAGATATTAAATACCTCAAATATAAATTAATACGGTCATGTTGTAGCATTTGAAATTGCTACCTGTTAATTTTGTTTCTTTTTATACAATAAATTTTTCATTTATTGGGCATTGTACTTACAGAGAACATTCAGTTTTGATATCAAATTCCTGAATAAAACATCTATTAAAACCACTATTTCAAAACAAACATCACATATAGTTGAATGCTAGTAAATTCACAGGTTTCCAACACTAGGTAATACTCTTGCTTCTGACATTCTAAGGGCTGTAATTAAGTGATGTAATTAAGCTGTAGGAAACTTATGATTTCTGGCTACCTGTCTGATCCTAGGCCTGAAATTGAAGATAGTAAAGTCAATAAAAACATCCATTCACATGTGAGCAGGCGACATACCGTTGTGTTCTCTAGGTGATGAATTCTAGGCTATTGAAGGTTGTCCCAGGATTTTGTTGATTCTGAATGAGGTCTCTGGGTATTTACTGGGCTTTTTCTCTATTTTCATAATATAATCTTATAGGTTATATTTATTTTCTATTTCTATTTTTCGATGTCATTGTTTGAGTTGTCATAGTTCTTCTTTCATAGAACTTCTGTCATCGATCTTCGTTCTCAAGTCAGTTAGCCGTTAATGTTTCGTGCCCATAGTAGAAAAGAAAGAAAAATAATGTTAGGGTACAGCTTAGCCCTCATCATCAGACTCCTGGCAATCGAACGACGACTCTTGTGGCAACTCTTGACTTTGGTCAAGATTCCCACGAGGACCAACACCGAGTCGCTTTTAAATCCTGGCCAGAGTCGACAGAAAACCACCGGATGAGGACCAGTAGTAGCCGGTAGAGGCTGGCGACCTGCTGAGCTGCATCATCGACCCCTGGCTGACCTGGAAGTTTGAGCCTTCTTATCTTCTCTTCTGTTTCCTGTCTTCTTCCTGTCTTCGTTTTTGCTGTCTTTAACTACATCAAGTGGACCTTGGATAGAAGCTATATATATGGACTATTAGACCTTAACACCAGGTTTTTTTACATCTTCAGTGTTCTCTTACTTTTTGAGATTTATTGATAACTAATTAATTGTATTAGTATTTATCATACCGTGATAATTTTATAAACTATAATCTAAAGAGCTTTTGTGAAGTTCTCACATAGTACTATGTGACAGCAAATTCTGTCACAGGTTTATTTCTTACCAATATACCTCATTTTGGTTACTTTGAGCGGTATAACACCCGGTATATAAATGTATGTATCTTGATATAATATATTAGTTAATATTGTTATATATATTATTTATTTGATTTAATTATTACTGATATGATACTCTGATCCATGACATATTTGTGCTTTGTACATTTTGGTGTTTTTATTATATTCTTATATGTGATATGGTTTTTATTCTCCTAATTGCCCAACCCGAATATCTAAGAAAATTTAATTCTATATCATTTCAGATATTTGTTGAAGGTAGATATTTGGTTTTCTCAATTCTCCAAATATAGTATAACCTTTATCTAAATTGAGTGGCGCCCGTTTGAATTTGAATTTTCAATCTTAGAGCCATAAACAATTCGAACTCACTTATCTGTTCTCTGGCGAACAGCTGCCGTCAGCACATTGTGTTCTATTTTTTGATTTCATCTTGTGATTATAATAAAGTAGGCCACAATGTTATCGACCGCAGCACTGCAAATATAACGGCTCCATTGCAGTACCGATTTCAACTCTATATCTATAAACAAAGAAGATCGATGAATGCTTTTTTTTACAAAGGTGGAGAAAATCCTTTATGAAAAGGTTATGAGCCTTAAAACTCAAAGTCCACTGTGAGACTTCGCTGACTGTATCAGGTCTACTCACTAAAAACTCCACCCCCATTTAAATTCGCCTTGTACAAGTTCTTTACTGGGTGGGAGCAATATAGTTCTGGGTCGCCAGATGGCTGTTCAAAAATTGCCTGTCCTTTGCGGCCCTTTGTCCCGCAGCAGCACAGTATGTGTTTTACTGTTTCCGGATCCTTGTCCTTTGTTTCCTGGTATGCTTTACCAGTAATTTTTGTATTTTTTCCCAATCCAGTCTTTTACAGACACTCCTGCTGTACATTTCGGTACCCCTAGCATCTGCCCTTGGTTTGGGAAAGTTTTCGAACCTTTTCTTGTGAGTTTGTCTGCTTTTTCATTGCCTGCAATTCTCTGGTGTCCTGGAACCCATATTAGAGAGATTACAGTCTGTCAGCGTTTTCGGTTCTTCTTTGCTGTCCCATACCAGTTTTAACGTCACTTCCTAACTGTACAAGGCATTAAGTGTCGCCTGACTAACTGACAGGATGTTATATGCGCGTTTTAAACATTCCTCCTATTGTTTTTTTTTGCGCATTGTTGAATGGCGTACACCTCTGCCTGAAATACGTAGATGTGGGTGCCCAACGAGTAGCTCATGCCAGTGTTTGGGTTTCTGGTGAACACTCCTGCGCCCGCCCCATTCTCAGTATTGGAACGATCGTTTTACTTCCTAACTCACTAATTAAACCCCAAACTAATAAAAGATTTAAATACCTCCAATATAAATTAATAGAGAACGAAGAACCATGAAAGCTTATTGTGTTGCAAACATTGGAGAAAACACTAATTCACAAAAAAAAACAATTCTGCATTCAGGGGACTCCTGACTATTAAAACTATTAAATTGTTTGGAGTCGGAAGAACCCTACTGAACGGGAGCACGATTGAAATTAAAACGCCTATACTTGTTAAGATAGGTAGTAGAATCTTAATTAAAACGCAAACTTGTGTTTTGCGTCATTATGACTCATAGCTCTACTCGTTTTTCACTACCTTTACCTACTTTAAGTCGTGGACAGTCAACTAACCAGAAAAAAAAGTCGATAGCTAAAATAAATTAAAAAAAAAAAAATTTGTGCGGTCAGGGGGAACCTCGTTCCTTACGGTTTTTCTTTAACTTCAAATGTAATTCGAAATGAAATTTGTATATTTTAATTTTTATTTTATATTATTTTTTCAAGGCAAATAATCTAAAGAAACGAATTACATTGGAAAGTTTCATTCAATATTTCAGGCAAAATATTTATCCATAAATAAGAAAAACAAATATAATGGTTACCGATTCTCATACAAAAGATTAGAAAGATTAGATGGCAAGATTAGAATTCAACGTTTCACTTTTTGTATCTTTTTTAATTCTGCCGGAATTGTTATTGGCGTTGAGCATTAGCTTTCGGTATTTTATTTGAACTCTGACGTTTGCGCTTTTGGACTCTGAATACATGATTTTACTTCATTGTCTCCCCATAATTTAAATGGTAAACACTTAAATCACATGTACAATACACGAATGTAAACATTAAATCCTTGTATCAAATTATACAATTTTTTCAACCTACTTTGTAACGTGCCTTTTTTTCCCTTCTACAGTTCCATTATAATTGTGTCTCTAATAGTTTTGTATTCCTCAGGTACTCGTAAATAGTGTTGCATACCTTATTGTGATAGGATTCGATTGTTAATGGCTGTGGCATTTTTGTTGATCGCTGGAGATTAAGTGGGGTGTTTTCGTTATTAGATTTTGCTTTGGTTTTTGGCCTCGATTGTTGTGTGTTGTCGGTCATATTATTGTTTGGTTTGTATTTCTGTGTGGTTGGGGCTGGCTATCAACACGGACGAGCGCGATTCTTGGTGTGGAGCATGGATTTGCGAATATTGTTGGTTGACGTCGGTTCCGTGTCATTTCTTGATATCCGGCTTGGGAAATAGTGGTAGTCGTGTGGAGACAGTCTTGGGAGTGGTGTGGTGAGAGTTTTTGGGGCGATGTGATATTAACAAGTGTGCGGAGCCTCTACGGTTTTCTTTCATATCTGGATGTATTTGGGCCATCCTAATTGGATTTTGAAGAAAAACCATTTAATTTTTAACTTGACCATTCTATCTTACCTTCGTTGTTGATATTTTGGATTTTGGTGTCGAGTTAAAATAACCGCATGCGGGATTTATTTGAGGGAAGCCATTGTTAATTAGCAGGTGCCGTTCAATAACCAAACCGGCCACAGGAGTAGTGTATTCGTATACCCAAAGGTTACAAGTGATTATTTTTGAATATTTAACGACGTGACTTATTTTTGACACCACGATTAAGTTTTGTTTTAATTTATTAATATAATACATTATTAAAAACTATTTATTGCATTAGATAATATGCCAAAACTGAGTACTTTGATTTATTGTTTGCTGCTAATTTTGACTATATTTGTTATAATGTTATTATTGAACTGAGTACTTTGATTTATTGTTGGCTGTTGATTTTGACTATATTTGTTATAAGTTTGTTATTGAACTGAGTACTTTGATTTATTGTTAGCTGCTAATTTTGAATATATTTGTTATAATGTTATTATTGAACTGAGTACTTTGATTTATTGTTGGCTGTTGATTTTGACTATATTTGTTATGAGTTTATTATTGAACTGAGTACTTTGATTTATTGTTATCTGTTGATTTTGATTATATTTGTTATAAGTTTATTATTGAACTGAGTACTTTGATTTATTGTAGGAGTAAAGTATCCAATATATTTTAGCTATAATTTCATTTATTTGGTTCACCATAATCTCAGTTGTTTATCGTGTGGCTCTGCTAGTGCCTATAAGACCTAGGGGTTTCCGGCTTGAACCGTCTAAGTCGGTGGCGCGGCTCACTTTTATATATTTTTTTCTTCTACCCTCTACGGCTGAGCTCGGGCATAATTTGCCAGTAGAGAGACCGCTGGCAGAGTACTCTATAGAGAACGAACAAGACGTGGCAACTTTTCTAAATCTGTGTTACACAAATTTGCTGTAGTTTTTATTTTTCAAAACTTAATTGCAATATTCACGTATGATCTAACACAAAAACACAAATAACAAATGCGTTTTCACAAAATGTCCATGTGTTTGTACCACCCTGTGTTGAGGTTATATGATAATAAATTATAGTTTTAATAATCTTTAAAAGACGCTTTTAGAGTTAATCAAACTAAAAAGTAAAAAATATTTCTTATTATAAGAATAAATTTACTGACGAGAAAATTAATGTCACTGTTTTGTTTGACATACAAAGCACCTTTTGCTTTTAGAACAGTGACATTAATTTTCTCGTCAGTAAACTATTCCATTTACCAAAAAATTATCTGTCTCTGTTTTTGTAGTGCCCTAGGCCAAGAAAATATATAAAAAGGTTTAATAACAGCCCAATGACCTCGGTTAACCATTCAGGGGAATAATAAACAACAACCCATTGAACTCATTCGAAATGTTTATCAAACGCACGTATTGTTTATACTTAACGTTTTTATTTTGTATATATTTATGCTCGTGCTTCTAGCAAGATGATTCAGTGTTTATGTTTACTTTTGGTCGATGTCGGTACTCTTGTTTAGTCAGCACTCGGTCAAGTTCACGACAGTAACAATAGTACCATACGATGAGTCGTACAATTAGATTAAATGTATTTTAAGTTTAACGTTCCTCTTTTATTTAACAAAAGTTTTCCCGTAACCTTAAAGTACCTAACGAGTAAGAGACCTAATCACTACATGGCGATCCAGGTATACTACAGTTTTAATATGCCAAACAAATTTTAAAATTTAGTTCACGAAAACCTTAACACAATTTAAAAAAATTATGTATTAAATGGTAAAAGCACAAAATTCATCGGCCAGAAATCAAAACCGGACCACCCAAGTGGCAGACGAAGCGATTCTCCCTCCACTTCACTTTATAGGTAATGTTAGGACGGTTCACTAACGGGTCGATAAGTGGTCAATGGGTAGTCGAAAAGATCGCGTATCAAGCGTGGGCGTGAAAAGCTGTGGGCGGAAATTGCGAAAAAACGACACATTTGCAAAAAAAATTCTGTTTCATCGAGACAATCACACCCCAGCAGTTGCCATGGCAAAAATCAACTAATTACGGTTTAAACTGCTTGACCCCCCTACTTACCAGATCTAGCCCCAAACGACTTCTTTTTGTGCGTCGGCATATTATTTTACACATATTTTTAATATATAGCTTTATAAACACCCAGAAAGTGTCAAAAAAGGCACGTCCGGCTGTGCATAGAGGTGTGTTGGTTCCTACACTTATGTATGGTAGTGAATGTTGGGTTTGGCAGAAGTAGCATAAAAATAGGATTAATGCTGCGGAGATGAGTTGTCTGAGAAGTATAGCCGGAGTGACTCGGTTGGATAAAGTGAAGAATAGTGAGATAAGGGAACGCTGTGTAAAAGAAGATGAGGTTAAAAAGATAGAAAAAGGAATGCTTAGATGGTTTGGACACGTAGAAAGGATATATGAAGGAAGATTGATAAAAAAAAGAGAATGAATATCGACATCAGCTAGTCATTCGGAATTGCAGCTGTTTCATAAATATCATTAAATAGTACCTCATTTTCCTTCTATTTTACCCTCAGTAATTAGTTTTAGCAATCTATATTTATTGTTTCTCATGATGTGCCCGAAATATGTTATTTTCCTTTCCTTGACTGTTTTAAGAATTTCTTTTCCCTTTTGTATCTGCTCCAGCACTTTTTCATTGGTTACATGATACATCCAAGAGATTCTTAACATTCGGGGATAGCACCAAAAATCAAAAGCTTCAAGACGTCTGGAAGCATCGTCAGTCAAGGTCCCAGCTTCAACTCCAAATAGCGAAACCGTGAACATATAACATTTGAGAGTTCCAATTCGAGTTTTTAGATTTAGCTTTTTATTACAGAGCACACTTCTCATACGGTTGAAATTGGTCCAAGCCTTTTCAATCCGTATCTTGATTTCCTTAGAGTGACCCCATTGATCATTCAAATTTGTTGTGCTTTACTGATAATCATAACCTTGGTCTTGGAAGTATGCAGGCGCATATTGTAATTCCTACAAGTATTCGATACTCTATCCACTAATCGTTAAAGCCCTTCTGCACTGGTTGACAGCAAGACGGTGTTGTCGGTATATCTAAAGTTATTGATATATTCTCCATTTAACAATATTCCATCTTGATCTTCTTCTAATGCATCGTTAAACAGGCTTTCGGAGTACACATTAAACAATAGCGGTGATAACACACATCATTGACGTACTCCTTGTAGGACCAAGAATTCTTTAGATCTTTCATCGACAACGCGAACGCAAGCTTTTTAGTGCCAGTGTAGCTTACCTATGATGTGGCAAATCTTGGGGAATGAACCCCAAACAGATTTACTGGATTTATCAAACAATGATAATATCTATGGTCACGTATGGTTCAGTAGTCTGGTGGACCAAAGGGTTACAACAGACAGCTAGAGCAAAGCTTGCTGGCCTTCAGCGGCTGGCATGCCTGGCCATAACTGGAGCTATGTCCAGCACACCAACGGCAGCGATGAAACACCTCCTACATCTCCCTCCCCTAGATATTCTCTTAGAGAGGGAGGCCAGGATAGCTTCCTATAGATTCCTGTCTTTGGAAAAGCAAATAAATGGAAAGCAACTCGGAGATCACTCCGGGATACTGAGTGAAACAAAAAACCACCAAATTCTCGGGATGGTTCCTGACTTGCTAGCCACAAAAATACACGTAGGAAAGTCGTTCAAAGTCCTCTTTCCGGAGAGAGACGAATGGATGAGGGGACAAATCCTCTTCCCAGAGACTGAATACGTAATGTACACAGACGGCTCAAAAACCCCAGATGGAGTTGGGGCCGGTGTTTTCAGCAGAAAACCAAAGATTGAAATATCTACCAGTCTTGGCAGGTATGCCACAATCTTTCAGGCTGAAATATTCGCTATCGAATTGTGTGCAAGAGAGTTGACCAACAGACCTCTAGCAAACAAAAACATAAATATAATATCAGACAGCCAGGCCGCTTTAAAAGCACTGAGCTCCAACAAGATAAATTCTAAACTTGTATGGAATTGCATCGAATCCTAAGAGTACCTTGGTGCGAACAACAGGGTGACCCTACTGTGGGTACCTGGGCACCAGGGGGTGGAAGGAAACGAAAAAGCCGACACCCTTGCAAAACAGCGGGCCGAATCTGCGTTCACTGGACCAGAACCGGTTTTTGGAGTCACCACAAGTGCCTTCAAAACAATTATTTCGGACTGGGCGGAGAGGAAAATACTCACGTACTGATCCGACTTACCAGGGCTAACCCACTCGAAGGCGTTTTTACCGTTACAACCCTCGAGAAACACAACTAAGCAGATCCTAGAATGGAGCAGAAATGACCTGCGTATTCTAACAGGACTGCTTACGGGACACTGTCGTCTGAGATACCACCTCAGAAAGATAGATCTGAACCAACAAACGGACTGTCGGTTCTGCTGCGTGGAAGACGAAACTGCTGAACATATACTATGTTCATGCCCCGGCCTGGGAAGAATAAGGTTCAACATATTTGGTTACACTAACCTAGAACCTACCGATTTTAAAAAAATCTCACCCCATACAACCATGAACTTCGTAAGAAGGGCTGGATTGTGCGTTGAACTGTAGCCTCTAGGGGTGAGCCACAATAGACCTACTAAGGGTCGCGGTGGAGGGGCGACCACGCCCCACTCACATAAAACCTAACCTACCCTAACCTACCTATGATTCGCAGATCTTTATCATCCAATCTCGATTGCTCTAAAATTTCCATTAGCTTCCCATGATTAACCCTATTAAAGGCCTTTTCAAAATCTATAAAACATGCGTAGACGTCCATGTTGACATCTCGCGCTCTTTTGATCAAAACGTTCAGGCTAAACAGAGCTTCCCTTGTACCGAATCCTTTGCTAAAGCCAAACTGCGACTCGCTAATATTTCGTTCCAGTTTTGGATATATACGTTCATGGATGATTCTTAAGAAGACCTTTAGCATATGGCTCATTAAGCTAATGGTTCGGTGTTCTGCGCATGTTTTGACCTTTGATTTTTTTGTCAGCCAGTCAATCGAAATTGCAGCTGTTTCATAAATATTATAAAACAGTGCTGTTATTAATTTCAGATTGGATTCCTTTATTAATTTTAAGATATAAACTTGGCCATCCATAACAAAGTCACTTTGTTGTGGGTGCCAGGGCATAAAGGTATTTCTGGTAACGAAGAAGCGGACAAACTAACTACGCGGGGCTCTGTAATACCATTTATTGGGCCAGAACCAATAATAGGAATACCCAAGGCCAGCGTTAAAGCAGCGATCAATGGCTGGGTCCACTCTCAACATCAGCTGAAGTGGGCACAGCCAGAGGGAGCTAGGCACAGCAAGTTAATGCTAAAAGAACCCTCACCTAAGCAGGCAGGAAAGCTGCTCCCACTTAGTAGGGAAAAACTTAAGGCTTTGTAACGGACACTGGTTTTTAAAAAAACATCTGCACAATGCAGACTTGTCTGACACAGAACCGGTATGCAGATTATGTAATAAGGAGGAGAAAACAGCCACTTATATTATCTTTAAATGCGAAGTCACCGCCCAGTGAAGGCACTACCCGGGGTTTATACAAGACCAAGGAAGTGATCCACCTAAGGCAATAGCAATACATGAGTTTCAACTTCTTAACAGGAGAATTGAAGAAATGGGGCTAAACTAAGAAGCTGGAAAGGTACAAAAAACAGACAATGCTGCAGTGCCTCTTCCACAACTCCTATATATTCATTCATTTATGAACCCTGCCTTACACAAAGCAAACGTCAAACAAAAAAAACAGATTATTAATTTTTCCGTTTTGCACAAGGTGCCATGTGCGAAGCTCGAAAAATACTAAGCTCGATTTCAGAGTACGGTGCTCTGATACCAGGCTAGGTGCGTGGCGAGGGGCAGTGCGGCGTTATGACCAAGCGCATTAACCTTTATAATTACATTTGCTTTGCATACGAATGCGATGGTACAATACTAAGTGCGGTGCGAGGTGCGGTGGTAATAAAAACTTTTAAAATGGTTTCATTACTATTATTTATTAAATGTTTTGTGCCAAATTCGTAATAATTTTATCAGACAAAGAAAATTATGGGAAAAGTTTATAATTTACCATGGTTTTGTCGGATTTTGAAGACGATTAACGTGTTGTCAACCATCACCGAGCTGTACAAAACCATTAGCAAGATCTTATCTAAATTCTGACGATAAACCTTAATTGCGGCAGATCCACATACCGAAACTAAAATGTCTGGATTCTGTAACTAGACTAACTAATTACTGTGTACCTCGGATTATAAATCAGCAAACAAAACACCGCAGGCTTGTCAAGCGTGCAGGAAACACACAAAATAGGATAACATTTTTCTTGTTTTATAAAACAAATGTTTAATTTTTTTTTATTTTTCTTAGTCTATTAGTTTCAATAACATTTCTCTGACCATCAAGATATGTTTGACCGTGTTACAAAAGGTATCGAGTCAAACAATTTACCTTTTCGTTAGAGTTAAAATAAATGTTTTGAACCTTTAAAACAAAATAACCGATTTTAATTATCTATTACAATAACACATATTTTAATATTGATTATGTCATGATTTTTTTTTAACGGTGCAGCCACGATCAATTAAAATTAAGTCCAGTTGACAAGAATGACTTAGATTACTAATGAAAAGCACCCCACGCAGCTAAATTCGACGAAGTGAAATTAGAACGTCTACAAAACATGTGACAATTATTAAAGATCCCTGCTTGACAGTTACAAGAAAGTACTCGCCTAAATTGAAGTGGGTGGTGTAATAATGTATAGATTAAAATTTAGAGTGGTTACACGGGTATTTTTTTGTTGCCGTTGTATTTAAAATATAAGTTTAAAATGAGCAGATAAATTAACTTGCCAAAATAATAACTTAACTCTTCTTCTTCTTCTTTCTCTTCGTTCTTTAATAAAAGCAATTTGCTTGTTTTTCTTCGTATCCTCTGCCGTTCAATTGTTAGAAAGGATGTCGCTCCATCTCTTGCGGGGTCTTCCAACGCTTCGGCGCCCTAAGGGCGACTTGTCTCTAGTTATTTTGACCATTCTGTCGTCATTCATCCGGTCTATGTGTTCGTTCCACTCTCTCTTTCTTCCCAGTATCCATTCATTTACATTGTCTATTTTACATGTTCTTCTAATGTCCTCGCTTCTCTCCCTGTCAAAAAGTGTTTTTCCAGCGATCCTGTGCACTATTTTCATTTCGGTGGTTTTTAATATTCTTTGTGTGTTCAATATATCTGGTCTAGTTACCGCTGTGTATGTTAATATAGGTCAAATGACCGCCTTGTAGATTCGGGATTTGGTCTCGATTCCGATATATTTGTTTCGGAAGATTATATCGTTCAGGTAAGCTGGGGGTTCGCGCTGCTTTTGCCGCTTGGTTTTTTTACCTCGGCCTCCATGTCACCGTATCCCGATATTTCTATGCCTATGTATTTAAATTTCATCTCCTGTTTTATAATTTTATCATACACAACCAGTTTGCATCTGATAGGTGTTTTTGAAGTGGTCATGCATTTCGTCTTTGCTGCAAATATCTTCAGTTTTAGACTTTTTGCCGTTGTTTTAAAATTGAATAGTAATCTTTATAGGTCATCTTCGTTTTCTGCAATCAGAACAGCATCATCGGCTTAGCATAGGATTTTGATGTCTTTGTTCCCCATTTTATATCCTTTCAGGTAACGAGTGCTTTTTATTATTTCGTCCATAACGATGTTAAACACTAAGGGGCTAAGGGAATCTCGTTGTCGAATATCACTATTTACAAGAATTTCTTCGGTAGCTGTGCCATTAATTTTGGCTTGTATTTTGTTTCTTTGGTAAATATTTATGATGGTTTTTATGATGTTGTATGGGATTTGCTTGTTGTATAGAAGGTGTACCACGTTTTCCAGTTGTATTCGGTTAAACGCCTTTTCCAGGTTTATAAAACACATCAAGGCCGGTTTGTTATACTCGATGGATTTTTTCAAATATAGCATCTGTACAAGATCTTCCTGATCTGAATCCTTGTTGTTCATCGCCCAATGTGGTGAGTTCATTTATTTTATTATTTATAATCAACTTTAACTTAACTCATACTTTTAAATAGTGTTTGTAAATACAAGATAACTTCGTATTTTTTTCACTATTTCGTCCTCCTGAAAGATGTTCTTCATCAAACGAGCTTATCCTTTGTTTAGAATCATTGAGATTCCTAATATAATTAAATTTTGAACGCTTTCTGATTAATTATGTATGTAATTAAAGACAACAAGGAACATATACGTGGGTGCATTCTACAATGGTTTAACCGACGCCATATTCAGGCAAGAGTTCCAGAACTTTCAATGATAATAAATTTCTTTGATGAAACCACTTTTGCAGACTGTCTAAATATTATACAACAAATTGTAGTTATGCTGTACCGAGAAGTTATTCTTAAAAAAAATTATAATTTTTGATCAGAAATTTACAATTTTTTCTTACTCAAATATGCAAGAATAAATTACTATTGAAAGACATCTTGACGAAGCGGGATCAGAAAATTTATAACACACGACTGCTTGACGATTACAAAGAATTACGTGCAAAAATGTTAGAGGGCTATTATACAGGGTGGCTAACCGAAAACGAAGCATAGCCATTTGCAGGAACGTCGTAAACATTTTAGAAAAACGCTCAGACCCGTCGTTTTTTTTTAATAAAGGGTGACACTCTTTTCCGGTATTTTTAACTACACTACTTTCAACCCCAAGCGAAGGTAAGAATTACCCCAAAATTTTTAAACGGCATTGGGGGTCGAATAAGATATCTTTTGAAAGCTCTGACAATCCTCTATACAACAGTCTTTAAATTTTAAAATTCCGAATACATTACTAATTGAGAAAATAACTAAGCTATTAGGCCTTAATTGGCTTGTTGATTCATTTTTGTTAGATATCTTGTAACATTTCTAGAAAAGTAATTAGTAATCCTGGGTTATCATTGTTGTGGGTACCTACATTAAAATCGTATAGTACCGATTGTGATTTCAAGTAGTGTATGTATACCCAATAGAGTGCGAAAATTCCGCGATGTGTTTTAGATGTAGATGCATTAATAACAATGGAGGTCCGCTGCTACCGGTTTTATCTATACGTAAGCGTGTGTATGATGCGATGTTTATTGGTGAAACAAAATTAACCTCAGTTTTAAAAAGTGTGAAAGATGGAAATAGTAAACAAAAAATTTAAAAATATAAACCCCTCCGACATCCAAAGACTGTTGACTTTCTCGAAGCTTACAAATTTAAAATCCGCAACATTGTGTACAAAATGCGTGAAAAAAACATGTCTCTTTAGATTTAATATTGGAAAAAGTGAAAGAAAAAAATGTATTTGAAATTTCTGGAACGAGTCTTTGGAGACTTTTGAAACATTAAGGGTTTATGTTTAAAAAGGAAGACCACCGAATAGCTTTGTGTGAAAAACCTAGAGTCGTGCACAGACATTTTTTTAAGAAATTATACTCACGGTAAACAAGAATGCTCTTCATTTGTTTATCTGGACGAAACTTGGATGTTTGCTAAAGGTGGAACAAAAACAATTTTGCGGGATAATAATATAAAGTTTAAAATTTACCGACGGTGATGGAAAAAGACACATTATTGTGCATGCAGGTGAAAAACAAGGTTATGTTGATGGGGCGGTATTTTTATTTTCATCAAAATCAAAATCGGCCGATTATCATGACAATATGGATACAGAGATGTTTGTAAAATGGCTAAAAAAAAAACTATTACCATCGTGACATGAAACATCTGTCATTGTATTAAAGAATGCTCCGTACCATTCGGAAATTTTAAATAAGCAACCAAAAAACTCCTGGACGGTACAGAAATTAAAAGAATGGTTAACGAACGAAAATATTTCATTTTTACAGTATTGCTTTAAGCCGGAATTATTATCGATAGCTAAAAGGCACGAAAGAGAAAAAAAAATACAAAGTGGATCAAATTATACTTAGTTATGGACATCATGTGCTAAGACTTCCGCCTTATCATTGCCAATTTAATCCTATTGATTATATTTGGAGAATATGCAAAACATATTATGACAATCACATTGAATATAATGGTTACAGTGATGAGGCTGTTCTGAAAACCTGGCAATCAACACTTAATACTGCCACTCCTAAAATTTGGAAAAAATGGGTCACAAAATGTGAAAATTTAATAGAGGAATGGTGGGTTCGTAAAAACCGCATCGAAGCAGTTAATCCTGTTATCATTTACAATCCGAATGAGCATAGCGACGACAGTGATTCCGATTATGATCACTATAAATCTGATGCTTGATAATACCGTAATTCTACATAATTAAACATATTTATTAAATTTGTGCTGATAATTTATTTTTGTTACATTACCTTTTAACATAATTAAATATGTACCTATTTCTAAACAAAAAATTCATCGAGAGCCACATCAACGATTTCTGTTATCAATGAAGCAAAA
This sequence comes from Agelastica alni, assembly GCA_950111635.1. Taxonomy (NCBI): domain Eukaryota; kingdom Metazoa; phylum Arthropoda; class Insecta; order Coleoptera; family Chrysomelidae; genus Agelastica; species Agelastica alni. The sequence continues at coordinate 46,852,260 of OX467711.1, read as the reverse complement.
AATAAAAATAAAATCTCTCAACGAAAGCATAATAATAAACAAAAATTTTTCGGGTTTAAATGTTAGGGGAATTTACTTCTGTACTTCTCAACAGAGTGCGCCCGTTAAGTCAATGCCTTGGTGACTAATCCGATACCGTCGTATATTAGTGAAATGATAACGTGATCATTTATTTTGTGACTTAAAACAGGACATATTGAGGTCAATTAACAGGTGGTCAATAAAAAAAACACTTTTTTAAAGTTATTTATTCAGTTAGCTTAAAAGTTACAAATTAACAAGTTAATATACCAGAAACGTTAAGTTATATTCATATTTATCAGAGGAACAAATTTGCTTTACCATAGCTGGTGATGATTTTAAGTGAGAATAAAACTCTTAGCACATTTTAATATTTACCTTAAATATTAACATCGCCTTTAGAACTGAAATTTATAACTGGGTTTTTTCAGATGTCCATAATTTGTTCAGCATAGAAAATACTCTTTTTACTGGAACATTTGTAGCAGGCAAACATAAAATATATTTAATTAAAATAGAAAAGTTGAAGATGAAGATTGTTGGCTTGAAAATGTTTGAATACTTCCACCCAACGAGTTTTCGTGGAAACATTTAGATTATTCCATTCGGTTACTTTTTGCGATGTAATGTAGTTACAAATTAATGAAAATTTGTCAAAAACTTTTGCATTTTTATTACAGTCAATATATTCCTTTTTAATTAATACATTCAGAGATTTTTGTTTGTTTTTTAAAATTCTGTAGCCGTCCTTTTCAAAAACTCTTCATCTATGTTGGTAACATTATCTTTCGATTTCACAGATCGTAAATGGAAGAAACTGATTGGTCTGTTTGTGAGTCAAATTGTCTTTGAGTTGATTGATTTCTTTTGCAGCATTAATTACCGATACAGTCCAACCTTCAAGTTTTAATACAGCTTGATGAAAACTTGCTAAAAGAGCGTATAAAGCCAAATTCGAATGTGGGATCTTTAAAAAAGTTTTTCAGTAACAAGGGACATTTTTCAATACTCAAAAAATAGTTTTTAAAGTGATAACTTCTTATGGCACGCTGTGAATTTTTTTTGTAATGGGTAAAAAATGTTAAACTCGCGTCAGGACACGTGGACTGATCGAAAATTTGTAAGACGGATGTATTTCACTGGAGCACTATAAAATGCGACTTTTCTTGACTGGTAACTTGGCAACCTTATTCAACAAACATTCAAGTACATTTTTTATGTCATTTTGACAAATTAATTTAGTAGCTAAATTCAAAATTTAAGTGCTTTTCATTAGTTTATTGATTAAGTTCTGCTTTTGCTGCATTAAAATGGTCCAAGGAGAGGTGTCGTTTTTAGCAGATGTTATGGACACCATAGCGTGTCTTAATGACTCTAATGGTTCTCCCCCGACAAAATTTTAGATCAAATAATTTATCAGTGCAAGAAGCCGTTAAAAAATGCATCAATTTGTGTTAAAAAAGCATTAAAAACTGGACTGAAAGCTGGTTTGATCAAAGAGAACGGGGGAAGGTTTAAATTAGGTTTTGGTTTGCCGATAACGGAGGCTCGAAGACGAAGAAAAAATAGAAGCAGAAGCCGTAGACGACGTAGCCAAAAGCGACAAAACCGAAAACGAGGTAGCCGAAAACGAAAAAGTCGAGGTAGGAAGAAAAGCGCCATATTGAAAGAAGATCAAGCAAAAAGCGGAAGAAAGAAATCGAAAACATTCAAATCTGGTACTGATGTTTAATATATGATTTATAATAAAGCGTTAATAATCTTTCTACGGCGCGGCGGAATTGTATGCCTGCGCCGGCTGTTTCGTTTAGGCGGCGCAGGGCGCACAACGTTAATACTTAAGTTTTCACTTCTGCCGGCACTCCCAGAGTGCAACCCGTAAAATTTTTTCTTTAATAGTTGATATATTTTTAAAACACTTTTCAATGCAGGCAGAGCTTGAACTCAAATCATGTAACTATAAATATATTAATATATCTTCACAATATTGCTTTCATAATCTAAGGGTAGCTTGTCTGCAGCAGATTTTGGATGGCTTGACCCCAAACCTATTAAACAGATGTGCAAATAAACTCGCAAAACCCTTGTCTTTAACTATGCAAGTTTCTTTCGCTCAAGGCTCCATACTCCCCTGTTGGAAATTAGCATCCATCACTCCTATTTTTAAAAAAGGTAATAAACTCGATTCAAATAATTATCGTCCAATCAGCCTGCTTCCAGTAGTCAGTAAAGTCTATCATTTTGGAAGAAATAACCAAATTTCTTCTGCAGGAAAAGATTATTCCACCACAACAACATGGATTCGTCCAAGGTCGTTCAACCTTAACTAATCTGTTATATTGTGTCAATGACTGGACATCATCGTTTAATAAACAACAGCCCGTCGATGTTTTATCCTTAGATTTCTCAAAAGCTTTTGATCGGGTTCCTAATCGAAGACTTCTGCATAAGCTTGATCACTTTGGGATACGAGGGCACTCGCATCTGTGAATCGATAACTTCTTATCGGATAGGAGTTTTAAAGTAAGAGTAGGAAAAGCAATCTCAGAAGAAAAATTAGTGGAAAGTGGGGTGCCTCACGGTTCAGTTCTGGGACCTTTGCTTTTCATAGCATATACCAGCGATCTCCCCTTTTACGTTTCAAGCAAAATATCTTTCTACGCAGATGACATAAAAATTTATTCAAATCCAATAACGAACCAGTTATCTCTACAGGATGATTAAAACTCTATATCGCTATGGTGTTTCCAATGGTTGCTCCCTCTCAATGCTGCTAAGTGCGTAGTGCTTCGAATCGGTAAAAACAACCCACTTCTGTCGTACGTCATAAACGGTCAAACTTTAAACTCCAACGATACCTAGAATAAACGCATCAATGCCTGAGGTCACTATCCGCCTTTGCACTATCAAAAAAATACTACGAAATCTTGACTCTAATGAGGCAGTAGGACCAAATGGAATTCCTGAATTGTCCTGAAGACCTGTGCTCAAGAGCTCACCCCAGTTCTCTGTAGACTCTTCAAGTTATCATACAGCAAAGGAGTATTTCCGTCCATGTGAAAAAACGCTTAAGTCCAACCGATTCCGAAAAAGGGAAAAAAGACTATTCCTGCAAATTATCGCTCTATTGCATTGCTCTCAGTCATATCCAAAGTTATGGAAAAAGCGATTAACACAGAACTCATCAAATATCTGGAAAATTTTGAGATAATCCATGACAGACAATATGGATTTCGACAACTTCGGTCTACTGGAGATTTGCTGGCTTATGTCACTCAGCTCTGGACAAACACTATTGAGAAGTTTGGTGAATCCCGTGCAATAACCTTGGATATATCTAAAGCCTTTGACCGCGTTTGGAACCAGGCATTGTTAAGTAAATTATCTGCCTACGGTCTCCCAACCAAACTGCGCCAATGGCTCTTGAGCTTCATGCAAGATCGCTCCTTACATGTGGCAGTTGACGGTATTTCTTCTGATGCATTTAAAACTAATGCCGGGGTCCCCCAGGGTTCCATCCTGTCCCCCACCTTATTTCTTTTACACATCAACGACCTCTTGAAAACTACCACGAACCCCATTTACAGTTTCGCAGACGATAGCACACTTGTCTCAACTTTCACATCCTATCGATCACTTTCGGTGAATGATACAAATAGACTCAGGCAGGAACAGGTTGATTCCATCAATAGAGATCTTGAAGCAATCGTCGAGTGGAAAACCAACAAACTTGTTCAGTTCAACGCCCAAAAAACACAAAGTGCCACGTTTTCCAGAAAAGTGAATTCCTCAAATAATCCCATCACAATGCTCGGAAATACCCTTGAACCAGGTCCCGTCATCTCGATTTTGGGAGTCACGGTGTCCAATAATATGTCTTGACATGACCATGTTGCTAACATCGCAAAGTCAGCAAGCCAGAGGCTCGGTTTTCTGTGGAAAGCCAGAAAGTTTTTTACTCCTGATCAACTGTTGACGACGTACAAGGCTCAAATCCGATCTCTACTGGAGTATTGCTCGCACATTTGAGGTTCAGCACCAAGGCATTCTCTTCGTCTTCTAGATTCCATTCAGAAAAGAGCCATTCGCTTGATAAACAGCTCAACTCTTACAGATACCCTTCACCCTCTAAAACATAGAAGAAGAGTTGCAGACTAGTCATTGCTCTACAGATATTTCCATGGCAGATGCTCCAGAGAAATAAAAACTCTTGTACCACCATTAGCCACATTCGGCCGAAGAACTCGGCACGCTGATCAGTCTCACCCATTTACTCTCAAGATTGACACTACAAGGACAAATCTTCATCAAGAGTCCTTCTTTTACAGGGCTACTACGGAATAGAATAAGCTTCCAAAATCAGTTTTTCCAGAGAGCTATGACCTGACTTTTTAATCTTTCTATAATCCCTTCCCCTTCTAATAGTCGCAGTGCGGGCCGTCCGCGGCCCACACGATAGCTACCCTTTTTGCGACTATTTTCATAAAAAAAAAAAAATCTCTCAAAATGACTTGGGAATTATTATTAACAGTAGTCTTACTTGGTCCGACCATATTTTGTCAATAACCAAACGTGCTAACAACAGGCTGTATCTTTTTCGAGAGTTAGGTTTCAATCGTTTTGTAAACTTTACACCATTTATGTAAGACCCATTCTTGATTATGCGGGGCCCGCCTGGTATTCTGACTTGATTCTTGATAGAACTTTATTAGAAAATGTTCAAAAAAAAGCCAATCGACTTCCCCTGTGACCGAGAAGACCTTCCTATGAAGACAGACTATGGCCAACTTAACTTCTTTTGAACTTCGACCTCACCGTGGAGATCTTATCACAACTATTAAAATATTAAAATTCAACTTTGGAAACCGTTCCGTAATATTTTCATTAAACCATGACAATCGGCTTAGAGGACATGAATTAAAACTTAAAAAAGAAAACTTTGTGACCAGATAAAGACAAAATTTTCTGAGTAATAGAGTTTTTGACGCCTGGAATAATTACGATATTGACATTATTTCTGCTTCTTCTATTAACATATTTAAAAATAGACTGGACCGCCTTATATATCAATAACTTTTAATTTAATATTTATCCCGATAACAAGTATTGTATTTTTGTTGTGTTGTATTATCTTTTTTATTTTTATTTTATTTTTGTTTATTTCAATTTATGTATTAATTTGCTAGTAGGTAATTGATTTGTATATTATCTACAGTTTTTGGGTTATATAGGGACTTGTCCCTCTGCCCTTGTTTATATATAATAATAATAAACTATACTAAAGATAAATGACAGCTTGTGGCATTTTAACCATTCTAAAAAACGCTGGAAAGACATTTTTAAAATATAGGTATCGTTCTTAAGGAAAACCCTTTACAATCTGAACCAGGCAAAGTGTATGCAACCGCTTTGAAAGTCAAGTTCGACACTTTTATAAATTATTTTTCGCAAATATTTTTTGTTGTAGAAATAATTTTTTGTTAAAATTAATTAATCGACAATAGTTAGTAAACAAAAACTGACCTCCGCAGGCGTCCTTGAAGTCTGCACAACAATCTCCCAATTTCAAACAGGCGTGATCACAATAACAAGGTTTATCGCTCAAATCCTCGATGATGGCGTTCACGGGCGCTTTCTGTACCACACAGGACGAGTCTCTGCCGGTACAACAAAGTTTCGCTTCCCTACAACTCCCGCACAATACGCCACAACAATAACAACACGCGAATACCAAAAACCCGATGGCTAAACGCATTTTATTAGTTTGTTGAGAATGCGATAAAAAAAATTACAAATTTTTTAATAAAAGTTCGTTTTTATTTTAATCGACGACTCTCGGACGACAACCCACCACGTGAACTCGACGCTGAGACGGAGGTAGAGGCGTATATGTCCGCGCTGACTGGTGCTAGACTCACACAGGAATGAGCCGAATAACGCGATAGCGAAAACCCGTGAGCAGTTTGTGGCTGTTGGAATTTAGGGGTAACGCGGGGATTTGTTTACACTTCCGATGGCGGGGTGGGAGTAAATGCACTCGCTCGCGACTCTTCTGGGGCCGCTGTCCGTGTGGTTGCTTTTTTTATTTATGATTTGTTGTTCATTCTCTTTATTTACTTTATTGTTTTTTTTTTTTTGTTAGACCGTTAAAATTTTTAAAATATAGGTAAACACGGTGGATTCATTAAGAATTTCCAATCTCTGAATTGTGGAATCTAGATTTTAAAACAAAGCAAATAAAGGAAAAAGCAGTAGAGTACAATACACCAGCATTTATTTCTATTTCCAAAGTATAGACAACATTATTGGCTTATTGGAATGAATTCCAAGTTGTCATTGCACAACAAGAAACTTATCTACAATCAAATTCTGAAACCAGTGTGGCTTTATGGTATCGAGCTATGGGGTTGTGCCAAAGATAGCAATATAAATATTATTCAAATATTTCAGAACAAAGTGCCGCGTAACATGACAAACGCCTCTTGGTATGTACGCAACAGTGACCTACATAGGGACCTCGATATCCCAATGGTTAAGGATTAAATTAAAAGGTCTGCTGGTAAACATAAAGCCAGGCTACACCTCCATGAAAATGTAGAAGCTGATGGACAATCAGCATCTAGTGCGAAGACTAAAGAGGACTAAAGACTAAAGACTAAAGAGGATCAAGCCATTCGAACTCGTGTAAAGCTGTGTGTGCAGAGTATAGTGCGCGAGTTTGTGTACATTTTATCATCAGAACAACCTAAAGGACATCGTTAGAAGAAATTTATTAGTATATAAGTATTTATTTTTGAGATTTTACCAGGCTTAAATTAATGGTTGATCAATAGTGATCAGTTTTAATACCTCAAACGCCGAACAGCGTCATAAACAAAAAAAAAGTATTTATTTGCTTCGTCAACCTTACTAGGCATTTGACAGAGTCCGCCTGGAAGACGTCATAAAAATTCTAAAGGAAAAAGAAGCCTCTGCCAACGGTATACAACCTCAACACAACTAACAGAACGCAAATCAAAGCTGGAGAGAATATTACATCCAGCATCCCCACTCCAGGAAGAATTAGACAGGGAGATAGCCTTAGTCCATTTTTATTCAACCTCCTGATGGACAAAATCATGGAAGAAGTAACATCCATAAATTCGGGATACAGAATGAACAATAGGGCTATCAGCATGGTCTGCTACGCCGACGACGCTGCAATATTCGTATAAGCCCCTGTAGATCATTGTTCCAATTTCAACATTTACTTTATTTAACAATTGAATTAAATCACAATTCGATTATTTAATAACAATAAACACAGTATGTTATTAATTCGTGATTTAATAGTAAATTACTTATGGAAGGTAATCTAGGTTAATATTTACGTGTTAGATATTTTGATTATTGCAATAAGCCTGGTCAAAAAAACCCATTGTATATAAATTAATATAACTAACAATTAAAAACAGTCTTCATGATAGTCTTAATGACAGTCTTAATAATAGTGTAGTATAGTATAGTCATCATAATGTAGTCTTAATAATATAGTGTAGTCTTCATGACAATGTTCATGATGCAGTTTTCTAAAAGCTAGTCTTTAGAATAAAATAGTTAAAGGTAAAAGATGGCGTATTATTAACCTTTCACCAATGGCAATCCTACGAATACTACATGGCGATCCTACGAACACTACATTCGCAGAAAGTGAGAATGACCTACAGACAGTTATTTAAGTTCTACCAGATCAGTCAGCAATTCAAAATGGATATATCCATAGGTAAAACGAAAACCACGACCATCGCTAGGGAGCCAATGAGATGCAAGCTGGTAATAGATAATAAACCCATAGAGCAGGTCATGCAAGGGTGGTGCGGAAAAATTCAAGTTTCGAATTCATAGTTCCTATAGTGCGGAAAAGTTGCGATATGTATATAGAAGAAAAACAAAAAAAAATTTTGAAATCGGACTTTATCTTCCGATCGCGCAATCAGCCGAAAGTTTCATAAAATTGGTGAAAATCGTAGTTTTCCTTAATTTTTTTTTATTGTTATTTTAAGTTACTATAGCAAAATTCTCATTCTTCAAGCAATATGAGGGAAAAAAGTGTTCATTTTTAGTTAAAACCATTTGTGCAGCTCTTCGCATGTTTGTATTTTAATAATAATATAAAAACAACCCAGAAATCACCACGAGGAGGTGGCTGCATTTCGAGTTCCACCCACACCCTTCCCAACCATCCAACCAATATGAAGGGTGTGTGTTTGCTAGTTATATTATTCACATTACTTACATTGCATATTTGGTATTTACTTTGGTTTAGTCTTTCTACTTAGATTTGTACCTTGTTTACTCTTTACTTGTGCTTGGTTTAGAAGAAATTCTGTACTGTGATTTGCTTTCAAAACTGGGTATTATTGATCGAGATTCTAGTGTACTGAGATGCCAGCTTTGTACTCATCATCATTCTTATCAGGCACTTCAAAATCATTCAAGCTGCCCTCAGCTGTATTTAAATCATAATTATCCTCAATTTCAGTCTCTGTTGGTTTCGGAGATTGTATTTTTAGCTTATAACTTTGTCTTTCCAGGCTCTTGCTAAGCTTTTTCGTCTCCTTTTGGTCAATAGTGCCAATTTTTCCCATCCTGTAATTTCTCTGAAGATAGATAAACTTGTGTTCAATTACAGGGATTTTGTTAGGCTTTTCACACAAACAGTTGATTTGAATCGTACAATCACAAAGATCAGGTTTTTTTTTACAGGAACAATTTAAAGTCATTTCACACTTGCATGCTGAGACGTCAAACATTTGAGATGCTTGGCTTTTGAAAGCATCAATTTTTTCTATGAACTTAGGTTTGCTTTTATCGCGGTTGTACGATTTCATGAGCTTAAGATACTTATCATAGAAAGATTTTATGATTTGAATAATCCTATAGCAAGTAACAGTAGGGATTGACGCTTTCTGGTAAATAAGCATTACTTTTTCAGCAACAGTGTAGCTGACAGCTGAGAAACTAACTTTAATGTTGTTAAGCTTACTTGCCAGCACAAACTGTTCTTCAAAACAACATCGAATCACATCTTCATAGCTGGGAATAATGTTCGGCGGCAATTCTCGTGGATCACCAAACACAGGGCAACGAAAAAACTGTCTAGTTATTTTCTTGGTCAATGATGTATCCATTTCGCTTTCAAACCTTAGCACAATTCACTAAAATTGCTTACTAAAATGTATAAAGATAAGTGGTGAAACACAAAGACACTAGTCTCTAGGTCTTGGACTTCCTAACTGCGAAGTAACACCAAGGAGAAACAGCTGTGCCGTTCCAGTTTCACTAGCGCTGTTGTGTTTCGGTGACCGCCTGATGAATGAAAACAATTCTGAGAAATCAAAGTTTCAAAGAAATCGCCTACTACCGTGAACAGTAACCGATTCTAACTATTCTTATTTAGTTTCGATTGGTTGAGCGATCATACGATAAAGTGCAGGTTCAAGGATTGAAATGAAACTTAAAATTAATAACTTTATATCCTAACATAGCTATTTTACCAACATGCTAAATGTGCCCAAAAATGACAAATTTCGTTATAATTCAATATACTTGCGCGATCGGAATATGAACTCCAGAGACAAAATATTTTTCTATACTGTTTTTCAATGCTTGAAGAATAAAATTTTTGCTATAGTGACTTAAAATAACAATAAAGAAAATTACAAAAAAAAATTAAGGAAAATTACGATTTTCACTAATTTTATGAAACTTTCAGCTGATTGCGCGATCGGAAGATAAAGTACGATTTCAAAAATTTTTGTTTTGTTTTGCTTCTATAAACATATCACAACTTTTCCGCACTATAGGAACTATGAATTCAAAACCTGCATTTTTCCGCACCACCCTACCGTCCACCCGGAAGACCACCAAAGAGATGGAGAGACAGCTGGCCGCCCACATCTTGGGAAATATTACAGAGCCAAGTCTGGAATCAACAGATCATCTAGATCTCTAACAAGTAAAAGAAGAAGATTTCAAAGTATGATATTCTGCCCAACATGTCTCATACAAATATTGCTTGTTTCCGAGAAACCGGGTGTTTAAAGTTTAAATATGGATTTTGATTTTCGCAATAAATTTTTCATATATTTACAATTTCCATTTAAAAATTAATAATTTGCATAACAATACCTGGTGCCAAACGCGGTCAAAGGCTTTAGATATATCCAAGGCTATTGCACGTGATTTATCAAATTTCTCAATAGTGTTTGTCCAGAGCTGAGTGACATAAGCCAGCAAATCTCCACTGGAATGAAGTTGTCGAAATCCATATTGTCTGTCATGAATTATCTCAAATTCCTCCGGATATTTGTTAATAGCTTTTTTCATAACTTTGGATATGACTGAGAGCAATGCAATGGGGCGATAATTTGCAGGAATAGTCTTTTTTCCTTTTTTTTGAATGGGTTGGACTTTAGCATTTTTCCACATGAACGGAAATACTACTTTACTGTATGATAGCTTAATTATCTTTAATGGTACCCGCGACTTGGTCTGCGTAAGATCAGTACTTCGTGTAGCTCATTTTCTTTTCCAACACTGACACTGACAAAGAAACTTAAAACTAACAGGTGTCAATTCAATTTAGTTTATTGCAAATTTGAAATTAACTAATGCCAGTTTGTGTAGTTAATTTGATTTTAACTAATCTCATTTTGATTCTGATTGCTGCCAACATTTATACATACATATTCACATACTTTCGCGTTTATAATAGTTCACAGAATATCTTAGTAAATTATAACCTATGTATTATTCTAAAGTATAAGCTACATTGTTGTAAAGTTCCATTTAAAAACTTTTACAACCAGGCCCTGTAATTTGTTGGCGACCGAGAATCGACCACAACTAGGGTGCATATTAATGACCGCTTTGTCGGCCGCCGCCTCAGTCTAGCAACGTCTCGAACACCACGTCGGGAAGGTAAAAGGATTATCCCGGATTTTCGACAAACAGGTAGAATAGACTGGAATTATGATTTAGAAATATAAAAAGGACAGCGGTCGTAAAAAGGCAGTTTTAAAAGTGTTTATAAGTTATGAAATTTAAATAGTTGTAAAAGTTGTAATAAGTTGAATATCTATGTGATTTATGAAAGTAAAATTTGTTGTGTAAAAGTATTGAAATAAAAATTGTTTTGTTACTGTAAATATCGTAACAATACATTCACTAGTTTTTGCGTTTTACTTACAAACTTGCGCGTTTATAATAGTAGTAGGTTCACACAATATTTTTATAAATTAAAGCCTATGTGTTATTCTGATGTATACATCACATTATTAAAAAGTTTCATTACAATCCATTCAGTAGGTTTTGCTTGAAAAAGTAACAAACATCCATGCATACATACATACTCACAAACTTTCGCGTTTATAATAGTAGTAGGTTCACACAATATCTTGTATAAGTTGTAGCCTTTATAAGCTATAGTTTTTGCATGAAAGTTACAAACATCCATACATACATACTTACGAACTTTCGCGTTTATAATAGTAGTAGGATTTTATTCTCTTAATGTCTTTAAATAACTCTAAAGTTTAATACGAGTACTGAAATTACTTTACGAGAATTCCACTGCTTTTGTTGGGATAAAGGAAGCTAACACAGACTAGTTTCAATTTAAAAAAAGTGTTAGACAGGAATGTGTGGATTCGCCATGTATGTTTATTTTATACACCGACGATTGTTTAGAAGATTTGAAATAGAGTGCGTATGGATTGAAAATGAATAATTAAATGGTCAAATTCCTCCTATATGCCAATAATACGAGTTTTTTTCCCTTATATTTCGTTGGAAATATGAAGAATTATTGGATTGATAGCAATTTGGATAGATTATACATTTTGGATAGCTATCGAATGTTAATTGTTTTTAGGTAATTCTAATTATGGGTATTGCTGGTGCCTGCAGACGCGATGAATTGGTGAAAATGGAGATCGGTGACATAGAAGATGAAGATTCTATTTTAATAGTTCGAATTCCAGATTCAAAAACGAGAATTGGCCGTGTTTTTACGATTGTTAGTCATAATAAAGTCAGTCGTAAAAAATACATTGCAATCAGACAACTTTGTTAAAATAACAATAATACTCTCCAACGCCTATTTTTACGTTATCAAAAAGGTAGATGTACGAAACAAGTTGTGAGTATGAATACATTCGGGAAATTTCCTAGTGACATTTCTAAATATTTGAAATTACCTTAGCATACTTTATATACAGGACACTGTTTTCGACGAAAATCTGCTACTTTATTGGTGAATAGTGGTGGAGATCTAATACAACTAAAGAAACATTGTGTTTTTTATTCTGTCTAAAAACTGCATTTGTAGAAAAAATCTTGTGTGTATTTCGAGCACAAAGTGTCATTGCCGCTCTTAATACACAAATAGCTATTAAACCAATTAAACTCGTAATCGCAATGGTTGAAAATTAAAACACATTATAAATACGAGTGAATAAAATTTTATTTAAATTGCTTTTTTCTACATTTTTATTTCATAATTACTAGAACAATTTTAAAGTATACGTATTTAATTAAATAATTCATAAAATTTATCGCACTTGATACAAATGTTATTATTTTTATCGCCCAAAGGAGATTTTACAAACTTTATCGTTTTTTTTTATTTCACTTAATTTATTTTTAAAAAAGCAGTCCCGTAAGTGTATACCAATTTGGTGCCCTAAAAAATTAATATATTTGGATTAAAAAGTTTCTGTTTCAGGTTATCTGCTGGATTTTAGTCAAGGCAAGACATTGTGTTTAAATTTTACCCACAAAAAAAATGATAATAAATATTAGTATCAACTCTCCAAACTAATCACGAATTTAATTCAAGTGGTTATGTATAAAGCGTTTTGTCTTTACAAAAATATATAATAGTGCGTAAATATAAAGAAGGACGTAGTATAAAATAGTAAAAAAAATTAGAATTAACCCTGACAGTTATTGCACGAGTTTTTACCACAAGATTTAGTAATAGTGGAGTAAATTCTAAAACCTTCCCGACCAATCTAGAATTTAAAAACTTCTTGTCTTCTCTCGTTTTAACGTTAGTACATAAATTGGCCTTCGTTTGCGGAAGTGTGTCAGTCAGTTTTCTGGCGTTAATAATTGTGTTTACTAGTTTACATAAATTGTATTGAAAAGTGCATATATGCATATGTGCATATAAATTAGAACCTACAGTGTGATTTAAGTAAAACGTATCAATTACTTACATTCATAATTAATTGTACATTAAGAGGTATTATATTATAACACTTAATTTCCAAAGGTGTTGATATATTTTCCATAATGATATAAAAAGCTCTTCTATTTTTAATGTTCCAGCAATACCATGGACAGTTATATAGAATATCTCTAAATTTGGCGCTCTAAAGCAAACAATTAATTAATTACTAATATACAGATATATATAGCGATAGGCGTCGCCACCTGTCATGTCATGCTTCTTGTGAGGGCGAAATGTGGACTGCGGACAGTCACTTTGTTACTTTGAATGTAAGAAGAGGATTAAATGATAAAATTGATGAAATTTACACGATGATAGAAGAAAGACGGATTGATATTCTTTGTGTAAATGAAACCAAGCGAAAAGGATGTGAAACCACAACACATGGACCTTATACAGCCTACTGGTCAGGAGTTCCGGAAACCAGCAGAGGTTTTCAGGGCGTTGGTGTGATACTCTCTACTAGAATGAATGAATGTGTGACTGACTTTTAATGTGTAAGCCCAAGACTCCTCTGGGTGAGGCTGACGGTTGGTATTACTCGTATCTTTTTGCTAGGGGTTTATGCACCACAAGATGCGCAGTGGAACCAAACTTTAAAAGCTCAGAAAGAGAGGCGGGAGTTTTGGGATGGCGTGACAGATATTTTAAATGGGTGTAACCAGAATAAAAGAATTGTAATGTTGGGTGTATTTAATAGTTGGGTAGGAGTAAAGCGTGATGGATATGACAGTGTTCTGGGAATGTACGGTGACGGCAGAGTAAATGAAAAAGGAGAAAATCTACTTGAAGTATGTTTGGAGCGGAATCTTGTGATAACAAACACAATGTTTAACCATAAAAGGATCCACTTGTACACAAGACAAGAAGGACACCAGAGAAGTATAATTGATTTTGTAATTGTGGATGAAAGATTGAAAAAGAAAATAATGGACACTCGGGCATACCGCGGTGCAGGTATTGACACCGACCACTTCTTAGTAATGAGCCGAATAAGAGGTCTCTTTAAGCGGTGGCGCCATCGTGTGCAGGAATCAAGTAGTGTACTAGAGCGTATAAAAGTTGAGAATTTGCAAGAAGAAGGTATAAAAGAGGAGTTTGTTAGTAAATTGACCAAGAAATTTGACAGTTTAGATAAAGCATGTGAGGTTGAAGAATTGTGGAAGCCATTCAAGGAAGGAATCGTGGATATTGATATTGAAGTATGCGGTGTAAGTAAAAGAAGGAAAGAATGCAAGTTACAGAAAACGTGCGTAGAGGTTCAAAAAGCAGTGTCAGAAAAGAAGAAAGCCTGGCTGGATTGGCTACAAAATCCAATCAAAGAACGCAAAAGGCAACGATTGAAAATGTAAACAAGGCTAAGAATGAGTATAAAAGGTTAAAAGGTGTGGCAAAAGAGGTTGTGGCAAAAAAGAAGAAGAGTGATAAAGATGAATTTGATAGAAGGTTATCTGACGATTTCCAAAATAATATTAAACTCTTCTGGAAGTCCATAAGAACATCCAGAGGTAAAAATACTACCTCGCAATTGGAAAGAATCAGAAACCAAGATGGTAGTATGTTTAAAGGAGAGGAATGCGTATTAAAGAGATGGAAGGAATACTTCAAAAGTTTATTTGAGAAAGAGGATATACAAGTACAGACCCAATTCGAAGACATGAGTGAAAGTTGCAATGAAAGTGAAATTACTACGACAGAAATTGTGGAAGCGTTGAACAGTATGAAATTGGGTAAAGCTGCTGGGTACGACAGGATAACAGTTGAAATGCTAAAGGCTGGACAAAACGTGGTAGCTAGTCTACTGGACCGCCTTTTTAACCTTTGTTGGAGAAGTGGTAGTGTACCAGACGACTGGTACAAGGCCGTTATCGTGCCGCTTTACAAGGAAAAAGGTTCGCAGCAGGACTGTAAGAACTACCGAGGTACTCAGCATAGTCGGCAAACTGTATGCAAAGATATTGATCAAAAGAGTAACGAATGAAACTGAGAAGATGATATGGGATGTGCAAGCAGGATTTAGAAGAGAATGGAGATGTATGGATCAGGTCTTTTCCTTACGAGGTAAAGTCGAAAAATTCTTGGCTAGAAGTCAGAAGGTCTATTGCGCTTTTATAGACTTGGAAAAGGCCTATGACAGAGTGGTGAGGAGTGAATTGTGGTCTACATTGTCTATGTATGGGGTGAGTGGTAATTTAATACGAGCACTGAAATCACTTTACGATGATTCCTTCGCCATAGCTGTTTAACTTATACATAGACAATTGTTTAAAAGATCTGAAAGAGAGTGCGTATGAATTAAAAATGAATGATTTGATTTGATTTGATTTACGCCGATGATCAAGTCATAATAGCGTTATCTGAAGAGGAGTTGCAAGCGATGGTTAATGTTATGCATGATTCCCTGAAAATCAGAGGGATGAAAATAAATGTGAGCAAAACGAAAGTAATGGTTTTTGAAAGAGAAGAAAGCATGACAAACTGTGGGGTTTCGATTGAGGGAGAAAGAGTGGAACAAGTTAATGAAATTGTGTACTTGGGTTCAAAATTTACTAGATATGGAAAGTATGACAGTGACATTGAGCGAAGGGTGTTGGCAGGAAAAAAATGAATGGGGCACTGCATAGCTTTATAAATAGCCAGAAAGTGTCAAAAAAGGCAGGTCTGGTTCCTACACTTATGTATGGTAGTGAATGTTGGGTTTGGCAGAAGAAGCATAAAAATAGGATTAATGCAGCGGAGATGAGTAGTCTGAGAAGTATAGCCGGAGTGACTCGGTTGGATAAAGTTAAGAATAGTGAGATAAGAGAACGCTGTGGTGTAAAAGAAGATGTGGTCACAAAGATAGATAAAGGAATGCTTAGATGGTTTGGACACGTAGAAAGGATGGATGAAGGAAGATTGACGAAACAAATTTATAAGGCGAGTGTGAATGGGCAAATCGGTAGAGGTCGACCTCGGAGAACATAATTTGATGTGTGTACGAACCGTAGCAAGTGGAAGGAAGTGGTCTCTTCCTACCCCTATGGGAAAAATGCGTGACTTTATGTATGTATGTATGTATATATATATATATATATATATATATATATATATATATATATATATATATATATATATATATATATATATATATATACATAAAAGTCGATGTGTGTATGTGTATACGTATATATTTTTAAAGGACGTGAAGGTAACCTATCTTCTATTAAATCACAATGGTAATTTTAAAAAAAAATAATAGGAAATATGCTAAAGAACAGCTAAAAAATAAAGTAATAATGGTAATTATGTATAGATAATAAGGGTACACTTCGCTATTGTTTATTTTGATTTGTTATCTGTAACTATATACTTAAGTGACTGTTATCTGTCATCTGTTATTATATATTTTAGTAAAACTTTAATTCCTTGTAACGAGTACAAGCTTTACTCTTATTGTTTTTAATGCCAAGGAGAATACGAGCTGTTATAGGTAATAGATAATGAGAATAGTCGTATTGGTATGTCCAAATTGCGTTTAAATGTTACTGAAAATAAAGCAAATAGGCTTAGAATGCAACGGGTTTGTGTACATCAAAACACAACAACAGCGAGCACGACAAAATGAACAAGACCAACTCCGCCAACACAAACAAGTACTTATGAAAACTTGAAACGAGCAGCATTCCACTACCATCCGAAAATAAATCATGGTGCCTAAAAATCTGTAGCAATTGGAGAAATGTTAATCGTTTGTTTATATTTTAATGCATTGAAATACAGCAGCGAATCTACTGGATTATGTTGTGCAGGTGGAAAAGTAAAATTGACACAATTGGTCCCACCACCAGATCCATTACGCTCATTAGTTTTTGGGATGGGAAGTGATTCTTACCATTTCTTGGCAAATATTCATAAAAACAGCAGTTGTTTTTAAATGACGACGTTAGGCGTAACACATAATTGTACAGGACAATTTTATGCCTACTTTCAAGGTAATTACAACATAATAGTTTTTGGTAACATTTAAAATTGTGTAAGAAAAAATCCTAAAAAGCTAGAAAATCCCGAAAGGGGTGATATATTTTCACAAATTTATCTATTAAGGGGATAGTTAAGTTTTGTTTGCGATAAAGTATACTTATACATTTTTGAAGGACATCAAGTTAACCAATCTTTCATTGAGGAAGTTCTTTGCGAGTGATTTCCAAAAACATTTGTATGCAATTTTTCGAAAATAAAATTTATTGTGTTGAAAAACGTTTAGCTATCCTATTTTTCATTAAATCACAGTGGTGGTTTAAAGAAAAAAATAGTAGGGAAAATCCTAAAAAATAATCTATAATATAAACGGGGTCGCTGAGATTTGTTGCGATATTTCTAAAACAAGCCAGCCAACGTTCGGGCAGGACAACGTTTGTTGGGTCCACTAGTTTATAATTTTTTTCATTACAAAAAGTTTTCTGAAATAGTGACCCTATCAGTTTTTGGTTATTCATGTAAACATAAGTTTAAAAATTTGTAGGAATTAATATTCGGAAACGACAAATTCAAATTAAAAATCTTTATGTTTGGAGATTTTAGTGTTTCACTTGCAATATTTATTTTACTTTAAAATATTTGTAATAACGGGACTCGCCGTAGAAAATCGAAGTCGTAAACGTTAAATCTTTTCTCCTTGCAGCCTGCGGCTGGTTTTTATTGGTTTATTCATATTTAATATCTATTTTTATTGGTTGTATTATATTTGACATTTGTATTTTTTTTATTGGATTTATTGTATATAATATATGTCATGTTAAATAAGTAATGTTATTGTGTAAAATAACGCCATAATTTAAATGCTTTATTCTTTGATTTGGTTACACTGAGGTTTTTGAGTCATGGTATTTTATAAAAATTTTATTTAATTTAATAAATTTTAAAACATGAAAAGTTGTTCGGAAGAATAATTGCATCTGGTAAGTGGTGACTTTATTTTATAAACTATCCCAATACCCACCTAATTTTTATTAGATTTTTAATAACTTACTTCATCTGTTATTTTTTGTCCGTTAATAGTATAGGTGAATAAATGAACTAACAAGATAACTAATACTAGAAACGCCTTTACAATTGCAACTGGTCTTCTTTCCTACAAAATTAAATAAGCCACAGTATTTATATTACAAGTGTAAAATATATTTTTTTTATTAGTGCCTCATTTTACATATTTAAAGTAAGCATTGGCGAGTTTAAATCTAACTTTCAAAAACGCACATTAGTTACCATGGTAACATTAACAACTCGAAACACGTAAAGTCTAAATGATAATTTTTTTATTATTGATCTAATAGGAGAACCTTGTAACGTTAAATGAAATATTATTAACAAATGCAAAACATTTATTTAAACATTATTTTACAATTTATAAATAAAAAGTACAGTTAGTATTATTAAAATATAAATATTATAGAAAACTATCATATATTTTTATATTTATATAAATTTATATTTTTTTATATATTTATATTTTTTTTGTCAGCGAATAGGCATTAAAATGTATATATCTGATTTTAAATACCAGGTAATTTCACCCATATTTAATGAAATCCGTGATTCGACTATATATTAGAAAACAACTACTTTCCTGGCTATGTGCATAAACCCATTTTCGGTGATATGCAAATGCTTGTAATGTAAAAGAAAGAATTATTAAATTTATCCACTCGAAGTGACCATCTATGGACCGGTTTCGGGGTGTTGCCCCTCATTATCATAGGGTAGGTCACGACAAACTAACTTCAAATAGATAAATTTAGTAATTCTATCTTTTACTTAACGAGAATATGCATATGCACGATTATCTATCATATAAAATTCACTATTTGTCGAGGCAAATGGCCAGAATAGCAGTTGTTTTCTGATATATATATACGTATGCCTATAGGTATAGGTAACATGCGACGATATTAGCTGGTTTTTTGGTTTTTAAAAATCATATTTATACATTTACTGTTTACATTACAACATTACAATACAATCTTGCAGTTGGGCCTTTGGTATCGGCACCTATGTCACCTAGATCTTTTGATCCTCTGTGACTACCGCTGTCTTCAGGGCCTCAGAATTCTAGTTCGCTGATTTTGGCAAACCCTAGGATTTCTGTTGGCCCTGTCTCTTTTAGATCTCTTGGATCTATAATCATACGGCCCCAGATTTTATACCTGTACCCCGCCAGCACAGAATGTGTATAATGCTATTCTCCTCCTCTCTGCATAGTCGGCAGTTTTTCTCGGCCGCCAGCTTAAGTTTAAAGAGGTGCGCCCTTAGTGCGATGTGTCCTGTGAGCAGGCCAAGCATGCTGCTTAGTCTACTCCGGTCCATCGTTTAGAGCGCGTCAGCCCTTTTCTGGAGATGTCTTTTTCATTAGCTGTTTTGATGTTCTGCAGCCAGTATTTGCATTTCACTGAGCAGTATGTTCTTGTTCAAGGATTAATTTCAATAAATATTTTGCTTCGGCAATTGGCAATCCGACCAACTGGCTTCTTGGTTCCACCAGGGTCCCGTTTCTTGCCAGTTCATCGGCTACCTCGTTGCCGTTTATCCCTGTATGCCCAGGAACCCATGTAAGAGTGACTTTGTTTACCGTCGCTAACTCAGTGAGGGCTTGCATTCAGTCCCACACCACCGAGGTGTTGTGGTGTTACTCACGAGGGCCCCAATGGGCGCGCGACTGTTACATTTACAGTATTGTAAAGTATTGTTTAAAATTTCAATTTTTTAAATCGGAGGAAATGATATTTAAATTATCACTAAACTCAAAACTCAATAAAGTTAAACTATTAATAATGGCACTCCCAATAATGTTTGAAACATTCTTCTTTATTGCTCTCTTTAACGTAATCAGTCGCCACAGCTGCCGATTTACATCTTAATTGCCGTTGGATTTATTCTATTGTCATGCTACGTACTTTTACAAGCATGTCCTGTGTATTTCTCTGGATCATCCATTTTAAGATAACGTGCAATTTGCAATGGACATAATCCAAATGTATTAATACCAACCATTTAATTGGTACATTCCCTATCGTAAGAATTCTCACTGTCTTAGACGGTCGGATAGTACCTAATAACCAACACGCTTCCTTCTTCTTCGATATCATGTGAGCACAAATCGCATAATTCACATCTTTTGCAAGACTCAAAGATACCGCAAATAGCTACCACCTTCAAAAATAACATTATGTTCGGTGCATCCATAAAAAACTTCTGCAAATCATCCTTATTGAATACATATGCCTTCTTGGCTTCGTCATTCTTACTAATTACAATCATGAATGTCTTCACCTCTAAAAATAATTTTATATCCTCAACAAACATTGTAATTTTGAATGGATACCCCACACAATCGAAGCCTTGTACTGCTTCGACATTTTCTGAAGGTAAGCAAGCACCACTCGTTCATTTAACTTTTGCTCTTCCATTCATTTGATGAACTTGTCATATTCTTTTTTGTACGCATTATCAGATTTTTGCAGTATTAACCACCATTCTGCTTTACTTATTAAAAAAATCGATATTAGAATTCATTTTTAAGTACTGCGATGATAACAATTATTCT
Organism: Agelastica alni; assembly: GCA_950111635.1. Classification (NCBI taxonomy): domain Eukaryota; kingdom Metazoa; phylum Arthropoda; class Insecta; order Coleoptera; family Chrysomelidae; genus Agelastica; species Agelastica alni. The sequence continues at coordinate 46,831,381 of OX467711.1, read as the reverse complement.
AAGGACGTTCCTGTTGGAAATCAGTACTTATAACTGTACAATTCCTCTTTGAGAAATTCCCTAATTTTTAAAACTACTCAGTACGAACATGACGCCGACAAAAAATCATCTAAAAAAAACACGTGCAGTTTTGCGATCTACCATGTTTTGATCACGCAATCATCACGTGGAAATTAGCATTCGGCTAGAAACAAAGGGTCCCATGCAATTTTAAAATCAGCTAAAAAAAACACGTGCAGTTATTATTCCAGAACATTCCAAAATCGCCTATTATACTGTCACGTGACCATACAGTCAACAATCAAAAACGCTGAATTTAACTCGAGAAGAAGCCACGTTCGAAACTGTTTCCGGCTTCTCGTTCTCTTTCGCACATCATCGGCCGAGGTATAAACACCTCTAGCGATCAGAGCACTGCTTTAAAACACCACGTGGTAAAATGCACATCAATATAACAAAATAAAATACATTAAATTCAAAGCTAACAACCAGTGAAATTATTCCAAAGATACAGGATGCTTTAAACTGTAAGCTCATGTATTAAAGTTATATAATATATTCTCGATTACAAGTGTGTTGTTTCATTTACTGTGATAATAAAATTCATGGCGATAAAAGGCAGTAAACCCTTTGGCCTATAGTAGTAGAAAACAGATGGTGCCAGCTTTACTGAGTTATCGAAGGATTCAAACATCTACGCAGCGAAAGACGTCGTAGAAGAGCAAGTGAGTCGGCAGGCAAAAGAGGTTCCGGTAGTGAAGCTGCCCACACCTTAGAGCATTTCTACAGCTTACCTCGCCCCGTCTACTTCTCGTCGTTGGCACCGGCGCGCATGTTCCTTCGAGCCGGATTATTTACAGCTAGTGCAGCGAACCAATTTTAGTGGGTACAACCCGGGGACCCACTGGGAAAAAACTTTTTTTGTTAAGGCCACTCCTGCATACGCAGTTGAGTGAGCCAAGGGATTTTTAATGGCACCATTTCGGTCATTTGGATCACATGGCTACCAGGTGAGCTGCACTTTTTATCCGCCGAAGACTGAAACCCAGCTTCACTATGATTTCACTCGACTTCGAACTTATCGTCAGAATACCTGACACTCTGTGTCTTGGAACCCATATAAGTTTGACGTGATTACTTTCTGCCAGCCAGCGTTCTCAGTTCTTCTTTGCAGTCCCATACCAATTTGGACGTCACTTCCTTGCTCTACAAGACCCTAAGTGCCGCTTTACTGTCTGACAGGATGTTAATATGCGTGTTTTCAACTTTTCTCCTATTGTTCTCCTTCGCGCATTGAAGAGTTCCTGGAGAACACTTCTGCATTCTCAGTTTTGAGTCCATCTGTGTACTAGAATTTCCCCTGTAGAATACCCTTTTGGTGGAAGTCGTCCCACTCTGTTCTGTCTGGTATCAGCACACCATTTTACATTAAGTATAAGTTCTTATTTTCATTTTTTTTGTAATAATACTTAGTATTTATGATTTTATAATGCACCAATAAAAAAAGAGTAATATATTCTTGGATACCTGGCCTTTAAAACAATTTCTCAAAAAATCGCGCGTGTTTTAAAGACCTTTTTATCCACTTATACTTTAATATACTATTTATAGTAAACATTTTAATAGCATCAAGGATGCTAGATCTAAGGTACGAGTAGGCAGCGTTTTGTCTGAACAGTTCGAAATACAAAACGGGCTTAAACAGGGAGATGCCTTGTCACTCTTATTGTTTAACATCGTCCTAGAAAGAGCCATTAGACGGGCAGACATAAAAACTGAACTCCTATCTACTGAAGGCCCCAAACTAATACTGGTCTATGCAGATGACATTGACCTAGTCGGTAACACTATCTTGACAATATTCTAGACATATTCAATTTTAAATATCTAGGCGCAACAATCACAGAAGATAATGATATCACTGAGGAAATAAAAGGAAGAATCCAAGCCACAAATCGATGTATGTACTCCCTAAACAACGTCCTTAAATCAAAAAACCTGACACGGACATCCAAAATAAAAATATATAAGAGTATTATTAGACCAATACTTACCTATGGAAGTGAAACATGGACAAAGACTAAGGCGAACAAAGAAAAACTCAGACGTTTCGAACGCAAAATACTGAGGAAAATCTTCGGACCTCATTACGACCAAGATTCAACTCAATATCGAATTAGTACTAATGATGAACTCAAACGACTATATAATGACAGTGATATCGTCCAAGAAATAAAATCTCAACGTCTGAGATGGGCTGGTCACGTACAGAGACTCCATGAAGAAAGATTGGTGAAACTGATATGGGAAGAGATTCCAGCACGCAAAAGACCTTTAGGCCGCCCCCGCATGCGATGGAGAGACAACATCCAAAACGACCTGCTGAAAATGAACGTTCCTCTCGACACAAACCTGATGGAAGATCGAAAATATTGGAAGAGAGTAGTAGAGTCAGCCAAGACCCACCCTTGGTTGTAGCGCTAACCGAAGAAGAAGAAGAAGAAGAAGGATGCTATTTGTAAAATTTCTCAAATAGTTTCAATGAAATTGTTTTATTATGACGAAACCAAAACTTCCAAAAAAAAAGTATTGACGAAGTTATAATTATTTTTAGATTAAAATTTAAAGCTTAAAGAAAATTGCTACATAAATACTATTTTTCTACTTACGTTTCTGATAGCAAAAATTAGTCCGGTGGCTAATGTTAGGCCTTCAATGCATGTGAGTAGCATAGCAATATTTTGTAAATTTACGACGGTATTAAAACAACTAAAATTTCAAAACGTAAGTTGTTTGTATATTTTTACAATTAATGCAATAAACAAAATATCAATGGTTTGTAAAGAGCTAAAATTCCTGTTCAATTATAATGAATTTTTTAAATAAAGTATATAATATTTAATATTATTGTATCGATTTTTAAAAATTTCCAGCATTTATTTCAATGATTCAAATAATTACTATTTAAAGAGCCAATTTTTATTAAAATTGTAAACATTTCGATACTTATGTACAATATTTTTTACAGTTATGCCGTACTTGTGTAAGTTTTATGAAAAATTTAAAATAAAACAATTATCCGTTGCGAACATATAACAAAAATAAAAAAAAACATTTACAACTTTAATTAAAAATTGTACAAAATTAAAGGTATTATGCCAATAATTTTTTAAGAGACTTGCAAAAAATAAAACATAATAATTATTATTACACAGTGCGTCTAAAAACATATATACATACATATAGTGACGCCTTTTTCCCGTAGGAATAAGCAGCGACCACTTCCTTCCACTTAGTACGGCTCTTACACACATTTTTTGCTTCCTCTGCTTTTATCAGTGCTTTCATACATGCTCGTCTTATCTTAATACTCTTGATCTAACCTCTCTTTAAAGCAATGTCAATCTGGTCGAGATATGTTCGCCGAGGTCAACCTCTACCGACTTGTTCATTCACACTCGCCTTATAAATTTGTTTCGTCAATCTTCTTTCATCCATCATTTTAACGTATCCAAACCATATAAGCATTCCTTTGTAGCGGATTTTGCAATGGCAGATCCTGGATGGTTAATAATAAATGTAGTGAGAGACTACATTTTGACAACTGGATGCTATTATATCCTAACTATTCTAGCTTTTTGTGTTCGCATCACGGTCGCTATGTAGTGTTCGTGGGATCGCCATTAGTGAAAGGATAATAATACGCCATCTTTTACCTCTAACTATTTTATTCTAAAGACTTTTTCTTCTTGCGGTGCCGTCTCCTTACAGAAGGTTGGCGACCATCATGGCGTATTCCTCTTTATTTTGTGCACACCGGATCAATGTGCCTACGTCTCTGACGTTGAACCATTGTCGGAGATTCCTCACCCAGGAAAATTTCTTCCTTTCTAAGCCCCGTTTTCCTTCTATCTTGCCTTCAATGATCAACTGCATGAGATTATATTTGGTATTGCGGAATATGTGTCCGAAGTAAGCAGCTTTCCTTCGTTTCACACTGGTCAAGAGTTCGCGTGTTTTCCCAACTCGACGTAGCACCTCGATGTTTGTAACATGATCTACATAAGGTATTCTCATCATTCGACGGTACATCCACATCTCAAATGCTTCCAGCCTGTTCATTAAAGATATCTTTAGTGTCTAGCCCTCAACACCATAAAGCAGCACTGATAGCACGTAGCATTTTATGATACGCCAACGTGTTTCTATTCGGAGACCCCTGCCGCAAGTTAGCTTCTTCAGTTTTAGGAATGTTGCTCTGGCCATCTCTATTCTTGTTCTTATTTCAGTATCGGGATTCCATTCTTCATTCAACCAACACCCAAGATACTTGAACCGCTGCACTCTCTCCACCTCCTGTCCGTCCAGTTTCAGCACAAAATTATCAGCTCTTTGTCTGCTTATAACCATACTTTTTGTTTTCTGAATATTTATCTTTAATCCGAATTCTTGGCTCTGTTCGTTTATGCGGTTCATTAGGAATTGGAGGTCTTCTTGATTATCGGCTAAAACCACGTTATCATCAGCATATCGGATGTTGTTGATTTGTTTGCCATTGATTTTAATTCCTTTGTCAACTTCTTCTAGGGCATTCTGGAAAATAGTTTCGGAATAGAGGTTGAAGAGCGTTGGTGAGAGAATACATCCCTGTCTTACACCTTTCGATATCCTTATATCTTCAGTTGTGTAATCCCCGACTTTAATATTAGCTGTTTGATTCCAATAAAGCTTCTTAATTATGTTAATATCTTTACTGTCTAGGCCTATACGCTGGAGTTGTTTAATAAGGATGTCGTGCCTAACGTTGTCAAAGGCCTTTTCATAATCAACAAAGCAGGCAAACTCATCTCTTTGTTGATCCATGCATTTCTGCACCAGAACTTGAATGGAGAACAAGGCATCTCTCGTTCCAAAGCCACTTCTGAATCCGAACTGAGTTTCCCCAATATGCTCTTCTATCTTTTTCCACAACCGAGTGTGTAGGATTCTTAAGAATATTTTCAAGGCATGACTCATTAGACTGATTAGTCTGTATTCACTGCAACGACTGGCGTTCGCTTTCTTCGGCAAGCTGATAAAGGTGGATTTCAGCCAATCCATAGGGATATTCCCTGTATTATATATGGTATTAAACATTTTCAAGAGCGTGTCGTTTTTGTCTAGATCAATCAGTTTTAGCATTTCCGCGTTCACTTCATCTGGTCCTGCTGCTTTTCCACTTTTTGATTGATTTAAGGCTTTTCTGAGTTCATCTTTGATAATCTCTGGTCCATCCAGTTCTACACAAACGCTATCCGATATTGAACGGTCATCTTGGAAGAGTTCAGTAATGTAGTTTTGCCATACCTTCAACTGATCTTCACTATCCACAACAAGTTTATTGTCGCTCCCTCTCAATTTCGCGATCTTTCGCTTTCGCACTGTACTTGTTGCTTCTTTGATTTTCCTATGAAGGTTGAAACTGTCGTGTTTCTTTCCCAGTTCTTCTATTTCTTGGCGTTTCCCATTCAACCACGATTCCTTTGCGTCTCTAATCTTCCTTCGTATGCATTGGTTGACACTTCTGTATGCGATTCCATCGTTCTTGAGGGTTCTCCGCTGTTCCATTAAGTCCAAGATTTCTTTAGTCATCCATTCTTTCCTTTTCTGTCTCTCCGGGAGTCCAAGTTGCTCCTCCGCTGTTTCCGTTAAGATTTTCTTCATCCCACTCCAAGTTTGTTCTACGTCTATTTCGGAGTGTACATGAAGCTTAGAGAGCTTGGAATTAAGTTTTTCTGCCAAAGTGTGTTTGATACTCTCATTTTTCAGCTCATGTATGTCAAACCTTCGTACTTGATGCTTCTTCTTTTGTTTCTTGAGTTTTATGAATATTTTGGCAACAACTGGATTATGATCTGAATCAAGATCAGCACCCGGATACGTCTTTACACTCTGGACACAATTGCGGAAACGCTTATTGATCATGAAATAATCGATCTGATTGCCTATGATAGAATTATCTCGACCCGCTTCTAGTGGTGATCGCCAGGTGTATAGACGTCGAGACGGGAGTGGAAACCAAGTGTTCATAATGGCCAACTCGTGATCTTGGCAAAACTGCAGCAGTGTATCTCCACGCTCATTTCTTTGGCCTAAGCCATATCTAAAGACTAGCTATTAAAAAACTGCATCATGAAAATTGTCATGAAGACTGTCATAAAGACTACACTTTATTATTATGACTGCATTATCAAGACTTTACTATACTAAACTATTATCAAAACTGTCATGAAGACTGTTATGATTGTTAGCTATACTTATTTATATACAATGGGTTTTATTGACCCGGTTACCTATGATCTAATATAAATTTAGCAAATATTGCTTACCTCGCATTATTTCGAATAGTCGCATATCGATAATATGCTTATTACAATAATCAAAATATATAATACGAAATATTAACCTATATTACGAAAGACTTTTCATAACTAAGTAATTTACTTTTAAATCACGTAATAATAACGTTTATTGTTATTAAATAATCGAAATGTGTTTTAATTCAATTGTTAAATAAAGTAAATGTTGAAATTGGCACAATGATCTACAGGGTGCTTACACCTTTATCTATCTTTGCAACCACATTTTTTTTACACCACAGCGTTCCCTTATCTCACTATTCTTCACTTTATCCAACCGAGTCACTACGGCTATACTTCTCAGACTACTCTTTTCCGCAGCATTAATCTTATTTTCATGCTTCTTATGCAAAATCCAACATTCACCACCATACATATGGACGCACTTTAAACTGTGTCCCAGGTTGGTGCTGCATGTATTGCTAAATATGTTATTATAAGAGCTACAAATTCGGTCAAATGGACAATGTTATTTGGGATTCTATTACCCTTTTAGAATTGCTATTACACTTTATTAATTGTTTTTCCGTATCTGAAACAATCGCGAAAAACCCAAATGGTGCATTTTTGACAAGTTTCCGTATATCGGTTATTATATAATAATAATATAAAAAGGGGCACCAGAGGGAAGACGTCCACTTGGAATACCGAGATTAAGGTGGCGTGATAATATAACATCGGACCTCCGGAAAATGGGCTTTGGGAATAGTCTAGAAGTTATGAAAGACCGAGATAGATGGAGGCAAATTGTTGCCTCAGCTAAGGTCCATATCGCTACGGAGTAAGTAAGTGTACCAAATTTTAGTTTGAACTATTTATGGGTACTTTTTTAAGGTATTTACAATAAAAAATGAAACGAAATAATATCTCTCTTCGTTTTCTAGATAATGACTATAACTTTTTTCTTTTTAAGAACGCCATATTGGATTTTTATTGTATTTAATGGCATTTTTTATTTTCTTTTTAAAATTATATTTAAACATTGTATTTCTCTTAAATAAATACTAAAATAAACATACATAAAGTCACGCCTTTTTCCCATGGGGGTAGGCAGAGACCACTTCCTTTCACTAGCTACGGTTCTTACACACATCTTTAGCTTCCTCTACTTTCATCAGTGCTCTCATACATGCTCGTCGGTTGTTGGTACTCTTGACCTGGCCCTTCTTCAAAACAATGTTGATGTGATCAAGATATGTTTTCCGAGGTCGACCTCTACCGACTTGCCCATTCACAATCGCTTTATAAATTTGTTTCGTCAATCTTTCTTCATCCACCCTTTCAACGTGTCCAAACCATCTAAGCATTCCTTTATCTATCTTTGTAACCACATCTTTTTTTACTCCACAGCGTTCTCTTATCTCACTATTCTTTACTTTATCCAACAGAGTCACTCCGGCTTTACTTCTTAGACTACTCATCTCCGCAGAATTAATCCTATTTTCATGCTTCTTCTATCAAACCCAACATTCACTACCATACATAAGTGTAGGAACCAACACACCTCTATGCACAGCCAGACGTGCCTTTTTTGACACTTTCTGGTTATTCATAAAGCTATGCAGTGTCCCATTCATTTGTCTTCCTGCCAACACCCTTCGCTCAATGTCGCTGTCATACTTTTCATCTCTCATAAACTTTGAAGCCAAGTACACAAATTCATTTAATGTTCCAATCTTACTTCCTCAATCAAAACTCCACAGTTTGTCATGCTTTCTTCTCTTTCAAAAACCATTACTTTCGTTTTGCTTACATTTATTTTCATCCCTTTGATTTTCAGGGCATCATACATAACATTAACCATCGCCTGCAACTCCTCTTCAGATGACGCTAATATGACTTGATCATCGGCGTAAAGAAGGCATTTGACGATCAAATCATTTATTTTTAATCCATACGCTCTCTCTTTCAAATATTTTATACAATTGTCTTTGTATAAGTTAAACAGCCATGGCGAAGCCACACACTTATACACATATATATATACACATACATACACACATCTATACATACATACATATGTTTATGCATATAATAAAAGGGCAATATTGAAAAAGTTTGATAATTTTTATACATACTTTATACTCTTGGATGTTTGTGTTTTGATTTAAAAAAATAAGCATGCAAAAAGTAGAGCTGATGATTCGAAAAAATCCCAATTTTTGCATGAACATTGTTTGGATGGATGAATCTTAATTTACAAATGGCGAAATTTTCAACAGAAAATCTTCAAATCACGCCACAAAGACGATTTCAAAAAAATTTGGATTTAATGCTTGGTGCGGCATAATAGGTAATTAAGAAATGACATTCGAATTTAAATATTAAAATATTGCAATTATTTGTAGGAAATCAGTTTATTGGACCATTCATTTATAATTACAATTTAAATGTAGCAACATATCTAGAGCTCTTACAATAATAAATAATGCCGGCTGAAGGAGCAGCTGTGGGGGATAGGTTGGCAAGCTCATAATGCCTTCATTGTAAAGAATTATTAAGCAGAAAACTTTCCCAAAAGATTAATTGCAAATAATGGTGACATTTTGTGGTCTGCTAGATCCCCCGACATAAATCCCCTTGACTTTTTCTTGAGAGGGCACATTAATATTAAATTTGATGCATTCAAAGCTCCCGAAAATGTTGAAATTATAGAAGAAAGAGTTTGAAATGCTTTTGCTTCACTGAATAGAATCACATTAATGGGGGCAATAAACTCTGTGCAAAATCGTTGTCAAAAGTTTTGTGATCAAGGTGGTGGCCACATAAAAAAAATTTCTTTAAATTAGACAGTTCATTTATCTAAAATTAGTTTTTATAATCTTCGATCGTAAATTGTCCCAAAATTATCGCAAAATATTTTTTCAATCAATTTAATCGATAATGCAAGAATACTTTTCTAATTGTCCAATTAGTGGATGTCCACAGATTAAAGCATTTAATAGCTTATTATAGTGTTAGTAAAAATATAAAAAATCGTATGTTTTCGTGACCCGTAGCCTTACTAGATTGTCATTTTTTTTGGGAGTTACAGGTAACCAATATTTTTTTCTTATTACAGTATTCATTTATAAAAAAATACCATGTAATAAATTTTTAAAACGAAGATAAAAAATGCTATTTAATGCATTTTGCGCGCCGGCGCCGACCACGAGGAATATGGGCATGAATGGGTGTAAAAATGCTCTAAGTTGTGGGCAGCTTCACCGCCGGAACCTCTATTGCCTGCTGACTTCCTTGCTCTTGGACGGCGTCGTTTTACTGCGTAGCTGTTGTATCCTTCGATAACTCAGTAAACGCTGGCTCGATCTGTCTTTTTACTACTGTAGGCTAATGGGTTTACTGCATTTTATCGCTGTGAATTGGTGTTTTCACAGTAAATGAAACAAAACACTTGTCATCGATAATATATTGTTAATTTTAATAAATGGAGCTTACATTTTTAAGCGTCCTGTATCTTCGGAATAATTTCACTGGTTGGTAGCTTTAATTTGATGTATTTTATTTGATTATAGTGATGTGCATTTTACCACGTGGTGTTTGAAAGCCGTGCTCTTAGCAGTGGACGTGTGTCTTCTTTGAAGATTAGAATGGAAAAAAGAACGATAAGACGGAAACCGTTTCGAATGTGGTTTCTCATATTAAATTCAGCGTTTCTGATTGGTCACTGTGACCGTATAGTCGCTTGCTAAGAATTGCGGGCGACGATTGGAATGTTCTCAACTAATAACTGCACGTGTTTTTAATATTATTTATAAATTGCACGGGAGCCTTTGTTAATATCCGAATGCTAATTTTCACGTAATGAATGGGTGACTTTTAGTTGATTTTTGTTGGCGTCAGGTCCGTACCGAGTAGTTTTAAAAATGAAGTAATTTCTCGAAGAGGAATTGTACAGTTGAAAGTACTGATTTCCAACACATTTTTTGAAATACTGAAAAACAATTGATAAAATGGAATGGCAGTTTTGAAATGGTAATAGAATCCTGAGAAACATTGTCCATATTTCCGAATTTTGTAGCTCTTATAATAACAGATTTAGTACTACATGCAGCACCAATCTGGGACACTGTGTAGTGTGTTTAATTAAATAAAATTAAAATATTTAATTTTTTTAACTTTAATGAAGAAAATGCATCAGATGAAATATAAGTAATGTTGTTATTATAATGTTATGATCTAAAAAAAAACCTACTTTTTAAAACAGGGTTTTTTTTATTAATAATTATTAAAATAAAATTATCTTACATACTTTTTAACTTTAAGATGATATTTTGCAAGAAGAGTTAAACTCTTAAATACGTTTGTTTGATAGTTGATGTTATCAAAATCATCACTTTTCATCAATGTTTTTTCAATGTAATTATATAACCATTTAAATTGAAGTTTTATGTGAAAACTAAAATATATTATATAACTGACCAATCCTGATGCAATCATTCCACCTAAAATAATAATTTTTAATTAACCACTTAATGTAAATGATTTTTGTATAAAAGTTTTTTATTATTATTATTTGTTGTCTTTTGCGGTTTTTTTTTCCGTAGGGCTCATTTTAAGAAAATATACATACAAAATTTGATGTTATTATTACAAAAAAAGAAACATTTTACCTGTGAGAATAATAATTCGTATAAATACTGCTAAAATACTCCCAAAAATATGTGGGTAGCAATTTTGTATTAACCAGTAAGCTGGATTGATAAGATGTTTCTCGAACAGTGGATCATATATTAAATAACCAAAAGTGCCCATTATTAATATTATAACTGATAATTTTTTATGTCGTTGTGCTTCTTGATGAAGTTTTTTCTTTAAATTGTAATCTTGATGAATTATGTTAATTGTCAGTTGACTTATTAAATCCAATCCATCATTTACATCATCGAAAACAAGAAATATTGTTAAAAGGGCAATTGATATCTAAAATTTTGAAATAAACTAATTAAGTATATTAAGTGCTGAGTTATTTAAGCCTTATGTTACTTCAATAAAGGTATGCTAATTTGTTTATAGGTTTTAATAAATTAAGATTAGGTAAATTAAACATTAAAACATTGTTAAAAATAAAAAATAAAACTATATAGTTTCTTAAATAAGTATTTGACGATAAAAAACAAAAAAAAAATTCGTTCCACTTTCGGCCCGCTACGCAAAACGAAGTTGCCGCTTTCCGCCTACAGTAGGAAGAAAAATAGTTTACACACCAAGGGCATTAAAGTAAGAAATGTCTCAGAATACATGCATGATGACCTTGGCTTCGCCTCGGTCAACAAACATATGCTCTGAGACATTTCTTACTTTACTGCCCTAGGTGTGTAATATACTATTAATAATTTTTCACCATTATTTGCCACCATATACAAATTGCATGAGCTAAAATATGAGCGTTCTTGACTATCAAAGTGCATCACTTTTATTTTTAAGCCTCAATTTTAAATTATAACATTTTTTAAGGTTAAAGAATTTTTCCTGAATATCTATATTATAACAATAAAATAAGTAGGGCAACGTCGTCTTAAATGGGGAGTGCAGTAAAAATTTATTTTTATAATAAATATAGTATTTGAGAAAATATATTTATATAAATTTTTTAAATGACTATTTTGTATTTTATAATGAAACCTCTAAAAAAAAGTTGTATGTTCATAGTTTATATATATATATATATATATATATATATATATATATATATATATATATATATATATATATATATATATATATCCTTCCAAAATCAGTTTTTCCAGAGAGCTATGACCTACAACTTTTTAAAAAGCGTGTCCACAATCATTTCCTTTCTATAATCCCTTCCCCTTCTAATAGTCGCAGTGCGGGCCGTCCGCGGCCCACTCGATAGGTCTGCCCTTTTTGAGACTATTTTCATAAAAAAAAAATTTTTAACTTTTTGCCAAAGCTTTTAAATCTAATTTATTTTTTCTTCAGTTACTCTAAAAATATATGGTATAATAATGGACACATTTTTTAAAAAATACTTACAGTATATAAGTAAAAGATGAAATAACATTTAGAAAATATAATAAAACGGGTTCCTTTCCCTTTTGAACGACATCGGCATGCAATTATAAAAATTATTTTATTATTTCGTCTTAAATTTGTAAAGAATAAAAACAGAATTAAAATACTTAATAATTTTATAATACCAGTTTTGATTTTAGATGGGGAGATACAAATGAAAAACTGACAGGCCAATTTGGTCTAAAGAAAGTATGACAGAGGCAATTGCAGCTGTGACTGGAGGAAAAATGGGGTACAGGCAAGCTTCAGCAGCCTTTTATGTACCACAGACAATACTTAAGAGTAAGGTGAAGCAACCAAGAGTAAATATTTCTCTCCAACAACGTTATTATTTTTTGATAGATTAAAATTCATTTAATCATCATAGTTGTTCTCAAAATTAATTTTTAATAAACTTCTAATTTATGAGCTGAAATACATAGTGTCCCCATTTTAGATGACTTTCCACTAATTTAAAAAATAGGGGCATTTTTGCTACAATATAAATTAATCAGCCATATAATTAATCTATATTATTCAATGCCTTTAATTAATTTCAATGGGAATGTAAGCCTTATTTTACTAAAATATGCTAATTTGTTTAATAATGAATTAGGAATAGTTAATTACATATCCCAACATCTATAAAAAATTAACTGTTTTTTTAATCAGCATTTTATTCAAAAATTATTTAATAATAAAAAAATAATTTTCAGTCTTTGGGACTGCCAACAGGAGTGAAAACTTAAAACTATAAAATAACAGTGTTTTTTTTTTGAATTTCCAAAATAATCTTAATTTGCAAATCAAAATATGTCACCTTCTACCTCGATAACACTACGATGGGTGGAGATAACAAAAACTTTCTTATAGCGCCCTCGGCTCGAGCCGAGTTTGGCCAAATGAGCGTTACACCGAGCGTGACAGCTCAGTCTCATTCATAACCTAGAAAGGCGCAGCTAAAGAAGTTTTCACTATAAAAATATACATTTTTCCAATAATTATTTACCCCATTTTTTCCATTTAATTATAAATGATTATATAAAAATTGTATAAGCTGAAATATAAGCATTTTTGACTAGATTGTAGATTGTAGGGAGGGGGGGGGAGTTCGTGAAGGCTAAGCAACCTCTCAAGCACCTCGACCTATCAGATCTTTTGTGCATAACCCTTAATCTATTCGAGGCCCGGGATTCCGAGACTTCGATCTAAGTTTATCAGTTTCCTAGGGGCTAAGTTTCTGACATCGAAGTGCTTTAGGAAGGTCCCTTCCAGAAACTTAATCCTCTTGCAGTAGCGGCAAATATTACTCTCTGTTTTGCCCATCTTTTTAAGGTGATACCTTAGAGGGCAGTGTCCAGTTAGGAGTTCCGTCACCAATTTCAAGTCTTTCTTGTCCAACTCGAGAGACTGTTTAGCTTTTCTTGGAAAAAGGCTTACTAGCCTTTTTGCTTGTCTTTGTGCTGGCACTTTGTGCCAGAGAGATTTTATTTCATCTGCTTTCCAGTGTCAAACCTTTTTTTTTTCAAGTGGGCTTTAGAAAGTCCACAGAGGGGTTCTGGACCGGAAAATTGTGTATTTGCCCCTTCTTTGGCAAGGCAATCTGCTTATCCGTTGCCTTTAACTCCCTTGTGACCTAGAACCCACATCAGAGTAACCTAAATGTTCGCTGCCAGTTATCTCAGGGACTGTTTACAGTCCCAAGTCAACTTAGGCTCACAAGTGTGTTACTTTAGAGCTGTTAGAGCTGCTTGGATATCTGATAAAACGTAGATTTCTGCCCTTTGGGGGCATTTTTTACTATTACAAGGTATAATTTTATTATTTTTTTTATTTTTTTTGCGACTTTATATGTAGTTCAATCAGTACCATTTTTAAACTGTATCATTTATAAATGCAAAAGTGGCGCCTTAAATTGGTGTATTTTTAAAACTTTTGTAGAATGTACTTGTATAATAAATGTGATATCACTATTTAATTGGCATACAATAACGTTAATATTTTATTTAAAAAAACACCTACTGGTTTATTGGTATTTAAAAAGGATTATCCCACTTTTTTTACTACCGTATCACATTAAAGCAATCATGCTTTATGTAATCGGGCAGCCTCACAAAGTGTATTAAAACATAATTTAATAAAAATACTTACGCAGTGTAGAATACAAAATAAAAAAAAACTGGACTCAAACCCTTCCCAACCTTCTTTCTTTGCCATCATTATAATTCCACATACGAGATGAAATTCCCAAAGCAATAACATACACAAAGAAATTAATTTTATTACCCATCTATTTTTCTTTTCAATATTAAGGTCAAACATACGTTTAATCTCCTGTAAAGGATCTAAAACCAAAAAAAATTAATTGAATTTGTTATGCGATTGGTGAAAGCATGTTTGCAACCAAATACATTGCATTAATTTTGAAAAAATATAAAAAAGCAGAAGTTGAAAATTTTTTTTTATAATTTACATACATATTGTCACGCCTTTTTCTGTAAAGGTAGGCAGAGACCACTTCCTTTCACTGGCTACGGTTCTTACACACATATTTCGCTTCTGTTTTAAAAACAATGTCAATTTAAAGTAGATACGTTCGCCGAGGTCGATCACTACCGACTTGCCCATTCACATTCGCCTTAAAAATCTATTCATCAATCTTCTTTCATTCATTCTCTTTACCTGTCCAAACTATCTAAGCATTTCTTTATTCATCTTAGTCTTTCACACCACAGCGTCCCCTTATCTCACTCTTCTTCACTTTATCCATCAGACTCATATTACCTACTCATCTCCGCAGCATTGATCTTACTTTCGTGGTTCTTCTGCCAAACCCAACATTCTCTACCAAACATAAGTCTCTCATTAACCTTGAATTTTATTTAATTTATAATTTATACTAATTAATTTATAAACTAATTATAGTAAAACCACGATATAACGGACCTCTATTTAACGGACTTTGGATATAACGGAGAAAAAATCCGGTCAAATGTAAAAAAACTAAAAATGTTCTGTTAATATTATACATGCTGTCGCCACATGTTAACAATTGGCCTTTTCGAAAACTTACTCTAGGTCACCAACCCGATCCAATGAGATCACGTGATAGATCACTCCGATTACCTACCCGAGAACTGTAGTTTACGAACTTTAAGGTTTCGTTTTTGAGCTAACTGTTAACGTACTCCTGACCTCAATTTTTTATATTTTCAGTCGATTAATTATTTATCATTTTTTTAAAACTGAAAATCATGCAAGTGGTTTCATTGGTCAGGAGAGTATTGTCTGACGAAATATAAGAGAGTAGCCAGTAATAACAACCACAAAAGAATTAGGTTATAATATAATAATATCGAACATTTTTTTTATACTAACCTTCAGTAATGCGCATGCGGTGCCTATAGCGTCTTTAACGACCCTTCTCTCGAGGTGCGTTACGAAAAGTGAACCTGGGTCTATGATCGAGTCAACAAATCAATAGTTTCCGAACACAGGTAGGCAACTCGGGTTAGGTAAACGAACGTGCAGGTTAAGGATCGTGTTAACCCGAGTAGGTTTCCGAAAAAGCCTAATGTTTAGCGGCCATGATATTCACGTCATAAGTCTAGCACTAGAATTATGCTTTCCTGCTCGTAGACTGCACCTAGCCGGAATGATAGTATATCATCTGTCCGTTTCACATTATAACTCTACTAATGCATGGTTTAATTTAGATATTTTTAAAAACTGGTATTTCAAAGAATTTGTACCTACTGTGAGAAACAAAAACTACCGGGAAAAGAAGGAATCAAGGTAGTTCATGACATCTGCAACAAAGTATGACTCAGACTCAACAATAGCCTAAAGACTGGACTAGATCGGCTTTTATTCCAATCCATAAAAAAGGATCTACGAAAAAATGCCAAAACTACCGGACGATAGCGTTAATATCGCTCAGAATAATCGACCGAAGACTACAAAAGTACTTACAAGCTTGCTTCGTAAATGGCAAAGGGACAAGAGACCAGATATTTAATATCCGCCAATTAATAGAAAAAGCACGAGAGTTTAACATCCCTATGCTCCTGTGCTTTTTAAACTACAAGAAATCCTTCGATGGTGTAAGATGGGAGAGCCTGTGGAAAGTGCTGAGTGAAATGGGAGTCCCAGGCCATCTAGTAGCCCTCATTACCAGTTTATATAAGAATAATGACGCGATTGTCAACCTTGATAATAAAACATCGGATCCTTTCAAAACTCAAAGAGGACTGCGCCAGAGGTGTATATTGTCACCCAGATTATTCAATGCCTATGGTGAATACATAATGAGACGCGCTTTGGATTTGGATGAAGGAGGAATTACGATCAATGGTAAAATGCTTAACAATCTTCGATACGCGGACGATATCACTCTAATAGCAAAGAATGAATGAGATCGGCAACAATTCTGGCAAATTTCTCTCTGTCCTGGGCTCTTCTTAGCAGTAAGTTTAAGTCTAAGCCTGTCCAATCCCTTATGTTTTTCAGCCAAGGGCACTGTCTACGTCCAAGAACACGTTTTCCCCTTAATCTTGCCCTCTATAATCAGTCGCAGGAATCTGTATTTGTCCTGTCATCCTATGTAAGACCTCTTAATTGGTGGTATGATCTGTCCATGGAATACGCAGCATTCTGCGGTACACCCATATCTCAAATGCTTCCAGCTTAATAATGCTGCTTACTTTTAGCGTCCAGGCCTCGACTCCATACAGAAACGTGGAATACAGATAACATCCAACGAGAAAGTCGGGAGGTTAACATAGACAAAACCAAACTCATGGTAATTGATAGAAGTAACGCAGTACAGCTAAACAATCTGCCTCCAAATATAGAAACGGTTAATGACTTCATCTATTTGGGGTCTTTAATAATCAACCAGGAGGCTGTGAGACGGAGACAAGAAGACGTGTAGCACTATCGCGGGCAGCTATGTTGAACCTGGGAAAGATATGGACAGACAGAGGGATAACCAAAAAGACAAAAATGACTCCGGTGAGATCTTTGGTGTTCTCTATATTTTCATACGGATCTGAGTCGTGGACCATCAAATGGTCTGATAGACACCGCAAAGACGCATTTGAAATGTGGTGCTGGAGAAGAATGTTTCGCATTCCATGGACGGTTAGAAGAACAAACGTGTCAATTCTTAATGAACTCGGCATCACGGATCGACTATCTATCGTCTGCTGGAGACGAATTCTTCAATATTTTGGACACATCACACGCAGAAATGAGGATAACCTAGAGAAGTACAGGGCAAAGTAGAAAGCCGAAGACTCAGAGGCCGTCAAGTTGGCTGGACCAAATAAAGAAGATCACAGGTCAACCATTGCAAACGAATCTCCGCGAGGTCGAGGATCGCCACCTTTGGAATCGTAAGGTTGCGAATTGCAGGTAGCCATAGTGTCACGATGCTTCAGACATGAAGATACGACGAAGAAGAAGTGAGAAAATTTCAAGAGAAGAAACTGGGAATACTGCCGGAAGAGGTGAAATGTTTATTGATTGTAGACAACGCACCTGCTCATCCCTCTGAAAAAATTCTACGTTTTACTTTAGTTGCATGTTTTTGTCAAAAAATACGACATCGCTTAATTAACCCATGGATCAGGGAATATATTATGGCATCCAAACGAATATATCGCAAAAAATTTTAGATGAAGTAATAGTTGTATCGCAAGATGAAGATAATGCAGAAGATACAAGAGATGCAAAACTTAAGGTGTTACAATTTAAAATCAACAATTTTTGAAAGAGGTGAAAGAGCAAACATTACAAAATAATTGGAAGAATTTGTTTGATGGCCACGATACAGACCAGACATAGATTTACAAGATTTACAATAATAATATGACTGAAAGTGAAATAGCAGCTGAAGTTATGAACCTAAAAACAAGAATGATAGGAAGATAGCATAGAAGAAACAAAACTGCCAAAATGGAGTAATTAGTAAAAATATATTAAACAGCAACGTTACTTCACAATGAGTGTCCCGAGACAATAAAATAGAATTTTTTTTGTGTTTTGTATTTTTATTTATATCTAAATACATATAGTGTATATTTAAAAAAAAGTTTTAAACCTTTTTTTATATAACGGACTTACGGCCTCCCAATTAATCCGTTATATCGAGGTTTTACTGTAATTTAAAAACTAATGCAGCACAGTTATTATATAGAACTTTTTAGAATAAATAAAAAAAAATTACCTATAAAAGTTTCTCGTTCATTCTTATTCGTGTCACACTTCTCCATGTTAACAAAAAATGAACGAAAATAAAATTTGGGATTAGGGATTAAGTATAATTGAAATGGTCGTTATTACAATTGAAATATTTAACAAAGAAAAAAAAATTAATAAAAATCAAGCACTTTCTTTTCTAATTATTATAATGGACAATTTATGTATAAGCAGCGGTACACATTATATTTAATGTAAAATACATTTGTTTCATTTTATTTAATTAAAATAAAAAATATAAATTAGCATAAAAGACAATTTGTATATTAGGATGTCTATTTTAATAAATACGAGTATATTTCATGTCAAAAAATTAATTTATGTAAATACACTCATTAACATTGGTCTTTACTGGTCTTTTCGAAATCTAAACTCCTTTTTCTAGGTTGCAGTAAATATATCTAAAAGTGATGCATAAAAAACTGTGTAATACGACTTTTAGACCATCCTAAATCGTTGAAACTTTTAATTAGAAACAATGTTCAAGCAATACTTTAAATTGTACCAAAACCTGTTAAATGTAAGATTAACAATGTTCCTAAATTTGTTAAATATTTTTATTTTCTAAAACAATAATTGTTTTTATTTTGCAATCATTTACAAAAAAACTTAATGTAAAATCAGTAAAGATAAATCACTAATGATAGATACACTTGTAACCTCCTCCACTTTATTAGAATACCGGGCCACTTCGGGTGCCAATTTAAAGCGAATTGTTTACCAATGGAGAATGGCGTGCAAGCATGATTGGAATAGGAAGGATTTGAATGAAACAGGTCTCTTCTTTACGAGGTATAGTAAAAAAATACTTGGATATAAGTCGCCAGGTCTACTACGCTTTCGTTGACCTGGATAATGCCTATGACAGAGTTATGAGCAATGAATTGTAGTCTAAATTGTCTATGTAAGGGATAGTTTGATACAGGCACTGAAATGACTTTACGGGGATTTTACTGCTTGTGTCAGAATAAACAGAGTTTACACAGACTGGTTTAGCATTTAATAAGGCGTAAGACAGCGATTTGAGAGTGCTTAGGGCTTGAGAATAAATAATTTAATCGTCAAATGCCTTATTTACGCCGATGATCATCATCATCTGAAGAGAAGTTGCGGGCAATGGTTAATATTATGCATGTCCTAACAATTAAATGGATGAAAGTAAATGTAAGCAAGAGGAAAGTAATGGTTTTTTAAAAAAAAAGAAAGCATGACAAACTGCGTTGTCCTTATTAAGAAGAGAGAGAGAGAGAGTGGAACAAGTAAATGAGATTGTTAACTTTATGAGCAATCAGAAAGTGTCAAATGAGGCACTACTGGTCTTTCAACGACGCTCGTTGTGTTTTATAGATTTTGCGTCAAAGAATCGTTGACGAGTGCCGTCAAATTACTCCGGAAATTCTTTGGAATGTGCGGGAACGTTTTAAACAAAATCTTTATTATTGTATGAAAGCGGGTGGTCGTTAGTTTAAACATTTAATTAATTAAGTAGCAAGACTTTTTCTTCCTATGCCGTCCCCATTAACGGAGGTTGTCGACCACGTTTTTAAAAGTTTCTCTATCTGTTAACTGCATGGAATAATTCCTCCACATTTATGTTTGTCCAATCTCGAATATTTATTAGCCATGACTTTTTTTTACTGATTTTTTTCCCTTCTACTCTACCCTGTAGTAAGTAAGCAACTAAAATAATTGAAATTTTAACATGTAATTTTATTCACAGTATTGGAAGGAAATGTAAAATTTAAAGACTATTGTAAGAAGAATTGTTAGAGCTTTTAAAAGACCCCCAATGGCAATTAAAAACTTTGGGGTAATTCTTACCCTCGCTTGGGGTTGAATGTAAAGGAGTCGATATTACCGGAAAATAGTGTCCCCCTTTTATTAAAAAATCTACTAAAATGTTGACGAGGTTCCTGCAAATGGCTCTGTTTCGTTTTCGGTTGGCCACCCTTTAACTACATACAAACATACATAAAGTCACGCCTTTTTCCCCATAGGGGTAGGCAGAAACCACTTTCTTCCACTTGCTACGGTTCTTACACACATCTTTTGCTTCCTTTACTTTCATCAGTGCTCTTATACATGCTCGTCGGTTGTTGGTACTCCTGACCTGGCCTTTCTTCAAAACAAAGTTGATCTGATCGAGATATGTTCTCCGATGTCGACCTCTACCGACTTGTCCATTCACACTCGCCTTATAAATTTGTTTCGTCAATCTTCCTTCATCCATCCTTACTACGTGTTCAAACCATCTAAGCATTCCTTTATCTATTTTTATAACCAAATCTTCTTTTACACCACAGCGTTCCCTCATCTCAGTATTCTTGACTTACCCTGTAACTGAATATACAAATTTATTAAACCTTCTTGTAACAGTTAGATGAAAGGCATAAAAATAAATATTGTACACAGGTATGGAAAAATATTTAAGTAACTTGGAAATTTTAATACAAAACGTAGATCTGGACTAGCACAAAATATATTAAATATTCGAAATAAATAATCAGGTAAATGCGTTCATTACTCTAATTTGAATTTTCCCTACTACGTCAACATGTGTTTACGACGTTACTATTACTATTACTAATCAGTATGAAACTGTTAGCGACGGTGTGTACAGTGCAATAGAAGTAGCTTGGCGGGCGATAGATCACAAAACAAAAACATTCGAATAACGATCCGATCGGCGACGACGAAATTTTCGGTAATTGTGAGTCTCAAGTACAATCGGAAGAAGAAGTTTACGAATGTGAAGTATATTCAGCCGAATATTTGTTATTTTAGAGGCTAGTCGCCCGTTAAGCTACTTCTGTTGCACTGTACGTCTGACTTATCAGAAAAGGGACTACAACGATTGCAAGAGATCAAATAATTTCTTTTTTTAAAATGTGTTTCTTTTTACCATAGCGGCTTTTAAAGTAAAATAAATATTCTACGAATTAAATAACATAACATTAACTTCTGGAAAATAATCGAATAATTTGAACTCAAAAATAAAACATAACAAATTTAATGTACCTATTAAAGGTTCAAATAAAAAAACCACTTTGTTGTGCCAAATGATGGACAAATCTGAAAAACGTGGAATTTTGAGAAATCATGATAAAAAAGCAACTCCGTCTGTATGGTTGACGGGTGAACTGAGTAGCTCAACGATCATACAGCCCGGTCCCAAGCCCGGGTAAAAGGAGGAGGGTTCTCAGACTAGGCTAGCACCCTACCTGAGGTAAAAGAAACATACCGCTTACAGAACTGAAGAGACAGCCTCGGAAACCGATTGGAATCATACTACGACGACACACGCTATGAAAAGGAATAAACGACCTGGGAGATGCAAACCTACCATAACAAGATTTGCCTGCTGGAATATAACATCATGGAACGGCAGAGACCAGGAGATTGTTAACGAAATGAAACAACACAAGATTGACATATGTGCTCTATCAGAAACGAAGAAGAAAGGACAGGGCACATCAAAATACGATAACTACATCCTAGCCGACAGCGGAAGAGCTAAGCAGGAACGATCACAATCGGGAGTGAGAAAACTACTCAACGAGAAATACGAACCATGTATAGAGAGCATAGACTACATCAATGACAGAATCCTGAAAATATCCCTAAAAATCAACCACACGCAGACACACTTAATAAGCACATATGCACCGGATATAAGTAAACCCATAGAAGAGAGCGAGACATTTTACCAATATCTACAAAACACTATAGGCAAACTAAGCAACACAGATAAAATCATTATACTCGGGGATCTGAACGCAAGAATAGGCAGGGAAGTAATAACAGGCATAAAAAAAAATACAATGAAGAGATAATCAACGAAAATGGAGAACTCCTGATAGACGACGTAAACGAGCTACGAATAAATAACACGTATTTCCCTCACAAAGAGCAACATAAGTACACATTTGGGAACACCAGAGATCAGAAATCAATGATCGACTACGTAATAAGTAACAGGACAATCACACCATCACAAGTAATAGACGTAAGAGCACTCACCTCGGCAAACATAGGCAAAGATTACAACCTACTACTGTGTAAAATGATCATGGAAAAACCCCACAAGATCAAAAAACCTCCAGTAACCATCGAAAAGTTTAATATTGAATCACTGACAGATGATAGCACGAAAAGCCTGTATGAGAACCGATTAAAAAACAAACTGAAAGGACTTATTACGCTAGAGTGTGTTGTGGAAAGCTGTTAAAATAAAATCAAATCATGTATCGTAGAGGCAGCCGAAGATTCCATTGGTAGAAGAAAAGTCAACATAAATGGTACCAATAATAGCAAGAAACCCTGGTTCTGCCACGAAGTTAAAGAACTTTCGCATTAGAAAAAGAAATCCTACCTCACATACAGGAGCTCACCAACGCCAGAAAAACATTCTGAATAAACAGAAGCGAGAAACAGAATCAATGCCAGAATCAAAGCCATAAAACGAGATTACTGGGCAAAATTTACAAGCGATATGGATCACGACCTACACGGAGCACAGAAGAAAGTGTGGAAAATGCTCAAAAACAGGAAAAATCCAATGAATGAGTTTGTGCAAACAAAAGGAGTCACCAAAGATGTATGGGAAGAATACTTCAGGAAACTCTATAACACCAAAGAAGCCATAAGCATCGAGAACTACGAGACAAATCATCAAACAGCACTGAACGAAGAAGAGGTAATGGCAAAAATAAAAAAATTGAAAAACAGAAAAGCCCCCGGGACAGACCTCATCCCAAACGAACTTCTAAAATATGCCGGACCTGAACTAGGAAAACATCTAAAAACCCTTTACAACAAAATTTTAGCAACATCGGAAATACCTACGGAATAGCACAAAAGTATAACTATCCCTATATTCAAGAAAGGACAGACCCAGATAACTACAGGGGCATAACGCTGCTGAACTCAAGCATGAAACTCTTTACTGGCATCTTGAAGGAAAGACTCGAAACACTAATATCAAACAAGGAAGAACAACAAGGCTTCAGACGAAACAGATCCACGACCGACGCCATATTCATTATCAAACAACTAAAAGAAAAATTAATCGAGTTTAATACACCAGCATACGTTTGTTTCATTGATCTGACCAAGGCATTCGACAGAGTTCGCCTCTCCGACATCGTGAATATACTGATAGAGAAAGAAATGCCAGACACCATCGTAAAAACAGTTTGCAGCCTCAATATAAACAACACTACTAAAGTAAAGACAGGAGACACTTATACGGAAAAGATACCGACACCAGGAGGCATCAGACAAGGTGACAGCCTTAGCCCATTTCTGTTCAACCTCTTAAAGGACAGAAAAATAGAGGAATGATCATCACTAAATATGGGATACAGAATGGGACAGAACAAAAGAATCAGCATGGTATTCTACGCAGATGATGCCTTTATTTTCGCGGAAACGGAGGACGATCTACAAAGACAACTACACAAATTCTACCAGGTCAGCCAAGCGATGAATATGACCATATCTATAGAAAAAACGAAAAGCATAACTTTTGCTAAAGATCCCGTAAGATGTAAGCTGGTAATTCAGGACAAAATCATCGAGCAAGTCTCATAATTTAAATATCTGGGTATAGATCTGTCGAGCTATCACGGCCCAGTGAAGGACCTAAGAAGCCAGATCAACAAAGCGACCGCCCTATCAGGCTGCTTAAGGCAGATAATATGGGCAAACGAATACATGCGAAAAGATAGCAAGGTCAGTATCTATAAGACTTGTATCAGGCCAATCATGACATACGGAATAGAAACCAGAGAAGAAACCAACAAAACGAAAAGCATGCTTCGAGTAGCCGAAATGAAAACGCTTAGGACTATAATGGGAAAAACAAGGGGAGACCGAATTAGAAACACTGACATCAGGGAACAGTGCGGAGTGCAAGACATCGTAAGATGGGAAAGACAAAGAAAAAGATGCTGGTACGCTCACGTGAGAAGAATGGAACAGAACAGACTACCACGCATCGCACTTGAAGGGAAACTAATAGAAAAAAGAGCACACGAAAGACAACCCAAGAGATAGAAGGACAGCTGGCAGTCCACCTCCCAGGAACGGATACAGAGGAACCTGTAAAACTAACAGATAGAAAGATCTTAAATATGGATAAGAAGATAGATAGATAGATAGATAGAAAACACAATTCATCCGTTGTAATATAATGGTCTCGGAAAAATCAGAACCTGAGTATTCCTGTGCCTACTTAATACCCACAAGCACTTAATGTTTGGACAGTTATTTTAAAGACCATTTATAAGTACCTGTTTTATTGATAGTCCCGAAACACTCAAATATCTACAGCTTCTGCAAGATCAACTTATTCCGACAGTTTAGCTACTTCCAAATAATTTTTGGGACGTTAGGTTTCAACAAAATAGTTTAAGTGTAAATGCAAGAGCAAAGTTTTACGATCAATTAATACTCACAGTGTGTCCCAGATTCACTTTTCTATACAGGGATCTCTGCTCCTATTATACCTACAGCAAATGTTAAAGGGAGAAAGTTTCAGAGGAAGCTTAGTGCATTCGACAACTTGACGAAGCAACTGACTCTAGTAATGATTCCCATTTGATTTGCTACATTAGATTCTGTCAATGTTCTAAAATATGTGAAGATTTATTGTTTTGTAAACAGATTGAAGGAAGAACTACAGCCACCGAGTTGTTCAAGATTACAAATGATTCTATTACTAAAATGAATTTGCAATGGAAAAATTGTGTTGCGATTTGCACCGATGGAGCTCAAGCCATGTCTGGTAAATACAACAGTTTACAAGCGCTAGTAAAAAAGGAATCCTCAGAAATTATCTGGACGCACTGCATGATACATCGGGAAGCGTTAGCATCAAAATCTAAGCTAAGCCCTGGACTAAACATGATTTTGACAGTAGTTATTGAAGTTGTTAACTTTATAAAAACCAGACCACTAAAAACAAGGATGTTCTCTGTTCTGTGTGAAGATATGGGAGCTGAGCATCAATCTTTGTTGTTTTATTCCTCATCCAGATGGTTGTCACGCGGTAAGATGGTTAAGCGTGTCTTTGAATTAAGAAGTGAAATAGCGATATTTTTAAGCGAGGAAGGTCACAAGCATTCAACAGATTTTTTCGACAAATTATTTTTACTGAAGCTTTCTTATTTAGTAGATATTTTTGAAAAACTTAATATACTTAATCTTCAGCTGCAAGGAAAAGACGTAAATATATTTGATTTAAGTCAAAAGATTGATGCTTTTTGTAAGAAATTGCAGTTATGGCATAACAAATTGAAAGAAAACAGTTTGGAAATGTTTCCCACATTTTGCGATTTTGTGCAAGATTCCCCATTGGAAGATATTCATAAAGCTGTAATGCTAAAAACCATAGGAAGCCATTTAAAAAACTTAACTGAGAATTTCAAGCGATACTTCTTTGCAGAGAAAGATATCAAGTTGTCAGACTGGAGCTGGGTTTTAAATCCATTCGAAAATAGACCTGTCGGACTATCACTGCAAGAAGAAGAACAACTGATAGATATTTCAACAAATCCCTCACAAAAATCAAACTTTGTTAACAAATCTTTAACAAACTTCTGGACTGAACTTCCGAACGACTACTCCGTTATAAAAGCCAAAGCGCTTAGAATTCTGTTGCCTTTTACAACGTCCTACCTTTGTGAAACTGGATTTTCTGCACTTGCTGTCGTGAAATCTAAATACAGAAATAAACTTCAAGTAGAAAATGAACTCAGAGTGGCCATCTCTAACATAGAACCAAATTTAGAGAAGTTGTGCGCCTTAAAACAAGCTTATGTTAGCCATTAGTCCTTAGAATGTTTCTTTGTCATCATTAAGTAAGTAAAATTTCAATAAAGATTTTTTAAAAAACTATCTGTAGCATTTTATCATTACCATTTTATTTTTAATCTGTACTGCGCCCCCCCCCCCAATCATGTAAACGCGCCCCCCTTAGGGGGCGCGCCCCACAGTTTGAGAAACGCTGATCTATGTGATTTATGAAAGTAAAATTTGTTGTGTAAAAGTATTGGAATAAAAATTGTTTTCTTACTGTAAATATCGTAACAATACATTCACTAGTTTTTGCGTTTTACTCAGAAACTTTCGCGTTTTTAATAGTAGTAGGTTCCCACAATATTTTTATAAATTAAAGCCTATGTGTTATTCTATACATCACATTATTAAAAAGTTTCATTAAAATCCATTTAGTAGGTTTTGCTTGAAAAAGCAACAAACATCCATGCATACATACATACTCACAAACTTTCGCGTTTATAATAGTAGTAGGTTCACACAATATCTTGTACAAGTCGTAGCCTTTATAGGCTATAGTTTTTGCATGAAAGTAACAAACATCCTTACATACATACTTACGAACTTTCGCGTTTATAATAGTAGTAGGATTTTATTCTCTTCTTCTTGTTGTGCCATACCCCATGGGGATCGTCGGCGACCTCTCTGCAACTATTCATGTGCACGCTCAATCAGTGTTGCATGAATTCTGACCTACAGTTTAATGCCGGTTCCGAACGGCTAGTTTAGAGAGGCCTTACTAGGCAGAATACATTCGGTGGTTTGCCCTTTCGAACGGCAGCGGTCGCTTATAATTCGTTGGTTTGACCTGGGAATCGAACCCGGGTCTCTTGGTGCAGAGGCTGGCGCGCTAGCAACTACACCGCGACCAATTTTATTCTCTTAATGTCTTTAAATAACTCAAAAGTTTAATACGAGTACTGAAATTACTTTACGAGAATTCCACTGCTTTTGTTGGGATAAAGGAAGCTAACACAGACTAGTTTCACTTTAAAAAAAGTGTTAGACAGGAATGTGTGGATTCGCCATGTATGTTTATTTTATACACCGACGATTGTTTAGAAGATTTGAAATAGAGTGCGTATGGATTGAGAATGAATAATTTAATGGTCAAATTTCTCCTATATGCCAATAATACGAGTTTTTTTCCCTTATATTTCGTTGGAAATATGAATTATTGGATTGATAGCAATTTGGATAGCTTATACATTTTGGATAGCTATTGAATGTTAATTGTTTTTAGGTAATTCTTAATATGGGTATTGCTGGTGCCTGCGGACGCGATGAATTGGTGAAAATGGTGATCGGCGACATAGAAGATGAAGATTCTATTTTAATAGATCGAATTCCAGATTCGAAAACGAGAATTAGCCGTGTTTTTACGATTGTTAGTCATAATGAAGAAAATTCAGTCGATTATCTATTAATATGTAAAAAAATACATTGCAATCAGACAACTTTGTTAAAATAACAATAATACTCTCCAACGCCTATTTTTACGTTATCAAAAAGGTAGATGCACGAAACAAGTTGTGAGTATGAATACAATGGGGAAAATTCCCAGTAAAATTGCTAAATATTTGGAATTACCTGAGCATACTTTATATACAGGACCCTGTTTTCGACGAACATCTGCTACTTTATTGGTGAATAGTGGTGGAGATCTAATACAACTAAAGAAACATGGTGTTTTTTATTCTGTCTAAAAACTGCATTTGTAGAAAAAATCTTGTGTGTATTTCGAGCACAAAGTGTCATTGCCGCTCTTAATACACAAATAGCTATTAAACCAATTAAACTCGTAATCGCAATGGTTGAAAAGTAAAACACATTATAAATACGAGTGAATAAAATTTTATTTAAATTGCTTTTTTCTACATTTTTATTTCATAATTACTAGAACAATTTTAAAGTATACGTATTAAATTAAATAATTCATAAAATTTATCGCACTTGATACAAATATTATTATTTTTATCGCCCAAAGGAGATTTTACAAACTTTATCGTTTTTTTTTATTTCACTTAATTTATTTTTAAAAAAGCAGTCCCGTAAGTGTATACCAATTTGGTGCCCTAAAAAATTAATATATTTGGATTAAAAAATTTCTGTTTCAGGTTATCTGCTGGATTTTAGTCAAGACAAGACATTGTGTTTAAATTTTTACCACAAAAAAAAATGATAATAAATATTAGTATCAACTCTCCAAACTAATCACAAATTTAATTCAAGTGGTTATGTATAAAGCGTTTTGTCTTTACAAAAATATATAATAGTGCATAAATATAAAGAAGGACGTAGTATAAAATAATAAAAAAAATTAGAATTAACCCTGACAGTTATTGCACGAGTTTTTACCACAAGATTTAGTAATAGTGGAGTAAATTCTAAAACCTTCCCGACCAATCTAGAATTTAAAAACTTCTTGTCTTCTCTCGTTTTAACGTAAGTATATAAATTGGCCTTCGTTTGCGGAAGTGTGTCAGTCAGTTTTCTTGCGTTAATAATTGTGTTTACTAGTTTACATAAATTGTATTGAAAAGTGCATATATGCATATGTGCATATAAATTAGAACCTCCAGTGTGATTTAAGTAAAACGTATCAATTACTTACATTCATAATTAATTGTACATTAAGAGGTATTATATTATAACACTTAATTTCCAAAGGTGTTGATATATTTTCCATAATGATATAAAAAGCTTTTCTATTTTTAATGTTCCAGCAATACCATGGACAGTTATATAGAATATCTCTAAATTTGGCGCTCTAAAGCAAACAATTAATTAATTACTAATATACAGATATTTATAGCGATAGGCGTCGCCACCTGTCATGTCATGCTTCTTGTGAGGGCGAAATGTGGACTGCGGACAGTCACTTTGTTACTTTGAATGTAAGAAGAGGATTAAATGATAAAATTGATGAAATTTACACGATGATAGAAGAAAGACGGATTGATATTCTTTGTGTAAATGAAACCAAGCGAAAAGGATGTGAAACCACAACACATGGACCTTATACAGCCTACTGGTCAGGAGTTCCGGAAACCAGCAGAGGTTTTCAGGGCGTTGGTGTGATACTCTCTGCTAGAATGAATGAATGTGTGACTGACTTTTAATGTGTAAGCCCAAGACTCCTCTGGGTGAGGCTGACGGTTGGTATTACTCGTATCTTTTTGCTAGGGGTTTATGCCCCACAAGATGCGCAGTGGAACCAGTCTTTAAAAGCTCAGAAAGAGAGGCGGGAGTTTTGGGATGGCGTGACAGATATTTTAAATGGGTGTTACCAGAATGAAAGAATTGTAATGTTGGGTGATTTTAATAGTTAGGTAGGAGTAAAGCGTGATGGATATGACAGTGTTATGGGAATGTACGGTGACGGCAGAGTAAATGAAAAAGGAGAAAATCTACTTGAAGTATGTTTGGAGCGGAATCTTGTGATAACAAACACAATGTTTAACCATAAAAGGATCCACTTGTACACAAGACAAGAAGGACACCAGAGAAGTATAATTGATTTTGTAATTGTGGATGAAAGATTGAAAAAGAAAATAATGGACACTCGGGCATACCGCGGTGCAGGTATTGACACCGACCACTTCTTAGTAATGAGCCGAATAATAGGTCTCTTTAAGCGGTGGCGCCATCGTGTGCAGGAATCAATTAGTTTACTAGAGCGTATAAAAGTTGAGAATTTGCAAGAAGAAGGTATAAAAGAGGAGTTCGTTAGTAAATTGAACAAGAAATTTGACAGTTTAGATGAAGCATGTGAGGTTGAAGAATTGTGGAAGCCATTCAAGGAAGGAATCGTGGATATTGGAAGTATGCGGTGTAAGTAAAAGAAGGAAAGAATGCAAGTTACAGAAAACGTGCGTAGAGGTTCAAAAAGCAGTGTCAGAAAAGAAGAAAGCCTGGCTGGATTGGCTACAAAATCCAATCAAAGAACGCAAAAGGCAACGATTAAGAATGTAAACAAGGCTAAGAATGAGTATAAAAGGTTAAAAGGTGTGGCAAAAGAGGTTGTGGCAAAAAAGAAGGAGAGTTATAAAGATGAATTTGATAGAAGGTTATCTGACGATTTCCAAAATAATATTAAACTCTTCTGGAAGTCCATAAGAACATCCAGAGGTAAAAATACTACCTCGCAATTGGAAAGAATCAGAAACCAAGATGGTAGTATGTTTAAAGGAGAGGAATGCGTATTAAAGAGATGAAAGGAATACTTCAAAAGTTTATTTGAGAAAGAGAATACACAAGTACAGACCCAATTCGAAGACATGAGTGAAAGATGCAATGAAAGTGAAATTACTACGACAGTAATTGTGGAAGCGTTGAACAGTATGAAATTGGGTAAAGCTGCTGGGTACGAGAGGATAACAGTTGAAATGCTAAAGGCTGGACAAAACGTGGTAGCTAGTCTACTGGACCGCCTTTTTAACCTTTGTTGTAGAAGTGGTAGTGTACCAGATGACTGGTGCAAGGCCGTTATCGTGCCGCTTTACAAGGAAAAAGGTTCGCAGCAGGACTTTAAGAACTACCGAGGTACTCAGCATAGTCGGCAAACTGTATGCAAAGATATTGATCAAAAGAGTAACGAATGAAACTGAGAAGATGATATGGGATGTGCAAGCAGGATTTAGAAGAGAATGGAGATGTATGGATCAGGTCTTTTCCTTACGAGGTATAGTCGAAAAATTCTTGGCTAGAAGTCAGAAGGTCTATTGCGCTTTTATAGACTTGGAAAAGGCCTATGACAGAGTGGTGAGGAGTGAATTGTGGTCTACATTGTCTATGTATGGGGTGAGTGGTAATTTAATACGAGCACTGAAATCACTTTACGATGATTCCTTCGCCATAGCTGTTTAACTTATACATAGACAATTGTTTAAAAGATCTGAAAGAGAGTGCGTATGAATTAAAAATGAATGATTTGATTTGATTTGATTTACGCCGATGATCAAGTCATAATAGCGT
This sequence comes from Agelastica alni, assembly GCA_950111635.1. NCBI lineage: Eukaryota > Metazoa > Arthropoda > Insecta > Coleoptera > Chrysomelidae > Agelastica > Agelastica alni. The sequence goes on along the minus strand of OX467711.1, from coordinate 46,799,888 downwards.
TATCTGAAGAGGAGTTGCAAGCGATGGTTAATGTTATGCATGATTCCCTGAAAATCAGAGGGATGAAAATAAATGTGAGCAAAACGAAAGTAATGGTTTTTAAAAGAGAAGAAAGCATGACAAACTGTGGGGTTTCGATTGAGGGAGAAAGAGTGGAACAAGTTAATGAAATTGTGTACTTGGGTTCAAAATTTACTAGATATGGAAAGTGTGACAGTGACATTGAGCGAAGGGTGTTGGCAGGAAAAAAATGAATGGGGCACTGCATAGCTTTATAAATAGCCAGAAAGTGTCAAAAAAGGCAGGTCTGGTTCCTACACTTATGTATGGTAGTGAATGTTGGGTTTGGCAGAAGAAGCATAAAAATAGGATTAATGCAGCGGAGATGAGTAGTCTGAGAAGTATAGCCGGAGTGACTCGGTTGGATAAAGTTAAGAATAGTGAGATAAGAGAACGCTGTTGTGTAAAAGAAGATGTGGTCACAAAGATAGATAAAGGAATGCTTAGATGGTTTGGACACGTAGAAAGGATGGATGAAGGAAGATTGACGAAACAAATTTATAAGGCGAGTGTGAATGGGCAAATCGGTAGAGGTCGTCCTCGGAGAACATAATTTGATGTGTGTACGAACCGTAGCAAGTGGAAGGAAGTGGTCTCTTCCTACCCCTATGGGAAAAAGGCGTGACTTTATGTATGTATGTATGTATATATATATATATATATATATATATATATGTGTGTGTGTGTGTGTGTGTGCAAAAATTATATATATATATATATATATACATAAAAGTCGATGTGTGTACGTATATATTTTTAAAGGACGTGAAGCTAACCTATCTTCTATTAAATCACAATGGTAATTTTAAAAAAAAATAATAGGAAATATGCTAAAGAACAGCTAAAAAATAAAGTAATAATGGTAATTATGTATAGATAATAAGGGTACACTTCGCTATTGTTTATTTTGATTTGTTATCTGTGACTATATACTTAAGTGACTGTTATCTGTCATCTGTTATTATATATTTTAGTAAAACTTTAATTCCTTGTAACGAGTACAAGCTTTACTCTTATTGTTTTTAATGCCAAGGAGAATACGAGCTGTTATAGGTAATAGATAATGAGAATAGTCGTATTGGTATGTCCAAATTGCTTTTAAATGTTACTGAAAATAAAGCAAATAGGCTTAGAATGCAACGGGTTTGTGTACATCAAAACACAACAACAGCGAGCACGACAAAATGAACAAGACCAACTCCGCCAACACAAACAAGTGCTTTTGAAAACTTGAAACGAGCAGCATTCCACTACCATCCGAAAATAAATCATGGTGCCTAAAAATCTGTAGCAATTGGAGAAATGTTAATCGTTTGTTTATATTTTAATGCATTGAAATACAGCAGCGAATCTACTGGATTATGTTGTGCAGGTGGAAAAGTAAAATTGACACAATTGGTCCCACCACCAGATCCATTACGCTCATTAGTTTTTGGGATGGGAAGTGATTCTTACCATTTCTTGGCAAATATTCATAAAAACAGCAGTTGTTTTTAAATGACGACGTTAGGCGTAACACATAATTGTACAGGACAATTTTATGCCTACTTTCAAGGTAATTACAACATAATAGTTTTTGGTAAAATTTAAAATTGTGTAAGAAAAAATCCTAAAAAGCTAGAAAATCCCGAAAGGGGTGATATATTTTTACAAATTTATCTATTAAGGGGATAGTTAAGTTTTGTTTGCGATAAAGTATACTTATACATTTTTGAAGGACATCAAGTTAACCAATCTTTCATTGAGGAAGTTCTTTGCGAGTGATTTCCAAAAACATTTGTATGCAATTTTTCGAAAATAAAATTTATTGTGTTGAAAAACGTTTAGCTATCCTATTTTTCATTAAATCACAGTGGTGGTTTAAAGAAAAAAATAGTAGGGAAAATCCTAAAAAATAATCTATAATATAAACGGGGTCGCTGAGATTTGTTGCGATATTTCTAAAACAAGCCAGCCAACGTTCGGGCAGGACAACGTTTGTTGGGTCCACTAGTTTATAATTTTTTTCATTACAAAAAGTTTTCTGAAATAGTGACCCTATCAGTTTTTGGTTATTCATGTAAACATAAGTTTAAAAATTTGTAGGAATTAATATTCGGAAACGACAAATTCAAATTAAAAATCTTTATGTTTGGAGATTTTAGTGTTTCACTTGCAATATTTATTTTACTTTAAAATATTTGTAATAACGGGACTCGCCGTAGAAAATCGAAGACGTAAACGTTAAATCTTTTCTCCTTGCAGCCTGCGGCTGGTTTTTATTGGTTTATTCATATTTAATATCTATTTTTATTGGTTGTATTATATTTGACATTTGTATTTTTTTTATTGGATTTATTGTATATAATATATGTCATGTTAAATAAGTAATGTTATTGTGTAAAATAACGCCATAATTTAAGTGTTTTATTTTTTGATTTGGATACACTGAGGTTTTTGAGTCATGGTATTTTATAAAATTTTTATTTAATTTAATAAATTTTAAAACATGAAAAGTTGTTCGGAAGAATTAGTGTATCTGGTGAGTGGTGACTTTATTTTATAAACTATCCCAATACCCACCTAATTTTGATTAGATTTTTAATAACTTACTTCATCTGTTATTTTTTGTCCGTTAATAGTATAGGTGAATAAATGAACTAACAAGATAACTAATACTAGAAACGCCTTTACAATTGCAACTGGTCTTCTTTCCTACAAAATTAAATAAGCCACAGTATTTATATTACAAGTGTAAAATATATTTTTTTTATTAGTGCCTCATTTTACATATTTAAAGTAAGCATTGGCGAGTTTAAATCTAACTTTCAAAAACGCACATTAGTTACCATGGTAACATTAACAACTCGAAACACGTAAAGTCTAAATGATAATTTTTTTATTATTGATCTAATAGGAGAACCTTGTAACGTTAAATGAAACGTCAAATGCAAAACATTTATTTAAACATTATTTTACAGTTTATAAATAAAAAGTACAGTTAGTATTATTAAAATATAAATATTATAGAAAACTATCATATATTTTTATATTTATATAAATTTATATTTTTTTATATATTTATATTTTTTTTGTCAGCGAATAGGCATTAAAATGTATATATCTGATTTTAAATACCAGGTAATTTCACCCATATTTAATGAAATCCGTGATTCGACTATATATTAGTTAACAACTACTTTCCTGGCTATGTGCATAAACCCATTTCCGGTGATATGCAAATGCTTGTAATGTAAAAGAAAGAATTATTAAATTTATCCACTCGAAGTGACCATCTATGGACCGGTTTCGGGGTGTTGCCCCTCATTAGCATAGGGTAGGTCACGACAAACTAACTTCAAATAGAAAAATTTAGTAATTCTATCTTTTACTTAACGAGAATATGCATATGCACGATTATCTATCATATAAAATTCACTATTTGTCGAGGCAATATATATATATATATATATATATATATATATATATATATATACGTATGCCTATAGGTATAGGTAACATGCGACGATATTAGCTGGTTTTTTGGTTTTTAAAAATCATATTTATACATTTACTGTTTACATTACAATACAATCTTGCAGTTGGGCCTTTGGTATCGGCACCTATGTCACCTAGATCTTTTGATCCTCTGTGACTACCGCTGTCTTCAGGGCCTCAGAATTCTAGTTCGCTGATTTTGGCAAACCCTAGGATTTCTGTTGGCCCTGTCTCTTTTAGATCTCTTGGATCTATAATTATACGGCCCCAGATTTTATACCTGTACCCCGCCAGCACAGAATGTGTATAATGCTATTCTCCTCCTCTCTGCATAGTCGGCAGTTTTTCTCGGCCGCCAGCTTAAGTTTAAAGAGGTGCGCCCTTAGTGCGATGTGTCCTGTGAGCAGGCCAAGCATGCTGCTTAGTCTACTCCGGTCCATCGTTTAGAGCGCGTCAGCCCTTTTCTGGAGATGTCTTTTTCATTAGCTGTTTTGATGTTCTGCAGCCAGTATTTGCATTTCACTGAGCAGTATGTTCTTGTTCAAGGATTAATTTCAATAAATATTTTGCTTCGGCAATTGGCAATCCGACCAACTGGCTTCTTGGTTTCACCAGGGTCCCGTTTCTTGCCAGTTCATCGGCTACCTCGTTGCCGTTTATCCCTGTATGCCCAGGAACCCATGTAAGAGTGACTTTGTTTACCGTCGCAGTGAGGGCTTGCATTTAGTCCCACACCACCGAGGTGTTGTGGTGTTACTCACGAGGGCCCCAATGGGCGCGCGACTGTTACATTTACAGTATTGTAAAGTATTGTTTAAAATTTTAATTTTTTAAATCGGAGGAAATGATATTTAAATTATCACTAAACTCAGAACTCAATAAAGTTAAACTATTAATAATGGCACTCCCAATAATGTTTGAAACATTCTTCTTTATTGCTCTCTTTAACGTAATCAGTCGCCACAGCTGCCGATTTACATCTTAATTGCCGTTGGATTTATTCTATTGTCATGCTACGTACTTTTACAAGCATGTCCTGTGTATTTCTCTGGATCATCCATTTTAAGATAACGTGCAATTTGCAATGGACATAATCCAAATGTATTAATACCAACCATTTAATTGGTACATTCCCTATCGTAAGAATTCTCACTGTCTTAGACGGTCGGATAGTACCTAATAACCAACACGCTTCCTTCTTCTTCGATATCATGTGAGCACAAATCGCATAATTCACATCTTTTGCAAGACTCAAAGATACCGCACATAGCTACCACCTTCAAAAATAACATTATGTTCGGTGCATCCATAAAAAACTTCTGCAAATCATCCTTATTGAACACATATGCCTTCTTGGCTTCGTCATTCTTACTAATTACCTTCATGAATGTCTTCACTTTTAAAAATAATTTTATATCCTCAACAAACATTGTAATTTTAAATGGATACCCCACACAATCGAAGCCTTGTACTGCTTCGACATTCTCTGAAGGTAAGATCGAAAATATTGGAAGAGAGTAGTAGAGTCAGCCAAGACCCACCCTGGGTTGTAGCGCTAACCGAAGAAGAAGAAGAAAAAGAAGGATGCTATTTGTAAAATTTCTCAAATAGTTTCAATGAAATTGTGTTATTATGACGAAACCAAAACTTCAAAAAAAAAAGTATTGACGAAGTTATAATTATTTTTAGATTAAAATTTAAAGCTTAAAGAAAATTGCTACATAAATACTATTTTTCTACTTACGTTTCTGATAGCAAAAATTAGTCCGGTGGCTAATGTTAGGCCTTCAATGCATGTGAGTAGCATAGCAATATTTTGTAAATTTACGACGGTATTAAAACAACTAAAATTTCAAAACGTAAGTTGTTTGTATATTTTTACAATTAATGCAATAAACAAAATATCAATGGTTTGTAAAGAGCTATAATTCCTGTTAAATTATAATAAATTTTTTAAATGAAGTATATAATATTTAATATTATTTTATCGATTTTTAAAAATTTCCAGCATTTATTTTAATGATTTAAATAATTAGTATTAAAAGATCCCATTTTTATTAAAATTGTAAACATTTCGATACTTATGTACAATATTTTTTACAGTTATGCCGTACTTGTGTAAGTTTTATGAAAAATTTAAAATAAAACAATATCCGTTACCAACATATAACAAAAATAAAAAAAAACATTTACAACTTTAATTAAAAATTGTACAAAATTAAAGGTATTATGCCAATAATTTTTTAAGAGACTTGCAAAAAATAAAACATAATAATTATTATTACACAGTGCGTCTAAAAACATATATACATACATATAGAGACGCCTTTTTCCCGTAGGAATAAGCAGCGACCACTTCCTTCCACTTAGTACGGCTCTTACACACATTTTTTGCTTCCTCTGCTTTTATCAGTGCTTTCATACATGCTCGTCTTATCTTAATACTCTTGATCTAACCTCTCTTTAAAGCAATGTCAATCTGGTCGAGATATGTTCGCCGAGGTCAACCTCTACCGACTTGTTCATTCACACTCGCCTTATAAATTTGTTTCGTCAATCTTCTTTCATCCATCATTTTAACGTATCCAAACCATATAAGCATTCCTTTGTAGCGGATTTTGCAATGGCAGATCCTGGATGGTTAATAATAAATGTAGTGAGAGACTACATTTTGACAACTGGATGCTATTATATCCTAACTATTCCCCAATATGCTCTTCTATCTTTTTCCACAACCGAGTGTGTAGGATTCTTAAGAATATTTTCAATGCATGACTCATTAGACTGATTAGTCTGTATTCACTGCAACGACTGGCGTTCGCTTTCTTCGGCAAGCTGATAAAGGTGGATTTCAGCCAATCCATAGGGATATTCCCTGTATTATATATGGTATTAAACATTTTCAAGAGCGTGTCGTTTTTGTCTAGATCAATCAGTTTTAGCATTTCCGCGTTCACTTCATCTGGTCCTGCTGCTTTTCCACTTTTTGATTGATTTAAGGCTTTTCTGAGTTCATCTTTGATAATCTCTGGTCCATCCAGTTCTACACAAACGCTATCCGATATTGAACTATCATCTTGGAAGAGTTCAGTAATGTAGTTTTGCCATACCTTCAACTGATCTTCACTATCCACAAAAAGTTTATTGTCGCTCCCTCTCAATTTCGCGATCTTTCGCTTTCGCACTGTACTTGTTGCTTCTTTGATTTTCCTATGAAGGTTGAAACTGTCGTGTTTCTTTCCCAGTTCTTCTATTTCTTGGCGTTTCCCATTCAACCACGATTCCTTTGCGTCTCTAATCTTCCTTCGTATGCATTGGTTGACACTTCTGTATGCGATTCCATCGTTCTTGAGGGTTCTCCGCTGTTCCATTAAGTCCAAGATTTCTTTAGTCATCCATTCTTTCCTTTTCTGTCTCTCCGGGAGTCCAAGTTGCTCCTCCGCTGTTTCCGTTAAGATTTTCTTCATCCCACTCCAAGTTTGTTCTACGTCTATTTCGGAGTGTACATGAAGCTTAGAGAGCTTGGAATTAAGTTTTTCTGCCAAAGTGTGTTTGATACTCTCATTTTTCAGCTCATGTATGTCAAACCTTCGTACTTGATGCTTCTTCTTTTGTTTCTTGAGTTTTATGAATATTTTGGCAACAACTGGATTATGATCTGAATCAAGATCAGCACCCGGATACGTCTTTACACTCTGGACACAATTGCGGAAACGCTTATTGATCATGAAATAATCGATCTGATTGCCTATGATAGAATTATCTCGACCCGCTTCTAGTGGTGATCGCCAGGTGTATAGACGTCGAGACGGGAGTGGAAACCAAGTGTTCATAATGGCCAACTCGTGATCTTGGCAAAACTGCAGCAGTGTATCTCCACGCTCATTTCTTTGGCCTAAGCCATATCTAAAGCCATATCTAAAGACTAGCTATTAAAAAACTGCATCATGAAAATTGTCATGAAGACTGTCATAAAGACTACACTTTATTATTATGACTGCATTATCAAGACTTTACTATACTAAACTATTATCAAAACTGTCATGAAGACTGTTATGATTGTTAGCTATACTTATTTATATACAATGGGTTTTATTGACCCGGTTACCTATGATCTAATATAAATTTAGCAAATATTGCTTACCTCGCATTATTTCGAATAGTCGCATATCGATAATATGCTTATTACAATAATCAAAATATATAATACGAAATATTAACCTATATTACGAAAGACTTTCCATAACTAAGTAATTTACTTTTAAATCACGTAATAATAACGTTTATTGTTATTAAATAATCGAAATGTGTTTTAATTCAATTGTTAAATAAAGTAAATGTTGAAATTGGCACAATGATCTACAGGGTGCTTACACCTTTATCTATCTTTGCAACCACATTTTTTTTACACCACAGCGTTCCCTTATCTCACTATTCTTCACTTTATCCAACCGAGTCACTACGGCTATACTTCTCAGACTACTCTTTTCCGCAGCATTAATCTTATTTTCATGCTTCTTATGCAAAATCCAACATTCACTACCATACATATGGACGCACTTTAAACTGTGTCCCAGGTTGGTGCTGCAATGTATTGCTAAATATGTTATTATAAGAGCTACAAATTCGGTCAAATGGACAATGTTATTTGGGATTCTATTACCCTTTTATAATTGCTATTACACTTAATTAATTGTTTTTCCGTATCTGAAACAATCGCGAAAAACCCAAATGGTGCATTTTTGACAAGTTTCCGTATATCGGTTATTATATAATAATAATATAAAAAGGGGCACCAGAGAGAAGACGTCCACTTGGAATACCGAGATTAAGGTGGCGTGATAATATAACATCGGACCTCCGGAAAATGGGCTTTGGGAATAGTCTAGAAATTATGAAAGACCGAGATAGATGGAGGCAAATTGTTGCCTCAGCTAAGGTCCATATCGCTACGGAGTAAGTAAGTGTACCAAATTTTAGTTTGAACTATTTATGGGTACTTTTTTAAGGTATTTACAATAAAAAATGAAACGAAATAATATCTCTCTTCGTTTTCTAGATAATGACTATAACTTTTTTCTTTTTAAGAACGCCATATTGGATTTTTATTGTATTTAATGGCATTTTTTATTTTATTTTTAAAATTATATTTAAACATTGTATTTCTCTTAAATAAATACTAAAATAAACATACATAAAGTCACGCCTTTTTCCCATGGGGGTAGGCAGAGACCACTTCCTTTCACTAGCTACGGTTCTTACACACATCTTTAGCTTCCTCTACTTTCATCAGTGCTCTCATACATGCTCGTCGGTTGTTGGTACTCTTGACCTGGCCCTTCTTCAAAACAATGTTGATGTGATCAAGATATGTTTTCCGAGGTCGACCTCTACCGACTTGCCCATTCACAATCGCTTTATAAATTTGTTTCGTCAATCTTTCTTCATCCACCCTTTCAACGTGTCCAAACCATCTAAGCATTCCTTTATCTATCTTTGTAACCACATCTTTTTTTACTCCACAGCGTTCTCTTATCTCACTATTCTTTACTTTATCCAACAGAGTCACTCCGGCTTTACTTCTCAGACTACTCATCTCCGCAGAATTAATCCTATTTTCATGCTTCTTCTATCAAACCCAACATTCACTACCATACATAAGTGTAGGAACCAACACACCTCTATGCACAGCCAGACGTGCCTTTTTTGACACTTTCTGGTTATTCATAAAGCTATGCAGTGTCCCATTCATTTGTCTTCCTGCCAACACCCTTCGCTCAATGTCGCTGTCATACTTTTCATCTCTCATAAACTTTGAACCCAAGTACACAAATTCATTTAATGTTCTAATCTTACTCCCTTAATCAAAACTCCACAGTTTGTTATGCTTTCTTCTCTTTCAAAAACCATTACTTTTGTTTTGCTTACATTTATTTTCATCCCTTTGATTTTCAGGGCATCATACATAACATTAACCATCGCCTGCAACTCCTCTTCAGATGACGCTAATATGACTTGATCATCGGCGTAAAGAAATCATTTGACGATCAAATCATTAATTTTTAATCCATACGCACTCTCTTTCAAATATTTTATACAATTGTCTTTGTATAAGTTAAACAGCCATGGCGAAGCCACACACTTATACACATATATATGTACACATACATACACACATCTATACATACATACATATGTTTATGCATATAATAAAAGGGCAATATTGAAAAAGTTTGATAATTTTTATACATACTTTATACTCTTGGATGTTTGTGTTTTGATTTAAAAAAATAAGCATGCAAAAAGTAGAGCTGATGATTCGAGAAAATCCCAATTTTTGCATGAACATTGTTTGGATGGATGAATCTTGATTTACAAATGGCGAAATTTTTAACAGAAAATCTTCAAATCACGCCACAAAGACGATTTCAAAAAAATTTGGATTTAATGCTTGGTGCGGCATAATAGGTAATTAAGAAATGACATTCGAATTTAAATATTAAAATATTGCAATTATTTGTATGAAATCAGTTTATTGGACCATTCATTTATAATTACAATTTAAATGTAGCAACATATCTAGAGCTCTTACAATAATAAATAATGCCGGCTGAAGGAGCAGCTGTGGGGGATAGGTTGGCAAGCTCATTATGCCGCCATTGTAAAGAATTATTAAGCAGAAAACTTTCCCAAAAGATTAATTGCAAATAATGGTGACATTTTGTGGTCTGCTAGATCCCCCGACATAAATCCCCTTGACTTTTTCTTGAGGGGGCACATTAATATTAAAGTTGATGCATTCAAAGCTCCCGAAAATGTTGAAATTATAGAAGAAAGAGTTTGAAATGCTTTTGCTTCACTGAATAGAATCACATTAATGGGGGCAATAAACTCTGTGCAAAATCGTTGTCAAAAGTGTTGTGATCAAGGTGGTGGCCACATAAAAAAAAATTCTTTAAATTAGACAGTTCATTTATCTAAAATTAGTTTTTATAATCTTCGATCATAAATGTTTTCGTGACCCGTAGCCTTACTAGATTGTCATTTTTTTTGGGAGTTACAGGTAACCAATATTTTTTTCTTATTACAGTATTCATTCATAAAAAAATACCATGTTGTAATACATTTTTAAAACGAAGATAAAAAATGCTATTTAATGCATTTTGCGCGCCGTCGCCGACCACGAGGAATATGGGCATGAATGGGTGTAAAAATGCTCTAAGTTGTGGGCAGCTTCACCGCCGGAACCTCTATTGCCTGCTGACTTCTTTGCTCTTGGACGGCGTTGTTTTACTGAGTAGCTGTTGGATCCTTCCATAACTCAGTAAACGCTGGCTCGATCTGTCTTTTTACTACTGTAGGCTAATGGGTTTACTGCATTTTATCGCCGTGAATTGGTGTTTTCACAGTAAATGAAACAAAACACTTGTCATCGATAATATATTGTTAATTTTAATAAATGGAGCTTACATTTTTAAGCGTCTTGTATCTTCGGAATAATTTCACTGGTTGGTAGCTTTAATTTGATGTATTTTATTTGATTATAGTGATGTGCATTTTACCACGTGGTGTTTGAAAGCCGTGCTCTTAGCAGTGGACGTGTGTCTTCTTTGAAGATTAGAATGGAAAAGAGAACGATAAGACGGAAACCGTTTCGAATGTGGTTTCTCATATTAAATTCAGCGTTTTTGATTGGTCACTGTGACCGTATAGTCGCTTGCTAAGAATTGCGGGAGACGATTGGAATGTTCTCGACTAATAACTGCACGTGTTTTTAATATGATTTATAAATTGCACGGGAGCCTTTGTTAATATCCGAATGCTAATTTTCACGTAATGAATGGGTGACTTTTAGTTGATTTTTGTTGGCGTCAGGTCCGTACCGAGTAGTTTTAAAAATGAAGTAATTTCTCGAAGAGGAATTGTACAGTTGAAAGTACTGATTTCCAACACATTTTTTGAAATACTGAAAAACAATTGATAAAATGGAATGGCAGTTTTGAAATGGTAATAGAATCCTGAGAAACATTGTCCATATTTCCGAATTTTGTAGCTCTTATAATAACAGATTTAGCACTACATGCAGCACCAATCTGGGACACTGTGTAGTGTGTTTAATTAAATAAAATTAAAATATTTAATTTTTTTAACTTTAATGAAGAAAATGCATCAGATGAAATATAAGTAATGTTGTTATTATAATGTTATGATCTAAAAAAAAACCTACTTTTTAAAACAGGGTTTTTTTTATTAATAATTATTAAAAATAAAATTATCTTACATACTTTTTAACTTTAAGATGATATTTTGCAAGAAGAGTTAAACTCTTAAATACGTTTGTTTGATAGTTGATGTTATCAAAATCATCACTTTTCATCAATGTTTTTTCAATGTAATTATATAACCATTTAAATTGAAGTTTTATGTGAAAACTAAAATATATTATATAACTGACCAATCCTGATGCAATCATTCCACCTAAAATAATAATTTTTAATTAACCACTTAATGTAAATGATTTTTGTATAAAAGTTTTTTATTATTATTATTTGTTGTCTTTTGCGGTTTTTTTTTCCGTAGGGCTCATTTTAAGAAAATATACATACAAAATTTGATGTTATTATTACAAAAAAAGAAACATTTTACCTGTGAGAATAATAATTCGTATAAATACTGCTAAAATACTCCCAAAAATATGTGGGTAGCAATTTTGTATTAACCAGTAAGCTGGATTGATAAGATGTTTCTCGAACAGTGGATCATATATTAAATAACCAAAAGTGCCCATTATTAATATTATAACTGATAATTTTTTATGTCGTTGTGCTTCTTGATGAAGCTTTTTCTTTAAATTGTAATCTTGATGAATTATGTTAATTGTCAGTTGACTTATTAAATCCAATCCATCATTTACATCATCGAAAACAAGAAATATTGTTAAAAGGGCAATTGATATCTAAAATTTTGAAATAAACTAATTAAGTATATTAAGTGCTGAGTTATTTAAGCCTTATGTTACTTCAATAAAGGTATGCTAATTTGTTTATAGGTTTTAATAAATTAAGATTAGGTAAATTAAACATTAAAACATTGTTAAAAATAAAAAATAAAACTATATAGTTTCTTAAATAAGTATTTGACGATAAAAAACAAAAAAAAAATTCGTTCCACTTTCGGCCCGCTACGCAAAACGAAGTTGCCGCTTTCCGCCTACAGTAGGAAGAAAAATAGTTTACACACCAAGGGCATTAAAGTAAGAAATGTCTCAGAATACATGCATGATGACCTTGGCTTCGCCTCGGTCAACAAACATATGCTCTGAGACATTTCTTACTTTACTGCCCTAGGTGTGTAATATACTATTAATAATTTTTCACCATTATTTGCCACCATATACAAATTGCATGAGCTAAAATATGAGCGTTCTTGACTATCACAGTGCATCACTTTTATTTTTAAGCCTCAATTTTAAATTATAACATTTTTTAAGGTTAAAGAATTTTTCTCGAATATCTATATTATAACAATAAAATAAGTAAGGAAACGTCGTCTTAAATGGGGAGTGCAGTAAAAATTTATTTTTATAATAAATATAGTATTTGAGAAAATATATTTATATAAATTTTTTAAATGACTCTTTTGTATTTTATAATGAAACCTCTAAAAAAAGTTGTATGTTCATAGTTAATATATATATATATATATATATATATATATATATATATATATATATATATATATATATATATATATCTATCAATATCTATATACATAAAGTGTTTAAACTAGACAAAAGAAATATTCACTATCGTTCCTGGATATGTTTCAAAAGTTCATTTTTAAAAACATTCAATGATGGAGTAGATTTAATTGAATCAGGCAAATTATTGAATAGGAAGAATTTAAAGAATAAACTGCACATACTATTTCTTGCATTTGTTCTATTTATATGAATGTGACTGTTGTGTCTGGTTGAATGGTGATGAATGTCTTTATTGAAAGTTATTAATGATAACAAGTAAGGTGGGGTCATTTTATTTAATATTTTATAGATGAACACCATAGAACAATAGAGTAATCTTTGGGATACTGAGAGCCATTGTAGAGCTGATAGCATGGTAGAAATTGGTGTATACCTGTTACACTTTAAAATTATTCTCATTCCCCGATTTTGTAGTTTTTGCATTTGTTGCACTTTGTTCAAATTAAAAGAGAATAAAATAGATGCACAGTTATCAAAATGTGGTTGGATTATTGATTTAAATACCAAAATTTTTGTATCTGTTGATAAGTTACAGGCGATTCTCGAGAAAAAATATAATTTTTTTTCAATCTTTCTTTCAATATACTTGAAGTGGTCGTCAAAAGTTAAACAATTATCAAGTTGAAACCCCAAATACTTCACTGATGTTACTATTTCTATACGTTCATTTTCCATTTTTATATTTATGTTGTTTGTATTTATTTGATTATATTTGAATTTAGTAGTAATTATCATTGCTTTAGTTTTTCCAACGTTAAGTTTCATTTTATTGATCTTCAGGTATTTTTCGACCATTGCTAACACTGTATTCACTCTGAGGACAGTTTCTTCTAAATTTACTCCAGTACATGCCAATAATGTATCATCTGCAAATAAGTTTATGAACTCACAATCTGTAAATAATTGTATATCATTCAGATATAAAATGAATAAGAGGGGGCCAAGTACACTACCTTGTGGTACTCCCGTATGATTCATTATATATGATGAAAAATAATCATTAACACGTACTCTCTGTTTCCTATTTGATAAATAATTACTACTATGTTTAAATGAAACGCCCAGAAAACACAGAGAGCCACCTTTTCCGAGAAAGTGAATTACTCAAATCGTTTCATCACAATGTCCAGAAATACCCTTGAATCAAGTCCCTCCATCTCCATTTTGGGAGTCACGGTGTCTAATAATATGTCTTGGCATGACCATGTTGCTAACATCGCAAAGTCAGCAAGCCAGAGGCTGGATTTTCTGTGGAAAGCTAGAAAGTTTTTTACTCCTCATCAACTGTTGACGACGTACAAAGCTCAAATCCGACCCCTACTGGCGTATTGCTCGCACATTTCAGCACCAAGGCATTCTCTTGATTCGGTTGATAAACAGCTCAACTCTCACAGATACCCTTCGCCCACTAGAACATGAAAGAAGAGTTGCAGACCAGTCATTACTATACAGATATTTCCATGGCAGATGCTCCACAGAAATAAAAACTCTTGTACCACCATTGGCCACATTCGGCCGAAGTACTCGGCACGCTGATCAGTCTCACCCATTTACCCTTAAGATTGACACTACAAGGACCAATCTCCACCAAGAATCCTTTTTTTACAGGGCTGCTACGGAATGAGACAAGCTTCCAAAATTAGTTTTTCCAGAGAACTATGACCTGCAACTTTTCAAAAAGCGGGTCCACAATCATTTCCTTTGTATATTATACAAAGGAAATGATTATAAAATGTATAATCCCTTCCCCTTCTAATAGTCGCAGTCCTTGGCCCGCACGATGGGTCTGCCCTTTTTGCGACTATTTTCATAAAAAAAAAAAGTTTTTAACTTTTTGTAAAAGCTTTTAAATCTAATTTATTTTACTCTAAAAATATATGGTATAATAATGGACACATTTTTTAAAAAATACTTACAGTATATGAGTTAAAGATGAAATAACATTCAGAAAATATAATAAAACGGGGTCGTCCCTGTTTTGAACGACATCAGCATGCAATTGTAAAAATTATTTTATTATTTCGTCTTAAATTTGTAAAGAATAAAAACAGAATTAAAATACTTAATAATTTTATAATACCAGTTTTGATTTTAGATGGGGAGATACAAACGAAAAACTGACAGGCAAATTTGGTCTAAAGAAAGTATGACAGAGGCAATTGCAGCTGTGACTGGAGGAAAAATGGGGTACAGGAAAGCTTCAGCAGCCTTTAATGTACCACAGACAATATTTAAGAGAAAGGTGAAGCAACCAAGAGTAAAGGTATTTTCGAGGGCTCAGAAAAAAGAGTTGGTAGAGCATATTCTGACCCTAGAAGCAAGGCTTTTTGACCTTACGTTAACAAATCTGCGCTTGCTGGCATATAAGTTAGCAGTAATAAACAACCTATCATACTTCTTTAATACAAAAAAGAAAATAGTAGACAAACAGTGGCTTTATAATTTTTTTGAGAGACACCCTTCATTAAATCTTAAAATCTAGAAAAAACGTCTATGGCGCGAGCCAAAGGCTTTAACCGTGTGGGTGTATAAAAATTCAACTTCAACTTTATCCCCGTACAAACTGAAATTATAGGCTGAAGAAGCAGCAAGAATGGAAAAAGCGAATAAATCCAAAAGGAAATTATGTGAAAATACAACAGAAAAGGTCACTTCCAAAGAAAATAGGGAAAATAAAACAACAGTAACAGCCTTACGAGAAAAACTGCTAAGAAAGACTTTTGTTTGTGAATTTTACTTGTTATATACAAAAAATTATAGTATATCCTAATTTTTTATTATTTTTTAATGAAGTCCCCATTTTTCTTAACCAGTAGTTTAAAAAGGGTTATTTGCACTATTTACATACAAAGATAGATAAAGGAATGCTAAAATGGTTTGGACACGTAGAAAGGATGGATAAAGGAAGATTTACGAAACAAATTTATAAGGCGAGTATGAATGGACGGAAGTCGGTAGAGATCGACCTCGGCGAACATATCTCGATCAGATCAACATTGTTCTGATGAAAAGACAGGTCAAAAGTACCAACAACCGACGAGCATGTATGAGAGCACTGATGAAAGTAGAGGAAGCAAAAGATGTGTGTAAGAACCGTAGCAAGTGGAAGGAAGTGGTCTCTGCCTACCCCAAGGAAAAAAGGCGTGACTATATTTACATATGTATGTTACATATTATTTCATGTTTTATTACCAGAGTAAATATTTCTCTCCAACAACGTTATTATTTTTTGATAGATTAAAATTCATTTAATCATCATAGTTGTTCTCAAAATTAATTTTTAATAAACTTCTAATTTATGAGCTGAAATACATAGTGTCCCCATTTTAGATGACTTTCCACTAATTTAAAAAATAGGGGCATTTTTGCTACAATATAAATTAATCAGCCATATAATTAATCTATATTATTCAATGCCTTTAATTAATTTTAATGGGAATGTAAGCCTTATTTTACTAAAATATGCTAATTTGTTTAATAATGAATTAGGAATTGTTAATTACATATCCCAACTCCGCCTGGGGTGACTGCAGGGTGGATTGAGTAGCTCAGCAGTTATACTTGCCGGTCCCAAGCCCGGATAAAGGAGGAGGGTTATAGCGTCAGGCCAGCTCCCCGTCATATGTAAAAAACCTATCTGCTAAAAAACCTAACCAAAAGCCTCGGATTGGACAGAAAATTTTACGACGAACCAAGCTACGGAAAAGGACTACGAATTGTGGTACATGGAATGTTCAAGGCCTCTCAAAGAAAATCAATGAAGTGATGAATGAAATGACAAATTTAAATATTGATATTGCAATTTTAACAGAAACCAAGAAAAAGGGCAGAGGATCAGAAAGTTGGGGAAAATACGACCACTTCTTCAGCGGAGTATCCAAAGAAAATCGAGCCAAACAAGGAGTATCAATCATTATAAACAGAAGATTTAGGAAATACATAACAACTTGGGAACCGATAAGTGAGAGAATTATAAAAATGAATTTGTCAATCCAAGGATACAGAGTAACAATACTTGGAGTATATGGTGTAAATGAGGATGAATTAATATACAACAAAGAGGTATTCTTCGAGCAGCTAAATGAAGAAATAGGAAAGACTGGCACTACAAGAGAAATCATTTTATGCGGTGACTTTAACAGCAGAATCGGAAAAAAACGAAACGACAAGGTAGTGGGAAAATATGGAGAAGATACCCTAAATGACAACGGTCAAAGACTAATAGATATATGCGAACAGAATCATTTAACCATCTTGAATGGATTCTTTAAACATCGTGACATACACAAATACACATGGACGCAGCCAACAAAAAACCAGAAAAGCATTATAGATCTTATGATAAGCAGACAAAACTCACATATAAAGTTCCAAGATGTTAGAGTACATAGGGGACCATCATGCGGTAGCGATCATTATTTTCTGAAAACTAAAATAACGGCACCAATAAATAGAAAACAGAAAACAGAAATCGCTAAAGAGCAAGACGTAAAAGAAGAACTAACGGAAATTAGATACAACATAGAAAATCCAGACCAGGAAATCATTAGAAAATTATATCAGAACAGATTGGACATGAAAATAGAGACAACAAAATTTAGCAGTATAGAAGAACAATATAAACATATTAAAAAATGTATGCATTCGGCAGCAGAAGAAGCACTAGGTCAAAAGGCAAATATAAAAGACAAAAGAAAACCGTATTGGTGGGACCAAGAAATAGAAATAGAAATAAACGAAAAAAGAAAGAAATACCAAAAATACCTAAGCTCAAAAACTATAGAAGACAAAATAAAATTTAAAGAAGCACAAGCGAGAGTTAGAAAATTAGTTTGCAGAAAAAAGAATGAGAAATGGGAAAGAACATGTTCTAGAATAAATACATATCTGGGAGGTAGAAGAAGTACAGAAAGCTGGAGAATACTAAAAAACATGAGGAAAGATAATACCAAGGACATAATCTCACCAATAACAGCACAAAATTGGCAACAATACTTCGAAAAAATGTTAACTGAAGACAGAGAAGAATTTAAGAACACAGAATATATGAATGATAGAATTAATACGCAAGGATCCCCTATTAGAATTAATACAAAAGAAGTAAAGGAAGTATGTAAATCCTTAAAAAATAACAAAGCCCCGGGTCCAGGAAATATTGTAGGAGAATTATTTAAATACGGAACAGATAAATTATACAAAATGCTGCAAGATCTATTTCAAAGGTGTATTAATCAGTCCGAAGTCCCAGAAGAATGGAAAATATCACATATGTCAACAATACACAAAAAGGGGGACAAAAGCAAATGCGACAATTATCGAGGAATTGCCGTAACAAACACAATCAGTAGAATATATGGCAAGATCTTAAAAAACAGAATCGAAAGGGAATACACGGAAATGGAAGCAAAAGAGCAAGCCGGATTTAGAGCGGGAAGATCAACGATTGACCATCTGTTCTCACTAACACAAATTATAGAAAAAAAACTAGCATTCAATCAAGAGATCCATATACTGTACGTTGACCTAAAGAAAGCATACGACAGCGTACCCTTAATTAAACTTTGGGAAACTCTGGAAACTTCCAACATTAATATTGAACTGATAAAAGGAGTAAAGTCATTATACAATAAAACCAAATCAAGAATTAAAGTTGGACAAAACCTAACAACAGGGTTTAATATCACAAAAGGGCTGAAACAAGGGTGTTGCTTGTCACCAACATTATTTAAAATATATTTGGAACGGGCACTAGCGAATTGGAAACGGAAATGCCAAAACATGGGCATACCTTTAGATGAGGACACAACATTATACACACTCTCATTCGCAGACGATCAAATTATAGTCGGCCAAGACATAGACGACACAGAGTATTTGACACGAAAACTTATAGAAGAATATAAAATTTGGGGACTAGAGGTTAATGTAGAAAAAACGGAATATATGTGTATTGGGGAAGTGCAACAGGACTTACAATTATCAAATGGACAAAAAATCAAACACACGTCAGCTTACAATTACTTAGGAATGAGAATATCAAAGGATGGGACACTCGAAGAAGCAATATTGGACAGAAATATGAAAGGAAGAAGAGCAATATCAATGTTAAACGGAGTACTGTGGGATAGAACAATAAGCAACAACAACAAAAAAAGAATTCACGACACGATAGTGAAGAGCATAATAATGTACGGTTGCGAAGTATGGCCTTTGAAAGAAAAGATCGAAAGAAAAATTAGAGCCACAGAAATGGATTACTGGAGACGAGCAGCGGGGAAATCAAGACTAGAAAGAGTTACAAATGAGAGGATAAAACAAATAATGGGAGTACAGCACGACATCACAGACGAAATAAGAACTAAACAGTTGATATGGTACGGGCATGTTCAAAGAATACCACCAGACAGAATCCCAAAGAAAATATTACAGTGGAACCCCAGAGGAAGAAGAAGAAGAGGAAGACCACGAAAGAGCTGGAGAGAAGGCATACAAAAAGAGATGGAAGAGAGAGATCTGAGAGAGGACATGTGGACGAATAGAGAGGAATGGAGATTAGGAATCGCAAGACGCCGACGCACGTTTTAACGCGATATATATATATATATATATATATATATATATATATATATATATATATATATATATATATATATATATATATATATATATATATATATATATACATATATATATATATATATATATACATATATATATATATATATATGTATATATATATATATATATATATATAATTACATATCCCAACATCTATAAAAAATTAACTGTTTTTTTAATCAGCATTTTATTCAAAAATTATTTAATAATAAAAAAATAATTTTCACTCTTTGGGACTGCGAACAGAAGTGAAAACTTAAAACTATAAAATATCAGTGTTTTTTTTTGAATTTCCAAAATAATCTTAATTTGCAAATCAAAATATGTCACCTTCTACCTCGATAACACTACGATGGGTGGAGATAACAAAAACTTTCTTATAGCGCCCTCGACTCGAGCCGAGTTTGGCCAAATGAGCGTTACACCGAGCGTGACAGCTCAGTCTCATTCACAACCTAGAAAGGCGCAGCTAAAGAAGTTTTCACTATAAAAATATACATTTTTCCAATAATTATTTACCCCATTTTTGCCATTTAATTATAAATGATTATATAAAAATTGTATAAGCTGAAATATAAGCATTTTTTACTAGATTGTATATTGTAGGGAGGGGGGGGGGTCGTGAAGGCTAAGCAACCTCTCAAGCACCTCGACCTATCAGATCTTTTGTGCATAACCCTCAATCTATTCGAGGCCCGAGATTCCGAGACTTCGAGCTAAGTTTATCAGTTTCCTAGGGGCTAAGTTTCTGACATCGAAGTGCTTTAGGAAGGTCCCTTCCAGAAACTTAATCCTCTTGCAGTAGCGGCAAATATTACTCTCTGTTTTGCCCATCTTTTTAAGGTGATACCTTAGAGGGCAGTGTCCAGTTAGGAGTTCCGTCACCAATTTCAAGTCTTTCTTGTCCAACTCGAGAGACTGTTTAGCTTTCCTTGGAAAAAGGCTTACTAGCCTTTTCGCTTGCCTTTGTGCTGGCACTTTGTGCCAGTGAGATTTTATTGCATCTGCTTTCCAGTGTCAAACCTTTTTTTTTTCAAGTGGGCTTTATAAAGTCCACAGAGGGGTTCTGGACCGGAAAATTGTGTATTTGCCCCTTCTTTGGCAAGGCAATCTGCTTATCCATTGCCTTTAACTCCCTTGTGACCTGGAACCCACATCAGAATAACCTGATTGTTCGCTGCCAGTTATCTCAGGGACTGTTTACAGTCCCAAGTCAGCTTAGGCTCACAAGTGTGTGACTTCAGAGCTATTAGTGCTGCTTGGATATCTGATAAAACGTAGATTTCTGCCCTTTGGGGGCATTTTTTACTATTACAAGGTATCATTTTATTATTTTTTTTTTATTTTTTTTGCGACTTTATATGTAGTTCAATCAGTACCATTTTTAAACTTTATCACTCATAAATGCAAAAGTGGCGCCTTAAATTGGTGTATTTTTAAAATTTTTGTAGTATGTACTTGTATAATAAATGTGATATCACTATTTAATTGGCATACAATAACGTTAAGATTTTATTTAAAAAAAAAAACCTATTTATATACCTTATACCTTATACCTTATACCTTATACCTAATACCTTATTGGTATTTAAAAAAGATTATCCCACTTTTTTAACTACCGTATCACATTAAAGCAATCATGCTTTATGTAATCGGGCAGCCTCACAAAGTGTATTAAAACTTAATTTAATAAAATACTTACGGTATGTAGATTACAAAATAAAAAAAAACTGGACTTAAACCCTTCCCAACCTTCTTTCTTTGTCATCATTATAATTCCACATACGAGATGAAATTCCCAAAGCAATAACATACATAAAGTGATTAATTTTATTACCCATCTATTTTTCTTTTTAATATTAAGGTCGAACATACGTTTAATCTCCTGTAAAGGATCTAAAACAAAAAAAAACTAATTGAATTTGTTATGCGTTTGGTGAAAGCATATTTGCAACCAAATACATTGCATTAATTTTGAAAAAGTTTAAAAAAGCAGAAGTTGACATTTTTTTTTTATAATTTACATACATACATTTAGTCACGCCTTTTTCTGTAAAGGTAGGCAGAGACCACTTCCTTTCACTGGCTACGTTTCTTACACACATATTTCACTTCTTTTTTCAAAACAATGTCAATTTAAAGTAGATACGTTCGCCGAGGTCGACCACTACCGACTTGCCCATTCACATTCGCCTTAAAAATCTATTTCATCAATCTTCTTTCATTCATTCTCTCTACCTGTCCAGACTATCTAAGCATTTTTTTATTCATCTTAGTCTTTCACACCACAGCGTCCCCTTATCTCACTCTTCTTCACTTAATCCATCAGACTCAGATTACCTACTCATCTCCGCAGCATTGATCTTACTTTCGTGGTTCTTCTGCCAAACCCAACATTCCTTACCAAACATAAGTCTTTCGTTAACTTTGAATTTTATTTAATTTATAATTTATACTAATTAATTTATAAACTAATTATAGTAAAACCTCGATTTAACGGACTTTGCATATAACGGAGAAAAAATCCGGTCAAATGTAAAAAAACTAAAAATGTTCTGTTAATATTATACATGCTGTCGCCACATGTTAACAATTGGCCTTTTCGGAAACTTACTCTAGGTCACCAACCCGATCCAATGAGATCACGTGATAGATCACTCCGATCACCTACCCGAAAACTGTAGTTTACGAACTTTAAGGTTTCGTTTTTGAGCTAACTGTTAACGTCCTCCTGACCTCAATTTTTTATATTTTCAGTCGATTAATTATTTATCATTTTTTTATAACTGAAAATCATGCAAGTCCAGGAAAATTTGGGGAGATGTAAGGTATGTGGTTTCATTGGTCAGGAGAGTAGTGTCCGACGACATATAAGAGAGTAGACAGTAATAACAACCACAAAAGAATTAGGTTATAATATATTATCGAACGTTTTTTTTATACTAACCTTCAGTAATGCGAAAAAGCCTAATGTTTAGCGGCCATGATATTCACGTCATAAGTCTAGCACTAGAATTATGCTTTTCTGCTCGTAGACTGCACCTAGCCGGAACGATAGTATATCATCTGTCCGTTTCACATTATAACTCTACTAAGGCATGGTTTAATTTAGATATTTTTAAAAACTGGTATTTTAAAGAATTTTTACCTACTGTGAGAAAAAAAACTACCGAGAAATGAGGGACTCAAGGTATTTCATGACATCTGCAACAAAGTATGACTCAGACTCAACAATGGCCTAAAGACTGGACTAGATCGGCTTTTATTCCAATCCATAAAAAAGGATCTACGAAAAAATGCCAAAACTACGGGACGATAGCGTTAATATCGCTCAGAATAATCGACCGAAGACTACAAAAGTACTTACAAGCTTGCCTTGTAAATGGCAAAGGGACAAGAGACCAGATATTTAATATCCGCCAATTAATAGAAAAAGCACGAGAGTTTAACATCCCGATGCTCCTGTGCTTTTTAGACTACAAGAAAGCCTTCCATGGTGTAAGATGGGAGAGCCTGTGGAAAGTGCTGAGTGAAATGGGAGTCCCAGGCCATCTAGTAGCCCTCATTACCAGTTTATATAAGAATAATGACGCAATTGTCAATCTTGATAATAAAACATCGGATCCTTTCAAAGCTCAAAGAGGACTGCGCCAGAGGTGTATATTGTCACCCAGATTAATCAATGCCCATGGTGAATACATAATGAGACGCGCTTTGGATTTGGATGAGGGAGGAATTACGATCAATGGTAAAATGCTTAACAATATTCGATACGCGGACGATATCACTCTAATAGCAAAGAATGAATGAGATCGGCAACAATTCTGGCAAATTTCTCTCTGTCCTGGGCTCTTCTTAGCAGTAAGTTTAAGTCTAAGCCTGTCCAATCCCTTATGTTTTTCAGCCAAGGGCACTGTTTACGTCCAAGAACACGTTTTCCCCTTAATCTTGCCCTCTATAATCAGTCGCAGGAATCTGTATTTGTCCTGTCATCCTATGTAAGACCTCTTAATTGGTGGTATGATCTGTCCATGGAATACGCAGCATTCTGCGGTACACCCATATCTCAAATGCTTCCAGCTTAATAATGCTGCTTACTTTTAGCGTCCAGGCCTCGACTCCATACAGAAACGTGGAATACAGATAACATCCAACGAGAAAGTCGGGAGGTTAACATAGACAAAACCAAACTCATGGTAATTGATAGAAGTAACGCAGTACAGCTAAACAATCTGCCTCCAAATATAGAAACGGTTAATGACTTCATCTATTTGGGGTCTTTAATAATCAACCAGGAGGCTGTGAGACGGAGACAAGAAGACGTGTAGCACTATCGCGGGCAGCTATGTTGAACCTGGGAAAGATATGGACAGACAGAGGGATAACCAAAAAGACAAAAATGACTCCGGTGAGATCTTTGGTGTTCTCTATATTTTCATACGGATCTGAGTCGTGGACCATCAAATGGTCTGATAGACACCGCAAAGACGCATTTGAAATGTGGTGCTGGAGAAGAATGTTTCGCATTCCATGGACGGTTAGAAGAACAAACGTGTCAATTCTTAATGAACTCGGCATCACGGATCGACTATCTACCGTCTGCTGGAGACGAATTCTTCAATATTTTGGACACATCACACGCAGAAATGAGGATAACCTAGAGAACTACAGGGCAAAGTAGAAGGCCGAAGACTCAGAGGCCGTCAAGTTGGCTGGACCAAATAAAGAAGATCACAGGTCAACCATTGCAAACGAATCTCCGCGAGGTCGAGGATCGCCACCTTTGGAATCGTAAGGTTGCGAATTGCAGGTAGCCATAGTGTCACGATGCTTCAGACATGAAGATACGACGAAGAAGAAGTGAGAAAATTTCAAGAGAAGAAACTGGGAATACTGCCGGAAGAGGTGAAATGTTTATTGATTGTAGACAACGCACCTGCTCATCCCTCTGAAAAAATTCTACGTTTTACTTTAGTTGCATGTTTTTGTCAAAAAATACGACATCGCTTAATTAACCCATGGATCAGGGAATATATTATGGCATCCAAACGAATATATCGCAAAAATTTTTAGATGAAGTAATAGTTGTATCGCAAGATGAAGATAATGCAGAAGATACAAGAGATGCAAAACTTAAGGTGTTACAATTTAAAATCAACAATTTTTGAAAGAGGTGAAAGAGCAAACATTACAAAATAATTGGAAGAATTTGTTTGATGGCCACGATACAGACCAGACATAGATTTACAAGATTTACAATAATAATATGACTGAAAGTGAAATAGCAGCTGAAGTTATGAACCTAAAAACAAGAATGAAAGGAAGATAGCATAGAAGAAACAAAACTGCCAAAATGGAGTAATTAGTAAAAATATATTAAACAGCAACGTTACTTCACAATGAGTGTCCCGAGACAATAAAATAGAATTTTTTTTGTGTTTTGTATTTTTATTTATATCTAAATACATATAGTGTATATTTAAAAAAAAGTTTTAAACCTTTTTTTATATAACGGACTTACGGCCTCCCAATTAATCCGTTATATCGAGGTTTTACTGTAATTTAAAAACTAATGCAGCACAGTTATTATATAGAACTTTATAGAATAAATAAAAAAAAATTACCTATGAAAGTTTCTCGTTCATTCTTATTCGTGTCACAACACTTCTCCATGTTAAGAAAAAATGAACGAAAATAAAATTCGGGATTAGGGATTAAGTATAATTGAAATGGTCGTTATTACAATTGAAATATTTAACAAAGAAAAAAAAATTAATAAAAATCAAGCACTTTCTTTTCTAATTATTATAATGGACAATTTATGTATAAACAGCGGTACACATTATATTTAATGTAAAATACATTTGTTTCATTTTATTTAATTAAAATAAAAAATTTAATTTAGCTTAAAATACAATTTGTATATTAGGATGTCTATTTTAATAAATACGAGTATATTTCATGTCAAAAAATTAATTTATGTAAATACACTCATTAACATTGGTCTTTACTGGTCTTTTCGAAATCTAAACTCCTTTTTCTAGGTTGCAGTAAATATATCTAAAAGTGATGCATAAAAAACTGTGTAATACGACTTTTAGACCATCCTAAATCGTTGAAACTTTTAATTAGAAACAATGTTCAAGCAATACTTTAAATTGTACCAAAACCTGTTAAATGTAAGATTAACAATGTTCCTAAATTTGTTAAATATTTTTATTTTCTAAAACAATAATTGTTTTTATTTTGCAATCATTTACAAAAAAAACTTAATGTAAAATCAGTAAAGATAAATCACTAATGATAGATACACTTGTAACCTCCTCCACTTTATTAGAATACCGGGCCACTTCGGGTGCCAATTTAAAGCGAATTGTTTACCAATGGAGAATGGCGTGCAAGCATGATTAGAATAGGAAGGATTTAAATGAAACAGGTCTCTTCTTTACGAGGTATAGTAAAAAAATACTTGGATATAAGTCGCCAGGTCTACTACGCTTTCGTTGACCTGTATAATGCCTATGACAGAGTTATGAGCAATGAATTGTAGTCTAAATTGTCTATGTAAGGGATAGTTTGATACAGGCACTGAAATGACTTTACGGGGATTTTACTGCTTGTGTCAGGATAAACAGAGTTTACACAGACTGGTTTAGCATTTAATAAGGCGTAAGACAGCGATTTGAGAGTGCTTATGGCTTGAGAATAAATAATTTTATCGTCAAATGACTTATTTACGCCGATGATCATCATTATCTGAAGAGGAGTTGCGGGCAATGGTTAATATTATGCATGATGTCCTAACATATGGATAAAAGTAAATGTAAGCAAAAGGAAAGTAATGATTTTAAAAAAAAAAGAAAGCATGACAAACTGCGTTGTCCTTATTAAGGAGAGAGAGAGAGTGGAACAAATAAATGAGATTGTTAACTTAATGAGCAATCAGAAAGTGTCAAATGAGGCACTACTGGTCTTCCAACGACGCTTGTTGTGTTTTATAGATTTTGCGTCAAAGAATCGTTGACGAGTGCCGTCAAATTACTCCGGAAATTCTTTGGAATGTGCGGGAACGTTTTAAACAAAATCTTTATTATTGTATGAAAGCGGGTGGTCGTTATTTTAAAAATTTAATTAATTAAGTAGCAAGACTTTTTCTTCCTATGCCGTCCCCATTAACGGAGGTTGTCGACCACGTTTTTAAAAGTTTCTCTATCTGTAGCTGCGTGGAATAATTCCTCCACATTTATGTTTGTCCAGTCTCAAATATTTATTAGCCATGATTTTTTTTTACTGATTTTTTTTCCCTTCTACTCTACCCTGTAGTAAGTAAGCAACTAAAATAATTGGGATTTTAACATGTAATTTTATTCACAGTTTTGGAAGGAAATGTAAAATTTAAAGACTATTGTAAAAAGAATTGTTAGAGCTTTCAAAAGACATCTTATTCGACCCCCAATGGCATTTAAAAACTTTGGGGTAATTCTCACCCTCGCTTGGGGTTGAAAGTAGAGGAGTTAATACTACCGGAAAATAGTGTCCCCCTTTAATTAAAAATCAACGGGTCCAAACGTTTTTCTAAAATGTTGACGAGGTTTCTGCAAATGGCTCTGTTTCGTTTTCGGTTGGCCACCCTGTTATTACATACATACATACATAAAGTCACGCCTTTTTCCCATAGGGGTAGGCAGAAACCACTTTTTTCCACTTGCTACGGTTCTTACACACATCTTTTGCTTCCTTTACTTTTATCAGTGCTCTCATACATGCTCGTCGGTTGTTGGTACTCTTGACCTGGCCTTTTTTTTCAAAACAATGTTGATCTGATCGAGATATGTTTGCCGAGGTCGACCTCTACCGACTTGTCCATTCACACTCGCCTTATAAATTTGTTTCGTCAATCTTCCTTCATCCATCCTTACTACGTGTTCAAACCATCTAAGCATTCCTTTATCTATCTTTGTATCCACATCTTCTTTTACACCACAGCGTTTTTTATCTCACTATTCTTGACTTACCCTGTAACTGAATATACAAATTTATTAAACCTTCTTGTAACAGTTAGATGAAAGGCATAAAAATAATTATTGTACACAGGTATGGAAAAATATTTAAGTAACTTGGAAATTTTAATACAAAACGTAGATCTGGACTAGCACAAAATATATTAAATATTCGCAATAAATAATCAGGTAATTACTCTAATTTGAATTTTCCCTACTACGTCGACATGTGTTTACGACGTTACTATAACTAGTACTAATCAGTATGAAACTGTTAGCGACGGTGTGTACAGTGCAATAGAAGTAGCTTGGCGGGCGATAGATCACAAAACAAAAACATTCGAATAACTATCCGATCGGCGACGACGAAATTTTCGGTAATTGTGAGTCTCAAGTACAATCAGAAGAAGAAGTTTACGAATGTGAAGTATATTCAGCCGAATATTTGTTATTTTAGATGCTAGTCGCCCGCCAAGCTACTTCTGTTGCACTGTACGTCTGACTTATCAGGAAAGGGACTACGACGATTGCAAGAGATCAAATAATTTCTTTTTTTAAAATGTGTTTCTTTTTACCATAGCGGCTTTTAAAGTAAAATAAATATTCTACGAATTAAATAACATAACATTAACTTCTGGAAAATAATCGAATAATTTGAACTCAAAAATAAAACATAACAAATTTAATGTACCTATTAAAGGTTCAAATAAAAAAACCACTTTGTTGTGCCAAATGATGGACAAATCTGAAAAACGTGGAATTTTGAGAAATCATGATAAAAAAGCAACTCCGTCTGTATGGTTGACGGGTGAACTGAGTAGCTCAACGATCATACAGCCCGGTCCCAAGCCCGGGTAAAAGGAGGAGGGTTGTCAAACTAGGCTAGCACCCTACCTGAGGTAAAAGAAACATACCGCTTACAGAACTGTAGAGACAGCCTCGGAAACCGATTGGAATCATACTACGACGACACACGCTATGAAAAGGAATAAACGACCTGGGAGATGCAAACGTACCATAACAAGACTTGCCTGCTGGAATATAACATCATGGAACGGCAGAGACCAGGAGATTGTTAACGAAATGAAACAACACAAGATTGACATATGTGCTCTATCAGAAACGAAGAAGAAAGGACAGGGCACATCAAGATACGATAACTACATCCTAGCCGACAGCGGAAGAGCTAAGCAAGAACGAGCACAATCGGGAGTGGGAATACTACTCAACGAGAAATACGAACCATGTATAGAGAGCAGAGACTACATCAATGACAGAATCCTGAAAATATCCCTAAAAATTAACCACACGCAGACACACTTAATAAGCACATATTCACCGGATATAAGTAAACCCATAGAAGAGAGCGAGACAGTTTACCAACACCTACAAAACACTATAGACAAACTAAGCAACACAGATAAAATCATTATACTCGGGGATCTGAACGCAAAAATAGACAGAAAAGTAATACCATGCATAAAACAAAAATACAATGAAGAGATAATCAACGAAAATGGAGAACTCCTGATAGACGACGTAAACGAGCTACGAATAAATAACACGTATTTCCCTCACAAAGAGCAACATAAATACACATTTAGGAACACCAGAGATCAGAAATCGATGATCGACTACGTAATAAGTAACAGGAAAATCACACCATCACAAGTAATAGACGTAAAAGCACTCACCTCAGCAAACATAGGCAAAGATTACAACCTACTACTGTGTAAAATGATCATGGAAAAACCCCACAAGATCAAAAAACCTCCAGTAACCATCGAAAAGTTTAATATTGAATCACTGACAGATGATAGCACGAAAAGCCTGTATGAGAACCGATTAAAAAACAAACTGAAAAGACTTATTACGCTAAAGTGTGTTGTGGAAAGCTGTTGGAATAAAATCAAATCATGTATCTTAGAGGCAGCCGAAGATTCCATTGGTAGAAGAAAAGTCAACATAAATGGTACCAATAATAGCACGAAACCCTGGTTCTGCCACGAAGTTAAAGAACTTTCGCATTAGAAAAAGAAATCCTACCTCACATACAGGAGCTCACCAACGCCAGAAAAACATTCTGAATATACAGAAGCGAGAAACAGAATAAATGTCAGAATCAAAGCCATAAAACTAGATTACTGGGCAAAATTTACAAGCGATATGGATCACGACCTACACGGAGCACAGAAGAAAGTGTGGAAAATGCTCAAAAACAGGAAAAATCCAATGAATGAGTTTGTGCAAACAAAAGGAGTCACCAAAGATGTATGGGAAGAATACTTCAGGAAACTCTATAACACCAAAGAAGCCATAAGCATCGATAACTACGAGCAAAATCATCAAACAGCACTGAACGAAGAAGAGGTAATGGCAAAAATCAAAAAATTGAAAAACAGAAAAGCCCCCGGGACAGACCTCATCCCAAACGAACTTCTAAAATATGCCGGAACTGAACTAGGAAAACATCTAAAAACCCTTTACAACAAAATTTTAGCAACATCGGAAATACCTACGGAATAGCACAAAAGTAAAACTATCCCTATATTCAAGAAAGGACAGAAAAGAGACCCAAATAACTACAGGGGCATAACGCTGCTGAACACAAGCATGAAACTCTTTTCCGGCATCTTGAAGGAAAGACTCGAAACACTAATATCAAACAAGGAAGAACAACAAGGCTTCAGACGAAACAGATCCACGACCGACGCCATATTCATTATCAAACAACTAAAAGAAAAATTAATCGAGTTTAATACACCAGCATACGTCTGCTTCATCGATCTGACCAAGGCATTCGACAGAGTTCGCCTCTCCGACATCGTGAATATACTGATAGAGAAAGAAATGCCAGACACCATCGTAAAAGCAGTTCGCAGCCTCAATATGAACAACACGACTAAAGTAAAGGCAGAAGACACTTATACGGAAAAGATACCGACACCAGGAGGCATTAGACAAGGTGACAGCCTTAGCCCATTTCTGTTCAACCTCTTAATGGACAGAATAATAGAGGAATGATCATCACTAAATATGGGATACAGAATGGGACAGAACAAAATAATCAGCATGGTATTCTACGCAGATGATGCCTTTATTTTCGCGGAAACGGAGGACAATCTACAAAGACAACTACACAAATTCTACCAGGTCAGCCAAGCGATGAATATGACCATATCTATAGAAAAAACGAAAAGCATAACTTTTGCTAAAGATCCCGTAAGATGTAAGCTGGTAATTCAGGACAAAATCATCGAGCAAGTCTCATAATTTAAATATCTGGGTATGGATCTGTCGAGCTATCACGGCCCAGTGAAGGACCTAAGAAGCCAGATCAACAAAGCGACCGCCCTATTAGGCTGCTTAAGACAGATAATATGGGCAAACGAATACATGCGAAAAGATAGCAAGGTCAGGATCTATAAGACTTGTATCAGGCCAATCATGACATACGGAATAGAAACCAGAGAAGAAACCAACAAAACGAAAAGCATGCTTCGAGTAGCCGAAATGAAAACGCTTAGGACTATAATGGGAAAAACAAGGGGAGACCGAATTAGAAACACTGACATCATGGAATAGTGCGAAGTGCAAGACATCGTAAGATGGGAAAGACAAAGAAAAAGATGCTGGTACGCTCACGTGAGAAAAATGGAACAGAGCAGACTACCACGAATCGCACTGGAAGGGAAACCAATGGAAAAAAGAGCACACGAAAGACAACCTAAGAGATAGAAGGACAGCTGGCAGTTCACCTCCCAGCAACTGATACAGAGGAACCTGCAAAGCTAACAGATAGAAAGATCTTAAATATGGATAAGAAGAAGAAGATGATAAAAAAGCAAAATGAAAATAATGTTTTTTTACTAAATATATTATTTACAGACGAGTCATCGTTTTGTCTACATAGAAAACACAATTCATCCGTTGTAATATAATGGTCTCGGAAAAATCAGAACCTGAGTATTCCTGTGCGTACTTAATACCCACAAGCCCTTAATGTTTGGACAGTTATTTTAAAGGACCATTTATAAGTACCTGTTTTATTGATGGTCCCGAAACACTCAAATATCTACAGCTTCTGCAAGATCAACTTATTCCGACAGCTTAGCTACTTTCAAATAATTTTGGGGACGTTAGGTTTCAACAAAATAGTTTAAGTCACAATGCTAGAGCAGTGACACTATTAACAAAGTTTTACGATCAATTAATACTCACAGTGTGTCCCAGATTCACTTTTCTAACAGGGATCTCTGCTCCTATTATACCTACAGCAAATGTTAAAGGGAGAAAGTTTCAGAGGAAGCTTAGTGCATTCGATAACTGGCTTCAGATTCACGATCGGTTAATTGGAGATGCTGCGGAGATGAGTAGTCTGAGAGGTGGATAAAGTGAAGAATAGTGAGATAAGGGAACTTCTTCTTCTTATAGTGCATCTCCTATCAGAGGTTTGCTATCATCACAGCTATCCGGACCTTATTGACTGCAGCTCTTAAACATTGCTTCAATTAAACCAGTCCCTTAGGTTTTTAAGCCAAGACACACGACGTCTTCCAATATTCCTCCTTCCACCAATCTTTCCCTGAACTATCAGCTGGAGAAGTAAGTATTTGGGTCTTCTCATAATTTATGACCTAGATATTGAAGCTCTTTTTTTTATGGTGTTAATGACTTTACATTCCTTATTCACCCGATTTGGGACTTCCATATTAGAGATCTTTTCTGTCCAGGGAGTACGCCACATTCTACGGTAGCACCACATCTTGAAGGCTTGTAGTTTGTCTGTGTGATTCTTCTTGAGAGTCCATGCCTCCACTCCATACAAAAGCGCGGAAAACACGTAACAACGCAGCATTCTCATCCTAAGTCTATTTGAAGAACTTCTACATGTAATAGTCTATTAGTTACCTAACTTGATAAATAATCTATATCTGAGAAAATATCTCGATCATAAGGAAAAATTTCACACGATTTAAAATCGTTAGAAATATTCGTTGGAGTCATGCTCCGACTATATGCAATTCCTATACATTCTGCTAAGTCATAAATCGTAATAGGATTTCCTGGATTCCTTAACAGCCACGAGTCTATGGTGGTTGTAGTTTTGCCGAAGTATGTGGGTGTAATGTCAGTATGGTTAAACCGCATTCCTTTGCCAAATGTAAAGCTTTTTTTGAAAGGTGCGACTCGTGATTGTCAAAAATTAAAAGAGACGGGTTTTTGGCAGAACTATTGGTATGTTTGATAAAGTGTTTCATTACCTTTACAAATAGATCTCTATTCATCCAACCGCTTGGGGCCGCCATTCCCAAAGATCCTGTATGGGCCCCTTCCATCAGGTGGATTTTAAAATTTTTTCTCGGAAATATTATGACGGGTGGTAAAGCCATACCAGATGCACCAATTATACGACAAGTAGTTACCAAGGTATCTTTTTCGCCACTTGTTACTTTTTCCAAGCATTTTATTCCCGTAGGTGCGGCTTCTGCACAGTTGCTGTGGCAGTCTCATCAAGATTGATAATACGAGTACCATCTGCAAATGAAGGTGTTAGACTAAGAGCATCTTTTAGGTTGCCGAAGAAAGTTTTGACATTTTCTTTATTAAAGGATGTAGCGCGAGCTAGACTGCATTTCTCGGATTTTCGTAGAGATATGTTAGGATGTCTCTTTCTAAATAACGTAACCATTTTTTACCGGCAACTTTTTCTCGCTTTCAAGACTCTGGTATTTTGATATTATTCATACCTGCCGTATCATATGCCACCTTTTTTGTCTCTTTAGTGGTAAGTCCATAAAACATTAAAGCGCATTTCTTTAAATATTTTTTAAGAATCTCTTCTTGTTCTAGCGTAAAAATTCTGTTTATTTCGTAGTTAGGTACTAACGGCAAATTAACATCGTCAACTGTTTTTTTTTTTTTGTAACATAACGTCTCAATGTTGGGTATGGTAAATTTTTTGCTTTTGCAGCATTTCTTAAACTCATTTCTTGAGATACGAGGTTTAAAGCTTCTCGCATTGTTTCAGCCTTATGACCTATCTTTCGCACTGCTTTCTTTGAACGTACCATACTGAAATATAAAAATAACATTAAAGAGAAACATGTTTAGAGTGTGTACCACTACTACATTTTATTAAAAAAAAAATTATCAAACCAAAATGTTCATTAATATCATTAGTTTTTATACTCAAATATCTTACCCATTTATCATTAATAACAACACTTTAGAAATAATAGCCGCTGTGATGTAAACAAGGAAATTATGAAAAATATAACTTACCTTTAAATTTTTAGTTTGGTACCAAAGAATCACGGAAACTTCTTTACTACGACAATACGTTCTCGCTGCCGATTTCAAACTGAAGAATTATGAGAGAATGGGATAAGTGTCTTAAATCACGTACGTTAAATTTGGTAAATGAAGAGGGTGGTTCGCTGTACCTGCATGGTTCACTGTTGAACAAGCCAACAATCGACGAGCATGTATGAGAGCACTGATGAAAGTAGATGAAGCAAAAGATGTGTGTAAGAACCATAGTGGAAGGAAGTGGTTTCTGCCTACCCCTACGAAAAAAAGGCGTACTATATGTATGTACGTAAACGAATAATGGCAGATTTTGTTTTTCGCCAGTAAATCCGAAACGGTTAATTTGATAGCTTATAAATAGTGACATTATTAGGACAATTTTTTAAGAAAAATACGATAACGTGTATAACATTTCTTAATCGTCTTTTGTTATTCCGCAATCCACCTCAACTTTCATTTTTCTTATGACCGTCAAATTGGATTTTTTGGTTTTTGGAAAGAGTGTAAAATTTTCAGTCCAGTAATATCTCCCAAGTGCATAAAAGATTGAAGTATTATTAAGTTATCAAACTTTGTAAAGTTAGGTCTTAATTTTTTTTAAAGAGGCCATGATTTATTTGACATAAAATAACATTAATAAGTAACGCATAATTATATTAAATTTTTAATAGAGCATGAACGTAAATTACGACTTTCCAACAAATCAGATGTTTTGGGAGAAATTTCCAACTATGAGTGTGTTGAAAAAACAACATTTGAACCTTTAAACAACCTACAAGTAGATATAAATTGAATATGAAAATCGCGACAGAAACATCTTGTTGGTTGTTGGTACTCTTGACCTGGCCTTTCTTCAAAACAATGTTGATCTGATTGAGATATGTTCGCCGAGGTCGACTTTTACCGACCACATCTTCTTTTACACCACAGCGCTCTCTTATCTCACTATTTTTTGCTTTATCCAACCAAGTCACTCCGGCTATCCTTCTTAAACTACTCATCTCCACAGCATTAATCCTATTGTCATGCTTCTTCTGTCAAACCCAACATTCACTACCATACATAAGTTTAGGAACCAACATACCTCTATGCACAGCCAGACGTGCTTTTTTTAACACTTTCTGGCAGTTTATAAAGCTACGCAGTGCCCCATTTATCTGTTTTCCTGCCAACACCCTTCGCTTAATGTCACTGTCATACTTTTCATCTCTCATAAACTTTGAACCCAAGTACACAAATTCATTTGCTTGTTCCACTCTTTCTACCTCAATCAAAACTTCATAGTTTTTCATGCTTTCTTCTCTTTCAAAAACCATTACTTTCGTTTTGCTTGCATTTATTTTCATCCCTTTGATTTTTAGGGCATCATGCATAACATTAACCATCACCTGCAACTCCTCTTCGAATGACGCTTTCTATTTAGATGATGCTAATATGACTTAATCATCGGCGTAAAGAAGGCATTTGACAATCAAATCATTCATTTTCAATCCATACGCACTCTCTTTCAAATCTTTTAAACAATCGTCTATGTATAAGTTAAACAGCCATGGCGCACACCTTTTTTAATGTTAAACCAGTCCGTGCAAGCTCCGTTTATCCTGACACAATCAGAGGAATCCTTTCTAATACGTTTAACCAATATTTAGATTAACTTGGCGAATGATCGAGTAAACTTTGGTAGCAACCCCGAATTTTTAATCTGAACGTGAATCAATTAAATACGTTTAGTAATAATAAGTTAAAAACGCTCAGTAATAATAAATAAAAATTAACACTTGGTGGCTATAAAATAAATAAAATGCGAGTTGCTACCAAACTTCACACGAATAAGAAATTATTTGATCTTTTTTTATTGGGGTGGGTTGGCATTAAACCATAGTGTTTTTGCCACAGACTTTTATAATTATTTGATCTATTGCCTATATCGTAGTCTCTTTCATTATTAATCAGATGTACACACCATCGGTAACAGATTTATACTGATTAGTATTAGTAAGAGTAACGTCGCAAATACATGTCGACAAGGTGGTGACGATTTTAATTAAAGTCTTGCAGTTAATTACTTTTTTGTCGCGAATATTAATTACATTTTGTGCCGGTCGACTGTATTGCGTACAACTCTCCGTTTTGTATTGAAATTTTTGTGTTCCTTAAAAATGTTTCGTTATCTGCATAACCATTTTACGAAAGCTTTATTTTAAACTTCAAATGAAAATTAAATTAATTGCTGCACAAATATCTTTAATAACAATTAGGTTAGGTTAACAATTATTTTATACTTACGGTTGCAAAAATAAATAATATCCCGATGGCCATATTTACTCCAGCGATGCTAATGATTGGCATGCAAAAATTTTGCACGTGAATGACGGTATTGAAACAACTAAAATTTCAAAAACTAAGTTGGTCATGTGTTTACATTTTTACAATACACAAAACATCAACAGTTAGTCAAAAGCTATTGTAGTTTGAAATGTAAAAACAAAACAGTAATACCTTTTAACTAAAAAAATGTTAACACGTAAATTTAATTTTTACTTATTAGTTTAAAAAACCCTTAATAATTTGCATTGATTTAAAAAAATATGTAAAAAGAAATCAAGAAACATTAAAAATAACCAAACTTTTTGTTAATTAGGACCAGAGTAAAATAATTTTACAATTTTAACATTAACATAATACGTACATACATAAGTCACGCTTATTTCTCGTAGAGGTGTGCAGAGACCACTTCCTTCCACTTGCTACAATTCCTAAACAAATCTCACGCTTCTTCTTATTTCATCAGTGCTCGATCGATCTGATTGAGATATGTTTGCCAAGGTTAACTTTACCATTCGCCCATTCACACTCACAATATAAATCTGTTTTGTCAATCTTTTTCATCCATCCTCCCTACGTAAACCTTCTAAGCATTGCTGTTCCTATCTTTGTGACCACATCTTCTTTTACACCGCAGCGATCCCTCATCTCACTATTCTTCACCATACATAAGTGTAGTGATCAGCATTTCTTTTTGGGGATCAGCACTCCCCTATACACAGCCAGTCGTGCCTGTTTTGACACGTTCTGACTGCTCATAAAGTTATACAGAGCCTCATTCTTTTGTGTTCATACCAACACCCTTTGCTTAATGTCACAGTTATACTTTCGGTCCCTCGTAAACTTTGAATTCAAGTGTACAAACTCATTCACTTGTTCCACTCTTTTTCCTACAATCAGCACCTCGCAGTTTGTCATGCATTCTTCTTTTTCAAATACCATTATTTTCGTCTTGAACCTTTCGTCGAACCTTTAAACAACCAACAAGTAGATATAAATTGAAAATGAAAATCGCGACAGAAACATCTTGTTGGTTGTTGGTACTCTTGACCTGGCCTTTCTTCAAAACAATGTTGATCTGATTGAGATATGTTCGCCGAGGTCGACTTTTACCGACCACATCTTCTTTCACACCACAGCGCTCTCTTATCTCACTATTTTTTGCTTTATTTAACCAAGTCACTCCGGCTATCCTTCTTAAACTACTCATCTCCGCAGCATTAATCCTATTTTCATGCTTCTTCTGCCAAACCCAACATTCACTACCATACATAAGTTTAGGAACCAACATACCTCTATGCACAGCCAGACGTGCTTTTTTTTAAACTTTCTGGCTGTTTATAAAGCTACGCAGTGCCCCAGTTATCTGTTTTCCTGCCAACACCCTTCGCTTAATGTCACTGTCATACTTTTCATCTCTCGTAAACTTTGAACCCAAGTACACAAATTCATTTGCTTGTTCCACTCTTTCTACCTCAATCAAAACTTCATAGTTTGTCATGCTTTCTTCTCTTTCAAAAACCATTACTTTCGTTTTGCTTACATTTACTTTCATCCCTTTGATTTTAAGGGCAATAAGCATAATATTAACCATCGCCCGGAATTTCTCTTTAGATGATGCTAATGTGACCTGATTATCAGCGTAAAGGAGGCATCTGACGATCAAATCATTCATTCTTAATTCATACGCACTCTCTTTCAAATATTTTAAACAATCGTCAATGAATAAATTAAACAGCCATGGCGAAGCCACACATCCCTGTCTAACACCTTTTTCGATGTAAAACCACTCCGTATAAGCTCCATTTATTCTGACTCAAGTAGTGGAATCCTCGTAAAGTGATTTCATTGCTCGTTTATAGCTCACCCCCAATGGGGCATTCCTAATGGACATTTATATACTTACTTTTTTATTTTAAGATGAAATCTAGTAATTTGGATTAAATTTTCTAATACTTTTGTTTGATAGTTTATTTTATCGAAATCATTACTTGTCATCAATGATTCTTTAATATATTTGTGTAACCATTTAAATTGTAGTTTTATGTGATAATAAAAATATATGGTATAAAACAGCGGTATTGTAATGACACCTGAAAAAAATTTTTTTATAAAAAAATGTTCCTATCTAAATTTTTTTCATTATTTTTCAATATGTTAAATATGTTATAAAATTAATGAAATAGTTTTTATATTTATAAAAGCCACTGTCATAGGAAATTAAATATTATCACAAATTAACTGACGCGAGATATATTATTTAAAATTTTAAAAAAGTAAACAAAGACTGTTAATTTCAAACTTTTGCAATTAAAATTTTTTTCTTAACAAATAATTGTAGCAAAATGTAAGGTAAAATTTTTTCAAAATCATTGCTGTGCACAAACTTGAAAATAAAATATAAAAAATTCATACTCAAAGCAATAATAATAATACGTATGAAAAGTTTCAGCTAACTGCCAAAAATATGTGAGTTATAATGTTGTATTAACCAGTATGCTGGGTTTATATCATCATCGTCGAATAATGAATCACTTAATGCACATTTAATAGTGCTAATTAACTTACCAATAGGCGCTACAGCTCGATGTGGGCCTTGTCCTCCTCCACAATTCGCCTCCAAGCAATGCGGTCCTTGACTTTGGTTTCCCAGCCGAATATCCGCATTGCCCTCAGGTCATCCAGTTCTTGGTCCATCCATCTAAACCGTGGTCTTCCTCTTTTCCTGGTAGCATAGATTTTAATGTTATAATTTTCTTTGGCATCCTGGCGTCTTCCAATCTTTGAACGTGTCCAAACCAACGGAGTCTCTAGGGTTTTATAAATTTCACAATGTCTTCACCGTTCAGGATCTCTGTTATTTCCCGGTTGTTGCGAATGTGCCATTCTGCTTCGTTGATTCTGACTGCTCCATATAATCTGATTAATTTACGATCAAACCTTCTTATCTTCTCCTGATCTTGTACCGTGAGTGTCCAATTTTCACTTCCATAGGTTATTACTGGTCGAACTAATGCCTTGTAAATTTTTAGCATTGTCTTTCTTGTAATCAGTTTGCTTTTTAAGAGTTTCAAGTTGGCAAAGTAGGCTCGGCTGTCTCTCTGGAGTCTTTCTTTAATGGCGGTGCTGGTTTTTCCCTCGTTGCTAACTAACTTCCCGAGATACGTGAATTGTGTTACTCCCTTGAATTTTGCGCTTTTTATCTGAAGGTCTTGAACTGTTCTCCGGTCTTCTGAGGCTGACACTTTCATGTAGACTGTTTTCTGTATATTGACACAGTCCCAGTTCTATTCCGTTTTTTTCTACTTCCTTGTAATCTTCAATAGTGCTTATTACTAATATTAAAACTGATAATGAATTACATTTTAAGCGTCTCGACGAATCTTTTTTTCAAAAACGTCATCTTGATGACTCATGCCAATTGTCAGTTGTCTTATTAACTCCAATCCATCATTGGCCAAATCCAATTTAAGCGATGTTGTGTGGCCTACTTTATTATATTCATAATATGAAATAAAAAAATAGAACACAATGTGCTGACGGCAGCTGTTCGCCGGAGAACAGATAAGTGAGTTCAAATTGTTTATGGCTCCAAGATTGAAAAGTCAAATTCAATAGGCGCCACTCAATTTGGATAGTTGCTATACTATATTTGGATAATTGAGAAAACCAAATATCTACCTTCAACAAGTACCTAAAATGATATATAATTAAATTTTCTTAGATATTCGGGTTGGACAAATAGGAGAATAAAAAAACATATCACATATAAGAATATAATAAAAACACCAAAATGGACAAAGCAAAATATGTTGTAGACCAGAGTATCATATAGTAATAATTACATCAATTAAATAATATATATAACAATATTAACTAATGTATTATATCAAAATACATACCGGGTGTTATACCGCTCAAAGTTACCAAAATGAGGTATAATGATAAGAAATAAACCTGTGACTGAATCTGCTGTCACATAGTACTATGTGAGAACTTCACAAAAGCTCTTTAGATTATAGTTTATAAAATTATCACGGTGGTATAATATACGATATCAATAATTAGTTATTAACAAGAATGAGGGTATGATAAATACTAATATGATTAATTAGTTATAAATAAATCTCAAAAAGTAAGAGAACACTGAAGGTGTAAAAAAACCTGGTGTTAAAGGTCCAATGGTCCAATATATGTAGCCTCTATCCAAGGTCCACTTGATGTAGTTGAAGACAGCAAAAACGAAGACAGGAAGAATACAGGAAACAGACAGCAAAACGAAGAGAAGGTAAGAAGAAGGCTCAACCTTCCAGGTCAGCCAGGGGTCGATGATGCAGCTCAGCAGGTCTCCAGCCTCTACCGGCTACTACTAGTCCTCATCCGGTGGTTGTCTGTCGACTCTGGCCAGGATTTAAAAGCGACTCGGTGTTGGTCCTCGTGGGAATCTTGACCAAAGTCAAGAGTTGCCACAAGAGTCGTCGTTCGATTGCCAGGAGTCTGATGATGAGGGCTAAGCTGTACTCTAACACCCTTCTGAGAAAGGAGGTAAAACTAGAAGATATCCAAAACAGCAAACAGGACTAACAGGACATCAGGACAAAATAGCGACGTTCCTACCGCATGGCAGTCTACCGGTGGTTGGCACAAATCTTCATATAAAGGCTTCAAAAACCACAAACGATGGGTGTGACTTGAACTCGGCACTTCGTAGATTCCCCCAAAGGGTTAATTTCCGGTTAAACACCGAAAAAGAATCCCAAAAACGAGTCAAACGCACCTCATCATGGCCGCACCGAAAAAGAACTCCTCGACCACCACGAGGACGAATACCATCCTCTATTTCTAACAGTTGCCAGAAAAAACTGCACATCCTGTATGAAATCAGCGCCAGTTTTGAATTCCTAGCCTCTCATTGGTCAGAACCATAAATGCTATTGATTGACAGAATGAATTCCAACGAATGTAATCTAAAAGGCCATTCTTCTTCTTTCTTTTCTACTATGGGCACGAAACATTAACGGCTAACCGACTTGAGACCGAAGATCGATGACAGAAGTTTTATGAAAGAAGAACTATGACAACTCAAACAATGACATCGAAAAATAGAAAATAAATATAACCTTATAAGATGATATTATGAAAAATAGAGAAAAAACCCAGTAAATACCCAGAGATCTCATTCAGAATCAACAAAATCCTGGGACAACCTTCAATAGCCTAGAATTCATCACACTAGAGAACACAACGGTATGTCGCCTGCTCACATGTGAATGGATGTTTTTATTGACTTTACTATCTTCAATTTCAGGCCTAGGATCAGACAGATAGCCAGAAATTATAAGATTCCTGCAGCTTAATTACATCACTTTCAACAGCCCTTAGAATGTCAGAACCAAGAGTATTAGCTAGTGTTGGAAACCTGTGAATTTACTAGTATTCAACTATATGTGATGTTTGTTTTGAAATAGTGGTTTTAATAGATGTTTTATTAAGGAATTTGATATCAAAACTGAATGTTCTCTGTAAGTACAATGTCCAATAAATGAAAAATTTATTATATATAAAAAACAAAATTAACAGGTAGCAATTTCAAATGCTACAGTTGAATAAAAGGTAATCGGCAGCTAAAATTATTTCAGTGTATTTAAATATATGTAGCCTTTTGTAATTTATTGCAACACATAAAGTTAACAAAAAATTAAAATTGGTAATGAATATTTAAAAATAATCCTCTTTTTACAAAAATACATATCTTATAATTCAATTAAAGATCTTAGGTCCACTTTAAAGGTTTGTCGTTGTGATAACATAAAAAAACATAATTTATTTTGGAACTTAAATAAAAAATTTTAAAGAGATGTAAAATAATGTTACTCATTGTGGTCAGCAAGTACGTCCCTGGAGCCATTATCTGGCCGGAGGGAACGATGCGTAGTATCGTCCATAAAAGATATCGCATAATTTATGACTTTTCGGTACGATCAAACGCCCGACATATTAGCGAATGATTGA
Organism: Agelastica alni; assembly: GCA_950111635.1. Taxonomy (NCBI): domain Eukaryota; kingdom Metazoa; phylum Arthropoda; class Insecta; order Coleoptera; family Chrysomelidae; genus Agelastica; species Agelastica alni. The sequence continues at coordinate 46,757,321 of OX467711.1, read as the reverse complement.
TAGCCGCGGGTGGCAATAATTGATAACCTGCCATGGTAATTATAACATTTGTAAAGATTTAGAAAAAGTTATGTTTGTTCTAGAAATATTGTTTCATAATTATTTAAGGACCGTGAAGCCGCAAAAAGAAAAGTTTAAGTTTAGCTTGGTAACCATAGACTATATCTAAGTGACTTTTGTATAACATATACAGAGCTTTTATTTCAAAACCAGCCAGTATAAATAACTTTTGGTTTAGCATAAATCTAAGAAAAAAAAAACAAACGTTGAATTTTAAATAAAAAAAGAGGTAGGCACGTGCCAGTAGCAACCAACTATAAACCGTGTGCAAAATCGACGGTTACGCGTAAACCAATGAAAACGCTGACTCTAGCGCCAGAGAAACTAAGCTCACGCTTGACCGGTTTCCGGACTCTCTCTCTTACCTCCAGACCACCGAGCGAAGAACGTTTCGTTAAACCCCACTTTTTGCAATGTAGCACATTATTTTAGTTTTACTCAAATTTTTATAACTGTAGTTAAAACAGTAACATATGAATTTGATTGTGGATTATATTTTAATGATACACGAGACCTGAAATTGTATAATTAATCATGTTTCGGTGGAAGACAAAATGGCGTCCCCCTTTATCAAGTACAATATACTAGAAATGACAATTATATAGTGTTTTATTTCGATGAAAACGAAAACACGTGTAATAAAACAAGAAACAGTAGGTAGAACAACTAAATCAGCGACATATCTACTATCAAAGTACATCACTATTTCCATCGAGGCGGACGGCGACATCTCCAGAGAGGAAGACGGCACCATGTCCAAGTAAGCCAACATTACCAATTCTCCTCATCTTTTCTCGTCCCGTCGCGATAACATTGAAGAACTGAAGCTTAGAATAACTGAAGAATTACTAACGAAACTTTGCAAAGAGTTCGAGAAGAATTTGAAAATAGGTTTTATTATTGCCTACAAAATAACGGAGCACACTTTGAACAGTTACTGTAGATACATTTAAGAAGCTGTTTGTAATTAACTTTATTTTAGTTTATGGTGTAATTTCACTATGTTACCTGCAAAGTAAATTGATAAAATAAATTGTTGTTTATATATCGCTGATTTGCATTTTTCTTGGGTTTTTATTTGATTTATCACAAGGTAGGGGTTGCTATTTGACATATTAAAGAAGGGGTGGGGAATGTTAAAAGGGTGCCACTTTAAAACAGTGGAATAACATTTTTAAACCTGCCCCTTGATTTAAAATTTGACGTGTTTTTTGTTTTTCTTACATTGACGCAAAATCAAAACTTATTCGGACTGGCTGGTTTTGAAATGAAAGCACCGAAGAAAGATTGGAATAAATTGTTTAATTTAGTGCATTGTGTTTAGTGTTTTAAATTAACTATTCCAAAACGAAATATCGTAACAATAAAATATAGGAAGAGCCAGCAGCTTTGTAAAATTAATACATGCAGTGCAAATACATACATACATACATAAAGTGACGCCTTTTTCCCATAGGGGTAGGCAGAGACCACTTCCTTCCACTTGCTCTGGTTCGTACACACATCTTTTGCTTCCTCTACTTTCATCAGTGCTCTCATACATGCTCTTCGGTTGTTGGTACTCTTGACCTGGCCTTTCTTCAAAACAATGTTGATCTGATCGAGATATGTTCTCCGAGGTCGACCTCTACCGATTTGCCCATTCACACTCGCCTTATAAATTTGTTTCGTCAATCTTCCTTCATCCATCCTTTCTACGTGTCCATACCATCTAAGCATTCCTTTATCTATCTTTGTGACCACATCTTCTTTTACACCACAGCGTTTTCTTATCTCACTATTCCTAACTTTATCCAACCGTGTCACTCCCGCTTTACTTCTCAGACTACTCATCTCCGTAGCATTAATCCTATTTTTATGCTTCTTCTGCCAAACCCAACATTCACTACTATACATAAGTGTAGGAACCAACACACCTCTTTGCACCTCATAAAGCTATGCAGTGCTCCATTCATTTGTTTTCCTGCAAACAACCTTTGCTCAATGTCACTGTCATACTTTCCATCTCTAGTAAATTTTGAACCCAAGTACACAAATTCATTAAATTGTTCCACTCTCTCTCCCTCAATCGAAACCCCACAGTTTGTCATGTTTTCTTCTCTTTCAAAAACCATTACTTTCGTTTTGCTCACATTTTTTTTTGATCAGCAAAGCTATTTATGAGTAATAATAGTCGATTGTTTCCATAATTTTAGTTTTGTAAAAGTATGGTATGCACTAAGTGATAGATTATATTTTTTTTAGTTTTGCGAGTCGTGGAGATAAATTACCATATTATGTAAAACGATTGTCTCTTTATTTCGACCACTGTATTTACTTAAAGCAATCATTTTAGTTTTTTTTTGTTGTTGTTGCAGAGTTGGAAAAAATTCTTTATGGAGAGGTTATGAGTCTGAAAGCTCAAGGTCTACTGTAAGACTTCACTGACTGTGTCAGGTCTACTCACTAAAAACTCTACCCCTATTTAGGTCCGTCTAGCTATTACCTCGGGTGATACTTGAGCCTGTTGGCCCATTGTATCTTGCCTATGTGTTTTTGTATCATCGTACAATGGATACCCGATCCGCAGACCGCCCAGGAAGGACCTGAAAACAGCAAAACACACACTGTGCCGCCGCGAGGCACTGGTCCAAAAAAGACAGGCAATCTCCGGGACCTAGAACCACGCTGCACTCAATCCAGTACCTTATACAATTTTGTACAAGTTCTGTATTGGGTGGAAACAAAGAACCGCCCATCCCCCCAGCGCCCCGCAGCAGTACAGCACGCGCTCTACTGCCCCCGGGTCCCCATCGCACAACTCGTAGGCTATGCCTCCATTACACAGTACCTTAGTGATTCATGGCTGATTCCTGTTCATCGGTAACAGTTCTGCCGTCCTTTTATGGCATGGTATTCTGAGTATTATTTCCCGTGTTTGTTTGTTTCCTGGTAAGTATGCTTTTCCAGTAGTTTTTGTGTTTTTTCGAACCTCTTCTTGCAAGTTCGTCTACTTCCTCATCACCTGCAACCTCCTGGCGTCCTGAAACCTAAATCAGTTCGACGTAATTACGGCCTACCAGTTCTTCTTTGCAGTCAACGAGTATGGGGAAAGGGATGGTCCGGCCCTGAGGTGCCCCATGCATAGGACTACTACTACAGGATTTCACCCGGTTTCCTGTAGGCTCCGTTAGCTACGGTGCTCCCCCACCGCCATGCATCCATCAGCACGGGTCGCATAACACTTTGGATTGGGAGTCTTTTAGTCGCCTTTTACGACAAGCAGACCATTCCTGGCATCTATTCCATTTTCCCCTTATCCCCGGGTGAAAATCATTTTAGTTAGTGTAGACGAAAACTTTTACAAAATATATTAAGATTTTATTTCATAAAAATACTTACAGGATGTAGAACCGATAAATACAAATAAGGTTTTAAATATTTTCATTCATCTTCCGCTGCAATTATTATCAATCCACATACGAGGTGAGATTCAATGACCAAAAACAAAATTTAAGCGAGTAATTTTATTTTTCATCTGTTTTCATTCTTAACGTATAGCGTGCACATTTTTTTTAAATGCGGTAATGGATCTGCTGAAATAAATGAAATTAAAGTTGGTGGGCGGGTGCTTTTGGCAGGCACAATTTAGTACTTTAACATTTATGGTAAGTTATCAAATATTTTTACTAATAAATTTTAATATTTTAATAAATTTTAGTCAAATTGCGATGTAACGAAATACGTTTTCCTACGACCACATAGGAAAGTAACGTTTTTATTATTATTATTATCCTCATGCGGAATGAGAAGTATCTTAAAACACGCTGTTGCGGCAAAAAAATAGCTCTGTAAACATTTAAATAAATTATACTTAGAAAATTGTAACAAATAGTTTTATTATTAAAATTTTTGCATAGATCCAATGTTTTTGTACTTTACTCGGAATAAAATACATGGCGCTCAAATTTTAATGAACATTTGTGTTTTCTTTTAGGATAAAGAAATTCAACAAGTTTTCCTTCCTCTCGACCCTCCCGAAAGTGTAGAGTAGCCGACAGGCTCAAATAAAATAAGTTGGATTGGAAATATTTATAATTCGCAACAACGTACATTTTTGATGTCGCCATTTTCAGCTTAGGAACTTGGGCCCATAACCTGTGGCTTTGTGAAACTATTTTTATACTTTAAACTACACAAAATTTATATTTTTTAAAATCAAAACCAATATTTTAAATATCTAACACTGACAGACTAGTATTATCAATTATAGAGAATAGTAAAGTGAAAACTACATGGAGGTCCACTTCATGTAGTTAATAGGCAAAAAGTTTGTAGCTTTTCCAATAGTTGTATGCATTGAAAACGTTACAAAAGTGTTACGATGATGAATTTTTATCTAAATCACAAGTTTTTAAGTTGTATAAATCATTTGGTCGGGATCGTAAAACAGTCAAAGACGAACCTCATTTAGGAAGGCCATCAACCTAAACTACTGATTTAAACATTAACCAAATTAAGGAGCTTGTACTTTAGGCCTTTTGCGTCGTTTACGTACGTTAGTTTGTTAAATATGACAGGATTTATACAAAACAATTAAGAATGTCATTTTGCAAGCGCCGTATGCGCTAGATATGGCTCCGTGTGACTTTTTCTCATTTACTTAATCGTAATTACCACTTTGTGGTCATCGTTTTGATTTGATAGAAGCCATATAAGAGAATTCACTGGTCGCTTTGAAGGCTATACCTAAAACTGAGCATAATTATTTCGACGACTGAAAAAAAACGTGGAATAAATGTTTTCTAGGATGAGAGGTCCAAATATTCAACATCCGCCATTTAATCGAGAAAGCCCGTGAGTTCAATTCACCCATGCTCCTATGCTTTATAGATTACAAGAAGGCTTTTGATTGTGTTCGATGGAGTAGTCTTTGGCATGTATTGAAAGAAATGGGATTCCCTTTTCATTTCGTATCTCTTATTAGCTACCTATATGGAAATAAAATTAAATCCTATCGATCACTTTCGGAGAATGATACAAATAGACTCAGGCAGGAACAGGTTGATTCCATCAATAAAGATCTTGAAGCATCGTCGAGTGGGGAACCAACAATCTTGTTCAGTTCAACGCCAAAAAAACACAAAGTGCCACGTTTTCCAAAAAAGTGAATTCCTCAAATCCTCCCATCACAATGTCCGGAAATACCCTTGAACCAAGTTCCTCCATCTCAATTTTGGGAGTCACGGTGTCCAATAATATGTCTTGGCATGACCATGTTGCTAACATCGCAAAGTCGGCAAGCCAGAGGCTAGGTTTTCTGTGGAAAGCCAGAAAGTTTTTTACTCCTGATCAACTGTTGACGACGTACAAGGCTCAAATCCGACCTCTACTGGAGTATTGCTCGCACATTTGGGGTTTAGCACCAAGGCATTCTCTTCGTCTTCTTGATTCCATTCAGAAAAGGGGTATCTACGACACTACCCTTATAACAAGAGATGCAGATGAGATGATTACACTTTTTGATCAGGTTGCAAATGAAAGCCGAGCCCTAGGTTTTGAAATGAATTTAGACAAGACCAAGCTAATGATCATTGATAGGAGTAAAACCATTCAGTAAAGAAATCTGCAAAATAGAATTGAAGTAGTAGAGAAAGTCATCTATTTAGGATCGCTAATAAACAGCAAGGAAGGATGCGAAACAGAAATAAGAAAACGGATAGTATTAGTGAGGACAGCAATGTCAAACTTATCTAAAATATGGAAAGACGGTTGCATAACCAGAAACACTAAAAGAGCCCTGGTTAACACCTTAGTGTTTTCGATATTTTCATATGGTTCCGAATCCTGGACAATATAGTCGAGAGACAGACAACGAATAGATGCATTTAAAATGTGGTGCTGGCGGAGGATGCTTCGCACACCCTGGACTGACGTCGCATTCTTGGTTACTTCGGACACATCACCAGACGAGATCAAGACAATCTAGAAAGACTTATCGTGCAGGGCAAAGTGGAAGGTCAAAGGTCAAGAGGAGTGGAGACAATCGACCCATCAATGCTCATAGACATGATGTCACAACTTGCCACGCCTTTTTCTTGGTTCTCTAATGAGTACTCTGCTAGTGGTCTCTCTACTGGCAAATTATGCCCGAGCTCAGCCGTAGAGGGTAGAAGAAAAAAATCTAAAAGTAAGCCGCGCCACCGACTTAAAACGGTACAAGCCGGAAACCCCTAGGTCTTGTAGGCACCAGCAGAGCCACGCGAAAAACAACAAACAATTATGGTGAACTAGATAAATAAAACTATATTTACAATTACTGCAATATATTAATTAAGTAAAAATGATGTTCTGATTTTTTACAATAAATTCTGTATTTTCGTAAAGTGGTTTAAACGAATTTAATACACTTTCTTAAAATAATATTTAAATTAATTATAACAATCTTCCAGACAGTAATAAAAACCTAATGAGGTACAAAAGAGAATTAAAATAAAAAAAAAACAACAAAAAGAAAATGTTCACAATATTTAAAATTTCAAAAATAATTGGTTTTATATAAAATTCCTGATAGCAAAAGATTAACACAACAAAAAAAAGAAATACCAAATAAATGGACTTGCTACAAAAATAATATTTTAAAACCCTTACAATATCCACATAAATTATATTCAGTGATATATAAATTCAGATTCAGCTTGGAGCCGGTACAAATTTAACGAAAAATAATTTGGTTACTTTTAAACTATTGAAAACTTTATTGGGACGTCACTGGGAGCAGGTACAAATTAAATGAGAATAACTTGTTACTTTTAAATTATTGAAAACACTTAGATCAAGCACATAATAACTGATAAGTTGATAAAATTAAATTCCATACCATGTAACCAATTGAAAACCTCACTGAGACGTCACGGTAACATCGATGATCCAAGAACCGAAACACCAAATATTATTATCAATAATTTCTGCTAAAATTACCAGGCAAGTCTTTATAACGCTGAAATTTATCGTCGATGTGGATGGAACGGCACGTGGTACTTCACGATGGCTTCACTTCATCAAATCCCTCAAGTGGTGATCTTAACTCGACCCCAATATCCAAAAATATTCACCACATAGGCACGACAGAATGGTCAAGTTAAGAATTAAATAGTTTATCTTCCTAATCCAATAAAGATGGCCCCAAATACAGCCAGATATGGAAGAAGAAACCGTAGAAGTTCCGCTCCCGTGTTAATATTAAACCGTTCCAAAAACTCTCAACCGACTGCCACCAAACGAATGATGAACCTTCCTCGCTCCCAGACCGGACATCAAAAAATGTCCCGGGACACGCGTCAGCCAACCTTTCCATGTATAAGTCCCTAGTTCATAATCGCGCTCGTCTGCATTAATTGCCAGCCCAAGCAAACCAACAATAATATATATCTAACAACACACGACAATCGAGGCTAATAATCAAGGCGAATTCCAATAAGAGAGACAAAAATGTCACAGCTATTAATAATCGAATTCTATCACTACTATATAGGCAACACTATATACAACGAACCCAAATGCAGACTATTATAATAATGAAACGGCAGATAGGAGAAGAAAAAAAATAGGCACGTGACAAACTCTTTAGCAATGAAGGTATGACTAAGAAGAAGGTGTTCTATTACTGTTTGCCTATTGTAGTATGATGCTGTTCATGGTAGGAATGAATCGCATTTAATATGATAAGAAAACTTGTTTTAAGTACTATTCTGTTATTGTTTCTCTCTACAGGCGATGTCCCTCTGTAGATTTTCTTGATCTCTGGCAGTTTTTACTAAGGTATCCGTGGTGCATAATCCAAAATCTTTAATCGAATTTTACAAGTACTTACAAGTACTTTTATTCCTTTCTGCATTTTTATTAAAGTACATCACTCCTTAAAAGTTGCATTTGAAAAGATCCGTTGTTTCTAGAAAATGGATCTGTATAGTCCAGATGGACACGATTCCAATTCTCCTCTGGTTCCTTTCATATATGTATTGATCTTCTTCTTATAGTGCATCTCCTATCGGAGGTTTGCTATCATCACAGCTATTATTGACCTTATTGACTGCAGCTCTTAAACATTGCTTCAATTAAACCAGTCCCTTAGGTTTTTAAGCCAAGACACACAGCGTCTTTCAATATTCCTCCTTTCACCTATCTTTCCCTGAACTATCAGCTGGAGAAGTGCGTATTTGGGTCCTCTCATAATTTATGACCTAGATATTGAAGCTCTTTTTTTTGTGGTGTTAATGACTTTACATTCCTTATTCATCCGATTTGGCACTTCCATATTAGAGATCTTTTCTGTCCAGGGAGTACGCCACATTCTACGGTAGCACCACATCTTGAAGGCTTGTAGTTTGTCTGTGTGATTCTTCTTGAGAGTCCATGCCTCCACTCCATACAAAAGCGCGGAAAACACGTAACAACGCAGCATTCTCATCCCAAGTCTATTTGAAGAACTTCTACATGTAATAGTCTATTAGTTACCTAACTTGATAAATAATCTATATCTTAGGTCCCTTAGGTTTTTAAGCCAAAACACACGGCGTCTTCCAATATTTCTCCTTCCACCAATCATTCCCTGAACTATCAGTGTTTGGGTTCTCTCAGTATATGACCTAGATATTAAAGTTTTCTCTTTTTATGGTGTTAATGACTTCACATTCCTTATTGATCCGATTTAGGACTTTCACATTAGAGATCTTTTCTGTCCAAGGGATACGCCACATTCGAAAGCAACACACCTCGAAGGCTTGTAGTTTGTCCGTGTGATTCTTCTTAAGAGTCCATGCCTCCACTCCATACAAAAGCGCGGAAAACACGTAACAACGCAGCATCCTCATCCTAAGTCCAATCTTGATATCTCGACTGGTGTACAACTTTATATATATATATATATATATATATATAGCGAGTATTTGCAGCTTATTGTCGCTTCTCGTATCCCAAACGCCATCTATCCTTATTATTCAAATCGACTTGCTGCAGTCCTTTCCTTCCCATTTCCATATCTATGTCCTTTATCTATCTTTTTTCTTGGTCCTCCTCTTTTATTTTTTTCCATTGGTGTCTAATTTTAAACCTTTAGTGGTATCCTCTATCGGCTCATTCTTCGTAGATGTCCGTACCATTTGAATATTTTTTTATTTATTGTATCTATAATAGTGTCATTTGCTGTCATTTTTTCTCTTATCCTTTCATTTCTAACATGATCCCGTAAGGTAAGACCACAGCATCTCCTCCAGTAAGTCATTTCAGCCTAACACAATTTCTGAGATATATTTTTGTCTTCGACCCAGACTTTTTACCCATACAACAACTTTTTCATTTTCGTAAATGTTGACCTGGCTATCTCTATTCTCGTTCTTATTTCTCTTGTTTGGTCACCCGATTGTTCTATCCAGGCTGCCAGGTATTTGTATGACTGCACATTCTCTATTAAGATGTCTGCTACTGACTCGTTTATATGGTTTATATGTATTAATACTTTGAGCGAAAATTTCACATGATTCTAAAAGATTCGTTGCACGATCGCTACCTGACCACGTGCAATATCTTTCAACAATTTTTTGTTTTTTTTACCACCCATATGTCTATTATGTGGTTTCTTTATTATAAATGGTTGAAGAGAGCTAGGATTAATACTCCTTGTCCTTTGAATAGAACACCATTATCAGGGCATAATTATGATTTTTACCATTGATATTGAGGAATTAATTCTTTGTTTTGAAGAGTTCGGGATCCTTGTCTGTTTCTTTAGCTAACTTACTAAAGATACAAACTGTTTAAATTAAAATAAATAAATTATTATTGCATAGTTTTATATAAAGTACAGTAAAAAATTAAACTAGAAAAATGATTACCCGTAATAGTTTGTCCCTGATCTTTTTTTTAACACTGCAACTCTTTTCCATTGTTACTGAAATTGACTCGAGAACAATGTCGTAATACCTACCTAATGTAATACACACTAATACTCGATAATAGAAATAATAATCGTTATTAAAAAATTTACTATTTAATACCAAGCAAACTTTTACTCCCTTAATTATCATAATGAACAATTGAATTATGACTCGTAAAAGCTATTATAGCTAATAGTAAATGAATTTTGATCTATATAAATTTTTTAAAAATATATTAAACTTATTTGGTTATTTTTTTTTTATTAAACTCTAATACCAAGGTGAATTACGTTAATGTAAACCTTATTGACAAAAATAATGATGGAATATAATTTATATAATTTTATTGTTTTCTATTATTTTTAAAAAGGTATTGTTAATTAGTGTACTAATAAAGAAATCGTGTCTCTGAATTATTTATTCATTATGTTATTAAATACATACACATACATTGGTCATGCCTTTTTCCCGTAGGGGTAGGCAAAGACCACTTCCTTTCACTTGCTACGGTTCTTACACACCTTTTTTTTTTATAAAAATAGTCGCAAAAAGGGTAGACCTATTGTGTGGGCCGCGGACGGCCCGCACTGCGACTATTAGAAGGGGAAGGGATTATAGAAAGGAAATGATCGTGGACACGCTTTTTAAAAAGTTGCAGGTCATAGTTCTCTGGAAAAACTGATCCATTCCGTAGCAGCCCTGTAAAAGAAGGATTCTTGATGAAGATTGGTTCTTGTAGTGTCAATCTTGAGAGTAAATGGGTAAGACTGATCAGCGTGCCGAGTTCTTCGGCCAAATGTGGCCAATGGTGGTACAAGAGTTCTTGTTTCTCTGGAGCATCTGCCATGGAAATATCTGTAGAGCAATGACTGGTCTGCAACTCTTCTTTTATGTTCTAAAGGGTGAAGGGTAGCTGTAGGGGTTGAGCTGTTTATCAAGCGAATGGCTCTTTTCTGAATGGAATCTAGAATACGAAGAGAATGCCTTGGTGCTGAACCCCAAATGTGCGAGCAATACTCCAGTAGAGGTCGGATTTGAGCCTTGTACGTCGTCAACAGTTGATCAGGAGTAAAAAACTTTCTGGCTTTCCACAGAAAACCTAGCCTCAGGCTTGACTCTTTTATTAACGCTCTCCTACCTGCTCGTCGGTTGATGGTACTCTTGACCTGTTTTTTTTCAAACGATGTCGATCTGATCTAGATACGTTCGCCAAAGTCGACTTCTACTGACTTGCTTATTTACACTTGCCTTATAAATATGTTTCGTCAATATTCTTTTTTTCACCTCTACTTTTTCAAACCATCCAAGCATTTCATTATCTTACTATTCTTCACTTTATCCATCAGATTCACTCCGGATATATTTCCGGATTACTCATATTTGCTGTATTGATCTTACTTTCATGCTTCTTCTGCCCAACCCAACATTCACTACTATACATAAGTGTAGGAACCAACACTCCTCTATGCACAGCCAGACGTGCCTTTTTTGACACGTTCTTGCTGCTCATAAAGTTATATTGCGCCCTATTTATTTGTTTCCCTGCCAACACCCTTCGCCTAATATTACAGTCATACTTTTTGTCTCTTATAAAATTTAAATCCAAGTATACAAACTCATTCACTTGTTCCACTCATTCTTTAATCAGCACCTCAAAGTTTGTCATGCTTTTTTTTAACCTTTACTTTCGTCTTGCTTACATTTACTTTTATCCCTTTAATTTTTAGGTCATTATGCATAATTTTAACCATTGTCTACAACTCCTCTTCAGATGATGCTAATATAACCTGATCATCGGCGTAAAGGAAGCATTTGACGATTAATTCATTCATTCTTAATCCATGTGCTCTCTCTTTCATATCGTATAAACCAGGGGTCTCCAAACTTTCCAGCCTTAGGGCCATACTGATTACTCCAGTAAGTTCCGAGGGCCAAAACCATATTATCATTGTTGCCGGTGGTAAAAAGTCAAATAGTCCACTGATGAAAAAAAAAAGGCTGCAAATCGGACTAAAGTCCGCAAAACGGCAACACTGCATATTATTAATTTTCCTGTCGTTATCTGTAATTTCTAATTGATACTGTTTCAATCATAACTACGAAGTAAATGTTTTTCACATTTTAAAACATGTGAAATATTCAGCCACACCAATGAGACTGAGTTTCCTATCGATTTTGCAATTGAAACTTTGAGTGCTTTGAAAATAAATTTTGATACTCGTTTCTCGTACTTTGATACCATTGCGAATCAAATTAAGATTTTTCAGAATCCTTTTGATACTGACATTGAAACCCTAGCCCCGGAACTTCAAATGGAAATGATTGATCTACAGTGCAGTGATATAATCAAAAACAAATATCAAAACTCATCTTTGTTGGAATTTTATAAGAGTCTTCCACTGACACAATTTGATAATTTGCATAAAATTGCTCGTGGGCTGTTTTCTGTTTTTGGTACTACTTATTTGTGTGAGAAGACCTTCTCCAAAATGAAGTACACAAAAAATGTTTACAGATCTAAATTAACTGATGAGCATCTTAAATCTCTTTTAATAATTGGTACAAGTAAAATTAGTCCACAACTACAAACTATTGTTAGTGGAAAATCTCAATTACATAAATCTCATTAGTATTTCATATGTCATTATGCTTGTTATAAGTTATGTTTTTATTTAAAATGTATAAAATGTTAGTTGGATTAATTTCAATAATTTGTTAGTTATTATATACTAAAGTTAAATTTTCTGCATATTATACATGTCTTTACTCATTACAATTCTTTGTTTCCTTATCCAACTTTTCACAAAAACAATAACAATAAGCCTACAACAATGTGATGAGTAGTTATCCCATGACCATATTAATGTAGATGCCATATTAATAATTATTCAACATAAAATTAGAATACTTCAGTAAACTAAATTAAGTTTGCTATAAAAAATATGTTCTCTAAAAGGAGTTTTCAAGTATGCTAGCTCTCCGCGGGCCGGACAAAATCTGTCCGCGGTCCGGATGTGGCCCTCGGGCCGTAGTTTGGAGACCCCTGGTATAAACAATCAATTATGTATAAGTTAAACAGCCATGGCGAAGCCACACATCCCTGTCACACGGCATTTTTGATGTAAGCTCCGTTTATCCTGACTCATGCAGTGGAATCCTCGTAAAATGATTTCAGCGCTCCAGTGAAACTACTGTACACATAGACAATGACGTCCACAATTATAGGCCCATTATAGGCCTTTTTCAAATATACGAAAGCGCAGTAGACCTTTTGACTTCAACTATGATATATAATAAAAAGAACTGATCTCCTTTCATTTTTAAATCCTTTTTGCACATCCCATATCTTCTCATCAGTTTCATTCGTCACAATTTAAATCAATACCCTTGCATACAGTTTGCCGACGATGCTGAGTTAACCTTGGTAGTTTTTGCAATTATACTGCGAAGCTTTTTCTTTATAAAATGGAACGATAACTGCTTTGCACCAGAATCCTGGTACGTTGCCCCTCCAGCAAAAGTTAAATAGGCGGCTAGCTATTGGGCATTGTCCAGCCTTCAGCATTTTAACCGAAATCCTAATATTAAAAGGACAAATTTTTTTTTTTTGGTTATAGTGTATTTTTTTTACATTTATCGTTTACAATTTTTGAATTTGTGTACCACAATTAAAGTAATTTTTCTTTAAAAAAATCTTTATAATTTGGTTGTAATATAATAGCTATTTATTTTATACCTACTTCATCTGCTTCCACAACGATGTTGATCGCTTCCAACAGATGGTGCGGTTGCTGGTACATAACTGACTGTTAAAAAAGCTGTTTTCTCGTGATCGCGGGTATTTTTGTCTTATAGGCACTAGCAGAGCCACACGATAAACAACTAAGATTATGGTGAACCAAATAAATGAAATTATAGCAAAAATATATTGAATACTTTACTCCTACAATAAATCAAAGTACACAGCTCAATAGCAAAATTATAACAAATATAGTCAAAATCAACAGCTAACAATAAATAAAAGTACTCAATTTTGGCATATTATCTAATGCAATAAATAGTTTCCAACAATGTACTATATTAATAAATTAAAACAAAACTTAATCGTGGTGTCAAAAATAAGTCACGTCGTTAAATATTTAAAAATAAATCACTTGTAACCTTTGGGTATACGAATTCACTACTCCTGTGGCCGGTGTGATTATGGAACGGCACCTGCTAATTAACGATGGCTTCCCTCAATCAAATCCCGCATGCGGTTATTTTAACTCGACACCAAAATCCAAAATATCAACAACAAAGGTAAGATAGAATGGTCAAGTTAAAAATTAAATGGCTTTTCTTTAAAATCCAATTAAGATGGCCCAAATACAGCCAGATATGAAAGAAAAACCGTAGAGGTTTTGCACACGTGTTAATATCAAATCGTCCCAAAAATTCTCACCACACCACTCCCAAGACTGCCACCAAACGAGTCACCACTTCTCAGGCCGGATATCAAGAAATGACACGAAACACACGTCAACCAACAATCTTCGCAAGTCCATGCTCCATCCACACAGAAATGCAAACCAAACAATAATATAACTGACAACACACTACAATCAAGGCCAAAAACCAAAGCAAAATCTAATGACGAAAAACCCCCCACTCAATCTCCATCGATTAACGAAAAATGCCACAGCCATTAACAATCGAATCCTATCACTACAAGGTATGCAACACTATTTACAACGAATGATATATTTAAGTTACAACAAAATACGGTACCTGAGGAATACGAAACTATCAGAGACACAATTATAATGGAACTGTAGAAGGGAAAAAATAGGCACGTGACAAAATGTTTTTACAGTAACTGTTCAAAGTGTGCTCCGTTATTTTGTGGGCAATAATTTAACCTATTTTTAAAATCTTCTCAAACTCTTCGCATAGTTTTATTAGTAATTCGTCTACATTCTTCGGTTATTCTAAGCTTTAGTTCTTTAATATCTTCGGGAGAAGTTTTGTAAACTAATGTTTTTAAAAAGCTCCACATAAAAAATCAAGTGGTGTTATACGAGTATCTGGAGATCTTGCCGGCCATTTTATAAAACCCCTTCTATCAATTTAATGTTTATGAAATCGTTCGTCTAGCCATTCTCTTACAGCTAGTGCGTAATATGGTGTAGCTCCGTCCTGTTGAAGGTATCAATTCTGTTCATCTAGCACCATATTTCCTTGTTCATCATTTTTTTATTTTAGTGACTGAGTAAAAAGTGGACATACATAATTTTCTAATAATTGTAGGAACAATTTTCCCGTTAGATTTTGGTTAATAAAAAGTGGTCCAATTATCTTCCTATCTTCCTAAAATACCAGCTCACACATTGATCTTCGCTTGAAACTGAGTACCTGTCGAAACACGTGAGGATTGTTGGCATCTCAGTACCTGCAATTATGTTTGTTAACAAAACCATTTAAAAAAAACGTTGATTCATCACTGAAACAAATATTTTTAAACAAATTTGCGTCCTCCTGTAATGTTTGGGACATTGTTTCACAAAATTTAATTCTGCGGTTGTAGTCGTCTTCACTAAGCTGATGATAAATTTGTTTTTTATAAGAAAAAAACTTATGCAATTTTAACACTTTGTGTATGAAACCAACAGAAATATTTGTAAGCTTTGATACTTTTGGAATGAAACTCGTGCCTCAGATTAATTTTTGGTATTCGTCGGAGACAAAGAATCTCATATAAACTTCAGGAAATTGGATGGTTGAACATGGAAAAAAGAAGGGTATTTCACGCAGTTTGTCTATTCCATAAAATAATTGTAACAAAAAAGCCTTCCTATTTACATAGAAAAATTACATATCGTACTGACATTCACAATTTAAATATTAGAAATAAAAATTTGCTCGCAGTGCCTAAATTCAAAACAGAAGTATTTAGACGGTCTTTTAGATACCAAATTTGTCAAAGGTATAATTCTGTTCCCACCTCACTTAAACAATTAAATTCCATTAAATTCAAAAATAAATATAAAGAGTATTTGTTTGACTGTAATTAAAGTAAATTATTGAAATCTTGTAGAAAATAGGTAAACTACATTTTTATGTTAAGTATTCGTATTCAAATTATAAACGATAATTATGTAACGATCACAGGTTTTGTTTTGTTTTCCTTCTCATTTTGATTTTCAGGGTTAAGTGGAAAAACATTTTCTGTGATGCATGGCATTGCAGACAATGAACTTCGCCTTTTATTTCTTGATAACTTATTGCATATATATTAATTATGTTTTATGTTTATTTAATGAAATAATAAAGACGATATTATTATTATTATTATTAAATAGGAAGGATGTATAGCAAAATGATCCAGTACTTTAATTTGTGCAGCTTTGTCGAGAACTCTGGAATTATTATTATTTTATTACAAACCAGTGTCCACTTTCTTCAAATTTTTGTACTAACTCTATGATGCTCTAGTGCCCTTTATTTCTTTCAGGATGCCTTTCATTAAAAACTCGAGCTGTTCCTCGAGCGCACTTGTTTTAATGACCGTAAATAATATTATTTATTCTCTTGCTCTTGCTCTTGCTTCTGCTCTTGCAGAGAATACACCATTTTAAAATAATTCAAGATGCTACAGCTGCAAATAATGGCTAATTTAACGTCGCGAATAACCAACTAATAATATTTTTGAAACAAAGAAACAACATGACAAAAAATGTCAAAAAAAAACATGTATTCAGAAGTAAGCTAATTTATCCCGAATTAGACATTTACCCATTCAACAGTGGCGTAGGTCGTTTTTGTTATGGTCTCATGCTATTTCACAAAATGTGTTGTCATTAGCAAAATGAATTGATGTAATAAATGGTTGTTTTTATGGCTAATTTGAATTTTTCTTGGGTTTTCATTTGATATATTACAAGGTAGGGGTTGCTTTTTGACATTTTAAAGAAGGGGTGGGGGATATTAAAGAGTAGCACTTAGAAACGGCAGAATAACATTTTTATACCTTTCCCTTGTTTTAAAATTTGTTTTGTGTTTTTTGTTTTTCTTACATTTATACGAAATCAAAAGTTATTTAGACTGGTTGGTTTTAAAATGAAAGCACTGTATATCCGAATAATCTTTCATTGTCCTTGTTGTTTGTTTTCAGCTCTTGCATTTGTGTATTTATCCACTGTATGTTTTTTGTTTTTTACAAAAAGGCTAGTAAGCCTTTCGCCAAGGAATGATTATCAGCTTCTCAAGTTAAACAAGAAAGTTTTGAAACTGGTGACGGGACTCCTAACTGAAAACTGACTTCTGAGGTATTACCTGAAAAATATGGGCAAAACAGAAAGTGATAGTTGCCGCTACTGCGAGAACTTCGGTGAAACTGCAGAACATTTGCTTTGCGAATGCCCAGCGCTTTTCTGCAAGAGGCTTAAGTTTCTGGAAGGGGCCTTTTTAAAGCCCTCCGATGTCTGAAACTTAGCTCCAGGAAACTGATGAACTTTGTACGAAGTCTTGGAATCCCGGACCTCAAATAGATTAAGAATCCTTAATGCACAAAAGATCTGATAGGTTAAGGTGCTTGAGAATCCGCATAGCCTTAACGACCCCCCCTATACTACAACTCATACGCCTTGAACAAAATCAGGATTTGGAACTTCCAGACTTGAAATGTTTCGGTGTTTTTTAACTTTTCTATTTGGCTTGTATCATCGAATGTAGATGCCATTGTTTATTCTTAAGGATTTGGCAAACAACTAAGAGTCAATGTACAATTTTTATTTCACCTCTTTTCACTTTAAGCGCTGATCTCCGTTTTTAATGGCAGATGCCTGTACCCTTAACCTGTACAGATATTGGGTGTCTTATATTGGGTTTTAATAAATTGGATAAACTCTTATGAAGATCAACTAGAAGTTTATTATTATTTTTAACGTTGTGACAACTAACTGACATACATTAAAAAATTAACATAAACATCGTACATAGGGTGCATCTATAATAGATAAAAGAAAATTGATGAAGCAGATTTATAAAGCGATTATAAATGGGCAAGTCGGTAGAGGTCGACATCTCGATCAGATCGATATTGTCATGAAGAAAGGTCAGGTCAAGAGTACCAACAACCAACGAGCATGTTTAAAAGCACTGATGAACGTAAAAGAAAGATGTGTCTACGAACTGTAAAAAGTGAAAGAAAGTGCTCTTTGCCTACCTATAAGGAAAAAAGGTGTTTGCTAAAAGTAAAATATATTGGAATTATGGTTTTTTAACAACTCGCCAGATTAAAGTCAACAAGCCAGATATTGTACTTTTTGACCATGAAAAAAGAAAAGGTATGTCTTCGAAATCTTTGCTCTCGCTGAACAACATATTAAGCAAACAAGTATAGAAGAGAGCAAACTACAAGGATCTTCTTTTTGAATTGGGGACGTATCCAACGTCTTTGCCGGAAAAATACAAAAGCAGTCTTGCTCGGTTCGCTGCGGACGTGAAGATCCCACGAGCTTGGAGTTTAATAAGTGGCATTTCATCGTACCAAGGCCATTGTCTCTTACCGCCATTGTTTGTAGCAAGACAAATGAAATCACGCGCTGTCATGACTGACAATGACAGGGGTTTTTAGTGAGTATGACCATTGGATTAGGTGAGTCTAACACTATCCGACGCTTCTGGACATCAATGTCTCGGATGTGCATTTTTCACCATCTGATACGCCAACAAAAGAAAAAAGAAAGATTTTTACTAATTATACCACTAGATGTCAAATTATTCCCGTAAATTTTCTAAAAATATTCATGAGCGAGAAAAAATGTCCGGATATTAATATGACCTCGCGTGGTATTCGGTGGAAAATCAAATATTTTTAAATTTATTTTACGATTCTCAACAATGCAAATTATTTTCTTTATGAAGTCACTAATCATAGGAGGCTGTGATCATTGTATTTTGACACTTAAAAACATAAAAAAAACTCGCGATTTGTTGCAATAAAGAATATCTTACAACCAGTAAAACCAAAAAAATTCTTTGTTTAAAAATGAATCGATTTGAAAATCATACTATATGCAAAATATGCGTGAAATTGTCTGATGTTATGATCAATCATTGTAGCATGACTTATTTATTCGCATTAATAGAGGATGTTGGCTCCAACTTGAAGAAATAAAATTTGTTTCAAATTGTCCACGAATATTTGCATCTAAACTACGCAAAATTGAAAGTACTGAATGGGAAAATTAGTGTCTAAATATTATATATATTTTATTAGACATAGACACTTAATTGAAAACATTCAAAGTCCTGCATTTTCGCCATTAAGAAGAGAGGAGGTCCGAAGAATATAGAAAACATCTTAGCTTTGTAATTAAAATGTATCAAAACTAAATATTATGTGAACAAATAAAAACCAGTCTATAAAAAATTGTCTGTTATTGTAAACTTCAAAAAATTTCCAGTATAATTCGCTATTGGGTATCCCACGAGAAAAAAATTTCCACTAAAATACCTCCGTTGCCGTGTTGATCTGTCAAAATAACGTAATTTGATTGGTTCAAAATTACAGGTGTGGAATTTTCGTTTTAATTTATTGCTAGATTAATAACAGACAACAATGTTTAAGTTTTTTTTCAGTGTGGTTGACAAAATAGATAAGGTTAAGACAATGTTTTTTAAAACAATTATATTCGTAATCGCAATGGTTGGATAGTAAAACACATTATAAATACAAGTAAATAAAATTTTATTTAAATTACATTTTTATTTTATATTTACTACAATTTTAAAGTATACGTATTTAATTAAATAATTCATAAAATTTATCGCGCTTGATTGGTACAATTATTATCATTATTATCGTATTTTTTATTTCACTTATTTTAATTTTAAAAAAGCAGTCCCAAAAGTGTATACCAATTTGGTGCCCTAAAAAATTAATATAATTATTAGGATTAAAAAATTTCTGTTTCATAAAGGAAACATGCAATATTGGTTTAATGCCCAAGAAACTTAAAGCTAAGATTTAACATTTAAGAATAACAATAAATACCCTTATTGATCCAAAACCTTGCGGTTATCTGCTGGATTTTAGTCAAGACAAGACATTTTGTTTAAATTTAAACCACAAAAAAAGTGACAATATTTTTTTATAATTATTACAACTTTCCAAACTAATCACAAATAGAATACAAATTTAATACAAGTTATGTGTAAAGGTTACGTATAAAGCGTAACATAATAGTAAAAAAATTTAAAAATAACCCCAACAGTTATTGCACAAGTTTTTATAGTGATAGCAGAGTGAGTGTATTAAAATTAACAGTATTAAATTTATAATTATGTAAAGATTTTGTGATATGCCAATGGAAAGCGAATTAGGCGGTACGGTGATGACACAGCCAATTACAAGGATGTTCCAGTACCTTCCCGAGCAATCTAGAGTTTTCAAATCTGGATACGTTTAAAAAAATTCTAGTTTTCTCTTGCTTTAACGTTAGTATCTAAATTGCTTGATTAATTTCCTAAAGTTAATAATTGTTTTCACTTGTTTACATTACTTCTAAAATCATTCTAAATTCATTTATTCTAAAATATAAATAAATGTGTATATAAATTCGAACCCCAAGTGTGATTTTAGTAGGATACAATTACTTACATTCATTATTAATTTTACATTAAAAGGTATTTATTATATTGTAACACTTAATTTTCAACATACCAAAAGGGTTAAAGCTTTGCTTTGTTTTCGTCATTGATGAAAAGGACAAAGAGAACATGGTGACTCATAAAATCAACACCGGATGTGCTTAACCAATTAAACATTCAAGAAGACTTTCATTAGCAAAATGAGAGGGGGCTTAGAAGATTTTTTGAGATTTGGCTAACAAGGAGTCATTGAATTATCAAATATTCGTTTACCTCGCTAGCCCAAAATTCATGACACATTGAATACTCTTTTCGGGTCTCGTTGGTTTTTTACTGTCGACTTGAAAAGTGGCTACTGGCAAGTAGGAATCGAGTCTACTGATCGGAAGAAGACAGCTTTTTTGATAGGATCAGGTCTTTGGCAATTTATAGTTATGCTTTTTGGGCTATGTAATGCTCCGGCTACGTTTAAGAGTCTAATGGAGGCAGTTTTAAGAGGAATAACATGGTAGACATGTTTAGTGTTTTTTTTTTTTTATGTTCTGGTTCCCACAAAAAGGGATATCCTGTAATGTTCAGAGAACATCGTGGGAACCAAGGGAAAGAAGGTAGGAGTTGGTGTTCTTCTTAAATTTCTGGAGGTTGTATGCCTCGGGAAACACCTCCCTAGGCAATGAGTTCCAAAGCCTCGCAATTCGTTGGATGAATGAGTCTTTGCAAAGTGATGTTATGCAGGTCTCCAAAGTGACCACGAAGGGGTGTGAAGACTGAACTTGACGGGTTAATCTCGAAGAGACTGCCAAAGGAGGAACGATTGTTGATATTTCAGAAGAGCATCGCCCATGAAAATATCTATAAAATAGAGACAAATCGCCAACTTTTCTACGGTGTTCCAGACAAGTGAGCGAGTTTGTAAGCGAGGCATCACCGACGAGACGAATTGCCCTTTTTTGGAAAGAATCCAGTAGCTTCAGAATATGTTTAGGTGCCGCACTCCAAATATGGGAACAGTACTCCAGTACAGGTCGGATCTGCGCCTTATAGATCATAAGCAGCTGACTGGAGGTGAAATATCTCTTGGCACGAAACAAAAAACCAAGTTTTTGGTATGCACTTTTGGCAATGGACCTCACGTGATTTTCCCAGGAAAGGTTATTGCTGATAGTAATACCAAGCATCGATATGGATGACTTCAGTGGTATGGTTACTCCTGACAAAGTTATGTTAGGCACAGTGAGCTCGGCTTTTCTAGAGAAAAGACATGCTTGTGTTTTGTTTGCATTGAATTCTACCAAGTTATTGGATCCCCATTCGAGAATTGTTGCCAAGTCCATATTTATTTATTTGGATGACGTAATTGTAGTGGAAAGATCATTTGACAAGCATTCCAAAAATCTGAGGGAAACATTCTAACGATTACGAAAAGCTTATTTAAAACTCAGCCCTAAGAAGTGTCACATATTTCGGCGAGAAGTAAGATACTTGAGTCATATTGTATTTAGTAATGGTGTGACAGCTGATTCCGAGAAAATCAAAGCAATTCGTGAATGGCCAGTACCAAGAGATAAACATGAAATTAGAAGAATTCTTGGTTTATGTACCTATTACCGACGGTTTGTCAAAGGATTCGCTCACACCGCTAAACCGTTAACGAAGCTAACGGGCAATGCAACAGGCAATGGTCCAGTTGGTAAAAAAGGGGCACCCATGAGACAATCCAATGTTCATAGTCCGATGGAGAGGGTAGCCATAGATATTGCAAGGGCCATTCCCAGAAACAGATGTTGGAAATAAATATATCCTCGTGGCTATGTATTATTTTACGAAATAGACTGAAGCCTATGCAATTCCTAATCAAAAGGCTTCTACTGTTGCCGACCTACTGGTTAAAGAATTCTTTAGCCTTTTCAGTGTTCCTTTAGAGATATATTCAGATCAAGGAAGAATTTATGTATCGGCATTTTTTCAAAACGTCTGCCAATTAATTAGTGCTGATAAGACCAGAACTGCACCCTTAGATAGATGGAATGGTCTAAAAAATTGAATCAAACCATGTGTAATCAATGAAATTTTTTTTAAGCCCCATAAGTTGGGTGTCAATGTGTTTTGAAATTTTAAACTTTTCCTAAATATTAATTATTTCAAGTCAAGGGCTGTCAATTGTGTAACGAAATTTTTGTGTTCTGTAACTCTAAAAAAAACTTACCAATAAAATACTAATTTAATAAATAGCTAAAGGTCTAAATACATGCAGGAAAAAGCATCCAGTAGCAAAAACCAATCAGGAAAAGGTCTGCAGTAAAAAGCCTCCAGTAAAAAATGCCTCTTGTGAAAACGTCTCCAAAGAAAAAAACGTCTCCTAAAGAGAAAAAGCGTCTCCTCCAGAAAAAAAAGCTTTAAAGGAAAAGGTCGTTTACATATTTATTGCATACTTTACTTTAATAAGTATACAATAAAAATGCAAACGACCTTTTTAACTTTGTAATACTACTAAAAATGAATCTATTCCATTGACGATGGGTCTTTTAATATTTCATTCCTATCAGCGATAGTACAGAACACTTGGTAGGGCGGCTTAAAACCAGGAGCTGCATTAAAAAATTCTCAATAAAAATGAGAGGAAAAATTTCCGTTACACATGGGCAAACATCTATTAAAGGTGGTATTAAAGCATCAGAAAGATCGAGACCAGTACATTTATTTGTTTTTAATGGCCTCCCAAACGGCCACCAAAGATACTACTGTCCTGATCCCTGCTTGCTTGATACTCGGACGTGAAATTCGTTTGCCATGTGACCTTTAGTTCGGCTGTATACCTTTAAAAGAAAATGTGGTAGGTGAAGACTACGTTCACAAATTAAAGTTGGGGATGAACGACATACCCGACCTTGCCCGACGAAATATCCAGATAGCCAGTGATCGGATGAAGGATCGTTTTAATTTTTGCTCCACAAAAGGAAATTTTAAAGTAGATAATCTTGTTTGGCTATATAATTCACGGCGACGTCAAGGCTATTGTCCTAAATTTCAAAAGCAATGGGAAGGACCGTATGAAATTATGAAGAGAATAAATGACGTTATATACCGGATTAAAAAGCTGATAAGTGGGAAACCGAAAGTAGTTTACATAAACCGTCTTGCACCTTAAGCCGGCTCAAATAATGTTGAAGAAGCAAGAACTCTTTAACAAGAACCAAACATGGATAACCATCAATTCTAATTTTCGAGATTTTATGTCAGACTACGCAAATTAAAAAAAAAACAGACTTGGCGTAACCATTAAGGTTCTGCAAGATCTTTTTACAGTATAAAAAGACTTTTCTATTGCACGCTGCGTAGCCCAAGATCTTCGAATGCATCGATTTTTCGCAAAAAGTTTGGCCCCCTGAATGAGTTGCAAAATCAAGAACCTTTAGTAGAAAAAGTGCTGCGACTGGAAGATGGCAATCTATCGTTGTTTTACCTAATAAGAAATCATCTAAAAAAAAAACAACCTACGAGAATATATGGCATGCGTTAATCTATTTAAAGAAAACTTCTTGCCATTATGACATAAATAAATTGGCAAGATAGGCCATGGGTTGGAAAAACTGGACTGAAGGATCGTACGAACCATGTTAGAAGTAATTTTTTAAGACACAGGCATACAAATCATAGTGTGCCGCTTTAACCCAAAAGAAGTATGCCCTACAAAAACGATAGATTGTGACTTTTTTCTGAAAGACTTTTGCAGGGCTGAAGACACATGCCGCTTAAGCCATCAGAAACAAACGTCGAGGATCGCAGCAGGAAGAATTTCTGATCGTAACGATCAGAAATATGTTGGAGTAATGTAACGATTTTAAAATACGTCACTGGAGTATGTTACGTTAGCAAGCTAGGCAGTACGGTGATGACACAGCCAATGACGGGGATGTTCCAGTACCTTCCCGACCAATCTAAAATTTTCAGTAGAACAGTCTCGAAACGTTTAAAAACTTTTAGTCTTATCTCGTTTTAACGTTAGTATATAAATCGGCCTACGTTGGCGGAAGTGAGTCATTCAGTTTTCTGCAGTTATAAATTGTGTTTACTAGTTTACATAAATTGTATTCAAAAGTGCATACAGTGTGGAACAACCAAATGGAATAAACTCGATAACGAATAAATTAGAGCGTGTTGTGAAAAACGCTTGGACTCGTCGATTTGTATTTTTAGATGCGCATTTTTTTCAAAAAAAAAAATAATTATATAGGGTGTGTCATGTGACAGTGGCCGATACCAACTTTCTAATTTTAAATACAACCCCCTGTATATTATTTATTTTTTGGATTCTTCTGAAAATTCTAGACAATTCATGTACAATCCTATCCATACCTATCTTCAACTGTTTCGGAAATATTAAGTGTTTTCAGATGTATTACAAAAATTAACATTAAAAAAAGAAAATTATTTTATTTCACAAATAATGTAAAAAAAAAACAAAAAAACATTAATTTCAATGTAAGAGATGTTCAAAATGTTCGCCGCGAACGTCTTGGCAACATGCTAATGTGGTTTAGAAATGTCTTCTAACGTTACTCAACATCTCAGGCGTGACTGATCTAATCGCAAGCGTGATTCGTCTTTTTAAGTCATGTAAGTTGAGTGGTTTAGTTTTGTATACAATACTTTTGATATATCCCCACAAAAAGAAGTCTAATGGCGTTAGATCAGGAGATCGTGCTGGCCATTCTATTAATCCGCGCCTCCCTATCCACCGATTTGGAAAATTTTGGTTAAGGTACTGCCGGACATTGATTTGGTAATAGGGCGGTGCTCAATTTTGCTGAAACCATAGTATATTGGCAGGAACTTGTGGGTTTGCTGGATCAGGATATAAGTTTGTCAAAGTTGGCAGACATTATTTTGGAGCAGTTCTAAATATTTATCTCCACTCAAGTTGCCATCAATGAAAAAGGGACCTACGATATGATTTTCAACAATTCCTGCCAAAACAATAACTTTTTCAGGATATTGCGTATGTTCCTTTCTCATCCAGTGAGGATTCTCATTAGACCAATAGCGGCAATTTTGACGATTAACATGACCGTAAAGTGAATATGTGCTCTCATCAGAAAACAAAACATCTTCTAATTAGATCACATTGTTATCTAACATTTCCATCATTTGTCTTACATGACCAAGCTCGCGAGAAACTTCCATTTGTGTCCGTGTGTTATCTCCATAACCAATCATTTGTAGAATGGTTATTTTGTGCATTTATGTTAAATGAACCATTTTTCTGATATTATTACGTACAGTTAACGAAATTTAAACGACAATAGCACTGACACTGATCACTACTGTCATGTAGACAGACAACAAGTTGCTATGGCTATGAGTTTTATACGAAAATAAACAAAACTGTTTTTGTATTTTTTTATTTCATATCAGTAAAAAGGAACGCATTAATGGTTTTTGCTTATTTTCTCAATATAAGGAGCTAAATGGGAAATAAGTATTGAGTGTAATGTAGCGAATTTGTTAAATAAAATAATTTTCTTTTTTTAATTTTTAATTTTTGTAATACATCTGAAAACATTTAATATTTCCGAAACAGTTGAAGATAGGTATGGGACATTGTACATGAATTATGTCTAGAATTCTCTGAAGAATCCAAAAAATAAATAATATACAAGGAGTTGTATTTAAAATAAAAAAGTTGGTATCAGCCACTGTCACATAACACACCCTAAATAATTATTTTTTTTGAAAAAAATGCGCATCTAAAATTACAAATCGACGTGTCCAAGCGTTTTTCCCAACACGCTCTCATTTATTCGTTATCGAATTCTTTCCATTTGGCTGTTTCACACTGTATATGCATATGTGCATTTAAATAATAACCTCCAGTGTGATTTAAGTAAAACGTTACAATTACTTACACTAATTATAAATTTTACATTAAGTGTTATTATATTGTAACACTTAATTTCCAAAGGTATTGAAATGTTTTCCATAATGATATAAAAAGCTCTTCTATTTTTAATGTTCCAGCAGTACCATGGACAATTATATAGAATATCTCCAAATTTGGCGCTCTAAAGCAAACAGTTAGTTAATTACTAATATATATATATATATATATATATATATATATATATATATATATATTAAGTGAAAATGTATTTGGGATATACAGCAGGCCAAATAAGTGTATTTTTTTTACAAAATTTCCAAGCTTTCGATAATTTTCATTATCATCATCAGGGATACTACGATTGGTAAAACACAAAACAAATTATAATTTTAAACTACAACTATGTTGTTAGTACTTTGTAATTGAGGTTGTATGGCGTAACAGTTAACAGGTCAAAAAATTCTTAAAATTATTACATTTAAATATAGACATCAGAGATAAAACGTCATGTAGGATTCTCTGATCCTACAGGTTTAACAGTTACCACACTAGGTTACATTACAATACGTTGAATAAAAGTTATTAAAAGGGAAATCTTTTTTATTACCATGTGATTTCCTGCGACGCAATAATGTTTGCCATGGAAACAAGAATGAGATTGGAAGTTGTACAAGACAAGTGACTTGTATCACCCGGAAATCCGCAGTGTTGCCAAGTAATTTTTCGAGAATAAATTAAAGCAATGTTGCAGTGAAGCATGCAGCCACTGATGTTAAAAAAAAAAGAAAACAGAAAACTGAATATAGACTTATTATTTTTAGATTTATGCTACATTGTAACTGTTAGCTGCAAGAATAAAAATGTGAATTTATAATATCAACGTTGTATCTGTAGAGTTACTACGTTGGACTTCTGCTCTGTTAAGTTTGTCTACAGAAATTAAATAAGAGTAAATCTCACGTAAATGATTTAAATCTGTTCTTTTATTTAAGAATTTATCAGTTTAAACTATATGAACCATTACCAAAAAAAGTCTCTTAGCATTGTTTTTTTCATTCGATAAAATTTTAATTTAGACATGTTTACTCAATGCACATCTTTCTGGATGTAATCTACTGTCACTTTTATGAGATATGATACGGGTTTATCGAATGAAAAGAACACTGCTAAGAGACTTTTTTTGAAAATGGTTCATACATTTTAAACTGATAATTCCTTAAATAAAAGAACAGATTTAAATTAAAGTGAGATTAACTCTTATTTAATTTCTGTAGACAAATCTTACAGAGCAGAAGTCCAACATAGTGACTCTACAGACACAACGTTAATATTATAAAATCACATCTTTATTCTAATTGTTAAATGTGTATGATCAGAGAATTCTACATGACGTTTTATCTCTGATGTCTATATTTAAATGTAATATATTTAAAAAAAAATTTGACCTGTTAACTGTTACGCCATACAACCTTAATTACAATGTAAGTACTAACAACATAGTTGTAGTTTAAAATTATAATTTGTTTTGTGTTTTTTCAATTGTAGCATCTCTTATAATAATAATAAAAATTATCAAAAGCTTGGACATTTTGTCAAACGATTAATTTTATTTGGCCTGCTGCATATCCCAAAAACATATATATATATATATATATATATATATATATATATATATATATATATATATATATATATATATATTTATATATATATATATATATATATATATGTATATGTATATGTGGGTCGATTATACATCAAATAACAACTTCTTCCCTGACTATATGTCGCGACAGGCATTGAATTACATCTGATGTATAATCGTGTATACTATCCGACCACAGAAAGTAAGATATACAGATGCTTGTTAAGTAAGAGAAAGGGCTATTAAATTTATTTAATCGCAGCTACCACCTATATACCTGTTTCGAAATGTTGTTTTTCGTCGGCATGATCTGCAATTAAATAAATTCGCGGCTTCCGTTCCTACCAAGTACACATGAAGAACCACGCAAAAAGCGCCAGTCGCAACATCTTTACTTTTTAACAAGCACCACCCGGTGAGTAACTTCCAAGAATCGGAGAATTGTAATGTAAAAATTATAGAAAACGGTAATGCTATTACAGTAAACTATAAAAGGTTTTATACCTATTCACGCTGTCGAAACTTAAAAATGTTTCTCCAATGCGAAGCAAAATATCGAGAATTTTCCCTCTTCGTGACAGTCGCAGTAGGCTGGGTTTAAGGCTGTCACTCGGACTGAGTATTGCAAAAAGTGCGGCTCATAAAGGTCTACGTCTGTACCAAAAATTAAAGAACTGCTTTCAAAAATGACTCTTTATCTTAAGTGTGTCACACTATATATATATATATATATATATATATATATATATATATATATATATATATGGGAAAGCCGTGCATACACGATTGTTGGCACAAAAATTCGAGAATTGAAAATTACAAGAAAATTGCCATCTTTTCCTTCCTTTTAATAGGACTTTGTGCTGTTTTTTCCAACTTTTTATTCGATGTCCTGTGACGATAAATCTTTTTGGTGGTCTTCCTAACAGTCTGGTCGTGTTCAGTTTTATCTTGTATGCGGCCTTGGCCATCCTCTCGACATGCTCTTTTTACCCTCTTCTTCTTCCTCGTGACCATCTAACCACATCTGGCATCATGTTATGTTTCTTTGCGTCCTAGTTTAGCTCGAATAGCATTAGCTGCAGGTTGTCCTAATTTTCCGCTATGAGAACCGCATTGTCTGCCGCGGCGCTTTCATGACGGCATCTCGGCGCACCAGGAAGGCGCGCGGCGCACACTTTGGGAATTACTAAGCTAATCGTTTATTAAATTACAATGGTGGTAAAAAAAAAATAATAGAAAAAATGCTAAAGAAAAGCTAAAAATTAATCTATATATACATAAATGAAAAAATGTTTGTATGTATGTCGTTCAAAAACTCCCAAACGGCTGGACCAATTGGGATAAAATTTACAAAAATTGTTTTATACATACCAGGGGTAGTTTAAGTAAACAAAACTTTAGATTGATAAGGGGTGGGAAAGAGATAAAATATACAAACTATTAGAAACACCGATATTAGTGTCAAATTCATTGTTTTTTTGGGGCCTGAGTTTGATGGTAAACTATTAAAAACGCTGATATTAGTCACAAAATCATAGTTTTTAAGGTCGCTGAGTTCGATTGTAATATTTTAAATGTTGTTAGCACCCCCACGAAAGGTGTGAAAGAGGTATGAAATTTAAAAACTATTAAAAACTGCTGACATTAGTGTCAAATTCATTGTTTTTGTGATGTCTAAATTTCATTTCAACATTCCCAATTTTGTTAGCACCCCTACGATGGGGGTAAGAGTGAAATAATATTTAAAATCTATCAAAAACGGCTGATATTAGTGTGGAATTTAAAGGTTTTGAGCTGGCAGAATTTAATAGTAACATTCCCAATTTTGTTAGCACCCCTACGAAAAAGGTGGGTAGGGGATGAAATATAAAAACTATTAAAAACGCTGATATTAGTCACAAAATCATAGTTTTTAAGGTCGCTGAGTTTGATTGTAATATTTTAAATAATGTTAGCACCCCCACGAAAGGTGTGGAAGAGGTATGAAATTTAAAAACTATTAAAAACTGCTGACATTAGTGTCAAATTCATTGTTTTTGTGATGTCTTAATTTGATTGTAACATTCCCAATTGAGTAACCCCCCTACGATAGGGGTAAGAGGGAAATGAAATTTAAAATCTATCAAAAACGGCTGATATTAGTGTGAAATTTAAAGGTTTTGGGTTGGCTGAATTTGATAGTAACATTCCTAATTTTGTTAGCACCCCTACGAAAAAGATAGGTAGGGGATGAATTATAAAAACTATTAAAAATGCCGATATTAGTGTCAAATTCATTGTTTTTGTAGGGTCTGAGTTTAATGGTAACATTCCTAAGTTTGTTAGTACCCCTACGATGGGGGTGCGTAGGAAATGAAATATAAAAACTATTAAAAACGCAGATATTAATGTCAAAATCATAGTTTTTAAGGTCGCTGAGTTCGATTGTAATATTTTAAATGTTGTTAGCACCCCCACGAAAGCTGTGGAAGAGGTATGAAATTTAAAAACTATTAAAAACTGCTGACATTAGTGTCAAATTCATTGTTTTGTGATGTCTAAATTTGATGGTAACATTCCCAATTGAGTAAGCACCCCTACGATAGGGGTAAGAGGGAAATGAAATTTAAAATCTATCAAAAACGGCTGATATAAATGTGGAATTTAAAGGTTTTGGGTTGGCTAAATTTAATAGTAACATTCCCAATTTTGTTAGCACCCCTACGAAAAAGGTGGGTAGGGGATGAAATGCCAATATTAGTGTCAAATTCATAGTTTTTAAAGTGTCTGAGTTTGATTGGGTTATCTCCAATGTTTTTAGCACCCCTACGAAAGTGGTGGCAAGTGGATGGAATATATAATCTTATAAAAACGCTTTATTAGTGGCGAATTTATAGTTTTCGGCTTCGCTGAGTTTGATAGTAATATTCCTAAAGCAGGCAAGCCAACGTTCGGGCAGGACAACGTCTGTTGGGTCCGCTAGTATATAATTTATTTTTTTGAAGGTTTTTGAAATAGTGACCTCTATCAGTTTGTTTATTTATGTAAACATAAGTTTAAAAATGTGTAGGGATCAATATTGGGAAACGTAAAATTTAAATTAAAAATCTTTATTTTTGAAGATTTTTATGATTCACTTGCAGTATTTATTTTACTTAAAAAGATTTGTAATAACTGAACTCGCTGTAGAAAATCGTAAACGAGACGTAAACGTAAAATTTCCAATTTTTATTGGTTAATTTATATTTGACATATGTTTTTATTGGTTGTATTATATTTGACAATTGTTTTCTTTTTCATTAGTTATATTTTAAATAATATATATCACGTTAAATAATTCATGTTATTATGTAGAATAAAGCCATAATTCAGATATTTTATTCTTTAATTTAGTTACACTGACGTTCTTGAGACATAGTATTTTTTTTCATTTAATTTAATGAATTTTAAAATATGAAAAGTGGTTGGGAAGAATTAGTGAATCTGGTGAGTGGTGACTGTGATTTGTTTTACCAGACTTTGAAACTTATACTCTAACCGACATTTGTAAAAAATCATCGTACTCCAAAAGTTTATTCTAATTATTACGTAAAAAATTAAAGCGTAGCTTCTATCGGTCACCCCCACGACTGCCACGTTTTTTTATTAATTTTATAAACTATCCCAGTACCCATCTAAATTTTATTGACTTTTTAATAACTTACTTCATCTGTTATATTTTGTGCGTTAATAGTCCAGGTGAATAACTGAACTAACAAGTAAACGAATACTAGAAACGCCTTAACAATTCCAATTGGTCTTCTTTCCTACAAAATTAAATGAGCCACAGAATTTATATAACAAGTTTAAAATTTAATTTTTTTATTGGTGCCCCATTTTACATATTTAAAGCACGCCTTAGCGTGTTTAAATCGAACTTTCAAAAACGCACGAAATTACCATGGCTACATTAACAACTCGAGAAACGTGAAGTCTAAATGATAATTTTATTGATCTGTTAGGAAAACTTTTAATCTTTACTCGGTACTAATATTTCGCAGAGCTCTGGCGGGCTCTTCGGAAGAAATTAAGGTAAACGGAGTGAACATCAACAGTATCAGATACGTCGACGATACTGTCTTGATAGCAAACTCATATCTGGACTTACAGCGACTCCTCAATGGTGTTCACATGACTTGCGAAGTATCCGGTATGAAAATAAACATAAAGGAAACCAAGGTTGTAACCATCAAAAGATCTAAGAATGTCTCACTGCCAATACATTTAAACGGCGAGGTCGTGGAACAGGTGGATGGGTTTCGATATTTAAGATGTTGGATGGACTGCAAGTTGGATCCGGACGCGGAAATAAAATTTAGAATAGAACAAGCCAGAAATTGCTTCATGCGACTAAGAAAGCTGCTCTGCGACTCACGACTCAACCTGGACCTGCTCTTGAGACTATCGAAGTGCTACGTTTGGTCTACCCTCTTATATGGAGCAGAAACATGGACACTTAAAGCACAAACCATCAATAAATTAGAAGCCTTTGAGATGTGAACGTACCTTGGAATGCTCAAAATAACATGGACATCGCACACCAGAAATGAAGAGGTTCTTCGCAGGCTGGGGATAGAGCGTAAGCTGTTTAAACTCGTAAAGATACGGAAAACAGCGTATCTAGGTCACATTCTGAGAAACCCTAAATACCGTTACGCTCAGCTTATTGTTAAGGGAAAAATCTAAGACAAACGTGGCCTCGGAAGAAAGAAAATGTCATGGCTGAAAAACATATCTCAATGGACTGGCCTGGACTTAGAAGAACTTATAAGAGCAGCCGAAGACCAAGAATAATTTGCGACTGTGATATCCAACCTCCACTGATGGAGATGGCACATTAAGAAGAAGAGTAGAACCTTGTAACATCAAATGAAATATTCCCAACAAATGCAAAACCTTTTGCGCGCCGGCGCCGACCGACTTAGAAGTAATAGGGCGTGGTAAACTGTAAAAATGCTCTGAGGTGTGGGCAGCTTTACCGCCGGAACCTCTGTTGCCTGCCGACTTACTCGCTCTTCGACGACGTCGTTCACTGCGTAGATGTTGGATCCTTCAATAACTCAGTAAATGCTGGCTTGATCTGTTTTTTTACTACTATAGGCTAAAGGTTTTACTGCCTTTTATCGATGTGAATTTTGTTATCACAGTAAATGAAACAACACACTTGTCATCGATAATATATTGTTAACTTTGATACATGGAGCTTACAGTTTAAAGCCTCCTTTCTCTTCGGAATAATTTCACTGATTGTTAGCTTTAATTTGATGTATTTTATTTGATTATATTAATGTGCATTTTACCACGTGGTGTTTTAAAGCATTGCTCTGAACGCTAGAGGTGTTCATGCCTCGGCTGATGATATGCGAAAGAGGAGCGAGAAGCCGAAAACTGTTTCGAATGTGACTTCTTCTCGTGTTAAATTCAGCGTTTTTGATTGGTCACTGACCATACAGCCGGTTGCTAAAAATTGCGCTCGACGATTTCGGAATGTTCTGGCATAATAAGTGCACGTGTTCTTAATTGCACGGGACCCTTTGTTTATATTTAAATGCTAATTTTCACGTAATGAATGCGTGACTTTTAGTTGATTTTTTGTCGGCATCAGGACCGTACTGAATTTCTCAAAGAGGATTTGTACAGTTGGAAGTACTGATTTCCAACACCTTTATTTAAACATCATTTTACAATTTTAAATTTATAAATAAAAATAGAAAGTACAGTTAGTATTATTAAAATATAAATATTATAGAAAACTGTAATATTATTTTTGTTAGCGAATACGCATGAAAATGTATAAATCTGATTTTAAAAAAACCAACTAATTTTGTCGCATGTTACTTTTACTTATAGGCATGCGTGGGTCGACTATATATTAGAAAAAAACTACTTTCCTGACAACGTGCCTCGACGAACATTAAATTATATCTGATATATAATCGTGCATAATCCCATTTTGGGTAATATGCAGATGCTTGTTAGGTAAAAAAAGAATTATTAAATTATTCTCTCTTTAAAACACGAAAATTCGCGCCTGTTTTAAAGACCTTTTATCCACTTGTACTTAATAATAATATACTATTTATAGTAAACATTTCAAAAGTATCCAAGGTGCTATTTGTTAATAAAATTTCCTAAATAGTTTTAATGAAATCGTGTTATTATGATAAAATCAAAACTTTTAAAACAATGTATTGACGAAGTTATAATTATTTTAAGACCAAATTTTTAAATAAAAAAAAAATTCTATATAAATACTTTTTTTCTACTTACGTTTCCGATAGCAAAAATTATTCCGGTGGCTAATAGTAGACCTTCAATGCATATGAGTAGCATGGAAAAATTTTGTAATTTAACGACGGTATAAAAACAACTAAAATTTCAATACGTAAGTTTTTTGTATATCTATACAATTATTGCAATAAACAAAATATGAATGGTTTGTTAAAAGTTACAATTCCTATTAAATTATAATGAATTTTGTTAATGAAGTACATAATATTTAATATTATTGTATCGATTTTTAAAAATTTCCAGCATTTATTTCAATGATTCAAATAATTACTATTTAAAGACCCCATATTTATTAAAATTGCTAACATTATTATACCTATGTACTATTTTTATTGCAGATATGCCGTACTTAATTGAGTTTTATAAAAAATTTAAAATAAAACAATTACCCATTTCTAGCATTTCACAAAAATAAAAAAAACATTTACAACTTTAATTAAAAATTGTAAAAAATTATAGGTATTATGCCAATAATTTTGTTTGTTTCTTTTTATTTAATAAATCCATATTATTTAAAATATGCCTATTTATTTTTTAAGTGCATTGCAAAAAAAAACATAAATAATTATTATTACACAGTGTGTCAATAAACATACATACATACATAAAGTGACGCCTTTTTCCTGTAGTGGTAGGTAGAGACCACTTCCTTTCACTTGTTACGGTTCTTACACACATCTTTCGCTTTTTCTACTTTCATCAGTGCTTTCATACATGCTCGTCTGTTATTAATACTCCTGACCTGGCCTCTCTTCAAAACAATGTTAATCTGATCGAAATATGTTCGCCGAGGTCGACCTCTACCGACTTGTCCATTCACACTCGCCTTAAACATCTGTTTCGTCAATCTTTCTTCATCCAATCTTTCAACGTTTCTAAATTGTCCAAGCATTCCTTTATCTATCTTTGTAACCTCATCTTCTTGAACACCACAGCGTTCCTTTATCTCACTATTTTTTACTTTATCCAACTGAGGCTATCCAGACTACTCTTCTCGGCAGAATTAATCTTATTTTCATGCTTCTTCTTCCAAACCCAACATTTACTACCATACATAAGTGTAGGAAGCAGCACTTTTTTATGCAGTCAGACGTGCCTTTTTGACACTTTATGGCTGTTCATAAAGCTATACAGTGCCCCATTCATTTGTTTTGCTGCCAACACCCTTCGCTTAATGTCACGGTCATACTTTTCATCTCTCGTAAACTTTGAAGCCAAGTATAATCAACTTATTTACTTGTTCCACTTTTTATGAATTTATGCGTTACTTTATGGACGCACTTTACACTGTGTCCCAGATACATGTACATGCATTGCTAA
This sequence comes from Agelastica alni, assembly GCA_950111635.1. Classification (NCBI taxonomy): domain Eukaryota; kingdom Metazoa; phylum Arthropoda; class Insecta; order Coleoptera; family Chrysomelidae; genus Agelastica; species Agelastica alni. The sequence continues at coordinate 46,721,554 of OX467711.1, read as the reverse complement.
ATCTGTTATTATAAGAGCTACAAATTCGGTCAAATGGACATTGTTTCCCAGGATTTTATTAACATTTAAAAATTGCTATTACACTTTTTTAATTGTATTTTCGCGACAAGCCAAAATGGTGCATTTTTGGCAAGTCCCCGTATATTGGTTATTGTATAACATACCGTATTTTGGTTTGAACGTTTTATGGGTACTTTTTTGAGGTATCTACTTTAAAAAATAAAACAAATTAATATCTCTCTCCGTTTTCGAAATAATGACTATTCAACCTCGTTGACTATAACTTTGTTTTTTCGTAAGGGCGCCATATTGGATTTTTATTGCATTAAATATCCTCTTTTTAAAAATGTATTAAAACCAGTTTTTTATTTTAAATAAATATTACAATGAACAAATCTTATAAATGTTGTTGCTGCGCTAAATACGGTCTAGTAGGCGAGCTAAGAATTATTTGTTTCTCTAGAACCGCGGTCGGAAAGATAATATTGCAGCGGACTTACGGACCCTAAATGTCCAACGACCAAAAGAACTTATGATGGACCGCAGCAAGTGGAGGCAAATTGTAATGTCAGCAAAGACCCACCCCGGGTTGTAACCTACAGAGAGAGAGGGAGAATATTTTTTTCTTATTTTAGTATTTACTCAAAAGAAAATATCATGTTGTGATACATTTTTGAAAAGAGGATAAAAAATCCTATTTAATGCATTTTTTAAAATACGAAAAAACAATTAATAAAATGTAATAGCATTTCTGAAATGGTAATAGAATCTTGAGAAACAATGTCGATATGACCAAATTTGTAGCTCTTATATATTTAGAAATACATGCAGCACCAATCTGGAACAAAGTGTAGTATGTAAAATTGAATAAAATTAGAGTATTTTATTTTTTTAATTTTAATGAAGAAAATGCATACGATGAAATATAAGTAATTTAGTTAATATAATGTTATGATCTAAAAAACATTCTTTTTAAAACAGGGTTTTTTTTATTTATAGTTATAAACAATAAAATTATCTTACATACTTTTTAACTTTAAGATGATACTTAGCCAGAACAATTAAATTCTTATATACATTTGTTTGATAGTTGATGTTATCAAAATCATCACTTATCATTAATGTTTTTGCAACGTAATTATATAACCATTTAAACTGAAGATTTATGTGAAAACTAAAATATATTATGTAATAGACCATAAATGATGTAATATTTCCACCTAAAATAATAATTTTAAATTAACTACTAAATGTAAATAATTTTTGTATAAAAGTTTTTTTTTTATAAGTTGACTTTTGCGTTTTTTCTACATAGGGTTTATTTTAAAAAAATTTACATACAAAATTTGATGTTATAATTACAATAAAAGAAACATTTTACCTGTGAAAATAATAATTCGCATAAATACTGCTACAATACTCCCAAAAATATGTGGGTAGCAATTTTGTATTAACCAGTAAGCTGGATTAATAACATGTTTCTCGAACAGTGGATCATATAATGATATTGCAAGAGTGCCTATTATTAATATTATGACTGATAGTTTTTTTTGTTGTTGTGCTTGTTGATGAAGCTTTTTTTTTAAATTGTTATCTTGATGACTTATCTTAATTGTCAGTTGACTTACTAAATCCAATCCATCATTTGCTTCAACGAAAATAAAAGATACTGCAAAAATGGCAATTGATATCTAAAATTTTGAAACAAACTAATTAAGTGTTTTAATAATAATGGTAAATACCTAATTTATGTATTCAATGAAATATGCAAGTGTTAAATTATTTAAGCCTTATTTTACTTTAATAGAGGTATGCTTATTTGTTTATAGGATTTAATAAATAAAAATGAGGTAAATTAAATTTTAACATCGTTAAAAATAAAAAATAAAACTATATAGTATCTTAAAAAAGTATTTAACGATAAAAAACAAGAAAAAAATGTAATAATTATTTACCATTATTTGCCACCATAAACAAATTGCATGAGCTAAAATATGAGCGTTCTTGACTATCACAGTGAATCACTTTAAACCATTTTTATTTTTAAGCCTTAATTTTTAATATTATCATTTTTTAAGGTTAAAATTTTTGTTTCTAAATATCTATATTATAACAATAAAATAAGTAATTTAAAAAATAAGGGCATTCTTGCAACAATAGCTATAAATTAACCAGCGCCATAATTAATCCATATTATTCAGTGCCTTTTAATCATTTTAATGGGAATGTAAGCTATATTTTACTTAAATATGCCAATTTGTTTAATAATAAATTAGGAATAGGTAATATCATATCCTAACATCTATAAAAAACTATACTGTTTTTTTAATCAGCGTTTGATTCAAAGATTATAATGATAAAAAAATAATTGGCAGTCTTTGGAACTGCCAACAATTGTTTTGAATTTCCAAATTAATCTTAGTAAGTAAATCAAAATATGACACCTTCTACCTCGAAAACACTATGATGGGCAGAGATAACAAGAACAATCTTATAGCGCCCTCGACTCGATTAGATATATATATATATATATATATATATATATATATATATATATATATATATATATATATATATATAAATTAGAGGTTTTTTTAATTTATTTGGATAGCAGTTAGTAAGTATATATTTTGTAATGTGATTTTTCTTATATTAATTAAAAATATTATAGAGAGTCTTGGAAAAGAAAATAAACATTGTAGAAAGCTTGACTAAAAAAACGAAGAATTTTTAATATATATAATTTTTAATAATATATATATATATATATATATATATATATATATATTTCCGGTTCGCGGCCGCCAGCGTCTTATGGAAAGTTTAGACAGCCTATAACCTTTTTCCCCTTTATAATTCTTTGTTTAATTTTAATCTTTGTACGTCCTGTTTTGTTAATTTGTGTTCCAAGGTATGTATATTTATTGCTTGACCCTATGAAATCGTTGTCACTTAAGTGCAATTCCTCTGACGCTGTTCCAATACATTAATATTTGGTTTGTGCCTTGTTTGCCAGTAATCCCAATCTTGATACTTCATTAAATTAAAAATATACATTTTTTCAATAATTATTTACCCCATTTTTGCCATTTAATTATAAATGATTATATACAAATTGTATAAGCTTGACTATCACAGGGTATCATTTTAATCCATATATGTTGTTTAATCAGTACCATCATTTATCTGTATTATTTATAAATGCAAAAGTGCGCGCCTTAAATTGGTGTATTTTTAAAAATGGTGTAGTATATACTTGTATAATAAATATGGTATATAATAACGTTAAGATTTTATTTAAATAAAAACACCTGCAGGTTTGTTGGTTTTTAAAAAGGATTATCCCACTTTTTTGACTACCGTATCATATTAAAGCAATTATGCTTTATGTAATCGGGCAGCTTTACAAAGTGTATTAAATTTTAATTTAATAAAATACTTACGGTATGTAGAATACAAAATAAAAAAAAACTAGATTTTAACCCTTCCCAACCTTCTTTCTTTGCAATCATTATAGTTCCACATATGAGATGAAATTCCAATAGCACAAACATACATAAAGTAATTAATTTTATTACCCATCTATATTTTTTTTCAATATAAAGCTCGATAATTTTTTTAATCTTCTGTAAAGGATCTAAAACAAAAACAATTAATTTAATTTGCTATGCGATTGGTGGAAGCAAGTTTTTTAACCAAATACTTTTCATTGCAAAAATTTTAAAAAAAAATTTAATAAGCACAGGTTGACAATTTTTTATAAAATTTACATACATATATATATATATATATCCCATCTATTGACGCTGTCGAAAAATGTTTATAGTCTACTATAATAATATTATAGTTTTCTATAAATTTTGCAAATATATATATATATATATATATATATATATATATATATATATATATATATATATATATATATATATATATATATATATTGTTATAATATGAGAATTCATTAAAAAGAATATATTTTAAATTTCATTAGTGGGTGAAGAATAAAAAGGAAATAAGTTTACATTGACATTGGTAATATAATAAAATAAAAAGAAGAGTTTTATAGACAAATGTAATGGTGATAGATGCATTTGAGGTTATAATTGTGGTCTTGTTAATAAGATGATTCAGATGATTTATTATTTCCATTTCTTCCTTGATCTTTAAAATAATTAGAAGTGTAAATTGCAGTAATTTGGTGACAAATAATAAATATGAGTATTATATATCATTTCTTTGAAAATATTCTACGTTCCACTTTAGTTGTATGTTTTTGCCAAAAAATACTTCTTCTTCTTTTTCCTTTTTTAATGTAAGCAATTTGCCACGTCTTATTCGTTCTCTATAGAGTACTCTGCCAGCGGTCTCTCTACTGGCAAATTATGCCCGAGCTCAGCCGTAGAGGGTAGAAGAAAAAAAATATATAAAAGTGAGCCGCGCCACCGGAAACCCCTAGGTCTTATAGGCACTAACACAGCCACACGATAAACAACTGAGATTATGGTGAACTAAATAAATGAAATTATAGCTAAAATATATTGGATACTTTACTTCTACAATAAATCAAAGTACACAGTTCAATAATAAAATTATAACAAATATAATCAAAATTAACAGCTAACAATAAATCAAAGTACACAGTTCAATAATAAACTTATAACAAATGTAGTCAAAATTAACAGCTAACAATAAATCAAAGTACACAGTTCAATAATAAAATTATAACAAATATAGTCAAAATTAACAGCTATGGTAAATTTTTTTGCTAAAACAAACCAAAAATTTAAAATTTACAATTTTATAAAATAACCAAAACAAAAGTAAGAGTAACAGACTTTACCAAGTTACCAAAAAAAACGTATATAAGTCAACTCTTTAATAATACTAAATCAAACGTTCACATAAGGCTGCTAATTTACTTATGTTTTTACCATTTACATAGAGATTTACACTGTTAAAACAATCGAGTTTATTTAAAAATATATTTACAATGGTTGTCTAATAAAATATCAATATTGTAGGATATTTACAAATAAGTATGAAGAAAATATTTTTACTTGGACATAAAGAATTATTGAGAAGATTATTTTATTCACAGTTTAGTTTTGGCATATTATCTAATGCAATAAATAGTTTTTAATAATGTATTATATTAATAAATTAAAACAAAACTTAATTGTGGTGTCAAAAATAAGTCACGTCGTTAAATATTCAAAAATAAATCACTTGTAACCTTTGGGTATACGAATGCACTACTCCTGTGGCCGGTTTGGTTATGGAACAGCACCTGCTAATTAACAATGGCTTCCCTCAAATAAATCCCGCATGCTGTTTTTTTAACTCGACACCAAAATCCAAAATATCAACAACGGAGGTAAGATAGAATGGTCAAGTTTAAAAATAAAATGGTTTTTCTTCAAAATCCAATTAAGATGGCCCAAATACAGCCAGATATGAAAGGAAAACCGTAAAGGTTTTGCACACTTGTTAATATCACACCGCCCCAAAAATTCTCACCACACGACTCCCAAGACTCTCACCACACGACCCAGACTACTTCCCAAGCCGGATATCAAGAAATGACACGGAATTGACGTAAACCAAGAATATTCGCAAGTCTATGTTCCACACTAAGAATGGCGTTCGTCCGTGTTGATAGCTAGCCTCGTCTACACAGAAATGTAAACCAAACAATAATATAATCGATAATACACAATAATCGAGGCTATGCAACACTATTTACAACGAATGATATATTTAAGTTACAACAAAATACGGTACGCGACACTATTTACGAGTACTTGAGGAATATAAAATTATCAAAGATATAATTATAATGGAACTGTAGAAGGGAAAAAAAAGGCACGTTACAAATTTGCTTGTTTTTCTTCGTATCCTCTGCCGTTTAGTTATTAGAAAGGTTTTCGCTTCATCTCTTGCGGGGTCTTAATACGCTTCGGTGCCCTAAGGGCGACTTGTCTCTGGTTATTTTGACCATTCTGTCATCTTTCATCCAGTCTATGTATTCGCTCCACTCTCTTTTTCTTCCCAGTATCCATTCATTTACATTGTCTATTTTACATGTTCTTCTAATGTCCTCGCTTTTCTCTCTGTCAAAAAGTGTTTTTTCAGCGATCCTGCGCACTATTTTCATTTCGGTGGTTTTTTAATATTCTCTTTGTGTTCGATGTATCTGGTCTAGTTTCCGCTGTGTATATTAATATAGGTCGGATGACCGCCTTGTAGATTCGGGATTTGGTCTCGATTCCGATATATTTGTTTCGGAGGATTGTATCGTTCAGGTAAGCTGAGGTTCGTGCTGCTTTTGCCGCTTGGTTTCTTACCTCCGCCTCGATGTCACCGTATCCTGATATTTCTATGCCTAGGTATTTAAATTTCATCTCCTGTTGTATAATTTTATCATTCACGGCCAGTTTGCATCTGATAGGTGTTTTTGAAGTGGTTATGCATTTCGTCTTTGCTGCAGATATTTTCATTTTTAGACTTTTTGCCCTTGTGCTGAATTTGAATAGTAATCTCTGTAGGTCATCTTCGTTTTTTGCAATCAGAACAGCATCATCGGCATAGCATAGGATTTTGACGTCTTTGTTCCCCATTTTATACCCTTTCAGGTTATGAGTGCTTTTTATTATTTCGTCCCTAACGATGTTGAACAATAAGGGGCTAAGGGAATCTCCTTGTCCAATACCACTATTTACAGGAATTTCTTTGGAAGTTGTGCCATTAATTTTGGCTTGTATTTTGTTTGTCTGGTAAATATTTTTGATGGTTTTTATGATGTTGTATTGGATTTGCCTGTTGTATAAAAGGTGTACCGCGTCCCCCAGTTGTATCCGGTTAATCGCCTTTTCCAGGTCTATAAAACACAAGAAGGCTGGTTTGTTATACTTGATGAATTTTTCAGTTATTTGTCGCAGGACAAACATCGAATTAGTACAAGATTTTTATGATCTGAATCCTTGTTGTTTATCGCCCAATGTGGTGAGTTCGTTTATTTTATTTGTTATAATCTTTGTTACTAGCTTTAAGATTGTATTTAAAAAGTTTATGCCTCGGTAGTTTGCGGGTATCTTTTGGTCTCCTTTTTTAAACAGTAAGGTTGTGGTACTTAGGCGCCATTTGTCCGGAATTTTTTGATGTAAAAGCATTTTGCGAATTATGGCTGTTGGCTGCTGTTTTAGGCTTCTCCCGCCGTATTTAAGAAGTTCATGTGGAATACCGTCTGAGCATGGACTTTTTCTGTTCTTAATTTTCATAAATGCCGTTTCTATATCCTTTTCTTTTATTTCAGTTACTTCGTTAGTTGCGATTTCTGTGGTATCCGGTATGCTTTCCATATCTTCTTTTTTATATAGTTCTTTAAGATACTGGACCCAAGTTTCTTTCGTTATGTGGTTTGTGCTAATAAATTCACTTTCTTCTTTTCTCTGGCGTCTGCTGAATCTCCACATTTGTTTTTGGATGTTATAAAAGTCATTTCCCATTTTTCTCGGAAGGATTCCCAATGCTGTTCTTTTATTTGCCTTACTAGTGTGTAGGTGGCATTTCGTACCCTCTTATAATCATTATAGACTTCAGGCGTTTTAGTTTTCATGTATTTTAAATAAGCCTTTCTTTTTTTGATGCATTGCTCTTTGACTTCGTTGCAGAACCATGGGGTTTTATTGGGGCCGTGTTTTTGTTGTTTTATATTTCGGGTGCCAAGAGGTTCTGTTGCAGCTTCTATAATGTTCCGTTTCAGTTTCTCCCAACTTTCATTCACTTCTTCGGCTTTGCTTATTGGGTCTTGTCAACTTTCTCCTGTAATCGTTTTTGATACAGTTCTATTATACTAATATCCCAAAGTGATTCAATACGTATTTTTTGTGTTTGTGTCCCTGGTTCTAATTCTGCCTTATTTTTCACTTTCATTCCCATTTTAATTTAATTCTGCGGTAGCATTTCGATAGTATTTTGTAATCGGTCGTAAAAGTCTTTCCGCTCTTGTTTTGGCTTGTCTTCAGGCACGTATATGGACATAACAATGAACTGTTTGAGTTTAAGAACTATTATAAGTGAGGATATATACTGACATTCCTAAAATGTTCTTCATATCTTTTACGTATTGCCACTGCTTCTCCTTCCTTTTCTCGTTCATTTTTGTCTACTCCGCTATATATGATTATATAATTACCATATAGCCTTTGGCGTTTAGCAAATTAGGCTAAACGCCTAACTCCAAAATTAGATTTTTACCAGCCGAAAGAACAGGCAGGATTTCGAGCAGGGTACGGTACAAATGACCATTTACATACAATCAAGACCCTTATAGAAAAGTCAACAGAATATAATAAACCTCTCATCCTTGTTTTCGTAGACTATGAAAAAGCTTTTGACTCAATCAGCCAACAACATATGCTCAAATCATTAACAGAATGCAGAATTGATTACAGGTACATTGCACTGATTAAGGGTATATACGAGAAAGCAACGGCGTGTGTAAGATTACATAAAAACACAAGAACATTCCGAATAGAACAAGGTGTACGTCAAGGAGATACCCTCTCTCCAAAGCTGTTCACCACACTGCTCGAATATGTCTGTAAGAAAATCGACTGGGGGGAAATGGGCCTAAATATAGACGGTGAAAGATTAAATAACTTAAGATTTGCAGACGATATCGTCCTTATCACCGACCGTATAGATCAAGCGTCCATGATGTTGGAAAAATTATACAATGCTTCAAGGGAAGTTGGCCTAAGAATTAACTTTGCAAAGACGCAAGTCATGACAAACCTAGTCCCCAGTAAAAACATAACTATTGGAAGCAAATCTATTGAACAGGTCACCGCCTACAAATATTTGGGTCATGAGATCCGAATAGGACGGGACAACCAGACGTGCGAACTTCTCCGGAGAGTAGGCTTGGGGTGGGCATCCTTTGGAAGATTAAAGTATGTTTTCAAGTCGGATATTCCCATCAGTCTAAAACGAAAAGTATACAATCAGTGCATATTACCAGTGATGACATACGGAGCCGAAACATTGACGCTTACAAAAAAGTCAGCAAAGAAACTGCATGTCACCCAACGGGCGATGGAGAGGGCTATTCTGGGTATCTCCCTCAGAGACCGAATACCAAATGAGATTATTCGCCAAAGAACAGGTGTTATAGATGTAATCGAAAAAATAACAACTTTAAAGTGGAACTGGGCTGGCCACGTAGCTAGAAGAACTGACGGAAGATGGTCTAAAAAACTATTGGAGTGGCGTCCGAGGCACGAAGCTTATCGTAGTAGAGGGCGCCCCCCCACACGATGGACCGATGACATCAAAAGAATCTGTGGTAATTGGATACAAATGGCTCAAGATAGAGCAGAGTGGCAAAATAAACGAGAGGCTTATGTTCAGCAGTGGACTACGATAGCTGAGTGATGATGATGATGATGATGATATAGCCTTTGACCCCTTCCTTTCTTCTTTGTCTCTTGTAGTGCACAAATGTCGATATTGTTGTCCTCTAGTGACTTCTTGTTCTTTGTTGTTAAGTGTTTTTATGTTCCGGGTGGCGAAGCGAAGTACATTTTTCTTTTTCCAAATCCTTCTACTTTTTCGTGCATGGTTCGTTATCTTTACATCCATCCTTGTCCGAGGCAGAGTTTCGGTTCTGTGAGCCAGTTGCTGTTTTTACCTTGGGCAGGAAGCTGGCCTGACCCATAAACCCTTCTTCTTTTTCCGGGCTTTGGACCGGCAACATAATCACAAGGCTACTTGGTATATCCCACGATCATGTAAAAAATACAACATTGCTTATTTAACCCATGGATCAGGGAATAAATTTTGGCAACAAAACGAATATATCGTAGAAAGTTTTTATGCAGAATATACAAGAGATGCAAAACTTAAAGTGTTACAATTTTTTAAATCAACAATTTTTAATGTTTCTGCAGCATGGAATGAGGTAAAGAGCAAAGATGTTTTACAATGGCTAGCAGTAGATGAAGGTGACTTAGGGTATAATATCATGACTGAAAGTAAAATAGCAGCTGAAGTTATGGACCTAAAAAACGAGGATGGAAGTGATAATAGCGAAGAAGAAACACCACTGCCAAAAATGAAGTTATCAGTGATAAGATCACAACTGGACGATCTAATAACATTTATTTACTATAGGAAATTTAATGACGAAGAATTTGGGTGCTTAAAAAGTGTTATCGACTGTCTAATTTTTGAAATATTTTTAACGATGAAAAAATTTGAATTACGGCGTAAGTGAACGTGACCGTCAAAGAAGAATTCAACGGCGCATTCGTGCAGATGACTCAAGTCTCAAGTCACCCAATGTAAATACTGTTATTATTACAATATTGAAAAAGAAGAAATTGACACTCTTGCTATCATACAAAGATAATAAATGTTGTACAACTTTTTCCATAATATCATTTTTCTTAATCAATGTTGTCTTACCATTTACATCAGCGGTTCTCAAACTTTTGTTATTCACGCCCCCCTGTTTTAATTTAAAAAATGTTGCGCCCCCCAATCCGTAAACCTAAGAATTTGGACTAAAATAGGCAACATTGTCTCGTCGAGAGCGCCAAAGATGCTGTCGGAAAGTTCGCGGCGTTCGTGCCACGTATTCAAGCTTCCTGATCTTTCTCGAACTGTCTGAACGCGACTATAAATACAGAAGCGCACATACGGTATTCTCAGTCTCTCAGTGAAAGTGTTTTAACACTAAGCAAGCATTATTGTGAAGTGTGAGTGTATAAGTAGATGTAGTATGGATAAATTTTTAAAACGAAAACTTGAGGATGACGGGGCTTGTACATCGACAGGTTCAGGTGGAAATCGTCCGAAATCTAAAACAAGAAAATATGATCCATCATACCTAAATTTGGGCTTTACTAGCCTTGAAGTAGGTGGCGAAGAAAAACCACAATGCGTTATCTGTTTAAAAGTATTGGCTGCAGATAGCATGAAACCAAATAAATTACAGAGGCATCTAGAAACGCTGCACAGAGAATATGTCAATAAACCGCGAGATTTTTTTGTGGAGAAACTCAGATTGTTTAAAAAACAAAAATCCAGCTTCCATAGAGTACTGGCAGTAAATGAGAAGGCTCTCTTGGCATCATATAAAGTGGCATACAAAGTAGCTAAATGCAAAAAACCGCACACTATTGCAGAGCAACTTATTTTACCCGCTTGCAAAGACATTGTAGAAATAATGTTTGGTGAAAATTTTACTTCACAACTTAACAATATTCCTCTGTCAAATGATACAATCTGTCGACGAATTAACGATATATCAGTTGATATGAAGCAGCAGCTTGAATCTGAGCTTACTGGAAACTTGTTTGCTATACAACTTGACGAAGCAACTGACTCTAGTAATGATTCCCATTTGATTTGCTACATTAGATTCTGTAAATGTTCTAAAATATATGAAGATTTATTGTTTTGTAAACAGATTGAAGCAAGAACTACAGCCACCGAGTTGTTTAAGATTACAAATGATTCTATTACTAAAATGAATTTGCAATGGAAAAATTGTGTTGCGATTTGCACCGATGGAGCTCAAGCCATGTCTGGTAAATACAACAGTTTACAAGCGCTAGTAAAAAAGGAATCCTCAGAAATTATCTGGACGCACTGCATGATACATCGGGAAGCGTTAGCATCAAAATCGCTAAGCCCTGGACTAAACATGATTTTGACAGTAGTTATTGAAGTTGTTAACTTTATAAAAACCAGACCACTAAAAACAAGGATGTTCTCTGTTCTGTGTGAAGATATGGGAGCTGAGCATCAATCTTTGTTGTTTTATTCCTCATCCAGATGGTTGTCACACGGTAAGACGGTTAAGCGTGTCTTTGAATTAAGAAGGGAAATAGCGATATTTTTAAGCGAGGAAGGTCACAAGCATTCAACAGATTTTTTCGACAAATTATTTTTACTGAAGCTTTCTTATTTAGTAGATATTTTTAAAAAACTTAATCTTACTTAATCTTCAGCTGCAAGGAAAAGACGTAAATATATTTGATTTAAGTCAAAAGATTGATGCTTTTTGTAAGAAATTGCAGTTATGGCATAACAAATTGAAAGAAAACAGTTTGGAAATGTTTCCCACATTTTGCGATTTTGTGCAAGATTCCCCATTGGAAGATATTCATAAAGCTGTGATGCTAAAAACCATAGGAAGCCATTTAGAAAACTTAACTGAGAATTTCAAGCGATACTTCTTTGCAGAGAAAGATATCAAGTTGTCAGACTGGAGCTGGGTTTTAAATCCATTCGAAAATAGACCTGTCGGACTATCACTGCAAGAAGAAGAACAACTGATAGATATTTCAACAAATCCCTTACAAAAATCAAACTTTGTTAACAAATCTTTAACAAACTTCTGGACTGAACTTCCGAACGACTACTCCGTTATAAAAGCCAAAGCGCTTAGAATTCTGTTGCCTTTTCCAACGTCCTACCTTTGTGAAACTGGATTTTCTGCACTTGCTGCCGTGAAATCTAAATACAGAAATAAACTTCAAGTAGAAAATGAACTCAGAGCGGCCATCTTTTTAAAAATCTATCTGTAGCATTTTATCATTAGCATTTTATTTTTAATTTGTACTGCGCCCCCCCCCTCCAATCATGTAAACGCGCCCCCCTTAGGGGGCGCGCCCCACAGTTTGAGAAACGCTGATCTACATCATTTTTTAATAAAATAGTTTTTTAAACGTTTGAGGTTAAGTTATCAGCTGCTAATAAAAGTAACTATTTGCGCTGTTGCCACGTTTTTTTACAACTACACACATAAATTCGGACTCAATTTTCATCATATTATTTGAACAAAAACCATATTTTTTATTAAATCATAATTATATAATGATTTTTCAATTAATTTTGTAATGATTTTATTGTAAAAGTGTCTGTTAATTTCAATTAGAAAAATCAGTATATTTTTAATTTGAATTTGGCAGCGCTGATAATTTAACATGTTCAGCATAGTACCCCCTCGCGTCCCGCTTCATCGCGCAGTTCTGACCGTCGATAGAATTTTGTTTGTTTTTTGTATTTTTTAAATATATATAAATACATACAGTATATTTTTAAAAAAATATATTTTGATTTATTTTAAACTATTTTGTATATAACGGACTTACGGCATTAACGGACAACCCCGTCTCCCCAATTAGTCCGTTATATCGAGGTTTTACTGTAATTTATAAACTTATGCAGCACAATATTTAATAGAACTATAAAGAATAAATAAATAAAAAAAATTACCTATAAAAGTTTCTCGTTTAGCCTTGTTTGTGTCACAACACTTTTCCATGTTAACATAAAATGAACAAAATTTAAATTCGTTATTAGGGATACAGTATAATTGAAATGGTCGTTATTACAAGTACAATATTTAACAAGTAAAAAAAATAATAGTAACCAAACACTTTCTTTCATAATTATTATTATGAACAATTTATTTAACAACAGCGGTACACATTATATTTAATGAAAAATACATTTGTTTTATTTTAAGTAATTAAAATAAAAAATATAAATAAGCTTAAGAAATAATTTGTATATTAGAATGTCTATTTCAATAAACACGAGTATATTTCATGTCAAAAAAATAATTTAACACTCATTAACATTGGTCGCTACTGGTCTTTTCGAAATCTAACATCTTACGATCGTTGAAACTATTAATTAGAAACAATTTTTAAGTAATAATTAAAATTTTACCAAAACCTGTTAAATGTAAAATTGACAATGTTCCTTAATTTGTTGAATATTTTTATTTTCTAAAACAATATAGATACCTATGGTGTTTTGTGTTTCTGATAAACATAAAATTAACAAATCGGTACTGTTTTCAACTTTTTTTCGTAGAATTCATCTCTAACATACAAACATAAAGTGGTAGAGACCACTTCCTTTCACTTCCACTACGGTTCGTACACACATCTTTTGCTTCCTTTACTTTCATCAGTGCTCTCATACATGCTCGTCGGTTGTGGGTACTCTTGACCTGGCCGTTCTTCAAATCAATGTTGATCTAATCGAGATATGTTCGCCGAGGTCGACCTTTTCCGACTTGTCCATTTACACTCGCCTTATACATTTGTTTCGTCAATCTTCCTTCATCCATCCTTTCTACGTGTCCAAACCATATAGTTTATAACAATGACAACTTAATAGCATTTATACAAATTAAATATAATTTGTAAAGATAACACACATAGGCATAAACATATTTATAGGCAACTGATCACATTATATCATTCAAGTTTAAAATTTTTGTTTACTGGTCAATAAATTCATGAATATCTAGTCTGTGAATGCTCCCAATCCATTTCTTAGCAAGTCTGTTGAATAGTGATATTGAGTAATTTGATCGTCAAGTGCCTCATTTACGCCGATGATCAGGTCACATTAGCATCATCTGAAGAAGAGTTGCGGGCGATGGTTATTAGTAGGCATGATATCCTAACAATAAAATGGATGAAAGTAAATGCAAGCAAGAGGAAAGTAATGGTTTTTAGAAAAGAAAGCATGACAAACTGCGTTGTCCTGATTGAAAAAGAGAGAGAGTGGAGCAAGTACCTAAATGAGTGTATACCTAGGTTCAAAGTTTACGAGAGACGGAAAGTATGATTGTGAAATTAATCGAAGTTTGTTGGCAGGGATACAAATGAGTGGGACCCTGCATAACTTTATGAGGCCCTGTGTAGAATAGTCCACTCCTGGGTATGCAGGGTACGGTTCATCTTCCGCAGACGGTTGTTTTCCTGTTCTTCCGTCAGTCTGGGTGGTCCCTTATCGTCTGGAATAAAAGCTACGCCGATGTGGTATGTCTTCCTTCTGTACCAACTTCAGCTGGGCGTTTTCCCAAGGTTGAAGGGAGCATATCCTTCCCTCCATCCACTGGACCATCTTAGCGTCCGTACAGGACAAAAGGAGAATGGTGCAGCTCTGGAACTACATTTGTGGACCATCGTCCGGTAGTTTGTCTACAGTGTCCATGATGGATCGCTGCTCGTTTGGATGTTTCATAGTGCGTGGTTTTTTTGCCGCCGCCTCTGGAGTGCTTCCATCCGAGCGTATTCGCTTGCTGTTGTGAAATGAGCGGGTTGTTTTTTGCTTCTTTTCCTATCCCGCTCTTTAAGGGTTTAATTCAAGGCGATTTTATCCAGCATTAGAAAATCTCCAAGGCAACCTAAATCAAATAGAAATTTGGCTAAAAAATAAAGAATCAAAGAGATTCAAGCCAAGTTAGGGGGCGCAGTACAGATTAAAAATAAAATGGTAATGATAAAATGCTACAGATAGATTTTTAAAAAATCTTTATTGAAATTTTACTTACTTAATGATGACAAAGAAACATTCTAAGGACTAATGGCTAACATGAGCTTGTTTTAAGGCGCACAACTTCTCTAAATTTGGTTCTATGTTAGAGATGGCCACTCTGAGTTCATTTTCTACTTGAAGTTTATTTCTGTATTTAGATTTCACGGCAGCAAGTGCAGAAAATCCAGTTTCACAAAGGTAGGACGTTGGAAAAGGCAACAGAATTCTAAGCGCTTTGGCTTTTATAACGGAGTAGTCGTTCGGAAGTTCAGTCCAGAAGTTTGTTAAAGATTTGTTAACAAAGTTTGATTTTTGTAAGGGATTTGTTGAAATAAATAATAAATCAGGGACCTTATTGGGGTCCGTTGGCCAGTATGTTGGCTGTCCTGTTGACAGATATTGATAGTTGTTTTCCTGTAGAAGATTGTATAGTTGTCTTCCTTTTGGTGTGATTAATCTTGATCCCCGGTGGGTGTGTTTGCAGTTAAAGTCTCCTCCACAGATGAAGGAATTCGCTAGAGAATCGAATTGCGGTTTATATTAGTCTTTTGTTATGTTATGTCTTGGAGGACAATACACAGAGGAGATATTCATAGGGGCAGGTAATTTATGTACTTAAACTGTTTTAGCTTGTCGAAAGTTTTCTTCATGCTTTGCAAGTTTATTGTGTTCAATGGTTTGTAACGTGCCTTTTTTTTCCCTTCTACAGTTCCATTATAATTGGGTCTCTGATAGTTTTGTATTC
Source organism: Agelastica alni (assembly GCA_950111635.1). Lineage (NCBI taxonomy): Eukaryota > Metazoa > Arthropoda > Insecta > Coleoptera > Chrysomelidae > Agelastica > Agelastica alni. The sequence goes on along the minus strand of OX467711.1, from coordinate 46,705,455 downwards.
CTCAGGTACTCGTAAATAGTGTCGCGTACCGTATTTTGTTGTAACTTAAATATATCATTCGTTGTAAATAGTGTTGCATACCTTGTTGTGATAGGATTCGATTGTTAATGGCTGTGGCATTTTTGTTAATCGCTGGAGATTGAGTGGGGGTTTTCGTTATTAGATTTTGCTTTGGTTTTTGGCCTCGATTGTTGTGTGTTGTCGGTTATATTATTGTTTGGTTTGCATTTCTGTGTGGATGGGGCTGGCTATCAACACGGACGAGCGCGATTCTTAGTATGGAACATGGACTTGCGAATATTCTTGTTTGACGTCGATTCCGTGTCATTTCTTGATATCCGGCTTGGGGAGTAGTGCTGGTCGTTTGGTGCTAGTCGTTTGGTGGCAGTCTTGGGAGTGGTGGGGTGAGAATTTTTGGGATGGTGTGATATTGCCAAGCGTGCAGAATCTCTACGGTTTACTTTCATATCTGGCTGTATTTGGGCCACCTTAATTGGATTTTGAAGTAAAACCATTTAATTTTTAACTTGACCATTCTATCTTACCTTCGTTGTTGATATTTTGGATTTTGGTGTCGAGTTAAAATAACCGCATGCGGAATTTATTTGAGGGAAGCCATTGTTAAGTAGCAGGTGCCGTTCCATAACCAAACCGGCCACAGGAGTAGTGAATTCGTATACCCAAAGGTTACAAGTGATTTATTTTTAAATATTTAACGACGTGACTTATTTTTGACACCACGATTAAGTTTTGTTTTAGTTTATTAATATAGTACATTGTTGGAAACTATTTATTGCATTAGATAATATGCCAAAACTGAGTACTTTGATTTATTGTTAGCTGTTGATTTTGATTATATTTGTTATAAGTTTATTATTGAACTGAGTACTTTGATTTATTGTTGGCTGTTGATTTTGACTATATTTTTTATAATGTTGCTATTGAGCTGTGTATTTTGATTTATTGTAGGAGTAAAGTATCCAATATATTTTTGCTATAATTTCATTTATTTGGTTCACCATAATCTTAGTTGTTTATCGTGTGGCTCTGCTAGTGCCTATAAGACCTAGGGGTTTCCTGCTTGAACCGTCTAAGTTGGTGGCGCGGCTCACTTTTATTTTCTTTTTTTCTTCTACCCTCTACGGCTGAGCTCGGGCATAATTTGCCAGTAGAGAGACCGCTGGCAGAATACTCTATAGAGAACGAAAAAGACGTGGCAGGTTTTTTTATAATAATTTCAGTACCTCCATGCGCAGTTGCATCAGGATGTTCACTGTGGTTAATCTCGTAGTGTGGAATTCCCATATAGCTTCTATTAGTAAAATAAGTTTCTACTATCAAGAGTATATATGTATTGTTCATTTTTAAAAATAACTCGACCTCCCTTTGTCTGGCTAGGATGTCATTTGCATTCCTTAGAGCTAGGCGTAGTGATTGAGCCATTATCTACAAAGTTTGTTAATGACATTTGATATAGCTTTTTGTGTATTAAGAGCGCAAAGTAATATATTGCCGCTCGACAAAGAGAGCAATGACACTATGTGCTCGAAATACACACAAGATTTTTTCTACAGATTTTTTCGTAAAAATTTGAGAATATCTTCAGTGTTAAATGTTTTGATTTTTTCGCTTTGTATTTAAAGGATTGTTTTTTGAGAAATGCGATGAATTTAGGAAACTTACTGATTTCGATGTTATTTTTAGCATTCAAGCATGTTCGTATCATCGAATATATGGACCAAAGAGTTGATGACTTCAAGGCCTTTGATTTTTCTCCAAAATAAGCCAGTAACACATTTCCTGAATACTTATAGACCTTCTTCGATTGATACCAGGTTATGAATCTATTGTATTGAAATTCATATTTTGCTCTCGATTTCTCTGGTTGGAGATTTAAAGTTAAATTTTTTGCACTTTCTGCTATATCAGGAGGTGTGTTCGATAATTTACTATCACTATTTTCCATGATAAAAGAATGAGTAAGAGATGCAAGCGATTTTGAAATATTTCCGAACTAGAGCGGCAAAGCTGTCTCAAAATGACGTTTGTCGGAAAACGTCAACTTTGCGTTAAAATTTGAAAGCGACAATGGCTACTTTGCTAAGCAGTTGAAGAAAAACATTACTTTAAATTTTTTTAAAACTTGGACAGTGTAACATATTGTATTGTGTTGTTGTTGTGTTCCTGCCTAACTGCTTGACTGTATGTTTTACTGGACTGTTTGCCACGTCTTTTTCGTTCACCAAAGAGTACTCTGCCAGTGGTCTCTCTACTGGCAAATTATGCCCGAGCTCAGCCGTAGAGGGTAGAAGAAAAAAAATATAAAAGTGAGCCGCGCCACCGACTTAGACGGTACAAGCCGGAAACCCCTAGGTCTTGTAGGCACTAGCAGAGCCACACGATAAACAACAAACAATTATGGTGAACTAGATAAATAAAACTATATTTACAATTCCTGCAATATATTAATTAAGTAAAAATGATGTTCTGATTTTTTACAACAAATTCTGTATTTTTGTAAAATGGATTAAACGAATTTATTACACTTTTCTTAAAATAATATTTAAATTAATTATAACAATCTTTCAGACAATAATAAAAACTTAATGATGTACAAAAGAGAATTAAAAACAACAAAAAAAAAATGTTCACAATATTTAAAATTTCAAAAATAATTGGTTTTATATAGAATTCCTGATAGCAAAAGATTAACAAAAAAAAATACAAAATAAATGGACTTGCAACCAAAATAATAATTTGAAACCCTCACAATAACTACATAAAGTATATTCAGTAATGTATAAATTCAGATTCAACTTGGAGCAGGTACAAATTTAATGAAAATAATTTGTTACTTTTAAACTATTGAAAACACTTAGATCAAGCACATAATAACTGATAAGTTGATAAAATTAAACTCAATACTATGTAACCAATTGAAAACTTCATTGAGACGCCACTGTTACATCGATGATCCAAGAAACAGAAACACCAAGTAGTATTTTTAAAGATTTACACTGTTAAAACAATCGAGCTTATTTTAATAATAATTCTTTTTACGATGGCTGTCCTTCAAAATAGCAATATTGTGGGATATTTACAAATAAGTATGCATAAACGTTTTACTTGGACGCAAAGAACTATTGAGAATATTACTTTAATCAAAGTTCAGACTCGGCATATTATTGAATGCAATAAATAGTTTTTAACAGTGTACCATATTAATAAATTAAAACAAAACTTATTCGCGGTGTCAAAAACAAATCACGTCGTTTAAATATTCTAAAATAAAACACTTGTAACCTTTAAGTATACGAATTCACTAATCCTATGGCCTACTCCTGGAGCCGGATTGATTATGAAACTGCACCTGCTACTTAACAATGGCTTCCCTCCAATAAATCCCGCTAGCGGCTATTTTAACTCGACCCCAATATCCAAAATATCCATCACAAAGGCACGACAGAATGGTCAAGTTAAAAATTAAATGGTTTTTTTTCAAAATCCAATTAAGATGGCCCAAATACAGCCAGATATGAAAGAAAAAACCGTAGAAGTTCTGCTCACGTGTTAATATCAAATCGTTCCAAAAACTTTCACCCGACTCCCACGACTGACCGCAAACGACTGATATCAATTCCTCACTCCCAGGCCGGGTATCAGAAAATGACACGGGACACGCGTCAGCCAACCTTTGCAAATCTATGTTCCCAACTCATAATCGCGCTCGTTCGTGTTGATAGCCAGCCCATCCACACAGAAAAGCAAACCAAACAATAATCTAGCTGACAACACACGACAATCGTGGCCAAAAATCAAGGCGAAATCTAATAACAAAGACTCCCACTCCAATTAACAAAAATGTCACAGCCATTAATAATTAAATCCTATCATTACTAGGTATGCAAAACTATTTACGAGCACCAGACTATCAGAGACACAATTAATAATGAAACGGTAGATGGGAAAAAATAGGCACGTGACATGTTGTTGAGTTGGTTGTGGTACATTTGTATTCGTTTGCGGCGAAGTGCTATTTAATGAGACATATTTCTTGAATTTTTTGCCCTTGGCCCAATTTTGTGTTGCAGTTCTTTGTATACGTTGCACCCACGATAATTAGCAGGATGGTTTCCTTTACACAAAGCACATTTAGTTGGGAACTCTCTCGGTTTTTTACACACTTTTGTGTCATGTGCAACTCCGCATTTTACGCAGGCAAATGGAAAATTGCGATATGAATTGGTATGATTATACTGCTGGCAGCGTGTACACTGGACTATTAATGTGGTGATTCTACTTTATTTACTAAATTATTTATGTATTGTAAATTATACATTTTTTTATTATTTACCGCTGGCCCAAGATCTACATAAAACATAGGTAGTGGTTCTTTTGTTAATCTGTGACGAATAATGGTTAAAGCTTTAACCTTAAATCCTTCTTTTTGGACTTTTTTTTTACATCTTCAATTGGCACTGTGCGATGCAAGTTTCGTATGACAACTTTACTTGCTTTATCCTCTTTTAACTGGTAAGTATGGTGGATTATGTTGGAATCCTTTATATACGTAATTAATTTTCTGTATGTTTCGGATGTTTTTGCGTTAATTTTTACCACATTGTTGGCCATCGTTTTTGTTACATATTCTTCTGTTTCAGCTACTTCTGTTAAAGCAGTTATCATTTTTCTATAATCTCGAACACCATGTACAAATATTGGTGGTGGCTTCGGAATTTTAGCTTGTTTCTTATCTGTATCCTTTTTTCGTTCTAAAGCTAAGAACTTGTTTCTTGTTGTTATTATATGACTAGTTGTAGGTTGAGTGTGTTTGGTTCGTTTTCTTTTGTTAGATTGCACTGCCTGCCATGTATTGGTTTGTGTTGATATTTCTACTTCGCTGTCTCTTGATGCACCAAGGTTAAAATCATTATTTGATACTGTGGTAGGTGTCACATATTGGTACTAATTGTTTGGCATTTTTATTGGGGTTGGTTAAAATAGAAATTGCATTTGCTGTGGCTGGATATGATTAATTGTGGTAGACCTGGATAGTTATTAGGGGGTAGTTGAACGTACTGAGGTGGCTGCATAATGGCGTTTTGTTGCATATATTGGGTTTGCTGGACACCTACATTTACTACGTATTGATATGGCGACGGGTATATAAAAATCACAATATTGTTTTGCGGGATTTAATGAACACGATCTTTTTTATTCCGAAACCGGCTTTTTGTTTTTATCGCGATACTTTGCTTATCGAAAAGAAAACCAGTAAAACATCCGTTCTCGACAAAGGTATGATTGCAACTATTTAAAATATAAGAAGAAAGAAGTAGACGTTAAAAAGAAAAGAAGATTAGGACATGCTTGTATACATCAATCATTTCCTGTAAGATTTTCATATGTTTACTACCCTTTCCAAACAAAAAATCCTTAAACAACCAGCCTTAATTTTAACCTTACAAAGTTCACTACGTTAATCCAATATTATAATGCCTACCTTCGACGTAAAAGACCTTAATATCTTTTCTAAATTCAACGGAAACCCGAATGAACTTCACTCCTTCATCGATGTAGCAACCAAGCTCTTAAACTACTACTGTGACCGAAAAAACCAAACAAAATGCTGATCCAAGGACTTCTTAGCAAATTGAAGGAAAGAGCCAAAAAAATTATATTAGTTTTTGGATGTAAAGATTTGACAGAGATCAATAATACCTTATTCTAACACTTTGTGGACCAAAGGAACAAAATCTCGCCAATCAGAGACCTCGTTAACCTACGTCAAGGACCAACCAAAAGCACTTTCACGAAAGAGTTATGAAACTGTTAAATACCATATCAAACTACATTGAGTTGCACGAAGAAAATGAAGTCATAAAAATGAGTAAAAAGCTATTCTTCTAACAACAAGCTCTCACGACATTTTTGGCAGGACTACGTAAGCCCATAGGGTCCACAATTAGAGCAATGCGTCCAGCCAGCCTAATCCTTGCCTTCCAATACATTCAAGAAGTAAATAATATCAGATATCTTTAAAGAGGATTCGACACTTAATCAACGTCGAAAAATAAACCTCAGATCGCTCCACCTCAGAAGCAGACGTACTTACCAAGACCAGTTGAACAAAACCAATTCGCCAACTTTCGTCCACAATGGCAATAGAGGCCCCAACGGAACCAAAAACCTCAGCAAATTGGACACAGACAACCAATGATGCAAAACCAAACCAATCCATTTTCTAGGCCACAGCACTAACAAATCAACCATTTAATAGGGCATATCCACCACAAGCTTGCAAGCCAACACCAATGAGCATTAGCACTAGAACTACCTCGCAAAATAGAGCTCATCCAATTACCTGGCCACTTCAATACGCACCTTTAGCCACAAAGTGTCGTAGAAGAACTTCAATATCGAACAAACAGAAGGACCTAATACCTACTACTCAGAAACACACTATGTGGATGAGTATTAAACTAATTTTTACCCGTAACACCAGAAATCACCACCCGAGTTAGCAAAATCTACCGATTACAACCTTGAAAAAGAAGGTGTAAATTTTTTAAACGACCCAGTGGCAATCGAAGAAGCATAGGCGAACTATATTCCTACGAAGATAAAAAATCAACATATCCCAACCTCCATTAAAACTTCTTAACATATTAAAAATATCTAGGTACATACAGCAGTCATAATCCTCACATCTAATTTTTCGCTGTCGGGCTTCATTTATTTAAACCAATTATACTCGTTATAGCAATGGTTGGATAGTAAAACACATTATAAATACAAGTGAATAAAATCTTGTTTAAATTCAATTTTTTCTACATTGTCACGTAATTATTACTAAAACAATTTTAAAGTATACGTATTTTATTAAATAATTCATTAAATTTATCGCGCTGGATACAATTATTATTATAATTTTGCCTAAAGGAGTTTTTACAAACTTTATAGTGTTTTTTATTTCACTTAATTTAATTTTAAAAAAGCAGCACCACAAGTGTATACCAATTTGATGCCCTAAAAAATTAATGTAATTATTAGGATTAAAAAATTTCTGTTTCATAAAGGGAACATGCAATATTGGTTTAATGCTCAAGAAACTTAAAGCTAAAATTTTGAGAATAAAAATAAACACAATAAATACCCTTATTGATCTAAAACCTTGTGGTTAACTGCTGGATTTTAGTCAAGACAAGACATTGTGTTTAAATTTTAACCACAAAAAAGCGACAATAATTATTAGTATCAACTCTCCAAGCTAATCACAAATAGAATACAAATTTAATTTAAGTGGTTATGTATAAAGCGTTTTGTCTTGACAAAAATATATAATAGTGCGTAAATATAAAGTAGGACGCATTATAACATAATAATTAAAAAATTAAGAAACAACCCTGAGTGAATGTGTTAAAATTAACAGTATTACATTTATAATTATGTAACTATTTTGCGATGCGCCACTGGAATATGTTACGAAAGCGGTACGGTGACGACACAGCAAATGACGAGGGTGTTTCAGTACCTTCCCGACCAATCTAGAATTTTAGATAGAACAGTCTGGATACGTACATAAATTGGAAAGTGAGTCAGTCAGTTTCCTGAAGTAAATAATTGTATTTACTAGTTTACATAAATTCTATTAAAAAGTATAAAGCAATGTGTATATAAATTCAAACCCCAAATGTGATTTTAGTAAAAGGTTACAATTTCTTACATTTATGATTAATTTTACATTAAAAGGTTTTTATTACATTGAAACACTTAATTTTTTAACAGACCATAAGGATAAAAGCCGTGCTTGCAGAATTTTAAGATGTTTTTGACATTGATGAAAAGGACAAAGGAAACATCGTGACTCCAACATCCAAGAAAACTTTCATTAGCCAAACGAGAGGAGGAGATATGAGCAAACAAGTAGTCGTTAAATCATCAAATAGCCCGTGGACCTAGCCAGCCCAGAATTAATGACACACTACTCTCTTCGGATCTGGTTAGTTCTTTACTTTCGACTTAAAAAATGACTAATTGCAAGTAGAAATGAAGCCTACTGATCGGAAGAAGACAGCTTTGTCGATAGGATCAAGTATTTGGCAATTTACGGTTATGCCTTTTGAGCTATGTTTTGCTCCGGCTACGTTTGAGAGGCTAATGGAGGCAGTTTTAAGAGGGCCAACATGAAAGACATGTTTAGTGTACTTGTGTGACGTAATTGTAGTAGAAAGGTCATTCGACAAGCATTACGAGAAGCTAATTTAAAACTGAGCCGTAAGAAGTGTCACATATTTCGGCGAGAAGTAAAATACTTGGGTAATATCGTATCTAGTAATGGTGTGACAGCTGATCCTCAAAAAGTCAAAGCAATTCAAGAGTGGCCAGTACCAAGAGATAAACATGAAATTAGAAGTTTTTTTTATGTACATATTACCGACGGTTTGTAAAAGGATTCGCTCATATCGCTTAACACTTAACAAAGCAAACAAGCAATGCAACAGGCAATGGTCCAGTTGGTAAAAAGGGGCACCCATGAGACAATACAATGTTCATAGTCCGATGGAGAGGGTAGCCATAGATATTGCAGAGGCCATTCCCAGAAATAGATGGTGGAAATAAAAATATTCTCGAGGCTATGGATTATTTCACGAAATGGACTAAATCCTATGCAATCCCTAACCAATAGGCTTGTACTGTTGCCGACGTACTGGTTAAAATATTCTTCAGCAGTTTCGTTGTCCTTTTAGGAATCCATTCAGATCGAGTAAAAAATTTTAAATCGGCATTGTTTCAAAACGTCTGCCAATTAATTGATGCTAATAAGACCAGAACGGCACCCTTGCACACCGAACCCCTGCTTGATGCTTGGACGTGAATTTTGTTTACCATGTGACCTTGATTTCGGCTAAATACCTTTAAAAGTAAATGTGGTAGGTGAAGACTACGTTTACAAAATAAAGTTAGGGATGAACGACATACCCCAACTTGCCCTACGAAATATCCAGATAGCCAGTGATCGGATAAAAGATCGTTGTAAATCTCGCTCCACGGAAGAAAATTTTAAAGTGGATAATCTTGTCTGGCTATATAATCCACGACGACGTCAAGGCTATTTTCCTAATTTTTAAAGGCAATGGGAAGGACCGTCTTGATTCAATAAGAAAATATCAGTGTTCTGAGTGCGACCCGAGAGGTCCACATGACTAATTTCCTAGTGGAAAGAAGGAAAAATTACCATATGTTTTGTTGTTATAATTATTATTATTAAAATTATTATAAAAAATGATTTTAAATTTTTTATAACCAATTATAATTGTCATTAACAATATTCTGTTCATGTCAACCGCATTTTTTCAAACTTTTTCTTATCATTTTATAAGCGGGAGCTTTTTTTTTAATTATTACGATCAATAATTATTTGTTAGTAACAATATTCAATTGTTATAAACAATGCTTGATTATTACTAACAATAATTTTTCACTGTTATAGCGTCTTCAATGCTATTCTCTCTATAGTGACACAAGTTTAAAATTCTCCAATTCCTATTTTTGTTTTATAAAACTATCTCTTTATTTGAAATATTGTCATCATATTTTTTATACAAATATTACTAACATGCAATAATCATATTATTCAAAAGATCTTAAAATTCTGTAATAAAAATAATATAATTTATAAATTGCAAAATTCAGGTAGTTTACCATTTTTTTGATTCTTTATAATAAACAGCTTGACCGATTTTACTGAAAGTCTTATCAGTTTTTAAGTTGCGAATTTATGCGTCGAATGCAATTGGTCCCACGTTGATATCACTTTTTGTTTTTGAGATAATCGAGACGAAAAATAATTCCGAACGCACATATGTGGAGATATGTCAAAATTCGGGATTCACAAAATCGGACCCATTACTATAACTTCCACTGGAAAGTTAATAAATGACGTTATATACTGGATTAAAAAGCTGCCAAGAATAAAACTGAAAGTAGTTCACGTAAATCGTCCTGCACCATTGAGGTCCAGCAAGATCTTTTTACAGTTTTAGAAGACGTTTGTATTGCACGCTGCGAAGCCGAAGATCTACAAATGCATCGATTTTTCGCAAAAAGTTTGACAGACTGAATGAGTTGCAAAATTAAGAACCTATAGTATAAAAAGTGCTGCGACTGGAAGAACGTTTTTTTACCTAGTAAAAAATCAAATCAAGAAAGAAAAACCTACGACAATACATGTCATGCGTGAATCGATTTAAGTTTTATGCCATTATGACATAAAGAAATTGGCTCTACTCAAGATTGGCCATGGGTTGGAAGATCGTAAGAACCATGTTAGAAGTAATTATCCAAGACACAGGTATACAAATCATAGTGTGCCGCTTTAACCCGAAAGAAGTATGCCCTACAAAAACGATAGATCGCTACTTTTTCCTGAATGTCTTTTGCAGGGCTAAAGACACATGCCCCTTTCGCTATCAGAAACAAATGCCGAGGATCGCAGCAGGAAGAATTTTTAATCGGGACGATCAGAAATAAGGAGGGAGCAACGTACCGATTTTGCGATACGTAATTGGAGTGTATTAAGTAAACGAGCTATAGGCGATATGGTGATGACAGCCAACCAACCAATCTAAAATTTCAATAGAACAGACTGGAAACGTTTAAAAACTTCTAGTCTTATCTCGTTTTAACGTTAGTATATAGATTTTCCTTCGTTGGCGGAAGTGAGTCGGTTTTCTGCAGTTAATAATTGTGTTTACTAGTTTACATAAATTGTATTGAACAGTGCATATATGCATATGTGTGATTTAAGTAAAACGTTACAATTACTTACATTCATTATTAATTTTACATTGAGAGGTATTATATTGTAACACTTAATTTCCAAAGGTGTTGAAATATTTTCCATAATGATATAAAAAGCTCTTTTATTTTTAATGTTCCAGCAATACCAGGGACAATTATATAAAATATCTTTAAATTTGGCGCTCTAAAGCAAACAATTAATTAATTACTAATATAAAAATATATGTATATATACAGGGTGGGGCACCCCATACGACACGGTCCCTATAAACCAAACCAATAATATTTTCGGGAATTTTCTCATTTCATTATATGTATATTGATTAAGGCTACAAAGGGAAATTATTTTGGAATCTACAGGGTGGCTCAAAAAAGTGTGACATATCAAAGTTGTGTTTTTTTAAATGTAACACCCTGTATTTTATTACACTTTTAAATAGTTTAGGAAAAAATAATATAATTTCATAAAAGGTACTATGTAGCTAACTATAACCGTTCTCGAGTTATTGATTTTTTTATGAAAATGCTAGGTACAATTGGAAACTAAATAACATAACGGAATGTATAGAAATCATTCATTCTAACTCTGACCAAGCTTAAAAGAGGTTTTGGGCTATTGATTTTGATAGAGCCCGTTTCTCAATGTTATACAGAATGTTCAAAAATCATTTTCATTTTTTTATAATTTCGGACAAAGATAACTTTGTTATTTCAAATTGAACACCCTGTATTTTTTTGGTCTCAACAATATTAAATTTTATTATCTTTTATTTCATATTGGGGTTTCCTATACCTAACCTAAATAGTTTTTCAGTTATTGGCTTTATCAAATAGTAGTTCTTATTTCAATGCATTCTTTGACTTAAGATAGCTTTGAAACGACATTTATTCAACTTGTTGAAAGAATTCTTATTATCATTTATTGTATTTTACGTTATTTAAAACATTTACTGAATTATTACCGTCGAAAATAAAAACTTATCCCTTTCAAGAGCAGATAGATATGATTTTGGCGATTAGTGAGTGTTTAGAGAATTGGCTTTTGGCGTCGAGGGTGTATGCTCAAAAATATCCAGACCGGAATCATCCAAACAAGTTGGTTCTCAAACGATTGCCACATGAATTTCTTAGGACTTAAAGTGTAGCTTATGAAAATGCAAATAGACAAAAACCTATCATTGGAAATGAGAAAAATGAATTTCTTATTATGGGATCAATCATAGAAAACCTTCATTAAGGACTGCTTTTCAAAGAGTGACGTCTAAAATATTATTAAGTGTTAAGCAGTCTTTCATAGAGAGAGTGGCTCTTTGTATTCAACAGGATGGTCGTCATTTTGACCATCTACTTTGAATTAAATACATTTGTTTCATATTTTGTTGTTGTTTCAGTTGAATAATAAAATAAAATTGTATAGTCTGTTTAATGAACTACTGTCAGAATATAAAAAGTAAATATTTTCGATGAAATGAAATATAACAACTGTCAATGAGAATTCTGTGAGCAAATCAAATAAATGTCGTTTCAAAGTTATCTTGATTCAAAGAATGCATTGAAATAAGAACTACTATTTGAAAAAGCCAATATCTAAAAAACTATTTAGACTAGGTATAGGGAATCCCAATATTATGAAATAAAAAATAATTAAATTTTATATTGTTTAGACCAAAAAAATACAGGGTGTTTTATTTAAAATAACAAAGTTATCTTTGTCCGAAATTATAAAAAAGTGGCAATGATTGTTGAACATTTTGTATAATATTTTTATCGAAATCAATAGCCCAAAACCTCTTTTATGCTTGGTCAGAATTTGAAGGGATGATTTTTATACATTCCGATGTTATTTAGTTTCCAATTGTACCTAGCATTTTCATAAAAAAATCAATAACTCGAGAACGGGTATAGTTAGCTACATAGTATCTTTTATGAAATTGTAATATTTTTTCCTAAACTATTTAAAAGTTTAACGAAATGTTCCATTTAAAAATCACAACTTTGATATGTCACACTTTTTTAGCCACCCTGTAGACTCCAAAATAATTTCCTTTTGTATAATGAAATGGAAAAATTCCCGAAAATATTATTGGTTTGGTTTACAGGGACCGTGTCGTATGGGGTGCCCCACCCTGTATATATATATATATATATATAAATATATATATATATATATATATATATATATATATATATATATATATTTTTATATATATATATGCAAAAATTAAAGAAAACTGAATTATTGCAGTAAACTATAAAAGTATTTTAAAGTCCGACAGCGAAAATTAGGTTTAAGAAATATAACTGCTGTATTTACTTACATATTTTTAATATATATATATATATATATATATATATAGTAGGTAGACCTGCTCTATGCTGATGAGGGGCAACACACCCCCCGAAACCGGTCCATAGGTGGTTACTTCGGATGGATAAATCTAATATTTCCTTCTTTTACTTAACAAGCATCTGCATATTGTTACCCGAAATGGGGTATTATACACGATTATGTATCAGATGTAATTCAATGCCTGTCGCGGCATCAAATAAAATCAAATAAATTTTTTTTTTATTTTTCATATTAAAGTACAATTAATTGTTATAATAATAATTGTAGTTATAAATTATAAGACACCCAACCGAGCATTTAACCTAGGCAATTCTGCCTGTTTTGTTACTACTCAATTAGGTATTCTTTACTCCGTACATTTAATTTTTAATAGATAATATTGAATACATAGATATAAAAAAAAAAATATGAATTAACTAAGTCACAGTGAAAACAAGGTTAAGAGACAAATAAACTTATACAATTATAAAACTAAACAACAAAAATAGGACCATGCATTACGCAAGGAATAGCAGTCAGAAACGACGATGAACCAGAAACTTGCAGGTTATTATGCCATTATATCAAAAATTCTATTTTGGTTAATAATTAAATATTTTCTAATCTCAATTTGAAATTTTTTTTATCTGTTTGAGGTGTAACGGAATTGTATTAAAAAATTTTGGACCTACGAAAGATAATGATCTTTGACTGACCGATTTTTTAAAAAATTGTAGAGATATCTCCACATTAGTAACTGATCGAGTTAAACGTGTGTTTTTGTGGTTAAATTTTTCGGAATTTTTGTGTATTCTTATTATACATTGATAAGCAAAAAGTAGTTTAATGTTCGGTATCTTCGATTCATCGTACAATTTTTTCGTCGAAAATAGCTTTTCTTTTTTAAGGATTATTTTTAAAATAGTGTTTTGCGTTGTCTCTAAAATTTGGCCCCAGGCCACTATACAATATCTTAATAAAGATTCCACTAGGGAATTATAAGGTATTAGTAAATTTTTCTTTGAAAGAATTTCCCTAAGAACATAGAATTTATCCATTAAAGCTCTCAGTCTATTGTTAACTTGGGCAATATGGTGTGACCAAGGTATGTGTTGGTCAAGTATTACACCTAAATATTTAATTTGGGGAACCTTATGTATTAAGGGGCAGTTACAATCGATTTTTTGGCAGTCCTTAGTGTGCAGTTTTATTTCAAAGTTATCAGGTTGTTTACAATGTTTGAACTGAATGTAATACATTTTGTTTTCAATACATTTAGGGTTAATAGATTATTATTTAACCACAAACTTATCTTCCCCAAAGCTGCTTCTGCGGTGAGTTTAACCTCCTGCCATTCTTTGCCAGTGAAAATGATTACAGTGTCATCCGCATAGCATATAATATTACCAGTGTAAAGTTATCAATTTGTTTAATGTTATTCATGTAAATGAGAAAAAAAATTGGGCCCAGCACTGTCCCTTGTGGAACACCCACCTTTACTATGGAGTTCGAGCTTCTGTCTTTACCGATTTTTACACGCTGGGTTCTGTTTGATAAATAATTCGTTAGAAGTTCCAGTGCTACACCCCTTATGCCATAATTATTAAGTTTGTCGAGTAAAATGTTATGGGAGACGGTGTCAAATGCTTTGGCTAAGTCGAGAAATACTGCAACACACTTTAATGAATCGTCTACTACACCAACCGTCTTTTCCAGAAAATCAACTACTGCAATTTCAGTGCTTGAGTTTTGTATAAAGCCGTACTGACATTCTGCAATTACATTGTGAATATAGCATGAGGAGTAGTTGTTTTTTGATACATAATCGACCCACATAAACCTACATATAGTTCGATTATGTATCAAAAAACAACTACTCCTCTGGATATATAGGTGACAGACAGCAAAATTAGCTGGTTTTTAAAAAAAATCAGTTATACATTTTTCACATCCATTTACGCTGTCGAAAAATGTTTATAGTTTACTATAATAATATTATAGTTCTCTATAAATTTTGCATATAAATAAAAATAAAATTGTAAATAAGACAGTTCAGTCAAAAGTCAAAAAAATAAAGAAAAAAATTTATAAACTATGAATTTTAAAAGATTATGTATATTAAGGTGGTAAGGTTTTATAAAACATTAAAAAAGCGGGTTTCTAAGGATTTTTGTTTGTTAGAAAATTAAAAAGTTTAGTTAATAATGAAAATCTACAAAGGGCAGACGTGTTGTATCAGTATAAAAATACTTGCACAAAAATATAGTGGTAATTTTAAAAATAATAGTAATAAAGTAAAAATATTAAAAATAAGAATTCAATATAGTAATTAAATAAAAGTTAAAATTAATATCTACAAGAAAATCAGCAGTTTCCTGAGAGAATCACCAAGAGGGGCCCCCTTTTCCTATTTAACATCTAGATTTGGAAAACATAATCACCTATACCAATAACAAAAAGTAAGCAGTAAAAATTCAAAATTTGAAAATTATTGTAAAGTTTATAAATTAAAAAAAAACTGAACCTCTCTTATTTTATTACGTAGGAAGTTGAAGCGTAGCTTTTATCGGTCAGACACGCGACTGCCACGTATTTTTTTTTTAATTTTATAAACTATCCCAGTACCCATTTAAATTGTATTGTCTTTTTAATAACTTACTTCATCTGTTATTTTTTGTCCATTAATAGTATAGGTGAATAACTGAACTAACAGGTTAACGAATACTAGAAACGCCTTTACAATTGCAACTGGTCTTCTTTCCTAGAAAAATAAATAAGCCACAGTTTTTATATTACAAGTTCAAAATATATTTCTCTTATTGGTGCGTCATTTAACATATTTAAATCATGCCTTAGCCTGTTTAAATTGAACTTTTAAAAACACGCGTTAGTTACCATGGTAACCTCATTAACTCTAGAAACGTGAAGTCTAAATGATAATTTTTTTAATATTGATCTGATGGGAGAACCTTGTAACGTCAAATGAAATATTACTAATAAATGCAAAACCTTTATTTAAACATTATTTTGGAATTTTAAATTAATAAATGAAAATAGAAGGTACATTCAGTATTAAAATATAAATATTATAAAAAACTATAATATTATTTTTGTGAGCGAATATGCATGATTTTTAAAAACCAGCTAATCAGAAAACAACTACTTTCCTGGCAATATGCCATGACGAACTTTGAATTTTATCTGATAAATAATCTTGCATAATCCCATTTTGGATGATAAGCAGATTCTTGTTAAGTAAAAGAAAGAATTATTAAATTTGTTCATTCGAAGTGACCACCTATGGACCGATTTCGAGGTGTTGCCGCTCATCAGCATAGGGTAGGTCACGACAAACTCACTTTGAATGGATACATTTAGTAATTCTTTTTTTTACTTAACGAGTATATGCATATGCACGAGTATCTATCATATATAATTCAATGTTCGTCGAGACACATTGCCAGGAAAGTAGTTGTTTTGTGATATATAGTCAACCCACGTTTGCCTATAAGTATAGGTAACATGCGGCGAAATAAGCTGGTTTTTAAAAATTATATTTATACATTTACAGTTAGTATTTTTCTCGATAATAAAATTTCGATTTTTTTAATCGGAGGAAATATTATTTAACATTCTCAGAACTCAATAAAGTTAAACTTCCATTATTAGCACTTCCAATAATGTTTGAAACATTCTTCTTTATTGCTCTCTTAAAGCGTAATCAGTCGCCACAGTTGCCGATTTACATCCTAATTGTTGTTGGATTTGTTTTATTGTCATGCTACTATTTGTCATAATGGTAGCAGACGTACATCCAAAAGCATGTCCTGTGTATTTCTCAGGATCATCCATTTTAAGATAACGTGCAATTTGCAAGGGACAATATCCAAATGTATTAATACCAACCACTTGATTGCTACATTCCCCATCGTAAGAATACTCGGTCTGTACCTTCATTTTGGGGGAAAAATGATAAATACTGCTTTATTAAACGCACATAACTAATTGCTTCACTGTTAGCTATAGTAAAACGTCTAGCCTTTACTGTCTTAGATGGTCAGATAGTACCTAATAACTAATACGGTTCCTTCTTCTTTGATATCATGTATGCACAAATTGCATAATTTACATCTTTTGCAAAACTCAAAGATACCGCCAATGGCTACCACCTTCAAGAATAACATTATGTCCGGTGCATCTATAAAAAACTTTCGCAAATCATCTTTATTGAATACATATGCCTTCTTGGCTTCGTCATTCTTATTAATTACCTTCATGAATGCATCCACTTTTACAATTGATTTTATATCGACTCCTTTTTTTTTCCTTAACAAACATTGTAAATTCGAATAAATACCTCCTTGTACTACTTCGACATTTTCTGAAGGCAAGCAAGCATTTATCATTTATCATTTATCTTTTGCGCTTCCATTTATTTAATGAACTTGTCTTATTCTTTTTTGTATTTTGTATTCCGCTTTACTTATTAAAAAAATCGAAATTAGAATTTATTTCTAAGCACTGCGGTGGCAATGATTATTTTTTAATGACAAATTGCATATTAATATACTGATGTTACATAACGAATTCAACCATTATTCATTACTCACTGAAATGGTAGTTACAAAGTTTCCCCAAAATCACAACCATGTAAACGTTTCAGTAGCAGACATATTAATAGAGAATGTGCAGTTAAACAAATACCTGGGAGCCTGGATAGAACAATCGGGTGAACAAACAAGAGAAATAAGAACGAAAATAGAGATAGCCAGGTCAACATTTACGAAAATGAAAAAGTTGTTCACTAGTCGAGATATCAAGATTGGACTTAGGATGAGAATGATCCGTTGTTACGTGTTTTTCGCGCTTATGTATGAAATGGAGGCATGGCCTCTCAAGAAGAATCACACAAACAAACTACAAGCCTTCGAGATGTGGTGCTACCGTAGAATGTGGCGTATCCCCTGGACAGAAAAAATCTCTAATGTTAAAGCCCTAAATCGGATGAATAAGGAATATGAAGTTATTAAGACCATAAAAAAGAGAAAGCTTCAATATCTAGGTCATATACTGAGAAAACCCAAATACGCACTTCTCCAACTGATAGTTCAGGGAAAGATTGGTGGAAGGAGAAATATTGGAAGACGCCGTGTGTCTTGGCTTAAAAACCTAAGGGACTGGTTTAATTGTAGCAATGTTGAACTCTTCCGAGCTGCAGTCAATAAGGTCCGGATAGCTGTGATGGTAGCAAACCTCCGCTAGGAGATGAACTATAAGAAGAAGAAATGAAAACTCCACCCCTATCTAGTTCCTTCTGGGTATTGCCTCCGGTGACACTTGTATCTTGCCTATGTTTTATATCATTGTACCCAATCCAGTACTTTCGTCCTTTGTACGAGTTTGTACAAGTTCTGTACTCAGTAGGAACAATATAGATCTGGGTCGCTGGATGTCCGACCAAAAATTGTCTGTCTTTTGCCGCACAGTCTGCTGTTCAGGTCTCCATTATACAGTCTCATTTTTTTCAGGTGCTCCTTACTGGTGCGTGACCGGTCAGGAGCCCCGTAGTGATTCTTAGCTTATTCCTGTTTATTGCTAACAGTTCTGCCGTTTTTTTGTTTCCGAACCTCTGCTTGCAAGTTCGTCTGTTTTCTCATTACCTGCAATTCTCTGGTGTCCTGGAACCCATATCAGTTTGACGTGATTACGGCCTGCCAGCCAGCGTTCTCGGTTCTTCTTTGCAGTCCCATACCAATTTGGACGTCACTTTTTTGCTGTACAAGACCTTAATTGCCGCTTGACTGTCTGACAGGATGTTAAAATGTGTGTTTTCAACATTCCTCCTATTGTTCTTCTTTGCGCATTGAAGGATATCGTACACCTCTGCCTGAAATACGGAGGGGTGTTTGTGTGGGTGTTAGCACACCATTTTATATCAAGTATTAGTTCTTATTTCCATTTTTTATAATAATACCGGTGATTTCAAAGAGCACCAATAAAGAAAATACTATTTATGTCATACTAGTTCATTATTGTGTTTTTATTACTTAGTTACCAACTATCTAATGTCGTACTTTATGCCCGTGCGGGCATAAAGTTCACTTTATGGCCCGCGCGGGTATAAAGAGAAATACTTTTTTGGTTAACTTATTTAATAACCTTTATTAATGAAATTACAAACGGAATATAGTAATATATGTAAATATTCGATGAACATTATTTTGACGAATTAGCATAAAATTGGCAGTTCTAAAATGATCCGGTGATAGGTAAGTTGCCTGCAGCAAACGATTCATGTTTCATAGTTTGAGTTTCAAATTTCTGCACCGAAACGCCAGACCCGGAAGGTACACCTGCCGGCATTCTTGAAACTTCATTTTTTGAAGATAAACTATCCTCTAAATATCCTTCAGCAACAGACATACTCTTCCAGCCACCATGGCGCTTCAACGTGGTCATACTGGCTCCAGGCTCTACAAGAGTTGCTGACGTTCGACGCTTACAATGACCTGTATATTTCTCAGGATCACTTAAACCCAGATATTCCGCTATATTGGACGGGATTTTTCCAAACGTGTTTTTTCCTACTGGCTGTACAATACATCGACCTTGTCTATAGGTCAGAAAAAGCCTTTTTTCTGAGCAACCACATGGTCTCAGTGACATATAATCTCTTATTAGCTCTTAACTGTTCATTTCACCCTCATCTATAATGGTAAAATGCTTTTTTTATTGGTCTTTGTTTCTGGTACATTTACCACAAAAACCGATTTTCTATCTCTTACATGTTCACAAGTTCTTGCCGTCGACATCCACCAAATATTCCAAATATTAATGCAACTTTGTTCATTAGAAACGTCTCGTTCGGTGCCTTATGAATAAATTTTAAAACATCTTCTTTAGACCGAATTTTAGACTTCTTTGGTTTGTAGCCTTTCGAAGTTTGCTTCAAATATTCCATTAACTTATAGTAATTAGCAATGCTAATATTTTTATTTACTATTAAAGTCTTCTTTACCATGGAATATTTGGACCACAAGGAAATCGGAGAAAATATTTTAGCGAGATCGCCGAAGTATCCAAGCAACACTGTTTCATTATCATATTTTACGTAGTTTTCTTGCATCCAATTTAATAATTTTTCGTATTCCATGTTGTAAGCTTCCTTAGACTTTTTTGGCAACAGATTTTCAGTTGCTTTCTTTGCTTTTTCAATAATTTCGTCAGGAATTCCAATATCTTCGTACATGTTGGCTTCTAACTTTGACACATATAAAAATTATTGTGATTTTATGACATTTACGTTTGTCAACATTCACCTAGCAACGATGGTGTCTACTATGATAAAATGGCAATGTTATTAATTCAAACCGGATTTTTTAAAATACTGATTTGTATTGAGATTGGATTGCAATAACGAACTAGTATGACATAAAATTATGTATGTACCGCGGGTATAAACAGATGTGTATACCCTTGTGCGACTTACAAACCCTCAGGCCAGAGGCCCTCGGGTTTGTAAAACGTCGCCCTCGGGGCATAAACATCTATTTATACTCTTGGTACATAAATAACTATTATAGTAAACATTTCAATAGTATCCAGGGTGCTATTTGTTAATAAAATTTCTTAGTTTTAATGAAATTATGTTATTATAACAAAATCAAAACTTTAAAAAAAAATGTATTGACGAAGTTATAATTATTTTTAGAACAAAATTTAAAGCTTAAAGAAAATTGCTACATGAATACTATTTTTCTACTTACGTTTCCGATAGCAAAAATTATTCCGGTGGCTAATATTAGGCCTTCAATGCATATGAGTAGCATACCAAAATTTTGTAAATTAACGACGGTATTAAAACAACTAAAATTTCAAAACGTAAGTTATTTGTATATTTTTACAATTATTGCAATAAACAAAATATCAATGGTATGTAAAAAGTTATAACTCTTGTTAAATTATAATGAATTTTTTGAATGAAGTATGTAATATTTAATATTATTGTATCCGTTTTTAAAAATTTCCAGCATTTATTTCAATGATTTAAAAAATTACTATTTAAAGACCCCATATTTATTAAAATTGCTAACATTTAATACCTATGTACTATTTTTTTAGCAGTTATGCTGTACAGTGCAACAGAAGTAGCTTGGCGGGCGAGAGATCACAAAATCTGCGCACAACGAAAACATTCGAATAACGATCCGATCGGCGACGACGAAATTTTCAATAATCGTGAGTCTCAAGTACAATCGAAGGAAGAAGTTTACGAATGTGAAGTATATTTAGCCGAATATTTGTTATTTTAAAGGCTAGTCGCCCGCCAAGCTACTTCTGTTGCACTATACTTGTGTGAGTTTTATAAATAATTTAAAATAAAACAATTACCCGTTTCTAGCATTTCACAAAACTAAAAAACCTTTACAACTGTAATTAAAAATTGTACAAAATTATACGTATTATGCCAATTATTTTGTTTGTTTTTTTTTATTTAATAAATCCACATTATTTAAAATATTTTTTTCTTTATTCACTACAATCTGTCTCCTTTGTGGGACATTCAGCAGTATGTTGTTTGGTGCTATCGCTGGCGCGAGGTATTTTACGCTTTAAACGTCGCGCTTTGTTGTGGTTTGCCATAAGTGGCCGGGCCAGAGTATTTGGGTGTCGGTCAATACGCTCCTGTCTTACAGTGGGCATTTGTAGATCACGGTGTAATAATTCGTTGGGTACGAACCAGGGGGTTATCATAAGGAGTGCTTTATTTTGAAACATTTTGCATGATTACAATGTTTGAATGGGATGCAGTAGATAGTTGAGACTTTCGTCCAATGAGCCAGTAAAGTTTTTGCGTTTAAATGCCAAGTTGCTTTCTCTTAGTGAAAATATGTTTTTGCCAGGTTAGTCTTTCATCCAAGTGCAATCCAAGGTATCTCACATGGTTTGCCTGTGGGACTGCAATGTTGTTAAGTGTGACTGGAGGAGAAGAGTTTCTTCTTAAGGTGAGTGTTACGTTGACTGATTTTGTTTCATTTGCTTTTATCCGCCACTTTTTGAGCCAGTGAGATGTCATTTACCCCTTTTTGAAGTATTTGTGAGGCTATTCTTGGGTCACTATGTGTAGCTAGTACAGCGTATCATCAGCAAAGGTTCCAGTAGTTAAGGACTCCAATGTAGGCAGATCCGCAGTGAAGAGTAAGTAAAGTATGGCACCCAGCACGCTGACCTGTGGAACTCCTGTTTTTATAGGGCAGAGATCAGACAGTGCTTCCACTTGTAGTACTATAAAATGGCGCTGCTGGAGAAATGATTTTAATATTCCAAAAGGTGATCTGGTAGCCCATTTTTCAATTTGAATAACAATCCTTTATGCCTTATACGCGGTTAAACGCTTGAGATATGTCCAAGAATGCATTGGCGCAGTAATATTTACCTTCTAGTGATTCCATGATATGTTTTGTTAGTCTGTGCACTTGGTCGATAGTAGCATGCTTACTGCGAAATCCAAACTGGTAATCAGGAATTAGTCCCTTCTCTTTGAGTGCAGGCCAGATTCGTTGTAGCAGTAGAGATTCGTATATTTTGGATGAAATAGTTAACAGACCTATGGGCCTATACGATTTTGTTTCTTTAGGTTGTTTCTGTGGCTTCAACAGCATTACAATTTGTGCGACCTTCCACTCCATGGGAAAGAACTGCAGTCTGGTCATGGCATTAAATAGTGACGTAGGTTAGGTTAGGTTAGGCTTCATGTGAGTGGGGCGTGGTCGCCCCTCCACCGCGACCCTTAGTAGGTCTATTGTGGCTCACCCCTAGAGGCTACAGTTCACCGCACAATACAGCCCTTCTTACGAAGTTCATGGTTGTATAGGGTGAGTTTTTTTTAAAATCGGTAGGTTCTAGGTTAGTGTAACCAAATATGTTAAACCTTATTCTTCCCAGGCCGGGGCATGAACATAGTATATGTTCAGCAGTTTGGTCTTCCACGCAGCAGAACCGACAGTCCGTTTGTTGGTTCAGATCTATCTTTCTGAGGTGGTATCTTAGACGACAGTGTCCCGTAAGCAGTCCTGTTAGAATACGCAGGTCATTTCTGCTCCATTCTAGGATCTGCTTAGTTGTGTTTCTCGAGGGTTGTAACGGTAAAAACGCCTTCGAGTGGGTTAGCCCTGGTATGTCGGACCAGTACGTGAGTATTTTCCTCTCCGCCCAGTCCGAAATAATTGTTTTGGCGACACTTGTGGTGACTCCAAAAACCGGTTCTGGTCCAGTGAACGCAGATTCGGCCCCCTGTTTTGCAAGGGTGTCGGCTTTTCGTTTCCTTCCACCCCCTGGTGCCCAGGTACCCACAGTAGGGTCAGCCTGTTGTTCGCACCAAGGTACTCTAAGGATTCGATGCAATTCCATACAAGTTTAGAATTTATCTTGTTGGAGCTCAGTGCTTTTAAAGCAGCCTGGCTGTCTGATATTATATTTATGTTTTTGTTTGCTAGAGGTCTGTTGGTCAACTCTCTTGCACACAATTCGATAGCGAATACTTCAGCCTGAAAGATTGTAGTATACCTGCCAAGACTGGTAGATATTTCAATCTTTGGTTTCCTGCTGAAAACACCGGCCCCAAATAGTGACGAAAGAAAAGCTATGCCAGATTCAGGTAGTTCTTGTAATATACAGTTTGTAATGAGGTCATATCCTGGAGCCTTTTTTTGGTCCGATTTTTTTTTAATTTGGGCAACTTCTGTTTTCGTAAATTTATTTATTTATTTATTTTCTGCGTATTTTTTGGATTATTTAAGTGGTTAGTAATTTCTGTTGCATCATCTGGTGAGTCGTCACGCGGTAGCGTGTCAAGCCAACTCAAGCTAACAGAATGGCGAGCGGTACCGTGAGTAATATTACACGAACCATTTGGAGCCATAACTCAAAAACTATTTCACATAAAAATGTCAAATTTGGCTCATATATTGAGACTTGCGAGATACATATGTGCTTCAAATTTTATAAACACGCCTCAAACATTAATTCGGATATTTAAGTCCAAAGATCGTCATTTTTATCACTGACTGACCTATAGATCAAAACTCTAACCCAGTTACAGATGACCTAAAAAGTTGAAATTTGGCATCCAGGTAGGTAATAGGGTAAATGCAAAGGAATAAATCAGAAACTAGTAGTTTTTTGAATAATTGATTCTACACTTACTAGTGCCTGTAATGTAAGAATTAGCACAAATTGATGACAGCCTGACTTTATGTTGATTTTAAAGTCTTTACGTGTATATATATCAAGTGGAATACCATCTTTAATTTTTTTTAATCCCAATATATTAGTTTTAGTACTTGATAACTAAGAGTATGGTCGAACCTTCGTATTTATTACGTTATTAACTGGGATTTAGTGTTAATTATTACTTCAATATTTAGCGGACATCAATAGTGTAAGATCATTTTTTATAAATAATTAAATAAAATAATTCGACAACGGAGCACGGTGTAGCGGCCGTGGTGCAGCGGGGTGGGGAGCGGTGCGATATTTAGTAAATGGCAGGCTTACGTTGGACTCTCCAGAGTTAAAACCTTAAATGAAGTACATCTCATGAATTCAGATCCAAGGCAAATCAAGGCACAAGAGAGCTCTGTTGTAGAGCACAACCTCTTGCGCACGTTATACCGCCCTGACTTGGCCAAATTAAGTATGAACAGAAAACGTGTGAAAAAATTGGGGAATACTAAATGGGCAATTCACTCGAACATTTCAAAGGTACAAGAAAATATAGAAAATAACACGAAAAAGACAATTATATACCTCGTAAACGTAGGAAAATACAGTAGGATAACAAAACCTATTTGGTTTTAATTTTATTATAAATAAGTACCTACTAATAATTTCTGTACGAAAAAAGTAATGATATCCCATCAAAAACATAAATGTGAAATAAGAGCCAAGTTCAATATTATGAAATACGCCTTGGTTCTTATCTTTAACGACAAAAGAAAAGGGATCTATCTAATGGGTGCCATTATTTATAACAACATAAAATATTATATAACGACTTAAAATATTATTTCTTCTAATAACTTAGAATAAAATATTGAATCCTAGAGTCTTACTTGGCTAGTTCGAATATACAAATTAATATTAAGTACCTACTAAAACAGTCATGGAAGAGTCCTATGTTCGATGGCTAGTTTCTACCAGTAAGCCAAACTTTCGGATAAATTAAATAAGAACTTAAAGCTTTAGAACTTGCGAAGGCTATAATATAATTCGTATATTCGAACTAGCCAAGTCAGACCTTAGGCTGCAATATATTATCCCAAGTTATTAGAAGAATTGATTTTTTTTTTTAAATATTTTATATTGGTATAAATAAATAAATATAATATAAATAAATATAATATAAATAAATCTGAACAAGGCGCTGTCGTTGGGGATAAGGAGGCGATATTAAACGTTTGGCAGAAATATTGCTCAGAACTGTTCAAGGAACAACAAATCCTGGATGGAGAGTCCACAATTCACAATTTAAATGAAATAATGTACGAATCTGACATGCAGAAGTGGAAGAGAAAATAGCAAATTTAAAAAAGGGACAGTCTCCAGGCTGTGACAATATAACTGGAGAACTATTGCAAAATTTGGATCGACAGGGCATTAAAATCTTAACTGATCTATGTAACTTAATATGGAAGCACGGTCAATGGCCCAAAGACTGGTCTACCTCTATATTCATACCACTTCATAAAAAAGGTGCAACCACGAAGTGTAGCAACTACCGTACCATTTCTTTGATATGGCATCCGAGTAAGATCCTGCTTCGTATTATTAAGCGGCGATTAGGGGCGTATCTGGATCGACAGATTCCCCAGGAACAGGCAAGTTTTGTGAAGGGTAAAGGCACCAGAGAACAGATTCTTAATTTACGACAACTCCTAGAGAAATGCAGAGAATTCAATATTCCAATGGTTATCTGTTTTTTGGATTACCAAAAGGCATTTGACTGTGTCAACTGGAGTATGCTGTGGGGAGTTCTTCGCGAGATGGGAGTGCCTGAACGTCTAATTGCACTAATAAGAAATCTTTACGACAACAACATGGCCAAGGTCAAAATAGAAAACCAGCACTCGCTCCCTTTCAAGACTGGCAGGGGCGTTCGCCAGAGATGCATCATGTCTCCAGATCTTTTTAACATCTATGGAGAATACATAAAGAGAAAGGCATTGGATGAATGGCATGGAGGAATCACAGTTGCGGGCAAAAAGATTGCAAATCTGAGATATGCAGACGATACAACACTAATAGCTGCATCAGAAGAAGAAATGTTGGATCTTCTAAATCGAGTTGAGACAGAGAACATTAACTGTGGGCTTATGATTAACGAGGAGAAAACTAAAATTATGATAGTGGATCGTGCAAACACTCTGCAACTGACAGATGCTCTAAAAAGATTTCAAGTCGGTGACCACATCATGTGCCTGGGCTCATGTATTAGTAACACGGGTTCCAGTAAGAGTGACATACGAAGGAGAATAGGACTGGCTAAAAGTGCAATAAGTCGACTGCCCAAGATCAGGAAAGACAGATCTATCACTAAACACACTAAAATGAAACTTGCCTTGCAAGCATATTGGGATTTTTTGGTCACACCGCGCGGAGAGACAACCTGGAGAGGCTTATCGTTTCCGGAAACACAGAAGGACGAAGGGCTAGAGGACGCTCGCCAATCCGATGAACCGATCAGATCCAAAAGGCCACTGGTGATTCGTTCTATAAATCTGTAAATATGGCGCAGGATCGAAGTCAATGGAGAGAAATAGCGGCACAAGTTGTTAATGATCACGATTCTCAGTAATGAGAGAACGACGAGAGAGAGAGAAATAAATTTTAGGACTGACCATTGAACTTGGCACCCATTTGAATCTCTTTTCTTTTGTTGTTGAAGACAATAACCAAGGCGTATATCATAATGTTAAACTTGACTCTTATTTCACATTTGTTTTTGATGGGATTATTATTACACAGTGCGTCTATGAACATATGTATATACATATGGTGAAGCTTTTTATCCGTACGGGTGGGCAGAGACCACTTTCTTCCGCTTGATACGGTTCTTATAAATATCTTTTGCTTCTCCTAATTTTATCAGTGCTCTCATAATGTTCATCTGTTTTTAATACTCTCTTTAAAACAATGTTAATCTGATCGAGATATGTTCGCCGAGGTCCAACTTGTCCATTCACACTCGCCTTTTAAATCTGTTTCGTCAATCTTCTTTTATCAATCTTTTCAACGTATTCAAACCATCTAAGCATTCCTTTATCTATCTTTGTAACCACATCTTTTAAACCACAGCATTCCCTTATCTCACTATTCTTCACTTTATCCGTAGCATTATTCTTATTTTCATGCTTCTTTTGCCTTACCCAACATTAACTACCATACATATGGACGCACTATACACTTTGTCCCAGATTGGTGTTGCAGGACTTGCTAAATCTGTTATCATTAGAGCTACAAATTCGGTCAAATGGACAATGTTTCTCTGGATTTTCTTATGGTATTTTTTCAAGTTATTTACAATAAAAAATAATACGAAATAATATCTCTCTCCGTTTTCGAGATAATGACTATAACTTTTTTTTAAGGGCGCCATATTAGATTTTTATTGCATTAAAAGCAATGTTTATTCTATTTTAAAATATGTTTTTAAACAGTATTTTTTTTAAATAAATACTAAAATTTGCTGCTGCGCTCAAACCGGTCTAGTAGGCGAGCTAAGAATTATTTGTTTCTCTAGAACTGTCAAAGTATACAAAGTTTGTTTAATTTGAACTGTTTGCGTTGTTGTTTTCATTGAATTGTATTCGGTAATTTTGAATATATATATATATATATATAAATATATATATATATATATATATATATTTGTTATACAAATGAAAAAAAATTGATATGTTAAAAACCTACTTCGAAGACCATAGAAACTCTGATGCGGCTACGAAAATTTATGAAAATAAATATCCTGAGTGGCATCAAGATATTTTAGGAATATTGGACTAAATTTGTGAAATTATGGAAGTTTTGAAAAATCTAGGAAACGTAAATATAAAGTTAAAAATCAGGAGCGAACGGATGCTGTTGCAATTCACTAACAATAACACCACAGCATCGGTTAGCAAAATTGCCAATGAAACGGACATCTCTAAGTGATCGGCTCATCGAATACTAGGTGTTAATAAATACCATCCATACAAGTTTATGATAGTGCAAGGTTTATTAGCATAAGGTTGGCAAGCTCATAATGCCGCCATTGTAAAAAATAATTTGGAAGAAAACTTTAATAGCGAATAATGGTGACATTTTGTGGCCTGCTAGATCCCCTGACATCAATCCTCTTGACTTCTTCTTGCGGGGGCAAATTAAAAACGAAGTTTATGCATTCGAAACTTCTGAAAAAATTTGCTTTTGCTTCACTGAATAGAATCACAATAATGAGGCTAGTAAACTGTGTGCAAAATCGTTGTCAAATGTGTTGCCATTAAGGTGGAGGTCACATAGAACAATTTCTTTAAATTAAACAGTTTATTTGTCTAAAATTAGTTTCTATAGTTTTCGATTGTAAATTGTCCCAAAATTATCGCAAAATGTTTTTTCAACAAATTTAATCGAAAGTCTATGTATGGTGTAAGCGATAGTTTAATACGAGCACTTTATGAAGATTCCTCTGCTTGTGTCAGAATAAACGGAGATTGCTCGGACTGGTTTAACATCGAAAAAGGTGTGAGACAGGGATGTGTGGCTTCGCCATGGCTGTTTAACTTATATATAGACG
Source organism: Agelastica alni (assembly GCA_950111635.1). Lineage (NCBI taxonomy): Eukaryota > Metazoa > Arthropoda > Insecta > Coleoptera > Chrysomelidae > Agelastica > Agelastica alni. The sequence goes on along the minus strand of OX467711.1, from coordinate 46,676,488 downwards.
ATTGTTTAAAATATTTGAGTGCGTATGGATTAAAAATGAATGATTTAATCGTCAAATGCCTTCTTTACGCCGATGATCAAGTCATATTAGCGTCATCTGAAGAGGAGTTGCAGGCGATGGTTAATGTTATGCATGATGCCCTGAAGATCAAAGGGATGCAAATAAATGTAAGCAAAACAAAAGTAATGGTTTTTGAAAGAGAAGAAAGCATGACAAACTGTGAAGTTTCGATTGAGGGAGAAAGAGTGGAACAAGTAAATAAATTTGTGTACTTGGGTTCAAAGCTTACGAGAGATTGAAAGTATGACGTGACATTGAGCGAAGGGTGTTGGCAAGAAAACAGATGAATGGGGCACTTCATAGCTTTATGAACAGCCAGAAAGTGTCAAAAAAGGCATGTCTGGCTGTGCATAGAGGTGTGTTGGTTCCTACACTTATGTATGATAGTAAATGTTGGGTTTGGCAGAAGAAGCATGAAAATAGGATTAATGCTGCAGAGATGAGTAGTTTAAGAAGTATAGCCGGAGTGACTCGGTTGAATAAAGTAAAAAATAGTGAGATAAGAGAACGATGTGGTGTAAAAGAAGATGTGGTTACAAAGATAGATAAAGGAATGTTTAGATGGTTTGGACACGTAGAAAGGATGGATAAAGGAAGATTGACGAAACAAATTTATAAGGCAAGTGTGAATGGACAAGTAAGTCGGTAGAGGTCGACTTCGGCGAACATATCTCGATCAGATCAACATTGTTTTGAAAAAAGGCCAGCTGTCAAGAGTACCAACAACCGACGAGCATGCATGAGAGCCCTGATGAAAATAGAGGAAGCAAAAGATGTGTGTAAGATTCGTAGCAAGTAGAAGGAAGAGACCACTTCCTTCTACTTGCCTACTCCTACGGGGAAAAGGCGTGACTATATGTATGTATGTATGTTAATCGATAATGCAAAAATACTTTTTTAATTGTCCAAGTAGTGGCTGTCCATAGATTAAAACATTCAATAGCTCATTAAAATGTTGGTAAAAAAATAAAAAATCAGATGTTTTCGTAAATCGTAGCCTAAATAGATTGACATTTTTTTTGGGAGATACAGATAACCAATATTTTTTCTTATTTCAGTATTCACTCACAATAAAATACCATTTTTGAAAAGAGGATAAAATTTTATGCATTTTTTTAAATACGAAAAAACAATTAAAAATATGTAATAGAAGTTCTGAAATGGTAATGCAATCCTGAGAAACGTCCATTTGACTTAATTTGTAGCTCTTATAATAACATATTTAGAAATACATGCAGCACCAATCTGGGTCACAGTGTAGTGTGTTAAATTGAATAAAATTAAAATATTTTATTTTTTTAATTTTAATGAAGAAAATGCCTACGATGAAATAAAAGTAATTTAATAAATATAATGTTATGGTCTAAAAAAGAGATACTTTTTAAAACAGGGTTTTTTTATTTATAGTTGTTAAAAATAAAATTATTTTACATACTTTTTAACTTTAAGGTGATATTTTGCAAGAAGAGTTAAATTCTTAAATACTTTTGTTTGATAGTTGATGTTATCAATATCATCACTTTTCATTAATGTTTTTGCAACGTAATTATATAACCATTTAAACTGAAGATTTATGTGAAAACTAAAATATATTATATAACAGACCAATCCTGATGCAATCATTCCACCTAAAATAATAATTTTTAATCAACCACTAAATGAAAATGATTTTTGTATAAAAGTTTTTTATTATTATTAGTTGTTGTCTTTTGCGGTTTTTTCCGTAGGGTTCATTTTAAGAAAATATACATACAAAATTTAATGTTATTATTACAATAAAAGAAACATTTTACCTGTGAGAATAATAATTCGTATAAATACTGCTAAAATACTCCCAAAAATATGCGGGTAGCAATTTTGTATTAACCAGTAAGCTGGATTGATAACATGTTTCTCGAACAGTGGATCATATATTGAATAACCAAGAGTGCCTATTATTAATATTATAACTGATAATTTTGTATGTTGTTGTGCTTCTTGATGAAGCTTTTTCTTTAAATTGTAATCTTGATGAATTATGTTAATTGTCAGTTGACTTATTAAATCCAATCCATCATTTATTTCAACGAAAACAAGAAATACTGTTAAAAGGGCAATTGATATCTAAAATTTTGAAACAAACTAATATTTTAATAATAAAGTTAAAGACCTATTTTATGTATTTAATGGGATATGCAATTGTCAAGTTATTTAAGCCATATTTTACTTCAATGGAGGTATGCTAATTTGTTTTTATGTTTTAATAAACCAAGATGAGGTAAATTAAATTTTAACATCGTTAAAAATAAAAAATAAAACTATATAGTTTCTTAAAAAAGTATTTGACGATTAAAAACAAAAAAAAATTTATTACTATTATTTGCCACCATATACAAATTGCATGAGCTAAAATATGAGCGTTCTTGACTATCACAGTGCATCATATTAAACCTTTTGTATTTTAAAGCCTTAATTTTAAATTTTAACATTTTTTAAGGTTAAAGAATTTTTTCTGGATGTCTTTCTATATTATAACAATAAAATAAGTAATTTAAAAAAATAAGGGCATTTTTGCTACAATATAAATTATTCAGCACCATAATTAATCTATATTAGTTAATGCCATTAATTTATTTTAATGGGAGTGTAAGCCTTATTTTACTTAAATATGCTAATTTGTTTAATAATAAATTAGGAATAGGTAACTACATATCCCAACATCTGTAAAAATTGATACTGTTTTTTTACTCAGCGTTTATTTAATGATAAAAAAATAATTGGCAGTCTTGAGAACTGCCAACAGAAGTGAAAACTTAAAACTATGAAATACAAGTGGTTTTTTTGAATTTCCAAATTAATCTTAATTTGTAAATCAAAATATGACAGTCTCATTTACAAGCCAGGAAAATATTTGAAATGCGCAGCAAAAAAAGTTTTCACGTTAAAAATATACATTTTTTCAATAAATAATTACCCCATTTTTACCATTTAATTATAAATGATTATATACAAATTGTATGAGCGAAAATATAAGCATTTTTGACCAACGCAGGATATCATTTTAATCCTTTTTTTTATTTTTTTTACGACCATATATGTAGTTCAATCAGAACCATTTTTGATCTGTATTATTCATAAACGCAAAAGTGCGCCTTTAATTGATGTATTTTTAAAAATTTTGTAGTATATACTTTTATAATAAATGTGGTATCACTATTTAATTGGCATACAATAACATTAAGATTTTATTTAAAAATAAAACACCTACAGATTTATTAGTATTTAAAAAAGATTATCCCACTTTTTTGACTACCGTATTACATTAAAGAAATTATGCTTCATGAAATCGGACATCTTTACAAAGTGTATTAAAACTTATTTAATAAAAATACTTACGGAATGTAGACTACAAAATAAAAAAAAACTAGATTTAAACCCTTCCCAACCTTCTTTCTTTGCAATCATTATAATTCCACATATGAGATGAAATTCCCATAGCAAAAACATACACAAAGTAATTAATTTTATTACCCATCTATTTTTCTTTTCAATATAAAGCTCGATAACTTTTTTAACCTCCTGTAAAGGATCTAAAACAAAAACAATTATGTTATGCGATTGGTGAAAGCATGTTTGTTGCCAAATACATTTCATTAATTTTGGAACAATTTGAAAAAGCACGGGTCGACAATATTTTTTATAATTTACATACATACATATATGTAGTCACGCCTTTTTTCGTAGAGGTAGACAGAGACCACTTCCTTTCACTGGCTACGGTTCTTACACACATATCTCGCTTCTTTTTTCAAAACAATGTCGATTTGACCGAGATACATTCGCCGAGGTCGACCTGTACCGACTCATTCACATTTATATTCATATTTCATCAATCTTCTGTCATCCATCCTCTCTACCTGTCCAAACTATCTAAGCATTTCTTTATCCATTTTAGTCTTTCACACCACAGCGTTCCCTTATCTCACTCTTCTTTACTTTATCCATCAGAGTCACTCCGGATATACTTCTCGGATTACTCATCTCCGCAGCATTCATCTTACTTTCGTGCTTCTTTTGCCAAACCCAACATTCACTACCAAACATAAGTCTCTCGTATACTTTGAATTTTATTTTTTTTTATTTTTTCTATTATTGCATAGTTTCATATGAAGTGCAGTAAAAAATAAAACTAAAAAAATGATTACCCATAATAGTTTGTTCTTGATCTTTGTTTTTAACACTGCAACTTTGAAATTGACTAGAGAACAATGTCGTAATACCTTATGTAATACCCACTAATACTGGATAATAGAAATAATAATCGTTATTAAAAAATTTACTATTTAATACCAAGCAAACTTTTACTCCGTTAATTATCCTAATAAACAATTGAATTATAACTCTTAAAAACCATTATACCTAATAATAAATAAATTTGGATCTATATAACTTTTCCAAAAATATATTAAACTTTATTTGGCTTTTTTTTAATTATTAAACACTAATTACGTTAATGACAAAACTTTAATAAAAATAATTATGGAATATAATTACCCTTACCCTTCTTTTTTTATATTTTCTTTTTGAACCAAATCATGAAAAGTCCTATAAAAATACATGTTCCAACTGCGGTTGCTGATAATTCCCCAAAAAGCAACTTTAGAATTGATTTCTGCAATATACGAGGCCTGAACTCTTAACATTTATTCAGTTCACCACCACCTGCAAACTAACAGGCCTCATTTACTGGCTCTGACAGAGACACAAATCGAATCCTTCTCCAACATTACGAATCTTTTGTGTCCTAGTTTCGAACTCCTAACGAGATTCAAATTCAAGACCGGCATCTGTGTTTACACTCGCAGCGATATTTCCTGTTGCAGATAGGAGAACTTAGAACCAAAGGACGGCCTAGAGGTCATGTAGTTCAAGTTAACCTTATAAAAATCAACAACATTTCTCTGATCCCTGTATCTTTCTCCTACCAACCCTTCTTACGTCAACCTTATGTGGTTCGAAAAATGAACTGTAACTATTTTTTACGTTAAAGTGAAAATATTTCCAATTGCTTCCTCTCGACCTACCTTGCTAAATTCGTATAGTTTTCTTTCTTGATGAAGGGGCTCCGACTTCTTTGAGGGTTGTAAACAGCACTCCACATAAATCAGTTTGTAAGAATTTATTCTATTTCCGATAAAGGACAAGATGCGACTAATGGCCTGAAATACGAATTAATGAGACGATAGTAGTCACGTTTTGAGGGAACTAAAAATGTAGTATATTCTTCGACGGCTAAGTGAAGACTCGTTCAAACGATGCGCCGTCGTAGTGACGATGATACTAATTAACAAGTTTGTCGATAGGGCAATTGTTAATATATTAAAATTAATTTAAGGTATTAATTTCGAGAGCTTTCCCAAACAGGAGCTATTACAAACTAACTACCCTAACACAGAAGTTATATTTTTGGGTGATTTCAATGTTCACAACGCGAACTGGCTGAGATCCAACCGCACCTATAACGCCGCTCTGGAAGCTTAGAACTTTGGATAAGTCACAACGTGACGCAACTAGTAGAAGAATCTACCCGCATACCCGAGAACCCGAATCACTAAGCCAACATTCTTAATCTCTTCCTCACGACACATCCCGACTAGTACTAAGTCTCCATAACCGCTCCAATCAGCCAAATGAGATGAACTGAGAGAGTTTAACCTATCATTTCCATGGAAAGATGTCTGCTTTCGCTCACAAGACCCATCAACATGTGCAGAATCTGTCACCGAAATCATAAGGCTAGGTATGGACTCATACATTCCTCATGGTACAAGACGGATCTTTAACCCCAAACCCTGGTTCAACCAATAATGCAACTGTGCGGTGCATGATAAAAATCAAGCATATCGACTCTGGTGCGAAGTCCCGATAATTGCCAACCGAGAAGCCTTTGTCCACGCGAGGAACGCCTGCAAAAGAACGATCTATCTTGCCAAAGAATCCTACGACACGAGAATATGCAACAAGCTTGTCGATGCCCCTCCTGGATCAAAAACCTTCTGCTCTTTGGCTAAGAATTTCATAACTTCTTCTTTTCCACCACTCGAGAGGTCCGACGGCACGACAGCCGTATCTTACAAGAAAGTATCTGCTGGTCGGGATGTTCAGTTCTAACTCAACCCTCGATACCAATGGAAAACAACCCCTAACGATACCTAGAATAAACTCATCAAAGCCTGAGGTTGCCTTCCGCCATTGTACTATCAGAAAAATTCTACAAAATCTTGACTCTAATAAGGCAGTAGGACCAGATGGAATTCCGACAATTGCCCTGGAGACATGTGCTCAAGAGCTCACATCAGTTCTCTGTAGACTCTTCAAGCTTCATACAGCAAAGGAGTATTTCCGTCCATGTGGAAAAACGCTAAAGTCCAACCCATTCCGAAAAAAGGAAAGAAGACTATCTCTGCGAAATATCGTCCTATTGTATTGCTCTCAGTCATATCCAAAGTTATGGAAAAAAAGATTAACATAGAACTCATCAAATATCTGGAGAAATTTAAGAAAATTCATAACACAATATGGATTTTGACAACTTCAGTATACTGGAGATTTGCTAGCTTATGTCACTCAGCTCTGGACAGACACTATTAGAAAGTTTGGTGAATCCCGTGCAATAGCCTTGGATATATCTAAAGCCTTCGACTGCGTTTGGCACCAGGCATTGTTAAGGAAATTATCTGCCTACGGTCTCCCAACCAAACTGCGCCAATGGCTTTTGAGATTCATGCATGATCGCTCCTTACATGTGGCAGTTGATGGTATTTCTTCTGATGCGTTTAAAACTAATGCCGGGGTCCCCCAGTGTTCCATCCTGTCCCCCACCTTACAGGTTGATTCCATCAATAGAGATCTTAAAGCAATCGTCGAGTGGGGAACCAACAATCTTGTTCAGTTCAACGCCCAAAAAACACAAAGTGCCACGTTTTCCAAGAAATTGAATTCCTCAAATCATCCCATTACAATGTCCGGAAATACCCTTGAACCAAGTCCCTCCATCTCGATTTTGGGAGTCACGGTGTCCAATAACATGTCTTGGCATGACCATGTTGCTAACATCGCAAAGTCGGCAAGCCAGAGGTTAGGTTTTCTGTGGAAAGCCAGAAAGTTTTTTACTCATGATCAACTGTTGACGACGTACAAGGCTCAAATTCTACCTCTACTGGAGTATTGCTCGCACATTTGGGGTTCAGCACCAAGGCATTCTCTTCGTCTTCTAGATTCCATTCAGAAAAGAGCCATTCGCTTGATAAACATCTCAACTCTCACAGATACCCTTCACCCTCTAGAACATAGAAGAAGAGTTACAGACCAGTCATTGCTCTACAGATATTTCCATGGCAGATGCTCCAGAGAAATAAAAACTCTTGTACCACCATTGGCCACATTCGGCCGAAGAACTCGTCACGCTGATCAGTCTCACCCATTTACTCTCAAGATTGACACTACAAGGACCAATCTTCATCAAGAATCCTTCTTTTACAGTGCTGCTACGGAATGGAATAAGCTTCCAAAATCAGTTTTTCCAGAGAACTATGCCCTGCAACTTTTTGAAAAGCGTGTCCACAATCATCTCCTTTCTATAATCACTTCCCCTTCTAATAGTCGCAGTGCGGGCCGTCCGCGGCCCACACGATAGGTCTACCCTTTTTGCGACTATTTTCATAAAAAAAAAAATCAATCATTGTACCATGACTTATTTATTCGCATTAATAGAGGATGTTGGCTCCAACTTGAAGAAATTTGTTCCGAATTGTCCACGAATATTTGCATCTAAACTACGCAAAATTGAAAGTACTGAATGGAAAAAAGGTAAATAAATTAATGTCTAAATATTATATATATTTTATTAGACATAGACACTTAATTGAAAACATTCAAAGTCCTGCATTTTCGCCATTAAGAAGAGAGGCGGTGTCCGAAGAATATAGAAAACATCTTAGCTTTGTAATTAAAATGTATCAAAACTAAATATTATGTGAACAAATAAAAACCAGTCTGTCAAAAATTGTCTGTTATTGTAAACTTCAAAAAATTTCCAGTATAATTCGCTGTTGGGTATCCCATGAGAAAAAAATTTCCACTAAAATACCTCCATTGCCGTGGTGATCTGTCAAAATAACTTAATTTGATTGGTTCAAAATTACAGGTGTAGAATTTTCGTTTAAATTTATTGCTAGATTAATAACAGGCAACAATGTTTAAGTTTTTTTTTCAGTGAGGTTGACAAAATAGATAAGATTAAGACAATGTTTTTTAAAACAATTATATTCGTAATCGCAATGGTTGTATAGTAAAACACATTATAAATACAAGTAAATAAAATTTTATTTAAATTACATTTTCATTTTATATTTACTACAATTTTAAAGTATACGTATTTAATTAAATAATTCATAAAATTTATCGCGCTTGATTGGTACAATTATTATCATTATTATCGTATTTTTTTTTCACTTATTTTAATTTTAAAAAAGCAGTCCCAAAAGTGTATACCAATTTGATGCCCTAAAAAATTAATATATAAGTATTAAAAATTTTCTGTTTCATAAAGGGAACATGCAATATTGGTTTAATGCTCAATAAACTTAAAGCTAAGATGTAACATTTGAGAACAATAAATACCCTTATTGATCTTAAACCTTGCAGTTATCTGCTGGATTTTAGTCAAGACAAAACATTGTGTTTAAATTTTAAACACAAAAAAAGTGACAATATTTTTTTATAATTATCAGTATCAACTCTCCAAACTAATCACAAATAGAATACAAATTTAATACAAGTTATGTATAAAGGTTACGTATGAAGCGTAACATAATAATAAAAAAAATTCAAAATAACCCTAACAGTTATTGCACAAGTTTTTATAGTGATAGCAGAGTGAGTGTGTTAAAATTAACAGTATTAAATTTATAATTATGTAAAAATTTTGAGATACGCCAATGGAATATGTTACGAAAGCGAACTAGGCGGTACGGTGATGGCACAGTCAATTACGAGGATGTTCCAGTACCTTCCCGGCCAATCTAGAATTTTCAAATCTGGATACGTTTAGAAAAATTCTAGTTTTCTCTTGTTTTAACGTTAGTATATAAATTGGAACGGAACACAATTAGACAGAGTCTCAAGTGCGAGCTACCTTGGTTGCAGGATAAACGAGGACTGGGATCCATCAGTTGAAATCAAAATATGTATTGAGTGTGCCCGGGCAACATTTATTCGCATGAAAAAACTTTTTACCAGTCACGATCTATCGATTGCCCTGCGAATGAGGATGATCAGAGCATATGTCTTTCCAGCTCTTTTGTACGGAGTCGAGAGCTGGACACTAACAGAAGCCACGCTCAAACGTCTACAAGCTTTCGAGATGTGGTTGTACAGGAGAGGAGGAGGTGCTTGGAATAATGCACAAAGATACAGAAGTGGTCAATATTGTAAAACAACGAAAACTTGCATATTTCGGACTTATCATGAGACACCCAGAAAAGTATGACATTCTACATCTTATAATACAGGGTAAGATTAATAGTAAGAGACGCCCTGGCAGACGAAGGACTTTCTGGCTCAAAAATCTCAGACAGTGGTTTGGTCTCACCACTATACAACTTTTCCGAGTGGCTACCAACAAAGTAATGATTGCAAACATGATAGCCAAAATGATCGCCAACGGTCGTTAAACGGTCATGGCACCTAGAAGAAGATATAAATTGGTCAGTCATTTTCCTGAAGTTAATAATTGTTTTCACTCGTTTACATTACTTCTATTAAAAAATATAAATAAATGTGTATATAAATTCGAACCCCGAGTGTGATTTTAGTAGAAGGATACAATTACTTACATTCATTATTAATGTTACATTAAGAGGTATTTATTATATTGTAACACCTAATTTCCAACAGACCAAAAGGGTAAAAGCTTTGCTTGCATTATTTTAAGATGTTTTCGCCATTGATGAAAAGGACAAAGGAAACATCGTGACTCATAAAATCAATTAAACAACATCCAAGAAGACTTCCATTAGCAAAACGAGAGGGGCTTTAGAAGATTTGGCAAACAAGGAGTCAATAAATCAACAAATAGTCCGTGGACCTCGCCAGCCCAGAATTAATGACACATTGGATACTCTCTTCGGGTCTCGTTGGTTTTTTACTGTCGACTTGAAAAGTGGCTACTGGCAAGAAGAAATGTAGCCTACTGATTGGGAGAAGACAGCTTTTTCGATAGGATCAGGTCTTTGACCATTTAAAGTTAAGCTTTTTGTGCTATGTAATGCTCCGGCTACGTTTAAGAGTCTAATGGAGGCAGTTTTAAGAGGGATAACATGGCAGACATGTTCAGTGTATTTGGATGACGTAATTGTAGTGAAAAGATCATTTGACAAGCATTCCAAAAATCTGAATGTTTCAACAATTACGAAAAGCTTAGCCCTAAAAAGTGTCACATATTTAGGCAAGAAGTAAGATACTTGGGCCATATCGTATCTAGTAATGGTGTGACAGCTGATCCCGAGAAAATTAAAGCAAATCAAGAGTGGCCAGTATCAAGAGATAAATATGAAATTAGAAGTTTTCTTGGTTTATGTACATATTACCGACGGTTTGTCAAAGGATTCGCTTCCACCGCTAAACCCTTAACAAAGCAAACGGGCATTGCAATAGGCAATGGTCCAGTTGGTAAAAAGGGGGCACCCATGAGACAATTCAATGTTCATAGTCCGATAGGGAGGGTAGCCATAGATATTGAAGGGGCCATTCCCAGAAACAGATGATGGAAATAAATATATCCTTGTGGCTATGGATTATTTCACGAAATGGACTAAAGCCTATGCAATCCCTAACTAAGAGGCTTTTATTGTTGCCGACGTACTGGTTAAAAAATTCTTTAGCCATTTCAGTGTTCCCTTAGAGATTCATTTAGATCTAGGAAAAAATTATAAATCGGTGCTGATAAGACCAGAACTGCACCCTTGCACCCTTAGATAAATGGAATGGTCTAAAAAATTAGTCGAACTATATGTAACTAATAAAACTCGTTCTAAGCCCAAAAGTTGGGTGCCAATGTATTATGAAATTTTAAACTTTTCCTAAATCTCAATTATTCCAAGTCAAGAGCTGCCAATTTTATTATGAAATTTATGTTTTCTGTAACTCTAAAAAATTTACTAATGAAATACTGATTTGATAAATAGCTAAAGGTATAAATGCATGCAGGAAAAAGCATCCAGTAACAAAAACCAATCAGGAAAAGGTCTTCAGTAAAAAGCCTCCAGTAAAAAAGTCTCCAGTGAAAACGTCTCCAAAGAAAAAACGTCTTCAAAGAAAAAACGTCTCCTCAAGAAAAAAAGCGTCTCCTCCAGAGAAAAAAGCTCCAAAGGAAAATGTCATTTTCATTTTCATTGCACATTTAACTTTAATAAGTATACAATAAAAATGCAAACAACCCTTTTAACTTTGTAATACTACTAAAAATGAATCTATTCCGTTGACGATGGGTCTTTTAATATTTCATTCCTATCAGCGATAGTACAGAACACTTGGTAGGGCGGCTTAAAACCATGACCTGCATTAAAAAAATTTCAATAAAAATAAGAGAAAAAATGCCCGTTACACATGGGCAAACATCTATTAAAGGTGGTATTAGAACATCAGAGAGATTGAGACCAGTACATTCATTTGTTTTTAATGGCCTACCGATCGGCCACCAAAGAAACTACTGACCAGACCCTTGCTTGCATAATGCTCGGACGTTGAATTCGTTTGCCATGTGACCTTGATTTTGGCTGTATACCTTTAAAAGAAAATATTACAGGTAAAGACTTCGTTAAAAAATTAATGTTGGGGATGAACAACATACCCGTCCTTGCCCGACGAAATATCCAGATAGCCAGTGATCGGATAAAGGATCGTTTTAATTTTTGCTCCACGAAAGGAAATTTTAAAGTAGATAATCTTGTTTGGCTATATAATTCACGGCGACGTCAAGGCTATTGTCCTAAATTTCAATGGCAATGGGAAGGACCGTATGAAATTATGAAGAGAATAAATGACGTATATACCGGATTAAAAAGCTGATAAGTGGGAAACCGAAAGTAGTTTACATAAATCGTCTTGCACCTTAAGCCGGCTCAAATGATGTTGAAGAAGCAAGAACTCTTTAACAAGAACCAAACATTGCACGCTGCGTAGCCCAAGATCTTTGAATGCATCGATGGCAATCGGTCGTTGTTTTACCTAATAAGAAATTATCTAAAAAAAGAACAACCTTACATATGACATAAAGAAAGAAAGATAGGCCATGAGTTGAAAAAACTGGACTAGACGATCGTAAGAACCATGTTAGAAGTAATTTTTCAAGACACAGGCATACAAATCATAGTGTGCCGCTTTAACCCAAAAGAAGTATGCTCTACAAAAATGATAGATTGTTACTTTTTTCTAAAAGACTTTTGCAGGGCTGAAGACACATACCGCTTAAGCCATCAGAAACAAACGCCGAGGATCGCAGCAGGTAGAATTTCTGATCGTAATGATGAGAAATATGATGGAGTAATGTGAGGATTTTGAGATACGTCACTGGAGTATGTTACGTTAGCAAACTAGGTAGTACGGTGATGACACAGCCAATGACGGGGATGTTCCAGTACCTTCCCGACCAATCTAAAATTTTCAGTAGAACAGTCTCGAAACGTTTAAAAACTTTTAGTTATCTCGTTTTAACGTTGTATTCAAAATTGCATATATGCATATGTGCTTATAAATAAGAACCTCTAGTGTGACTTAAGTAAAACGTTACAATTACTTACATTAATTATTAATTTTACATTAAGAGGTATTATATTGTAACACTTAATTTCCAAAGGTGTTGAAATATTTTCCATAATGATATAAAAAGCTCTTCTATTTTTAATGTTCCAGCAATACCAGGGACAATTATATAGAATATCTCTAAATTTGGCGCTCTAAAGCAAACAGTTAGTTAATTACTAATATTTAGAAATATATATATATATTCTTGACAGTTCCCCAGAAGTAAAAATTAATTGTTGTTATGTCAGGAGAGTAAGCAGGCTATTGTTCATATGGGCTATTTCTACCAATCCAACGTAATGGAAAATGTTCGTTTAACCACTCTTTAACCATCCAAGAATTATGATCAGAAGCTTCGTCTAGCTGAAAGTATATCTCTTGTCGCACATTAAGGGGTAGATTTTTAATAATTTCCCTTAATTCATTATCAAAAAAATTTAAAAGTCGTTCAGATTTAATGGTATTATTAAAGAAAAACGTCACCTAATTGGACACAGGCTAAGAAAGGAGACTAAAATCGATTAACTTACATTTGATAAAATAATAATTTTTAATTTTAGTAATATTAAAACGTTTACTTCATTGAATTTGATTATTTTATAATTTTTTAGCTTCTTATTCAGAACCATTAATTAAAAATCTGACTTGAATATGAAAATTACAAAAAAAATCAAAATTTAAATTTTTACGTTGAAATTTTCCCGTTAAAATAACTTTTTTCGGTATCTCCAACGCGAAGCTTAATATCGAGAATTTGGTCTTCTCGCGGGATCGCAGTAGGCTGGGTTTAAGGCTTTCAGTCGGACTGATTATTGCGAAAAGTGCGGCTCACAAAGGTCTACGTCTGTACCAAAAATCAAATCTCTGCTTTCAAAAATGACTCTTAAGTGTGTCACACTGTATATAAATATATATATATATATATATATATATATATATATATAAACATTTGTGCAAAAATTATAGAAAACTGTAATAATATTGCAGTAAACTATAAAAGTATTTTAAAGTCCGACAGCGAAAATTAGGTGTGAGAATTATAACTGCTTTATTTACCTACATATTTTTAACATATCGGTATAAGTGGGTCAATTATATATCAGAAAGCAAAATACTCCTCTGGCTATATGCCTATGACAGGCATTAAATTACATCTGATATATAACCGTGTATACTACCTCATCACAGGAAGCAAGATATACAGGTGCTTGTTAAGTAAGAGAAAGGGCTATTAAATTTATTTGCTTGAAGAAACCACCTGTAAACCGGATTCGGAGTAAATGGCTTCTTATCAGTTCTCAGTTTTCTTGAACAAATACATTCACTCCCAGACTCCTATTAAGCATTAGTAATTTTATAGGTAATAGATAATGAGAATAGTCATATTGGTATGTCCGGATTGCGTTCCAGAGTTACTGACAATAAATAACGCCTTACCACAGTCACTCTATACATCAATTAGGGATAGAGGGATAGACAGTAAAATCTGTAACTTGATCAAAAACATGATTGAAAACAGATAAATAATATCATCACTGCATGGAGAGTCGGTTAGGTTCAGGGCGGCGAAGTGGTGTCCACAAGGCGGGGTACTTCTAGTCACTTCTAGTCGACTCTCTGCTGAGCGAGCTTTCCATGCAGGGAGTAGATTTTCAATGCTATGCGGATGATCTGGTTATAATAGTTAGAGGTTAATTTGAAGCGACGATCTCAAACGTCCTCCAAGAAGCCCTTAACACAGTATACAGATGGTGCGAGAGGGAACAGATTTCTGTAAACCCCCGAAAAACTGTAATTATTCCTTTTACGAAAAGGAAAAATCTAGATAAGCTTCGGCAGCCTGTCATATACGGAGAGAGCATTCCATTTGCGACGGAAGTGAAATACCTGGGTGTAGTTCTGGATAAAAGACTCACCTGGAATGCCCACTTGGAAAAAACAATAAACAAAGCCAGGTTTTCTCTCTGCAATCTCAGAAGAGTCCAGGATAGCTTCCTATAGATTCCTGTCTTTGGAAAAGCAAATAAATGGAGAGCAACTCGGGGATCACTCCAGGATACTGAGTGAAACAAAAAACCACCAAATTCTCGGGATGGTTCCTGACTTGCTAGCCACAAAAATACACGTAGGAAAGTCGTTCAAAGTCCTCTTTCCGGAGAGAGACGAATGGATGAGGGGACAAATCCTCTTCCCAGAGACAGAATACGTAATGTACACAGACGGCTCAAAAACCCCAGATGGAGTTGGGGCCGGTGTTTTCAGCAGGAAACCAAAGATTGAAATATCTACCAGTCTTGGCAGGTATGCCACAATCTTTCAGGCTGAAATATTCGCTATCGAATTGTGTGCAAGAGAGTTGACCAACAGACCTCTAGCAAACAAAAACATAAGTTTAATATCAGACAGCCAGCCTGCTTTAAAAGCACTGAGCTCCAACAAGATAAATTCTAAACTTGTATGGAATTGCATCGAATCCTTAGAGTACCTTGGTGCGAACAACAGGGTGACCCTACTGTGGGTACCTGGGCACCAGGGGGTGGAAGGAAACGAAAAAGCCGAATCTGCGTTCACTGGACCAGAACCGGTTTTTGAAGTCACCACAAGTGCCGCCAAAACAATTATTTCGGACTGGGCGGAGAGGAAAATACTCACGTACTGGTCCGACATACCAGGGCTAACCCACTCGAGCAGATCCTAGAATGGTAGAATGGAGCAGAAATGACCTGCGTATTCTAACAGGACTGCTTACGGTACACTGTCGTCTGAGATACCACCTCAGAAAGATAGATCTGAACCAACAAACGGACTGTCGGTTCTGCTGCGTGGAAGACGAAACTGCTGAACATATACTATCTTCATGCCCCGGCCTGGGAAGAATAAGGTTCAACATATTTGGTTACACTAACCTAGAACCTACCGATTTTAAAAAAATCTCACCCTATACAACCATGAACTTCGCATTGTGTGGTGAACTGTAGCCTCTAGGGGTGAGCCACAATAGACTTACTAAGGGTCGCGGTGGAGGGGCGACCACGCCCCACTCACGTAAAACCTAACCTAACCTAACCTACTGACAATAAAGCGAATAGGCTTAGAATGCAAAGAGTTCGTGTACATCAACGTAGTGCTCCTGTAAACCTGAAACGAGCAGCATTCCACTACCATCCGAAAATCAATTATCGTGCCGACAAATCAGTAGAAATTGGAGAAATTTTAATTGTTTGTATATATTGTAATGCATTGAAATACAGCGTCGAATCTACTGGATTGTGTTGTGCAGGTGGAAAAGTAAAATTGATACAATTGGTCTTACCACCAAAATCATTACGCTCATTAGTTTCCGAGATGGAAAGTGGTTCCAATCATTTTTTGGCAAATATTTAAGAATTCAGCATCTGTTTCCAAATAACGACGTTTAAAGTAACACATTGTACAGGACAATTTCATGCCCAGTTTCAAGGTAATTAGCACCCCTATGAAGGGGGTGGGACAGAGATGAAATATGAAAACTATTAAAAACGCCGATATAAATCTTAAATTCATAGTTTTTGGGGTCGCTGAGTTTGATGGTGTATTCTCAACTTTAAAACACCCATTTGAAAGGGGTAAAAAGGGGATGGAATTTTAAAACTTTTAAAAACGCCTAATATTAGAATCGAATTTATAGTCTTCGGGGCCGCTGAGATTTATAGCAATATTTTCAAAGCAGGCCAGCCAATATTCGGCAGGACAACGTCTGTTGGGTCTGCTAGTTTATAATTTTTTTTTTAAAGATTTCTGAAATAGTGACTTCTGTCAGTTTGTTTATTCATGTAAACATAAGTTTAAAAATTTGTAGTGGTGAATATTGGAAAACGTAAAATTTAAATTAAAAATCTTAATTTTGAATATTTTAATGTTTCACTTGCAATATTTATTTTACTTTAAAAGATTTGTAATGAAGGGACTCGCCGTGTGTTATTGGTTGTATTATATTTGATGTTTGTATTCTTTTGTATTGATTATATTGTGTATGATATATGTCACGTTAAATAATTCATATTATTATGTGGAATTAAGCCATAATTCAGGTATTTTATTCCTTAATTTAGTTAAGGTTCTTTAGTCATGGTATTTTTATTATTTAATTTAATGAATTTTAAAATATGAAATGTGGTTCGGAAGAATTAGTGATACTGGTGAGTGGTGACTGTTTTACCAGACTTTGAAGAATAGTAAGAAGTTAAAGCGTAGCTTCTATCGGTCAGCCCCACGACTGCCACGTGTTTTTATTAATTTTTTAAACTATCCCAGTACCCATCTAAATTTTATTGACTTTTTAATAACTTACTTCATCTGTTACATTTTGTCCGTTAATAGTCCAGGTGAATAACTGAATTAACAAGTAAACGAATGTTACAAACGCCTTAACAATTCCAACTGGGCTTCTTTCCTACAAAATTAAATGAGCCACAGTATTTATATTACAAGTGTAAAATATATTTTATTTTATTGGTGCCCCATTTTACATATTTAAAGCACGCCTTATCGTGTTTAAATCGAACTTTTAAAAACGCACGAAATTACCATGGCTACATTAACAACTCGAAAAACGTGAAGTCTAAATAATAATGTTATTGATCTGATAGGAGAACCTTGTAACATCAAATGAAAAATTACTAACAAATGCAAAACCGACCGACTTAGGATTAATAGGGCGTGGTAAGCTGTAAAAATGCTCTGAGGTGTGGGCAGCTTCACCGCCGGAATCTATGTTGCCTGCCGACTCACTTGCTCTTCGACGACGTCGTTTACTGCGTAGATGTTTGATCCTTCGATAACTCAGTAAACGCTGGCTCGATTTGTTTATTTTTACTACTATAGGCTAAACGTTTTACTGCCTTTTATTTCCCTGTATATTTTGTTATCACAGTAAATGAAACAACACACTTGTCATCGATAATATATTGTTAACTTTAATACATTAATACATGGTTACAGCTTAAAGCCTCCTGTATCTTCGGAATAATTTCACTGGTTGTTAGCTTTTCATTTGATGTAATTATTTGATTCTATTAATGTGCATTTTACCACGTGGTGTTTTAAAGCATTGCTCTGAACGCTAGAGGTGTTCATGCCTCGGCTGATGATATGCGAAAGAGCGGGAGCGACGCTGTGCTCTGCATTGCTTGAAGTTCGGGATGAGAAAAAGGGCGAGAAGCCGGTAACTGTTTCGGATGTGGCTTCTTCTCGTGTTAAATTTAGCGTTTTTGATTGGTCACTGACCGTACAGCCGGATGCTGAAAATTGCGCGCGACAATTTCGGAATGTTCTGGCATAATAAGTGCACGTGTTCTAAATTGCACGGGACCCTTTCTTTATATCCAAATGCTTATTTCTACGTAATGAATGCGTGAATTTTAGTTGATTTTTTGTCGGTGTCAGGGCCGTACTGAGTACTTTTAAAAATAAAGGAATTTCTCAAAGAGGAATTGTACAGTTGGAAGTACTGATTTTTCAACACCTTTATTTAAACTTTATTTTACAATTTTAAGTTTATATATAAAAATAAAAAGTACAGTTGATATTAGTAAAATATAAATATTATAGAAAGCTATAATAATATTTTTGTCGGCGAATACGCATGAAAATGTATAAATCTGATTTTAATAAACCAACTTATTTTGTCGCATGTTACCTTTATTTATAGGCATGCGTGGGTCGACTTTATATCAGAAAACAACTACTTTCCTGACAACGTGCCTCGACGAACATTAAATTATATCTGATAGATAATCGTGCATAATCCCATTTTGGGTGATATGCAGATGTTTGTTAGGTAAAAAAAAGAATTATTAAATTATTCTTTCTTTAAAACACAAAAATTCGCGCGTGTTTTAAAGACGTTTTATCTACTTATACTCTAATATACTATTTATAGTAAACATTTCAAGAGTATCCAGGGTGCTTTTGTTAATAAAATTTCCTAAATAGTTTCAATGAAATCGTGTTATTATGATGAAATCAAAACTTTTAAAAACAATGTATTGACGAAGTTATAATTATTTTAAAACCAAATTTTTAAATAAAAAAAAATTTCTATATAAATACTATTTTTCTACTTACGTTTCCGATAACAAAAGTTATTCCGGTGGCTGATAGTAGGCCTTCAATGCATACGAGTAGCATACAAAAATTTTGTAATTTAACGACGGTATAAAAACAACTAAAATTTTAATACGTAAGTTTTTTGTATATTTATACAATTATTGCAATAAACTAAATATGAATGGTTTGTTAAAAGTTATAATTCCTGTTAAATTATAATAAAAATTTTTAATGAAGTACATAATATTTAATATTATTTTATCGATTTTTAAAAATTTCCAGCATTTATTTTAATGATTTAAATAATTAGTATTAAAAGATCCCATTTTTATTAAAATTGCTAAACATTATGATAGCTATGTACTATTTTTATTGCAGATATGCCGTACTTGTGTGAGTTTTATAAAAAAATTAAAATAAAACAATTACCCGTTTCTAGCATTTCACAAAAATAAAAAAAACCTTTACAACTTTAATTAAAAATTGTAAAAAATTATAGGTATTATGCTAATAATTTTGTTTGTTATTTAATAAATCCATATTATTTAAAATATGCCTTTTTATTTTTTAAAAGCCTTGCAAAAAAAACATAAATAATTATTATTACACATTGCGTCTATAAACATACCTACATACATATAGTGACGCCTTTTTCCCGTAGTGGTAGACAGAGACCACTTCCTTTCACTTGTTACGGTTCTTACACACATCTTTCGCTTTTTCTACTTTCATCAGTGTTTTCATAAATGCTCGTCTGTTCTTAATAATCTTGACCTGGCCTTTTTTTTTAAAAATGTTGATCTGATCGAAATATGTTCACTGAGGTCGACCTCTAGCGACTTGTCCATTCACACTCGCCTTATAAATCTGTATCGTCAATCTTCCTTTATCCATTCTTTTAACGTTTCCAAATTATCTAAGATTCCTTTATCTATCTTTGTAACCACATCTTTTTGAACATCACAGCGTTCCTTTATCTCACTATTCCTCACTTTATCCAACCGAGGCTATACTTCCCAGACAACTCTTCTCCGCAGCAATAATCTTATTTTCATTCTTCTTTTTCCAAACCCAACATTCACTACCATACATAAGTGTAGGAAGCAGCATTTCTCTATGCAGTCAGACGTGCCTTTTTGACACTCTCTGGCTGTTCATAAAGCTATACAGAACCCCATTCATTTGTTTTCCTGCCAACACCCATCGCTCAATGTCACGATCATACTTTTTATTTCTCGTAAACTTTGAAGCCAAGTATACAAACTTATTTACTTGTTCCACTCTTTATGAATTTATGCGAAAATGCCAAAATGCCAAAATGGTGTAATTTTAACAAGTCCCTTTATATTGGTTATTGTATAACTACCGTATTTTGGTTTGAACGTTTTATGGGTACTTTTTTGAGGTATCTACTATAAAAAATAAAACAAATTAATATCTGTCTCCGTTTTCGAGTTAATGACTATAACCAACGAGGTTGAATAACTCGCTTTCTATCAGCACATCTGCCAGATGAAAAGAAAGTATTGTTACGAATTTACTGAATCCGTCTCTGGTGGCTACAACGGAGTCAAGGGTGCATATTTAATGAGCATAGAAATTCGAGAGAAAACCGGACCCTTCTCGAGGTTATTCGTTCAGGTATAAAAAAAAAGGGGGAACCACGTCGAATAATGGAGAAACAGGTAGAATGATCTGGAACTGGGATATCGGAAATATAAAAGGGGAAACGATGATAACAAGAAGTCAGTATTAGCTTATGTGTTTACGAATTATTAAATGTAAATAGTTATATAGTTGTAAAAGTTGTATAGCTAAGTGAATATATAAGTGGTTAGTAAAAATAGAATTTATTGTATTGAAATAAATATTGTTTAGTTATTGGATCGAGAGTTTTAATCGCCGAACCCAAGAAAGAACTAAAAAATCGTATCAGTGGTGCCAGAAGTGAAATTTTTTTTATGGTGAATACAAGAAATACGCCTTACGACGACATGGAGGACGTTATAAAATTTATGAACAATCAATTTGAGGAGTTGGAAAGGCGCCGTTCAAAAAATATAAAACGACGTTTAGAAGAAAAACGCCGTTCGAAAGAAAAAAAACGGCGACAAGAAGAAAGATTGGAAGAAGAAAAACGACGACAGGAAGAAAAATTAGAAGAAGAAAAACGACGACAAGAAGAAAGATTGAAAGAAGAAAAACGATGGCAGGAAGAAAAATTAGAAGAAGAAAAACGACGACAAGAAGAAAAATTGGAAGAAGATAAACGACGACAAGAAGACCTCGAGAAAATTTTAGAAGAACAAAAAAAAGAAAGAGAAGGACAAAAGAAACTTCTAGAACAACAGGAAGAACAAAGAAAAGTAGATACCCAGATACAAGAAAAGTTCTTCGAACAAGTTGTACAGAAAACAGAAGAACAAATTGTTGAATTAAAAGAAGATGTCAAGAAGATCGACGGAGTGTTAAGAAAGGAAGTAAACACATTACGAGATGAGGTAAAAGACATCAAACAAGAAATCGACGTTGTTCTTCAGAAGGAGGTAAAGAACATTAAGCATGAGTTTGACGTTGCTATAAAAGACGTACAAATCCAGATTGCCTCACTTCAAATTCAAGATCATCGTGACAGGGTTGCCACATCAAGAATTTCAGTGAAACCACCAACTTTTGGGAATGCTGCAGACAATCCCTGCCGACCAACAAAACAAATATGGAGACCTAGTAGCTGCACTGGAGCTAAGGTGTGGCGATCAACACCGGGAACAGCTATACCGGGCGCAGATGAAAACACGGGTGCAGCAACCTGGCGAATGTCTACAAGAGTTCGAGGTGGATGTGAGAAGGTTGATCCATTTAGCGTACCCACAGCCACCGGAAGACTTCAGGGAGCAACTGGCCGTCCAGCTATTCATCGATGGACTTGGGGATTCAGAGATCCAGAGGACTCTACGATTGACGAACTTCAATAGAAGTGGTGAAGCTTTGGTACGATCATTGGAAGTGGAGGCAGCCTTAAGTACCTCGAGACCGAAAATCCGCGCAATGTCAATCGAAGAACCAGATCATCAAAGCGACGCAGCCAACGGGCCTTTCTGAAAAATTTTAGAAGAAATCAGGTCCATGATAAATGGTGTGGGTAATCAACGGAAACGAATCTGCTACCGATGTAGAAAACCAGGCCATTTCATTAAGGATTGCAGAGTGAGAATACCACCAAAATCAAACTCATCTGCAAGAACGCCACCACGTTCCTACTCACCTATGAGGACCAGGGTCATTCAGGTCAACAGAATAAGAAGAACCATGGATAGCCTTACCATCAGAGGAAAATTCAACCGAGATGACATTGTATGCACCATAGACACCGGTGCGTCAGTTTCACTGGTACGCAGCGACATCCTTCAGCCAGAATGTGTAAAACCTGCCTCTTCCAACCTTGTTCTTCGGACAGTTACTGGGGATAATGCACCAATAAGAGGGGAGGCCGAAGTCACACTTACTCTTGGACGGCTTAACATCGTGGATACAGTATATGTCGCAGATATAGAAGACGAATTCATTCTCGGAATGGACTTAATCAGCGAGTATGGTTTCTCATTTGACGGTGAACAAAGAACCATGAGATTTGGAGGAGAAGAATTCTTCTTGACGACCCCAGCTGAAAAAATGGAACCTGTAAAGCTGCGAATGGCGAAGTCTGTAAGAATTCCAGGATTTTCCGAGAAGATAGTCTGTGCCACATTGGAAAGTGACCCTAGGTGCCACGTTGGAGTAGTTCAGCCATGCAGAGGATCCCCAAACCATTTACTGATTGCACGAGCCTTAGTTAGGACAAAACAAACTATTCCTGTAAGAGTTGCTAACGTATACCCCGAGGAAATAACGCTTAAAGAAGGTGACATCATTGGTGCCTGTGAACCTGTGACTTCGATAACAAGATGTGACGAGGAAAATCATCAGGATCGAAGGGAAGACTCCGACATCGTATTGAGAAGTCTAGAGTCATCCTTAGGACATCTATCGTTGGATGAATATAACGCTGCCAAGAAATTCATCAGATCCGAAAGTGACATCTTTGATTCAACAACAGCAGGACGAACCAACTTGGTCAAGCACAGGATTAATACTGGTCAAGCTCACCCGATTCGACAACCACCAAGACGACTACCATTTGTGAAACAGCAAGAGGTTAAAAATCTGGTTAACAAGATGATGGAAGATGGAGTGATTGAAGAATCAGCAAGCCCTTGGTCTGCGCCCGTTGTGTTGGTTTCTAAAAAGGATGGATCTACAAGGTTCTGTGTGGAAAAAATTAAATTATGTCACAAAAAGGGACAGCTACCTATTACCCAGGATTGACGACACTTTGACAACATTGGCGGGTTCACGTTGGTTCTCAACACTGGATTTGAAGAGCGGGTATTGGCAAGTGGGCATACATGAAGATGACAAAGAGAAGACTGCTTTTTCAACTGGAAATAGGCTCTACCAGTTTAATGTGATGCCTTTTGGACTATGTAACGCCCCAGCAACATTCGAAAGGCTAATGGAACCTACACTACGTGGGCTTACGTGGAAGACTTGCTTGGTATATCTCGACGACGTTTTGGTCATGGGCAAAACTTTTGAGAAACATCTAGAAAATTTGCGAGAAATATTGCTGATATTGCTGCACCTCTGCACAAGTTGACAGAGGACCAAGCCAACTTCATCTGGTCTAACGATTGTAAAAAAACATTCAAGAAACTGAAAGCTGCTCTATGTTCCAGTCCAATCTTGGCTTTCCACAACAAAGAGGCCTATTCATACTAAACACTGATGCAAGTAATAAATGACTTGGAGCCGTACTATTACAAGTGCAGGATTGTCAAGAGAAGGTGATAGAGTACTACAGCAAAATAATGAGCAAACCGGAAAGGAACTACTGCGTCACCGGAAAAGAACTGCTAGCGATCATCAAAGCAGTAGACAACTTCCACAAATATCTTTACGGAAGGGAGTTTCTCATAGGGACGGACCATGCAGCCTTAAAGTGGCTACTGAATATGAAGAACCCTGAAGTTCAGGTAGCAAGGTGGATCAAAAAGTTAAACCAGTACCACTTTAAGATCAAACACCGGCAAGGACGATTACATAACAACGCAGATGCCTTGTCCAGAAGACCTTGTGCGGATAACTGCAAGCATTGTGTGCGGGTCGAACGCCACGAAGGAATTGCCGATATAAGACAAATAAGACTGATAACTGAAGATGAATGGACAGCAGCCCATTTAAGACAAGACCAAGAGAATGATCCCAACATTGTGGACTTTCTACGTTGGAAGGAAAGTGAAGCCGAGAAACCTACTTGGAAGGACATCTCCGACCAGGCACCAATATTTAAAGCCATGTGGGCACAATGGGATTTACTTAATGTTGAGAATGGATTGCTAAAACGAGTTTGGGAGTCGGTCGATGGCAAAAAAACAACTTTCCAACTGGTCGTGCCCAAGACCAGGATTAATGAAGTCTTGGAGGAGATCCATGGAGGAAAATCAGGTGGTCATCTGGGAGTTAATAAAACTTTGGATAAAATAAGACAAAGGTTCTATTGGGTCCAGTGTCGTGACGACGTAGAAAATTGGTGTAGAAGATGACCAGTTTGCGAAGCAAGCAAAGGTCCTAAAACAAGATCTAGAGGCAAGATGAAACAGTACAATGTAGGAGCCCCTTTCGAACGAATTGCCATGGATGTAGCCGGGCCATTTCCAATGACGAATGACGGCAACAGATACATATTGGTTGCTATGGATTACTTTAGTAAGTGGGTTGAAGCTTATGCCCTGCCAAACCAAGAAGCATCTACAGTCGGAAGAGTCTTGGTAGACAACATGTTCTCACGATTCGGGGTACCTATGGAGCTACATTCCGATCAAGGAAGAAATTATGAATCGAACTCAAAAAAGTTTGCGCATTGATGGGAATCAACAAAACCAGTACTACCCCACTACATCCACAGTCAGACGGCATGGTTGAAAGGTTTAATCAGACTATGGAAGAACATCTATCCAAAGTAGTAGAAGAACATTAAAAAGACTGGGATCAACGCCTTCCATTATTCCTGATGGCAGCGGTTCATGATACTACAAAGCTCACTACAACCAGCATAGTCTTCGGAAGGGAACTTCGTTTACCCTGTGATTTGGTGTTCGGGTCACCAAGTGCCGAAGAGAAAAAAGTTCAAGATTATATAGACGAGTTACAGGACAGCTTGTTCAAAATCTATGAAACGGCTAGAAAGAGATTGAGGTTGGCAAGCAATAAAATTAAGGCTCGCTATGACCTAAGAGCAAATTCAACGGGATTCAAAGAAGAGATCGAGTATGGCTGTATAATCTACAACGAAAGAAAGGGGTGTCTCCCAAGTTGAAACCATCCTGGAAGGAGCCATACAAGGTGATAAAAAGGATAAATGATGTGGTTTATAGAATCCAACGCAGTCTCAGAGCCAAGATGAAAGTCGTCCACCTAGAGAGGTTAAAGCCTTACAATGGAGAGGTTCCGCAAGTATTTGATCGGGACGATCAAATTTGAGAGGGGGATGATGTTACGAATTTACTGAATCCGTCTCTGGCGGCTACAACTGAATCAAGGGTGCATATTTAATGAGCATAGAAATTCGAGAGATAGCCGAACCCTTCTCGTGGTTATTCGTTCAGGTATAAAAAAAGGGGGAACCGCGTCGAATAATGGAGAAACAGGTAGAATGATCTGGAACTGTGATATCGCAAATATAAAAGGAGAAACGATGATAACAAGAAGTCAGTATTAGCTTATGTATTTACGAATTATTAAATGTAAATAGTTATATAGTTGTAAAAGTTGTATAGCTAAGTGAATATCTAAGTGGTTAATGAAAATAGAATTTATTGTATTGAAATAAATATTGTTTGGTCATTGGATCGAGAGTTTTAATCGCCAAACCCAAGAAAGAACTAAAAAATCGTATCAGTATTATAATACCCATTCATAAAAAGGGTGATAAAATATGCTGCGCAAACTATAGAGGTGTATCCCTTATTAACACAGGATATAAATTATTCTCTCCAATTCTATTAAAACGACTGACTGCGTGTATAGAGTACCAAATAGGAAATTACCAGTGTAAATTCAGAAAGAATTGATCAACGGTAGACCAGATTTTCACGTTAAGGCAGTTGATAGAGAAGTGTTGGGAATACAACAAAACATTGCATCAGCTTTTGATAGATTTTAAGCAAGCATATGATAGCATACTAAGAGTGGAATTGTGGAACACCATGGCAGAACTGGGCGTACCGAAAAAGTTGATCAGTCTTACAAAAGCTTGTGTAGAGGGATCTACAAGTGCAGTAAGATGCATTATCCCCACTCCTCTTTAACATTGCCTTGGAAGGCATCGTACGAAGGGCAAACATAGAAACGCTTCTTTTGGGAAATCAGGATCCACACATTGCAGTAGCTTTCGCTGATGATTTAGATATAGTAGGAAATACAACTATCAACGTTAAAGAAGAGTTCATTAAACTGGAAAATGCTGCAAAGAAGGTTGGCCTACAAATAAACGAAGATAAAACAAAAAAATGACCACAACAAGAACAGAACGAAGAGACGGGATAGGACAAAATGTGACAATGGACCACTATAATTTTAAAAGGGTCCATCAGTTTAAATATTTTGGAGCTACAATCACCTCAGATAACAATATAATACAAGAGATTAACAACAGAATTCGGGGAGCCAATCGCTGCTGTTTTGCTCTACAAAAAATAATGAAATCAAAAAATGTAACCCGCCGTACGAAAGTAACAATTCATCATGCAATTATAAGACCTATAATGACATATGCATGTGAAACATGGACGATGACAACAAAATGAGAACCGACTAAAAATCGCAAAACGAAGAATTCTTAGAAGTATGTATGGACCAATCAAGGACAACGCCACACAACAATACAGAATTAGAACTAACGGGGAAGTGCAAGAACTATATAACCAACCAGATATGGTAAAAATAATAAAGGCAGAGAGATTAAGATGGGCCGGACATGTGAAGAGACAAGAACAACGTGTCGTAAAACTGGTGTGGGAAGAGACCCCGGTAGAAAAGCAGCCGCTGGGAAGGCCAAGGATGCGGTGGAAAGATAATATTGCAGCGGACTTACGGACCCTAAATGTACAACGACCAAAAGAGCTTATGATGGACCACAGCAACAGGAGGCAAATTGTATTGTCAGCGAAGACCCACCCGGGTTGTAAGCTACAGAGAGAGAGGGAGAACATTTTTTTCTTATTTTAGTATTTACTCAAAAGAAAATATCATGTTGTGATAAGAGGATAAAAAATGCTATTTAATGCATTTTTTAAAATACGAAATAACGATTTATAAAATGCAATAGCATTTCTGAAATGGTAATAGGATCCTGAGAAACATTGTCCATATGACCGAATTTGTACATACATACATAAAGTCACGCCTTTTTCCCATAGGGGTAGGCAGAGACCACTTCCTTCCACTTACTACGGTTCTTACACACATCTTTTGCTTCCTCTACTTTCATCAGTGCTCTCATACATGCTCTTCGAATTTGTAGCTCTTATAATTACAGATTTAGCAATACATGCAGCACCAATCTGGGGCAAAGTGTAGTGTGTTAAATTGAATAAAATTAGAGTATTTTATTTTTTTAATTTTTATGATGAAAATGCATACGATGAAATATAAGTAATTTAGTTAATATATTGTTATGGTCTAAAAAAACATTTTTAAAACAGGGTTTTTTTCATTTATAGTTATAAACAATAAAATTATCTTACCTACTTTTTAACTTTAAGATGATATTTAGCAAGAACAATTAAATTCTTATATACATTTGTTTGATAGTTGATGTTATCAAAATCATCACTTTTCATCAATGTTTTTTCAATGTAATTATATAACCATTTAAATTGAAGTTTTATGTGAAAACTAAAATATATTATGTAATAGACCATAAATGATGTAATAACTCCACCTAAAATAATAATTTTAAATTAACTACTAAATGTAAATAATTTTTGCATAAAAGTTTTTTTTTATAAGTTGACTTTTGCGTTTTTTCTACATAGGGTTTATTTTAAGAAAATTTACATACAAAATTTGATGTTATAATTACAATAAAAGAAACATTTTACCTGTGAAAATAATAATTCGTATAAATACTGCTAAAATACTCCCAAAAATATGTGGGTAGCAATTTTGTATTAACCAGTAAGCTGGATTAATAACATGTTTCTCGAACAGTGGATCATATAATGATATTGCAAGAGTGCCTATTATTAATATTATGACTGATAGTTTTTTTTGTTGTTGTGCTTGTTGATGAAGCTTTTTTTTTAAATTGTTATCTTGATGACTTATCTTAATTGTCAGTTGACTTACTAAATCCAATCCATCATTTGCTTCAACGAAAATAAGAGATACTGCAAAAATGGCAATTGATATCTAAAATTTTGAAACAAACTAATTAAGTGTTTTAATAATAATGGTAAATACCTATTTTATGTATTCAATGGAATATGCAAGTGTTGAATTATTTAAGCCTTATTTGACTTTAATAGAGGTATGTTTATTTGTTTATAGGTTTTAATACATAAAAATGAGGTAAATTAAATTTTAACATTGTTAAAAATAAAAAATAAAACTATATAGTATCTTAAAAAAGTATTTAACGATAAAAAACAAGAAAAAAATGTAATAATTATTTACCATTATTTGCCACCATAAACAAATTGCATGAGCTAAAATATGAGCGTTCTTGACTATCACAGTGAATCACTTTAAACCATTTTTATTTTTAAGCCTTAATTTTTAATTTTATCATTTTTTAAGGTTAAAATTTTTTTTCTGAATATCTATATTATAACAATAAAATAAGTTATTTAAAAAATAAGGGCATTCTTGCAACAATAGCTATAAATTAACCAACGCCATAATTAATCTATATTATTCAGTGCCTTTAAATCATTTTAATGGGAATGTAAGCCTTATTTTACTTAAATATGCCAATTTGTTTAATATTAAATAAGGAATAGGTAATTATATATCCAAACATCTGTAAAAAACTATACTGTTTTTTTAATCAGCGTTTTATTCAGGGATTATAATGATAAAAAAAATAATTGGCACTCATTGGGGCTGCCAACAGTGGTTTTTTTGAATTTACAAATTAATCTTTATTTGTAAATCTAAATATGTCACCTTTATTTTAATCCTTTTTTTAATTTTTTTTGCGACCATACATGTAGTTCAATCAGAACCATTTTTGATCTGTATTATTCATAAACGCAAAAGTGCGCCTTTAATTGATGTATTTTAAAAAAATTTGTAGTATATACTTTTATAATAAATGTAATATTACTATTTAATTGGCATACAATAACGTTAAGATTTTATTTAAAACTAAAACACCTACAGATTTATTAGTATTTAAAAAAGATTATTCCACTTTTTTTACTACCGTATCACATTAAAGCAATTATGCTTCATGTAATTGGACATTTTCACAAAGTGTATTAAAACTTAATTTAATAAAAATACTTACGGAATGTTGAATACAAAATAAGTAAAAACTAGATTTAAACCCTTCCCAACCTTCTTTCTTTGCAATCATTATAATTCCACATACGAGATGAAACTCCAATAACAAAAACATACACAAAGTAATTAATTTTATTATCCATCTATTTTTCTTTTCAATATAAAGCTCGATAACTTTTTTAACCTCCTGTAAAGGATCTAAAACAAAAACAATTATGTTATGCGATTGGTGAAAGCATGTTTGTTACCAAATACATTTCATTTCATTAATTTTGGAACAATTTGAAAAAGCACGGGTCTACAATATTTTTTATAATTTACATGCATACATACATGTAGTCACGCCTTTTTCCGTAGAGGTAGGCAGAGACCACTTCCTTCCAGTGGCTACGGATCTTAAACACATATTGGGCTTCTTTTTTTTAAAACGATTTGACCGAGATACATTCGCCGAGGTTGACCTGTACCGACTTATTCACATTTATATTCATATTTCATCAATCTTCTGTCATCCATCCTCTCTACCTGTCCAAACTATCTAAGCATTTCTTTATCCATCTTAGTCTTTCACACGACAGCGTTCCCTTATCTCACTCTTCTTTACTTTATCCATCAGAGTCACTCCGGATATACTTCTCAGATTACTCATCTCCGCAGCATTGATCTTACTTTCGTGCTTTTTCTGCCAAACCCAACATTCACTACCAAACATAATTTTCTCGTAAACTTTGAATTTTATTTTATTTTTTTTTATTATTGCAGTTTTATATAAAGTACAGTAAAAAATAAAACTAGAAAAATGATTACCCATTCTTGATCTTTGTTTTTAACACTGCAACTCTCTTTATTGTTACTGAAATTGACTAGAGAACAATGTCGTAATACCTAACTTATGTAATACCCACTAATACTCGATAATAGAAATAATCGTTATTAAAAAATTTACTATTTAATACCAAGCAAACTTTTACTCCCTTAATTATCATAATGAACAATTAAATTATAACCCTTAAAAACCATTATACCTAATAGTAAATGAGTTTTAATCTATACAACTTTTCTAAAAATATATTAAAGTTTATTTGGTTATTTTTTTTTATTATTAATATCAAGGTAAATTACGTTAATGTAAACCTTAATGACAACACTTTAATAAAAATAATGATGGAATATAATTTCATTCTTTTCTATTATTTTTAAAATAGTATTGATAATTAGTGGATTAATAAAGAAATCGTCTGTTTAAATTATGTTATTAAATATATACATTATGGTGGTTCAAAATTTTTTTTAACATTTTCTTTAAAAAATCTTACCCTTTCAAATGTTTGTGTATAATGAGAAAAAAATTCTCGTCAAATAGGGGCGCTGTAGCTCAAATGTTAGAGATCGCTATTGTTGTTATACTTTCCTATTCATTTAACACATAATTTTTTTTAATCAAATTAAAATTACACCAAATTATTTAAATTTTTCGCAAGCGTTTCATATTTCGAAAGCTGACTCTTTGAGCTTTTCGAAACTCTATAATAATGTATGATTATCACAATCAGGCGACCAGTTACACCCATCTGAAAACTACTAAATTTATGACTATGAAATAGCTTTTCATTAAAAAAATTTTTCATCCTTTAAGTATTAAGTATTATCGTAATCAGTGATTACAAGTACTTTTAAATGTTTAAAAAGTTTTTAAAATTGTAGACAAAACGTCCTCTAGGTGGCAACACTCATTTTTATTGGAACATACGAGCATTCTACTAAGCGGTCACAACGCCTAATATACTCATTTGGACGTTCCACTTGGCGACTACGACCGTTGTGGTCGCGGTGAAAACGTCATTAATGACGTCATGATATACGCTCACGTGAAGCTCACGACAACCCATTTCAAGAGGTGGGTCGAAGTGAGCGTTGAGAGAATTAGCGGGATTTTTAAAAACTCGAAGCAATAAAGATGGCGACCGTGAAAATTCATTGTTTGATGCAACAAGAGATATTTTAGTCAAAGTAAATGTTTCTGCGGCAGATGCTCAACGAACTGCCATTAATTAGATACTCCACTTATATTAAGTATAAAAATTGAATTATACTTATAATTATACTTTTTTTATTCATTTTAGTCGCTTCAACCACTGGGGTTATTAGCGACATAAGATACAGAGTGTAAATTTAAAGAAAAATTACAATAATGTATAAAAGCTGGTGTCCTTTAAATAGCCTATTGTTTTTTCAACGTTCACGTTTTCTCCTAGAGTCTCTGCTATATTCGTTGAAATATTGTACTTCTTTCTTGTGGCTTCGTATCTCGATTTATATATGCTTTACATCAACACTTATTTGACAGGTTTCACATATTGGTAACTCAGTTCGTGTGATGAGATGTTTATGGGTTAAAGTGCATGACCCAGCCGCAAACGCGATATTCTTACTTGGTGTGGTCTGTTCGATGTTGGTTGGGGCCAAGGATTTACTGATTGTTTGACTTCTTTTATATCATTTTGTGTTGCACACCAAACGTGTCCAAACCATCTAAGCATTCCTTTATCTATCTTTGTAACCACATCTTCTTTTACACCCCAGCATTCTATTATCTCACTATTTTTTACTTTATCCAAATGAGTCACTCTGACTATACTTCTCCGCAGCATTAATCCTATTTTCATGCTTCTTCTGCCAAACCTAACATTCACTACCATACATAAGTCTAGGAACCAACACACCTCTATGAACAGCCAGACGTGCCTTTTTTGACACCTTCTGGCTGCCCCAGTCCGTGCAAGCTCCGTTTATCCTGACACGAGCAGTTGAATCCTCATAAAGTGATTTCAGTGCTCATATTAAACTATCGCTCACCCCATACATAGACAATGTCGACCACAATTCACTCCTCACCACTCTGTCATAGGCCTTTTCCAAGTCTATAAAAGCGCAATAGACCTTCTGACTTCTAGCCAAGAATTTTTTGACTATACCTCGTAATGAAAAGACCTGATCCATACATCTTCTTCCCTTTCTAAATCCTGCTTGCACATCCCGTATCATCTTCTCAGTTTCATTCGTTACTCTTTTAATCATTATCTTTGCATACAATTTGCCGACTAAGCTGAGTAAAGTAATGCCTCGGTAGTTCTTACAGTCCTGCTGCGAGCCTTTTCCCTTGTAAAGTGGCCTGAAATCGGTAAAATTAATAACTACCAGGCGAAGTTATTTCTCCAAGACAACACAAAGCCACTTTACTTTACTGCGAGAAAAATTCCTTATGCTCTTCAAGGAAAGGTGGAAGATGAAATAGATCGTCTAGAGAGATTGGGTATACTAACAAAAATGAAATACAGTGAATGGGGTACACCTATTGTAGTATTAGTTTGTAAGCGGATTTCAAAATCACTTTGAACAAAGTTCTCAAAGATGATCGATACCCAATGCCCAATTTAGAGGATATTCTTGCGACTACAACGAAAGGAGGAAAGTTTTTCTCAACACTAGCCATCAAGGAAGCATATCTACACATGCCAATGGATGATGAAAGTTCTAAAATCCAAGCAATCACCACTACAAAAGGTGATTACAAAGTAAATCGTCGTATGTTCGAAACGAAAGTTACACCTGCAATTTGGCAACGATATATCACCAAAACCCTATCAGATATACCCGTAGTATGTGTGTTTTTAGATGATATCAAAATACAAGGTATCAGTGTTGAAGATCATTTTCAAAAGTTACGTAGAATCTTGAAACGTTTACAAGATGTTGAACTACGATTAAATTAAGAGAAGTGCAAGTTTTTTTAAACAAAAATCAACTATTTGGGTCATACTATATCCAATAGAGGCTTGGAGAAGACGCCTGAGAAGATTGAAGCAGTTTTAAATGCAAAAAAATGTGTCCGAATTGAGGAGTTGGTTGGGGTTAGTTAACTATTTGCCACGTCTTTTTTTTGGTTCTCTAAAGAGTACTCTGCTAGTGGTCTCTCTACTGGCAAATTATGCCCGAGCTCAGCCGTAGAGGGTAGAAGAAAAAAATCTAAAAGTGAGCCGCGCCACCGACTTAAAACGGTACAAGCCGGAAACCCCTAGGTCTTGTAGGCACCAGCAGAGCCACGCGAAAAACAACAAACAATTATGGTGAACTAGATAAATAAAACTATATTTACAATTACTGCAATATATTAATTAAGTAAAAATGATGTTCTGATTTTTTACAATAAATTCTGTATTTTCGTAAAGTGGTTTAAACGAATTTAATACACTTTCTTAAAATAATATTTAAATTAATTATAAAAATCTTCCAGACAGTAATAAAAACCTAATGAGGTACAAAAGAGAATTAAAATAACAAAAAAAAAACAACAACAAGAAAATGTTCACAATATTTAAAATTTCGAAAATAATTGGTTTTATATAAAATTCCTGATAGCAAAAGATTAACACAACAAAAAAAAGGAAAAACCAAATAAATGGACTTGCTACAAAAATAATATTTTAAAACTCTTACAATATCCACATAAATTATATTCAGTGATATATAAATTCAGATTCAGCTTGGAGCCGGTACAAATTTAACGAAAAATAATTTGGTTACTTTTAAACTATTGAAAACTTTATTGGGACGTCACTGGGAGCAGGTACAAATTAAATGAGAATAACTGGTTACTTTTAAATTATTGAAAACACTTATATCAAACACATAACTGATAAGTTGATAAAATTAAATTCCATACCATGTTACCAATTGAAAACCTCACTGAGACGTCACGGTAACATCGATGATCCAAGAACCGAAAAACCAAATAGTATTATCAATAAGTCTTTATAACGCTGAAATGTATCGTCGATGTGGATGGAACGGCACGTGGTACTTCACGATGGCTTCACTTCATCAAATCCCACAAGTGGTGATCTTAACTCGACACCAATATCCAAAAATATTCTCCACATAGGCACGACAGAATGGTCAAGTTAAGAATTAAATGGTTTATCTTCCTAATCCAATAAAAATGGCCCCAAATTCAGCCAGATATGAAAGAAGAAACCGTAGAAGTTCCGCTCCCGTGTTAATATTCAACCGTTCCAAAAACTCTCAACCGACTTCCACCACTGCCACCAAACGAAAGCTGATCCTTCCTCGCTCCCAGACCGGACATCAAGAAAATGACCCGGGACACGCGTCAGCCAACCTTTCCATGTATAAGTCCCTAGTTCATAAACGCGCTCGTTCGCATCAGTTGCCAGCCCATGCAAACCAACAATAATATATCTCACAAAACACTACAATCGAGGCCAATAATCAAGGCGAAGTCCAATAAGAGAGACAAAAATGTCACAGCTATTAATAATCGAATTCTATCACTACTACATAGGCAACACTACATACAACGAACCCAAATGCAGACTATTGAAACGGCAGAAAGGAGAAGAAAATAATAGGCACGTGACATATTATGGCAGATTTCTGAAAGATTTGGCTACAAAATTGACCCCATTATATCATTTACTTCAAAAAGACGTTCAGTTTCATTGGACAGATCAATGTGAAAAGGCGTTTGCTTTAATGAAAAAGGAGATCACTTCCAATGAAATTCTTTGTACCTATGACCCTAATTTGCCTCTGCTATTAGCAACTGACGCCAGTCCATATGCACTGGGTGCTATTCTTTCACATATCATGCCAGATAGCACCAAAGGACCCATTGCCTACGCTTCCAGATCCCTAAATAAATCAGAAAAAAATTACAGCCAAATAGATAAGGAAGCAACTTCGATTTATTGGGCTTGTAATAGGTTTTTTCAGTACTGTTACGGAAGAAAATTTCATTTGATTACTGATCATAAGCCTTTTTTTTCAATTTTCCATCCAGAAAAACATCTTCCTAGCATAGCTACCAGGATGCTCCATTATGCTCTATTTTTACAAGGATTCAACTATGATATTACGTATCGATCTACAAAGGAACATGGTAATGCTGATGCATTATCTCGATTACCAGAAAAAGGAAACACAATTACAGTGTCTACAATTGATGCAATTACACTTTTTCAGCTGCAACAGAGATACTAGTTCTACCGGTGACACACACAGAAATTGCGACGGAAACAAAAACCGATCCCATTTCGAAACATGTCTATGATTGCCTCCTCAACGGAACAAAAATAACAGATACTGCGTATGCAGGAAATGATTTTGAATATTCTCTTACCCATGCAGTGATAATTAGAGGCCTTAGAATTGTTATTCCAACAATATTAAGAAAGAAAGTTTTAAAAGAACTACATGAAGGTCACACCGGTATAGTGAAAATGAAAGCTCTAGCGAGGTCATATGTTTGTTGGCCCAAAATTAACGCCGATATTAAACACTTAGCAAAAAGTTGCTGGTCTTGCCAAGGTGTTCAAAATCAACCAAAGAAAACCACAGCTCATTGTTGGGAATATTCGAGTTCTTCATGGCAACGTATACATGTAGACTTTGCTGGGCCTTTCATGGGTAATTACTTTTAGATTATAGTCGACGCATATTCCAAGTGGCCAGAGATTTTTCCTATGACTTCTATGATGGCTTCAAGAACAATATCTGTTCTCCTAAACATTTTTGCCCGTTTTGGTCTTCCAGTCACCTTGGTCAGTGATAATGGACCAACTTTTAAATCTCACGAGTTTGAGACTTTTTTGAAGGATAACGGTATTCAACAAAAGTGTTCGGCATCATACCATCCAATGGTCAAGTTGAACGATGAAAAATGCTTTAAAAAAATTGAGCAACACTTGAGACGATTTGGATACTAAATTGGCAAATTTTCTTATGCATCATAGGAAAACACCAAATACTACTACCGGGATATCACCATCCATGCTCTTAATGAAGAAAGACATTCGGACTAAACTTGATTTACTTAGATACGATGGTACAGACAAACAATGAAGTCTGCCATGTCCTAAAATCAAATATTTCGTTCCTGGTGAAATTGTTCGTGTCCGCAGTTATGAAAAAGACTGTAAATTGAAATTTGGAAAAATAATCAGGAAAGAGGGATTATTACATTATTACATCAATGTTGATGGAAAATAATGGCGAAGACACGTGGATCAAATAGCCACAGCTAAAGTGGATATTTCTGAAAAAGAAGAAACAAAATGAATGTTGTTTACCCGAGAACTATCAACTACCAAATTTAGATAACCAATCAATTTCTAATCCAAATTACAATTACGAAGTTACGAGAGACCATGAAGCATTGCAAGAGAAGAAATCAATTCAACCTTTACAGGACGAATCTTCATCCTTCGCAAATATTTCCACGACGAAGTTTTCTGATATTACCGAAGATATATCCAATACACAGAAGAGCGAAGAAAACAACAGTGAAGTAAGAAGTTCTAGAATTAAAAAACCTATTCAGAGACTGGACTTTTAAATTAAAAGGAGAAGATTGTTATGTTCTTATATTTATGTTCCCGCAGTGTGTGTGATTCCATCAGGCACAAAGGTTTTATGTCACGTATGACAGTGTCAGATGAATTATTATCAATATGTCATCATGAATGTCGTATAAAATAAAGAATTCCAAGAAT
The DNA here is from genome assembly GCA_950111635.1 of Agelastica alni. Classification (NCBI taxonomy): domain Eukaryota; kingdom Metazoa; phylum Arthropoda; class Insecta; order Coleoptera; family Chrysomelidae; genus Agelastica; species Agelastica alni. Next base: position 46,639,322 of record OX467711.1, on the reverse strand, counting down.
AATTTACAAAGATAATAAATCCTACACTTATGTATGGTTGTAAATGTTGGGTTTGGCAAAAGAAGCATAAAAATAGGATTAATGCTTAGGAGATCAGTAGTCTGAGAAGTATAGCCGGTGTGACTCGGTTGGATAAAGTAAAGAATAGTGAGATAAGAGAACGCAGTGGTGTAAAAGAAGATGTGGTTACAGAGATAGACAAAGAAATGCTTAAATGGTTTGGACACGTAGAAAGGATGGATGAAGGAAGATTGACGAAACAAATTTATAAGGCGAGTGTGAATGGACAAGTCTGTAGAGGTCGACCTCGGCGAACATATCTCGATCAGATCAACATTGTTTTGAAGAAAGGCCAGGTCAATACAATACAATATGTCTTCATTACAGCACCATTAACTATTTACTATAAAAATATTACGCCGGCCCTCATCTAGTATATGTTCTTTTTCAGCCAACTCTATCCCATATCTTTCAGTACCTTTGCATACATGTTGCCACTTCTTTATGGTAGTTTTATTAAATGTCTTGTCAGTTGTTCAACATTACCAGTACCGGAAAAACGTACATTGTGACAAGTAACCCAATTTTTAAATGTGTTGCCCAAATCTTTTCGACGGGATTTTATTCTGGATGATAGGGTGGTAATTGCAGAACTGTTTGGCCACTTGACTGTATATATTCGTCTAGAATATATTTTGTAAGACGGGGTTTGTATAACAGAAATGAAAACCCTAAGAAGCATACTCGGAAAGACAAGAAGAGACCGAGTCAGGAACGAGGGTATAAGAAATGAAAGTCAAGTGCCGGACGTGGTCGTGGGCGGCAAAGGAAACGCTCATGTAACCCGAATGGCAGAAGATCGACTACTGCGGATAGCATTCCAGAGCAGACCCCCAAAAGACCACCTAAGAGATGGAAGGACAGCAGGCAATCGACATCCCAAGAGATCCTAAGGCGACCCAATTAACAGATCGACAGATCTTATTAAAGAAGAAGAAGAAGGTTTGTGTTCCAATATGATTTTGTACAGTTCCGGTTTTGTCATTTTGGGATTATGATTTATGTTTTTCTCCTTCAACCATCTTACCGTATCCTCCTTTCTACAGTTCTTCTTCTCCAGATGCCGTCTCCGCTTCGAAGGTTGGCAATCATCATAGCAATTCTTATTTTTGAGACCGCAGCTCTAAATAGTTCATAATTCTGCATCCAAACCAACCGCTTAGGTTCTTCAGCCATGAATTTCGTCTTCTTTCTATAGATCTCTTGCCTTGGATTTTTCGCTGCATAATTGTTTGTAGCATTTGATATTTTTTTTCCCTCATGACATGTCCTATGTACAGCAGTTTTCTTCTCTTAATTTTTGGAATCACTTCTCTCTCCTTATGCATACGTCTCATCACTTTCACGTTGGTTATTCTGTCTACCCATGAGATCCTCAATATTCTCCGGTATATCCACATCTAAAATGCCTCCAGTCTCCTCATGTCGGTTACCTTCAGTGTCCAGGCTCCCATCCCATATTATAGTATACACAGCACATAGCATCTTATCAGTCGTATTTTTAAATCAACGTTTAAATCTCTGCAGCAGAAAAGCCTCTTCATTCTTGTAAAAAATGTTACTTACTGGCATCTATTCTGCCATGGCATTGTGATAACTAGCATTATCCACAACCAAAACGCTGTTTAGTGTTATATTCGGAACCAACTGTGTTTCTTACCTACCTCATGAAATTATCTGAATTCATATTATCGTGATAATCACCACTTTTTTGGCCTCCCCTAATCGTTGCCACTCCTCTCGGTCTTGTGCTCGCCTCATCCAGCTATCTCCAATCAGTCTCTTGACATCGTCTGTCCATCTGGTCTGGTATCGTCCTCTGTTTCTCTTACTAGTCCACGGTCTCCACTCTATTACTCTACGTGTCTTCCATCCTAGCTATATGGCCTGCCCAACTCCATCGGAATTTACATAGGCGTTCCACGACATCCGTCACTTTAGATCTACGCCGAATTTCTTCGTTGTTTATTCGGTCTAGGAGAGTTACACCTATCATTCTCCTTTCCATTGCTCGTTGTGCAGTTTGTAATCTATAAATAATCTCTTTGTTAATCGCCCATGTCTCTGTGCCGTATGTTAAAGTTGAGAGAACATACTGATCAAAGGTTCGTGCTTTGAGAGTGTTTGGGAGATCTAAATAAAAGACATCTCTAAGCCTTTCAAAAGTTGACCATGCCAACGATTTCCTTCGAGATAAATCTTCTTTTAAAATACCTTTTGATAATTCTATTCTTTGACCTAAGTAGATATATAGCCTGTTTCTTCTAGCTTTGTGCTATTGATTTTGATGTTTATATGCTGTATGTTATTTTCGTTTGTCATGTATTTAGTTTTTTTGGTGTTTATTTTAAGACCTACGTTCTTCAAATTCCGATTTAGCTCTCTTATCATTTCTTGCAGATTCTGCTGATTTTGTGCGAACAGAACGATAACGTCTGCGAAACGAAGGTGGCTCAAGTATTCTCCATTTATCTGTATTCCTTGGTGTCCCAATCAATTTTCTTAAACATATCTTCTAACGCAAGCGTAAACAATTTTGGCGAGATGGATTCATCCTGTCTGACTCCTCTTCCAAGTTTAATTTTGTTTGTACAGTCCTTCAATGCAACTAAAAAAGTTGCTTTATCATGTATATTTTTAATCAAAGTTGTGTATCGGTAGTCTACTCGGCAGTTACTTAGCGCGTTTAACACAGCCCAAGTTTCGATGGAGTCGAACGCTTTTTCATAATCGACAAAAGCTATCTAAAGAGAAAGGTTGTATTCATTTGCCTTTTCTATAATTGTTCTTATAACTTGCAGATGATCCAAAGTGCTAAATCCTTTTCTGAAACCGGCTTGCTCCCTGGGCTGATAGCTGTCGAGTTTTTTGGTTAGTCTTTCTGTTATTATTTTTATAAACACTTTATACAAAACAGATAGCAAACAAAATTGGTCTGTAATTACTAAGTTTTGTTTTCTCGCCCTTTTTGAAAAGTAACACCACCAATGCACTTTTCCAGTCCTCAGGTACATCACCTTCTTGCAGGCACTTATTATAAAGTATCTTTAGAAGATCGATTACAGTCTCACCTCCGTATATCAACATTTCCAATATGATCCCATCTTCTGCTGCTCTTCCTTTTGGCATTTTTGACGTAGCTGTTTAAATCTCCACTGGTTATATCTGGAATTTCTTCCCACATTAAGTATCTTTTTTCGTTTTTCGTTTAATTCACCTCGCGGTGAAGCGACTTTACTTTCATATAGTGATCGATAGAAGTCTTCTGTTATTCTTTTTATTTCTTCCGTTCTTGTGACTTCGATGTTATTCTCGTTTACAAGTTTTGTAATGTGGACTCGACTGCGAAATTCTCTTTCTAACCTTTTCAAAACTCTTTCCATCTTGTAATGTCTCTTTAACTTGTTGATTTTTATATTTTCTTGTTTCGAGTCTTATTTTCTTCCTTATAGTTTTATTTATCTCAGTAATTTCTATGCTACTTATCGTGTCTGGGTCTACTGTCTGAATAAGATCTATAGTTTCTTTCGAAAGTATATGTTCCATTTATACATCTCTATTATTGAGTGTTTTTTGTTACCGAAAGCCTAATTTAAATAGTACGTTTATTAAAGTTGACTCCCTACCTTAGGTTAGGTTAAGTTTAAACGGTGGTTCGGTGGGAACCCACTTAGGCCTTTGGACCGTTGTGATACCGTGATGGACGGCGGTGCCTTCCCCCACTACCGTAAGAACCAGTTGGAACTTTGACACCCCACCTTTAAAACCTATTTCTGCATCGCGTACTTCTTATAAAACTGTTTTTAAAGTCGGCCGTTGCTTCTGTATTACATGAAAATTATAAACGATTCATTTAATTCTTTGTCCCTGTCCTTCTGAAATAAAACATTTGGAGCAATGTCTTCCGTTAGATGTTTTCGAAAAAGAAATACAAAGTTGCTTACCTGTCTCTACTCTTTCAACCTCATTGTGGACATTGTAAACCCCTTGACGATAATTTTCAATTGGAACTTGCAATCCATGTTTTGGCTCGTTTTCAAAATTTAATTGCGTTAGCATTTTCCTGTATTGTTTTCGCAGATAAATTCTTATTTTGCGATCCAGCCATTTTAAACAACCTCTATAACAACTACAACTAAAACTAAACCAAACCTAATAACCTGTAGTGACCTTTTATTCAGGCTCTTTAATACATTGGCAGTATTGCTGATGATATGTATTGAGTGTTGCATATAATCATTTAGAATATACTGCCTTTGACAGACTAAACCTGTGTCATTGAATAACCCTAATATTTATTAATATTATCGATAATTTTACGATTAACAATTTTTTTAGGGATTATGTTTATTTAAAAATAATACATTACATATTTGGGTTAAAAATGGCTTTGAAAAACTAAGCTGGAGTTTCAGAGAAGTGAAAAATTTATAATAAAAACTGTTTTGTCTACTCTCAGCTAGATGTCACTACAACCTAAAAATTTTCATTTTAAAACTATTTACTAAAAACTGCTTTTAAGAACAAAACATCTCTCTCTATTAGACAACAGAAAAACCTTTTATATTCGAAAGTAAAAAGCTGTTGATGTATTTTTATTATTTCTTTAACCATTGTATAAGGAGTAACAAGATAGTAGGACCATTGTATAAAGACAACTTATGAGGAGGGTTACGAGCCGTACTTTCGACTTCCCGTAAGATGTCTCTATAGTGAATGCAATGTAAATAAATAATAATACGCCATAAAACGTTGTAGAAACCTTCACGTCCAGCTGTTCACGTTAGTTAGAAGAGGTTCTCAACAGGTGTCACCCCAAAACCCCACGTCGTACTCTGAAAATCAAATGATGCACAATGTTTTAGTCAGAGCCGCATTGAGGAATATTATAGGACGACAATAGCTCGAGAATTGCCTACTGCATTATTTCAAATGTTTCAAACTCAGTGTGTTACTAGGATACTAATGATACCATACAAGATGGAAATGAATAAGTTAGATCCTTTTAACTTCGATCATTATTTTTTCAAGTTTTTTCAAATATGGTTACAGCATGGGAATGCACATATCAATCCTCGTAGCTAAATCACAATAACGTATACTGGACCTAAAATTCGAGTTTTTCTCTGCTTCAACTGGCTGATAGTATAAGGTAAAACCTCGATAATCGATCGTATCAATAAGATTCGAAAATTTCAAGTGATTCGCGATTGTCCTTTTCCATGATAGCTAATGCATGGTTTTCATAGGAAATTATTGATGGAACAGGGAGTATTAAGAGTGAGTTTTAGGGTTACAACAAGTAACACAATTGCACCATCAAAAACTATTGTTTGATATGCCAAAAGCCAAGTATGTGTATGCAAAATCTAGTGAAGTTTCATTGTGTGAAGTGAAAATTAAGTTCATTATGTTATTTGTGTCAGTTCTTATATAGAAAAAACTATCTACTAAATAATAATCTTCGATTATTGGAAATATAATCAAAAACGGTATTTTTTTATGTTTAAATGAATCTGAACTTTGCAATATAATTTACTCGACAATTATTAAAATAATGACCATCAAAATAAATGCAAAGTAGTCCAAAGAAGATCCGGCAACCATGCAATTCTACTGTTCTGTTGACTGGAATTCCGTAGTGCCATCTCATAATCATGAAACGCAACGAGAAAATGTGCTGAACATTACCGCCATCTGTGGAATTTTTGGAAATCCAAAGCAACTAAATTCTCAATGTTTACATAAGTTGATCATCTGCAGCTTTCTTCTACGAACGAGTTTCAACTTCTGAATCAGCCAGTGAACTCTTCACAACTTTGGTCTTTCCAATGGTCCAATACACTTTGCATTTGCATTTTATAGAAAATTATATATTTACCTGAAAGATGGCTCTGCATGAGTCGCATCGTGAATCCCCCCTCTTAAGCGATGCTTTAACCATTGTATAAAGACAACATCATTGTTGTCTTTATACAATACTTTAACAAAATAAAACCAACAAAGATATACTCCTTTAGAAGTGTACTCAGCCCTTAGACAAGGAAATATCTTGTCTAATGTCTAAAGATTGCAAGAGACCAAAATAAAGTTGTCCATTTCTCCTTTCTTGTACTACGATAGATTTGACCTTTACCAACATACTGAAGCTATTGAATATAGTTCGTTTTATATTCAAAGACTAAATTACAGTAACTTGCCAATAACAGTGCGCAACGTAAAACTCCATTTTTATTCAATTTTAAAATTAAATTAAAAGGTATATTTTTAAAATAAAATTAGAAATAAATGTTTTTTTCCAATATAAAAATATCTAAATTCACATTGGACATTTTTTTAAATGAAAATTTATGTTTGTAAGTACTAGCTGGTATGTAGTGAATAGTACCTATTAGAGATTATTTCAAATTCGTGGGTACCACAAATTATCAAGTAAATATTTTGATATGCAAAAGTACCTAATAAATTATGGGCTGATATTTTTAATGGTTTAAAAAACACAAACAATACTTTTTGATTTACTATTAAAAACAAGTCTTTTTATTTAATCTTAAATTTGAATGAATGTGGTGCTATTTAAAGATGGCCAGCAATAACGGTCCCATCTTAGAGTAGAGCCTGGTAAATCGGGACTAAACTAAAGAGAAGATAATTAATAAATGACAATTGCAACTGTCAAAACTGACAAATTAAAAAAATCAAATCTAACCTCACTTGCACAATTTTGTCTTATTTTGTAAATAAATAAAAAACTGTTCGTAATGGTAAAAATACGTGTGTCATAAAAATTATAACAAATATTTATCATGACTAATAACTCCGAAACAGGAATCGTGGAATTACTATCTAAACTTGACGATAAAAGCTTAATAACTCTTGCAAAAACAGTTACCCAAGGAATGTTGAAAATAAATTCAACAGAAGGTGCGCATTATTAAATTTACTTAATAGTAATAAACATATTACTACCAAACTGGGCTTTCGTAGATAATAATTAAATTAGTAATCGCATATTTAGGCTATTTATACCTAGTTGTTAATTATTGCTTGTAGGTACCTTATTAAAAGATTTGAATCATTTGCTAAGTTTTTTTTATTTTCCATACATAATTTTAATTTAACTTACAATCTAAAAAATATCATAATCTTTGTTTAAAGTATGCACAGAAATTAGTTATATTACTACTCTACATTGCTTACTTTATTGCTGTAATTTATGCTGTCTATTTATAATAAATAGTTTATACTTTGTTTTTAAATACATTTTTTATTGAGTATTTCCAAATTTATATGAATATATTTGTGATAAACAGATAATGGTATAAATTTTAATACCAAATTTATGTTTTAGATGCAGTTAAAGGTATTTTAAAGTACTCACCTGATGTTTTAAGTATATTAAGGAGAAAATCTATTACTAGGGAAATATTGTTTTCATACTTGGATGATAAAAATATAACTGTTAGATTACCTATAACTAAGAATGAATTAATAGACAAAATTCTAGAGTTTTGGAATGTTCCATTGTCAAATTCAGTAATTGGTAATTCTAACAATCAAACTGTAAGTTGTCAGAGTAATGAAAAGAGTGTAGAAGAAAAAAAACCAACTGAAGAAAAAGGTAATATTACAGCTCTTGCAGAGCAATTTGCGGGTTGGTTTTACACTCTCATGAATGACAATGGTGTTGGAAATGAGCATTTCTTCTCAGACTCGATGTTAAAAATAAATCTCTACTCTGATAGTGATTGTAATACTACTACAATAGAAAATGACCCAGATAACATAGCAAGGGAACTATATAATATAAAATTACAACATGGTCTTTGTTTCAACCCAAACATAAGTAAAGAAGGTACTCAAGGAAGGATGAATCCTCATGGATTAGTTATGGTACTCGTTTGTGGAACACTTCATGTGCAAGATACCTGTGTAGGAGTATTTGAACAAGTATTTGCTTTAGCTCGCGATCCCTTTTGTGATAATAACTGGAAAATTAAAAACTCTGAACTAAATTTACGAAGTAAGAGTGCAGTTATGGGACAACCACGTTTGTGTGAAAGTGATTTGACTTCTAGTTTATTAATGCTTCCTAAGACATAGAATTAAATAATTGTTATGAATTTGTATTTATTTTTTAAACCTGTCTATAAAGCTTGTTTTCTTTAGAGTTGTAAAATAAAGATGAGACAAGAAAAACTATGAGAAAGTTTAAAGCACAAGTTATTTTTTTTAGCTTCTAAAAATATGAATTTTTCAACCATTACATGGTTTTCATTCAAATTTGTTGTTATTGTTGTACATGTAATCGACACAGAAACGTATTTAGGGGTTAAAAATATTCTTTTTTTAGTGCCATATCAGGTCCTCCTGATGTTGGCAATCACAATGGCGAGCTGTGCTCCGTCTTCGGCGATTCTAAGGAGTTGTTCTGAGCTTCGAATTCTGGTCCACTCTCTAAGATTCCTTAAGAACAAGGCTTGTCTTCTACCGACTCCTCTATGGCCTTTTATCTTGCCCATCATTATAAGTTAAAGGATACGGTAACAATCACCCCTGAATATGTGACCTTGATAGGACAGCTTTCGGCATTTAACTGTTATTAGTAGTTCGCGGACGGCGTTTGCTCTATTTAAAACCGCTTCATTTGTCTGCTTGGCTACCCATGTGAGTCGGAGCATACGTCTATGTAGCCACATTTCAAATGTTTCAAGACGATTAATGGTTGCTGCTTTTAAGGTCCGAATCTCTGCCCCATACAACAGTATAGACCATATGTAGCACTTGATCATTCGCTGGCGGAGCTTTAAATTTAGATTATTATTGCAGAAGAGCGATCTGATTTTTTGAAAGGTCCGGGTCAAGATGCTCTATAATATAACAACCAAGATATTTGAAACATGAAACCCTTTCAATGTTTTGACCATTCATTTGCAGTGCAGCATCATTAAACGGCTGACGACTGAAAACCATAAACTTAGTTTTAGTGACATTTATTTTGAGATCCATTTCTTGTCCCATCACGTTGACCAAGTCTAAAAGACGTTGAAGGTCCTGGAGATCATCACATAAGCGGTGTCATTGGCATAGCGAATGGTATTGATCAGTTCGCCGTTAATCTTAACTCCGCAATCCTGTTTATGCAACGCCTGTTTAAATATTTTATCAGAATATAGGTTGAACAACAGTGGAGACAGTATACATCCCTGTCTCACTCCACGGCGAATCTGGCATTCGTCGCTTAGTTTTCCATTGACCCGAACCACTGCTTTTTGTCGCCAATACATATTCACTTTCAGTTTTAGTAAGATATTACCAGTTCAATTGTTCATTGTTCAATGCAAGCAAAACGAAAGTAATGGTTTTTAAAAAAAAAGAAAGCATGACAAACTGTGTAGTTCTGATTAAGGGAGAAAGAGTGGAACAAGTAAATGAGTTTGTATACTTGGATTCAAAGTTTACGAGAGATGGAAATTATGACAGTGACATAGAGCGAAGGGTGTTGGCAGGAAAACAAATGAATGCATAACTTTATGAATAGCCAGAAAGTGTCAAAAAAGGCACGTCTGGCTGTGCATAGAGGTGTGTTGGTTCCTACACTTATGTATGGTAGTGAATGTTGGGTTTGGCAGAAGAAGCATGAAAATAGGATTAAAGCTGCAGAGATGAATTGGATAAAGTGAAGAAAAGTGAGACATGGGAACGCTGTGATGTAAAAGATGTGGTTACAAAGATATATTAAGGAATGCTTAGGTGGTTTGGACACGTAGAAAGGATGGATGAAAGAAGATTGACAAAACAAATTTATAAAGCGAGTGTGAATGGACAAGTCGACCTCGGCGAACATACGTCCATCAGATCAACATTGTTTTGAAGAAAATCCAGGTCAAGAGTACCAACAACCGACGAGCATGTATGAGAGCACTGATGAAAGTGGAGGAAGCAAAATATGTGTGTAAGAACCGTAGCAAGTGGAAGTGAGTGGTCTCTGCCTATCCCTAGAGAAAATGGCGTGACTAAATGTATGTATGTATGCAATTGTTCAAGTTTGAGAATGAAACCATCTATACCGGGGAGTCCCTTGCAATTGAAAAAAAGATGATTCAGCTCAGTCATTTTATTATCATACTGATAGAGGTGATTTACGAATCCCAATTTTGTGCAAGTGGGCCAGAAAGCACCCACGATTTATTTTGAGTCTTGTAATAATGGTGAAGTACTTTTTGAGAACATAAATATTAATGCTGCGGAGATGAGTAGTCTGAGAAGTATAGCCGGAGTGACTCGGTTGGATAAAGTAAAGAATAGTGAGATAAAAGAACGATGTGGTGTAAAAGAAGATGTGGTTACAAAGATAGATAAAGGAATGCTTAGATGGTTTGGACACGTAGAAAAGATGGAAGATGAAAGAAGGAAGATTGACGAAAGAAATTTATAAGGCGAGTGTTGAATGGACAAGTCGGTAGAGGTCGACCTCGGCAAACATATCTCGATCAGATCAACATTGTTTTGAAGAAAGGCAAGGTCAAGAGTACCAACAACCGACGAGCATGTATGAGAGCACTGATGAAAGTAGAGGAAGCAAAAGATGTGTGTACGAACCGTACCAAGTGGAAGGAAGTGGTTTCTGCCTACCCCTATGGGAAAAAGGCGTGACTCTATGTATGTATGTAAATATATGGGGAACCTCTTAGGGAAGTTCGTTATGAAATGGGAAGATAGACAGGGTCCTTAGTTAAAGACATAAATAGTACTTTTATAAACTTTATTTTACAAAAGATTATTATTAAACTAAAATTAAAACTTAATATATATGTATGTATCTAATTTTAATTATATTATACAGTCAATATGTACAACCAATATTCTTAACTATATCGCCATCACAGATCAGTTATTTAAAATTAAAGGAGAATACAAAACCCTAGCTAAAGACACAATATAAATAAAAAAAAAACAAAAACATTTTGCGAGTCCTTTGATTCAATTAATTAAAATAAATATATGGCTGATTAAAAAAAAACTTGGGGTCTATTAAACTAATTTATAAGATCTACGTTGACCAATCACTAAAATACTCATTATCTCCGAAGGTATCGTTTAAAAGAGTGTCAACTGAAGGAATAATATCGTCCAACTCAAAACTATCCCCACTTAAACCATCCAAAATAAAATCAATAGCATTCAGATCCGGTCAAGAATCTATTTCAATTACTGAATCTTCCGAGGATGCGTCGCATTTTTCTACGTAGACGGATGGATTCAAATCAAAAATTTGGCCTAATTTTTCTGCTGACATCTCCAAAGATAAGCCGTTTACTTCTACAGATGTCATAATTTTATTTAAATCCACTTTTTCCACGGGGTTTCCATAGTAACTGTACTCCTGCAGTGGCAATTGAATGGATGCTGTTGACTTCCTAGCTGTGGTTTTAACAGAATTTTGGGAGGGACCGGGACTTGCGTTCAATGATTCCTCGGGGTTTGGTATTGGAACTGCACTTTCGCAAATCTCTTTTACAGCATTATGAAATACATCCTCTGTCTCTTTATCATGGATAATGTTTTCTAAAAATCCTGCATGATCTTTTCGGAAATGATTCAACGCATCTGTTCTCGTTCTCCACCTAAAGAATAATTACATTTTAAAATAATTTATAAATTGTCGAGTGTGGCGAAATACATTTAACCAAACTTATATGGAGTCATCTAATTATTTCCTATTTAAACACATTAAGACATAGATAAGTTATTAAAATATGATCAGGTCATTTTAGCATCATCTGAGCAGGAGTTGCAGGCGAAGGTTAATACTAGATTTTAGGGGGGGGGGGGGGGGTCGTGAAGGCTAAGCAGCCCCTCAAGCACCTCGACCTATCAGATCTTTTCTGCATATGGTTAATACTATGCGTGATGCCCTAAAATCAAAGAACGTAAGCAAGACGAAAGTAATGGTTTTAAAAGAGGAAAGCATGACAAGCTGTGAGGAGCTGATTGAAGGAGAGAAGAGTGGAAAAAGTGAGAGTCGCAACTGGCTGTGCATAGAGGAGTGCTGGACACTACATCTATGTATAGTAGTTGGGTTTAGCAGAAGCATAAAAGTAAGATCAATGTTGCGAAGATGAGTTGTCTGAGAAGTACATCCGGAATGACTCTGATGTATGAAATAAGGAATAGTAAGATAAGGGAACGATGTGGTGTGAAAGAAGATGTGGTAACAAAGATAGATAAAAGAATGCTTAAATGGTTTGGACACGTAGAGAGGATGGATGAAAGAAGATTTATAAGGCGAGTGTGAATGGGGAAGTCGCTATAGAGGTTGACTTAGGTGAACGTATCTCGATCAGATCGAAATTGTTTTGAAAAAAGGCCAGGTCAGGAGTATCAGCAACCGACGAGCATGTATGAAAAATATAAAAATGTAAAAGAAATATTTGAACCTTTCGTTTTTAAAATATTAGCGAAAACTGTTCTTTTATGTGGGGGAGCATTATAAGTGCATAAACAGAAAATGCACCTCTCCTCGTCCTTACTTAGGCGCTAGAACTAAATGTTGCCAATCTTGCATTGTCCAGTTTTGATGATTTAAATAAACAACAATAGGGAAAAATCACAAAGTGGGCGACATCCATTATTGATTGTATGAACTTCTCGAGGTATGAACAACAAACTCACTTCCATTAGTTTATATGGGTGAAAAGTGAACTTTATAAATTATGGCAATTCGATTATATCTTTGCTTCAAATCCAAAAGCAGCTCAGAAATGGAAGATGATCTTAAAGATAGGAAAACCAATCTGAAAGTTTGTTTGTTTGCAGCAAGCACTTTGTGAAAGATTATTTTTTCAGTGGTAAGTTTGATATTGTTGTCCAATGATAAATCATTTTATTTGTGATTATTAATAGTGACTTAACAACACAGAGAAAGCGTTTGAAAGATGATATTTATGATTTTTTCATTGTGACCGTCAGTTCTACATAAAATTATTTGACCAGCCTTAAAAACCTCTTCACCTTCCTTAATTGGTGAACACGTTCACCCACATAATACAATAAGTCCGAAATTGATATTTCGACTTTCATAGGCATTGCAACAAGAATTCCAGGGGCAACAGAACTGAAAAACTTCAAAAACAAACTAAAATTGATACCTGAACACACCTGGTCTTTACTGGCATTTAACAAGAATCCAACGACAATAAAACTAAAACGTCGAAAACAAACCTTAAATCCAGCTTCAATCCAATAGTTTAACAGAAAAAATCAACTCAAATCTCTAAAATTCCCTTTGATAAAATGATTGATTCCCTTTGATAAAATAGAGATATCTCTATGTTGGTTTTACAAGTGATCAAATGACTATTTGTTGTTCACACCTCGATCCGACATTTTATCATTGACAGCGCCATCTCACGTTACGTGATTTTTCCCTATGCAAACGGCCTGTTTTAATCTGTCAGGAACTCCTAACTGTCTTCTGCTGAATAATCTTTGAATGTGAAGACTCTTTCTGTTGTTTACGACGAAAACACCAACATCTATAGTTTGCAAAAGTTGCCTCTGAAGCTCTGAATATGATATAGTGCTTCAGGTGCCAACTCTAAAATTCTTGAGTACGTTTTTGAAACTTCTTGTCCAACTTCCACGATTTTTACAATCTTTCTTTGTGATATTTCTCGGCTTTACCAAAGTAATGATTTTCCCCACCGTAACTCTGATCACAAAAGGCTTTTCGTCAAATATAGAATAGAAATATCAGTGACACAGCAAAAATTATTATCAATTTTTTTATTAATGTAACTGTTTTTGTTAATGAACACATTCATCTTTTGTTTGCATATTATGTTTTTTTACACAAAAAATATTTCTCTTAAATACTGTTTGATTCCATATAAGTTTGATTGTCTTTATAAGTTAAATTTTATTTACGTACAACAATTTACTACATATATGAAAAATAAAATGAAATTAATATTTTTTTAATAAGAAAAAAAAATAATAAAATGATAAAAACTTACTTGCTACTACATTTACCGCAAACATATGCTTTGTAGTGACATCTGACGTGAGCTCTTATGTTGCCAATTCCATTTGAAGTGAAATATCTGTTATATGAACACACAGTACATTGATAATGTTTTATCACTTTACCATTACTTGCCGACGATGATATATTATTTGCTAACGATTCATTTTTTAAATTATCCTTGCCAGGTTTTTGTAAATCAGGCAACAGGTTATCAAAAATTCCAATATATTTCACTGCCACTCCGGGGTGTACACGTTGAAAATGCATTTTTAAACCGTTCATTTTAATAAACTTCTTTTGGCATCCACAGCAAGTGTATCTAAAAAAAATAGACACATTATTAATTTTCACATTATTTAGGAGTAATTTATTCAAAAATAAGCACTGAACCTTTTAAAAATTTATTGTAGTAAAATGTGTAAACAATTTCAACTAAACCCAAAAATCATGCTAAACCAGCAGTTGACTGCCAATGAGTAACGTGCACGTGACGTTTCAGATCGACAACGTACATGTGACGTCACAACTTTTTTTGATGTTCTGGTTCCCACGAAAAGGGATATCCTGTAATGCTCAAAGAACATCGTGAGAACCAAGGGTAAGAATGTAGGAATTGATTTTCTTAAATTTCTGGAAGTTTTATGCCTCGGGCACCTTCCTAGGCAATGTGTTCCAAAGTCTCGCTGTTCGTTAGATGAACGAGTCTTTGGAATGAGATGTTCTGCAGGTCTCCAAAGTGGCCACGAAGGGGTGTGAAGACTGAACTTAACGGGTTAATCTCGAAGAAACTGCTAAAGGAGGAACGGTTGTTGATATTTAAGTAGAGCATCGCCCATGAAAATATCTATAAAATAGAGACAAATCGCTAACTTTTCTACAATGTTCCAGAGAAGTAAGCGAGTTTGTAAGCATCACTTGAGATTCTTTTTATCTGTCAAAAAATGGCATCGGCTGCAGGAAACCTAAGCCTATTTTTTAACTTGAATATTAATATTGTTACGGATTGTGGTCAGCATGTAAGCCCCTGTAGCAATGATTTGATTGTATGATTTTTTTCGGTAGAATCAAACGCCCGACATATTAGCGGATGATTTATAGCCGCGGGCAGCAATTGGAGACCTGCGATGTTACTAGAATAATTCCAATAAGTAATCCCTCTTTAGGGAACGTTGGTTTATACTATTTAAAAGATCGTGGGACCGCGGAAAGTTAGTTAGAAAGTGATATAGTTTTGTGAACATAGAGACTTGTAAAGTGAATATTTAAGCGATTTATTAAATAAAAGTTTATTGTATTACATATAAAAAGATAAGAATAAACTGTTTAGTTTTTGTATCGAGTGTATTACGTACGAGTGTACATAATATCGTAACAAAAAACTACAATATTGTTCCTTAAACCTAAATATTTGTCAAAATTCTCACTCTAAACACAAAAAAGCTTAGAAAACGAAGAAGTTCGCGCGTATATTCTTAAGCGAAAATATGTAATCATGTTGAAGTAGTAAATGAGTGGTTGGGAGGTAACCAATTCGGTTTGAATCGGTAATCGACAGCTACTTCGTTGGGAATTAAGTGGGGACCTTTGACAGGTATCTTTTTTAAATAAATCATCTCTACTTATCTCAAATAGTGACGTCACGTGTACGTCACCCTTTCTACCGATGTCAAGCATTAATCCTATTTTCATGTTTCTTCTGCCAAACCCTATATTTATTACTATACATAATTGTAGGGACCAGACATGCCATGCCATTCATGCTGCTTATAAAGTTATGCAAGGAACTATTTATTTGTTTCTTTGTCAACACCCTTTGCTAACACGCCTTTAATTTTCAATATACATTATCTAAATCCCAACTTGATCTTTGTAAACTTGCCATAGGGTGATTTCTTTGAATGCATAGAATAATAATCTTTATTAATACCGTAAAAACAGCTGTCTACTTCCCTATCCCGGATGGACAAGGCTTTATCATCGTACATATCCGTTTTGATTACATAGTATACATGTTTTAAACTGGACAGTTTGTCGGTTGTCGTAGGTATATTTTTGGGGGTGTTTTTTCACTGAGCAGATTTGTTGTAGCTAAGTTTTAAAACAAAAATTCTTCCTGCCCGATTTCATTTCGCACCACATTTTAAAAGCAAAAACAAAGCAAAGGAACTTATGAATTAACGACAAAGTTTCGTTACGAGATACCTACGCTCTTTATGCGTTCTTCACACACTTCAGTAAACTACTTTTAAGAAAAAGTGACCAATTGGAGAACGCCACTTCCTTCCACTTGGTACGGTTCTCACACACATCTTTCACTTCCTCTACTTTCATCAGTGCTCTCATACATGCTCGTCGCTTGTTGGTACTCTTGATCTGGCCTTTCTTCAAAAGAATGTTGATCCGATTGAGATATGTTCGCTGAGGTCGACCTCTACTGACTTGTCCATTCACACTCGCCTTATAAATTTGTTTCGTCAATCTTCCTTCATCCATCCTTTCTACGTGTTCAAACCATCAAAGCATTCCTTTATCTATCTTTGTAACCACATCTTCTTTTAAACCACAGCATTCTCTTATCTCACTATTTTTTACTTTATCCAACCGAGTCACTCCGGCTATACTTCCCAAACTACTCATCTCGGCAGCATTAATCCTATTTTCATGCTTCTTCTGCCAAACCCAACATGAGTGGAACAAGTAAATGAATTTGTGATACACAAGTCTGTGTATCTCTCTCCTCTAATAAGTTTAGTGCGTTTTTAGTAAATCAGTGTTTGTAATGAAACATTAAATTAATAAATAAAAAAAAATCACCTGTAAATGTTAAATGTCTCTCCCTCATGCAACTCCAAATGGTGTTGTCTAATTCGAATTTCCGAACCGATTTCATTGCAAATCGTACAAGCGACGTAATCTTCGATCTTCTTTTCGCATTTATCCCGGTTTAGTACTTTGAATTTGATGTGCATGTGTTCATGTTGACCGGATATGTGAGATAACATCAGCATTTCCGAGTTGGACATGAATGGACAATATTCGCAACAAAAAGCGTCTCCAGATCTAGGTACATTCGTATCAGTTTTTGTTACTATCACCAAATCATCATTATCTACAGGCTACAAAAAATGTTAAAACACGTTAGTGAAGAAGGTAAATACACTTGCATTATAATGGTTCGTTGATAATTATATTCAAGGTGAAAGAAGAGCATTTATTATCCATGTACAAAGCAATATTACATTTCTACTTTATCGATATGAGGATGGTCTAAAATTTTTCCAACCTAACAAAGACATTTTTTCTTTAAATTTATTTTTCTACATATTCTTCTTGTAAGACTACACACTTCTCCCAGCTATACCAATAGTACTCGGCGTCTTTCTCAGCAAAATAATTGTTTACGAAGGTGATTGCCTCCTCATTTGACGAAAATATCTGTCCTCTGAGCGCAATTTTTAGATTATGAAACAAAAAAAAGTCGTTTGGGCTAGATCTGGAACTCCGATTTATTGGGCATAAACTGCGCCATCATACATACATACATACATATAGTCACGTCTTTTTCCCGTATGGGTAGACAGAGACCACTTCATTCCACTTGCTACGGTTCTTACACACATCTTTTGCTTTCTTTACTCTTATCAGTGCTCTCATACATTCTCGCCGGTTGTTGGTACTCTTGACCTGGTCTTCCTTTAAAACAATGTTGATCTGATCAAGATATGTTCGCCGAGGTCGACCTCTACCGACTTGTCCATTCACACTCGCCTTATAAATTTGTTTCGTCAATTTTCCTTCATCCATCCTTTCTACGTGTCCAAACCATCTAAGCATTCCTTTATCTATCTTTGTAACCACATCTTTGTTACTACATCTTTGTTACCACATCTTTGTTTTACACCTCATCGTTCTCTTATCTCACTATTCTTTACTTTATCCAACCGAGTCACTCCAGCTATACTTTTCAGACTACTCATCTCCACAGCATTAATCCTATTTTCATGCTTCTTCTGCCAAACCCAACATTCACTACTATACATAAGTATAGGAACCAACACTCCTCTATGCACAGCCGGACGTGCCTTTTTATGACACTTCCTGGCTGTTCATAAAGCTATACAGTGCCCCATTCATTTGTTTTTCTGCCAATACCCTTCGCTCAATATCACAGTCATACTTTTCATCTCTCGTAAACTTTAAACCCAAGTATACGAATTTATTTACTTGTTCCACTCTTCCTTGCCTTGCACATCCCTATCATCTTCTCAGTTTCATTTGTTACTCTTTTAATCAATATCTTTGCATACAGGTTGCCGACTATGCTAAGTAAACTAATACCTCGGTAGTTCTTACAGTCCTGCTGTAAACCTTTTCACTTGTAAAGCGGCACAATAACAGCCTTGCACCAGACGTCTGGTACGCTACCACTCCTCCAACTAAGGTTAAAAAGGCGGTACAGCAGACTAGTTACCACACTTTGTCCAGCCTTTAGCATTTCAACTGTTATCCTGTCGTACCCAGTAGTTTTGCCCAATTTCATGCTGTTCAACGCTTCTAAAATTTCTGTCGTCAGATAAACCTCTATCAAATTCATCTTATCACTTTCTTTTTTTTTTGCCACAACCTCTTTTGCCACACCTTTTAACCTTTTATACTCATTCTTATCCTTGGAAATGTTCATTCGAACATGTTTTTGATCTTATGCAAGAAAACGCAGTACCCAACCTGCGGACAGCTTTCTCATGCTTAAATCTTGATTCAATATGTGACAAACACGTTCTTTGGACATATTCATAGCCTCGTTATCTCTCTTACTTTAATTTAATGGTCGTTTAGCACCATTTGGTAAACTTTAGCAATTTTATCGTGAGTAGTTGCAGTTTCTGGACGTTCCGAACGTTTATCGCCTCCCAAACTGGTACAGCCACGTTTAAATTTAACTGCCCAAATTTCACGGTGGTAAATGATAGTGCAGAGTCCCCGTACACAGCGTCTAACTTATCTTTGATTTTCGTAGGCGTATTACCTTTTAAAAACAAATTTTTAATGAGAGCACGATACTCGATTTTTTCCATTTTCACAAAAAATTCACATTAACTCACTCAAACGATTGTCAAACAACTGCGCGTCCAAAATGAATGAAATTTTTGTGAGTACATATCAAAAGATGCGAAACAACATTTCCTAGCTTTTATTGACGAGTGCTGCCATCTTCACGTTGAGGTCGGAAACAATTCAGACCACCTTCATATAAAAGTACTAATAAAAATACCATTTATGGGGAATCAGTAAAAGTTTGTGCTCCTGTAGTAATTAATATTAATTAGTAAGAATTAAATTTTTTTCCCTTTAAAGTTATTTCATTTGCAATAATTAAGTATGATACAATTTAAATTATGTTAAATATTTATATGGTAATACATAACACACTGATTAATTTTTTACTTATAAAATCACAAAAATTACCATGAAATTTTGTTGGGCTAGTTCAGATTCGAGTGACTTTATAGAATGATCCAGCATTACCGTCATGTTTTGATCAGTTCCATCTTGTTTGGATTCATCTACCATATCAGAAATGACCACTTCCGGTACCAACACTTCTGCCATACTCTAAAACGAAACACCAACCGTCATTACAACACGAATAATTATTCTAATTTACCACTTATACTCACCAACATTATTTAGCAAGTTTTTACACAAGAAAAAAATGGAACTTGATAAATCAGTGTGAAAATCTTAGTTACAAAACATACTACTAGAATATCGTTTATTGATTGAATTGCTAAAATGGATGTTTTTGAACAAAAAGGAAACGTCTAAATAATTAATGAAAATTTTATTGAGACCTTACTGTTGAAAATTTTATAATTTCCTTAAATTTGAAAGTGAAAACATTTAAAAAGAAAATTTCTTAACAAAATTCTTTAAATAAATAAATAAATAAATATTAACAAATAAATAATATCGAAAAATTACGTCATAACAGTACCAGGTAAAAAATTTCAGTAAAAAATTTTTTTTACTGAAAATAGTCGCAAAAAGGGTAGACCTATCGTGTGGGCCGCGGACGGCCCGCACTGCGACTATTAGAAGTGGAAGTGATTATAAAAAGGAGATGATTGTGGACCCGCTTTTTGAAAAGTTGCAGGTCATAGTTCTCTGGAAAAACTGATTTTGGAAGCTAAATCGATATTGTGCAATATTACTATGAACAAAGCAATATTTACCATATTGCACAATAAAAAACCCAAAATAAAAAAACACGTCTGGCTGTGCATAGAGGAGTGTTGGTTCCTACACTTATGTATGGTAGTGAATGTTGGGTTTGGCAGAAGAAGCATGAAAATAGGATTAATGCTGTGGAGATGAGTAGTCTGAAAAGTATAGCTGGAGTGACTCGGTTGGATAAAGTAAAGAATAGTGAGATAAGAGAACGATGAGGTGTAAAAGATGTGGTTACAAAGATAGATAAAGGAATGCTTAGATGGTTTGGACACGTAGAAAGGATGGATGAAGGAAAATTGACGAAACAAATTTATAAGGCGAGAGTGAATGGACAAGTCGGTAGAGGTCGACCTCGGCGAACATATCTCGATCAGATCAACATTGTTTTTAAAAAAGGCCAGGTCAAGAGTACCAACAACCAACGAGCATGTATGAGAGCACTGATGAAAGTAGAGGAAACAAAAGATGTGTGTAAGAACCGTAGCAAGTGGAGGGAAGTGGTTTCTGCCTTCTCCTACGGGAAAGAGGCGTGACTATATGTATGTGTGTATGTACGTTTGGTTTACAGTTATTACCGAAACACAAAGTAATATTTACCAAATTATACAATAAAAATCAAACTCTTTTTGATTGACTTAACGTTATTAAGCAATATATTGGACGTTCAGGGGCAGCTTTACCCAATAGACAAATCAATATTTACTAGATTGCACAATAAAAATCAAACTTATTGTAAAATACGCACCTCATCTGGAGAAACATCAATAGGCTTGAGTTTATTCATCTCTTTTTCGACCTCTTTCATATGCAAGAAATCTGAAAATTGTAATTCGGTAGATACCGTCGGTCCATTTTCAATTATATTTGGCACTTTTCCCCGTGAATGCATTAAGTTAAAATGTTCCGTCATTTGGATTCGTGTAAATGCAACATAATTGCATTCACTACATTTAAATGGTACGCAGTTCCAGTGAAATATCGCGTGTTCGTTCCTTTCTTGTTCTGATTTGAACCTACAAACAAATTATTTCATTTTTGATGTTTTGTTTTATCAATAATTTCCAGACAAATCAAGCGGCTTCGGCAGTTTACTAAAAACGTTGATAGAAGAATAAAAACTCACCATTTGTTGCAGTAACGGCACAATACTTTGATGCCTTCAGAAGCTGGAACATCTACGGGGGCTGAAAGGGAGCTAACAATTTTAACACATTGAATTCTAATCAACATTTGTAACCACACTTCTAACTTTGTGTTTCGGGGCATCGTTATTACGTTGTTGATATCAAAAGGAATAGAATGTTCTTTAACGTGTTTAGCCATATACTTATAAGTTATACTTTCATCTCCGCAAATCCCGCACTTATACCTGTAACCACATTTTAGAATAATTATTAACTGTAATAGGAAAAAACATAATACTTATTAAATTAAATCTGCTAATTTAGTTACTGTATTAAAATAATATAAATATAAAACATAACGCTAAAATTAAAAATTAATTGATTTTAAGAAACTGAAAAAATAATAAAAAAAACTTGGGAACATAAAACATGCAACCAAACTTATATGAAATCACCCAGTATTAAAGAGAAATATTTTTTTTGTAAAAACATAATATGCAAACCAAAGATGAATCTGTTCAGTATCAATAAATAATAGTTGAAAAAAATAATACAACTCACTTTATAAGAAAACCGAACTAAAAAATAATTTTACAATCAAAAGCGTGAGGTGCGCTATATCAATTAATATATTTAATAATAAACACATATTGGTAAAAGTAAAAAAGCATCATAAAAAGCACCCCACGCTTTTAGTTGTAAAGTTATTTTTATTAATTAATATTTTTTAGTTGTTTTCTAATAGAGCGTGTTGTCCTAGTTTTTTTAAACATTATTTATTTTTTAGTTCGGGTTAAATTATTGCTGTTGGAGTTCTTTAAAAGAATTTATGAAATTATTGTATTGTCATCGGTCCTTTAAACGTATACAAAGTTTCAAGTCGATCCGATGCTTTAAAGTGGGTGAAAATCGTTTCCAAAGATTCCGTTACATTAATATTTCTATTCAGTTGTAAAATTTTGTCCAAGTTAATTATGTACAATATTTGACAAAATGCTTTTTGTTTAGTTATCAGAAGTATAGAGGAGAAGAATTGAACCATTTACTTTAAAAGTGAGGTAAGTCCATTTTTAAAAAAATAAAGATTATGATAATCTTTAAACAGATATTGAAAAATATTTAGGGAACAAAAACAGCAAAACAGCGACCTGGATGGTAGCCAGATGACCGGCACAAAATATTAATACGAGTATAATCAAGTAATTAACTACACTACCTTAATTTGAATTGTCCCCACTCCGGCGGCATGTGTTTGAGACATTAGCAATCAGTATGAAAATGTTAGCAGCGGTGTGTACGTCTGACTATCAGGAAAGAGAGACTACGACAAATAATTTTTTTTTTAAAAATGTGTTCATTTTTGCCATAACAACTTTGAAAATAAAATAAATATTTTACGAATTAAAAAACATAACATTATCTTTTGAAAAAGAAACTAATAATTTGAACTCTAAAAAAAACATTACAAAGGTTTAAACAATGCCAAACAATAAAAAAAATCTGTTTCACAAATTTTAGCTAGTACATTAGATTTGTAATGTTTTTTGTTTTGTTAGAATTTAAATTTTTAGTTTATATTTCAGAAGTTATTGTTATGTTTTTTAATTCGTAGTTTATTTTATTTTTAAAGCTGTTATGGTAAAAATGAACACTTTTTAAAAGAGAAATTATTTGATCTCTTGCATACGTCGTAGTCTATTTTCTGATAAGTCAGACGTACACACCGTCGTTAACATTTTCATACTGATTGCTAACACATATCAACGAAGTGGGGACAATTCAAATTAGAGTAGTGTAGTTAATTACTTGATTATTTATCGCGAATATTTATTAATTTTGTGCTGGTTTTGCATTGAAATTTCTATGTTCCTTAAATATTTTTCCATGCCTGTATATAGCAATTCAGCTACCGTGTTCGCATAACTCGAAAAATAGTTGGATTGACTTGAAATTTTCAACGTCAAAAAAACTAATTTAAAGTATTTAAAAAAAAATGTCTAAGATCGCCAACCGACATGGTCACTTAAATCGCACGCCACTTAAGCGCGCTTTATGTGACCATAATCTATGATAACAAACAAACAAGTGGAAAGGTTAGGTTGAAGATTATTGAAGAAGTATTGTGCTTTGCTGAAATTTTACAGTATTTTTTATTTTCAACCAATACATCATAATGAAACTACCTTCTCCCTCTATAAAACAATCTAAAAAGAAATGCACCCGATAAGTGTTTTTTCATAAGGAGGAAGTGGTATAAAATTATGAAAAGAGACATGGTATCTCCATCAACTAGTTTATATTGTTGTGAAGATCACTTTGTACATTAGTATTTAATTCATTCCCTATAATTTTACAATTAAATTTATTATGTTTGTGTTTTTAGATAGAAAGAACAACAGATAATTATAATGGAGTATAAAATTACAAATTTGCAAAAACAAATAAAAAACTACATTAAAATTCTTCTAAACAAAATATCAGTGTTAGGGACTCATCATCAGAAAATTATTTAGAAGCAGGTACTAGTTCATCTAAATCTCACATATACGTAGAAGATATTGAAAACTAATATGCTTGTGAAGCTGGTTGCAGAATTTCCTTATCCAATGTATATAATTATACATATAATTTTATATATGTGTAATGATATAGTAATAAAACTGATAAAATACCTAACCTAACTACGCACATTTGTTATTCTAGACTTTTTCGTCACATTCGCTCTGACCAATGACGTCGCTTTTCAAATGTTTTAATTTCCCACAGTTTTTTGCACTTTAATTAATTTCTTGCTCAAAAAGAAATTATAATCAAAAACATTGATGGAGGCATAATTCTTGACTTATAAAGTTTATTAAAAAAATATTTTACCCTTATTTGAATCACATGCATATTTCTGTTTCGTATTGTTATTGTATTTTTATCGGATAAACTGCTATTAATTATCCAATAACTCATTCAATGTGTTCAAACAGGAAATAATAAGTGATTCCATATATAAGTTTGGTGTATATAAAAATGTATTTACCTGTAAACTTTTTTTTCCTTAAATAAATGAAATATGAAATCGGAGATTTTCTTAGACTTAAACTTATTGCATTGTGGGCACTTTAACTGTTTATTCAACGGTTGGCCAAAATCACCGAAAGCTTCTAATAAAGACAGTTCGGACATATCATCTTCGATATATTCTACATCGATAATCTCTTCTAATTTAAGTTTCTTTTTTTCGGGCTGCTCAGAATCTACGGTCGTTTTTCTGTTGGAAGCTTTAACTGCGGTGGATTTGATTACATTGTTGCATGCTTCTTCTTCGTCATCTACAATAATGATATCCTCGTTGTTTTTATTGGGAGGTTGAGTGTGTTTCATTAACTTATTTATTTGTTCAATAAATTCTCCGCTGTTATCTTTTAAAACTTCAGCCTTTCCACTAGCAACTGCGTCTATTGCTAGATCCAAGTTGCGAGATAAGCTCTTTGCGATAGCAGCATTCGAAGGTGCTTTTGTGGGTTTCTTTTGATTTTTAGATGTAACCGGCGATGATTCGTCAAAAAGAATACCCCTGTAAGTAATTAGTTATTAATTTAAAT
Source organism: Agelastica alni (assembly GCA_950111635.1). Taxonomy (NCBI): domain Eukaryota; kingdom Metazoa; phylum Arthropoda; class Insecta; order Coleoptera; family Chrysomelidae; genus Agelastica; species Agelastica alni. The sequence continues at coordinate 46,614,285 of OX467711.1, read as the reverse complement.
TCAATGTTGCACAATTTTACATGAATTAGAAATAAAATGTTGAAAATTAGATTTGAAAATGATACTGTTGGAAAGGTTACTTTGAATAAATTAAAAAATACTATAACTTAAAAGTAACGCAATTTTTATTTAACAAACCCTCGGAAAGTGGACACGATCTTTACTCGAAGAAAAACTACAAGAGATTAACAAACAAAAATAGTGTGTGTTATTGTACGCATGATAGAAGTGAAACATCTTAGACGAATTCGTTCTGAAATAGGATATGTAATGTAACCATCTCTTCTCTGTAATTATTGCAATCCCACTGGAAAAGTTTTCATGTAAAATGTTGCCAAGACGACACCATGCGGCTCGCACTGTCAAAAAGTTATCAGATCCCATGTAGAGCCAAGCTTCTAACTTTACACGCCCTAACTGTACAAGCTCTAACTTCACAAACTCTACACCTTAGTCAAAATATGTGGCTTGGCAATTTCGTTACTACATTCACATGGGTGTAAGGTGAAAAATGTATTCACTGTTTATTACTTTTCTGTTATACAATAGTTCTGGTAGTAACGAAATGGCCAAGCCACATATTTTAAGTAAGGTGTAGAGTTTTACAGTTAAGGCGTGTAGAGTTAGAAGCTTGGCTCTACATGAGATCGGATAACTTTTTGACAGTGCGAGCCGCATGGTCTCGTCTAGGCAACATTTTACATGAATATGTTTTGGTGGGATTTTACTTCTTTTTGTAAGTTGCTTGTGATAATATTTTTTTATTTTTTTGGGGTGTATTTCTTGCACATAAAAGATGCTTTTTTTCATAGATAGATCAGGACGATACTTGGCTCTTAGGCGATTATATTCGACTATAGATGACTGTTGTGCTTTAATACTACTAAAGTCAATATTTATAAGGTGAACACCTTGCAAATTAGTCACTCTAGAGAGCAACACATACATAAGACTGCCCACAAGAGAATTTTATTATTTATATAACAAGGAGTCCCTACATAAATTTTCAGACCTATAGCATCAAAATTTGCGGAAGTCTCATACAAACTTCCATCCCCTAGTTTAAGGGGTTGAGGGGTAAACGTTTCAAGTTTTACAATTTTGTCATTGTTTGTCTACTCATTCTAGCTTACATACGAAATTTCAGTTTTATAGGACTTCAGGAAGTACCCTAAGAATTTTGATGATCAGCAGTGAGTCAGTGACGAAATCGGGTTTTTTTAGATATAAATAAAATCTAAAGTATAAGAGCTATGCAATTGAAACTTTATATGTTTAATAAGTCCAGTATTGACATCATATTCCGAGAATTTTGTTTATTTGGTATAATCCAAACCCAAGTTATAAGGATTCACAAAAACGACGCAGCGCTTCGAGAAAAGGTAGGTAGTGCCCTTGCGCATCGCATGGATCGTCTTGGCGGGGGTACTACCGTGCCCCCAGATTATTGCTCATGTCATAGTTTCTATACCTGATTACAGGTTGAGACAATTTTTTGTAGAGCTTTGTTTTTTTAAAGACCAAATCAGCACTAAAAAGCATAGAATGATCATTGGTACGATATGATTCAAAATTGGACAAAATCATCTGTTAAACTATTGGCTTGAATACCAAAATAATAGTTTAAAAAAACTAAGACAGCACGCTTTTTAAGAAAACCAAACTAAAAAATAATCTCCAACACGCTTGGGATAAAATTAGAGTAGTCAACAAAAAAATCATTTGCAACACATCTAGAATAAAATTGAGGTATCGAACAAATAAAAATAATTTTACGATCAAAAGCGTGGAGTACTTTTTATGACGTTTACGTTTTATTCTTGGGATACTTTACTTTTATCAATATCTGTTTATTATCAAATATATTAATTGACATAGCGCACCCCACGCTTTTAATTGTAAAATTATTTTTTAGTTTGGTTTTCTTATAAAGCGTGTTGTCTTTTTAAAACTATTATTTATTATTCATTTTTTAGTTCGGGTTTTTTTCTATTTACTGACAGCCTTTTCTCAAGTTCCCTCTCCATACGCTAAAAAATCGATATGACCGCAATCTATTATACCGCACTTTATTTTTTTAATATCCTGATGATCCTAGCTAGGATCTTCTTATGTCAGTCTATTTAAATTGAATTTATGGGGTATATCAGCCATTTTGAATTCAAATAAAACACAATTTTTTTTAAATAAAACTGATCCTGGCCAGAATCTTTGAAAAAATTTATGAAATTATTGTATTGTCATCGGTCCTTTAGAAGTATAGAAAGTTTCAAGTCGATCCGATGTTTTTAAATGGGTGAAAATCGTGTCTAGAGATTCCGTTACATAGATAGATAGATACAGTCAGATAGATAAAGTCAAGCTAATATAAAGTGTATAAAATATAAAACACTCACCGTATGTGACGAACTCTGGGTCGGTCTCTTTGCCATAACGGAGTGGTATCAAATGCATCGACATCTTTATCTTCTTTGTGATCCTCTTCGATTTTTTGGTATATATGTATGATATTGATTTCTTGATTCTCATGCTCATTTTTAAAATGTTCTCCGAAGGTACTTTTCTCATTAGTCTTGTAGACGCAAAGAGCGCACTTAAACTGCGCATCGATTTCATGTTTTTCAAAAACGTGTGTCTGGATCCCTTCTTGTGTATTCGATTTAGTTTTGCACATGCAACATCTCCAAGGTTTGTTTAATTTACTTTGAACAACAACAGTAGGCGGCGTTACGTGATTTGGATCATTATCCGAACTTTTCGGTTCCGATTCCATCAATCTTACAGTTATAACTTTAGTGGGTAATTCGACGTGAACGTCGCTGCAATGTTTTTCAATTTTATGTTTTAAATTGTGCACGAAATAACAATGAGGGCATTTGTAAAGTTGCAAACCGTGCAACTTGAGATGCTTTATAATAATGTCCGCATCTGCATCGACCAGTTGAGCTTTGCAATGTACGCAAATAAATAATGCCTCCTCACCATGCAGGGCCATAAGATGATGACGAAGATTTCCTTCTTCTGGACAAATGTAGTTACAATTTTGAGCACAACATGCGTAACGCGTGTGGGATGGCACGAAATCCGGAATATTATCATCTAAAAAATAGTACAACATATTTGAGAGTTTGGCATGGACCATGATATTTCTCAACATATAACAACACAATTGTATTGGCAACAGCGCTATTCACATTCACAGGTGGGGATCATTTATATGAAACGATTGTCGATCATGCTAGAGAAAATAGAAAATCTCATGAACTGTTTAACACCATAAACATCGCAAACAAAAATTACACGTTTAAAGTCGATTTCGTTCATTTAGTCTCATTTCTGAAAACATTATGAAATCTATACCGAGGTTTGATCGTAGTATAGTAAAGTTTCCTTTTTTGCGTTAGTTTTACAAACTTTAATATTGTTGACAAGTTTTTCTTTTCATTTAGTTTATCACCATTCTACCACCTATTCAAATCATATTTGGCTGACAGATATTTTAAAACAAAAGTTAACGATGAGACTTCTTTGTTCTCATCCATTAAATCTGGTGTTCGACAGGGCAGCGTTCTTGGGCCAATATTGTATCTTGCATACACATCAGAACCACCACAACAGGCACATTCGTAGACGACACTGTTATGCTAGCTAAAGATTAATGAAAATAAACCCTAACATACAACATTCACACTAAAAAAAGAAAAATGCACTGCAGTGTACATTAATAACACAGAAATCACTACAGCTTCCTGTGTCAAATACTTTGGAATCCACCTAGATACTAAGCTCAATTGGAAGCAAAAAACGAACACAAAACGACATCACAATGAAAGAAATGTACTGGTTGCTTGGAAGATAATCACGAATGTCATTAGAAAATAAAATAATATTGTAAAAGACAGTAATCATTCCAATATGGACCTATGGTATTGAACCAGCAAGTTAAGCATAGCTTTGATACAGCGAACACAATAAAAAATCCTAAGAGCATTAGTCGACGCTCCGTGGTATGTATTCAACCAGACGCTACATCAGGACCTCCAAATCGCAACAGTCCAAAATACAATACAAAAAAAAAGCCAGAAGCATTATGAGAGAATAGAAACACACACCAATTACCAATACAACTCCTAATACAAGAGAGAAATTACGGAATACTAAAACGAAATTGGCCAGCAGACCTGAAATAAGGTGAAGAAGAGGCCTTCTCAATTGTGAAAGTTCCTACAGGACAAAAGCGGGACTAACTAACCAGTATCTTAGCCAGCAATATAGCTCATAAAATCCAAAATTAAAAAAGTTGTTAAAAAAAATTGTTTACCGTAGTTATGTTACTGATTTAGTTGTACATTATGAAATAAAATATCACTGGAATAAAGTGCCAGGACAAAGACGAGCGAAATGGCTATTAAGCCTTTCGCCAAGAAAAGCTAAACAGCTTCTCGAGTTGGACAAGAAAGAATTGAAACTGGTAATGGGACTCCTAACTGGACACTGCCCTCTTAGGTATCACCTGAAAAAGATTGGCAAACAGAGAGTGATAGTTGCCGCTACTGCGAGAACTTCGCTGGAACTGCAGAGCATTTGCTTTGCGAATGCCCAGCGCTTTTCTGCAAGAGGCTCAAGTTTCTGGAAGGGGCCTTCTTAAACCCTTTCGATGTCAGGAACTTAGTTCCCAGCAAAATGATAAACTTTGAACGAAGTTTCGGAATCCCGGGCCTCGAATAGGTTAAGGGTTATGTACAAAAAATCTGATAGGTCGAGGTGCTTAAGAGGCTGCATAGCCTTCACGACCCCCCTCCCCTATAATCAACAATCTAGTTGTACATTATTATTTGTAAAAATAATAAGTGTTAGGTTAGTCAAGGTTGAGAAATAATTTATAATATTATATAACTTTGTAAAAATCGAGAAAGAACAACGCATTACATTCCCTCTAAACAATATTTGCGATAGAGTAGCTAAATTTTTATAATTAAATAATTATCATTTTAATGAACAATAAAAAAATTAGAATTTATAATACATTGACCAAAATATATTTAATTAATAAAAATGTCTTGTAAAAATTATCAATCTGACAATTAATATAACTTTCTAATTTAAATAATTTTCAACCGCGAGTAATAAGATGGCAAATTTTAAGTGAGAAAATAAATTGAATAAAATTCTAATAATAGATTCAAAATTTGCCAATAAATGTTGTAATTTAAAAAAAATAAATTAAGTATAACCTTTTGGTTCGGTTTTTCCAACTCCGCCCATTCGACCAGCAGATTTGTGGGAACTAGAAGCCAAATTTATCATTTTATCGAACATCTTCTCATTTTTCTCCAAACATGGTACTGGATTAACTGGTGCAGTATCGGGAACAGACTTTTCTTGAGAATGAAACTGCAAATGTCTCACCATGTTCGTCCTTACTTTCGTAGTATAATTACAAACAGCGCACCTGAAAATCACATTTTAATAAATTATTAAAATTTTGCCGTAAAAAAGAGTTCCACGTGCAAAATTATTACAATATACTGTTTTTAGAGTCATTTTTTTTATAAGTGTTGGGAAAATTACTTTATATGAATTAAAAAAATACATAATATACATATAGTCACGCCTTATTCCCTTAGGGGTAGGCAGAGACCACTTCCTTACACTCCTTTAATCAGCACCTCGCAGTTTGTCATGCTTTCTTTATTTTCAAATACCATTACTTTCGTCTTGCTTACATTTACTTTTATCCCTTTGATTTTTAGGGCATCATGCATAATATTAACCATCGCCTGCAACTCTCACACCTTTTTCGATGTTAAACCAGCCCGTGCAAGCTCCGTTTATCCTGACACAAGCAGAGGAATCCTCATAAAGTGATTTCAGTGCTCGTATTAAACTACCGCTCACCCCATACATAGACAATGTCGACCACAATTCACTCCTCACCACTCTGTCATAGGCCTTTTCCAAGTCTATAAAAGTCTATAATGAAATAATAGTTTCATAATACCTGTTTAATAAATATAAATTTTACTTAATTTTTTAAGTGCTAATAATTATATTGTTTTTAAAATTTGTGCATGTTTTGAAATGCTTTTCAGAGCCATTATATGAGGTATGCTTAATAAATTTCTATTGTTTACTTGCTTGCTAACTGATAAAATCCCTAGCGAAACGACCAAATAAATTGTAAGCAAAAAGCCTAGATATTATTTAAAAGCCATCTTTTGACGAATTGTAACAATGATACTAGGGACACCGTCGGTTGTCCCCAAACTAAAATCTACCTGTCTCCAAATCGACTAAAAAATTGCCTCCTTTTCTTCCTTATAGGTTGTCATACTAGATATAGGTATAAATACAATTATATTACATACAAAGTGTACTTACTTCAAATCCGAACTGAATATGGAGCGTATAGGAATTCTGTCGATTTGATCTGGTTGGTAAATTTGTTCGGTAACTGAACTGGACGAAGAAGGTTCTGTGCAAGTATTTTCCTTTGGAAGTGTATCCGTTATCAATGATTTCGGTTTAATAATATATTCCTCACCACCTACTGTCGATTTACCAGTATTAAATAATGTTAATGTCGTCTGACCGACATTGTGTCGATATTTCATGTGGCCCCTAAAAACATAAATATATAAATTGAAATATTTTTCATTGTTATTTGAATGGAAATTACTTATCTAGAACGGGAGCATATTGTGTTTAGTCCCTCAAGCAACTTTCTTTCATTCAAACCTCACAAAAGAAACCGATTTTTAACTTTACTTAAGTTCATCCTTTGATAGATGTAATATAAATGAGTTGTTTTTATGACATATTACATAAAACAATTTACTGAAGCATAATTCACGAATATACGGTGGTAACGGATTATCGTTAGAAACTCGATGACCAGTATTTATCTGTACATTTAAGAAGTGCGATAGTAAATTCCCCTAATATTCTTAAACAAATTTCGTAGGTAACGAATTATATAAGGGACTTCTTGTTTGGAAATTAGGGGTCAATATTTTTATTTGTTAGCACGGTTAATTTTGCAACCAAAATCAGTTCTTAATGACTTTATTTATTGTACATAATAAGAGAAGTGGGTAAGTAATCCAAAAAAATTTCACTAATTAACTAAGCTATTAAGCTTTAATTTGGCTTGTTGGTTCATTTTTGTTAGATTTCTAGAAAAGTAATTAGTAATCCTGGGTTATCATTGTAGTGGGTACCAACATTAAAATCGTATAGTACCAATTATAATTTCAAGTAGTGTATGTATACCTAATAGACCGAAAATGCCGCGACGTGTTTTAGATGTAGATGCATTAATATTAAATGTACGCTTATTTTAGTGCGGAAAAGGACAATGGAGGTCCGTTGCTACCAGTTTTATCTATACGTAAGCGTGTGTGTGATGAGATGGGTATTAGTGAAACAAAATTAATCTGAGTTTTAAAAAGTGTGAAAGATGTAACTAATGAACAAAAAGTTGAAAAACATTAACTAAGCCGACATTCAAAGACTGTTGACTTTCCCGAAGCAAACAAATTTGAAATTCGCGACATTGTGTACAAAATGCGTGAAAAAAAAGAACGTCTCTTCAGATTTAATATTAAAAAAAAAAATAAAAAAAAAAGATGTATTTGAAATTTCTAGAACGAGTCTTTGGGAGAATTTTGAAACATATAGGGAATAAGTTTGAAAAGGAAGGCACCCGAAAGGCTTTGTGTGAAAAAGGTAGAGTCGTGCACAAAAGAATTGAATTTTGAAGATTTTTTTATTTGTTTATCTGGACGAAACTTGGATTTTTGCTAAAGGTGGAACAAAAAGAATTTGGGAGTGCAATAACATAAAGTCTATTAAACACACCGATGGTGAAAGAAAAAGACGCATTATTGTGCAGGTGGAAAGCATGGTTTTGTTGATGGGGCGAATCTTTTATTTTCGTCGAAATCAAATAGGCCGATTATCATGAAAATTAGGATACAGAGATGTTTGTGAAATGGTTAAAAGCAAAACTATTACCATCATTAACGAACGAAAATATTTCATTTCCACAGTATTGCTTCAAGCCGGAATTATTATCGATAGCTAAAAGGCACGAAAGAAAAATTTACAATTGGATCAAATTATACTCATATACATCGTGTGCTAAGTCTTCCCCCTTATCATTACCAATTTAATCCCATTGAGTATATTTGGGGAATAATCAAAACTTATTATGACAATCACATTGGATCTAATGGTTACAGTGATAAGGATGTTTTGGAAACCTGGCAACGAGCACTAAATACTGCCACTCCTGAAATTTTGGGAAAAATGTGTCATAAAATGTGAAAACCGCATTGAAGCAGTTAATCTTGTGCCTCTCAACACAGTGCGCCAGTTAAGTCAATGCCTTGGTGACTAATCCGATACCGTCGTATATTGGTGAGCTATATTAGTATTAATTTGTGTAATTCTGTCAGCAAAAAAAATGTGCGTGTCAGCTCCGACGCGCGAATTGATTTTGCTCCTTATAGACAAAGGTTAGTTACAGGTGCCAGGTACCCGGAAGGTCCCGCTTTTTGCCTCGGAACCATTTCGGTAGAACCAAAGTTCAACTTTACTTTGAGTTTTTTCCTTAACCTGTATTCTCGCTGATAATGAGTTCTAGACTTTTTAGCTGGCTTATTGTTTTGTGGTTTTTTAATTTTTTTTAAGTCTGTATTGTATTTTATTCGCTGGAGTTTTTTTTCTCCTAAGAATTGTTAAGTATTTTTTGTTTTTGTCGGAGCCTGTACTCTCGAATTTTTGATTTATTGGGAGCTAGTGTTAATGGCGGGCTGGTTACAGAGCTGCGAACACACAAATTCGAGAATATTCAAATTCAGGAGTATTTACAAATATCGAATCACAACAATTTTAATAATATTATATATATATATATATATATATATATATATATATATATATATATATATGCGCGAAGGGGCAACATAACAATTTCACTATATATGAAAATCGATTCTTAAGGAGTGTGCCATCCCTTGGGTTATTTATTGTGGTTTTTTGTGTCCCTATCAAGCCCTTTGAAGTACAAAATCAGTGATCATTCATCACAATTTCCAAGGTAGTAATTACCTTACCAAGTGATCTTACTATTTTTTGTGATAGTCCTTACATTATATCAAAAGATGGTGCACATATTCTTTGTCCATCTTTTTTAGATGTTCATTGACTAAAAAGTGAGCTGTAGTAATTCCAACTAGCTGTTTTAGGTCTTTCCAGGTTGTTGTCCCCACAGTATTGCCAGTTCAAACGGCAAGTTCAAGATTATTCCAGTATGAAGATTTCAGAACTTTCTCCCATCTTCTGGGTTCTGCTTTCATATTTTGTTTCGTTAATCTCTAAAATGGTTCTGAACCTATTGGTAGTTCCTTTGAACCTATTTTGCCAATGCATTGGCTTATACATCACCCTGAATGACCAAATGAAGAAGATTTTGTTATCTCATACCAGGCAGTTTTAAAAAAAAAATGGTATTTCACACATTTATGAATATAATTTAGTCAGATACTATTAATTAAAATGAACTAACCTTGCTTGACTGGGAGTCGGAAATTTATTTCCACACAAAGAGCAAGAGTATCGCAGAACTCCATGACACTGTATGTGTTCGCTGAGAATATGCGCATTTTTAAAAGGTTTCTTGCAATGTACGCATATGTAGGGTTTATTTAAACTTTCCGTCGATTTACATTGCACTGACTTCGAAGCGTGCTTTTTGAAGTCATTTAAATGTGTACAGGAAAATTCACAAAAAGCACACCGATATAGCTGATAACCGATAAGAGCGGATTGTTTTTTTGACTTTTCGCTCTCTTCCCCTGAACTATAGCCGATATTTTGCGAGTTAATAGATTCACCCAAATCCAGTGGATCTATGTCACATTCTGCAGTTTGTCCCTCCTCGTTGTTTTCCTCACTTAAATTGACGTGTTCCAGAGGAACTATGTTTGATATTGTCGCTGTGGAATTTTCTTCCGTGGAAGCAATTGAGTCGTTAAGTAGATTTATATTAACCGGTTCCATTGACACATCTAGATTTTCCATCAAGTATGCCGATTGTTCAGGCGACCCAGCTAATACGGGAGCTTCTGTTATATCTAAAGGATCGGCAGTGGATTCGCCCTGAAGAAAATATACATTGTTGAACAAAAGTAACTATGTTATAAAAACTATGTACTCGTACGTTACATAAAAAAGTCGTACTAATAAAATATTTTAATTTATAAATAAGTATAAATTTTTAAATCTCTAAAATGGTTAAAAAAAATCTTACCAAATTATTTAAAAATAATATTTTATGTTTATACACTTTTTACCGTAAAATTTAATTTTAAAAAGTATTTTAATACTTTCTCATTACCTTAATTACTTTATTAATTAAAAAATGTTCTCATTAATTACATTTATAAAGTTAAACATTAAAAATCCGATTCTGAATATTAAATTAAAAATGTACCTAATTTTAAGAAAAAACATCAATCTCATGATTGATAAATGTTTTGACAATGTCATTATTTTTAAAGCTTACTTGCTTTTATTGGTACCATTTGCAAATTCCATCGCTAAAGCGGCCACTAGTGGCTCAATATTATCATTAAAATATTGATATTGAACAATACATTGACCATCTATATATTATATTGAAAGGTTGCACAATACATTAAGTCAATCAAAAAGAGTTAAATTTTCATTTTGAAATCCAGTAATATTGTTTACCTGAGGGTAAAGCTGTCCTTAGACGCTCAATATTATCATCAATTTATTACGCAATAATTGATGTTGAACAATATATTGTGCATCAGAGTTTTATTTTTGAAGTAAAACTTCTCATGGGACATTGCACTAGTCCTGAGATAGAAAGTAAACTCGTCGATCTAACAAAATATATTAAGCTCTTTGTTTGCCAATTGCGATTTCTCGACTATAGCGTGAGAGAGACCGCAAAAGTATACGAAGATCCGAACAAAGAGGAGACGACGAGAGTACTCGCCGGGCATTATTTATTTGAGGCAGATCATGTTACTTATTTTTAAATATTTCGGGGTAAGTTCGAAATTTTTTACAAGGAAATTTTTTTATTTATAGCAGATCATGTGAAAAGTTTCACTTCTGATGCCGTTAGTTTTTGACTGACGCATAATTCTTGATATTGTACAATCTTGTAAATATTGTCGTGTCTGTGAATAAAACTGCGTCTAAAGGCTAGCCCCGTAATATTATCAATATATTGCATGATAATTGATATTAAACATTGTATTGACCGTTTTTCGATCTCAATGAAATATACAATAAATATTAAAACATTCAATAAGAGATTCTATTTTTATTGTGCTACCTAGTAAATAATACTTTGTTAAACACTCAATATTGTCATCAGTATATTGATTCAATCAAAGAGTTTGGTTTTTATTGTGCAATCTGGTAAATGTTGCTTTGTTTGTGGGTAAAGCTGCCCCTAAATGCTTAATATTCTTACAATATATTGTACTAATAATATTATGTCAATCAGAGTTTAATTTTTATTGTGTAATGTTTTGTCTGTGGGTAACATTGGTTTAGATCAGCAATCCCTTTATCCATCTGGGCTTCTTTTTTACTGTAACTAATAATGCAAGGGCCACAACACTTGCTTTCTTTTTATTCCATGTATTGACTGGGCAATAATTTTGCATCGTGTGGATCGGCACATCAATACATTGTGCAATGTTATTGTGCAGTATATTTAAAAAAAATTACTTGTCTAGGGTCCGCATTTATGATCTGATCTTCTTCTTAAAGTGCCTATTCGGTCCGAATGTTGGCAATAATTAATTATGATCTGATAATTTATAAATGTATCTATCATTGTTAAAACAACATGAGTTGCGATTTGCACTTCACTGTCATCTTAAGTATTTAAAGCTGTATTTTATGGTATAAAAATAAACATTACTGCTTTCATTTAAAACCAAATGCTGTAATATTTGCTAAGATGTTGGATAATGTACAACGGTAAAATTTTTAAGTTAAGACCAACTAATAAATAAATAAAATGTTTTAATAACTTCACCACGTCTGTTTAACATGGCGAATGTTTTAACAAAAAAAAAATGTATTGTGGAAATGAAGTGTAAGAGCAAAGATCCTAAATTCACCACCTAATAGCCATTTTAGAAGTTCTTAGTTGGACTTTTACCGTTTCATTTTATTTTTACTTACTTAGAATGGAACATTTATTTATTTTTATTTATTTATTTCAACGGATAACTAATATTATACAATAATAATTCTTAAAAAAGGGTAACATTAAAATAATATATAAAACATCGCAAAGTTATGTGACATGCCAAAAAGAATAAATGGGAAATATATATATATATATATATATATATATATATATATATATATATATATATATATAGTAGATTACAAAAAATATAGTGCAATGTCTTCTTGAAATTTGCATGTGTTTGTGAAAATAGATCAACCAAATGGAACAAGATAATCGTTTAATTGGAAAAATTTAATAAAAGATAAATTTGTACACAACAATTTCTACTTACCGTGGATCCGATAGAAGTCAACGTGACAGAAGATTCAGGGGAAATGTCGATGTTGCTTTTATTGGTTTTCAACAAAGAATTTGGTGCTCTATTTACTTTTAATATGGAATTAGGATTACTTGCTGAACTCGTAACTATAAAGAGACTATTCGCCGCAGATGTTATAGATACTGTAGAAGTGGGATTCAGAATTGTTTTTGTTGATGTCGTAACGGTTTTTGTAATGTGAGTAACACTGTTTGGTACAGATTTTGCAGCATCTGGGGGTTTATTTTTTGACGGAACGACGCTTGCCTTTTCACCCTCAGTAATACTGGGTAAAGTTGCTATTTTTCTCATTCTTTTAAACGCTTCTATACTAAAACCCAACGGCACCGCCTTGAAAAGAAAATTTAATCAGTCATTTTAAATTTATTAAATTTTTTTCGAAAATGACAAGTCATAATATAAACTCATTTTTAACATGACTTTTTCAAACTATAGTTTATTTTCTAAAACCAATAAATATTGTATAGCCAAATCCTACTTTATTTACTGGCTACTGCTTTAAGTATCCCAGATATGCGCACACAACTGTCGACCATAATACCTAACTATAAAGCAAATATTAATGAGTGTTTCACTTTTTAAAATATTTCTAATAAAAGTTTTTGTTCTTATTTAAATTGCAGTGTCTTTCTTTTGTATTCATTTGTTGTGGGGTTCCATAATATAAAAGGGATTTGGTGAGTGCTCCGTTACCTTAAAAGTTTAAAAACCACTGCAACAAACGTCACTCTGATCAACTGTGCTGGAATCAGCAAGCAGTTTTTTGACCAATAAGAAGCTACTTGACCACTCGTGGTTGTTATGGTTACGCTTAACAGTTTAATGATATAATATTGCGTTTGACGTATTGATGGTTTAAATTCTTTTGAACTTTTATTGTTATTCTCCGGATTTCAAAGCAGCAAGTGTAGATAATTAATACCTATTATATTACCCAGAAAATTTACTAAAAGGTACCTATATTTGTAGAATAAAATGTCGAGGAGTGAAGAATAAATAATATAAAAGGAATATACGCACCAGAAATGTAGAAACTTGCTTATACTACAATGGACCAATAATTATTATTAGAGAAATTAAAGGAAACACATTAATTGTGTTATAAGCAGTTTATAAAATGGGAGTCAAAAAATAGATTTAATTCGCTTTACGAAAACGTTACATTGGCTTATTTTTCCAAATTAACCGAGTCATTCAAATCATCGACTCTATGGAATACCTACTCTCAATGTTGAAAATACCGATTAGCATCAAACATAACGAATTTTTCAAAATTAAGACCCACCTTGAAAAGAAAGCCTGATTGATATCGGGCAAAAAAATACAAAGTTTTATCTGGAAAAAGGGTGAATAAATACAATAAAAAAGCTCCTGATGAGATACATTTGGGCACAAAGGTGATAAAAGTAAGTTAACATTTTACACATAATTGTTTTTTAGGTTGATTTGATGGTAGGTATAATGGACGCCTGTAGAAAAAGGTCTGAATCAAATTAAAATCAATGGTATTCAAGATATTTAGTCTTGAAATGTGGCTTCATTGAAAATTAATTGGAGAACAGATTAAAAGCCACCAAAAAACGTATGCATCATGTTGAATCAAACGTAAAATATTCGGTTTTACAACCTTATTAGATTATTTCACAGGAAATGTCAAGCACTAGTTCTACACTTCCTTCTGATATATTACAATTACATAACAGATGTAACAAATCTTCATAGCTTTTATATACCAAAACATTTCTGTTGCTAATGCTTTAAATATTACAATTAATATGTTTATCGATGAGAATTAATAAATAAATGCATGTATACAAGGTGGACCGTAAGTAATGGTTCAAAGTGTAATAGAAGATTACATACAAACATACATAAAGTCATGCCTTTTTCCCATAGGGGTAGGCAGAGACCACTTCCTTCCACTTGCTACGGTTCACACACATCTTTTGCTTCCGCTACTTTCATCAGTGCTCTCATACATGCTCGTCGGTTGTTGGTATTCTTGACCTGGCCTTTCTTCAAAACAATGTTGATCTGATCGAGATATGTTCTCCGAGGTCGACCTCTACCGACTTGTCCATTCACATTTGCCTTATAAATTTGTTTCGTCAATCTTCCTTTATCGATCCTTTCTACGTGTCCAAACCATCTTATCTATCTTTGTAACCACATCTTCTTTTACACCACAGCGTTTTCTTATCTCACTATTCTTAACTTTATCCAACCGAGTCACTCCTGCTATATGAAGATTATCGATCTCTAATATTACGATCTGACGCAATTTGCTTTAATAAAATATTGATAATAAAAAATATACAGGGTGGCAAAGTTGAAATGTAAAAAATATTTTTTGCAATAACTTGAAAGATTTTAGATGTACAATAGTAAAAATTTGAGGATAGGGGTTTTACAATTTGAGAAATTATAATATGATATCAGCTTTGGTATATTTTCTAGAAAGCGCCACATCAGCCATGGTGTTGTTAGCGCTATAACTTCTTTTATTCAAAAATATTAAAACCACATCATTTTTTGGAAAAAAAAGTAATACTTATCATTAGTCTCAAAAGTTGCTTAAGAGTCACCTACATAACAAAATTTAAACATTATTTTACAGTAATTGTTCAATGCGTCCGCCATTCATCTCAAAACATTTATCAATATGATTCATGAAAGATCGTCTTGCATTAAATAATACCATCGGATCAAACACATCTTTTGCCACTCTGATTTCTTGCCAAAGTTGTTCTCGACTATTTATTAAGTTTTTGTAAACAAGTTCCTTATTTGTGTCCCGTGTACTGAAATCCAAGAGGTTGTATTCTGGACTACGTGGTGGCCAAGGAAACGGACTACCAATCCAGCGTTCAGGAAACAAGGTGTTTAAAAAGTTTCGCACTAAATCATCCAATATAGCAATTAAATCATGTTCTGGGAAATTTAAATAATTTTTATCATTTAAATTTTCGGTCAACTCAAATGGTCATAGAAAATGGTCGCAATGACCCTACACCAAACATTGATTTTAAACTCATGTTGAAAATGGCGTTTTCTTGTTACACGAGGATTTTCAACTAACCAAAAATGTTTATTTCTTATATTAAAATTCCACGGCGAGAAGGTGGCTTCATTAGTAAATAGTATCCTACATACATATATTCCCGCCTTTTTCCCGTAGGGGTAGACAGAGACCACTTCCTTCCATTTGCTACGCTTCTTTCACACATCTTTTGCTTCCTCTACTTTCATCAGTGCTCTCATACATGCTCGTCGGTTGTTGGTACTCTTGACCTGGCCTTTCTTCAAAACAATGTTGATCTGATCGAGATATGTTCGCCGAGGTCGACCTCTACCGACTTGTCCATTCACACTCGTCTTATAAATTTGTTTCGTCAATCTTCCTTCATCCATCCTTTCTACGTGTTTAAACCATCTAAGCATTCCTTTATATATCTTTGTAACCACATCTTCTTTTACACCACAGCGTTCTCTTATCTAACTATTCTTTACTTCATCCAACTGAGTCATTCCGGCTATACTTCTCAAACTACTCATCTCCGCAGCATTAATCCTATTTTTATGCTTCTTCTGCCAAACCCAACATTCACTACCATACATAAGGGTAGGAACCAACACACCTCTATGAACAGCCAGACGTGCCTTTTTTGACACTTTCTGGCTGTTCATAAAGCTATGCAGTGCCCCACTTTTCAAAAACTTTAACGTTTATGTCTTCACTGTAGTCTCCAGTCTTCCTAGATTCAAAAAAGTTAAGACCACCATCCAAAAATCCAGAATTACTACCTATGTGGGTAATAATCATTCGACGGCCCTTGATGTTTACTTGTTACATTTAAGTCCTGCCATACTTTTGAGCGGTTGTGTCCCTTATTTAATCATGTCTCGTCAGTATAATATATGCAAACGCAAACCTTTACTCGATAACGTAACGGACCGTTCAGTGTTGCAACATCCGCGCGGCCGTCAATAAATTTCAGTACAAAATTACATGCGTCGACCGCGAACCTCCATTAAAATAGAGGCTGGTTTCAAATGCTCCGGAAGCTCCGATATTCGGGCCACAAAACATTTGACAACGGTGCGCATTTTGTGCCAACATGTTGTGTCCCCATTTAAAACAAGCGGCACTTGGAGAGCATTCAATAATTGTTTGTAATATTATAGCCGCTCCTATACTGTTGATTTACAAAGATTTGAATGAGTCACTGACTATCATTTCCATCTTGAAGTATAGTACAATTATTTTCTGATCAAGCACTTTTTTGTACTTCTGAAAATTCATTAGATGAAGTTTAGTCTACAACGCGTTTAGAATGGCATTTTTTTTATGAAAATAGTCGCAAAAAGGGTAGACCTATCGTGTGGGCCGCGGACGTCCCGCACTGCGACTATTAGAAGGGAAAGGAATTATAGAAAGGAAATGATTGTGGACATGCTTTTTAAAAAGTTGCAGGTCATAGTTATCTGGAAAAACTGATTTTGAAAGCTTGTTCCATTCCGTAGCAGCACTGTAAAAGAAGGATTCTTGATGAAGATTGGTCCTTGTAGTGTCAATCTTGAGAGTAAATGGGTGAGACTGATCAGCGTGCCGAGTTCTTCGGCCGAATGTGGCCAATGGTGGTACAAGAGTTTTTATTTCTCTGGAGCATCTGCCATGGAAATATCTGTAGAGCAATGACTGGTCTGCAACTCTTCTTCTATGTTATAGAGGGTGAAGGTTATCTGTGAGAGTTGAGCTGTTTATCAAACGAATGGCTCTTTTCTGAATGGAATCTAGAAGACGAAGAGAATGCCTTGGTGCTGAACTCCAAATGTGCGATCAATACTCCAGTAGAGGTCGGATTTGAGCCTTGTACGTCGTCAACAGTTGATCAGGAGTAAAAAACTTTCTAGCTTTCCACAGAAAACCTAGCCTCTGGCTTGCCAACTTTGCGATGTTAGCAACATGGTCATGCCAAGACATATTATTGGACTCCCAAAATCAAGATGGGGGGACTTGGTTCAAGGGTATTTCCGGACATTGTGATGGGATGATTTGAGGAATTCACTTTCTTGGAAAACGTGGCACTTTGTGTTTTTTGGGCGTTGAACTGAACAAGATTGTTGGTCCCCCACTCGACGATTGCTTTAAGATCTCTATTGATGGAATCAACCTGTTCCTGCCTGAGTCTATTTGTATCATTCACCGAAAGTGATCGATAGGATGTGAAAGTTGAGACAAGTGTGCTATCGTCTGCGAAACTGTAAATGGGTTTCGTGGTGGTTTTCAAGAGGTCGTTGATGTGTAAAAGAAATAAGGTGGGGGACAGGATGGAACCCTGGGGGACCCCGGCATTAGTTTTAAACGCATCAGAAGAAATACCGTCAACTGCCACATGTAAGGAGCGATCTTGCATGAAGCTCAAGAGCCATTGGCGCAGTTTGGTTTGGAGACCGTAGGTAGATAATTTACTTAACAATGCCTGGTGCCAAACGCGGTCAAAGGCTTTAGATATATCCAAGACTATTGCACGGGATTCACCAAACTTCTCAATAGTGTTTGTCCAGAGCTGAGTGACATAAGCCAGCAAATCTCCAGTAGACCGAAGTTGTCGAAATCCATATTGTCTGTAATGGATTATCTCAAATTTTTCCAGATATTTGATGAGTTCTGTGTTAATCGCTTTTTCCATAACTTTGGATATGACAGAGCAATGCAATAGGGCGATAATTTGCAGGAATAGTCTTTTTTCCTTTTTTCGGAATCGGTTGGACTTAGCCTTTTTCCACATGGACGGAAATACTCCTTTGCTGTATGATAACTTGAAGAGTCTACAGAGAAATGGGGTGAGCTCTTGAGCACAGGTCTTCAGGACAATTGTCGGAATTCCATCTGGTCCTACTGCCTTATTAGAGTCAAGATTTCGTAGGATTTTCCTGATAGTGCGATGGCGGATAGTGACCTCAGGCATTGATGCGTTTATTCTAGGTATCGTTGGGGGTTGTTTACCATTGGTATCGAGGGTTGAGTTAGAGCTGAACATTTCGGCCAGCAGATCCGCTTTTTTTTTGGAAGATACGGCTGTCGTGCCGTCGGACCTCTCGAGTGGTGGTAAAGAAGAAATTGTGAAATTCTTATTTATAGCTTTAGCCAAAGACCAGAAGGTCTTTGATCCAGGAGGGGCATTGACAAGCTTGTTGCATATTCTCGTGTCGTAGGATTCTTTGGCAAGATCGATCGTTCTTTTGCAGGCGTTCCTCGCGTGGACAAAGGCTTCTCGGTTGGCAATTGTCGAGACTTCGCACCAGAGTCGATGTGCTTGATTTTTATCACGCACCGCACGGTTGCATTCTTGGTTGAACCAGCGTTTGGGGTTGAAGATCCGTCTTGTACCATGAGGAATGTATGAGTCCATACCTAGCCTTATGATTTCGGTTACAGATTCTGCACATGTTGATGGGTCTTGTGAGCGAAAGCAGACATCTTTCCATGGAAATGATAGGTAAAAGTCCCTCCGTTGTGGCTTATCGCAAAGTTCTCAGCTTCTAGACCGGCGTTGTCGGTGCGGTTGGATCTCAGCCAGTTCGCGTTGTGAACATTGAAATCACCCAAAAATATAACCTCTGTGTTGGGGTCGTTAGTTTGCAACAGCTCCAGCGTGTCGGAAAGATGTTGAAAGAGGTTGACGTAAGGAGGGTTCGTAGGAGAAAGATACATGCAGCAGATAAATTTTGTTGATTTTCCAGTACTTGTTATAGAATTTAATATTCCTAATTGGTGATAAAAAAATTGACGTTCTGATCAGTTTACATAAGTATCATTTTAGGTGCCAAAATTAGAAAAATACATTTACGCGATTAAAATTGTTAAGTAATGTCACTTTTCACCACCCCCCAAGTAGATAGTTTAACCCACTGAAAAACCGAATATAATGAAAACAACTTACCGACTGGGGAGTAATTATTCTAACCAAAATTTCCGGAAGAAGATTCTGATGATTTTGAGATAAATGATGATACATCACTTGGAGTTCGTTAGAGTTTGCTTTGCAATAGCCGCATTGATATACTGATACTCCGTGAGCAGCAGACCAATGGTGAATAATTTTGGAACGCATAATTCGACTGGTACACTTATCATGGCCGCAAATAACATAAGGGTTGTTATGAGTGCTCATTACATGTTCCCGAAATTCGTTTTCAAACAAAAAATACTTCTTGCAATCTAAAATAATAACAGTTAAAGGTTAAAAAAAAATTGTTTAAATGCACGGTTCGTACTTACCATTTGAGCATTTGTAAGGGTTGCATAATGTCATCGGATCTATCTTTAAATCGGCAAGGGCAAATTTCTTAGTTTTAGGTGTAGGCAGAGCTATTACGGAATAATCCTGAAAAGCGTGCTCTCTATCTTGATGTAAAAAGACGTAATCTTTCAAACACGCCCTATACAAGCAGTATGAACAAGCAAATTTGCAACAACCGTGCCTGATATCGATGTGAATAGGAACGTGTTCCCATGGAGTCTTCATATCGCAATAAACGCATGGAATCATGGCATCTTTTTTAATATTGTGCGTTTTTAAATGATTTTCTATAGATTCTCTATTATTTGTGGTAAATAGGCAATAAAAGTGAGGGCATTTGTATAGATTACCCGCTTCTATGATAAACTTACTAATTGCTTTTTGAGTTTTTCTGGGTTTAGCTATTTCTGCAGCCGTTAGTTTGGCTTCTTTGACTACAATTTGCAAATTTTGCTTCGTGATAGGTGTAAGAGGTGGAGGTTGAGGTTCTGCAAGTGACATTACATCTGCTATTTTGAACGGAAATGGATTTTCTTCCGCTATTTCATTGTCTACAGCATTCACCTCTTCTGCAGAATCTTTATTATTTTTATAATCTTCTACCATTTCTTCAATTTTGTGTCGTTTTGTTTCATCGTCTTTTTTAGCGGATAAAGCATCGCCACTCAATTTTCTAATCCTTATAGTTTGAGGAGGGATCGTAAGAGGTGTGTCTGGAGAACTACTTCCAACAAAATCGGTGTGTTGATCCATTACGTGTTTTAATACATTTTCCAACAGATTAAAGTCCGACGTGGAGTTTACTTGTACACCACAAGTTTCGCAGAGAGTAGAATTTCTTAAACCAGCAGCAGAATGGTTTTCTTTGCAATGAATTTGAAATAAATCTCGATTTTCTGTCGTAAAAACGCAAGGCGGTACTAGGCAACAGAATATCATCGATTCATCAGTTTTAATTACCTTCAATAATCCACAAATTTCCAACGTTTCAGTTGAAGCAGAAAAAGCTCTAATATTAGTAAGATCATTTACGTGCGTTAAAGGAGGCGGTCCTTCGTTTTCGTCATCGTCGACTGAATCAACATTAAAGTTGTCATCCGCACCCAATTTTCCTTTTAATTTTTCAATCATATCCAAAATGACCTTGTCGTTTTTCTGGGAAACATCGAATGTATGCGTAGATGGCTGCGATTCCGTTTCAAGAATCGGATTTTTAATCTGCAAGTGCGTCAATTCATCGTCAGGTCTCACAGGATTATGTTCGAACACTGGCATTATAACAGGTGGACCAATTTTGATTGTTTGGTGCATTTTTTCAGTAAATTCATCTTTCGGTTCCTCTTTAATCACAACTTCGTTTTGACTTAATCTGTTACACAGTTTATCTACGAAATTGAGCGAGGTTCTGCTACCGACAGATTTGTTTAGTTCATCCATTTTCAGAAGCCGCTCTTGTTCTATCTTTTTGTTTTCTTCTTGAATGTCGGTATTGCAAGTAAATACGTTCATATCGATTTCCTTCTTAACAGGTTTTAAATTTAATTCAACTTTCGCTCGTTCAGTTTCTTTATCAATAATTTCGGTATCTTCACCAGCAGTACTGAACGATTTTTCGTTGATTTTAGAATCAACCTCGTTTTCATTAATTGAATCTTCTTTACTTCCTTCCGAACTAGTCTTTCCTTTAGCAGAGCTATCGTTCATTTCCATAAATTCTCTTAATTTTTCTTGCGCCTTTTCTTTGGCTGCTCTCTTAGATCTTAACGGTAGTATTTTATCCGGGTCTAAAATATCTACACTTCGTCTAATAGATATTTTATTTGTTTCTGTTTTAATAGCGGTCTCCTCGTCTAAATTACTACTTTCCATCAATTTTTTCTTTGTCTTGGAGGAAGGTTTTAATCGAGGTTTTTTACATTTAACTTTTGAATTACATTTTTCTGCTTGTTTTAAATGTTCTTCATCTTTCTTGGTTTCTTTATTGTCATTCTCTTCCTGATGATTATTCGATGTAAACTGTAACTGATCTTTTTCTTCGTTCTCTTTAACAGATAAAGATTTTTCCGGTTCGCTGTCTGTAAGGTTGTTGTCAGAATCGAGCGCATTTTTTTTGTCGGCATTGTACAATTTTACAATTTCTTCATCGAAAATGGTTGACAAATTAATTTTGTAAATTGTAGGCGTTACCAAGTGATAAATATTTACGTGTTCCTCCACGTGTTTTTTGTTCATTTGTATGTAGTTGCATTCACCGCAAACGTATCCAAATATAATAAGTGAACTGAAAGATTTTCGTACTATTGGCTTTTCTTCGCCTTTGTGATTATGATTAATGTGAACTTTAAGAGACTTTGCGCTACAAAAAGAAGCATTACAATTCGGACAAATATGTCTGTACTCTCCCGTATGTGTAGTAATATGATCATAAAATAAAGTAGGATAAATTATTGTACTAAAGTTACATATTCTGCAAGCATAATTAATTTTCATACTTGGTTTTGACAATTGGTACATTTCATACTTGGCCATATTTGTATTGGCGTCTTTAATAGCTTCAGTAGCAAGAGTTGGAGTTAATCTTGAACTCATTACTTCAGATTCGGGATGTGTCGCTTTATAATGAGACGTTATGAACTTTCCTTGAAAGTCGCACAACTTACAGGCGAAGGATTTTTGAGAAATAAAATCTACGAAATACTCTTTGTTGGGAGCCACGAAAGTATCCTGCGCTGGTTGTTCTTCAGATTCGGTGGATTTTTGTGAAGACGTCTCGTCCGTAGTTTGTTTCTTTTTTTTCTTTTTAATTATTCCGACCGACCAACTACTTTTAGGCCTTTTGCGCTTTAAAGTTTTTGTTTTTTGAACGTTATCCGACGATTGTGGTGAACTTTCTTTTTCTAAATCACTACTTTCGTTGTTCCCTTCGAGATCTGTACCACCGTCTTTGGTCAATATTTCAGACTCTTCATCGCTGTCAGGAGCTGTCATACTTCTAGTTAAACGTCTACTAGATATGGACTCTTCCATTGTCGTATCAGGTATTTTATGTATGATAACTCTGACGTTTTTCATAGTTTTAATTTCGTTTTCATTTGGTTGTTTGTACTTTAATTTGGCTTGAAGTTTTTTTCTGGTTTTATCTACATCTTCGGTATCGTTAGTTTCTGACGTATTTAAAACGGAGGGATCGTCCTTTAATAAGTAACACATACGTTTTCCCGAAGCAGTTAGCACACCATCTCTGATAAACATCTCTCGGATATCTTCGTGAAGTTTATCCAATTCGGACTTTTTCTTTGGTTTCTCTCCAACTGCAGCATTTCTTTTTCTGGATTTTATTCTTTCTCCTACTGTTACCAATACTTCACTCTCTATATCTGTATTAATGGGATTATTTTCAGTATTATCCGAATTTTCTGAATTCTTGGAAATTTCCAATACAGCTGTTGTTTCATCATTTGTAGCTTCTGCACTTTGTTTGACAAGAGATGTTGACGATAACCTTCTTTTTCTAAGGCTGCGTTTGGATATTTTTGATGGAACGTTTTCTTCACTTTCATTAACTTTCGAATCTTCTTGCAGATTTGTCGTTTCTGCATCATTTTTTAAATTATCTTTTTTATCCTTTTCTATTTTGGGAGATTTTTTGCCTTTTTTAGAAGCCTCTTTTTTAGGCATATCGTCTTCCTTTTTATCCGCTTCATCTTCTATTTTTGGAATGTCTTCTTCTGAAACCTCGTCACCATCGTCGTTAGTCTGAATAATCTTTGTAATTTTAGATAACTCTTTCGTAGTAAAAGTATCCGAAAATGTACTAATGAGCGAATAAAGAGCCGTTTTCTTATCTTTTTTACTATCACTTCCGAGCAGATTTGCAAAGAATTGAGCGAGTATAGTTTGTTCAGATGACGGTCGAGGTCCATCAGCTCTGGAAGCTTGTGCTTCTGGTACTTCTGGTTTTAATTGTTCTTCCAAATCTATCAGAACATTAATATTTTGTTTAGGGTCTGGTTGTTTAGAATTTTCAGGTTGATTAAATGTTTGTGTTGTTAACTCTGTATTCGGCTGAGAAGCTATCTCCTTTTCAGTCTTTACAGATTCATATTCAGATTCGAAATCGTCCTTCATTAAATTTGGAATGTAACCATCATTTATATTTACATTAATTTTAGTGACACCAGTTGACTGATTAGAAATACTTTCCTCTAACGAAGATAATTCTGAAGATTTTTCTTTTGGTACATCGCTAGAAAATAATGTATATTTATTTTCAACCTCATCCTCAACCTCTGATATAAGTTTTGGTGGTTCAGATAACTCACGAGTATTCTTCGTAATATCTACTTTTTCATCTTTCTTCTTTTTAGGTATTCGAAAAGTTTGAATTCCATAACCTTTACCGGTGTTACGTTCCCTAACATTATACAAACTATCCAATGGTGATACAAATGAATCATCTTCTTTTGTGGTTGATTTAGTATACGAAGATCTTGATTGGTCTTTATTAGTTTTGGAGTACATTCTGTCAAATTTCGACTCGTACCGATTTGTTCTAAAATCTTCTTTATTTTTTAAACGATTTTTTTCCAAGTCTTTGTTTAATCTGGGATCTCTGGTACCTTTGTCCATAACATCTTTATTTTCCCGATCGTCTCTTTTGTCTTTTTCTTTATTGTCTCTGTTATCATTTGAATCTCTGAATTTATCTCTGTTGAGTCTGGGATCTCGGTTATCTTTATATTCTCTTGGATCTCTATCTCTAGCAACTCTGGGATCTCTACTATTTTCACGTTTTTCTCTGTGTTCTTTATATGTCATTGGACTTCTAAACCTTGAATCGTAATCTCGTCTTTCCCAATTTGATCTGTTGTCGTCGAGTCGCCACCTCAGATCTTCATTAAGAAGATATTTATCTCTATTAACGTGGCCGAAAGATGGCTTCTGTTCATGAAATAGGGGAATTTCTGGTGATAAAAGGGGTGGAATTGCATTGTATTGGTGGTTAGAAGGACCTATGTTTGGCGGTTGGTAATCCAACTGCGGCGCAGAATCCATTTGATTCTGATTATAATTAATCTTAAATTGCGATTTGTACCTTTGACCTATATTAGATGGCACAAACCTATTGTTTGGAGGTATTAGTGAAGGTATTGGATCAAAACGTTGCCTTCTGTGATTCACATTATTTAAATCTTCTCTAACATAATCAGATACGAAATTATCTCTCGGCGACATTAGTTTAGGTGGATTAGTAGGCGATATATAATTGTCTCTGGGAGACATCAAAAGAGACGAATTTGCTTGCGATATAAAGTTATCTCTGGGAGACATCAGCAAAGATGAATTAGGTGGGGAAAGAAAATTTTCTCTTGGAGACACAAGTATATTAGAATTTGATGGGTTAATCGGATGAGATGTGGACAGCATACTCCCTCTTGAAACTGGAACTTGCAATAGTGAAGGAAAATGTGCATTTGGGTTATATTGTTTTGGAAGTTCAGGTTCCAATTGTGAACATTTCACTAAACTAGCAGGTGGCGGCGGCGGTGGATCTGTCAATCTATTTATAACAGGTATTTTAGGCGGCAAACTTTTCATGTTTTGTTCTATACTCTCGGCTACAGATTTTTCGACATCAGCATCAACGTTCAATTTTCTGGGTCTTGGATTATACTTATCAGCCAGTCTTTTGATAACTGGAGGAGGTGGTTGCTCTTCGGAATTAATTTCTTTAAAATTAATACTTCTGCTAGGACCTGTACTCTCTGATTTATTTGGTGTATCATTATTATTGAATATCGTAACTGTTCTCTGATCCTGATTGCTATTATCTGTTGATTTCAGGTCAATTTCTTTTCGTTTTTTTAAAGTTTTTTCAGCAAGTGATTTTTGTTTTAAATTTTTATCACCAAATAAAGAATTATCGTTAGTCTTTTTCTCTTCATTGAAACCTATTTTTTCTTTAGATTTTTCACTTCGTTTATTTGATTTCTCATTTTTTTTAAACAAATTCCAAATATCACCTTTCTTTGTGTTTTCTTCTAAAATTTTATCGTCAAAAGCAGATAGGTTATTTCGGGAATGTTCTTTTGATTCTTTTGGACTTGATTTTAGACTAAATAGAATGTTATCCTCTTCAGATGGTAACTCAAAACTATTTGAATCTATACAACTAGATAATTTGTCTATTTTTAATACGTCGTCAGTTTTAGAAAACGGATGTGTAGTTTTGAGTTTCTCAAGAAATAGTTCAGAAGCAATTTTGTTTCTTATTTCTGTTAACTCTTTCAGACTTGCAGATTCATTAATTTTATCTTGTACATCTACTTCCAAACAATGTAGGTCTTCCAAACTGATTGGAGGTTTTGAAAGATCAGTTAAATTTGATTGGCAATAAATTTTTTCGGGTGATTTGGTTTTTCTCAAGCTTTCAGCTGCACTACTGTATATGTCGATTTTCTGAATGACAGATTCAGGTTCAAGCCTAAAAAAATAAAAGGACTTAAATATATTTAAACAATATTGCTTGGATGTTAGAATTTAGCGAGTTTTTTTTTCTGTTTAGAGAAAAATGTCATTTGTTTTTCCTAAGAAATGTTCTTATTCAATTAAACGCAAAACTTTTTGAACATACATACATAAAGTCACGCCTTTTTCCTATAGGGGTAGGCAGAGACCACTTGCTACGGTTCTTACACACATCTTTTGCTTTCGCTACTTTCATCAGTGCTCTCATACATGCTCGTCGGTTGTTGGTATTCTTGACCTGGCCTTTCTTCAAAACAATGTTGATCTGATGGAGATATGTTCTCCGAGGTCGACCTCTACCGACTTGTCCATTCACACTCGCCTTATAAATTTGTTTCGTCAATCTTCCTTTATCCATCCTTTCTACGTGTCCAAACTATCTAAGCATTCCTTTATCTATCTTTGTAACCACATCTTCTTTTAAACCATAGCGTTCTCTTATCTCACCATTCTTTACTTTATCCAACCGAGTCACTCCGGCTACACTTCTCAGACTACTCATCTCCGCAGCATTAATCCTATTTTCATGCTTCTTCTGCCAAACCCAACATTCACTGCCATACTTAAGTTTAGGAACCAACACACCTCCATGCACCGCCAGACGTGCCATTTTTGACACTTTCTGGCTATTCATAAAGCTATGCAGTGCCCCATTAATTTGTTTTCCTGCCAACACCCTTCGCTCAATGTTTGAACTATATAGAAAATGTACAGTGTTTCCCAATGAGACGATTTAAATATACGTTGAACAGTAATGGGAAAAGTACACACCACTGTCAAACTCCTCTCTTTATCAGAACTTCCTCACCTTCATATTCTGACCGAAGAGGTCTGATTCCAATAAAGATTTGCTATAATTCTTAGATCTTGTTTCTCCAGTCCAGTTAATTCAAGAACTTCCATCATTTTATTATGCTGAACCTTATCGAATGCTTTTTGATAATCAATGAAGCATGCAAAAATATCATGATTAACATCACGAGCTCTTTGAAATAAGACTTGAATGCTAAAAAATGCCTCCCTAGTACCTAGGGCATTTCTAAACCCAAACTAGGTAGAGCTGATCTGTTCTTCACAGATCCTATATACTCTTTGATAGATTAATTTCAAGAAGAGTTTAAGAGAGTGAATTATGAGACTAATCATACGAAAGTCTCCACAGTTCTTTACACTTGATATCTTGGGTAGTGTTATAAATGTACTTTTGAGCCACACGTTGGGTATGATTCCAGTGAAGTATATTTCATTAAATATATTTGTAAGCTAAGGTAGGCCTAAAATGCAGACTTTTTTAATCCTTCGTAGGCTTGTTCTTGCTATTTTATACTCCTTGGACGCTTTTCTTTGAGATTTAGTTGGTGATTGCACAAAACATTGCACGATCACATTAAGATTCCCTTCTGTAGTCACAGACTTTGTCCTACCTGAACAAGGATGTTCGGCAAACAAATTACAAACATCACAGTAATTATGGGCATATTTGTATAACAAATACATGCTATTCACATATACACGCCTTCTATTCATTGTTATCAAATTACAACAAGCAACATAACCTCAGACAACTTTATAAATCCTTCCACACAAAATATCAGATTTAAAACTACTGAAATTTTGCTGCTGACTGCACAATTTTTCAATGTTATGAATCAGTTTGTTTTTTTATGAATTCGTTCACGGTTTTATGTTATGTAAGCAAAGAATAGAGCATGCAATTTTTAACATTTGAGTCGAGGAATGAAAAATTTTTTAAACAAAATGTTTACCTTTCTGTTGGTATTCGTACAGGTGCAATATCAAAGAAATCTTTATCCGGTGGTGGACTCGGACTAGCCGGAGTTAATTCGGTACTACATTCTGTCGCATCTTGAAACGGCTTATGATTCTGTAAATTATTTAATAGTTTTTTAAAGAAATAGTATTATTTTTCAATTTATTCTTACCACTTTTAAATACAGTTTAGAGATTACTTCTTCGCATTTGTTTAATGTTTCTAGTTTTAATCTGAAAAATAAAATATAAAATATAACAATACAGTAATTTATTTATATTTTATAAACGGGGAAATCCCCAATTCGGTTGATTACATATGCAGTTTAACAAAGTAAATATAAATATAATAACAAATGTAATTTCGTTAAATAATTCATCATAAATCACCTGCGAGTACATGGCAACATGGAGGCAGACAGGCTAGCAAGAACCGGTAGATCGCAGAAGCTGGCCCGGAAACAACCTGAAGTATTGCTTACAGTACTTCTAGGAGCAAAGTAGAAGCTAGTTAAGAAACGACCACCGCAAATACTGAACAGAGCACCCAGTTAAATATCTTATCTGGAACCATCTAGGAAAGCGGCGAAAAAATTCCTGAAGCTTGGGCGAAGAAAAATTATGCATGCAACAAGGATAAACACCTACACATTATGGGGCTTGCAGTAAGCCCGCTTTATAAGTTCTGTGAAGATAGAAGGATGAGACTTATCTACTATGAAGAACTCTCGGTTCGCAGACAAAAGCAGAGGGCCCATTTATACACAGTGGGCACAACAGGCAGCAGTAAAATGATCAACTGGCGTTGATCACTCTCTCTCTTTCTCTCTAACCGTCGTAAGGATGTAGTGACATCATGTCGTGACTCTTTGAACGAGCTGCTTCCAAGACTACCTATCTTGGGCATGATGAACGGCTTCGTGCATATTCTCCGCAGTTAAAGTTTTAAGTTAGTCTACCCATCGTGACGGTAAGCGTCCCCTAGGTCTTCGTCTCACGATTTTTCTTTCGATGATTAATTTTTCCATTCCCTCTGCTCTCCTGGCAATGTGTCCAAAATATTTGAGGTGGTGTTGACTGACAATGGTCGACAATCTTGTTTGTATGTCCAGTTGTCTTAGAATCGATTCATTGGTGCGGCGAGCAGTCCATGGTATCCGAAGAAGCCGCCTATAGCACCACATTTCCGATGAATTAATTCTTCGTCGATCTGCTATTTTTATTGTCCAAGACTCTGCTGCATATGTCGCGATAGGAAAAATGAGTGATTGGACCAGCCTAACCTTGGTTCTTGCGGTTATTGCAGTATCCCTCCAGATGCGGGTCATTTTTGTTGTAGTTTCTCGCCATCGCTATGTGCCTTCGGATTTCGTGCTCACATTCGCCGGAGTTCGTCACCATAGATCCTAGATACTCGAAGCGGTTGACAACTTCGAAGTCAGCAATCCTTGCGATGTCTGGGCTATTATTGTTAAAGTGATCTACAATCATCACCTTGGTCTTAGACTTGTTTATTTCGAGACCATATAATGCGCTTTGGTTTGCTAATATTTGCATTAGAGTTCGCAGTTCACCCTCGTCTTAAGCTATTATCAAGGTATCGTCAGCGTACCGCAGATTGCTAATATTTTTACCGCCAATTGTAATTCCTCCATTCTATTTCTCTCTCAGGACATACTCGTTAAAGAGGAGAGGAGACAGAATGCATCCGTCTCATTCCAGAAGCTGTTGAAAACTTGCCTGAGAGGTAATCATTGACTCTTACCGTCACTGTGCCGGAAGGGTATAACTGCCGAATGAGGTGCACCAAATTTCTTGGTGTTCCCATTTCCAATAGAATATACCACAGCTTCGGCCATCTTACATGGCGTTGATACAAACCCCATAAGGAAAGAATATATCTCAAATAGAATTATATTCCTTTTTAAATTAATAAAATTAATTAAGTAATAACAACATATTTAGTAGCTTTTTTCCGCAAATTAAGATTGTTTTTTACTCGACTTGCAAATCCAAATACAAAAAATCCCACTCCAAATCTTGGTCGTGTGTTGAAGGTAATTTAAAAAAGATCTAAACTTTAAAATAATCCGTTAGTATAAAAAAGATTTTTGTCAAGTAATGAAATAAGTAATTCATCGCTACGTTAATTGGAATTTTTCCCAAAATTTCGTTACTTCCAATAAACTCTGATAAATAGTCAAATAAATTTTACATTACAAAGCAGGGCAGAAACAATTCACAACTAATTAAACTCTCCATTCTCCTTTCAGTACTGCTTTGTTTACTGTTAAACAATTCTATTAATTATTCTCAACACAAATAAAATGATATTTCATACATACATAAGTGCTCGGTTGCTGGCACTCGTGACCTGGCCTTTTAAAAAAATTTCGCTGATCGAGATACGTTCGCCTAGGTCGACTTCTACCGACTTATAAACACTCGCCTTATAAATCTGTTTTGAGGTCAAAGTCAGAATCAGAGTCACTTCAGCTATACTTCTCAGAAATTATACAGGTATCCATTCATTTGATTCCCCGCCAACACCCTTTGCTCAATATCATAGTCATACTTTCCGTCTCTCGTAAACTTTGAACTTACAATCTCATTCACTTGTTCAACTTGTTACCCCTCAATCAGCACCACGCAGTTTGTCATGCTATCATTTTACTTTCGTCTTGCTTACATTCACTTTCATCTCTTTAATGTTTAGGGCTATACTTCTTAGACTACTCATCTCCGCAGCATTAATCCTATTTTTATGCTTCTTCTGCCAAACCCAACATTCACTACCATACATAAGTGTAGGAACCAACACACCTCTATGCACAGCCAGACGTGCCTTTTTTGACACTTTTTGGCTGCTCATAAAGCTATGCAGTACCCCATTCATTTGTTTTCCTGCCAACACCCTTCGGTCAATGTCACTGTCATGCTTTTCATCTTTCGTAAACTTTGAAACCAAGTACACAAATTCATTTACTTGTTCCACTCGTTCTCCCTTAATCGGAACTTCACAGTTTTTCATGTTTTCCTCTCTTTCCAAAACCATTACTTTCGTTTTGCTTACATTTATTTCCATCCCTCTGATTTTAGGGCATTATGCATAACATTAACCATTGTCTGCAACTCCTCCTTAGATGATACTAATATGACCTGATCATCGGCGTAAAAGAGGCATTTGACGATCAAATCATTCATTCTCAATCCAAATGCACTCTCTTTTAAATCTTTTAAACAATCGTTTATGTATTAGTTTAACAGCCATGGCGAAGTCACACATCCCTGTCTTACACTTTTTTCGATGTTAAACTAGTCCGTTCAAGCTCCGTTTATCCTGACACAAGCAGTGGCATCCTCGTAAAATGATTTCAGTTCTCGTATTAAACTACCGCTCACCCCATAGACAATGTCGACCACAATTCATTCCTCACCACTCTATCATAGGCCTGTACGAAAGCACAGTAAACTTTTCGGTAGTTGTTGCAGTACTGATGCGAACCTTTTTCTTTATAAAGCGGAATATCAAAGTGACCTAAGATGATTGAAGAACTGTTTGTATTTAAAATGATCCAAAATACTCTTTAGCAAAAGGATTCTCATAAAATGCAATCTAAAGTACGTTTGAATATCAAGAAATATTTTAATTTGGTTGTTAAAGGTTTTTTCTTAAAATTATACCAAGTCAATATGTTGGTATTATCTCACTGATAATCCAATTTACAATTTTGTAGAAGGAAGTATCATCCTTTGTATCAGCTACAACTCCGTCAATCCAATATTTAGCACAAACACAAATAAAATAAGCGTGTTCATAAACTCCTTATTTAATTCCAAAATATTAAAATGCGATCAAATTAATTTAGTCGTAATTCCATCCCTTCAATACACGGTTTACTATACCACAATTGTATTATCCAATAATTTTACACGAAATCAAGTTTAGTAGTCTAGTTTAGTAGTGTAGT
This sequence comes from Agelastica alni, assembly GCA_950111635.1. Lineage (NCBI taxonomy): Eukaryota > Metazoa > Arthropoda > Insecta > Coleoptera > Chrysomelidae > Agelastica > Agelastica alni. The sequence goes on along the minus strand of OX467711.1, from coordinate 46,582,077 downwards.
ATGTCCAATAACATGGCATACTTTTCATTTGCAATTTAATTTAAACTATACAAAGCTTAGTTAAACTAATGTAATGCCTCTTTATTTGGGGTATCGCATCTTCATCTCTCTTTAATTGTAGATTTCCAACCAATTGTATTGTAGAGACCAATGTTTTTCTATATTTATAGAATTACACAATGTTTCACTTTTAAAGGGAAATAAGGCCATAAGATGTACATCAAAGGACTCCTCATTTAGAGCGATCATTTATACCCATGGCCTCCTGATTATATAAACTCACTTCAATGAGAACTTGCTCCAACCTCCTTCAAATTTCAACCATCGGCCGGCTGCATTTAATGTAATGAGGCACAGTTTTATACACTCACCAGAACGAAAAACGGAGCAGTTAAATTTTTTAAACAAATTCAAATTTGTAATGCTATGTGTGTTTTTTTTTTTTTTATGTTCTGGTTCCCACGAAAAGGGATATCCTGTAATGTTCAGAGAACATCGTGGGAACCAAGGGAAAGAAGGTAGGAGTTGGTGTTCTTCTTAAATTTCTGGAGGTTGTATGCCTCGGAGAACACCTCCCTAGGCAATGAGTTCCAAAGCCTCGCAATTCGTTGGATGAATGAGTCTTTGGAAAGTGATGTTCTGCAGGTCTCCAAAGTGACCACGAAGGGGTGTGAAGACTGAACTTGACGGGTTAATCTCGAAGAGACTGCCAAAGGAGGAACGATTGTTGATATTTCAGAAGAGCATCGCCCATGAAAATATCTATAAAATAGAGACAAATCGCCAACTTTTCTACGGTGTTCCAGATAAGTGAGCGAGTTTGTAAGCGAGGCATCACCGACGAAACGAATTGCCCTTTTTGGACAGAATCCAGTAGCTTCAGGATATGTTTAGGTGCTGCACTCCAAATATGGGAACAGTACTCCAGTACAGGTCGGATCTGCGCCTTATAGATCATAAGCAGCTGACTGGAGGTGAAATAGCTCTTGGCACGAAACAAAAAACCAAGTTTTTGGGATGCACTTTTGGCAATGGACCTCACGTGATTTTCTCAGGAAAGGTTATTGCTGATAGTAATACCAAGCATCGATATGGATGACTTCAGTGGTATGGTTACTCCTGACAAAGTTATGTTAGGCACAGTGAGATCGGCTTTTCTAGAGAAAAGACATGCTTGTGTTTTGTTTGCATTGAATTCTACCAAGTTATTGGATCCCCATTCGAGAATTGTTGACAAGTCCATATTTATATTGTTAACATTTCTTCCTCGTTCATTTCTGGTTTCACGGGCTGATATAGGGGCCCTGGAAGAGAAAGCGGTATGGAGGGTACTATCATCGGCAAAGCTGTGTACGGGACATGAAGTTGCATAGACACAAACAAAACATGTTTTGAAGGGATGTACAATTTTGTGTGTGCTTCCAGAGAAATTAGGCCTACACCATATCCGAGTCTCCTCGGTAATCTAACCTAGGACTGAAGGTACATTCTGCAAAATACTCTTAGGGTCTTCGCCATACTTGCTCACGACTACCTGTAGACCGCAGGTTAAATTTGAACTCATCGGTAAACAAAAAGCGCTTCCATTCATTTGCACACTAATGCTTATGATTTCTGGCAAACTAAAGTCGCGCAATACGATAACGCCTAAGAACCTCTGGACCTGTTTCAGGTCTACGACTTGTAAGATTGGCTTCTCCAAGTCTTTGTCTAACTGTCCTCTCTTTTACATTGGTATTCCGGACATGATGAAGTCGATTTATGATTTCTACAACTGTAGCACGACGATTTCGCAGAATTTGTAAAGGTGTTTATTGCCAACAATGCACTTTGAAGCGATATGATACGTCTGGCATCCCTCCTACTCAGTGATGTAATGCTTCTGCTAGGTCCTCACGGGGAGAATCCCCTACACTTGTCCCTGATTTCTGTTTTTCAGTAGGTACATTAAGTTCTGGTCCCTGAGCCAGCCCCGGATTGCCCTTCTGCCTAGACAGAAGGGAATCTCTAGGTCGGCTCTGGGCCCACGAACTAGTTGTTACTTTTACGAATATCGAATACTGTTATGAATACTCGTACGTGAACAAACTAGGGTTCTAATCTAAACTTCTGGTTCTGCATTTTATGCATTTAAACAAACGATTGGTCTGGATAGTTCTTAAAATGTATCCTTCTAGGATTTTAATCGTCTTAAACAATAATAACCTTGTCGTCCCAACAAGATATTTTCGTCACACCATGTAAAAACGTGTATACGTTTCACAACTGACTGCTACTTAATTAGCATTGCATCATAATTGATACTCTTTCATAGGTTTCATTGATCAATTTAAAATCACTGTCTAAAAAGTTATCCTTCTTGAAATACTTAAGTCCATTATTAAAGCTACCAGGAAATAAAGGATAAAAGGATAGACTTGTTTGCACTGATAAACTTAACAATTCAATTTCTTTAAGGGTAAGATTACCACAGATGGATCAGCTTTAACCAACGTGGTCAAACACTGGTTTCAAACAAAGTTTTAGTCCCGAAACACTACACTCTAGCAGCTCTCCTATTACATTTGTATGTTATATAAATGGCAGGAGGTTATAATTTTATGTTCGGTGAATCAAAAGAAGCGAATAGAATAATTTACCAATAGTCTTTAACGATTGTAGTTGCCACATTCGTATATTTAAATTAAGTCCTAGGAATTTCGTAATCGTAAAAAATAAAGGAAACAAATTTGTATTTCTAACAGAAGTATAATGTACAGAAGTGAAAATTTGTAGTGTATCTTGAGAATGTTCATACTGCGAATATGGCGTTCTTGGTTTTGCAGATATTGTCCTAGTCTGACAGGGAAGTTGTCCATGACATGCCAAAGGAATGTTGTCGATTTGCTGATTACTCTTCTTTAAATCATCTTTGGTCCTTGGCGGGTTTTCTTGAAACCCTAAGATATGATGATTAGTCTTTATTTCATGTAATAAGACTTATTATTTCTTGACAATAATGTACTCAGCTGGTGTAATCTTGATGATTGAGAGATTGCGCTTCTTGAATCTTAGATAGATGATAGCGGAGATCATTCTTTGGAATCCTTTTTACCTTCAATTGCTGAGATCAAGTTTCAAGATATGCCGTCATTTTGATGATTTTTGTGACTACTTAAAGCTACACACACCTGATCAACATTCACAGATGTTTTCAATTTTGTCACCCTTAGACTAATACTATTTCTTAACAATAGGGTCTGGCGAAAGTCTTTGGGCACCTCGACCTTAAGATTTTTTGTGAGTCATTTATTGTGTTACTTCTGGATCAAGCTCTTTAAACTACGAAATCAGTGATCTTACATAACAATTTTTAAGATTTTCATAGGTAAGGATTACCTTATCGAGCGATCTTATTCTTTTTTGTAATAGTGCTTCACATTATATCAAAAGATGGTGTACAGTTCTTTGTCTATCCCGCAAAGTCTGGGTGGTGACCTATCGTTATTTCAACTAGCGATTTAGGTCTTTCCTGTTTAGGAGTAACATGTTGTGTCCCCACAGTATTGCCTGCACTATAAGCATATGCTAGATTATTCCAGTATGAGTATTTCAGCCATTTCTCATATCTTCTAGTTTCTGCTTTGTTACATTGTTTCAAATATCCGCAGAATGGCTCTAGACTTTTTGGTAGTTCATTTAAACATTTTTTTTTCCAAAATGCATAGGCTTTTTCATTTCCCGTTATGCCTGAATGTCCTGCTAACCAAATGAGGCAGATTTTATTGCCTCTTACCAGTTGTACCAAACACATAAAAACTAATTGCATTGGCAGAATGTACAGTAGCGCACCGGGGTAGATCAAATTTTCACAGGAAGGTGCGGCGCACAAAACCAACCGTATTGTTAATAAGACGCTTTTCGTCTAATACTGCCAAAGTTCCTCTTCTTTGAGGTCATTAAGCATTCCTAAAATCTTCTCGCTTGATTGCTTTGCGCTGTATTTTCTTTTATTTCAGTTTTTCTATGTCTCAGAATGAGTCTGTTTTGGTCTGATTGTAAGTAATTTTTTTACTTATAAATGATTACTTTACCAATACCAAAACATGTACCAGCAATTACTTGTTTTTCAAAAATAATCAACCGAACAATAGCACTGGACATTTTTTATTGTTCTGTAGTACAAGCTGCAGTACAGCAAGTGTTTTATTATTGCATTACCAATCCAACTATATAGCTTTTTCTCTTAAAAAAAGCACTGGTGATTAAAGGAATATATCTTGAAATGCTCTGCAAACCCCTATTTCTGAACACCACAATATTTCCTGGACGTAGAAAAATGCCTTATCCTCAACCGAAGGTTGTTCTTATCATCATCATCATCAATCAGCCCATATTCGTCCACTGCTGGACATAAGCCTCCCTTGATTGCCTCCACATTCTCCTAATTTGTGTCTTCTGTATCCAATTTGTGTGGATACGTTTAATATTATCGGACCATCTAGATGGTGGTCGTCCCCTGCTTCTGTATGCCTCCTCTCTATGATCCTCTTGGTCCATCTGTTGTCCCGCATTCTCGCAATGTTTTTCGCCCAATTCCACTTTAGGATTGGTATTCTTTCTACTGCGTCAATCACTCTGGTTCTTCTACGTAGCTCAGCGTTTGTGATGTGATCTCTGAGGATCAGTCCCAGCATTGACCTTTCCATTGCAAGCTGTGCCACTTTGATTTTATGTACAGCCTTTTTTGTTAACGTTAAAGTCTCAGCACCATAAGTTAGGACAGGCAGAACACATTGGTTGAAAACCTTTCTCTTCAGACAAATTGGTAAATCTGATTTTAATGTGCCCTAAGTTCCCAAATGCGGCCCAAGTTAATCCTATTCGCCTAAGCAATTCGCAAGTTTGATTATCTATGTTTATATGGATTTCGTGACCAAGATGCTTGTATGAGGTAGTTTCTTCTACTTGGATGCCGTCTATGTATATTTCTTCACCGAGTACAAGGTACAAGGTTTTTGTCACATTAATTTTTAGTCCGATCTTATGGGAAGCAGAGTTTAATTGTTGTATCATGTTCATAGCATGGTCGAGGCAATCCGATATTAGGACTATGTCATCTGCAAATCTTGAATGTGTTAGGCTTTCACCGTTTATGTTTAACCCTAGATTTTCCAAGTTTACAGATTTTAACATATACTCAAGCAGGTTCGTAAACAGTTTCGGCGAAATAGTGTCCCCCTGCTGAACTCCTCTATTTATTTTGAATTTATTTGTTGTCTCCTGCAGTTTTACGTTAGCTGTAGCATTTTTATATGTAGACTCTATTACTAAGGTATATCGATGATCTATTCTACAGTCGGAGAGTGACTTTAACATCTGGTACTGGTTTAAAGTGTCAAAGGCTTTTTCGTAGTCCATGAATATCAGGACAAGTGGTTTATTATATTTAATGGACTTTTCTATAAGATTCTTCAGGATTTGGAGATGATCGTTCGTGCCATAACCTGGTCGAAACCCAGCCTGTTCCCTTGGCTGATAAAGGTCCGGTTTCGCTTTTAATCTATTTGCGATGATTCGAGTGAATAGCTTGTACATTTGAGACAGCAGACTAATAGGTCGGTAATTTTCAAGATTGGTTGTTCTTATATTATTCCACATATTATTGTGTACATGAATCTAACTGTATATGAGTCTTGTCTCGATGCAGAGATAATTTTAAAAATACAGTATTTGTTAAAATGCTCTAAAGTAAATATAACTTTATTGTAATTGAACAGCTAACTGCAGAAACGAAAAGAATCGCTGTATCTTGTAGTGTATCATTGTAGTGGACGTAAAGCTTATTCTAGTGTTACAACCAAGGTTGCGTAAATTATGTCAAAAACGCCATTAAATATAATACTACTTAGCTTCGTTTTCGTAGATCACTAGCTTTATCCTCCGCTAGTTATCGATTACATTTTACAACCAAGTATAAAACTAAGCAATTACATAGTACAGATAAAATACTATTAAACAGATCCGTTATTTATTGACCATCGATCTAAAGCAAAAATGATCGGTTTCTATTCCAATTAACGTTAAATCCAATCAGTAATATTAAGCTAATAATTTCGGTAACTACTAAAAATAATTAAAATCAAAATTCATGGTTACTGATGAAAATTAGTGGAAATAAACCACCTAAAACATCGAAAGCTAATTTGAAATAACCTAACCTAAAAACCGGCTAAATAAATACGATATCAAAAATGAAAAATCTTATACAAAATTTAAAGACATACTGTAAAAAAATACAACTGTCTACAATTTTGACGCGTACCATATATGAACAAAAAATTTCCGCAGCCAAAATAATTGATAGTATATGAGAAAAATATTTATTTAATAATCAAAATTCCAGACCGAAAGAATGATAAATAAATAAATGACTTTGCATTGATGTTTGTTATAAGTTTTATTTACGCTATCACAAGAGATATTAAATAACTTATTCCTAACAGTCAAATAAGTAACTACATATTTAATCTAAAAATTAACTAAATATTCTATTCTACCTCACGTCTACGTTAAGTTAAAAAGAACTTACTTTTTTTTCTTGTCTGTTATCATCGCATGTAACGATTCCATTTTATTAAGCTGCTGTTCTCGATTCTTTTTGCTCGGATCTCTTAGCTGCGCTATCATATTTTCTAAAAATGGAATATATTTTTGGAGGTTTTCCAACTTCCTATTGTATTCCTCTTCGGACATTTTGAAACTGTTCTAAAATAAATAAGAACAAATAATGCGCGTTTAAAAATACTTATGGTCATTTAAATTGTTTCTCAATTTAGAAATGAACGACCGCGCCATTGCATCAATCTTAATTGGAAATTTTTTTGACATTGTCAATCATTATTGGATAACCATATTCACCGAAGGAATAAAAGCTCCTGTACTCATCATCACTCTGATAGGTCGAAGTGCTTGAGAGGCTGCATAGCCTTCACGACCCCCCCTACATTATCACTGTCTGGTCTGGTATCACTTAAATTATATACATTTTTTTTAATATTACTACAAACAAAATATATACATTCTCTTAAAATAAATCCTTAAAACAGTTTTTTGAAGCAATGGTATTAAGGATAGTTACTTAAAACTATACAGTGTTAATATCATTATTCAACTTGACTTTCAGTCAGATAAAATGTACCAATCTTTGAAACTTAAAAACTCAGCAGTCTTCATATTTTCAGTCAAACCATATATTTGTTATTACATTCTTCTGGACATTATGGCAAGATCGTTGAAACTAGTTGTGGACAATTTCCGAAAATGCTACATTAGTGTTTGGTTTCTGCTGCTTATTCTATATAAATTTACATTGTTCTAATAATTTGATTTTACTTAGCTACATGATTCTAAACTCTTTGTATAGAGCCTCAGCATGCGATCATTGTTCATAATTAAATATAAACTAAAAAACCTTGTTTTGTATTATTTGCATTTTTTTAATTCCAAAGTACCAAAAGTACCTCTGACTAGTATTAGATATCCATCTGAGATCATCATTTTTCGATTTTGTAAGTTCCCTAGAACCATTTTTAATATACATCACTGTGCCACTCCTCTTTTTTTATGACATGCTTGGATTGCTTGATATTCTTCAATGTTAAATAAGCTAGTTTCAGCATCAATTTTCCACATTTTCGCAAATATACATCATAGTTGTGATTGGTAGTAAAGCACTGCACTTCAACCATCTTATTATGCGCTGTATATTTAGGTATGCCACTTTAATAATTTTTTATTAGTTTTTTAAGTCCTCTTCTTTATCCACATTTTAATATGCTTCCATTAGTATGCTTTCATTGTTCACCCACAGTAACCTATAACTATTTTCTTTCATGAAATCTTGAGCTCTTTTGAATAATTCCAAGTTTGTTTTGGTCAGATTGTGACTCAAAAATACTTTCCTTACTTTCCTTAAAGCCCAAGTGTATTCAATGCAAACTCGGTGGCTCGGTGACTTTAGTATTTTGTTTTTAGTTTTTTAAGTACTCTTCTCTATTTACAAGTATTACTCTACTTTTTTCTTGTTTTAGTATGCTTTCATGTCCACCCACAGGAACCTTTCACCATTTTCTTTCATAAAAGCCTGAGCTCTTTTAAATAATTCCAAGTTTGTTTTGGTCAGATTGTGTCTCAAGACTTTATTTTCCTTAAAGCCCAACTTAAATGTATTTAATGCAAACTTACTTGGTGACTTTAGTCTTTTGTTCTTTATATCTTCATCTTCAAAATACATTTAAATAGAACTATTTGTTGTCTCCTACTTTCCAAGTCTATCATACAGTTATAGTTTTTCAAGTTTACATGCAGTTCATTACCAATTTTCTCCAGTACCTTCCTGAAATCTTCATTTTCTGTGTAAGGAACACCATGTACAATTACATTTTTGCAGAATTGTTATTGTTAATTTTTTACTTGTTGAATTTTTTCTTTTAATTCCTTTAATCGGCTCTTGGTACTTTTGAAACAGAGTAATATATTTTTGCCCATATCTTCCAATTTGACCATTGCATCATCTAGGGTGTACTTTGTTGGACTAGAAACATTAGTTTCTCAATAATCACAATGCCATTATTTGGCTGACTTACGTATTTTTTGTTATATTTTGACTGATATTGATAGACAATTCCTATGCTTCCATGTAAAGCATTTCTCACAAAGAAGTTCCTGATCATTATCGTTCACAATTTTATCACCTATGTCAAAGATTTCTTTTCAGCTATCTTGGTTTGGAACAGCTGGATTAGTAAATCAGCAATATATGTAAACAAATCTTGGGACTGAGGCAAATTTTTTACTAGTTTTTTATTTCAAACGGCAGGACTTATCTTTATAAACACATGAAACACATACTAAGATTAAATTTGACCCTTTTCACATAAAAAATCACTTTTAAATTTGCAAAATAAGTGAAGAAGTGTACACTGATGCCAAGTTTTTTCATTTTCTAATTTTAAATATTTAAAACGAATAAAAAATTTGTACCCCAAAAATTGAGTCTTAGTTTTAGAAATGTTAGAATATCTCCTAATTTAAAAATTCTATTCTATCGATGAGTTCGGATAAACTTGATGTTTTAGACCACTTAATTGTAAATATTTCTACATAACAGTTCAATCCTGTAGCCCCATTTTTACAACTCTATTGTTATTCACCACATTTGACAAGCAATTATGGTTGTCTACCCTAAATTATCCTATTAAATATGGATAAAGATAGGTAATAAATTCAATATATTTTCCAACAAAATATAAACCATTTGCTAACAGGAATTCAAATTAAATTTACCCATAAATTAATGGTGATATCATTTCAACACTTATTTTAGTATTAAATACCATATCTAAATTCAAATAAAACTATTTCTCAGAAAAAAAAAACGCTTCAAAACCAACGAAACAGAGCATTTAGGGTCATGTTTCTCAATCCAAAATTTCGTTAAATATACATGTACCTAGTTTTTCGAACTAAGTACATTAGTTTGGCTATCCTTTAGAGTATCAAAGCCATATTAAATTTATTAATAAAAAAACGTAACAAATTAAAAAACTAAAGTCAATGAACAGTACTTTAGTTCATTTTAATTCTACTTAAAGGAACTTTTTTTGCCTTTTCTACACTCTACTTATTAATAAGTGCATTACGTTTACACATTACCATTACCACGTTGTCCAATTTTATTAAAATAAGTAACGAGGTATACACAAATAAAAAAATAAACAAGAAACCAAACCAAATAATTTGGTATTTGATCATTTTGATGAGTAGCCATGTTAACGTTAGCGAAAGGCCCACGAGTAAGCATCGGACGGTTACGACAAGCTCTCTTTGTTATCCGAATTTCTAATGCTCTTACCTTTGGAAATGACACAGTATAAAGTATAACAACGATTCACTGCAAAGGGGCTTAATACAAATACTATTAAAACATATTAATTTGCCCTTTTTCACTTTTTTTTCGATTAATTACCGAACTTAAGATTCGCCTTCGCACTATTCATTTTCGACAACAGGGCATCTACTCCACAATGTGTGTGCGCAACAAAAAAGTCACACCATAAACCGAGACTTGTCGAGTTAAACCGAACACGGCTCCACTTCCACCACTAAATATTTTCCTGTCTGTTCTCCGTTGTATTATTCGCCAGAGATCGTAGTAAGTAAGCGGTAGAATTATCGCTTGTCTAGCTAGGAGTTATAATAAAAGTAGTGATGTGTACTATTAATTTTGTATAGGTAGATAATTAACCTGTCATCGAATTGTGCAAATCGTTGAAAGTTAATCTTATCCTCTTTTCTACTACGTTTCTGGTGAAGGTACTACACAATATTTTTTTTTGTGAACAGCTGTGTACCTAAGGTCATCGACATTTTGTCTTGCAATGGCTTAATAAATTTCAGGGACAAACGTATCAAACACATTGTACGCTACTTTATAAGGTAAAACGATGAGTTTTAATCGATAAATTGTCTCTCATTATAGCCAACACCCTTTTTTTCTTTTACTTAATTGTTTTTGCCAAAAAAATCGATATGGAGCTTGTTCTGTAAATTCTGATATACTTTAAGCTTTTATGATTGCAAATTCTATTAAAACGTCGTTTTATAGTGTTTACCAATTAGGTATAAAAAATATATTTTTTAGGCTGATAAAAATTAAACATACCTTTTCAAACTATTTCTACTTGTCAAAATGAATTTAATATTATCAATAAAAATATATTATTTTGTTTAGTTTCTATGGCAAACAAGTACATATTACTAGATTTAAGGATTTAAATGTGTTTTATTACAAAAAACGTCATACTTATTCCTTCCAGAAGTTCTTTTCCAAACATTAAATATATTTTTAAGAAATATAAACAAATACTGTCCAAGTTTTGTATTGTAGCCTACCTGCTCCATATGAAAGTTGAATTTCTAAAGAAATTTTCAAAATATTAAAATATTTAAGTTTCCTTTTGCCAACATGGAATAACTAAGCAGTTCTAATGAAATATAAGCAATATTTTAAAAGTTAACAAAATGTATCTGGGATCATATCTAATGGAGTTGTTTTCCATGGGTAAGTACAGTGACATTTAATTAATGTGTATGAAAGTTAGTTTTTGCAATCTTTTCAGAAATGGTTAGTTTAAATTTTAGTTAATACCATGCTTTATTTGATGGAAAATTACAATATTTCCTTAAAAACTTATTTTTGATGTGGATAATATAATGTTCTTTTATTCATTTTAATAGAATACCATTTTCAGTTGATCTTTTATTATTCTGTCAACATATTGATGAGTTTTCTATTTTTTGTAGTCAGGTTTCAATTACCTATTTACTTAATTGATTTTATAGAATAGTAGTTTAATTTATTCATTATAGCTATAAAAACAAAGTTATTGTTTTTTTTTAATAAAATTAAACACCTAATTAGTATAATTATAATTTAGGAGTTTAGTCACCATTTTTTAACAATAACTAGGTAATGGTATATTGGATAATACATATTTTAATAATTATCAGGAATAAAGATATAATTTAGTTTAAAAATTAATGGGCATTCAACTGTAGGAAATAAAATATAATTCCTGTTAGTAAACTGTTTTTTTAAATTATATTTTAACTTTTTCGATAACATTTTGGCCAAATTATTACTCTTTTGAAAACACCAACTACATTTATTACCTAGGTTTTTCTTTGTAGAGTTTTGTTTTCAGGTTGTTTATTTTTTAGTTAATATCAATAATTCATAAAAGTGGGGAGGTCAAATAAAGCAAATGTTACTAAGCATTGTGGTAATGTGGTCTGCTTTATTTCTTGCAGTAATTTTTTTAATGTGTGAGTATAACTTCCTCAAAGAATAGTTTTACATGTGTTGTCTTGGTATTTTTAAATTTGTAATTTTATATTATAGATTACATGTGCATTAAATAATTATAATCAGTGTAATTTAATCTGAAAACACCAATTCCCAAATGAAATAAACAAACTCTCAGTTAAAATATTGAACTGTAATTTCTTTGATTATTTTTATTTACAATGCAGTGGTTCTTGATTGATACAATGCTGTTAAAAATTATTTTAAACCTTCACAGGTATTTTATCGAAAACAACTAACAAATCATATTTAACAACCAATATGTCTGTATTCGAAATATTTTCTTAATATTTAAAATAAAAAATAAGCTGATTTTCTGAAACAAATTCACAACATTTCTGCTTAAAACGTGAGGCAACATTTATTTTAACATGCTAATTTTTAGTGAGGTTAGGTTATGTTGTGTGTTGATGTGGTTAAGTAAAAATTAAAATTATTGATTAAATGTGATCCTTATTTGAAGACCAAAATGCTAATGTAGATATGATTATAGGACTATTTTCAAGGAGACTTAACTTTTAATAGTTATATCTAACATGAAAATACTAGTTGTTTTGACGTTTCCCTCGTATTAAGTATCTAAACAATTCATACAGCATACAATTTTTTCAAGGCTACTGTCCCTTACCTACAAAGAAAACATTGGTTATAAAACAACTTCCAAGTGTCACTTTGGTGTCATTCAGTATTATTTTAATGAGTGTTAATAATTCATTGCAATAAAATAAATACTTTATGTCCCTATCGTTAACGCCGTCACTGGCGACTATTGTTTGCTGTTTTCAACTCGTTTCCATAGGTTTCGATGCGTTTTTCGGTTCGATAAAGTTTAGAGATAAATTAAATAATAATAAAAGGCACATATTCCAACTTCATCACGATAGCGGCGCCACCTCGATTGACGATTTAAACAGAATTGGTTACCAATAGCGTATCCTAAATATTTTGTAACGGTTGAAAGTAAATAAAAAAATTATAAATGGATACTTTTTGAAAACATTTAAAGGTTACACTTTTTGCCAGTGATAATCTGTAACATAACTGTAATATAATTTCACAAATTCTAGCTATATTTTACAATTTAAATACTATCGGTTTATATTACGAGGATGTGTGAGTTGAACAATAATATATTCAATATTCGTCGTTGAATGAGAACTATGCAAATATGTTTCATCGGTATAAATAATATTTCTTCCTCACGATGCTATTTTATTCTATTTATAAATTATGTACGCTTTAATCTTACGTCATAACTTTCCATTAACATATCTCGATTATCGGGTGTTTGTTGCCCCTGAAAACCTAATTCAAAGAGTAGAAGTTAACTGCCCGTCCTCAAAATAAACTTGTGCAACGCCTACTTCTTGTAAAACTGCTTTTACAGTCGGCCGTTGCTTTTGTGTTATAGGAAAATTATTTACCATTTTGAAAGGTTGCTTACCGTTTCTCTACTTCTTGAGCCTCATCGCCAAACATCTTGTTCGATATTCCTGGCCTAGCCAATATTTATAATTGGAATTTAAAAGCCATGTTTCGTCTCGGTTTTCCTAAATTTAATTTCTATTTTGAATAAAAAAATATACAAGAGCAGCAAAAAACACGCACACCATCGCACTATACAGATACACAAGTGCATGCCACATTCGGAGACATGAGTAAAAGTTGTAATGAAAGTGAAATTAGTACGAAAGAAATTGTGGAAGTGTTGAACAGTATTAAATTGGGTAAAGCTGCTAGGTATGATAGGATAACAGTTGAAATGCTGAAGGCTGGACAGCGTGGTAACTAGTCTGCTGTACCACCTTTTTAAGTTTTGTTGGAGGAATGGTAGCGTACCAGACGCCTGGTGCAAGGCTGTTATCGTGCCGCTTTACAAGGGAAAATGTTCGCAGCAGGACTGTAAGAACTACTGAGGTATTAGTTTACTCAGCATAGTCGGCAAACTGTATGCAAAGATATTGATTAAAAGAGTGACGAATGAAACTAAGAAGATGATATGGGATGTGTAAGCAGGATTTAGAAGAGGAAGAAAATGTATGGATCAGGTCTTTTCATTACGAAGTATAGTATAAAAATTCTTGGCTAGAAGTCAGGTCTATCGCGCTTTTATAGACTTGGAAAAGTCCTATGATAGAGTGGCGAGGAGTGAATTGTGGTCGACATGTATTGGGTGAATGGTAGTTTAATACGAGCACTGATCACTTAACGAGGATTCAACTGCTTGTGTCAGGATAAAAGGAGCTTGCACGGAATGGTTTAACATCGAAAAGGGTGTGAGACAGGGATGTGTGGCTTTGCCATGGCTGTTTAACTTATACATAGACGATTGTTTAAAAAATTTGAAAGAGAGTGCGTATGGATTAAAAAAGAATGATTTGATCGTCATATTAGCGTCATCTGAAGAGGAGTTGCAGACAATGGTTAATGTTATGCATAATGCCCTAAAATCAGAGGGATGGAAATAAATGTAAGCAAAACGAAAGTAATGGTTTTGGAAAGAGAGGAAAACATGAAAAACTGTGAAGTTCCGATTAAGGGAGAACGAGTGGAACAAGTAAATGAATTTGTGTACTTGGTTTCAAAGTTTACGAAAGATGAAAAGCATGACAGTGACATTGACCGAAGGGTGTTGGCAGGAAAACAAATGAATGGGGTACTGCATAGCTTTATGAGCAGCCAAAAAGTGTCAAAAAAGGCACGTCTGGCTGTGCATAGAGGTGTGTTGGTTCCTACACTTATGTATGGTAGTGAATGTTGGGTTTGGCAGAAGAAGCATAAAAATAGGATTAATGCTGCGGAGATGAGTAGTCTAAGAAGTATAGCCGGAGTGACTCGGTTGGATAAAGTAAAAAATAGTGAGATAAGAGAACGCTGTGGTGTAAAAAAAGATGTGGTTACAAAGATAGGTAAAGTATTGGTTAAATGGTTTGGACACGTAGAAAGGATGGATGAAGGAATATTGACGAAACAATTTATAAGGCGAGGTCGACCTCGGCCAACATATCTCGATGAGATCAACATTGTTTTGAAGAAAGGCCAGGTCAAGAGTACCAACAACCGACGAGCATGTATGAGAGCACTGATAAAAGTAGAGAAAGCAAAGGATATGTGTAATAACCGTAGCAAGTAGAAAGATATGGTCTCTGCCTCCCCTACGCTAAAAAGGCGTGACTGTATGTATGTATGTACAATCACACTAAATTTTAACTTACACATTATTACCTGTCAAAAAATTTCTTTATTGCAATCATCGGCAAATGTTTTTTGTATTAATTTTATTCCTATTTTGTCGAATTAACACACTTGGCTTGCTTTTCAATAGCAATTCATTACTACAAGCGAAATAAAGCTTTAATAAAGACCCACCTTAAAAAGTTTATTGTAGGAACGTCAAAATAGGATCAGAATATTTTCTCCTAAAGATGCGTCCAAAATCCACGTAACTTACTTTTTTAGGGGCGGGTAGGGGTATTCCGTGTCAAATAACAGATGTATTTTTTTTGTATTTATATCAAATATTGGTTATTCAATATTTTTTATTTATTTTATTTGTTATTCTGCTATTTTAATCATTTTATTCGTTTAAAGTTACGTAATACAAAACAAGGAGGTGGGGGGTGGGCTCAATGACCAGATGGCGTTACATGGTAAGGGGGGATTCAGAAAACTGCAGACGTAGCCTTAAGGGGTTTATGGATAGCCACTAATGTGGATACATTTTTGAATTTATTTTGATGAAAGTAACTTTGCATTTGTCAAAATCCATTATAGAACAAAAACTTTGTATACATTTTTATTCTATTTCAATTAAAGGCGGTTTTTAACTTAAGACGTTAACAAAAAAATACCAAAGAAAATTCAACCATTATTATGGGAAAGCATATTAATCGCGGCATTTAGTATGAATCGATAACTACTTTTCTTGTAGCTTTGTCTTCTAGTATCTGTTAAATGGGGACCGTTTCGTGTTTGCCCACCATTACATAGGGTGTTTTCAAATTAGTCTGAATTATTGATGTGGGCCGTTGATCTTTCAATTTTATGGTTTTTATAAACACGTGTAAAGTTGGAATTATAAAAGAACATGCCTGGAGCATTATACTTGACAGAGAACACAATTATATCCCTGTCTCTTAATATGTATCCAACTTGGCATCAGTAGCGTTATTCTTTCATCATCATCGTAGGTGCTACAGCCCTAGTTGAGTATACGATCCCTCTTTTAATTTCTTCTGAGGTGGAGTTGTCATGAGTAAACAGCGAACCCATGTGAACTGTTGAACAACTTCGCAGTTAAAATTGTCAACGCTAAAGTTTAGCCCTATGTTTCTGGCTCTGTTAGGTGTTGATACCATAGGTTTCGTTTTATCTTCGTTAATTCGAAGACCCTTATTCTTTACTTTTATAAATTTTTTGATAGAAATAGGGGTGTTAAATCAACTGACAACGATGCCGGCTTTTGCTTGTACCAAATCAGAATCTAAATTTATACTGCTACCGTAAAATGCATCTTATATCATTGCAAGCGTCTTGTCGATGTTGCCGAATGTTTATAGTTGTAGCATATATGGTCAAATTGTAAAACGGAAACATAAAAAAATGGACCATCTTTAGTTTTTTTCAACCTGTGAAATTCTGTAACTAGATTCTGACGATTACGAGTATCATATTTATGTACTTGCTGATGCGCAATATATTTATTCCCCAACCTAACCTAACCATTTTTGAGGGTAGAGTTAAAATTTTTAGTCGTGCGAATTCATTTCTACACTCATGCCGGTAACCAAGATGTGTTATAATACGAAGTGTTTTCCGCTGGAGTTTAAATACTAGCTTTGTATGTGTAGTGTGGCTCCACACAATTATACAGTAGCTTATAAGAGATTGTATAAGTTGCGTGGTCCAACCAATTAAGTTTGCTGAGGAGCATCACCCTATTCATCCCCACGATGAGAAGTTGGATGCTCTGCTGAAACAACATGGTCACTATGTTACGTTTACACCCTTATCACATGGAATTGAACCCCATAGAGAAAATATGGGCATTAATGAAGAATTGGATAGCAGCTTACAGCTTAATTTGGCTGATACCGAGGCACTGACAAGGAAAAAATTCGAGGTGTCTGAAGAATGGTATATCTGCCAACATGTCAGAAGTTATGAAGAAGAACTGATAAAAAAGAACATCTCTTGGACGACGCTGAATATAAAGAAAGTAATATTTCATCAGAGAACGAATTGGGATGTTCCCCTCTTCATGACTAACAATCAGATAGCTCGTAGATCTATAAAGTAATAAGTAGCAAATGCACACAGTCATTTAATCATTAAGTTTAAATGTTTGCAATTATTTACATATTTTACCATTAAAATAGTATTGTTTAAAGAGACTACGCCATAGGATTATCGATTTTAAGCAACTAAGCCAGGAATATTTTAAAATGAGACAGAGCGCGCGTGATAGCACGATATCAGTAACATAAATGACTTTAAACAGGTTTGGCCGTTAGTAAGATACATAGTGTTGAGTTTTGTTATTGTTTTAATAGATATAACATTGTAATAGGTATATATGACATAAAAGTAGTACATTTCAGAGCAGATATTCAAAATGTGCTTCTTATTTTTACAGTGCGTCTCCTAAAGGAGGTTCTCTATCATAGCAGCTGTCTGGACCTTATTAACTGCGGCTCGGAACAGTTAAACATTGCTACAATTAAACCAGTCCCTTAGGTTTCATTCAGGCATACAGCGTCTACCAATATTCCTCTTTCCACTAATCTTTCCTTGAACTATTAGCTGGAGAAGTGTGCATTTGGGTCCTCTCATTATATGACCCAGTTGTTAAAGCTTTCTCTTTTTAATAATGTTAATTATTTTGCATTCTTTTTGCGTCCGTTTCAGAACTTCAGCATTAGTGATCTTATCGGTTTAGGGGATACGCCACATTTTAGGGTAGCACAATATTTAGAAGACTTGTAGTTTGTCCGTGTGATTGAGAGTCCAAACTTCGACTCTTTATGCGCGGAGAATACATAAGAACGCAAAATCCTTATCCTAAAATCCCGACTAATAAATATCTTTCATTTTCACAAATGTTGATCTGGTTACTTCTACTCTCGTTCTTATCCCCCGATTTTTCTATCCAGGTTTCTAGATATTTGTATGTCTGCACATTCTCTACTGCGGTGTTCGCTACTGTCCGTGTACATGGTTTATTTTTAGATCATATTCGTTACATCGATCACTTAATTAGTCTCCAAGATTGCTCGTTACCAAGAGCCTATAGTGAACGTTAACTTACCAGAGCAGTTTCCCAAGCCGCTTATTCTACCTATACTGTAAGTCCAGGGTTCCTGGATTAGTACCACATCGAGTTGCTCCCTGGCGAACCTCCTGCTGAGGACATATGAAGCCGCATGTTCGCCTGGAGGAATTGGATGTGGGTAGCCATTACCTACGTAGAGGAAGTGTGGGGAGGTTTGCTTTCCTTCCCCGCATTATGCCCCGGTGTGGACCGTTTTGTCGGCTATTTACCCTGGAGTGGTTTTTTCCCTTTTCCGGCTTTCTTGCTGGTTTTGGCCGTCTTCTTTATACCCGCTGCCGCCGCCGAGGTAGATTTGCCTACCTCTTTAGGTCTAACGGTTAAACTCGAATTCTGCGGCTTTTCCACCGATGTCGGATTTTTCTTGACATCTTTGGACCGGAATTGCACCTGTCCAAAGCCAAAGTATGGGCGGAAGTTTAGCCGCTCCCGTTCTTTAATAGATGTATCATCCATTGAGAACAACCACATTTGACCAGGTCTTGCATTGTAGAATAGTCCACTCCTGGGTATGCAGAGTATGGTTCATCTTCCGCAGACGGTTTGTTACCTGTTCTCCCTTCAGTCTAGGTATTCCCCCGTGGTCTGGGATGAAAGCTACGCAGATGTGGGGTTTCGGTATGTCATCCTTTTGTACCAACTTTAACTGGGCGTTTTCACAAGGTTAAAGGGAGCATAACACTTCCTTCATCCTTCATCCACTGGACTGTCTCAGCGTCCGTACAGAACAGAAGGAGAATTCCAGGTCGAATAGTGCAGCTCTGGAATCGCACATGTGGACCATCGTCCAGTAGTTTGTCTAAAGTGTCCATGATAGATCGCTGTAGCAGCCGTAGCTGTTCGTTCAACAGCTGAGCATTTGGGTGTTCTAGGTGGATTATGCCCACCTTGATGCCCTGAGCTACAGCTGCAAAGGAGCGTTTTTGCTCGTTTGGATGTTTCATAGTGCGTGGCTTTTTTGCCGCCACCTCTGGAGTAATACCATCCAAGCGTACTCTTTTGCTGGTGAGAACTGGGGGGTTGATCCCCGCTCCTTTTCTCATTCCGCTCTTTCAGAATTTGGTTCAAGGCGGTTTCATACAGTACCCCGCTATTGATCAATCGGCTAAGACGTTCTCCCGTCGCGCCGGCAAGTTTAACGCTCTTGTTCGGGTTTATGCTGGCCCCCCTTCCGTTGTCTAGCCACCTGACAGGTCAGTTTTCTCGGGAGTGGAGGTTGCAAGTGGAGATTTGGTTGCTAGGAGGATCTGTAGTAGACACCTTTATTCGCATTTGTTCGTCTGCGAGAAGATTGCCTTCGTCGCAGATGTCTGTTTTATTTACATTGTTACTCATTTGGTTCGAAAGAGTAGCATAAAAGTGATGGTCGACTGCGGCAGAGCTCTGCATTACCGCAGCAAGGCAAAATACTACTGATAGGTTGCCTGGTATCCCAGAGGCTACGTTAGCGATATTTGCTTGGAACAGGTACAGATACCATACATGTACTACGCTCCTTGGCACGGATCGCATGACACTTTGAGTAAAGCCTGAAAATCGCGGTAGGCTTGGCTGGCTTAAAACAAACCAACCGCACCTGTCTAGTTTGAATACGAGGAAGCTTCTTTGCTTCTTTGTACTTAAAGGTAGTAATGATATAGCCGCTGCCCTATATCATGTCCTTAGTTGATCCGCGGGTGTTTATTCTGTAATATTAGGCACATTTCCTGTAAGCCAGGAAGCTCCTTATCAGCCATTGGGACGCGCCGTGTTGTGGTTATGAACGTCCCCACACGGAGGCTCAGACGTAGACATGAGCAAACATCAAGAGCTGTTATCAAAATGTGCACCTCTATCTAAAATGCGAGTTACTAATCGCCAAATCAGTTCGAAATAGCCAGGATTGTTGCGAATAATATTGCAGCCTTTTACGATGCAATTTTAAAGATCTAAATTTAAAAACGAGTAATTTTAAATACCCCTAAAATGCACAAGAAAAACGTTATTTTAAAACTTCCGTACTATTACTGCAAAATGGAGTGGCACCGTCATGCATACGCCTTCCAATTATGAAAGGTAAATCTTCAAATGAAGCTATGTATCACCGTTCAATCGTTGAGGGAGGAAAAATGATCCTGATAAATAATCGTCGATAATCCCAACGAAAATGTTTGTTGGAATCGTGCTTCCAACTGTGGCGTGTGGATTTCAGCCCATATGTGGTTATTATGAAAATTCATAGCGCCATTTTTAGAGAAGTTGGCTTCATCAGTAAACAATACGGTTGCAGTAAAATTGAGATTTCCGGTCAAACCGGAAGTGACTGAATATTGTTATTAAGATTGTTTTAGAGGACATTAGGTCTTCATAAAACGTTTAAAATTTTAAATTTAAATTTCTTAAAACAACAGATATGGCGTTGGAACCACAGCCGGTATATTGGGACAAAATAAGATACATCATTAATCAGGTATGACTGTTTATTTTTTTTTTTCTAATTATATTTTTATGTAACTACTGTACAATTACTTAAATACCAATAATTTGCGTCAATCGACAACACAAAACAGGACTTCGTCCGCGTAGAAGTCAGAAATGGTTCTAATAGGATTATTAATTTGTTTTTTACGTTATTAATTTTGTTATAACATATAAATTATTATGTTAAAATGTTTAAATAAGTACTTATAAAATATCTTCTTCTTCTTACGTTAGGACTACGTCCTGTGTTTGCCTCAAAGGTTGCCCAAAAACAATTGGGACGATGAAGACCAGCTATCATACCATCTTTTTGGTGGGCGTCCAATTGGGCGTGGTGTGTTGGGCCGCTTCTCTCTCACAATTTTTGCCAGCCGGTCGTTTGGCATTCTGCTAACATGGTCTCTCCATTCTCTTCTTCGGTTTCTTGCCCATCTTACTATGTCTTGGACTTCACATATTTCCCTTATCTCTTAGCTTCTTTTATGGTCAAGTAAGGTATAGCCAGTTATCGATCTAAGAATTCGCATTTTCGTTGATCTAAGAAGTCGTGTTCTCCGCTCTGGTCTCTATCGCATATGTCATAATATAACAATCTTTATTATAATGTAGGGATTTAAAGGTTAAATAAAATAAAAGTTTGTTATATTTTATGAATACAAAGCTCGGCCTTTGATCTGGTGAAAGTGACACGGGGGTATTATCTTTTTACAACGAAATCAGAATACTAAACCAACCGCAGTATTTTTTTATAAATAATATTTTTTGTTTTTTCTTCGGATGCTAGAATCACCAGGCTACTTTGTGCGGTTACTCTGGAGCATTCCACTGGTCGTGGGAGAAGCAGCTTTCTCTCAAGTCTACTCCCGCTACCTTAAGAGTTTGACCTTGAGCTTTATTTATGGTTATGGTGAAGCAGACTTTTATGGGAAGACTGCACTCTCTTGAATTCGAAGGGGTAATTTGATGGTGTTAGGGGAATCCTAGGAATAAATACAGACTCTCCTCGAGAACAACTTGTCAGTATAGTTGCCTCGATTACATTGCGATTACATTTTCACTTGCAACATGGTGACATTGCAAAATTTTGGAGGATTTATATTGCGTAGCAACATAATTGGCGCGCCAACTCTCAATTTTAATATGTGAGTTGGGAGACCGGGAGGCTTCGGTGTATTCAGGAACTCTACCGGATAATGAATGGTATCACCGATGTTTATCACTGAGTCGGCAGATTTATATTGATATTTGACCTTTTCGAATGATCTCAAAATTATTTCATTTGTGACTGAGGCTTGTTCGTTTTTTGGTGTTAGGATGGCACGCTCGCATAACCATTCTGCAGGTTTATCGTGAATATTATTAATGTTTGGGTAAATTTAGCTATAAGCTATTCTAGTGTGGAAACAATTGTACATAACTTTGTAGGGAGAATTATATTATTATACAGTTTCGGAAAATCACCATTTCCTATTTTAAGCAACAGGTCTGAGAACTGTCCGGCAGTAACATCTTCCCTAAGATGGACTCTCATATCTTTGTTAAGGCTTAGTTTTGTCCCTGATAGCCACAAATGAGACCGCTTCACGCACGCTTTAACTTCGTCCGCTCGCGTTCCTCTGGGCACTACTGGTAAAGTCTGCTGGAAATCGTCTGCTTACAATGCAGTAGCTCCTCCCATTTGACAATTATTATTCCTAATATCTTGTAAAGATCTATTTAGGTCTTCGAAACCCCCTTTATGAGCCATAGTACTCTCATCACAAACAATTAATTTCGTTTTGCGGAGTACTTCGGCCATATTACTTTGTTTGAGTATATTGCAGAGTGGGGTTTCGGTTTGTATCAAATCGAGAGGAAGTTTAAACGCGGAGTGTACAGTCAAGGTATAAGGTAAGTTTTTCATTCAAATATCCAATAACAAATAAAATTGAAATTTCTAATTTTAATACGATTTAAATATTTTTTTATATTTGACATTCCAATTTTAAAGAGTGTTGCATTGCACCAAGCTTTTATGTGAGTTCAACGTTTTTTGAATTAAATCGGATTAAGTTTACAAACATGTGCCAAATAAAATGTAATTTAAATCGAAAGCGCTATGGAGTATTGATATAAACTTCGATGCAAATCATCCCCAAAATAACTTTCTAGCCCTTTTTAACCCCGTTAAAGGCAGAATTTCGGAAAATCCCTTCTTATCGGATGCCTACGTCATACAAAGAACACACCTTCCAAGTTTCAGGTCTCTACGATCAGTAGTTTATGCTGTGCGTTGATCCGTCAGTCATTCAGGGCAAAGCATTTTATATGTATCGATAGATTAGCAAGAAAAAAATTGCGTTTTGAATGACAACTAGATAATGGGACTGTATAAAAGTAACAGTCAAAAATGAAGTACAAAATAAAGGAGCCGCTTATGACTACAATTAAAAAATAATCGCGCAATTTAATTGGCGATTGGCTGGCGAGCATTTTGGCATATGATTTGCTCATGTTTCATATGAATAGGAATTAAGGTTAGGTATCATGTGAGTGGGTCTATTGTGGCTTACCCCTAGAGGTTACAGTTCACCACACAATCCAGCTCTTCTCACGAAGTTCATGGTTGTATGAAGTGAGATTTTCTTGAAATCGGTAGGTTCCAAGTTGGTAAAACCGAATATGTTGAACCTTATTCTTCCTAAGCAGGGACATGAACTTAGTGTGTGTTCAGCAGTTTTGTCTTCCACGCAGCAGAACCGACAGTCCGTTTGTTCTTCCAAGGTGGTATCTTAGACGACAATATCCTGTAATCAGTCCCGTCAGCGTAAAGCCATTATCCAGTACAGCGCAGCACACTCACGTGTGTTGAAACACACTGACATTTGTCATACGCACGCTGCTATATTCTAGACAGCTCCCCTCGCAATTCAACGCGAAATAGATAATATGTAGATTAGAAATTGCTTTGACGTATTTCTAATTTTTCAAAGTGCTTACATTTTTGTAATTATAAAAATTTACATTAAAGTATAAATGGTAATTAAAATATTTTTATAGGACTAAAAGAATTTTTAGCCAATATCTAATTATTATACTATGTTTCAAAATTTTGGCCTATCAGATATTATTTGTAAAAGTAACCGAGTTTTAATAATAATATAAAAAAAATGCTTTACCTACATAAAAAGTTTGCTTATTTATTATAAAAAAAGAGAAACAGAAACAAACTTAATTTGAAAAAGTTAATACAATTTAGTATTATGTGTATTTGTCAAAATATTTTTAATTAGGTTATGTTCCCGCTTTTTGCCATTGCGTTTGTTTTCCCGTTTGGAAGGTCGTCCAGCTTGTATGCGTCTTCCTCATTTTGGTAAGCCTCTTGCTGTTCTTCTGGCTATAGAAGTAGGAAATAAGGGCTGTCGCCTGATTTAAATTGGTATTTTTTTCCAAAACATTATTAAATCTAATTATTTTTGAGGTCACTTCCGGAGAATTCGCTTGCACAAACATGTCAGCAATTCTAATCAAATTGCTTACGTAGCAACAAAACTGATTCCTTATGCATAGCTACATTATTATTATTATTATTATCCAGTTAGTGTTTGTCAGTGATGAAAATTTAGAGATCCACAAGTTGCACTTATTTTCGGCAGATTCGCCTTAAGACAGTTTACACTGCACCATAACCTCAAACGAATGTTTCCTACCATTTGGCACTACAGTGGCCTTTATAATTTGCATATTGATGCCTAAAAAGAATATAAACGCGAATAAAACAGACCAAAATTTAGCTTAACGCGGTGACTTCGAAAGCGTGGTACTTTTCGCCAGATAGTGAGAATGTTTGCTGTGCTGTAATGGAGAATGGCTTTACGCGTCCCGTCAGAATTCGCAGGTCGT
Source organism: Agelastica alni (assembly GCA_950111635.1). Taxonomy (NCBI): domain Eukaryota; kingdom Metazoa; phylum Arthropoda; class Insecta; order Coleoptera; family Chrysomelidae; genus Agelastica; species Agelastica alni. Next base: position 46,557,499 of record OX467711.1, on the reverse strand, counting down.
TCCTACTCCATTCCAGGATCTGCTCGGTTGTGTTTCACGAAGGCTTGGGTAAAAACGCCTGGTAGATCAGACCAGTGCGTGAGTCTTTCTCTCCGCCCAGTCCGAAATAATGGTTTTGACAGCGTTTCTGGTGAATCCAAATACTAGTTATGGTCCTGTAAACGACCTCCTCCCCTTGGTAGAGATCGAAGTTCACATCGATACAAATCGAATTCGTCTGGTCTAGGCGATGAGGTCCTACGTCGCAGTTTTTTTGAGTAACAGTGCTTTAAAATTAATAAAAAGGTACTAAATTATTTGCTCATGTCTGTCGCTGGGCCTGATGGTCAATAGCATCGATTTATTATGATTCCCTAAATACGAAAAAAATTTGGCACTCGCTGATTTTGCTGAACAATTTATTTAAATATGGAATCGAGGGAAAGCGGATATTACGGCCGAACAAAACAGGATCGGTAAGTGTGTGGCCGGCCTAAGACAGGGTTCTTACGCTATGTCCTACGTGAGCGCCAACAAGCGGCCAGCGTGGCCCATACGGTTACATCAGAGCAATAAAAAGCATTGGTGTGTCCTACGTAGCAACTACTGCTCCCTAGATTTCAAGGTTGTTACGGAGTGGGAGCAAGATTGCAATAGATCGATCACGGTAACAAAATGTAATTAATACGGATCACAGACATGTACAAGTGTATTCATAGAAAATGGGCACACTAAAATTTTTATAGTGTAAATCGGTTTTGATTGAATTTGACTTAAAAATAACGTATGGTTGACAAGCCTGTCAGTATCAAAAATGTTCAAAATGCCTCGTCATTTAACTGAAAATAAAAAAGCTTAAATAATAGCCAGAATTGAAGATGGGTGGTTAATACATGCAAATTTTACCGGAAGGAGCAAAAACACTATTTCAAGAATTAAGCATCGTTTGATTCAATATAGGGGTCTTAGAAAAAAAAAGTTGGTTTTGGCCCGGCACGCATTTCTGTCCCTGAACAAGATTATGCATTTCTGGAATATCTAAGGCCAAACCCTTTTGAAACTTCCAAGAAATGCTGTCATTGACACATGATTTCCTGTGTCTTAACCTAGCGCTAGCAGAAGAGTCAAAGAATCCTACTTAAAAATTATAACTACCACGACCATCACTTTTGGAACACGTTAGTCTTCACTGATGTCTGTCTAGTCCACCGACCAGACAATACACGATTCGAAGAACGCTACACTAGCGATATTGCTTTCAGACATGGGCGATTTTCAGTAAATGTATGGGGTTGGATAAGTGCTTATGGATTTGGTATCTACTGACGATTGAAGGGAAGATTTAACGCCGAACATTATATCGCTCATGGGCAGCAACAGTGGCACAACTCAAAAAATACGATTTTTGGAGTAAGTACAGGTTATAATGTAAAAAACTACATTCTTTTTGGCAGCAATACTGGCATATCTCTAAACGCTTATTTGGCCACTAGATGGCAGCTCATAATCGGTGCTTTATGTGTGTTATCACGGTAATACAACTTTTAAATTCGTTTATCTGAAAACTTGATTTTTAGAGTTGTGCTACTGTTGCGATATGTCTGTTCTGAAAGATAAAATGCTCCCATCTGTTGGACATATACAGAGTGGACCAAAAGTCTGAAAACGGACAATTATCTCGTAAATTGCTAGTCCGAATTGTACAGAATTTGGGACAAGCCTATTTTAAGATACGGAGATTCCAGATTTGACATTTGCAATGTTGTCAGATTTGCCGTTTCTCTGATATTATTATAGTCCGTACACAATTTGTTGATAGCTCACTGCAAGTTTGACCCTCATTAGAGAACTGAAATACAGAGAGGACAGGTAGTATGATATAATAACAAAAACCAACCTAAAACTGGCAGTTTAAGATGTTTTCGACTAACCCACCTTGTATCTGAATAAATACAATACAGCTATAGAACTTTTAATCCGATTATGTAGGTATTTTGAGTGGAAATGACTGACCAGTGTCGTAGAGTATATGATTAAAACATTACGTTACTTTAAATAAATAAATATATTAATATTCTTAAACTGTAGGTACTGTAAATTGTATTTTTATTTTAATAAAATTTCTTTATTTTATTTAAAAATAAAAAGTTACTTGCAATTTGTAAAAGATACATTTATTTAATTAATACCTATTTTTAAATGATATAAACTACGATTACTTACAAAACTATTCAAATTCAAAATAAACAGGATCATCTTCGGAATCCGAGTCGTCTTGCAGGTTAATAATTAGCGGTTGTGTCTCTACAGTCGCATCAATTATATTGTCAAGATCCCACATTTTTTGTTCTTCTTCTATTACATGTCTTACTGCATCTCGCCAATTTTGTTCTGTAATATGTTGTAAAGACTCATATAACAATTCACGTACAGCTTATATTTTATATGACGTATTTTTTCTAGCCACATAGCTTTTCATTTGTGCCCAAATGAGTTCAATTGGATTTAATTCGCAGTGGTAGGGTGGAAGTCTAAGGACTGTGATGTTTCGTCTTTCCGCCATTTTGTCAACTACGTATTTCTTGAACTTAGATTTGTGTTGCCGGGCAATTTTTAAAAGTTCTGCTTTAACCATTCCATCTTTGTAAGGCAGGGACTTATTCCGCAGCCATTCATTGATATCCTGTTTCTTCCACGCAGTCGTTGGAAGTCTTTCTACTAGTCGTGAATGATAAGGTGCATTATCTAATACTATAATTGAGTTTGGTGGTATATGTTCAATCATCTGCTCAAAATACTCTTCGAAAACATCAGCTGTCATCTCCTCGTGATAGTCTTTTGTGCTTTTGGATTGAAATTTCAACAAACCATGCTTAGCAAATCCTTTTTCACTGCCAATGTGAGAAACTATTAATCTACTGCCTTTACCAGAGGGTGGGGAAATACCAGTAGACCAACCTTCCATAAAGGCTTGCCTGGAGCTTGATATATTTTTATCTGACCAAATTTTTGTGAGAGTATGACCTGCGTTTACCCACGTTTCGTCCTGATAGTAAATTGGCTTTCCTTCAGCCCGAAATTTTCGTATAGATCTTAGATACTTTCTTCTCCAACATATTATCTCTTCCCGGTCAATCAAAAGTGATTTTCGGTCTGATTTCTCCCACCGGAAATTTAATTCTTTTAAAACTTGCCACAATTTGGTTCGTCCGACATGAGGCAAATCCGGGTCGTCTCTAACTTCTTGTAAAATTTTGTTTAAGTTGGGTATTTCTTTTTTGTAAAAAAATTCGTGAATTTTCCTTCGAATACCATTTTTGGCAAATTCATCAATTTCAATGGGTTTTCTCCCCCTCTTTAAGTATTCGTTTGTATTTGGGTTAGCTATACCTTGTTTTTTTCTTTCTGATAGGAACCTATATATTGTTGACTCCCCTACGCCCGTCATGTGGGCACAACTCTTGATTATGTTCTGAACAGTGTTTGTGGGATTCTGAGAAAGCAGAGCATCGTGAACGTTCAAAACAATAGTCTTCTCTCTTGGTAAATAGACAGACTTACTGACTGTACGCAACAGTACCGGTGTAAAACTTGATGATGACGAAGCCATCGCAAGCAATCAAACAAAACAAGCAGGAACGAAAGGTACGTATATGTTTGTAGGAATATGAAAAAAAGTTACTCACGCACTGCACAAAATTCGCAAAATAAATATTAGAGACGTTAATTACTGCCGTAGACGCCGAAACACCAACGAGCCGTAAATTAAATGCGATCAAAAACGTACTAAACCTAATGAGGGTCAAACTTGCAGTGAGCTATCAACAAATTGTGTACGGACATGAATAAACACCTCAGGAACCTCCGCCTATGATTTTACGACTATTACGGCCGTTTTATGACTTGGACGCACATTTTGTGCTATCGACAAATTATGAACGGACTATAGTCACTTTGGTTTTTTAAATACATTACCCTGTATATTCAGTCATTATTGGAATCTCCTCTTCAATACGAGTTTAGCCACATGTATCAGCTATAATGCGCAAAGAAAAGACGGTTACGATTTTTGACCAATAAAAAAGCTGAATTCAGCGCCAAAAACGAAGCCACGCCTGACCCGGCTTCTGGCCTCGCTTTCTTTTTTGCATTTCAACAGCCGAGCAATGCACATCTCGCCGAAATAGCACCGATTTAAAATACCACGTGGTATAATGCCGTCAATATAATCAGATAAAATAAATGAAATTCAAAGCTAACAACCAGTGAAATTATTCTGAAGATACTGTAAACTGTAAGCTCCATGTATTAAATTATACAATATATTCTCGATGACAAGTGTGTTTTTTTATTTACTGTAATAACAAAATTCACGGCGATAAAAGATAGTGAACCCTTCGAGCTACAAAGGTAAAAACCCATCGAACCAGCTCAACTGAATCATCGAAGGAATCTAACATATACGTTGCGGAAGACGTCGTCAATAGCAAGAGTGAGTCGAGGCCATAGAGGTTCCGGTGAAGCTGCCCACACCTCAGAGTATTTCTCCAGCTTTTTGCTTCGATTCGCCATTGCTCGCTCCTCGTCGTCATTGCCGGCGCGCTCAAATCTGAAACAGACTTGTGCAAGGTACGACGTTAGATTGTTAGTGGGCCGTTAGCTTATCTGCTACAGTTGAATTTGGTTTATTTTCTATTAGTTTATGCCCACCATTCGCAAATTGTAATAGATTTAACTGAACAATTGAATTTTAGTAATTACGTAACGACGTAACCGAAATGTAATAATTGTAATGACTATAACATATCTCATTAATACCCTAGAACAAACTAGCGAGGCTTACGGCCTTAAAGTCAATTACAACAAGACCAAAGTGATGATTATAGACAGAGAACATAACATCCATCCTCAAAAATCCCAAGTTGGAAGCTGTCAAGTGGTGCAGAACTTTGTATACCTCGGATCTTTAATCGAAAACACAGGCAGCAGCGAAAAAGAAATCCGCCGAAGCATTCAACAGGCAGGACAAGCCATGACAAAACTTAATAGAATATGGCATGACTCTAACATCACCAAAACAACTAAAATATCTCTGTTCCGATCCCTGGTTTTTTCAATTTTTTTGTAAGCGTCAGAGACGTGAACGACCAAACAGGCTGATCGCTATCGTATAGATACCTTCGAGATGTGGTGCTGTAGGAGAATGCTGCAGATTCCGTGGACGGCACATAGAAAGAACGTCTCGGTTTTAAATGAGATTGGTAATCCAAGACGTCTGTCCTCCATAGTGTTAAAGCGTGCCCTGACATTTTTTGGACACATTCACAGGAATGACAAAATGGAGAAACTAGTTGTGCAGGGCTATCCCCCCACTGGTCGACGACGTGGTCGATCTCCTACAGGCTGGGTGGATCTAACAAAGATGTGTCTTGATCTAAACGTCAGCAGGGCTTCCGGACTAACTTCTAATCGGATGAGATGGCGAAACACCGTTAGGAGAGCAATCGACAAACTATATATTAGTAATGCCTCGGCCAATACCAGCAACAACTGACAATAAAATGAGTTCACAACACATCTGACAAGATGTTATGACTGTGATGATGATGATAACATTATGACAACCCTGTTCGATTTTAAGGTGGCAGAGCTGGTCAAAATATTTTATATTCTTTACCTTTGCTGCTTTAGTATAGAGATGGGCGCTTCCGAATATTTTTAAAATCGAGAGGCATCGTTTTTTTGTAATTCATTTAAATCGTTTTTTGTAATTAATTTAAATCGTTATTTTAAAAACGATCATATCTACTTCAGCCAGTCAACCACGTGTGGTACACACGTGTGACGCATTTTACGAATTGTTAATTATTAATGTCTAAATGTCTTATGTTAATTTGATAGTTAGTAGCGATATAGTATTCGAAAACGCTCATCTCTAATTTCGACACTCTGGTCTAGGGATGGAAACATTTTTCAAAGAATCGCTTCTCGATTCCGATTTTGATTTTATATTTTTCGATTGTAAGAATCGATTAATCGAGCGCAAGAATCGATTCTTTCGATTTTAATCGATTCTAAATTAAAAGATCATTAATTTTTATAGTCAATAAATTTATTCATCCAATCGCAATGCCATGAACGGACAATACAAATTTATTAAATAAAATTACCGATATCAAAATACAAATAAAGAGAAAGACAAGGAAAAGTATAGATTTGAAGGTTATATATATATATATATATATATATATATATATATATATATATATATATATATATATATATATATATATATATATATTCACTTGTTTAGGTTATTTTATCATCACTGTCTTTCTCACTCATTGTTCTAGGGCGATATTGATTAGCAGCAGCTAATTCAATTTTGTGTGCTATCTTAAGATGTTTAAATTAAACTGGTCGTACTGTTATTGTATTTAAGCTGCTTTGCACATTGGTTACATTGTACGTTAGATCCCTTATTTACTTTTTTAAAATAAATCCACACGGCGCTAGCTCCCTCTTACCTAATCAAACATTTTTGGGTAAGGAATGCTTGGGTGTTTTGGACACCAATAGAGGATGAATGAAAGAGGATTAACTAACAAACAGGTTTATAACATACATACATACATATAGTCACGCCTTTTTCCCGTAGGGGTAGGCAGAGACCACTTGCTACGGTTCTTACACTCATCTTTTGCTTCCTCTACTTTCATCAGGGCACTCATGCATGCTCGTCGGTTGTTGATACTCTTGACCTGGCCTTTCTTCAAAACAATGTTGATCTGATCGAGATCGATGTTCGCCGAGGTCGACATCTACAGACTTGTCCATTTACACTCGACTTATAAATTTGTTTCGTCAATCTTCCCTAATCCATCCTTTCTACGTGTCCAAACCATCAAAGCATTTCTTTATCTATCTTTGTAGCCACATCTTCTTTTACACCACAGCGTTCTCTTATCTCACTATTCTTTATTTTATCCAACCGAGTCACTCCGGCCGTACTTCTCAGACTACTCATCTCCGCAGCATTAATTCTATTTTCATGCTTCTTCTGCCAAACCCAACATTCACTACCATACATAAGTGTAGGAACCAACACACCTGTATGCACAGCCAGACGTGCCTTTTTTGACACTTTCTGGCTGTTCATAAAGCTATGCAGTGCCCCATTCATCTGTTTTCCTACCAACAACCTTCGCTCAATGTTACTGTCATACTTTCCATCTCGTAAACTTTGAACCCAAGTACACAAATTCATTTACTTGTTTCACTCTTTCTCCCTCAATCGAAACTTCACAGTTTGTCATGCTTTCTTCTCTTTCATAAACCATTACTTTTGTTCTGCTTACATATATGTTATGTTTATATATATATTATAAGAGTGTAAATGGGCAAATCGGTAGAGGTCGACCTAGGCTAACGTGTCTCGATCAGATCGAAATTGTTTAAGATACGGCCAGGTCAAGAGTACCAACAACCGACGAGCATGTATGAAAGTAGAAGAAGCGAAAGACATGTGCAAGAATCGTGACTATTGTATGTACACATAGTTTCATTATCACATATTTAGTTACTCTTTTTCATGTAAAAGTAAACATGTTTTTTTTGTAAAAAATTTGAATACTCATTTAGTCGTGCTGTTTTCACTTTGGTGTCAATTACACAAAATGTATTGCTCTTAAAATTTAAAAATACGTGAATACTAATTAATCGCTATTTAATTTCTGAGCTGGATCGTGCCAGAATTATTTGGTTCAAGAAGGCCACTTACAGCGGGTGGTGGTGGACAGAGCAGGTGTTTCTCAGAGTGACGTGTACCGAATATGGAATAGGTTTTTGGAGACCAATTTAGTACAAAATAGGCATCGCTCTGGTAGACAACGAGTAACTAATTAACAACAAGATAAATTCTTAGTAATTTTCATTAGGAGGAATCCCTCTGTGTCTGTACCAGCCCTCCAAAGAGAGTTCAGACATACCACAAGAGTCAGAATATCATTGGCTACAATAAGAAGATTAATTGTTCAGTCAGGTTTGAGGTGTCATCGTCCAATTAGAGTACCCCAGCTACAACATAGGCATATTTTGCAGCGCCTCCAATGGGCTCAAGAACACAGAGCTTCCTCTGCAATTTTGGAATTCTATACTTTTTTCAGATGAGACCCGAATCTGTTTGAATGGTGATAGCCAGCGTATTCGTGTTTGGGGAGAGCCAACAAGAGTTGCACAATTAGTTCATGCCCGCCTCTCTCTGGCGGCAGTGCTAAGTTTTGGGCAGACATTATGGCAGGTGGTCGTACGAAATTGGTGCTTATTGACGGGACCATGACAGGACAAAGGTACATCGTACAGGTTTTAGAACCTTATGTGAGACTGTGGCGAGGGGATGCGATTGAGCATTTTATGTTTAAGGACGCCCACATAGGACTCGAGCAGTGAATGCCACAAAGAACTCGTCGTTTGGAGTGGCCTGTGATGTCACCAGACGTGAACCCAATTGAACATGCCTGGAATATGCTCTTCTGAGCTATTCTGGCTCGAAAAAGTCCTTCCAAAACCCACCAGGAAGTAGCAGTTGCCGCAAGAGAGGAATGGGAGAATCTGCCACAGGAAGATATTGATCGCCATGTTACCAGTATCAGAGCTCGAATACAGGCTTGCATTGACGCCCATGGTAGAAATACGCTGTATTATAACTGTAAAAATTATTTTCTAAAAAATAAAATTTAAATTTTCTTATTTTTTTATTTAAAAATAAACTACATCTGTTCTAAAACAAAAAGCATCTGCCAATGGAATTGTTTTATTGTAAAATTAATCTACAAATGTAGTTTGGTACAATGTTTAATAATAACAAAAATTTAAGGTGATGCATCATACATTTTGAAACTATGTGATTTACGTCAAATTGAAATAACATGAGCTCTAGGTTTTTTCTTTGAAAAGCGTTTCTGGACACCGCGTATATAGTTTTTAGGGCTCGTATATGCTTATTTTAATAGTCATTTGTATTTTTTAAGGTACGAAACATAGTTGAAATTCAGTAGGTATAGAATATTGTATGGGCAATCTTTAACAGCTGTTTTTAATAATAAGACCAAATCCAAGGGTCAAAAAACAATGTAATAAATATTCATGAATCTGAGAATTGAACGTAATAAAATGATAGTTAATTTTTTAATGGCTGACACACGAATATATCATTATGTATTAAATAGAGTTCTATTGCGTATTTAATTTGAATTCGATAAAAATTGTAATTTACGTATAAAAATAAATTTTTCATTTAGAAATGTGTTTTATTATTATTCCGTTTTTAGCACACAGTATGTTTACAAAGTCAGCAAAGAAACTGCATGTCACCCAACGGGCGATGGAGAGGGCTATTCTGGGTATCTCCCTCAGAGACCGAATACCAAATGAGATTATTCGCCAAAGAACAGGTGTTATAGATGTAATCGAAAAAATAACAACTTTAAAGTGGAACTGGGCTGGCCACGTAGCTAGAAGAACTGACGGAAGATGGTCTAAAAAACTATTGGAGTGGCGTCCGAGGCACGAAGCTTATCGTAGTAGAGGGCGCCCCCCCACACGATGGACCGATGACATCAAAAGAATCTGTGGTAATTGGATACAAATGGCTCAAGATAGAGCAGAGTGGCAAAATAAACGAGAGGCTTATGTTCAGCAGTGGACTACTATAGCTGAGTGATGATGATGATGATGATGTTTACAATATTTAAGTGCAATGTGCAATGACGCAGTCAAATTAAATTTTCTCTGACTACAAATTTAATACGTATTCCGAAAGGCTATTAAGAGAATCAATAAACTTTCGTTTTTGTTATCCTGGAATGATGCGCGAATTTCATTGACATCAGATGGCGCAGCGATGACATTTAGCAATAAGGAAAACATTGTACGACAGGATAACTGTTGAAATGCTGAAGGCTGGACAAAGTGTGGTTATTATTCTGCTGTACCACCTTTTTAACCTTTGTTGGAAGAATGGTAGCGTACCAGACGACTGGTGCAAGGCAGTTATCGTTCCGCTTTACAAGGAAAAATCAGGACTGTAAGAACTACCGAGGTATAAGTTTACTCAGCATAGTCGGCAAACTATATGCAAAGATATTGATTAAAAAAATGACGAATGAAACTGAGAAGATGATATGGGATGTGCAAGCAGGATTTAGAAGAGGAAGGAGATGTATGCATCAGGTCTTTTCATTATGAGGTATAGTCGAAAAATATTTGGCTAGAAGTCAGAAGGTCTATTGCGCTTTTATAGACTTGGAAAAGGTCTATCACAGAGAAAAGGCCTATGATAGAGTGGTGAGGAGGGAATTGTGGTCGACATTGTCCATGTATGGGGTTAACGGTAGTTTAATACGAGCACTGAAATCACTTAACGAGGATTCCACTGCTTGTGTCAGAATAAACGGAGCTTGCACGGAATGGTTTAACATCTAAGAGGGTGTGAGACAGGGATGTGTGCTATCGCCATGGCTGTTTAACTTATACATAGAGGATTGTTTAAAAGATTTAAAAAAAAGAGAGCTTAAAGTCTCATCGCATCGTTTGGCGGAAAACAACTTGATCATCCTCCATACTGCTTAGATCTAGCGCCCAGTGACTACCGTCTGCTTCTGAATTTGAAGAAGCATCTTGGAGGTCAGCGCTATGATGACGATAACGTCAAAACGAACGTGAATCAGTGGCTATCAAATCAGGCGGCAGTTGACTGAAATTTTTAATTTGGAAATGCAACATTAATTACTGGTAAACATAATAACATGCAACACAATAACACCTTTATACTTGGTATTAAAAAGAAGCCAAGGTACTCTCACAGGTCGTTTCGGATCTAAGCCGACCTCATTAAATCTCCTTTTTGCTGTTTTTCTAGATAAATTGGATTGTCTTGTATTCAACAATTCATTTTTAAGTTGCAGTGCTTAGAGAATACGGCCTGTGCACAAAAATTACTCATTACACTAAACATACCCTTGTGTTCAAGGGCAACCTATCCCTGGAAATCCCATCCAGACAAGATTGGACCGAAAAGATAGTTAAACCTCAGGACGCAGTATTTTATACGGACGGCTCTAAACTAGAGGGAAGAGTGGGTTGTGGTGTCTTCTCAAAAGACCCCTCACTTAGCCTGTCGTTTCGTTTTCCTGATTACTACAGTGTGTAACAAGCCGAAATGACAGCCATTACCAAGGCAGCTGTCTAGATACTCCGCACGAACAAAAGTTCAGCGAGATATCCATTCTTTGTGACAGCCAGGCTGCTATCAAATCACTGAACTTAGTCTATTTGACCTCTAGGGCAGCGGTGCAATGCCGAGCCACCCTGAATGAGCTACAACTAAGTTTAAATATCATATTGTCTAGGTACCCGGACACATGAACATACCACTCTCCCAGCTGTATCTGTCTAATCTCAGCAAGGAGTACCGATTGCAAACTGCCAGCTACTCCTGCACAGCAAAGTAGTTCAAAAAGCCAACTTGAGGTGGCAAAATCACACACCACATGCACATCATTGAATTAGATTTGGCCTAAACTAGATCTACGTCGAACCAATGATGTTTTAACTCTATTCAGGAAGTCCATTGGAAATGCGATTGTGGCCATGACAAGGTAGATCCCACGCACGGCGCATGGAAATCGTGTGGAAGCTGTCACGATGAGAAATAGGAGGAAACAATGGTACATCTTTTCTGCCACTGCCCTGCCCTAGGCAAAAAACGGCTTTCTATACTAGGGCAACCGAACTTTGTTGACTTATCTGATCTCAGTAAACATTAAAGACCTTACACTTTTTATTAAAAGTTCCAAATGGTTCTCACGGTAGAGGAAGAAGGCATCGCTGTCCATCACGGTATTACAACGGGCCAAAAGGCCTAAGTGGGTTTCCTCCAAATCGCCGTTTTAACCTAACCTAACCTATTGTCTTCAGCCCATTGTTTTTCATACATGTCTTTAGATTTTTGTGGTAGTAATGTTAATGAGAGTTATGAATTACAAATGCCTCTAATTAGGCAGAATATAACCCTTAATGAGTTCAACTTCGAGGTGGTTAAGGAATTTTAAGTACCTGGGAGCGGTAATCACGAATGACAATCGAGTAGAAAAAGATGTCTCAGCACGAATAATGGCGGGAAATAGAGCGTTATACTCTCTTACAACAATATTGAAATCTAAGCTGTTAAAGAGACAATAAAAACTAACTTTGTACAGGTCAATAATTCGCTCGATAGTTACTTATGGCAGCGAAACCTGGACCATCAATCAACGGTAAATAAATAAGCTTCTTGTGTTTGAAAGAAAAGTCCTCAAAATGATAACACAGGCCCACAAAGGAAAACAAAAACCCTGAACTGGTTCTATAACTATGCTATTCCGATGTATTTTTGATCGCTTTTTCCGAATTTGAAGTCAGAATGGGGGGTTTCTCAGTATTTAACAAGATTATTTGAAGGTCAAATTGAGGGAATGCGGTGAAAAAATCTGGAAAAATTCATACGTAAGTTTTTGGGGTCTACGAATCTGAATCTGACTTGTTTGAACTTGAAGGTCAATTAGTAGAATTTCCCGCTCGTTCAGAATCCGGGGTAAAAAAAATCGATCCCTTGAATTGAAGAGGTTGACTTTTAAATTACCTTGAAATTAACCTTCGAAGGTGAAACAAATGTCAGATTCAGATTCGTAGACCCCAAAAACTTACGTATGAATTTTTCCAGATTTTTTCACCGCATTCCCTCAATTTGACCTTCAAATAATCTTGTAAAATACTGGGAAACCCCCCATTCTGACTTCAAATTCGGAAAAAGCGATCAAAAATACATCGGACTAGCATAGTTATAGAACCAGTTCAGGGTACTTGTTTTTTTTGTGGGCCTGCGTAATTGGACCCAATAGTGATGAAACACCAGGAGTGTGGAAAATAAGCCACAATTCTGAATTGGCGACAATGTATGGCAGTGAAAATATAGTCAGGCACATAAAAGCTAACCGAATAAGATGGGCAGGTCATGTAGTAAGATCAAAAGACAAGAGTAAATATCCCAACAATATCTAAGAATCCTGAAGTTAAATTTTTTATTTAAAAACCTATTGTTAAAGTAACATCCATGTTTAATTTTTACCAGAATACAGGATAAACAAGATGTTCCAGAAATTAATAGATTCACAAGTTTCATCATTTACAACATACTCAAAACTACTTTTCCTTCCTAGGGTGGGAAGTATGAGTTTCCTCCCTGACGTGAGGGAGGAAAATGTGTACTTTTTATAGGGGTAGGGGGAAAAATATATTCAACATTCCTCGTAGAATGAGAACTATGCAAATATTATATTTCATTTGTATACAAACGATATTTTTTCCTCACGATACTGTTTTAATCTATTCAAAAACTTTTAATGCATTAATCTGACATAATTTTCAATCTAATCTTACTCCGTCGAGTTTAGTTGTGGTGCCTTTCAGTAATAATTCATTTCTACAGTTGAAAGTCGTAATCACGTAACGTTTTTTAATCACTGACATTAATAAGTAAAAGTAACAGTTCACAAAATCACGGTATCGCTCATCACTAAAAACACCACCAAATGAGTTGTTTGTTGACGAAACTAAAACGGACCCGACCCTGGACGAAATCTTTGTCGAGGTCAACGAACAAAGATAGCGAGTATTACGGAAACCTCTATCCGATTAGACAGCTGAAACAGTCGTTTGCAATATTTATAGCAACGAAGATTGACTCTGCAGAGTCTATCCTTGTTGTCTGTAGATAAAAAACTGTGCCTATTTCTTTGTTTTAGACAAGAAAATATTAGAGAACGCGTAACGGGTTTTGACAGACTTATATGATCAGCTGACACCACACCCCTTCGTCCAGTGACGTATATTACGTAAAAGCGGGTGCATAAAATAATAATTAAATATTAAATATCTATTACCTCAAATTTGAACGTTTTTTAAGAAAAATACGAATTATTTTACCAATTAAACTCTCTAAAATATTTTAAAACATCCAAGTATAGACAAAATGTTGATTCTTTACAGACACGTGACTTAATCCATGATATTATTAAAAAAACATTGTAAGAAATAATAATATCTCTTGTCAAAGACTAACTACCTGCCATATCCCGCACCCCTCATCGTTCACCGAGCCCACCACAATTCGCGACAGCTAGTTTAACAAGTTTTAATTAGCTCCATTTACTGACGTCGGCAGAAAAATCAGCTCCCTCGTAAATTTTCCGAAAACATTGAAAAATTGAATTTTCATGTACTTGATTTTCGAACACGCATATCGCCTGTAATAAAGACTTTTTCGATGAATGAACCACACGAAAAAACTGCTCCCGATCCAAACTAAATTGCTCCGTGGTCAGATCATTGAAAGGTGCATGCAAAAATGAAATAATTGTTAAACAATTGATACGTAGATTTTTTTAAAAAATAGCTGTCGTCAATTAATAATAATAATGATTATTTAATTATCAAAAATACATTATGTAAATACAGAAGTTTACAAAAAATATAATAATGTAAATCAATAAACATTCATACATCCGCTGAGACACAATAGTGCCTGTGTGTGGGAAATCATGATAAAAATATCATGAATAAAATAAGTAATACATAATATATGAAAAAGGACAAATACAATTGTCTGGATCAAAAAAAAAACGAAAGAAGCTTACAATTCACAATCTGGTAAAATATTTTTCACACAATCTAAGAGAAAATAATGGGTGAAATCGAGATTAATTTGTATATTATTTGTACAACTATAGAATACAAGACAGTAAGGTATCTTTACTCGTTAAGTAAGTTACCACTCATTGAAACATTGAATTTTCATGTACTTGATTTTCGAACACGAATATCGCCTGTAATAAAAACTTTTTCGATGAATGATTGAATTGATTCATAGATTTTGTTATAAATAGCTGTCGGGAATTAATAATAATAATAATGTTTATTTAATTACCAAAAATACATAATATAAATACAGAAGTTTACAAAAAATCTAATATAAATCAATAAACATTTATACATCTGCTGAGACACAATAGTGCCTGTGTGCGGAAAATCATGTTAAAAATATCATAAATAAAATAAGTAATATATAATATATAAAAAAAGACAAATACAATTGTCTGGATCAAAAAAAAAAGGAAAGAAGCTTACAATTTACAATCTGGTAAAATATTTTTCACACAATTTAAGACAAAATCATGGTTGAAATCGAGATTAATTTGTATATTATTTGTACGACAACTATAGAATACAAAAATACTTGACTCGTTAAGTGAGTTACCATTTGTTACAAGAAATATAAAATACAATGTAAAAGTTTATACTTAAAAATAATAAAATATATCAGGAATGCTCACTACAAGCACATATATAAAATAACAATGTTTACCATAGTAAATGGTTTTAAATGATAGTTTTTTTACTAAGTACATATTCCCTTGAAAGATCCCGAATGTGTGTAATTAGTTTTTTCTTAAATATAGATGCCGTCGAACTGGATATTAGAAGGTAAGCTATTATATAGTCTTGGACTTAGGTACTGATGGGATCTTTGACCAATGGATTTATAAACCCGTGGTCCAACATATTGTTGGTGTTGTCTAGTACTCTAATAATGGGTACGTATGTTTAATTTGCAATGCAATGTATACAAATACCTAGGAATGAAAATATCTAAGAAAGGGAAACTAGACGAAGCAATATAGGACAGAAACCTACAGGGGAGAAGAGCTACTTCCATGCTGAACAGCATTCTATGGGACAAAAACATTACAAAAGAAAATAAATTTTTTTTTATAACTTCATCGTAAAAAGCATACTAACATATAGCTTGGAGGTATGGCCGATAAAAGAAAAAACAGAAGGAAAACTAAAAGCCACAGAAATGGACTTCTGGAGAAGAGCGACAGGAAAATCCAGGAGAGATAAAGTCCCAAATGAAACCATTAGAGAAGGCACGTCCAAAGAATGTCAGAACACAGAATCCCAAAGAAATTGGAACCCCAAAGGAAACCGAAAACGTGGAAGACCGCGCAGAAGCTGGAGAGACGGAGTGGCCTATGGATAAACAGAGAGGAATAGCGATTAGGAATCGGAAGACGTAAAATGTTGTAACCCGATGTATATATATATATATATATATATATATATATATATATATATATATATATATAAACCCAACATTCACTACCATACATACACCATTCACTCCTCTATGCATAGCCAGTCGTGCCTTTTTTGACACTTTCTGGGTGTTCATAAAGCTGTGCAGTGCCCTATTCATTTTTTTCCTGCCAACACCTTTCGCTTGACGTCACTGTCATACTTTCCATCTCTCGTAAACTTTAAACCCAGGTATACAAACTCATTTACTTGTTCCACTCTTTCTCCCTTAATCAGAACTTCACAGTTTAACATGCTTTCTTCTTTTTTAAAAACCATTACTTTTGTTTTGCTTACATTTATTTTCATCCCTTTGATTTTTAGGGAATCATGCTTAACATTAACCAACGCCTGCAACTGCTCTTCAGATAACGCTAATATGACTTGATCATCGGCGTAAAGAAGGCATTTGACGATCAAATCATTCATTTTCAATCCATACGCACTCTCTTTTAAATCTTTTATTCAATCGTCTATGTATAAGTTAAAAAGCCATGGCGAAGCCACATATCCCTGTCTCACACCTTATTCAAAGTTAAACCAGTCCGTGTAAGCTCTGTTTATTTTGACATAAGCGGTGGAATCCTCGTATAGTGATTTCAGTTCTCGTATTAAACTACCGCTCACCCCATACATAGACAATGTCGACCACAATTTACTCCTCACCACTCTGTCATAGGCCTTTTCTAAGTCTATAAAAGCGCAATAGACCTGCTGACTTCTAGTCAAGAATTTTTCAACAACACCTCGTAATGAAAAGACCTGATCCATACATCTCCTTTCTCTTCTAAATCCTGCTTGCACATCCCATATCATTTTCTCAGTTTCATTCGTTACTCTTTTAATCAATACCTTTGCATACAGTTTTCCGACTATGCTGAGTAAACTAATACCTCTGTAGTTCTTACAGTCTTGCTGTATACCTTTTCCCATGTAAAGGGGCACGATAACAGCCTTGCACCAGTCGTCTGGTACGCTACCATTCCTCCAACAAAGGTTAAAAAGGCGGTACAGCACTTTTCACTTATGTCTCCAAATGGGGCATATATATGAACATACTTTATATTTAAAAGTGAATTTATAAATCACCATACGATAAATAATAAATGAAGAGCCACATTCGACCAGAGATAATACTGTTAACGCAAAACACTACGGATCTAGACTGGAAAGTCGAAAAAATTTCCTGACGCGAATCAGCAGTAACTGAAGCTGAAGATGAAAGGTTGGAAAGGTTCAGAAGTTGGACAACTTTGTGCAGAGTTGGAGCAACGGTATGGACAAAGTTCTGCGATACGGAATGCAAAGGAAAACCACCGTATTACTTTTTCCGTGTAAAATCATTATGGCTGAAAATCAAAGAAACAAGGCCCCCAGTCTCCGGCAGACTTTAAATCGTCAGGGGGTGCTAAGAATCTCCGAGTCAGCCATCAAGATTGTGACGTGGAATATGAGAAGCTTATTTCAAACAGGGAAACTGACAAACGCTTTTATTATTTCTAATAAACTTAAAAAATCAGTTATTGACTTTATACCAATTTCGGATAGAATCGCTTTACTGCAGTTACAAAGCGATCCAACAAGAATAAACATTTTCCAGGTATATGCTCCAACAGCTGATAAAGATGATGATGAGATCGAAGAACTCTACCATGAGTTACAGAACGGGTTAAAATCTTGCAAAAAACACGAAGTACCTAAATTTTACCATGGGAAGGTTTAATGCTAAGATCGGTCGGGGAAGAGCAGAAATAGTGGTTGGAGACTTCGGGCTGGGAGTTCGTAATGAGCGAGGTGATCGTCTTGTCGAATTCTGTCAGGATAATGAATTAGTAGTGATGAACATCTTTTTTAAATTACCACACAGACGACTTTATACCTGAAAATCGCCACAGGAATGCCCCCAGAACATTGTTAGAAACCAAATTGATTCCAACTTAATCAACAACCGATTCAAAAATAGTTGTAAATCAGCAAAAACATATCCAGGAGCTGATATCTCCTCTGATCACAGTCTTCTGGTTGCTCAAATAAAGGTTTAATTAAAAACGTTAAAAATAAGAATGGTATGACCCAGGTATGATCTAACAAAACTTAGAGATCCAGTTATAAGAACAACGGTGTCGGAAAAACTTAAACAAGAGCTAATGGAAACTAACAACTCAGGAGACACAAATAATACATGGCTGCATCTTGGGCAGACTGTCGCACATATTACGAATCAACAACTTTCCAGTGCCCAATGCAGACAAAAAAAAACAGGAGTGGATGACGGACGATATTCTAAACCTAATCGATCGTCGTAGAGAATATAAATTTCATAATCGCGGCCGATACAGAGCCATCCACCATGAAATTCAAAAGAAGCGCAGAATCACAAAGAAAGAATGGTTAAATGGTACATGTCAGGAGATGGAATAATTACAGAGGAAGCACGACTCATTCAACCTACACAAGAAAATAAAAGAAACACTGGGAATGAACAGGAAACGTCCAAATGACAATTTAATCAATAACACCGTCATAACAGATATAAAGGAGAAATTACAAAACATGAAAACATTACATCCAACATTTATTTAATGATGACAGATCGGAACAACATGGTTTTGAAGAGGCGAGTATTGATCCAAATATCTTAAAAGAGGAAATCATATAGGCCATCCGTCAGACAAAAAACAGTAAAGCTGCAGGTGTTTCTCTGTTATTGATTAAAATACCAATCAATAACACAAAAAACGCAGCTATTGTTGATTTCATGCGAAATCATAAAATGGAAATACCCGCAAAGATTCCAACGAAAAAGGTATTACTGGCGGCCATAAAACAACGTAATTTCAAAAGGGAGTATACAGGGTGGGGCACCCCATACGACACGGTCCCTGTAAACCAAACCAATAATTTTTTCGGGAATTTCCCAATTTCATTATATGTATATTGATTAAGGCTGCAAAAGAAAATTATTTAGTCTATAGGGTGGCTAAAAAAAGTGTGACATATCAAAGTTGTGTTTTTTTAAATGGAACACCCTATATTTCGTTACAGGAAAAAATAATACGATTTCATAAAAGGTACTATGTAGCTAACTATAATCGTTCTCGAGTTATTGATTTTTTTTATGAAAATGCTAGGTACAATTGGAAACTAAATAACATCGAAATGTATAGAAATCATCCCTTCGAATTCTGACCAAGTATAAAAGAGGTTTTGGGCTATTTATTTCGATAGAACCCGTTTCTCAATATTATACAGAATGTTTAAAAATCATTTTTGCTTTTTTATAATTTTGGTCAAAGATAACTTTGTTATTTTAAATGAAGCACCCTGTATATTTTTGGTCTGAACAATATAAAATTCAATTATCTTTCATTTCATATTGGGATTCCCTATACCTAACCTTAATAGTTTTTCAGATATTGTCTTTTTCAAATAGTAGTTCTTATTTCAATGCATTCTTTGAGTCAAGATAGCTTGAAACGACATTTATTTGATTTGCTCACAGAATTCTCATTTACAGTAGTTATACTTCACTTCATCAAAAATATTTACTTTTTATATTCTGACAGTAGTTCATTAAACAGACTATACAAATTTTTTTTATTATTCAACTGCAACAACAACAAAATATGCAACACAAATGTATTTAATTCAAAGTAGATGCTTAAAATGACGACCATTCTGTTGAATACAAAGAGCCACTCTCTCTATGAAAGACTGCTTAACACTTAATAATATTTGAGGCGTCACTCTTTGAAAAGCAGTCCTTATTGAGGGTTTTCTATGATTGATCCCGTAATAAGAAATTCATTTTCCTCATCTCCAATGATAAGTTTTTGTCTATTTGCCTTTTTATTAGCTACACTTTAAGTCCTACGAAATTCATAAAGCAATCGTTTGAGAACCAACTTGTTTGGATGATTTCGGTCTGGATAATTTTGGGCATACACCCTCGACGCCAAAAGGCAATTCTCTAAATACTCACCAATTGCTAAAATCATATTTATCCGCTCTTGAAGGATAAGTTTTGGGATAAGTTTTCATTTTCGAGGATAATAATTCAGTGAATGTTTTGAATAATGTAAATGGTAATAAGAATTCTTTCAAAAAGTTGAATAAATGTCGTTTCAAAGCTATCTTAAGTCAAAGAATGCATTGAAATAAGAACTACTATTTGATAAAGCCAATATCTGAAGAACTATTTAGGCTAGGTATAGGGAACCCCAATATGAAATGAATGATAATAGAATTTAATATTGTTCAGGTTAAAAAAATACAAGGTGTTCTATTTGAAATAACAAAGTTATCATTGTCCGAAATTATAAAAAAGTGACAATGCTTTTTGAACATTCTGTATAATATTAAGAAACGGGTTCTACCGAAATCAATAGCCCAAAACCTCTTTTATGCTTGGTCAGAATTCGAAGGGATGATTTCTATACATTTCGATGTTATTTAGTTTCCAATTGTACCTAGCATTTTCATAAAAAAATCAATAACTCGAGAACGATTACAGTAAGCTACATGGTAAATTTATATGAAATCATATTATTTTTTCCTAAACTATTCAAAAGTGTAATTAAATAAAGGGTGTTCTATTTAAAAAAACACAACTTTGAAATGTCACACCTTTTTGAGCGACCCTGTAGACTCCAAAATAATTTCCTTTTGCAGTCTTAATTAATATACATACAAAGAAATGAAGAAATTCCCGAAAAAATTTATGGTTTGGTTTACAGGGACCAAGTCGTATGGGGTGCCCCACCCTGTATTATTGATTCGATGTGTGAAACACGTGGTCTTATTTTCTTACGTTTTCCTCCATGCTATTGTGTGTTCGATCCAATTGAAATTATTTGGGCCACAATGAAAGAAAGCTTGCGGAAATGTAATCAGTCACCGACCTTGAATGCTGTAGTGCTTGACAATATAAGGCGAGAGGTGAATAAAGTAGGTAATAGTGATGTGCGGAAGAACTGTGTGGCCCACGTTATAAAAAAAGATAACAATAATTATGTGCAAGGTTCCATAAATCCGATCGTTATTCAACCCTATGATGATCCCACCTCATCCGAAAATAGCGAAGAATAATTTTGATCTTTCTAGCCCAATTTTGTTGGCCTCTATTTTTTTGTAAATATATTTTTACGAGTATTCGGAGTGATTATTTGTGTTTTCATTGTATTCGACTTCTCAGATATTATGTTGATCTTCACCCTGCTGTACGGTATGGAAGCCTGGATTATAAATAAGTACGAAGAAAGACGACTTGAAGCCTTTGAGATGTGGGCTTACAGGAAAATATTAAAAGTTTCATGGACGGAAAAAGTATCCAACTTGGTAATACTCCAACGTCTGAATAAATCCACCGAAATTCTTACCACCATCAAAAGAAGGAAACTGCAATATTTCGGGCATGTTATGAGAGGCGAAAAATACCGATTACTGCAGAACATCATGCAGGGAAAAATTTATGGTAAAAGAAAGCCGGGCCGCAGAAAAGCATCATGGCTCAAGAATCTAGGTGACTGGTATAAACTCAACTCAAGCTCTCTGTTCAGACTTGCCGTCGACAGATTGAGGATAGCCTTGTTGGTGACCAACGTTCTAGAAGGACATGGTACTTAAGAAGAAGAAGATTGTATTTTAGAGTTTTGTGACTCGGCAATCAACTACTTTATATTTCGAAGTTTTTCATAATTACTCAAGATGAAAAAATTCATACGTCTACTTTTACATGAGTTGATCAATTGCTATGATTGTAAGAATAAGTAATTGAAAAAATAGCACTGAAAAAGAATATACCGACGCCTATGTCAAGGCGGCAACTGGAAAAAGAATTCCTTCTCGAAACTGTTTGTGCAGTTCCAATGGGGATTAGAAATACTATACCTTCTTACAAGTAGAACAAATTGACCTTCACCCCGACGTCATACCTACATACCTCGCGAAATAAATCAATGAGTCAAAAATGGCTACCGTTCCTTTGTCGTGTGCCTAAATATTTCCACTGTTTGTTTATTTTGTCAGTATTTTTTTGCGTAATAAATAACTAAATATTGCTGTTGGTTGAAGTCAATTTAAATAATTCCATACTAATGTTTTCAAAATAGTCGAAAATTTAAATAAGAGTCCTCTTATATTCACTAATAATTATTTTGTCTGCTACTAATACACAAAAAAACTATTCTGTAACCATTAACGAAAGTAAAAATTTCAATAAATCTTTCATTTGAATAAATTTTTTTAAATTTAAAACAGCACATAATTCAGGACTAATAAAAACAATTGGCTAGCATAATAAAAAATATCAAATCATTGGTAATAAAGGTATGTACACTATTCATACATTTATTATCATTCCGAAATTTATATATATGTGCAAACATTATATAAAACTGTAATATTATTGCAGTAAACTATAAAGGTATTTTAAAGTCCGACAGTGAAAATTAGGTGTGAGAATTTTAACTGCTGTATTTACCTACATATTTTTAGTATATAGGTATAAGTGGGTCGATTATATATCAGAAAACAAAATACTCCTCTGGCTTTATGCCTACGACAGGCATTGAATTACATCTGATATATAACCGTGTATACTACCCCATCACAGGAAGCAAGATATACAGGTGCTTGTTAAATAATAGAAAGGGCTATTGAATTTATTTGCTAGAAGAAACCACCTGTATACCGGTTTCGAAGTGAATTGCTCTTTATCAGTACAGAGCAGGTTTTCTCGAACAACTACATTCACTCCCAGACTCCTATTAAGTACACATGAAGGACCACGCAAGAGCGTTAGTAACGACATCTGTACTTTTTAACAAGCACCACACACATAATATATATATATATATATATATATATATATATATATATATATATATGAAGTTGAAGTTTATGATAATAACAAGAAACCTGAATGCGTTTGAAGACTCACAGTTAACATTCAACGCAATGCGCATAGACAGAGTGAGCAAATTTAAATACTTGGGCATGTGGTTATCTGAAGACTGGACCTCTGATATCGAAATCAAGAGTCGCATTGAACAGGCCCGACAAGCATTCATAGGACTGAGAAGAGTATTTAGTTGTTCGGACTTCGATCTTAGTCTTAGGTTGAGATTTTTAAAGTGCTATGTATGGTCGGTACTTCTCTACGGGATGGAAGGTTGGACCCTTAAAGTTAACAACATTAACAAATTGGAAGCGCTCGAGATGTGGCTTTACCGCAGAATGCTCAAGATACCGTGGACTGCAAGAATAACAAACGTAGAAGTTCTGTCCAGAACGTGAACTGTTAACTACCACTAAAAAGAGAAAGACTGCATATCTGGAGCACGTCATAAGAAACAAAAAGTATAAGTATTTACAGTTGTTGATCGAGGGTAAGATAGAAGGCCGTAGAGAAATAGGAAGGAAGAAATTGTCCTGGTTGCGGAACATAAGACGGTGAACAGGAATGAATGACATACAGACCCTAATTCATACCGCAAGGGATAGAGAGGAGATGGAAAATGTGATTGCAAACATCCATTAGTGGAAAGCATTCGAAGAAGAAGAAGAAGAAGATCTGTATACCTATCTATACAGGATGGCCAACCGAAAACGAAACAGAGCCATTTGCAGGAACCTCGTCAGCATTTTGGAAAAACGCTCAGACCCGTCGATTTTTGATTAATGGAGGACACTTTTTTCCGGCATTTTCGACTTCACTACTTTCAACCCCAAGAGAAGGTAAGAACTACCCCAAAATTTTTAAATGGCATTGTGGGTCAAATAGAATGTCTTTTAAAAGCTCTTACAATTCTCTATACAATAGTCTTTAAATTTTGCATTTTCTTCCAATATTTTAAAAAAAATTATCTGTTAAAATTCCAATTATTTTAGATGCTTACTTACAACTTGATTGATTCCGAAGAATTTCCGGAGTAATTCGACGGCACTTCTTCTTCTTCTTCCGTAGCCTTACAACCCAGGATGTGTTTTTGCTGCCTCCATCTGCTACGGTCTTCTGCAATTTCCTGCCATCTATCTACTTCGATTCCCAGAGTTGAGAGGTCGTTCCTTATGTTATATCGCCATCTCAATTTAGGCCTTCCTAGCGGCCTCTTTCCTTGAGGGGCTTCCTCCCATACAGATTTAATGAGTCTTGTGTTCTGACTCCTTTGTATGTGGCCAGCCCATCTCAGTCTATTTGCTTTTATTTCTTGTATGAAGTCCGGGCTATTGTACAACTGGGCTAGTTCAACGTTAGTTCTTATTCTGTAATGGCCCGTTTCTGGGTCGCGGTAGGGACCGTATATTTTTCGGAGTATTTTCCGCTCAAAACGTCTTAAAATTATATTATCATTTACGCTCATGATCCATGTTTCACATGCATATGTTACAATAGGTCTGACGATAGTCTTATATAAGATGATTTTTGAGGTTCTAGAGAGGTGCTTGGACATGAAGAAAGATCGTAAGACGAAGTAGCACTTATTTCCTTGTGTAATGCGATGTTTGATTTCTTCATGCATGTTGTTGTCCGCTGTTAATATTACTCCAAGATATTGGAAGTTTTGTACATGCTCTTAGTTGGATTCGCCTATTGTTACGTTTTGACGCAGTCGATTACGTGCAGGGTTTCTTGTGACGTGCATGTATTTTGTTTTATTTTCATTAACACGAAGCCCGATTTTATTAGTTTCCTTTTCTATGCATACAAAATTTTCTTTCACGTTAATCGTACTACCCCCCAACAAAACAACGTCAATATCATCAGCATACGCCAGTAACAGACTTGGACCCCGAGGTCCAAAAATTTGGGCGTGTAAAGTTGCTGTTCTTGCTGCCTTCTCTATAGCAATGTTAAAGAGAACGTTGCTTCGTGAACCCTCTATACGTTAGATATGCGCACTAGTTTACCGGATATTCCCAGTTCTAACATTGACGCTATCGTACGCCTGTTCGAAGTCTATAAATAAATTGTGAAGGTCTTCATTAAATTCCCATGACTTCTCCAAGAGTTGCCCAATAGTGAAGAGCTGGTCTTTGTTGATCTACCACTTCTGAAGCCGCACTAGTATTCGCCAATGATCTCCTCCGCATAGGGGTTTGAATCGGACCTTTAGCGGCAATTGTGGCGGTTTACCGTCCCGTGCAAGAAAAAACTAGGTACTAGGTACTAAATTTATACCCTTGACGTACTTAACTCGAATGAATGACATTTTTACCGTTCGTGATTGTTTGCAGATAAGTTTCACATTTAAAATCTAATTTCTCAATAAGTAATGTGCGAAATTTTAAAATTTAAAGACTATATTGTATGGAGAATTGTAAGAGCTTTTGAAAGATATCTTATTCGACCCCCAATGCCATTAAAAAATTTGGGCGTAATTTTTACCCTCGCTTGGGGTTGAAAGTAGTGGAGTCAACAATACCGAAAAAGAGTGTCCCCCTTTAATCAAAAATCGACGGATCTGAGCGTTTTTCTAAAATATTGACGAGGTTTCTGCAAATGGATCCGTTTAGTTTCCGGTTGGCCACTCTGTATATATTTAGAAATATTCAATAGGGCTGCTATTATTTTATGCTGTCAAGTAGTAGTTTTGTGTCTAATTGTGTGAAAATTTTTGCTTTCCGCTGCATTTAATCGAGAGATAATGTTTCAAGAATTTATGTAAAGCAAGTTTTATAAAAATGCAGCCAATATTAAGAAGTCATTGTTAACCTGATGCTAATCTACTTACCTTTATTTCGTCACTCGTTCATCGTTACAGTCCTTATACGATTATTTGGAATGATAAAACTTTTCATTTTTGACAATGAGCCGAGTTATGTTGGAATACTGGTGCTGCACAATACCCACACTGTCATTACTAATGACACAACCATCATCTCGTGTCAGTTATGATGATTCGAAATCGGAAAATCCGAATTCTCGTTAGGTTTCCATTTTTAAAAAAATATTTCTAGTTTCTAGTAAAAATATTTTGAAAATTTAGACTCTAATTGAAAGTGCTTCTAATGCACCTTTATTATTAGTATTTATACAGGGTGGGGCACCCCATACGACACGGTCCCTGTAAAACAAACCAATAATTTTTTCGGGAATTTTCCCGTTTCATTATATGTATATTGATTAAGGCTGCAAAAGGAAATTATTTTGGAGTTTGCAGGGTGGCTCAAAAAACTGTCGACATATCAAAGTTGTGTTTTTTTTAAATGAAACACCCTGTATTTTGTTACACTTTTAAATAGTTCAGGAAAAAATAATACGATTTCATAAAAGGTACTATGTAGCTAACTATAACCGTTCTGGAGTTATTCATTTTTTTATAAAAATGCTAGGTACAATTTTGGAAACTAAGTAATATCGAAATGTATAGAAATCATCCCTTCGAATTCTGACCAAGCATAAAAGAGGTTTTGGGATATTGAATTCGATAGAACCCGTTTCTCAATATTATACAGAATGTTCAAAAATTATTGTCACTTTTTTATAATTTCGGACAAATATAACTTTGTTATTTCAAATGAAACACCCTGTATTTTTTTGGTCTAAACAATATAAAATTTAATTATCTATCATTTCATTTCGGGATTCCCTATACCTAAACTAAATAGTTTTTCAGATATTGGCTTTATCAAATAGTAGTTCTTATTTCAATTCATTCTTTAAATCAAGATAGCTTTGAAACGACATTTATTTGATTTGCTCACAGAATTCTCATTGACAGTTGTTACACTTCACTTCATCGAAAATATTTACTTTTCATATTCTGACAGTAGTTCATTAAACAGACTACACAATTTTTATTTATTATTCAACTAAAACAACAATAAAATATGAAACACAAATGTATTTAATTCAAAGCAGATGCTCAAAATGACGACCATCCTGTTAAATACAAAGAGTCACTCTCTCTATTAAAGACTGCTTAACACTTAATATTTGGGGCGTCACTCTTTGAAAAGCAGTCCTTATTGAGGGTTGTCTATGATTGATCCCATAATAAGAAATTTATTTTCCTCATTTCCAATGATAGGTTTTTGTCTATTTGCCTTTTTATAAGCTACACTTTAAGTCCTACGAAATTCATATAGCAATCGTTTGAGAACCAACTTGTTTGGATGATTTCGGTCTGGATAATTTTGGGCATACACCCTCGACGCCAAAAGGCAATTCTCTAAATACTCACCAATTGCTTAAATCATATTTATCCGCTCTTGAATGGGATAAGTTTTCATTTTCGAGGATAATAATTCAGTGAATGTTTTGAACAATGTAAATGGTAATAAGAATTCTTTCAAAAAGTTGAATAAATGTCGTTTCATTGTTATCTTAAGTCAAAGAATGCATTGAAATAAGAACTACTATTTGATAAAGCCAATTTTTGAAGAACTATTTAGGCTAGGTATAGGGAACCCCAATATGAAATGAAAGATAATAGAATTTAATATTGTTCAGACCAAAAAAATACAGGGTGTTCTATTTGAAATAACAAAGTTATCTTTGTCCGAAATTATAAAAAAGTGACAATGATTTTTGAACACTCTTTATAATATTGAGAAACGGGTTCTATCGAAATCAATATCCCAAAACCTCTTTTATGCTTGGTCAGAATTCGAAGGGATGATTTCTATACATTTCGATGTTTCCAATTGTACCTAGCATTTTTATAAAAAAATTAATAATTCGAGAACGATTACAGTAAGCTACATGGTACTTTATATGAAATCACATTATTTTTTCTTGAACTATTCAAAAGTGTAATTAAATACAGGGTGTTCTATTTAAAAAAACACAACTGTCACACTTTTTTGACTCCAAAATAATTTCCTTTTATGGGTTGCCCCACCCTGCATACTCGGTATACTTAACACAACCTGGGTTTAATGAATAGATACATTACAAAAACTAATATTATTGGATATTTTAATGCATTATTAAAGTCTAAATAAACTATCAAATGCCTTCAAAACAACTAAGGGTCTCCTCCAAGGATGCTCAACATCACCCACACTATTCAAAATATTTCTACAACAGACACTAAGACCATGGAAGAGAAAATGTGCAGGAATGGGAATACCAATTAGAAATGATCATCTGTATACTCTAAGCTTTGCCGATGATCAAGTAATCATAGCTCAAGATGAGGAGGATTTAGGTTTTATGATGCGGAAACTAGAGGAGGAATATGGGAAAAATGGAGTGGAAATCAACCTCGAAAAGACCCGATATATGTCAACGGCACAAGACAGGATATATCACCTAGAAATAGATGATAACCGACAGATCTCAGGAACAGACAAATTTAAGTACCTAGGGTTTATAATATCAAAAAGTGGAACAACAGAGGAAGAAATAAAAAATAGACTAGGTCAAACTAGGGCATGTATTAATCAATTAAACCCAATATTATGGGATCGCCACATAACCAAGACTAATAAAACGAGAATATTCAATTCAATAGTTCGCAGCATAATGACTTAAGGAGCTGAAATGTGGGTGATCAACAAAAAAAACAAAGGGAAGATTATAGCCACAGAAATGGACTTTTGGAGAAGGAGTTGTGGAGTGAACAGATTAGATCGAATAAGAAATGAGGAGATCAGGAGAAGAATGGAGGTAAAAAAAGACATACTAGAACACATAGAGGAAAAGAAACTAACGTGGTACGGACATGTTAGAAGAACTCCGGAGGATCGCTGGATACACCGGGTAACTGAGTGGAGTCCATTAGGCAGACGAAAGAGAGGTCGACCAAGGCGATCATGGAGAGACGAAGTGGATGAGGCGATGGAATTAAGAAACCTGCAGGACGGAGACTGGCAGGACAAGGACAACTGGAGACAAGGGCTGAAAGCAGGAAGGCAGCGACAGCTGTAGATATCCTGGATTATATATATATTAAAGTCTCGTCTTGTCTTGTAACAAGATTAAATACTTCTAACCATTAATAGTTGACTATTTTAAAAGCAAATGTGGACGTCATTTTAATTATTATTATACGAGGTCTGATCAATTAAAAACCGGATATTTCATTAAAAGTTATGTAATATTTTTTAATAATATTATTTAACTTTATTAATCGTGTACACAATAATAATTTAACATAAGCGATTTTTTTTGCTTATATAGATACTTTACGAAATAAGTTTAATTTTTGTTAACCAAAAATTATATTACTGTATTCAAAAATTGGCAAAGGATCACAGAAAAACAGGAATTAAAAAACAACAAACAAAATCCATCAAATAAAATTTATTAAAAATTAATCTTTTCCCTTTGTTGAAAAATTATAAGAATATTCATGCCATAAAATTATACACTTGCATCCTATGCAACCCATTTATTTCTAGAACGTAAAGTGCAGACTTTATACAAATACATAAAATATAGCGTCACGTAAACCTCATTAGCCCTTTTAATGATACACCCAACAAAAAAAGACTCTGCCTCTTTCAGGGCTGGTTTTAGGGGAGGTCAACCGGGGCTACCGCCTTCACAAGAGAGGGTTCGAAAGGTTCCATTCGTTAACGCTATAATTTAATTTCATATAACTCCAGTATTTTTACTATAGGGGTGAAGTAGACAGCAAAAAAATGCAAGGTTATGAAATTCGTGCATATTAGACCAAAATGTACTTCTATAGTTGAATCTCAAAATTGTGAAGAATGGACTCATTTTGTAAAGCGATTTTATATGCCAATCAAATTAGACGTTTACCCTGTATCAAAAAGTTTTTTTAAATAGCTGTTGAATTTTTGGATAGCGACAAAAAGAGAAAGATTCAGTATTAGTTAATAAAAAAGTAAGTGGGTTCTAACAAAAACTGTTTAATCTTTTACAAATTTATAAAAACCTTTTTTTTACTCACTCTCCAAAGACTATACGTTCAGGTAGTTCCATAAAAATTGAGAAAATCGCTATCTTTATTTATTTTTTTGTATAACTAATTTATTTGTTCATTATTTACTTCCCGAACAGGTCTTATTTTGTTCAAATATTTTCGTTAATTTGACTGGTTTATTTTTAAAATGTTCAAATTTATTCTATGCGATAAACGGTTCGATACAAAATGAAACGTTGTCAGCGTGTATGATTCAACTTGAAGGTACCGGCATGGCTGTAGTTTATAGCTTTCTATAACAGTAGATAATAGACGAGATCAACAATGACGTCGCAAATTGAAGCTACGTTATTGGCAACAACGCCATTGATCAGGTAGTTTTATTGACGTGCTGCTACGGTTTCGTAAAGCGGAGACAGGAATTTTTTGTATTATTATGGGAAGTCGTGAATTGCAATAACTTGGTGACTAATAATAAATAATATAAGTGAGAATAGTAACAGTGAACCGGATATCAAAAGAAAACGTCACAATGTAACCTCCGAAGAAAAAACCATGATCAGAAATGTGTTTGAATGACTTCGAGCCAGAGAACAAAATATGAATGTTAGTGAGGTAGTTACATCCATGACAACCTATAAGTGTTGTATATGTTCTATGTATATGTTAGCTTGCTATTTTTATTAGACTATACTAATTTTTTTAATTTGTGATTGTCTTATATGTACACTATGTAATTGCAGTCATGTGCCATACGATAAATAAATAAATAACCTAGTAAAATTTTGTTGTTAAAAAAATATCACTGGTCCAAGGGCCAAAAAAAGGTTAAGAAACGCTGGATTAGTACACAATACATTTCAATATCAACGTTTCAGTGCATTTTCGTGCCAACTAAAATCCCATTAGTAAACTTCTTTACAATTTTTTTTACAACATCAATAAATGTGTCATCATCACAGATTCCTTAAGTGTAGTCTCATCTTTAAATCAACTCTACCCGATTCTTTTTTAAATAAAATCCTCAATAAACAGTATCCAAATCAAAAACCTGTTGACCACTTTCATGTGGTTACCTTCCCACGTTGGAATCCACGGCAATGAACAAGTTGATATCCTAGCTAAAGAAGCCATATCAAGTCCAGAAGCAATAGTATCCACACGAGTTACCCATCTTGACCTCAAAGCTGTTCTAAAAAGTTTAATTTTAAGTGCGTGGAACGAATCAAATTCTCAATTACGCGAAGTGAAGCAATCAGTGCTACCCTGGAAACTAGCCCCTTAGAAAAGAACTCACCAAACCATCCTAACAAGACTTAGAATTGGTCACACTCGAGGTACGCATCAACACCTTCTTACAAGAGACGAAGCTCCCATGTGTCACGCGTGTGACTTACCCATCAGTGTAAAACATATTTTGGTAGAATGTCCGCTATTTACCTTAGACAGCCACAAAAATAATATAACAGGATCACTAAAAAACATTCTATCCACAAAAACTGACTTTACAAATTTACTAAAATTTCTACAAGATATCGACTTTTTGTATAAGATATAATTATAACCTTAAATTCACAATGCCAATAAGCCTTAGCGGTTGAGGCATTATTTAAAATAAAAAAAAGTAAAAAAAACTTTTTTAGTAAAATAACTTTATTTTGTAATTAAAACAATTAAAAAAATAGTTGAAGGTATTGAAATTATGATTTGAAATGTTTACCTCTGGTTTTGTACAGGAAAAAAAATTAAATATTAAATCCGAATTAAAAAGAATAATAAATTTTCTGTACAAATCACCACGTTTAATATTTCATTGCAAATTTGTTTAATTCGGACAACTTTCCTAAAAATCCTTTTATTAAAAACGTCATTACCACTTTGCAACAAAGCCTCATACAAAAAAAGGGTTCACATTTATACCGTCTACAAGGTTCATTAGGTCAAATATGAACGAATTCCAGAACCTCGCATTTTTCCGCTGTCCGCTTTACATCAAATACCCCCATGTATCTAGATAATTATGTTTGTTAATAGTATATTACACACCTAGGGCAGTAAAGTAAGAAATGACACGGAGCAAATGTTAGTTGGCCGAGGCGAAGCCGAGGTCATCATGCATGTGTTCTGAGACATTTCTTACTTTAATGCCCGTGGTGTGTATACTATTTTTCTCCCTACTGTAGGCGGAAAGCGGCAACTTCGTTTGGCGAAGCGGGTCGAAAGTGACGCTTTCTGCACAGTAGGGAGAAAAATAAATTTTATTTGTTTGGTAATAAATTATTGAAACACTTGAATAAAAAAAAAGGTTAACCTATTTGCAAAATAATTAGGGGCCTCCACTCCTTTGTTGCCACAGTGACTCCCGATCTCTAAATCCGGCCCTGATACCTTTAATAGAAATACAGATCTACATTAAATGATAAAGTTGGTAATTTTTTTTTTATAAATACGTTACTTGAACATTTTTGCACAAACATTCTTACCTAGAAAGCTCCGAATACAAGCTTTACAATTTAAGGGAGATTATTATCTCGAACTTCCAAATTTTCAAAGTTTGTTGTTAGTGTACCATCAACTTTCGGTTCATCATTATTATCATTAGGTGCAGTTGCCCCGTGAAATGTAGTGCAATGATGTTTGCGGCCATGCTTCTTGTCTTTGTGATTTTCTTTTCGAAAATAAGGTCCTTCAGATTCATCACCCGTCCACCGACAAGCTGGATAATGAAAATGATGATG
The DNA here is from genome assembly GCA_950111635.1 of Agelastica alni. Lineage (NCBI taxonomy): Eukaryota > Metazoa > Arthropoda > Insecta > Coleoptera > Chrysomelidae > Agelastica > Agelastica alni. The sequence continues at coordinate 46,524,708 of OX467711.1, read as the reverse complement.
GTGGTGGGAACATGGAGAACGATTGTGACCTCTTTTGTGATATTTACGTGATCTAGATCTCGATCCAGATCTCGAGCGTGAATGCGATCTGGTCCTTTCTAACCCCTCACCTCCTTCGGTTTCTTTACGGTTTTTGCATTTTTCATTTTTCTCTCCGTTGTCATCTGAGCAACTCGAACTCGACAAGCTAGAACTTCTTTTTTTATGTTTTTTCTTACCTTTCGGTTTTTTTCCTTTGCTGTGAGATCTCGATCGGGAATGGCTTTTTCTTTTTCCCTGTTTAAAATCGCCTTTCAAAAGTCCCGTTTCTAATAAAGTAGCTATAGCTCTATCCACTGTTGCTTGAATAACGTTTTGTATGTTTTGCGGGACTGACTCTTCCATTATATTCGATACAATATCAATAAATGTCACGAATAAACGACGAAACTGATAAAACCTTTATTTAAATTTCACTGAACACTTCTCTTCACCAACGCTCGACCTCGACTGAATTCTAAAATTAATTTGTACCAGTATTTATATCTTTCTACGTAACGGACACAATAACAATGCATTGAAACATTGCGCAATAATGGGCAATCGTATAAAATTTTATTAAATTTATAATTCATATCCTTCAGTAACACTGCACAAGAGATAAATAACTCACTGACAAGATACGCACCAATGCTATAATTTAGAAATATTAAATATTTTTCATCATAGTTTTGGAACTAGTGCCAAAGTGAGCTGCTATGCTCATGCTTTATGTTTTTAAATAAAAAAAAAAGAAGAATGTCTTTATAATTTAAAAAAGAGGAAGAATTATACAAGATATAAATATATCTGCAAGTGTATGGTATACTTTTTGCTTTCATGTTGTGTTTTTTATTCTTGTTCTCGTGGATATTTTGTATTTAGTGAAATTTAAACCAATTAGTTGTTACACAGCTTCTCAAAAATTTGTGCCAAAAAAAACTAAACAATGCTGTGATTTCTGCAATATGCTTTTTGCTTTCATGTTGTTTATTCTTGTTCTTGTGGACTTTTAACAAAGTTTTTAAAAATTTGTGCCAAAAAAAAATGTAAACAACCTAATAGCCTAAAATAAAAATTATTAAACATTTATAATCTTATCAATAAGTTTTGCCAGAAAAATAATGACTGCAGAAAAATAAATCACCAATTATATTATATTGTTAAGAAGTGATTTATTTTTATCTACAAATAACTTATTTCTTTGAAAATTATGAATCAGATAAAAACAATTTTTCAAGATAGTATTCTTATCTAAGGAAAACATTTTCTAGTATGATTGCCCTAGAGCAATAAATTCCTTTTTTCTTGAGTTTTTGGTTTTAGTTAGGTACTGTATACTTACAAACTATTTTTCTATAGCTATGGCTGACTGAAATACATCATTCGCCTTGTAAAGATAATAAAAATATTCACTGCAAATGATATGATTTGTTGCTCAATCAAAATATTACCTTGTTTCAATGTGTTTTATATGATAATAACAAAATAAATAAATAAGTTAACTGGTGAGTACTTTTCAAATTATATAGCAATGTTTTTTATGCCAGTTTTTGAAATTTAAAGTTGTAACAGTAGGTATTTTTTTCAATGTATCTGGAAATTGCCACAACATGACAACCAGATAAATATTTAACAATTTATGGAGCGTTTCAACTCCAAACTTTTCCCAGTGAATTGATTAACGTGAAATTTGAATAGCCTGTAGAAAATAGCTCAAAAATCAAAAGTTTTATGATGCTGATGTGCACTATTACCTGGTAGTGGTTCCCATAGGTAAAAAATTATTATATTTAAAATAACAACAGAAATAGATATGGGGATATTTTCTAAGCAGAAAGTTGTTAAATAAACAGTTATTTTTGTTAAAAATTGCCAACAGGTGGAATCAAATCATTTAGCATTAAATACCAAAAACCAGTCAACTTTTTATATTTAGTAAACTTTTTGGAAAAAATGTATAAAAAGTTTTTAAAGTACTTAAATATATCTTTTAAATGAGCTTTTGTTGAGGTCATTAGTGTAAAAATTAACAGGATTATGATAAAAATAAAATTGCTAACTGGTTTTTTCCTGGAACTAATAGTACTAAAATCAATGACAATAACACAAGATTTGCAATTAAAACGATTCCTTTTAAACTTTATACTTTATTTATGTATTTAAAATTTGATCTGTAGGTTTGATAGGTTTCGAATGTTTATTTAAGAAAAATTTTGGCTTCAGTAAAAAATTCATTACAAAAATTATATATTTTTTAAAATAACTCAAAAACTAAAAAAGTTACGTGCCGCTTTACAAGGGAAAAGGTTCGCAGCAGGACTGTAAGAACTACCGAGGTATTAGTTTACTCAGCATTGTCAACAAAATGTATGCAAGGATATTGATTAAAAGAGTGACGAATGAAACTGAGAAGATGATAATATAGGATCTGCAAGCAGGATTTAGGAGACGAAGAAGAAGTATGGATCAGGTATTTTCGTTACGAGGTATAGTCGACAAATTCCTGGCTAGAAGTCCGAAGGTCTATTGCGCTTATATAGACTTGGAAAAGACCTATAATAGAGTGGCGAGGAGTATATAATTGTGGTCGACAATGTCTATGTATGGAGTGAGCGGTAGTTTGATACAAGCACTGAAATTACTTTACGAGGATTCAACTGCTTGTGTCAGGATAAACGGAGCTTGCACGGACTGGTTTAACATCGAACTAGGTGTGAGACAGGGATATGTGGCTTCGCCATGGCTATTTAACTTATAGACGATTGTTTAAAAGATTTGAAAGAGAGTGCGTATGGATTGAAAATGAATGATTTGATCGTCAAATGCCTTCTTTACGCCGATGATCAAGTCATATTAGCATCATCTGAAGAGGAGTTGCAGGCGATGGTTAATGTTATGCATGATGCCCTAAAAATCAAAGGGATGAAAATAAATGTAAGCAAAACGAAAGTTATGGATTTTGAAAGAGAAGAAAGCATGACAAACTGTAAAGTTCTGATTAAGGGAGAAAGAGTGGAACAAGTAAATGAATTTGTATACTTGGGTTCAAAATTTACGAGAGATGGAAAGTATGACAGTAACATTGAGCAAAAGGTGGTGGCAGGAAAACAAATGCATGGGGCACGCATAGCCAGAAAGTGTCAAAAAAGGCACGTCTGGCAGTACATAGAGGAGTGTTGGTTCTTACACTTATGTTTGGTAGTGAATGTTGGGTTTGGCAGAAGAAGCATAAAATTAAGATTAATGCGGAGAAGAGTAGTCTAGATGGTTTAATTACGTAGAAAGAATTGATGAAGAAGGATCGACGAAACAAATTTATACGGCGAGTGTGAGTAACATTGAGCGAAGAGTGTCGGCAGGAAAACAAATGAATGGGGCAATGCATAGCTTTATGAGCAGCCGGAAAATGTCAAAAAAGGCACGTCTGACTATGCATAGAGGAGTGTTGGCCCCCACACTTATGTATGGTAGTAAATGTTGGGTTTGGCAGAAGAAGCATAAATAAAGTATTAATGCTGCGGAGATGAGTAGTCTGAAAAGTATAGCCGGAGTGACTCGGTTGGATAAAGTGAAGAATAGTGAAATAAGGGAATTAACGCTGTGTGTAAAAGAAGATGTGGTTACGAAGATAGATAAAGAAATGCTTAGATGGTGTGCGCACGTAGAGAGGATGGATGAAGGAAGATTAACGAAACAAATTTATAAGGCGAGTGTGAATGGACAAGTCGTTAGAGGTCGACCTCGGCAAACATATCTCGATCAGATCAACATTGTTTTGAAGAAAGGCCAGGTCAAAAGTACCAACAACCGACGAGCATGTATGAGAGCACTGATGTAAGTAGAGGAAGCAAAAGATGTGTGTAGGAACCGTAGCGGAAGTGGAAGGAAGTATTCTCTGCCTACCTCTACGGGAAAAAGGCGTGACTATATGTATGTATATAAAAAAAACGTATAGTTGAAGTCAAAAAAGTAATATTTTATTTTTTGTAAATATTTTAGGTTTCCTTTATAATTCTAAGATGAAAATCAGTTGAAAGGAATTTATATTTGAACGCGAGGGCCACTTGCTGAAATGTTGGGTTTCGAAAAAGTAGGCATTAAATTCTCAGAACTGATAAAGACGGTTCACTGGTATTCTGGACCTTCCACTGGCGTACGGACACTACCAATAAATATAAATATTTTATTCGTAAATTTAATTCAGAACTTAAATATTATATTGCAATAACTTTTATTAAATTGCGTTTTAAGTTGTTAATACGAGGGCGGTTGGATAATCTTTCTGCATAATCACCTTTAGCTCAATACATTTAGTCCAGCGTTTTTCTAATTTTTTTATTCCCTCCAAATAATAGGTTTTTTCAAAGCTCTTAAAATACGCGTTTGTTTCGGTAATGACTTCTTCATTCGACTCAAATCTCTTACCGCCCAGTCATTTCTTTAGGTTTGAAAAAAGAAAATAGTCGCAGGGGGCTAAATCTGGAGAATACGCTGTATGGGGTAGCAGTTCGTATCCCAATTCGTGGATTTTGGCCATCGTGAACAGACAAGTGTGCACACGTGCATTGTCTTGATGGAACAGCACTTTCTTCTTCTTAGCCAAATGCGGCCGTTTTTGCTTCAAATCAACGTCGAATCTGTTCAAAAGCTTTGAATAATATTCGCCAGTGATCGTTTTACCTTTCTTGAGGTAATCGATGTGAATGACACCGCGTACATCCCAAAAAACTGTGGCCATGACCTTGTTGGCTGACAGACTCTGTTTCGCTTTCTTTGGTCCACGTTCACCCCGAGCAACCCACTGTTTCGATTGTTCCTTGGTCTCTGGCGTGTTGTGATGGATCCATGTTTCATTCACAGTAACAAAACGGCGCAAAAATTCGTCCGGATTACGGCTGAACATCGCTAAACATTCTTTTGAAGTGGTCCCACGATTGCGCTTATGGTCGAGTGTGAGCAATCGCGGCACCCATCTCGCAGAGAGTTTTTTCATGTCCAAATATTCGTGTAAAATATGATGTACCCGTTCAGTTGAGATACCTACCTACAGCATGAGCCAACTCACGCACTTTCATTCTCTGATCATCCAATATCATTTCATGGATTTTATCGACGATTTCCGGCGTGATTACTTCTTTTGGGCGACCTGGACGTTCGGCGTCACTGGTGCTGGTACGACCACAACGGAACTCTGTAAACCACTTCTTAACCATAGAAATTGATGGTGCCGAGTCCCCGTAGTATTTATCACGTCTTTCCTTAGTTTCAGTGTTGGATTTTTTACGTAAAAAGTAATGCTTAATCAGCACACGAAATTCACTTTTTTCCATTTTCGTAAAAATTCACGGAGTTGTCTGCTTTGAACGGCTATCAAACACCAACTGCACGGCGTAGCTTGCTCAAAATTAGAAAGTTGCCCACTGATAGTTTATAGTTGACGGCAGCACTGTTGCATTTGGAGTAACTGCGCGGGAAATTCAAAAAGTCACTGACTTTTTGTATAATGAATATACATCACACAATTATTTCTGCTTGTTGGAATTTCCAACTAAAAACTTTTACCGAGTCGATTAGTGTTAATACTGGAAAAATAATAATTATACATAATTGTATTACATACTGTAGTGTACTGTGGACTTCGAGAAAAGGACAAAAATATGTTGATCAACGACGCAGTTGCTCTTTGTTGTGACTTGACTAAAGTGTCAACGAGAAGTGTTTACAGATTTCTAAAAACTTTTAAAGAAAGTAATGAAGGCAAATCGGATGATGTATCTCTAAGAAAATTAAAACTAGAGGGAATTGATCGCACTAAATATGCTATTCGTAGGATATTCCATGCGTTCTTTTTCAGAAATGAAATCCCAACGTTAAAGCAACTTGCAGCCGAAATAAATGCCGATGATTCGATACCCAAAATATCACGACCTATTTTATTGCGAACAATAAGGCAAATGAACATTAGGTTAGGAAACCCAACTAATACTACCACTACTAAGGGTAGAAACCAACACACCTCTATGCAGTGCCTCATTCATCTGTTTTCCTACCAACACCCTTTGCTCAATGTCACTGTCATACTTACCATCTCTCGTAAACTTTGGACCCAAGTACACAAATTCATTTGTTCCACTCTTCCTCCCTTAATCAGAACTTTATAATATGTCATGCTTTCTTTTTTTAAAAATCATTACTTTCGTTTTGCTTACATTTATTTTCATCCCTTTGATTTTCAGGGCATCATGCATAAGATTAACCATCGCCTGCAACTTCTCTTCAGAAGTTTATAAACTCGACTACTATTAGCCACGAGTACAGGCAGGTTTCCGAGCGGGATTAGGCACAAACGACCACCTCCTAGTCATGATTGTCCTCATTGAGGAATCAATAAAATACAATAAACCTTTTATCCTCATATTCGTCGATTACAAATTATGCTGCAATCTTTATCAACTGCTCGGATAGACCATAGATACAAAACATTTATTAAAATGCAAAAGTGACAGTTAGATTACGTGAAGACATCGCAGACTTTCCCATTAAGCGAGGAGTACGCCAAAGTACTTTTAACTTTTTAACTTTTAACAACCCTAATGGAATTTATGTTTAAAAAGGTGGATTTTGGAGATATGGGCATTAATATAGACGATATAGAAAACTAATCGCGGATCGGATTAATAAAGCCAGGGAGATGTTACGAAGGCTTAACGAGGTCTCAAACTTAGTAGGACTAAAAATAAATGGCAGCAAAACACAATTTATGACAAATATGGTCGTAAGCAAAGGTATAAATTCAAATGGATCAAATCTTGTACTGGTAAGTTCCTACAAGTACCTGATACATGAGTTACGCATTGGAAGGGACAATCACACATGCTAGATAACCAGGCCAATAGGACTCGCTTGGGCCGAATTTGGAAAGCTGCAATATGTCTTTGAATCTAATATCTCTATGTGTCTGAAAAGAAAAGTCTACGAGCAGTGCGTGCTGCCAGTACTTACCCATGGGGCAGAAACACTAACTAATTAAACTTTTGTATTTTTCGTTAGTCAGTACATACCTTGATTACTGTTCTTCTGTATGGTCTCCTCATTACTTAGTTTACATTAAGAAACTCGAACATGTTCGAAACAACTTTTTACGTCATATTTTATTCAAGCTACATGTCTATCAAGACTATGCTGCGTGGCTGCAACAGCTGCGAATCTGCTCTCTTGAGAACCGTAGGAAACAGAGAGATCTTACATTACTTTTTAAAATCATCAATGGTACATGTAACTGTCCTCAACTCTTAAGTAAAATTAGTCTCTTTATTCCAACGAGGACTACAAGGCAGAGTCGAACATTTTACGTACCAATCCATAGATTTAATTATGCATTCCACACATTTCTTCCTAGATCTATGAGACTCGCAAATTCACTGGAGAACCTTCCACTTTTTGATATCTCTATTAGCAAATTTAAAAAATATATTTGTGATTTGAATGTTCAGTAATTTATATTTTACCACTTCATGATATCTGTATATCTGCTTTATAAACTATGTATACAGTGTGAAACAGCCAAATGGAATAAATTTGATAACGAATAAATGAGAGCGTGTTGGGAAAAACGCTTGGACACATCGATTTGTATTTTTAGATGCGCATTTTTTCAAAAAAAAAATTATATAGGGTGTGTCATGTGACAGTGGCCAATACCAACTTTCTTATTTTAAATACAACCCCCAGTATATTATTTATTTTTTGGATTCTTCAGAAAATTCTAGACATAATTCATGTATAATGTCCCATACCTATCTTCAACTGTTTCGGAAATATTAAGTGTTTTCAGATGTATTACAAAAATTAACATTAAAAAAAGAAAATTTTATTTCACAAATAATGTAAAAAATAAAACAAAAAAACATTAATTTCAGTGTAAGAGATGTTCAAAATGTACAATACTTTTGACATATCCCCACAAAAAGAAGTCTAATGGCGTCAGATCAGGAGATCGTGCTGGCCATTCTATCGATCCGCGCCTCTCTATCCACCGATTTGGAAAATTTTGGTTCAGGTACTGCCGGACATTGATTTGGTAATGGGGCGGTGCTCCATCTTGCTGAAACCATAGTATATTGGCAGGAACTTGTGGGTTTGTCAAAGTTGGCACGTTATTATTTTGGAGCAGTTCTAAATATTTATCTCCATTCAAGTTGCCATCAATGAAAAAGGGACCTACGATATGATTTCCAACAATTCCTGCCCAAATATTAACTTTTTCAGGATATTGCGTATGTTCCTTTCTCATCCAGTGAGGATTCTCATTAGGCCAATAGCGGCAATTTTGACGATTAACATGACCGTGAAGTGTAAATGTGCTCTCATCAGAAAACAAAACATCTTCTAATTGGATCTTATTGTTATCAAAGCTGTGGGAAGAAACTTCACTTCCAGCTCTTTTCCTCCCCTAACCAATGAAGATGGAACACTAGCAACGACTGCCCAGGAAAAAGCCAATATCTTTGCGCACCTATTTGCTGGAAATTCCACTCAGGATTCTTCGGGAAAACAACCCTCGAACATTACACCTATTGACAGTCACATGCCCGAGATCACCTTTCGCCAACGTACTATCAGAAAGATTTTGCTGGGTCTCAACACCAACAAAGCCTGTGGATCTGACGGAATCCCGCCGATTGTTCTCAAGAAATGTGCCCCCGAACTAACACCTGTTCTTTGCAAGTTGTTCAACCACTCTTACAATTTGGGAGTATTTCCGTCCAATTGGAAAATTACAAGAGTACAGCCAGTCCCTAAAAAAGGCAAAAAGACCCTACCTAGCAACTACAGACCTATCGCACTGCTATCTATTATTTCAAAGGTCATGGAAAAAGCCATCAACATCGAGCTCATGAAATATCTGGAAGACTCAGGAATTATCAATGATAGGCAATATGGCTTCCGCCATCAGAGATCAACTGGTGACCTGCTCGCATACGTCTCACATATATGGCAGCTATCTATTGAAAAGTATGGAGAAACTTTAGCTATGGCATTAGATATCTCCAAGGCGTTCGATCGAGTTTGACACCAGGGACTCCTCGCCAAACTTCCATCTTATGGCTTGCCCCCTCAGCTGTGTTCTCTGCTTGCTAGTTTTCTCTCAAACAGGTCTCTCCATGTAGTGGTTGATAGAGTTTCATCTGACACTCTACTCATAAATGCTGGTGTTCCGCAAGGATCCATTCTAGCACCAACACTATTTTTACTTCACATCAACGACCTATTGAAAGCAACTTCATGTCCCGTACACAGCTTAGCCGATGATAGTACCCTCCATACCGCTTTCTCTTCCAGGGCCCCTATATCAGCCCGTGAAACCAGAAATGAACGAGGAAGAAATGTTAACAATATAAATATGGACTTGTCAACAATTCTCGAATGGGGATCCAATAACTTGGTAGAATTCAATGCAAACAAAACACAAGCATGTCTTTTCTCTAGAAAAGCCGATCTCACTGTGCCTAACATAACTTTGTAAGGAGTAACCATGCCACTGAAGTCATCCATATCGATGCTTGGTATTACTATCAGCAATAACCTTTCCTGAGAAAATCACGTGAGGTCCATTGCCAAAAGTGCATCCCAAAAACTTGGTTTTTTGTTTCGTGCCAAGAGCTATTTCACCTCCAGTCAGCTGCTTATGATCTATAAGGCGCAGATCCGACCTGTACTGGAGTACTGTTCCCATATTTGGAGTGCAGCACCTAAACATATCCTGAAGCTACTGGATTCTGTCCAAAAAAGGGCAATTCGTTTCGTCGGTGATGCCTCGCTTACAAACTCGCTCACTTATCTGGAACACCGTAGAAAAGTTGGCGATTTGTCTCTATTTTATAGATATTTTCATGGGCGATGCTCTTCTGAAATATCAACAATCGTTCCTCCTTTGGCAGTCTCTTCGAGATTAACCCGTCAAGTTCAGTCTTCACACCCCTTCGTGGTCACTTTGGAGACCTGCAGAACATCACTTTCCAAAGACTCATTCATCCAACGAATTGCGAGGCTTTGGAACTCATTGCCTAGGGAGGTGTTCTCCGAGGCATACAACCTCCAGAAATTTAAGAAGAACACCAACTCCTACCTTCTTTCCCTTGGTTCCCACGATGTTCTCTGAACATTACAGGATATCCCTTTTCGTGGGAACCAGAACATAAAAAAAAAAATCTAACATTTCCATCATTTGTTCACAAAAAAACGTTCTCCTTTCGAAATCGTCTTCCATGAGCTCCTGAGTTGGCATCATTTTATAGGGATGCATTTTACTTTCCTTTTATATTCGAAAAATTGATGTGTGGCTAATATTGAACATTGAGGCTGGTTTTCGACCAGAATTATGTGGGTTTTCTTGAAACTCAAGCATAACATCCAATTTCGCATCATAGCTTAGTTTACTGGCAACTACTTTTTTGTCTGTCTTACATGACAAAGCTCGCGAAACAGTTTTTCTATTTTGTTAATTGTTCCTTGGGATATAGGCGGCAAATTTGGAAATTTTTCGTGAAATAAGCGAGAAACTTCCATTTGTGTCCGTGTGATATCTCCATAACCAATCATTTGTAGAATGGTTATTTTGTGCATTTCTGTTAAATGAACCATTTTTCGTGTCGACGTGTCCAAGCGTTTTTCTCAACACGCTCTCATTTATTCGTTATCGAATTTATTCCATTTGGCTGTTCCACACTGTATATATTTTAGTGTTTATGTCGGAATTTGTGTATATTGTATGTGTATGTAAATTTTGAGTAGTCTGAGAAGTATAGCCGGAGTGACTCGGTTGGATAAAGTTAAGAATAGTGAGATAAGAAAACGCTGTGTTGTAAAAGAAGATGTGGTCACAAAGATAGATAAAGGAATGCTTAGATGGTTTGGACACGTAGAAAGGATGAATGAAGGAAGATTGACGAAACAAATTTATAAGGCGAGTGTGAATGGGCAAATCGGTAGAGGTCGACCTCGGAGAACATATCTCGATCAGATCAACATTGTTTTGAAGAAAGGCCAGGTCAAAAGTACCAACAACCGAAGAGCATGTATGAGAGCACTGATGAAAGTAGAGGAAGCAAAAGATGTGTGTACGAACCGTAGCAAGTGGAAGGAAGTGGTCTCTGCCTACCCCTATGGGAAAAAGGCGTGACTTTATGTATGTATGTATGTTGTTACCTAAATTGATCATCCGCCATTTTATTTGATGCAAACAATCAGTTACATGGTGTGAGTATATAATTGAAATTTTATTATTTCACGGTATTTCACTTTATTATTATGGTAAAGTGTTGTTGTTCTTGTCTGTAAAATTCACATGCATGCATAAAAAAAATCGGGTTTTTTCAAATATTTTTTATTTTGAAGGGTTGTTGAGGGGTAGTTTTGGGGTCACAAATTATTTCAACCAATAAAGTGTATTGAGTAGGTATACAAGGATCCATTTTCGTCAAAAAATCTCAAGCAACGGGTATTTTAACCGTTTTAAAATTTTTCTATACCTTTGAAGGTTTGTTGAGGGGTAATTTTTGGGTCACAAATAATTTTATCCTATAGAGTGTATTGAGTAGGTGTAGAAAGATCCATATCCGCTGAAAAATCTCAAGCAACGTTTTTTTTCAAACATTTTTCCACTTTGGAGGGTTGTAAGGGGTAGTTTTTGGGTCACAAATTATTTTACCCTATAGAGTATTTTAAATAGGTGTAGAATGATCCATTTCCGTTAAAAAATATCAAGCAACGGTTTTGTTAAGATTTTTTTACTTTGAAGAGTTGTTGAGGGGTAGTTGGTGGGTCACATATTATTTTACCCCATAGACTATTTAATAGGTGTAGAATGATCCATTTCCGTCGAAAAATCTTGAGCAACGGTTTTTTTTAGATTTTCCACTTTGAAGGGTTGTTGAAAGTTAGTTTGTGGGTCACAAATTATTTTACCCTATAGAGTGTATCGAGTAGGTTTAGAATGATCCATTTCCGTCGAAAAATCTCGAGCAACGATTTTCTACTTTGGAGGGTTGTTGAGGGGTGTTGCGTATATAACCTTACGAAATAAGTTTAATTTGTTGACCAAAAATTATATTTCTGTATTTAAAAGTTGACAAAGGATCACAGAAAAACAGGAATTAAAAAAAAACAACCACAATCCATCTAATAAAATTTATTAAAAATTAATCTTTTCCCTTTGTTGAAAAATTATGAGAATATTCATGCCATAAAATTATCCGCTTGCATCCTGTGCAACCCATTTATTTAAATACTTAATTTTCTAGAACCTAAAGTGCAGACTTAAACAAACATTTATACAAATACATAAAAGATATCGTCACGTAAACCTCATTACCCTTTAAATAATACATCCAACGAAGATAGACTCTTCCTCTTTCAGGGCTGGATTTAGGAGAAGTCAACCGGGGCTACCGCCTCCACAAGATAGGGCTCGAAACGTTACATTCGTTAAGGCTGTAATTTAATTTCATACAATTCTTGAATTTTTACTATAGGGGTATTTCATGTGAAGCAGACAGCGGAAAAAATGACCGAGCCCACCCCAGCACGCAAAGTTTATTCAAATGCAATTCGCGACATCTATTGTTTAACAACAATTTCATTTTTGCATGCACCTTTCGATGATCTGACCACGGAGCAATTTAGTTTGGATCGGGAGCAGTTTTTTCGTGTGGTTCATTCATCGAAAAAGTCTTTATTACAGGCGATATTCGTGTTCGAAAATCAATTACATGAAAATTCAATTTTTTAATGAGTGGTAACTCACTTTACGAGTAAAGATACCTTACTGTCTTGTATTCTATAGTTGTACAAATAATATACAAATTAATCTCGATTTCACCCATTATTTTCTCTTAGATTGTGTGAAAAATATTTTGCCAGATTGTGAATTGTAAGCTTCTTTCGTTTTTTTTTTGATCCAGACAATTGTATTTGTCCTTTTTCATATATTATGTATTACTTATTTTATTCATGATATTTTTATCATGATTTCCCACACACAGGCACTATTGTGTCTCAGCGGATGTATGAATGTTTATTGATTTACATTATTATATTTTTTGTAAACTTTTGTATTTACATAATGTATTTTTGATAATTAAATAATCATTATTATTATTAATTGGCGACAGCTATTTTTTAAAAAAATCTACGAAGCAATTGTTTAACAATTATTTCATTTTTGCATGCACCTTTCAATGATCTGACCACGGAGCAATTTAGTTTGGATCGGGAGCAGTTTTTTCGTGTGGATCATTCATCGAAAAAGTCTTTATCACAGGCGATATTCGTGATCGAAAATCAAGTACATGAAAATTCAATTTTTCTATGTTTTCGGAAAATTTACAAGGGAGCCGATTTTTTTACCGACGTCAGTAAATGAAGCTAATTGAAACTCGTTAAACTAGCTGTCGCGAATTGCATTTGGATCGCCTAAAATACTCTTTTGGCCGTTCCATATGTCGACTACGACCGTTGTGGTCGCGGTGAAAACGTCACTAATGACGTCATGACATACACTCACGTCAAGCTCGCGATAACCCATTTTAAAAGGTGGGTCGAAGTGAGCGTTAAGATTTACACTATATTTTTTCTAGCTCTCCATTCTACTTGGGTTTACGATTTCAACGCTCCGGGACTAAGTGGAACGGGAAAATCCGTGGTCGTGAGCGTGATCGTCGTAAACGCTTAGTGGAACGCATCCTAGATGGTATGAACGTGAATACACAATTTTTTTTTTTTTTTTTCGAATAAAAATATATTTATTTAACCAAAAAATGGGATCTATATGATTCAAATAATTAAAAAGAAATGGTCGAAATTATGATTTAAAATGTTTAATTCCGGTTTTGTACAGAAAAAAAATATTAAATTTTAAATCCGATTTAAAAATTTAAAAGAACGGTTACATTTTTGCGGTTGGGCCATTGGTATAGGCACCTATGTCACCTAGGTCTTTGATCCTGTGTGACTATTGAAAGACAATAATGAGAGTAGCATTGTCATTTTTACGACCACATACGAGTATACAGGGTGTCCCTGAAAATAGTGTGTTCCTTGAGAGGCGGTGTAGAATGAATATTTAGAAACAAAAAATTCTTATAAATTTTTTTCCTTAAGTCATCCGTTTTCCCAAAAATCGAGAACAAAAATTTCGATTTAAATGTAGGTTTGGCAACCATGCGCTGTACTCTAGTAAACAAAAAGTACCACCGATACATTTAATTAGTTATTAACGTGTTACTCGCAAGAATGCAACGGCCTGCGTTTCCGATTCGCGAATATCACGACATGTTATTTACATACGAAAAGGGTCACGGTAATTATAATGCAGCTGTTCGGATGTATACAGAACGCTATCCTCAACGACAATATCCTAATGCCCGCAGTTTTGTGAATGTGTCGCATATATTATTGGCTACGGGTTCTGTTGTAATGTATTAGGTAGCCATGTTGTACTTAGGCACCTTAAGGTTACGGGAAACCCTTGTTAGAATTAAAGGAGGAACGTTTTCCTAAATACTATATTAAACTAATTGAACATTACGACTAGATGTTTTGTTTACAATGTTGAACTTGAACCGAGGAAGGCGAACTAAGCAGTTCGCGCATCGACCCGGTTATGACAAAATATAAAAACACACAACTTCTTGCTCGACGATTCGTTGTTTAATAAATACAATTCATTCGTAAACAATGCGTGTTGTCATTGACACGTTCGTTGGGTTCAAAGAAATTCTTATGAACGGTCAACTGAGTTCGTTGGGCTTTCATTAACCCTCTTTCCATGTTTTACTGGATCAGGGCACTACTCTGTGTTACCTAAAAAAACTGAAGGACAATCAGTGCTCGTATTTTTTGCTTCGATTCTAAGTGACTCACTATAAATATATTACTATAAACATTTGTAATTAACCTTAACAACGATCAATAAAGGTGTACTTTTATTTCAATAAACAAACTTTAGAATTAAGCACAGAACAAAATTCATTTGACGTTTCGGTTTATCTAACTAAAAACCATTTTTAAAAATTGTACTATAAATCGGCATTTTGCTTAACTTGTGTTAAACGTACATTTTTAATTAGATTTATGGGCCAGATATTATTCTCGACTGACAGTGTCATGTCATGATGTGATATAAATACTAATGTAATTGTTTTTTTGCAAACCGTTGACTTTAGAAAAAAGACTTTTTTACTCTGCATACTGTACCATGTCTTGTGTCTAAAGGAACGCACTATCTTCGGGAACACCCTGTTTATGAAATTATTAAAAATCAACAAGCTCAAATTTCTCATTCTTATTAACAACTTGTAATTAATCCAATAATAAACATTTTTATAGTACATATTTTATTTTACATTCACGCTAGGTCCGGTATGAACGAATTTTAGAACCTCGCATTTTTTCGCTGTCCGATTTACATGAAATGCCCCTATATCTAGATAATTGTGTTTGTTAAAAGAAGTTTATTTGTTTGGAATGAATTATTGAAACACTTGAATAAAAAAAATGTGTAAGTTATTTTCAAAATAATTAGGGGCCTCCAATCCTTTGTTGCACCAGAGACTCCGGACCTCTAAATCCGACCCTGATAACTTTAATAGAAATAAAGATCTACATTAAATCATAAAGTTGGTAATTTTATTTGATAAATACGTTACTTGAATATTTTTGCACAAACATTCTTACCTAGAAAGCTCCGAATACAAGTTTTACAATTTAAGGAAGATCATTATCTCGAACTTCCAAATTTTCAAAGTTTGTTCTTAGTGTTGAATCAACTTTCGGTTCATCATTATCATCAGATGCAGTTACCCCGTAAAATAAAGCGCAATGATGTTTGCGGCCATGCTTCTTGCCTTTGTGATTTTCTTTTCGAAAATAAGGTCCTTCAGATTCATCACCCGTCCATCGACAAGCTGGATAATGAAAATGATGATGGTGGTGGGAACATGGAGAGCGATTGTGACCTCTTTTGTGATATTTACGGGATCTAGATCTCGATCCAGATCTCGAGCGTGAATGCGATCTGGTCCTTTCTAACCCGTTACCTCGTTCGGTTTCTTTACGGTTTTCGCATTTTTCATTTTTCTCTCCATTGTCATCTGAGCAATTCGAACTGGACGAGCTAGAACTTCTTTTTTTATGTTTTTTCTTATCTTTGGGCCTTTTTCCTTTGCTGCGAGATCTCGATCGGGAATGACCTTTTCTTTTTCCTTTTTTAAAATTGTCTTTCAAAAGTCCCGTTTCCAATAAAGTAGCTATAGCTCTATCCACTGTTGCTTGAATAACGTCTTGTATGTTTTGCGTGACTGACCCTTCCATTATATTCGATACAATGTCAATCAATGTCACGAATACTGATGAAACCTTTTTTAATTAAATTTCACTGAACACTTTACTTCACTAACACTCGACCTCGACTGAAATTTAAAAATAATTGTACCAGTATTTATATCTTTCTACGTATCGGACAATAACAATGCAATGAAACCTTGCGCAATAATGGGCAATCGTATAAAATCTTGTTTACTTGTTTAGTTTGTGATTCATATCCTGCAGTTACATTGCGGTAAATAACGCACTCGAATGCGTTTCTACCTAATAAAATTTTCAATGTAATATCGATTAATATACGTCTATACAAGGCAACAAAAGATACTTTAAATGTCACTGTCACATGGATGTCAAAAATAATTATTTCTTTTAGTTCTACGAAATCGAATGACATCGATGACAGATTTTCGTTCTCAGTTGTAAGCACAGACCACAGAATAACTTATTTCTGTAATCTGCGGTTGTGAAATGTAAGTTGCATACCAGACAAACCTTGGATCTTTGAATATAAAACATCAGAAAAAAAAAAGTATTAGACAATTGTTGACCAGTATGGAAGGTGCATATGGCCGATTCTGCTTCCGTTTTGACAGAGTCGTAAGGCTGTAAATTATAATAAAAAGAACAAAAAACTTATAAATTTTAAAAAATATATAAAAGTTGCTACATTTTAGTTAAAAATTCTACTATCAATAGAAAATTATTTTCTAGAAACTTTTTAAGTTTGTAAGTCTACAATTTCGTATTTTTTCGCACGCTACAAAAACCTTTAAACTTTATTAAAGTCTAATTCCGTCTCAGCAACAATGTTTTATCGCCAAATGATTTAGATGTCTTTAATGGTTATATCCTGAGACCATATCGACAAATATGATTAGTTGTTCATGTGGTTAGTTGTACCTGACACTAAAACATAAAAGTTAAAAGTGCTGGTGTAAAATTTCACAGGTAGGTGTGTTTATGCTAAATGTGTTTAATATTTAGAAATAAACAAGAATTGTGTTTCAATAACATTTTAAGGTTAAACCCACAAATCACAAATTATGCACTGGCGTAACTTGGGGTAAAATTATAGGTAAGTAATTTTATATTACATACACTTTTACACACAATTTATTTATTATTAGGGAAGACATACCCATCATTATTATAAACGTGAAAAATTTTAGGGGAAAAATGTACGAAATAGATAATTAACCATTGTTCTACAAAACACGTAGATAATACCATCATTTCGATTTCATGATGTTATCATAGCATATATTTGTTGTAGCTTTTCTAAAGATGGAAACAGAAAGACACAATGGATTAATTTTGTAAAAAATCCAATGTTTATTCCCAAAAGCAGTTATGTTTCTGCGAAAGATTGTTTTGATCGATCATTTAAAAGTGAGAATACATAATTGAGTTAGTAGTGTTGTAATAGAAATTTGTGGAAAATTTTGGAATGTAGTAGCCGAAAGAATGTTCATAAAATTTTAGCAGGTCATTAAAATTACTATACTGATAAAAATTTTACCGCGATCAAACACAGGATGTGTATAACATTTATGAATTTTTAGATGGCTGCCTGAATTTGAAATATATTATAGAGTAAATGATTCTGCATCGATTAAGATAAAGATTTCCGATTATTTAAGCGAAATAATTCATTTTAAAGTCACCATTTACTCAATGTTATTTTTACCGGAAGTGGAATAATTTTTAAATGAATCGAAAAATTTATGTTCTTCTATAAAACTTGTTCGGTTAAAAAACTTATTGTTAGTAAGTTTAGATGATTTGCGATTTTTCGAGCCCGAAAACAAGGAGGGTTTCCGATAATTGCAGAGAGATATTTTGTTTTGAAGTTCATGAAATTATTCGTTTTCAACTCAGTACCGGTGTAGATGTTTGCAATGTAAAAATCTGACAACGTTGCACGGCAGCATGTCGATAATAACGTGCTCTTTATTTTCCTCTCTTCTTCTTAGGCTGCCTATCCACTACTGGATGTTAGCGACTATGCGCGTTAATATGTAAAACTCGTATCATATGAAAATTTAATGTGCTCCTGAGTTAGATTTAGGAGGTAAATAGTTAAAGTTAATTGTGAATTTTATATGTACGTACCCATAAGTGTATATCAACCAAGAAATCGTTAGTAATTTCAAGAAAAACTATGGAATAACATTGATATTGTGATATTGTTAATCAAATTATTCATTGGACCGTTCCAAATTAGAGAAATAAAAAGGAAAAAAAAAAATATCTAATAAACTTTTGGGTCATTAATGTTGGCTTGGCACTGTAATCTTTGTAATAATTGATCATCCTGAAGTGATAATACTATATTACACTTCGTACACCACAATTCTTCTGCTAGGGTGGCAAGCTCAACTATCCTTCTACCTTTCAACGTGCTAATATAAACATCACGAGGACGTTTTCGTTTTGAATCACCATCTTTCACGTTGTCTAACCATCGCTTATTTTATTTCGATGTAAATTGACTTTTTTTATTTCTATATAAAGGAGAATTAACCCTTTTATGTGCATCACTAGTAGTATCCATAACTGTCAAAATTTCAGGGTTATAATTTCAAATATATAACTTCAGACGCCACGCGGCCTGCAGTATTGCCAGATTTTCTTCCGACTACAAACGCGGTAGTCAAATTCAATGTTAAATATTTTTTTATAATATTTAATTATAAAATTTTATTAAGTTTAAAAATTAATTAGATGTACTACGTAATTTGACCTAATACACAACCTTAAAATTCCTCGTACTTTTTGCAGCACAATTTACACATTGTAATTCACCTATTTCACACATTTTTTTGCGATTATTTAACGTCAATAATTCGGAATAAATTAATCAAAAAATTAGCCTAACCTAACCTAACACTAACGCTACCTGGTAAACAAATAATCTAACCAAACTTTTGTACGCGCACTTGTTATCTACTTACTTGCTCATTAACCTATAAAACAGTCCTATGTAAATTTATAAAGTAATCTAAGATATAACTTGTTTTTTATTAACTGAGACATAAAAATATTTTATCTAATATACCATTATTTCTGCTTTAAATTGGCAACGTCGCAATTTTAACTTTATTTCGTTAAAAAATTGCAAAAAAATGTGTATAATAGGTGAATTATAATGTGTAAACTGTGTTGCAAAAAAGTACGAGGAATTTTAAGTGTTTGATCGAGGTAAAAACTTGTTATACAAAATACTCTTAAAGTGGCCACCATATTAAATTCTTTAGTTTTACCACACATTTTTGTTAAAAAAAGTATTTTCCTAACGTTTTCGCGCTAAAATTTATATCAATATAGTAATTTTATCGTATGTCTTAATTACTTATTAAAGTTTTATAAACATTCCTTTGGCTACTATAAACAAATTTATAAGGCGAGTGTAAATGGACAAGTCGGTAGAGGTCGACCTCGGCGAACATATCTCGATCAGATCAACATTGTTTTAAAGAAAGGCCAGGTCAAGAGTACCAACAACCGACGAGCATGTATGAGAGCACTGATAAAAGTAGAGGAAGCAAAAGATCTTTGTAAGAACCGTAGCAAGAGGAAGGAAGTGGTCTCTGCCTACCCCTATGTGAAAAAGGCGTGACTTTATGTATGTATGTACGTATGGCTACTATATATTTCAGAATTTTACAGAAATTTGTAGAAAAAAAGAAATAATTTTAAAACATGACCAAAGTTGTATAAGATCTTGATAAAGAAAAGGTAGGTAGGTGTCTTTGAAAATTTTAAAACATTTTATTTGCAGAAATATTCTCGAAAATATGACTGCTCATAGGGAGACTTCATTAGAAAATCATAAAGTGTTACTTTGCTACTCGAATAAATTATTATTCATTATTATTTTTGATCTTTTTATTTTATTATAATGCACTACGCCTCTGCCATTTTGGAAGCAGTACCTAGTCGGCCATATGCAACCTCCATTTCGTTCGACACTTATCTGAGACTATGCTCTTTCCTGATGTTTTATATTCAAAGGGGAAGACAGTGGATACCGCGCATGATTAATAGACAATACTTTTCTTTTGTTAGGTACCTAAATTGATCACCCGCCATTTTATTTGATGCAAACAATCAGTTACAAGGTGTGAGTAACATATAATGCTTTTGTAACTGAAGTTTTATTATTTGACTGTATTTTGTGTTTATTATTATGGTGAAGTGTTGCGTTCTTGGCTGTAAAAGCCACATGCGGAAAAAAGAGTCAGGCATGTCGTTTCATAGGTAACTATTAAAGAATGCATACATATTCAAACTATCAGTAAGCAATGGTATTATAGTTTGAAAATGATTTGAATTTTGCCGCATTGATATATTATACACACTAAACGTAAGCAAATTTTAAACCTAATTTCATTCAATAATCTTCATTTAAATAGTTGATTTATTTTGTCGGTGACGTAGATAATTAAATTCATAACTGTGTCTTGGTGCCAATTTGTGATTTTTACTAAATATAGTTAATATCGAAGTTAAATTAAAATGTGGCACTCAAAATATATTTAAAATTAGATGGAACGGCATTAATCAATACCTACATATGTAAACAATTGAAATAATTTAATAGGATATTTTCTTGTAAACCTTGGTTCATTTAATCATATTAAGATGATATATCACATTTTCATTATCAAATATCTTTTTCCTTAAGTAGTTTTTAATGATAATGTAGTTTTGATGTAACTCTCAACCGGACAAGAGTAATTTACATTTTATAGATATTTTCATGGGCGATGCTCTTCTGAAATATCAACAATCGTTCCTCCTTTGGCAGTCTCTTCAAGATTAACCCGTCAAGTCTTCACACCAGTCTTCGTCACCAGTCTTCACACCCCTTCGTGGTCACTTTGGAGACCTGCAGAACATCACTTTACAAAGACTCATTCATCCAACGAATTGCGAGGCTTTGGAACTCATTGCCTAGGGAGGTGTTCCCCGAGGCATACAACCTCCAGAAATTTAAGAAGAACACCAACTCCTACCTTCTTTCCCTTGGTTTCCACGATGTTCTCTGAACATTACAGGATATCCCTTTTCGTGGGAACCAGAACATAAAAAAAAAAAAAATAAATAGATTGACGTGGCCATCGCATGAAAACACAATGTATCTCACAAGTAATGCATATTACATTAAATTAGTTTGTTTATTGCGATAGCCAAGTCAATCTATTTATTTAAGATTTTTAATATTGTTAAGGTCACTATAAGATGTAGTCATATTTTTGAAGGCATCTCATTTCTTTTTGTAGATAGTCCTTATACATATACAGGTACACTGATTAATTCACTGGAAATGTAACTTTGTAATCCTATATATTTATATGGGATTACAAAGTTATTTATGCAGTTGGTGTATCAAGAAAACTAGACCGAAATTGCAAAATATTTTAGTTTTTCCTTGATTTATACACTAAACGCTAATTGTATTCTAAATTTGAAGCTTCTATGTCTGCTAGAAGTGCCTTAAAGTTTTGATGATCGGTCTGTCAGTCAATAAGTGAGTGACAAAATTAAGAAACTTTGAATAGTTATAATTCTTAAACTAATGGTTCAAATTGAATGAAATTTGAAATATACCGTGTTTATACAATGCCTGCTTTGTTACTGAGGCTCAGGCTTCTAGTTTTATCCACAACGAAGTAAAAGAGGGGTCGAAAATGGCCTGAACTGTTTCGAGAAAAGGATGGTACGGCCGTGTCGCTTTTTTGCTCGACTTGGCGGGGGTACTGCCGTGCCCCCAGATTTACGTTAGTAAAATATATTTATTAGGATTCTAGTTAGACGAATTGTAGTTTATTAACAGTTATACAAATAGAATAGAGTTAGAAATAAAAGGAACACCGAGAGGCAAACAACAACAATATTTGTAGATAAAATTGGATGATCTACAATTTTTGTCTGATTTATTTTCATAATAACACTTACCGTTTACCAGAAAAATGCAAAAAACCGATAGTTTTGACCTTTGACGTTAAATACATTTTTTAGCAGGCGTAGGATCGGTGGGTTTTATTGATATTTTACCTATTAACAGTGTACTAATCTTCAGTTTTCAATGTGAATTATTGTAAACTGACCACTATTTTTTTGGTTATTTTGACCAGAGTGACTGTCGAAAAGCCCTGCTTGATAATTACAATGAAGTACGTGCGAAATTTAAGGCGGATAATAATAATGTCTGTAGGATACCACAAATGTAAAGAGTGACTCATATGTTCAACGCAGACCTTTGCGGGTCCGAGGAGAAAGGAAATCGACGAGTTATAGGCGTGTGGTTATTATTATATTATTAAAATCTTCAGCATTTTATAACGAATAATGTCACAAAATTCTTTTCTTATTTTAAAGATGCCCAAGATGAGGAAAACCGGCTAGATAAAAGTTAACTTTATTCCAACCTGAGTCATTTATCAGTAGTACGGGTTCGATGGTAATTTCAATGCAATTATCAAGATTCCGTATATTCTGCTCTTCTTTCACTACATGTTCGATACATTTTATCCACGACTGTGAGGTTACTTTGTTGACGGCACTACTAAGCAGATTTTTTACGTCATTTAATTTGAAAATAACATTGTTCCTTGCTACTACATGTTTTATTTGAGCCCATACAAGTTTTATTGGATTTAACTCACAGTGGTAGGGTGGCAATCGAAGTACAGTTACTCCTCGTTCTCGCGCCATTTCATCTACTACATATTTGATATATTTATCTTTATGACATCGTGCTAAGTTTAGTAATTCGATTTTCAAAATTGGTTCATTGAATTTTATATTTTTTTTTGGCAAACCAATCTGCTTCGGAAACTTTTTTTAAAATAATACATAATGGAACTACCTCACTAATATTCATATTTTATTTTCTGGCTCCAAGTCCTTTAAACACATTTCTGATCATAGTTTTTTCTTCGGGTGTTATAAAGTAACGTTTCCTTTTGATATCCGGTTTACTATTACTATTCTCACTCATATTTATTATTTGTTACCAAATTTAGTTGAAGCAATTCACACTTCTAATTATATCGAAGATCAACGAAGAAATAGAAACAATGTTTATTACAACCTTCACAACTATGAGTCTCGACGATAAGTACTGCACGTAAAAATATATAATAAAAACTTAACGTAAAAACGCCTTTCCCTAATAATACAAAAAATTCCGGTCTTTGCTTTACGAAACCCTTGCAGCATTAGCGATAAAATCCAAGACAAAAACTACCTGTTAAATGGCGCTGTTGCCAATAACATAGCTTTAATTTGCGACGTCATTGTAATTGCTTAGAAGAAATGTGAACAGTTTAAAAATAAACCAGTTAAATTAACGAAAATATTTCAAAAAAATGAGACCTGTTCAGAAAGTAAATAATAAATAAATTAGTTATTCAAAAAATAAATATAGATAGCGATTTTCTCAATTTTTATAAAACTACCTGAACGTATAGTCTTTGGAGAGTGAGTAAGAGAAGAAGGTTTTTGTAAATTTGTAAAAGATTAAACAGTTTTTGTTAGAACCCACTTACTTTTTTATTAACTAATACTGAATTTTTCTCTTTTTGTCAATAACTATTAACAACAACTGTTTGGTACAGTGTAAACATCTAATTTGATTGGCCTATAAAATCGCTGAACAATATGAGTCACTCTTTACAATTGTGAGAATGTGAGAACAATAGGTTAATATACAGTGCTTCCATTTCAAAACTAGCCAGTCTAAATAACTTTTGATTTTGCGTAAATGTAAGAACAACAAGAACACGTCGAATTTTAAATCAGGGGGGAGGTTTAAAAGTGTTATTCTGCTATTTCCAAGTGGCACCCCTTTAACATCCCCCACACAAAATGAAAACCCAAGAAAAATGCAAATCAGCCATATAAACAACAATTTATTCTATCGATTTATGGTTTCCAACCAAAAAAATCACAAGTATTTTTCCTTGCTCAATTAAAAGAATTCATCAAAAAAGCTCCAGATAACGTATATAAAAAGTAACATTTATTTACAAACTTATTTAATTCAAACTTTCCATTACATCTCAATCTTACAATCGGGTTGGAATGACATACTTTCTTCCCTGAGTGCGCTATATACTATTGTTTTTAAAAGTCAATACGCTTATGCAGATTGTAAATTGTAGGGGGGGGGTCGTGAAGGCTATGCAGCCTCTCAAGCACTTCGACCTGTCAGATCTTTTGTGCATAACCCTTAATCTATTCAAGACCCGGGATTCCGAAACTTCACACAAAGTTTATCAGTTTCCTGGGAGCTAAGTTCCTGACATCTGAGGGCATTAAGAAGACCCCTTTTAGAAATGTGAGCCTCTTGCAGAAAAGCGCTGGGCATTCACAAAGCAAATATTCTGCAGTTTCAGCGAAGTTCTCGCAGTAGCAGCAACTAACACTCTTTGTTTTCCCATCTTTTGAAGGGCATTGTCCAGTGAGGAGTCCCGTCACCAGTTTCAAGCCTTTCTTGTCCAACTCGAGAAGCTGTTTAGCTTTACTTGGCGAAAGGCTTACTAGCCTTTTCGCTTGTCTTTGTCCAGTGAGATTTCATTTCATCTGTTTCCCAGTGTCGAACCTCTTCTTTCAAGTTGGTTTTAGAGAGTCCACAGAACGGTTCTGGGATGAAAAATTGTGTATTTTCCACTCATTTGGCAAGGCAGTCTGCTTCTTCGTTGCCTTTAACTCCCTTATGACCTGGATCCCACATCAGAGTAACCTGATTGTTTGCTGCCAGTTGCCTCAGGGATTGTTTACAGTCCCAAGTCAGCTTAGACTCACAAGTGTATGACCTCAGAGCTTTTAGTGCTGCTTGGCTATCTGATAAAATATAGATATTTGCCATTCGGGTGTTCCTTTCGGCACTCCTAGGCATATATCTCTATGGCATGTAATTCTGCTTGAAAGATGGTTGGGGTGTTACCAAGGGATTTTTAGAGCCTAAAATTCGGCCCTGTAACGCCCTCTACAGCCCTTTCACCTATCTTGGATCCATCAGTGTACCACACTAAAGCATCCCTTCCTAGTCGAGGTCCGTTCTCTGTGCAAACTTAGTGGTTGTTTATGACCACTTCAAACTGCATTTCGAAGTCGTATCTACCTGGCATAATATCTGTCGGCTTAGACATGGATTCTAGAGAAATATTTTCCAAAATCTTCAAATTTCCAATCCGATTTCCTGCCTATACAAATCAAAGATTAGTTGGACGCTGTGTACGAGGAATCTGCATCATTTATTACCGTGAAATTTTGGGCAGCTGAACTTAAATGTTTGGGAGACGATGAACGTAGGGACGTCCAAAAACTGCACCCACTGACGATAACATCGCTAAAGTTCACCAAATGGTGCTAAACGGCCTTCGAATAAAGTGAGAGAGATAGCACAGTCTATGAATTTGTCCAAAGAACGTGTTTGTTTCATATTGAATCAATAATAAGGCATGATAAAGCTGTCCGCGCGTTTGCTCACGTTAGACCAAAAAAGTGTTGGAATGAAAATTTCCAACGCTCTCTTGGCGTAGTTAAGGCGCAATAAATCGTAGTTTTGACACCGATTAATTACTGCAGATAAAAGTGAAACTCATTATTAATGTTACAGCTTTCCCAAAGATTTGGAAAGAAGGATAGTTTGGATGGAGAAAATGAAAATTAATAATTGGGAACCAACAGCAAATGATCGCATGTGTTCAAAGCATTTTGACCAAAAGTGGTTTTACAAAACTGATAGTAAAGCATACGTTCGTTTACTAAATGAAGCAGTCCCAACCATTTTTCCAGAACTGTCAAAATATCTTCAACCAGTAGTGGCAAGTATTTTATTTAAAAACAATTTGAGTCAACAATTCGTTAAAAGTAACACTTTATGTATGAATTTTAAATAAAACCTTTAGTAGAAAGCGGTAACATTTCAAAACAAAAAATACGTGTAACAATTTAATTCCTACCGGTAAGTCTTTTGATACGCCACTGCGCTAATTATATGCTATTGTATTTGCTAAACGTAACACAGAATTAGCATATTACCTGTCCTGTCTAGCTTTTTTTTGTCTAAGAGATGAACTTATTAGCCAGCATTCCAAAGCTTTATTTTATTACAAAAATAAACTTTTTTAGAAGGATATTGCTACGTTAAATAGTTTACCAAAAACTAATTCTCAAGTTGGAGTAGTGGCGCTAATATAACTGAACGCCAATAGACGAGATTGTGTTCATCGTGTTATATATAAATTTTTAACTCTATTAAAGACTGTGTTAAATGTATTAAAAAAGGTAGTCTACAAAGCATCAACAGAGAACGTAACCTCACATTCTTTGTTTGGAATCAGTTTTTGACAAGAATTACATTTGTGACTACACACTTTCCTCGTCTATTGGTCGAGGAAAATACTTTTTTTACAAAAATGTGTAGTAAAACTAAAGAATTTAATATAGTGGCCACTTTAAGAGTATTGTTGGAAATCAGTACTTCCAACTGTTCAACTCCTCTTTGAGAAATTCCTTGATTTTTAAAACTACTCAGTACGGCCCTGACGCCGACAAAAATCAACTAAATGTCACGCATTCATTACGTGGAAATTAGCTTTCGTATAAACAAAGGGTCCCGCGCTATTTATAGATCATCTTAAGAACACGTGCAGTTTTTAGCCGAGAACATTCCAATCGCCGCGCGCAATTCTTAGCAAGCGACTATACGGTCTCAGTGACCAATCAAAAACTCTGAATTTAACACGAGAAGCCACATTCGAAACGGTTTCCGGCTCCTCGACCCTTTTTTTCGCTTTCCGAACTTCAAGCAATGCAGAGCACAGCGCTTCGCATATCTTCAGCCGAGGTATAACCTCTAGCGTTCAGAGCAATATTTTAAAAACACCACGTGGTAAAATGCACATAACTATAATCAAGTAAAATACATCAAACAAAAGCTAGTAACCAGTAAAATCATTCTAAAGATACAGGAGACTTTGAAACTGTAAGCTCCACGTATTAAAATTAACAATATATTATCGATGACACGTGTTTGTTTTATTTACTGTGAAAATACCAATTCCCGGCGATTACTGAGTTATCGAAGGATTCATCTCTACGCAGTAAAACAACACCGTCCTAGAGCAAGTATATCCGAGGCAAAAGAGGTTCCGGCGGGGAAGCTGTCCACACCTCATCACACAGCATACCTTCATCCCTATTACGTCTGTTGGGGTCGGCGCCGGCGCGCAAGTATTTTGTATAACAAGTTTTTACCTCGATCAAATACTTAAAATTCCTCGGACTTTTTTGGAGCACAATTTACACATTGTAATTCACCTATTTCATACATTTTTGTGCAATTATTTAACGGAACAAATGTCAATAATTCGGAAGAAATTAATCATTATTAACTTTTTTTGGTATATTTTTGCGTGTAGTGTGTTTTTTTAACTATGATTTTTTATTGTTTAAATAACAGATTACCGGATACTGCCAATTTTTGACTATTTTTGATTTGGAAACATTCAAGTCGATTTCAGTAATTATAGAATAATGTGTTGTTTACGCTTATAATTCAAGTTATTTTGCACATTATTAGTTAAATAAAAAAAAAACCGACGCACCTTGACAGTAAGTGCCTCCAGGTTGGTGTGGAAATTGTTCATTAACTTTTTTATCACTTGTTATTGTTGATTGCATTTTGTTAAAATGAATTGGACAAAATAATTATTATTTCATTATCTCTGGAATGTTCCGTTAATAAAGTAAACATGACTTATTAAACTTAATTATGTACTGCATTTTTTTTTATTCTTAGAACTTTCGGACGACCTTTAAAAATTATTCAATTAATGCAACTTTTAAAATTGGACTGAAACTGTGAAAAACAACGAAATTTTGATGTTAGTTGGAAAAATAACGAATAATTTTTTTAACACACTCTAAAACAGTGTAAACTTACATAGGAATAAATAAATGCATTTATCAAACATTAAAGATCAGATAGAAATTTAAAATTAAATACTTATATTTTTCTAATATTTTTATATAATGGTCATGAAATATTAATTATAATTAGTTATTTTTCGCATTTATAATTATAACGATACCTAGAATAAACGCAACAATGCCTGAGGTCACTATCCGCCATCACACTATCAGGAAAATCCTACGAAATCTTGACTCTAATAAGGCAGTAGGACCAGATGGAATTCCGACAATTGTCCTGAAGACCTGTGCTCAAGAGCTCACCCCAGTTCTCTGTAGACTCTTCAAGTTATCATATAGCAAAGGAGTATTTCCGTCCATGTGGAAAAACGCTAAAGTCCAACCGATTCCGAAAAAAGGAAAGAAGACTATTCCTGCAAATTATCGCCCTATTGCATTGCTCTCAGTCATATCCAAAGTTATGGAAAAAGCGATTAACACAGAACTTATCAAATATCTAAAGAAATTTGAGATAATCCATGACAGACAATATGGATTTCGACAACTTCGGTCTACTGGAGATTTGCTGGCTTATGTCACTCAGCTCTGGACAAACACTATTGAGAAGTTTGGTGAATCCCGTGCAATAGTCTTGGATATATCTAAAGCCTTTGACCGCGTTTGGCACCAGGCATTGTTAAGTAAATTATCTACCTACGGTCTCCAAACCAAACTGCGCCAATGGCTCTCGAGCTTCATGCAAAATCGCTCCTTACATGTGACAGTTGACGGTATTTCTTCTGATGCGTTTAAAACTAATGCCGGGGTCCCCCAGGGTTCCATCCTGTCCCCCAACTTTTTTCTTTTACACATCAACGACCTCTTGAAAACCACCACGAACCCCATTTACAGTTTCGCAGACGATAGCACACTTGTCTCAACTTTCACATCCTATAGATCACTTTCGGTGAATGATACAAATAGACTTAGGCAGGAACAGGTTGATTCCATCAATAGAGATCTTAAAGCAATCGTCGAGTAGGGAATCAACAATCTTGTTCAGTTTAACGCCCAAAAAACACAAAGTGCCACGTTTTCCAAGAAAGTGAATTCCTTAAATCATCCCATCACAATGTCCGGAAATACCCTTGAACCAAGTCCCTCCATCTCGATTTTGGGAGTCACGGTGTCCAATAATATGTCTTGGCATGACCATGTTGCTAACATCGCAAAGTCGGCAAGCCAGGGCTAGGTTTTCTGTGGAAAGCCAGAAAGTTTTTTACTCCTGATCAACTGTTGACGACGCACAAGGCTCAAATCCGACCTCTACTGGAGTATTGCTCGCACATTTGGGGTTCAGCACCAAGGCATTCTCTTCGTCTTCTAGATTCCATCCAGAAAAGAGCCATTCGCTTGATAAACAGCTCAACTCTCACAGATACCCTTCACCTTCTAGAACATAGAAGAAGAGTTGCAGACCAGTCATTGCTCTACAGATATTTCCATGGCAGATGCTCCAGAGAAATAAAAACTTTTGTACCACCATTGGCCACATTCGGCCGAAGAACTCGTCACGCTGATCAGTCTCACCCATTTACTCTCAAGATTGACACTACTAGGACCAATCTTCATCAAGAATCCTTCTTTTACAGGGCTGCTACGGAATGGAATAAGCTTCCAAAATCAGTTTTTCCAGAGAACTATGACCTACTACTTTTTAAAAAGCGTATCCACAATCATTTCCTTTCTATAATCCCCTCCCCTTCTAATAGTCGCAGTGCGGGCCGTTCGCGGCCCACACGATAGGTCTACCCTTTTTGCGACTATTTTCATAAAAAAAAAAAAACTGATTCTTGCTGACATATTGTTCAAGTTTGCGATATATTCTGTTGTGAATCATTTTTATGAATGCTTTGAGAATATGGTTCTTCAGACTTATTGTACGGTAATCTTCGCAATATTTTGGAGCCGCCTTTTTCGGTAAAGTTATAAAAGTCGATATCAACTACTCATCTGGTATAATTCCTGTTTTGTAGTACGGCAAAATATGTAGATACAACAATATGGCTGACCAGCCCACTTTATAAATGAAGTGATGCATTTTTTTAATCAACAATATGAGTATAGGTATATAGGAAGAGGTAGCATATTCCGGTGGTCGCCAATATCTACTCGATTTTTACCTATGGGGTCGAATTCAAGATGTAGTGTTTCAGACAAGACCTTTAAATAGAGCAGATCTTATTCACCGAATACAAAATGCAATTGACAGTATTCCCAGGGCTGAAATAGAAGCTGCATCGAAAAATATAAAAAAAACATTTCGAGCAGAATCTGTAGGTTACTTTACTAGTTCAGTGTAGTTTATTTTTGCTGTTTTTGTTAAAATCCATAAAGCCTTCCTACATTAATTTTATATTTAAATTGTCAACAATTTATGACATCTAGACGCCTTCTACATTATATAAGATTTTCAATTTACTTAAGGTAGTTTCAGCGTGCTACAGTATAATCCGAGTGACACACAGATACTTACATATACATACTATCAAATATATTCTTTTTTGGTGATCTGGCAACGTTGCTATGAATGCGTTATGATTTATTTATTTTATCCTAGTTTATGTACCTATTGTTTACATCGCGTTTTATATTTTACGAATAATTTATAATAAATAAAAAAATTCCTAAACAATTAAGGCACAAAATAATAATGATAATTGATTACTACTCTCAAACAAAACATTCATTAAATTATTTCATTTTATCACGCTTTATATTAAGAATATTACATGATTATAAATAATTGTTAATTTATCATTTAAGAAAGTAAAAAAAATATTGATTCTAATATAAATACATGATAATTTTTTATTTTTTGTATTTTGGATATAAAAATAAATTTCCCTTGTATTATTAATTTCATTTATATAAAACCAAAAATTTTTCTATGTATAAATATATTCATATCACTAGATCACTAAAATTATTACATTTTAAAACTAAACGGTGTTACGTTCTATTGTTTAATATATTAAGTAAATATTTCTTTATATTATCTTAGTTTTTTATTAAATGATGTCTAGTAAGTGTGTTGAAATAACAGCAAATAGTTTGGTGGGCTCGGAATTTTACATGCATTATGCGGGAATTGACCTCAAAAAATGTGAACTTTGACATCAAATATCTCGCGTTCTAGACGGTCAAAAATTCTGAAGTTTTAAAATTAGATAGCAAACATGAGACGTAAGCTGTAAAAAAAATGATTAAAATCTGTGGAAAAGTGGGTTCACACTAGAACTACCTTAAGTATAAAACTAGTATCTTTGCTTAGAAAATAGATATTGAGATGCGACTATTTTTTTTTAAATTCCATGCTCTTTTAAGTAAATGATTAAAAAATATAGCATTTGAAGATTCCCAAAAAAATTTTAAAACAAAGCAATTGTTTAATCATTGCCACCTACCGAACATTAAAAACATCGGAATAAAACAGTGATATAATATTTTATTGGGCATTGAATTCCCTTTCAAATGATACTAAGTTTGTTAAAATGTATAAAGCAGAACAAAAGTTATAACTTTTTTATTGAATCAGCTTTCCCACTTACCACTATCAGTTATTTTACAAAATAGAAGAAAAAGTACTGAAGCAAACTTAAGTAAAATGATCAGAAGTTTATGAATATTTTATTTAGTGGTACTATTACTGTGCATTTATTATAGAAAAATGATGTTTTTGTTTCATTATTGTGAACTACGTCCTCTAGCGGTGGAGTAGGAAACTTAAAAAATAATTTTCAGTTGTTTCTGGCATGCAAATTTATAGTACATATTTTTTCCCCAAGTTGTAGGATACATAGTTTTTGAGAAACAGCAGATTACCTCTCTTAATCAGTACATTATTTTAAAACTATTACATAAAAATTACAAGCCAGTTACATGGATGAGTGCTGAAGTTTTGCAAAATAATTTTGTTGAAAGTTAACATAGAAAGTATATATTTAACATTGTATCACCATTTTATTGTTTTAGATCTAATCGTTGCAGTTTCTAAATATTGGGTAAACAAAAAAATTACAATAATGCATTTATTTCAATTTCAATTTAGGAATTTATTACTTGTATTATTACCAATTAAATATAAACGCTTGATTACCAAACCATGTAGAGCTCGATATAAAGTGTCTTAACCAGAAGAAGCATTAAAAAACAAAATGCACACTTAAAATGCTTGAAAAACAATTTACACTAATTAATGAAGAAACCACCTGTGCTTCAAAAAATAAATAATAGCAGGAAATACCTTTGTCAAATAACAACCACATTTTAATTGGGTAAGCCATCATACAAAGCTTGCAGATATAAAATGAACATACATTAGAATACTAAAAACAAAAAAATATTAAAAAATCTGTATAGGTGCAAATGTAATCAGCAATATTTGATCTTTAAAATCTCTTTACATTAGTTTCCTATTTAAAAACAAGTTTTCTTGGTCTCAGCTTGCACTACATTAAAATTGGTATTTAATGAAGGAAACTAAATATTGTAACCATTCAAAATAAAACCCAAATTAGACCAACAATGGAATAATAAAAAAAAATTAAAATTTTAATTAAAATACACGAAAGACAATTTACTTTTTTAAATGATTTTGAAACCTATCACAATAATGATTTCACATAAATGTTTTAATTAAGTACTTAACATTTAAATAAAAAAATGTGGACACTTATAAAGATTTATTACAACTGTAGTCCAAGTGCCTACTTATGGTAGATATTATAGATCACTCCCTTAGAAGACCAGTTAATTTGCAAGATTATGGTGATCAACAATTTAAATACCTTTCTCACTTTAGTTGTAAAAAACGATCACCATTTAAATCTTCTCATGTGTCATGTCTCATTTCTAATCATTCTTCATCAAACTATGTCTCCCCAAAATAAATAATAGCAGAGATGTTTCTATTCATTTAAGATTATTTAATTTAAAAAATTGTTTAAATAAAATATTGCTTAGTTAGAAAACCTACTATTATCATAAGTAACACATCATTTTGCTAATGCTATTTAATTTTAGCTTGTTTCTTAACTATTCGCGTTCACTTTCTTGCACACTTGGTGCCTATTTTTATGTGTGGTTGCCTTTTTTCGTCCAGATCTAAAAAATGAAGTCTACCTGTTTCATTAAATTTGCTTGAATGTAAGACACTGGGAAAGGAATGCTAGAGCAACGGGAATATATCGTTTATTTAAGTTTGTTCACATTCACATTAAATTTTATAAAACATAACCTATATGTATTTTGGCAAATCGTTAATCAGGATCAGTGTTGACTATGGAAGTTAAGGTGCGTCCTCATGGGTCTATTTTAATTTAAAAAAATCACGCGTTCTAACTGTCAAGTTTAATTAAATGATGTTAGCTGACAGACAAAAGTTAAAAAACTTTTTAGCGTATCAACAAAAGATTGACCCAGTCAAACATTAATCTGTCTAGTGATGAGTCATCGGCGATTTGTTTTCAAGTTGAAAGATGACTTGAAAGAGTGAACTTTCCTTTCAAGTGGTCACGTATGTTTATTAAATAGTTCAAAAAATGAGCATTAAGTGGTCTCAAAGTATGGTACTAAAATTTTTAGACCTGTACAATAAACATGATTGTCTTTGGAACCATCGACTTGAGTCGTATAAAAACAGAGAAGTAAAAGACAAGGCATTGTGTTCTATTATCCAAGAAATGGATATTGCTGATTTAACTATTGCTGACGTAAAAAATAAAATAAAAATTATTAGAACAATGTACAAAAAAGAACATTCATTGGTTTGCAAATCAAAAAAACGCCGAGTAGAGGGATTATACGTGCCAAGACTGTTTTGGTACAAAAGAGCGGATCTATTTCTAAATGGTGTTACAAATACAAGAGATACCTCATCAAATGTGGTAAGTATACTTTTTTCCATTAAATAATTTACTGTAATTGCTGATTAAAACAACGTTTTATGTTGGTGTTAATACTATACATATAAGATTGTGTTAAGACAGCCACTCACGTTCTATCGTTTTAAAGCCGTGTCGCAGAACGATTTTGTCGAATATGACAAAATTGGCGCGATTTGATTGCAGACAAACCAGTCAGTGTGAAACAGTAAAAATGAATTACTATTGAAATATATATATATATATATAGACTTTAGAATGCTATTCCAATGAAACGAAAGTGTTGTAAACAGTTGTAGACAATTCTCAGTGCGCATGATATCGGTACTAGCTGCATATGCAACATGGTTGGCTTCAGTGATATTTAGAAATTAGTACACATACCTATAAAAAGTTACGATTACATCTGTATTTTTTCGACAAAGCTCATTAGTAGTTTTTTCTGATTGATATAATTCGCTAAAAATTTTTTATAACCTTACAATATGACTTTTCTAGTTGTTGGTTTATATCTCCAAGTAGTAAAATTTATTGGATGAGACTTGGGAAAAGATATTGATAAAAAAATAACAATTGGAAATTTAACTTTTTTAATATATTCGATCATCATATGTAACAGATATTTAATGTATTGAGTATTGATGAGAAGGAGAAGTTTGTAATGTTGAGCAGGCACGGACTGAGACCATTTGGGGCGCTCAGCCAAAAACTGTAAAGGGGCCCTTACCGGGGGGTCTGAGGGGTATGAAATACCCCCCAGAAAATGGGGAGCCGCAGGACCCAGCTCTGTAAATTTTTTGAAAATTAGGTGCTTGAAACTAATTAAAACGAATTATACGAATATTATGATTTTCGACTTTTGTTAACTTTATTATTTATTAAAATAAGAAATTCACAGAATTTTTAGGATACCACAACACTACTGTTGAACTACCAATAATTACAACGGAGTTCAAAATATAGTGCAGTATTTTATTCACACCAAAGTATTAATGAATGATATCAAAATTATTTGTGTAATAAAAATAATGACAAACGGATGTTAGGGATTAGAAAAATAATACTAACATTTTTTTAAAAATCCTGTGTATTTAACAGTTTACAATGTTGTTATACTAGAATAGAAGGGGCTTAACTTAACTGAGATGATTCGACATTTTACTCGCCTAGCCCTAAAGTAACAGCTTCTTTGTTAGCAACTCACTTGTTAAAGCTACTTCATCTGTTATTTTATTTTTGTCCAAATCATAAAATAAATTCCTCTTAACATTAATAAAAAGCAGACTGGAAGGTCTTGGCCTTAAGACAACCGAAGTCGAGGGCATAGCCCCCCCAAATGTTTTAAGCCCTCCCAAAAAGTTTCTCAGCCTCGAAAATGTTGTAACCCATGAAATTTGAAAAACGTACCTTCATGAAATTTGAGGAATTTTTGGTGTCCTACTTAAAATTTAGTGTCATGCAATAAGATGAATGAATGAATGCTCGAAGCTAAATAATAATAATGTATTAGAGAAATAATATAAAATTCATGACCACGAAACTTAACTCTATTTTATCATTAGTATATTTTCACATTTTCATTACAAATAAACATAAAATTTACATCAAAATAGTTGGACTCTTCGAGCTTTTTGACTATCAAAAGCTTTCAGGATGTGAAATACAGGTATTTTTTCAAGTCTTTTGTTTTCGAAAGCAAGAAAAGCTCAATTCATTATTTTTTTAGTAGTCATAGATAATCGAGATAGAATATTAATTCGGGAAACGACTGAAAAAGAGCTTTCACAAATTGCGGTACTATTAAAATGAATGAGTATACATACATAAATACAGTAGAATAAATTGACCTTTACCCTGACGTCACTAAAAATGAACAATAGTAAACACAAACTTTATATACCTCATTCTTTTCTACTGACAGTAGAAACACATCATACAATATTTACACTTGTCTTTCAAGCAATGACATACGTTCTTTTGTATCTCTAATTATGACCTCCCTAAATGTTGAAAAGAGATAGCGCCAATAACGATTAATCGGTTGTATTCATAAGAATTTATTTTGACCTCTTATGACAACTGTCATTATTTTGATACATCGAGTTTTGTTGAAAGCGTTTTATCATTTGCATTCAGATAAATTCTATAAAATCGGTTTTTTTCAATACCTCTAATTTGTTATTTTGATTTTACGGTGAGTAATGGAATGGGCGTAAAGCCTTATTCGTAGTAAATGTAATAATACAAAAATGCTTGGATATGAACAAAGAAATCCATATGGGATTTATTGACCACGAGAAGGCGTTTGACAGGGTGAGGCACGAAAAGATGATTAACCTCTTACGAGAAAGATAGCTCGATGACCAAGATGTCAGAATAATAAAGAACCTCTATTGGAATCAAGTCGCTGTGATCAGCTCTGAAGGAAAAACATCAGAAAATATCAAAATACAACGAGGGGTAAGACAGGGATGTGTCTTGTCACCACTTCTGTTTAATTATTATTCAGAGGCTATATTCAAAGAAGGTCTCAGGAACAGGAACGAGGGGATAAATATAAATGGAAAGATTATCAACAACATACGTTATGCTGATGACACCTTGATCATAACCGACAACATACATGATCTTCAAGTATTACTACAAGAGATCGATCGGGTCAGCAGGGAGTACGGTTTAAAAATGAACTATAAAAAAACTAAATACATAGTCATAAGTAAAACCCCATTAAACCATCCTAATATCAATATTAATTCAGTGTTGGTCCAGAGAGTAAAGCAATATCAGTATCTCGGCATGTGGATCAACGAGAGGCATGATCAGACTCAAGAAATCAAAGTCAGAATCGAAAAGGCTAGAAATGTTTTCTTTAAAATAAAACAACTATTTACTAACCCACACTTAAGCCTTCAACTACGTCTGAGAATGGTTAAATGTTATGTAATCCCAGTGCTTTTATATGGACTAGAATCATGGACGATCAACAAAGCCACGATGAAAAAGCTCCAGCCATTTAAAATGTCGATCTTTCGACGTGTACTTAAAATATCGCGGATAAAAAAGATTACCAATGAAGAGGTTCTACGCCGAGTAGAAAGATAAAGAGAATTGGAGAACTTGATTTAAGCCAGAAAACTGGAATATCTCGGTCACATTATGCGTGGAGAGAGATACAGTATACTAAGACTGATAATGGAGGGCAAGATTGCAGGAAAGAGATCGGTGGGAAGAAGACGTATATCCTGGCTGAAGAATCTAAGAGAGTGGTTTGGATGCACATCCCTCCAGCTTTTCAGAGTCGCAACGTCGAAAGTAAAAATAGCCATAATGATAGCCAACCTCCGTGTAGAGACGCACTATAAGAAGAAGAAGGCGCGTACAAAATTCCCTGTTTTGCATTTAATAAATATTTTTAACATAACCTTACTTCTTAGACGGTGGCTAAACTTTCGTGAAACGGGATCATTATTTATGGTAGATTTATAAAGTCAACTAAAGCAAGAATTACGTTAACAACCAAAAAGTAAGAAAGATACATGCATGTAAACACTCTTTAGAGTCTGACGATGATTTCTAAAATACTTAATCTATATTGTATTGTAAATTTCGGAATATTTATAAATGTATGAATAGTGTACATTAAATACTTTCATTACCAATGATTTGATATTTTTCATTATGCTAGCCAATTGTTTTTGTTAGCCCTAAATTATGTGCTGTTTTAAATTTAAATAAATTTATTCAAATGAAACATTCATAGAAATATCTACTTTCGTTAATGGTTACAAATAGTTTTTTTGTGTATTAGTAGCAGACAAAATACTTATTAGTGAATATTATAGGAATCTTATCTAGATTTTCGACTATTTTAAAACAGATATATGGAATTATTTAAATTGATTTCAACTAACAGCAATATTTAGTTATTTATAACGCAAAAAAATACTGACAAGATAAACAAACAGTGGAAATATTTAGGCACACGACAAAGTAACAGTAGCCATTTGATTTATTAAAGGTCAATTTTTTTTACTATATCTACACAGTATACAAACACAACTATACGAGCCCATCCGAGCCCCCCTTGCCTTTTATTCCTAGTTACGGCGCTGTTTTTACAAAATATAAGACAGTTGGCAACTGTGTCCAGCTTTTTAATAAAATTATAATCTTTTTTGTTAATAATTAAGTATATATAAATAATAGTGGAATAATTTCCTTTTTTTTTTCTTGGTTTCTACAAAATATAGGAAAGTTGGCAACAGTGTCCTATGTTTTAATAAAATTGGTTTGGATCGTTTCTATTAATAAATTAATAAATAATAGTAGAATATATTCATGTTTTTTACTTGGTTTTTAAAAATACATTTAATTTGGTAACAGTGTCCAGTATTAAAACAAAATTAGAATCGTTTTTATGAATGAAAAATAAATAGTGGTACATTAGTTATTTGTATGTTTTTATCCTCGGTTATTACATAATATAAGAAAGCTGGCAGCAGTGTCCAGTAGTGTAATCAAATTCGTTGGAATCGCTTGATATAATATATAATCCGCATCTAATTCGACCCTTTCCTTTTTCGATCGAAGGTAGTGCGGTTTAGACCGCATCCAACTCGGCCACGCCCAAACATCAACCGGTTTGTGTTCATTCGCAGCCAAATTCCTAAAATATTTATTCGAGTGCATAGTGCATCGATTAACAGAGTTTAGTTACACTTAAAAGTTGTTTTTAAAATGGAAGTGAAATCAATGTTAAGTGAAAAAGGAAAATTACTGTTGTTAGTGAACGGTCAAAAGTTTTATTTCCAAAAAATACTATCCAACAACGTAAAGAGGTGGGCTTGCACGTCGAGAAAAACGGCGTGCAAAGCGTGCATCAAAACTGAATATAACGGCACTAAAGATATACCTGTGTATATTCAATT
The DNA here is from genome assembly GCA_950111635.1 of Agelastica alni. Lineage (NCBI taxonomy): Eukaryota > Metazoa > Arthropoda > Insecta > Coleoptera > Chrysomelidae > Agelastica > Agelastica alni. The sequence continues at coordinate 46,485,503 of OX467711.1, read as the reverse complement.
GGGCCACAATCACGATAAAAATGGTGATGAAATTATCGATGGAGAAGTGTTAAGTAAAAATGTGGAAATAATTCACGATGATATAAAACAAGAAGATATGGAGAGCGTTGATGCACATGACCTATTAAGAGTAAGACAAAGTGTTAAATATTAAGCTAGAAATACAGCTCAATCTAAATTATCTCTCAATCTAAATTATCTCAAATAGATAATGAGTTTTATATTATAGTCTGTTTCTTATTGTCTGACAGCACGCGAAAAGGTCACAGATGCTAGTCAGGTAGTAAACCATAAGCGTCACCGTTTATCTAAGGAATTTATTTACTATTTAAATAAAAATTCGGTTAGTTAAAACAACTAACTGACCTTCATACATTTGTAGAGTACATATAGTTAAAACAATAAATTATTTTTGAAATAATCTTGTAAGATGGCGCATGTCAATTCTTGGGAGACATATTAACAAACCATTTATCAATTCATTCTCCAGATAATTACTTTCTGATTTTCGAAATGTTGATAATAACATTTCCAAGAAACATTACAATACGGTGAAACTTGGTCTCGCCCAAATTTGTATAATTTGTTTTGCTTAGAGTCGCTTACGTTCCATAAGTGTTAACTGTGTTGTGAAAAATGTCTTCAAGTTTTACCCCAGTAAAGTGTAAGAGCGTGCTTAGCTTACAAACGAAGACTGTAGTGTTAAATGTGCATGATGCTGTTGTACATCAAATGCCGGCTGCTACTGTTAGAAATATAGTTTCGACATGTTCCAATATGACAGGAGTTAGTGAATTTACTATTTACAGGCTTCTAAGAGAGAGGAAAAATGGAAATATATCTCCACCTAAAAATCCAACTGGAAGAAAACCACCTGACCTTGATGAACATATGCAAAATACAATAAGACGAAAAGTACATGAATTATATTTTAAAAAAGAGATCCCAACCCTTGACATAATTCTAAGAATGGTGAAGGAGGACGAGAATTTGCCTGACATAGGGCGAAAAACTTTGTGGAAAATATTACACAAATTAAATTTTACTTGGGAGAAGCAAAGTCGCAAATCAGTGCTAATCGACAACGAAGAAATAATATCTTGAAGACGCCAGTATTTACGAGATATCCGAAAATACAGACAGGAGGGAAGACAAATCTATTAACAAGATGAGACATGGCTCAATGAAGGACATTCAGTAAAAAAAATATGGCAGGACAAAAGTATTCAAACCAGTCGTCAAGCTTTCATAGAAGGTTTATCTACTGGACTGAAAACTCCTATCGGTAAAGGTTGCCGACTAATAATAACGCATATTGGATGCAATCAAGGGTTCGTTGAAGGTGGTTTACTGGAGTTTCAGTCAACATCAACCAAAGACTATCATGAAGAAATTACTGCAGATGTTTTTGAAGAGTATTTTACACAAATAGTCGAATTAATTCCAAATAATGCTGTAATCGTAATGCCACTTATCATTCGCGATTAACAGAAAATCTTCCATCTACCCCTTGGAGAAAAGCTGATATTAGAAACTGTTTAACCGTAAAAGATATACCATTTGAAGATGATATGTTGAAAAAAGAACTTTTAAAGGTTGCTTCAGATCACAAGCTACAATTTAAAAAGTTTGTTATTGATGAAATAGCCAAGAATCGTGGGATAACAGTGCTTCGTTTGCCGCCATACCATTATGAATTAAATGCGATAGAGTTAATATGGGCCCAAATGAAAGGTTATGTAGCTAGACATAATAAAACATTTAAAATGAAAGATGTTCGTGAACTCATGAAGTACTCATTGACAACAATAACTGAAGAGAACTGGAGAGATGCTGTGAATCATGTAATTAAAGAGGAAGAGAAAATGTGGGTTTTAGATAACCTCATAGAACAAACTATAGAACCGATAGTGATCTCTCTCGACGAGTCTTCGGATGATTCTTGTATGGCCAGCGAAGAGGATGATACTATAGATTGAATTTTATATTTCCTATAAATGGTATGTTTACTTAATATACATTAATTCATTGACAATAAATTTGAATTATGAAAATTAAAGTATATTTTTTTTAATTAATTTAATTTAATAAAAATGAAAATTTAACTTGTTAATAGGCCTAAACGAATGAATTTTATTTCAACTGTAATGTTGACCGAATCTAATTAAATAAGCAAAATGAACTAATATCGTAATCTCCTCCACTGCCGCAATGTTTATCGTTTAGCTCATTGTTCAGTTTTATTACCATATTGTATTTTGAGCTGAAACAGAGATGTACAGATAAGTAAGAGATAATTTTCTATTTGAATATTTAATGAGGCTACTGTGCTCTCAGACATTAAGAAATAAACTATAAACAATTATTGACAGCATTAAAAAAATACTCGGTATAACAATGTAATGATAATCTTTTCTTATAAAAGTTATTTAGAATGTTTAGGTACAAATGTATGATTTAAAAGGTACACTTTAATATTGCCCGAAATACTTTTCATAATTATTTTATGCATAAAATGAGAAAGTTGGCAGCAATGTAATTATGATAAAATTAGTTATAAACCGGTCATTCACGATTGCTCCGAATGGATGAAATCTAATGGACGTCATCCGTTTGGATGGCATCCAAACCTCATTCACGGTCATGCCATGCTGGTTGTAGTGCTCATAGTGCTTTTAAGTCAGGTTAGTTTATTTTATTTTTAGTTAAAATCCGGTTAAATCGTCATAAATGGATGAAGATTTACTTCTCTATAATGCTGTTGCCTTCTTTCGCAAAATGAGGAAACAAAACAAAAATGAATGAAAATGGGTTAAATATGCACCACGTTCTCAAGTCTGACGATCAGGTGGTGCCACGGCTCGGTATCTTTCAACAGAAAACAGGATATGATATTGCGCCGGTGGGCGGAGCCTCAGTGGCCATATTGTTACGTCACGCGGAGAGTAAACATCAGAAGTGTATGTTAAGTGTTCATTGTGTTAGTTCAAATTTGTCGTGGATTAAACTAATTTTCAAATAAGTTTTACTGAAAGTAAAATGCGTTGTGCAATGGTTGGATGCAGTTCAGATAACCAGTCCAAGAATTTTGATAATATGATCATGTTTTTATCGCTAGGTCATGTTTTTTTGCTTTCCTAGCGATAAAAACTTGCAGAAGCTTTGGATAACTGCTTACAGACGCCAAGGAAATTTCAATGTGAACACTGCAAGACTATGTTCGATGTGGAAAGTTTCGAGAGGAATTTGAGGCACGAGTTACTCAACTATAAACCAAAGACCCTCTATATTACAGAGCTGGATAGGATTAAATACGATGGATTAGAAAATTTGGCAAGTTTTATCTGCTATAAGATAAAAAAAGAAGAACCCACTGCCTCCACCTCAGCCAGTAATGATTTTACATGGATAGATCATTTATCAGAAGAAGGTTTATCGAAACCATCTGAAGCATTTATGTACAAGGTTGTGAAATTGGAAGACATTTTCAATAAGTTTAATCCTGAAAATAATGTATGTATTTGCAGGGGCTATTTGAGCCAACTGCTCGAAAGAGCCAGGGATATTGACTGCAGTGACAAAATAAAAAACTTGTTTTTCAGATCTAGAATGTTCTTCAGAATGATAATTTTAAACAAAAATTTGTTAGATAAATCATTGTCTGTAAAAAGAAAATTATTAAAGTAAACAAAATGAACCAACTTTTATTACCTACTTCCCCTATGGTTACTGAATTTTCATGAGTATTTTCAGGAATCGAACTTCAAGATTTATTTATTACAAATTATCAACAATTCTCTGTTATGAAATATCCTCAGTACCTATATTGCTTAGTCCTACCTATTTTATTGATGAATCTCTCGAATGTTTAGTACCTATGTAATAATAATAATAATAATAATAATATTTATTTAGCCAAAATTGTTAGTACAAACAGATTCAATTTTACATAGTTAAAAGTGGTTCTAGACATACTCATAATGATAACAATAAATATAAATATTTGTTTACAATACCTTAAACTTTAAAGTACACATTTCTAAGTATTTTTTAAATACTCTTAAACTTGTTGCTTCTTTAGCTTGGATGGGCATGTTATTGTACCTTTTTAAGCCTTCTACAAAGAGACACAAAGTAATTATCCTTACTTCTCAGATTGTATTCCATCATATCAGCTCTTTTTGTTAAAAATTTAGACAGATACATAGGTAGTAAGTTGTTTTTTATTTTGTATATAAACGTTAGACATCATGTATCTCTTTTCATATGCCTTAAAAATGAATTTTTAAATTCAAACTTAATGGCGACGACATTTTCCAAGTTATTCATGAGGAATAATCGAGCTGTAATCGTTATTTCCATTTGAGACAACAACGAAAAATCATCAATTTATGCGAGTTCCATGAACAATCATTATAAATATTCAAATTTTACTTTCCGCGTGACGTCATGCACGCCGAGGACGAGTTTGAGACGGCTATCGATCATACCTTGTGTTATTTGTATCATGGGTATCGTTTCACTCTGATAAAACATCAGAAAGAAGCATGGTCTCAGACAAAGCCTGTGTAAAAAGTCTTGGAGACGATTTCTAACGCCATCTACCAGGAACCTAAGGAAAATATGAATTTTTTAACCCGTAAGGTAGTGACCCCTACATGGTTTTCGTTCAAACTTCGTAAATGTAATTGAGGCAGAGACGGATTTAGGAGTTAAACATATTCACTTTCAGTTTTAATTCCAAAACTCGATGAACCGCATTCGGCAAAAATATTTAAACGCAATCGAAATTTCTCTGTTGTTTTGTGGAATATCCATTTCCTCAAGAGATGTAATTTTAGTCGGACTATAAGCAGTCGGTAAAAATCTACTGGGCATATTTTCTAAAGTTTGCCACGATGTTTACAGACAAAAAATGTATTCTACAATCTGTGTCTCACAGAATAATCTAACCTACATCAATTTTAAAATAAATTTTTTTTCCGTTTAAGTTCATTCGAATAAAAGATCCATTGTATTTAATTTAAATTTTGTAATTTATACTCATCACATATCAAGTTGGCGGTTCAAGATGGTGACGAGGTTTATAATGATAGCACAATTCCATTTAAAATTGGTATGAGGGTATTTTTGGGATCAGATCATGATTTTTTTTGGTTCAAAATTAACGAATTTAGGATGGCGATTTTTGTGATTATGACCATATTCTATTCAAAATTGGTATGGGGGTATTTTTGGGGTCAGATTTTTAATTTTTATTTTAATTAAAGCTTATTTTACAAATACTCACACTAAAATGAAAAAAATAATTACGTTGTTTGACCTATGTTATTTTGTAACAGTCAAAAGCTTGCCGCAAATACAAATTAGATATACTTATTAGCTAGGAAAGATTTTGAATCTGTTACTCACAAAATAACCTAGGTCAGGGGTCTCCAAACTACGGCCCGAGGGCCACATCCGGCCCGCGGACAGATTTTGTCCGGCCCGCGGAGAGCTAGCATACTTGAAAACTCCTTTTAGAGAACATATTTTTTATAGCAAATTAAATTTAGTTTACTGAAGTATTCTAATTTTATGTTAAATAATTATTAATATGACATCTACATTGATATGGTCATGGGCTAACTACTCATAACATTGTTGTAGGCTTATTGTTATTGTTTTTGTGATAAGTTGGATAAAGAAACACAGAATTGTAATGAGTAAAGACATGTATAATATGCAGAAAATTTAACTTCAGTATATAATAACTAACAAATTATTGAAATTAATCCAACTAACATTTTATACATTTTAAATAAAAACATAACTTATAACAAGCATAATGACATATGAAATACTAATGAGATTTATGTAATTGAGATTTTCCACTGACAATAGTTTGTAGTTGTGGACTAATTTTACTTGTACCAATTATTAAAAGAGATTTAAGATGCTCATCAGTTAATTTAGATCTGTAAACATTTTTTGTGTACTTCATTTTGGAGAAGGTCTTCTCACACAAATAAGTAGTACCAAAAACAGAAAACAGCCCACGAGCAATTTTATGCAAATTATCAAATTGTGTCAGTGGAAGACTCTTATAAAATTCCAACAAAGATGAGTTTTGATATTTGTTCTTAATTATATCACTGCACTGTAGATCAATCATTTCCATTTGAAGTTCCGGGGCTAGGGTTTCAATGTAAGTATCAAAAGGATTCTGAAAAATCTTAATTTGATTCGCAATGGTATCAAAGTCCGAGAAACGAGTATCAAAATTTATTTTCAAAGCACTCAAAGTTTCGATTGCAAAATCGATAGGAAACTCAGTCTCAGTGGTGTGGCTGAATATTTCACATGTTTTAAAATGTGAAAAACATTTACTTCGTAGTTGTGATTGAAACAGTATCAATTAGAAATTACAGATAATGACAGGAAAATTAATAATATGCAGTGTTGCCGTTTTGCGGACTTTACTCCGATTTGCAGCCTTTTTTAAACGTTGCGTTCTTTTTCGGACTTTTTTTTTATCAGTGGACTATTTCACTTTTTACCACCGGCAACAATGATAATATGGTTTTGGCCCTCGGAACTTACTGGAGTAATCAGTATGGCCCTAAGGCTGGAAAGTTTGGAGACCCCTGACCTAGGTCAACCAAAGAATTATTTTTTTTCCTTTTAAGTCCATTTGTTTAAAAATTTGCACTTGCATAAAAGCTTGCCTTAACAAGTTTTTTTGAACCATTTTTATTATGCAAAGCATTCCGAGTAGATCGAGCCACTTTACCTAGAAATTCCCCCTTTGAAGGTCCTATCAAATTTCTTTTCAATCGTGTATGAAAAAATCTGACATCTCATTCCTTATTCATTTTTTTGTCCTTTTTTTAACAAAGTGATTACATAATATTAAGTGAAAGAGTTGTTAATAGTCTCATTATTAGTGCTCAAAATTATTCCATAATTTATTGGACATCTTAAAAATGTAATGTGAAGAACACAAATAACTGCATTCATTTATAAAAAGATAAAACTTACAAGGAATAATGCAATAATGCTAATGTTGTTTTTTGTATTCTTAAAAATGTCTATGTATGGGGTGAGCAGTAGTTTAATACGAGCACTGAAATCACTTTACGAGGATTCCACTGCTTGTGTCAAGATAAACGGAGCTTACACGGACTGGTTTAACATCGAAAAAGGTGTGAGACAGGGATGTGTGGCTTCGCCATAGCTGTTTAACTTATACATAGATGATTGTTTAAATGAAAGAGAGTGCGTATGGATTAAAAATGAATAATTTGATCGTCAAATGCCTTCTTTACGCCGATGATCAAGTCATATTAGCGTCATCTGAAGAGGAGTTGCAGGCGATGGTTAATGTTATGCATGATGCCCTAAAAATCAAAGGGATGAAAATAAATGTAAGCAAAACGAAAGTAATGGTTTTAGGAAGAGAAGAAAGCATGACAAACTGTAAAATTCTGATTAAGGGAGAAAGAGTGGAACAAGTAAATGAGTTTGTATACTTGGGCACTGCATACTTTATAAACAGCGAGAAAGTGACATAAAAGGCACGTCTGGCTTTGCATAGTGGTGTGTTGGTTCCTACACTTATGTATGGTAGTAAATGTTGGGTTTGACAGGAAGAAGCATGAAAATAGGATTAATGCTGCGGAGATGAGTAGTCTGAGAAGTATATCCGGAGTGACTCGGTTAGATAAAGTAAAGAATAGTGAGATAAGAGAACGCTGTGGTGTAAAAGATGTTGTTACAAAGATAGATAAAGGAATGATTAGATGGTTTCGACACGTAGAAATATGAATGGAGGAAGATTGACGAAACAAATTTATAAGACGAGTGTGAATGGACAAGTCGGAAGGGGTCGACCTCGGATCAACATTGTTTTGAAAAAAGGCCAGTTCAAGAGTGCCAACAACCGACGAGCATGTATGAGAGCACTAATGAAAGTAGAGGAAGCAAAAGATGTGTGTAAGAACTGTAGCAAGTGGAGGGAAGTGGTCTGTACCTACCCCTACGGGAAAAAGACGTGACTATATGTATGTAAAAATGTATCGGGTTTTTACGATATATATGTATATATAAACATTAGATATTAGATTAGATATATTATATATTATATTAGATATATATTAAAGGCTCAAGTTTTAGCCACAGTATTCGTGAGAAATGATATGTCCAGTTCTCCAAATTATTAGGTAATATGCAGCTAAGACACAAAAACAGGATATCTTGGTTTCCTTCCAAAAAAAAACTGCACTATTTATCTATTATACCTTCAACGTACACATATCGGTTGATGCTGATGACTCAATAAACATTCCAGTTACGAAACTTAACAACTGACCATTTTATTCTCACTTTAAACTGATAAAAATAAGACGAACACGTGCTGGTCGAACAGCCCAGTCTATTTAGGGTCTTATTAGGGTGCGTTTAATACATAGACCTATTATCAGAGTAGCAAGAGATTTGTGCTTGTTATTGAATCATCCATAGTATTTGTTGATTATATTTGCAACAATATTGTGACCATAATGCTATCTCTTATTATTATTTCATGAATTACAACAACCTGACCAATTTTATGGAATGTTGAACCATTGTACTATTTCATTCCGTTAGATCATAGAAATGTGTTGCTCAATAAGCGACAACGCCGCACGGCTTGTTTGAATGGTTCCTCGTGCAGAGATCCGTGCTTACTACCAAATCGGCTATTATTAGTAGCGCTGTTGCCGAAGGTGTTGCAACGAGATTTTGGAGTTTTATCGGTGATTTTTAGCATAATATTGGTAAAATTCAGTGAAATTTAGTGAAAGAAATGATTCGTCATTGCCAAGTGTGTAAAAAACCGGACTATTTAAGCCCCGGTGTTTATTTTTACAAGTAAGTTGAAACATCTCATTGTTTACTATATTTTCATTCAGTGGTGTAGCGATGACGACACTTATTCACTTATATACCTTTCTGATTCATTTTATAGTAGTATTTCATAAGAAATCTATACATTATCTCAAATTTAATCCAATCGAGAAATCAAAGAGTCACGGAACCCTTCGAGATATTCTCAAAAAGAGTCATTATTTCCCTGTTATTCAGCAACACTTATTCAGTGGTATCATCATTCTTTCGTTGTTATTTGAAGGACTATATATCTTCCTGATCCATTTTATAGTAGTATTTCATAAGAAATCAAGTATAATATTTTAATCTTTTCCTTTAGGTTACTTAGCTGTTATTAAATGGTTTGAACATTAAAATTAAAATTTAAAATACATTACATTGTATTTGTCCAATTAATATTAATGATAATTATTTGTTTTTTTTCATTTCAGACAGTTAGGTAAATTTATTTAAAATTCTTTTCCAGTATTTTAATTTGATTTAGTTCAACGAGTATTAGAAAACTGTTTCGCTACACAATTAGCAGCCCTTGAGTTGAAATAATTTAATTTTATAAAAGTAACTTATAACATTACACACAATTGGCTTTAGAAAGGAAACGTGACACAAAATTGTCGCTCAACATTTGGGAAATTAGTGAGTTTTTTAAAATTGAAACCCCACTTTTGTAACTTTAGAAAAACAGTTTAGTTAGGGTAACACAATTTGGCGCCCAACTTTTGGAGTTTAAAAAAATACTTTTAGTATGCTACATTTCAATTTGATAAAAAACTGAGTATCACCTATTCATAAATATATTCTCATAAAAAACTAAATATTACCCGATAGATATATTCTCATTTTGAACAAACAGCACGCCACTGATTACAAGCGTGGACATAAGTCGACAATAATGTTACAGCGTTGCCAGCACGAGGACTGGATACAGAGAATCGATTGGTATTCTTTGTCATACTCATGGCCACTTTCGTGTAATCATTGCGACAAAACAAACAGAGTTTTATGAATGGGATGTTGCGTCTTCTCTGGATAATAGGTCTATGGTTTAATAGTATATTATGCAACGATCATGTAATGATAGCTAATAATACACGAGCCCGAGGTAAGTTACGACAAGAGCCGTAGCCGAGTGTCGTAAATCGTGTGCGAGTACTTCCATTCCACTGCACTGCTTAAAACGCGGATTACTGAAAGTATTGGTCCTCTTGGCTTAATGTTCCCAAATATGGTTAACGACATCAATACCTTAGATGGAGAGTTTATGGAATTAAAATTTTCAAACTTTGATTTTTCTTTGGATGAAATTGAATTTTGGAAAGAAGTGTGTCATTCCAAAAAGGGTGACAATAGTCTTGTCTTTCCAGAGCTGTCAAAATTTGTCAATATTTTATTTACATTACCAGACAGCAGCGCAAGCGTGGAAAGATTTTTTTGAAATTAATTTAAATAAACCAAAAATGAGAAATAGATTGGGCTCTAAAACTGTAAATGGAATTGTACACAGCAAAAGATTAATTTTACAAAATAATAACAGCTGTTTTAATTTCTCTGTAACAAACGATATTCTTAATAAACACAAAAATAGTGTGTACCAATAAGTAGTTTAGATGACATTTAAATATCTTCGTTTTTTATATCCAAAACTTTGTTTTTTAAATATTAAGAACTATGTTTTATTTCGAAAGACATTTGTTTTAGTTATTAGATGTTATTTCTTAATTATTATTATTATTATTATAATAAAATACGTTCTTAAACATTATATTTAGTTTTATCTTAAGTATTGTATTTATTTTGTATAAATACTACAAAAATATAAATTCTGGTGATTTTTTTAAAAATCTGGCAACTTTTTAAGTAAGTGTCTGGTGATTTTTAATTTTTTAACCTGGCAACATTGCGCTGTAGTTAATTTCAAACCTGAATCGATGTGTCAGGGGCAAGGAAAAGAGAGACAACAAGCGAGAGGGATTTACATCTCTTTCTGCACTGTGGTTCTTTATCAAAGCAGATGAACATACTTTAGTTTTTACTGTGATTATGTTTCTGGTACCCGATATATTACTTTTGTGAGTGTGTTTTGTGACTTTTTACGAATTATTTAAGGTGAAAACGAAAAAAAATCAATAAAATGGTGGTAAATTGTGTGGCTTTTGGATGCAACAACGTGTATTCGAAGGACCCAAATACTCAATTTCATACGTAAGTATTTCAACAGTTTTTTGTGTAAATGCGAATTTTAGAAGTATCTTTGTGATTTGTAGATTTCCTTTTAAACGACCAGAGATCCTTGAACTTTGGATTAAGGCAATAAGGCGTGAACATTGGAAGCCAGCTCGGACCAGCAGACTCTGCAATAAACATTTTAAAGAGTCTGATTATCAAGTTAGACCAGGAACATCGGTCAAATTGCTGTTGCCGACTGCAGTTCCTAGCGTTTTTTTTAATTATCCTAAACATATGTTGAAAAAGTCTTTCGAATCTCGGCGTATCCTAAATTACAAAAAAGATATTCCCATGGAAGAATGTGCTTCAACGTCAGCTGTCAAGGTCAGCAAAAATTGTAATTATTTTATTGCCTTTACTGTTTTAACATATAGGTACTTAATCTTGTAACATCTCCAAAAGGATGTATTAACTGGGAGTTTATAAAAAAATTAAATAATATTCAGGATGAACAAAAATTAAGCCTAGCAAATTCCCTTAGTCCTGCTCATATTAATTACTGAAGCAAAGTAATGAATGTAAGATTGGCAGCCCAGGCATTAAGTAGTTCTGTTGCAAGTGCTTTACAGTTTTTGCAAAAAGAAGGTTATCAAGGTTATGTGATGCAACTACTGAATTTTTGTACAACCTCGATAAAATCTTTGACATGTTAAATGCTGGAAATCTATTTGGAAAGAATTATAAATCACCAATAGGAAAGGAGTCATTAGCATACACTCAAGAGATATTTGATAGTGTTACGAATTATTTTAGCTATTTTTTTAAAAAACGTAATGTTTACAGTGTATTGAACTTGTATGACATTCAAAAACTACATGGATAAAATTCATTAATAGTACCTAATATAATATCTTTTACCTAATTATACCCATGTTTTTCATATTAATCCTTTTTTTTATTATCAAAAAATATTTGTATACATGTATGCATAATTTAACATTAGTTTGATAGAAAATCACCAGATTTGTAAAAACTAATTAAAATCGGGGCAGGTTTTTGTTTTATATTAACCTCAATAAGTGCGAGTGAGACAGATCCATCAGAACAGCGGGTTGCCTACATCAAAATTTGTCTCATTAGCATATTAGTGAAAGTCCGTTCCAGTGTGTTTGTATAGTTCAATGTTCCTCATATTTGTGTACGGGAATGTTCGATTTATTGATACATCGATTCGACGGCGCTTATAATAGTTTGAAATGAACTAGTTCAACTGGGTTTAACGAACTAGTTCGTTTAGTTCACATTTAAAAACGGTTCTTTTATATAGTTTATGCTTATTGCTTAACCTTACTTTCATTGTATGTTGTTTATATAAATTTTATCTTTCTTTTGAACAAAATTTTCAATTTCGATTCGATTCGAGTTTATTGTTAAAAATGCCTTTCAAAAAGTGCTTTGTGTTGACGTGCCCGAACACCAGCGAGAACTGTGAAAATAAACTCTTTATTTTAATCCCGAACAATAAAGAAATTCGGACGAGATGGTTTTCTGCTGTAAATAGACCTTTCACAACTACTAAAGAAATGTATTGTTGTGAAGATCATTTTGATGTAAGTGAATAAGTTGATTAGTGAAAAAGAAAACAATAATATCTTTCTTTTCAGTTGGAGGTAGATATGGAAAACTGGATGCAATTCAAATTGATTGGATCCCGAGTTCACATGAAAAAAGAGGTTTTTCCTCATAAATTTGTTAATGAAAAGAAACCTGACAAACAAACTCCATCCCAACTGACACCTTCATCAAGAAAGAGGAAGATGGAAACCTTGTTGCATATAAGGGATAGTGCCAAAAAAAGAGTTTGCTTTGATGAGCCATCTGCTCCTTATAGGATCCCATCAATGAGCCACCTAAGTGCTACTATGATGGCAGCAGAGCTTGTACACAGAGAAGTGGAGTCTCTTTTTGGTACATTTACAGTGTTAGAGGAAGTTAGTGTTACTAGAGCAGAAGATGAAATCAGTGCAAAGATGACTTTTGATACTCAGTATAACAGTCCGAATATGTCGAAACCAAAATGTAAATTTGTTGATAAGAAAATACAGGTTAGAATCAAATCAAAAACAAGAAGTATTGGAACTATAACATCAACAGGGTGTATATGTTCATGTGGAACTTCAACTGTATTCATTGAACTATCAAAAGGAACTGTTAAATGTAACACCAGTGAATCCAGTATCACAACTAATGAGTCTAATTTTATACCATCATTCTCAAATATCTACAATACCTCAAGTAGCACTGATTGTGATCCACATTTCACATGCCATGTTGATCACATAGAATCTTTGAAGAAAAAGAGCGGATTTTATTTAGGGTTACCCACAGAAATCTATTTTTTACTAGAAATTATTACAAAATATATTTTAACATTTTGCCTCATGATATTTTGATTTTTTTAAAAAAATACGACTGAATGATGCCATCCATTGCTGTTACTAAGCAATGGATGATCAATCTCAGTGGTGCAGTTACATACTTGATTATCCATGCATCTGTTGTGTCTTGTACTGGTCGACTGGACCGATATTCCCATGATTTTATTTCAGATCTATATAATTTTCTTTAAAGAAAACCACCAATGATCCTATCAAAATATAAAATAAATAGTAATTCTAATATACAAATAAGTAATTAACATAGAAGAGTATAGACTGGGAGCTGGTGACACTAAAAGTGCACTTATATGGATTCTGAAATTTAGCATAGGTATTAATAGTATTTTTTAATCATAGGTACAACATAGGTGTGCCACAGTTTATCCTGGCAGAAATATTTTTTATAAATTTTTATTTTTCTAATAATCATAAGTAATTTGCACTTTTAGGGAAATTAATTTCTTGTAGACCATTTTGCAGCAAATTTTATGTATTTTCAAAAAAAATTGGTGTGACAACTCTCATTTAGTCACCCAGTATATGATCAACTCTCTTGACTTGCACATAACCAATGGCTTTGTCTCCATAAGATTCTGTTGTGGCTCTAAAAATAATGGATTAAATCTGTTATAGCTATAATAAAAGAAAAATTTTTACCTACTCGCCTTCCTATTCTTCAACTTATCAGACTGAAAATCAAGATTATTGGTAGAGTTTTGAATGAAAAAGACATGTCAACAGTCCCCATTATTTTGAGTTTTGAGTTCAGTGATTGTCATGCTGCCGATGTCAATTACTTTATGTTTTTTTGAATTGCGATATAACCTTTTTTGTGCTATAAACATAATTATTAATTAATATTAATTCGTAGAGCAAACATGGTAAAGTAAGTTATATCTTATAAGAATAAAAAAGTTTTTTAAGCTCAAATTTATTTCAGCGATAAATTGGGGTCTTTTCTAATACGTCCCCGCGTTTTCAAACTTCACCAGGTACTGTTGGTGTTAGGTTGGGTTAGGCTAATTTTTTTACTTTTACTGTCTCGATACCGTTTATTATTAGCCTAACCCAGGGGTCGGCAACCTTTTGAGTCGGAAGAGTCAAAAATTACAATTTACAAAATTTCAAAGTTTTTAAAGAGCCACCAAAATTTTTCTTGCCAACAATAAATAGTACTTGCATAAATACAGTTTTTTGATAAAAAAACTAATCTATTCGTAAGAAAAATATCTATACATATATAAGTGGTGTTTTTTCACAACAAATTAGGTAATGTATATGGTATTATTAGATAATCACTTATTATTTATGTAAAAAGTTAAAACAATAACATACATTTGAGCAAAAAAATTCAATGGGAGCGTTGGCTTTGCATGGTTTTAGAAAGTTTGGATAAATTTGGCTTATAACGCAAGAGACCGCTTGCTCGCACGAATATGTCGATCCGAAGATAGTCAGCACTCCAAATGCCAACTTCTTCACCTCACTGTAGCAGTCTGGAAGGCAATTCCATTCGTCGAATATAAGTGCCTTAACTCGCGGTATTTCTTTTAAAGCTGTACACTTTTATTGCGGGGACGTATTAGAAAAGATCCATAAATTGGTTTGTCATGCTTGAGAAAAAGAATTTAGCAGTGTATCGACTAAAAATCGACATATTAAAAATATCTTCTTCTTCCGGTACCCTGTCCAATTATCGAACGTTGGCAATCATATTGGCTATAATGACTTTGTTTATCGCAGCTCGGAATAGTTCAGCGGATGTTATGCGATACCACTCTCGAAGATTTTGGAGCCAAGATGTTCTTCTTCATCCTGGACCTCTAATTTCGGCAATCTTACCCTGCATCACTAAATGAAGGAGGTAATATTTCTCTGGGTGCCTCATCACGTGGCCGAAGTATTCGAGTTTTCGGCTTTTTATTAATTTAATTATTTCTGTGTTTTTCCTCATTCGTTGTAGGATCATCTCGTTTCTTTTTCGGTCCATCCAGCTTATTCGTAGGATCCTTCTGTAGACCCACATTTCAAAGGCCTCCAGCCTCTTCAATAATGAGTCGGTCAGTGTCCAACTCTCTACTCCATAGAGCAATGTGGAGAATATACAGAGTGTGCCAAAAGTCTGGAAACGGACAATTATCTCGTAAATTGCTAGTCCGAATTGTACAAAATTTGGGATAAGCCCATTTTAAGATACAGAGATCCCAGACTTGACATTTGCAATGTTGTCAGATTTGCTGTTTTTTTATATTATTAGTCACTTTGGTTTTTTACATACATATATTGAGTCATTATTGGAATCTTCTTTTCAATACGAGTTCAGCCATATGTAACACTTATGATTCTACAGTGTGGAACAGCCAAATGGAATAAACGAGAGCGTGTTGGGAAAAACGCTTGGACACGTCGATTTGTATTTTTAGATGCGCATTTTTTTCAAAAAAAAAATAATTATATAGGTTGTGACATGTGACAGTGGCCGATACCAACTTTCTTGTTTTAAATACAACCCCCTGTATATTATTTATTTTTTGGATTCTTCAGAAAATTCTAGACATAAATCATGTATAATGTCCCATACCTATCTCCTAACGTTACTAAACATCTCAGGCGTGACTGATCTAATCGCAAGCGTGATTCTTCTTTTTAAGTCATGTAAGTTGAGTGGTTTAGTTTTGTATACAATACTTTTGACACATCCCCACAAAAAGAAATCTAATGGCGTCAGATCAGGAGATCGTGCTGGCCATTCTATCGATCCGCGCCTCCCTATTCACCGATTTGGAAAATTTTGGTTCAGGTACTGCCGGACATTGATTTGGTAATGGGGCGGTGCTCCATCTTGCTGCAACCTCAGTATATTGGCAGGAACTTGTGGGTTTGCTGGATCGGGATATAAGTTTGTCAAAGTTGGCACGACATTATTTTGGAGCAGTTCTAAATATTTATCTCCATTCAAGTTGCCATCAATGAAAAAGGGACCTACGATATGATTTCCAACAATTTCTGCCCAAACATTAACTTTTACAGGATATTGCGTATGTTCCTCTCTCATCCAGTGAGGATTCTCATTAGACCAATAGCGGCAATTTTAACGATTAACATGACCGTGAAGTGTAAATGTGCTCTCATCAGAAAACAAAACATCTTCTAATTGGATCACATTGTTATCTAACATTTCCATCATTTGTTCACAAAAATACGTTCTCCTGTCGAAATCGTCTTCCATGAGCTCCTGAGTTGGCATCATTTTATAGGGATGCATTTTACTTTCCTTTAATATTCGAAAAATTGATGTGTGGGGCTAATGTTTAACAGTGGGGCTGCTTTTCGACCAGAATTATGTGGGTTTTCTTGAAACTCAAGCATAACATCCAATTTCGCATCATCGCTTAGTTCATTCACAACTACTTTTTTTGTCTGTCTTACATGACCAAGTTCGCGAAACTGTTTTTCTATTGTTCCTTGGAATATAGGCGGTAAATTTGGAAATTTTTCGTGAAATAAGCGAGAAACTTCCATTTGTGTCCGTGTGTTATCTCCATAACCAATCATTTGTAGAATGGTTATTTTGTGCATTTCTGTTAAATGAACCATTTTTCTGATATTATTACGTACAGTTAACGAAATTCAAACGACAATAGCACTGACACTGATCACTACTGTCATGCAGACAGACAACAAGTTGCTAAGGCTATGAGTTTTATACGAAAATAAACAAAACTGTTTTTGTATTTTTTTTATTTCATATCAGTAAAAAGGAACGCATTAATGGTTTTTGCTTATTTTCTCAATATTAGGAGCTAAATGGGAAATAAGTATTGAGTGTAATGTAGCGAATTTGTGAAATAAAATAATTTTCCTTTTTTAATGTTAATTTTTGTAATACATCTGAAAACACTTAATATTTCCGAAACAGTTGAAGATAGGTATGGGACATTGTACATGATTTATGTCTAGAATTTTCTAAAGAATCCAAAAAATAAATAATATACAGGGGTATTTAAAACAAGAAAGTTGGTATCGGCCACTGTCACATGTCACAACCTAGATAATAATTTTTTTTTTAAATGCGCATCTAAAAATACAAATGACGTGTCCAAGCGTTTTTCCCAACACGCTTTCATTTATTCGTTATCGAATTTATTCCATTTGGCTGTTCCACACTGTATGTGGTCTAGAAGGTCTTAAATAAATAAAACAGAAGTGTGGCAACGCCTAATTGTCTCAATATTTTTTTTAATACAAACTATTTTCGACTACATTTAAATGTAACAATTGAAAGATGTCATTTTTAACATAATGATTACTTAATCAAGTGTTCAAAATGTGCTCCATCTGTAATCGATGGTAGAATGCGTCTACCACATTTTTCCAGACCTTGTCTAGACTATAAAATCATAAGTGTTACATATGACTGAACTCGTATTAAAGAGGAGATTCCAATTATGATAGAATATACAGGGTGATGTATTTAAAAAACCAAAGTGACAAATAATATCAGAGAAACGGCAATTCTGGCAACATTGCAAATGTCAAATCTGGGATCTCCGTATCTCAAAATAGGCTTATCCCCAATTTTGTAAAATTCGGACTAGCAATTTACGAGATAATTGTCCGTTTCCAGACTTTTAGTCCACTCTGTATAGCAGCGTGGTAATCTGATTTTTAATTTTAAAGTGATTTCTTTGTTGCGGAGAATTCTTTTTAATTTAAAGAAGGCGGTTTCGGCTTTTTCGATACGGATCTTTATTTCTTTGCTCATGTCCCAGTTTTCATTGATATTAGCGCCCAGATATGAGATGTTGTTAACCTTTTTCTGCTGTATCCCGTTTGCCCTGATTTGTATTGATGGTATTGGTTTTTAAAGTATAAGTAAAAATTTACACCACGAAAATGTTGAAAAAAAAACAGGAGCCAAACCAAACATGGAGCATGCGCATATTATTCCGCACTGGTTTGGTCGGCATGGGTGTAACCTTTGATGTATGCTCGCCGAATCATACCGAATTGGGCACCAGTGGCGTATCGTACATATTTTGTAACGGTTACCAAATATTTATGTAGCAGAAAATGTATTAAAATTGAAAGAAAATAAAAAAAACATAAATTGATAGTTTCAAGATAATTAAGGGTGGCTCTTTTCGCCAGTAACAAAATAAAAAATTACTCTCTTTTAAATTACTATCGTTCGCCTTGGGAACGTCATAAGGAATGTTAGTGTGGGATGAACATGTTGGAATCTCGAAAATATCACAGAAATAATCAATTTATCATAGACAAATACCAAAAGAAAAACATTCTAATAAACTTAACCAAAAAAAGTTACTCTGACAATAAGATAAATTCTAAAAAACGAAAAGGGTAGAAACATTAAATTGTACTTTAAATATAAATAAAAAATGCCCGTCAACAAGAGAACCATTTATTCCGATAACTCTTCTTTAAAACTATTGTAGAAGTCCTTGGCAGAACTGCACGAGGTCGATTGTATACCAAATAAACTTTTGTTGTTATCGAACAGTGTATCTTTATTACAGGACAATTTATCATCCGATATTTATTCCTCTGGGTTTTCGTCAGAGTCTCATGTATTTACTATAAAAATAACAAACCGGCCCTTATCTTCTTTTTCATCTAGTATTTATGTTCTCTTTAAGTCAACACAATCTCATATTTTTGAGCACCTTACATACAAGTTGTTCAACATTACCAGTACCACTGGAAAAACTTACATTGTAACTGTTGCTCAAATCTTTTTGATGGGATTTTATTCTGGATGGTAGGGTGGTAATCGCAAGACTGTATGGCCCTTTGACTGCATATATTCGTCTAGAATATACTTTGTAAAACGGGGTTTGTTTTCCAATAGGATTTTGTACAGTTTCGATTTTGTCATACTTGGATTATGATTAATGTTTTTTTTCCTTCTACCATTTTACCATATTGCTACGATATTTAGTTCTTTCTTGGGTTCGTTGATTTTAAAACTCTCGATACAGTAACAAAATGTTTAGTCCAATACTTTTACACAATAAATTTTACTTTTATAAATCACATAGATATTCACCTATATATTACAACTTTTACAACTATTTACATTTCATAACTCGTGAATACTTTTAAAACTAACCTGTCCTCTTCGCGGCCGCTTTGCTTTTTATACCTCTAAATCATAATTCCAGAGTAATCGACCTTTTTCTCGTAGCAATCAAAACCGGATTCAAAAAATCGTAACAATATTCTCTTTGCTACAGTTACTTGCTGGCAACTTTTCCGCTATGGCATAGTGGTAACTAGCTGTTTAGCGGAACCGTGTTCTTAGCCACCTCATGCAATTATCTGAATTCATATCATCGTGATAATCACCACTTTTTAGCCATATGTAAATATGACAAGACCATTGTCTATAAATCCACTATAATTAACCTTTTTTCTATACTGTAAGGTTTTTTTAATTTTTTTTTCCAGATTTGCAGTGCCTACCCAGGAATTTTTCGTTAAATGAGAACTATGCAGAAAAGTTTCGTCGGTATAAATTATATCTCTTCCTTTCTCACGGTACTGTTTTATTTTGTTCAAAAATTCTGTACGCTTTAATCTATCATATCTTTCCAGTAATACATCTCTATTATTAGGTATTTTTTGATACCGAAGACCTAATTTAAATAGTAGGTACTTTTATTTAAGTTGACTCCCCACATTCAAAACCTATTTGTGCATCGCTTACTTCTTTTAAAACTACTTTTAAAGTCGGTCATTGCTTCTGTAATATACGTATAAAAATCATTAACGATTTTGTTAATTCTTTCTTCCTGTCCTTCTGATATAAAACTTCTGGAGCAACGCCTTTCGTTAGATGTTTTCGGAGATAAAATACAAGGTTGCTTACCTGTCTTTACTCTTTCAGCCTCATTGTGGACTTTGTAAAACAAATTTTTCGATATTTCTGTCGCAACCAATACCCTTTGACGATCATTTTCAATGGCTTGTTTTGCCTCATTTTTCAAAAATTTAATTATGTTAGCAATTTCTTTTTTAGTCTCTTACGGTCTATATACAATATCTATATCTATACAATACAATATTCAAACACCATAGTTGAATCTATCACGGGCAAATTTGGATTCGTGGCTTTTTTAAATCCTGGTTCCATTTCATACATTCATATAAAGCATACATACATACATATAGTCACGCCTTTTTCCCGTAGTGGTAGGCAGAGACCACTTCCGCTACGGTTCTTACACGCATCTTTTGCTTCCTCTACTTTCATAAGTGCTCTCATTCTTATTCGTTGGTTGTTGGTACTCTTGACCTGACCTTTCTTGAAAACAATGTTGATCTGATCGAGATATGTTCGCCGACTTGTCCATTCACACTCGCCTTATAAATTAGTTTTGTCAATCTTCCTTTATTCATCCTCTCTAAGTGTCCAAACCATCTAAGCATTCCTTTATCTATCTTTGTAACCACATCTTCTTTTACACAACAGCGTTCTCTTAACTCACTATTTTTTACTTTATCCAACCGTCACTACGGCTATACCTTTCAGACTACTCATCTCCGCAGCATTAATCCTATTTTCATGCTTCTTCTGACAAACCCGACATTCACTACCATACATAAATGTAGGAACCAACACACCTCTATGCACAGCCAGACGTGCCTTATTAGACACTTTCTGGCTGCACATAAAGCTATGCAGTGCCCCTTTCATTTGTTTTCTTGTCACCACCCTTCGCTCAATGTCACTGTCATACTTTCCGTTTCTCGTAAACTTTGAACCCAAGTACAGAAATTCATTTACTTGTTCCACTCTTTCTCCCTTAATCAGAACTTCACAGTTTGTCACGTTTTCTTTTCTTTCAAAAACTATTACTTTCGTTTTGCTTACATTTATTTTCATCCCTTTGATTTTCAGGGCATCATGCATCATGCACATTAACCATCGCCTGCAACTCCTCTTCGGATGACGCTAATATGACTTGATCATCGGCGTAAAGAAGGCAATTGACGATCAAATCATTCATTTTCAATCCATACGAACTCTCTTTCAAATCTTTTAAACAATTGCCTTTGTATAAATTAAACAGCCATGGCGAAGCCACACATCCCTGTCTCACACCCTTTTCGATGTTAAACCATTCCGTGCAAGCTCCGTTTATCCTGACACAGGATATATAAACAAACCACACACCAAACTCTGAGCACAGAACACCTTGCCTACACAGAAGCGCTTGTATAATGTCATTTTTGGGCGATAAATCCAAACTGTCGGTTGACAACACTGCACAATGCTGTCAGCAAAGTATATATATAGTAGAAACAGACAGAGACAGATAATGTTAAGGATTACTATGGAATAGCACCGCCCATCTGATTCTGGCATTTTTAAATTTTGAATTAATATAACTGATTTTAAAACGCTGAAAAATCCATTTGCTTTGATTTTGATTTATGATATTGTTTGTACACTGTACCAGCATCATTATTTATAAATTGAAAGAGCTTTCGAATGATTTTATCACTTAGTGGTCTTCCCCATTGTGTCGGGCCAATATTTTCTTCAAGTTAACTGTAGATACGCGTGTGAATTATGTTTAAGAAGTCCTTCAGGGCATAAGGCATCTTCATCTTCTTCTTCCGCTGCTGTCCATTGATGGATGTATGCGAGCACTTCTGACCATTTTTATATTAAGAATATTCGACTCTAATTAATTTTTGCATGCCGTTTTCATTCCCAGACATTACTGAACAACTATCGAAACCTTAACTAACAAGTTTATACATATTCAAGCTATTATCCTCTAATGGGTACTTGATTTGTTCAAATCCTAGGAATTCTTCTCACAAACTATTGTTGCTGTCCACAAATCGGACTCCTAGATATAATTGCTCGTATCCTGAAATATCGGCGGTCTCCTCAGCCAGCATGGAAATTGCATAGGAATCGTTCACATCATTCACAAATAATTATTTTCATTTACCCATATCACCGACACTTATATTGATTTTCGACTGTAGCACACATAAAAATTAATTTACGTTTGATTCATGATGAATAAAGTTGTGTTTCTGTTTTAGAATTTACCACAAGATGTAACCGAAAGCGAATCGATTGCAAATGAAGCAGAAAACCCAGACGAAAATGAATTACCCGCATCAACATTTGCTGCTACCGGAAATGTTAATATAACGCAGGAAGAAGCAGAAAACACACAAACCTCTAATCCGCCTAGTCCAAAACAATCAAAGACGACAAAAAACGTCTTTCGT
This sequence comes from Agelastica alni, assembly GCA_950111635.1. NCBI lineage: Eukaryota > Metazoa > Arthropoda > Insecta > Coleoptera > Chrysomelidae > Agelastica > Agelastica alni. The sequence goes on along the minus strand of OX467711.1, from coordinate 46,462,710 downwards.
AAATCCCAAAGTCGCAAAAGAAAAATGGTAACTAGTGATAACATATCGAGTATAAGTGCCATTATAAATAAACTTGATAGAGTAATTCAAAGTAATAAAAATGAGACTGGCGACGAATTCGAGACATTCGCTAAACATATCGCGGTCCAGCTAAGACAGATGCCTCTTTATGAAGCCATCATCTGCCAAGAGCAAATTCAGACAGTAATCACGGAAAAGCGATTGGAAATATTATCAAAACAATACCAGAATACAACTACATCATCAGCGTTATCGAGCGCCATAAAAGAAGAATGTTGGTCGCCAACAAATGAAGCGAGCCACAAAGAAGAATACGGGGAGGAGTTGCTGGATCCATCCAATTGAATTACCTACTAAACCACCAATGAATGTACATAGTGTGGCACGAAGAGTTTTGATTAGAAGTTTTTAGGGATGCTGCTTTAGTTGAAATATAAAATTTTACCACTAAGGTTGTCGGTAATGCTGATTTTAATGATTCACGAATGAAAGCACCGGATGTAAATGCCAAATTCTAATAAATACCATGTTCTATTTACAATAAGCGAGTTGGCTTTTACGGTGTACCGGAATAAGTAGGTCATTCGTAAAAATATTACATTTAAAATCAACATTATCGACAACCTAATGTGGTAAAATTTTATGTTTCACCTATAACTGAATCCCTATAAACTTCTAATCAAAATATTTGTGCCGCGCCCTGTATTATACGGCATACGAAAAAACTTTTGTGGTCCAGGATTTTAATAATCCCATTTTAAATTGCGAAGGACACACCTTGATTAGTTAAACAATTTACTTAAATGTTCACATGCTGACTTGAGACAACTGAATTAGTCGAGTCCCACCCGTTTATATCGTCCAATCAGTCTGGAGATAAATGACAAAACATGTTGAGATTGTACCACCACCACCAGTGAGCGAATTCAAGTTCCTTTTTATTTTGTTCCTTAGGGTTTGTCAATATTTATATTAAGTTATGAGTTTGCACAATAAAAAAATTAATTTAAAATAAACTTGTCTAAAATATCCTCGTCCTCATTTAGCAATTGTTCTCTTGAAATTTAAGATTATGTTGCTACACTTTTGTAATATTAAGTGTTTCTTTCCCTTGGAGAAAGTTTGAATTTAAGTTGTTTCGATAAAATCTACCTACCATGTGAAAGAGTTTGTTTTTATATACACTCCTGGTCAAAAAAATCCGGACACTTAAAAAAAAGTTTTTTTTTAGTGTATATTAATATATTCCTTGAAAGGGGGTGTAGAATGAAACATTAGGAACAAAAAATACTTATAAACTTTTTTCCTTAAGTCATCCGTTTTCCCAAAAATTGAGAACAAAATTTTTATTTAAATGTAGGTTTGGCAACCATGCGTTGTACCCTAGTAAACAAAAAGTACCACCGATAAATTTAATTAGTTATTAACGAGTTAATCCAAGAATACAACGGTCGTAATTTTTGTTAAAATATTTAATTGCCAAAAGGCTATAGTACACGATTCTTTGAAATCAACATTGCCATCATGAGGAGAGAATTCTGTAAAGTGAATTAATTATGTGAAAATTCGTTCGTGAAAAAATTTTTTAATTAAGATTGTTAAAAATTGTTGAGGTTATAGTATTTGGAAAAATAAAAAATTAACTCACGTCACAAAGGGTCAACATAGGAAATGAACATTTCATCAACATCTTATTTGTAAGGAAAGAGTTAAGAAGATTAACATAATAATTAAAAAATTGAAATGGTAACCTAGTAATCCTAGGTCAAAGATTAGTGGTTAGACAACAAGATGTTTCACTCCCCCTTTTTTTAATGAATGAAATAGTAAAAATAGTCGAATAACCTTGAGAATGATGTGGAAGGAGCAGGCCCCCACGAATGAATGGCGTGGGGGCCTTTTTCTATTGGTTGATACGGTCATGTGATCTAGTTGAGATGGAGTAAATGACATGTGAAGTTCTGTTCACAATAGCGATTTTCGGCGTTCGACGCTTCGAATTTTGATTCGATGTCAATTGTTTTCCTGACAGATGAACGACTTTTCAACCAATAGCAAGCCAAGTCTCACCAAACCACAATAACTTACGAATTCAGGTTTATCAGTATTTTGATACAACAAAATATCAAAATAGTAAGGTTAGATATTTTAATATTTATAATTTCTTTTACAATTGGATAATTGGCATACTATTCAAAGTAAATTCAATTTATGCAAATAAAGTGAACAAGTAGACATTGTTCCAATGGTAAATAAACCTATAAATATCAACATCTGTTTTCTTTTAAAATAAATACAAGTCAAATTTAATAACTTTATTTCACTGAACAGGTCCCAACAGGTAGGTTTTATTATAAAAGTAGAATTCTTCAAAAATTTATTGATGCCTAATACAAAAGTGTAGTTGATGTTTCATAGTTTGAACCAGCTTCTTTACTAACAAATGAACTGGACACCCATGAGCTGAATAGCCCCACCAATGCTAAAACAAATATTTGAAAAAATACACCAATCAATATCAAAATGATGAATGCATAGTTGAAAGGTGCTATGAACAAAATATTTCATCATGAGTACTTACAGAAAAAATACAGCTAGATTCTAGATTATCTACAAATTCTCTCAATCCATTTCATCTGATAAAAATGTATTGCCTCTTCTATGGAACCAATTCTTCATTAATTTATTGCAGACCAGTTAGCAGGAAAGTATATACATGAAAATTATGATGAAAGTGTAACATAAATAATGGTTAGAAATATATGATTATACTCACAAAAGGGTTCCAAACCCTTGAACTTTCATCCAGTCTTAATTATCTTAGTATTACCCTATGAACATCTATGTATTATCATTTTATCTTGCGTTTTAAAAAATCTCCAGTGTATTCAATGGATGCGTGAAAAGTATAATGAAAAAAATTACAAAAATTGAATATAGTTGCTATATATTATACAATAATAATTGTATTCATCATTACCACAAGCTAACTTCCATTTCATCATCCTATCTGCATCTATTGGTTTTGGGAATCTGAAAAATCTCAAAGACCTACAGTTATCAGTATTACTATGACTTGAGCAGATTTTAACTGCACAATTAGCTCCTCCAGACCTGCCCATTATAAAAAATATATAGGTGCTCAATATTATGATTCAAAGAAGCAAAAATAATGAAAATCAAATGAACAACTCTACTAACTAACAAGAGATATATAATATGTATTGAACAAAATATATTTATTTAGCAGAAATAAAACTATGTACTCCACTACAAATATGAAATGTAAAAAAGGGAAATCACTGGGACATGCAAAGAACCAAAATAACGTCAATACAAGCAAAAATCTACTAATATAACTTGAATCAACAATCTACTCAACTAATAGAAAATAAATCATGCAAAATAAGATTATGTAAAAATGGTAGTGTTAAATATCACTAAGATGATAAATTCACTAAAATTTATAAAAATAACACAAAATAATATTCTCTAATCGCTTATGGAAGTATTCAAATCGCTTTTTTCTTAGAAAAATCGCAGGTAAAATGTTTAGCCAAAGCTCTCGCATGAAATCATTCGGTAAACAGAACGTAGTAAAATTTCAAGGACATTCGCTAGACATTTCCCGCGCCGTCAAGTGATTTCTCTGTTTAACCTATACTCTGTGCCTAGGTACCTCCGCTATAAGACAAGAAATAATGACCATGAAGTACATAGAACACAATAAATTGTATATATGACATATTAATGACAATGTAAACATTGAATTATGGAACAATGGGAATTGACAAACTAAAACAAATTAAATGGAGGGAAATTCATAATGTATATATATTGCTAAAGTAGTTAATTATTGATAAAGAAATTTAAAAAGAAAATCTATCGAAGATTTCAGACAAGATAAGAACCTTGTGATTAAAACTTAAATAGGAGTTAACTTATTTGCGAGGAAAGATTTTCTTTCAAAAGTTTAAAGATAGAAAGAAAACAAGTTTGGTTAAGATGTATTTGGGTATTTAAACAATTATTATTGTTTAAAATTTAATTTGTTATTTCTAAATCTTCAAGAAGATCAAGTTGTAAATTATAAGCATTAACGTTGTGTAGGATAGTTATGCCAGTATTGAAGTCAAAATTATGATTTTAATATGTTCCCAAAACTCGATTTAAATATTCACTTGTTCTAACTGAAAGTTTCCTAGCAAGTTTTACCAATATAAGTACTATTGCAATCTATAAATACCAATTTTATCTAAAAATGTAATTTTGTCTTTCGTGTTCGTAAGTATAGTGCCTAGATTATTCAGGGATTTGGAAGAAATTCTGACATTTGACGATTAATCATTAAAGTAATTCTATATTTTATTAGAGATTCCATAAATATAAGGAAGTGAAAAGTATTTCAAAGATGCGGTTGTTTGATCTTGACTATTGTAAGCTAAATTTCTATTTCTTTTATTGTTTTGTGAATGTGTCGCAAAGATTATTGGCTACGGGTTCTGTGGTACCCAAAAAAAACTGGCGGACAAACACTAAGTGCTCGTATTCTAAACGCAGAAGACGAAATAATGGATATTGTCTTAATCCCTAATCTTATTAATCAAGGTAAGATATACCATTTATTTAATTCTTCTCCATTCCGTATAACAGATATTTTATAGCATATTTCACGAATAAATGGTGGTTTCGGATTATCTTTAGAATATCGATAACCAGTATTCAACTGTACATTTGAGAAGTACGAAAGTAAATTCCCCTAATATTTTTAAACAAATTTAGTAGGTAACGAATTTTATTTTATAAGGGACTTCTTGTTTGTTTGTTAGCACGGTTAATTTTGCAACCAAATCTGTTCTTCATGACTTTATTTATTGTACATAATAAGAAAAGTAGGTAAGTAATCCAAACAAATTTCACTAATTAACTAAGCTATTAAGCTTTAATTTGGCTTGTTAATTCATTTTTGTTAGATTTCTAAAAAAGTAATTAGTAATTCTGGGTTATCATTGTAGTGGGTATCGACATTAAAATCGTATAGTACCGATTTTTAAGAAATTATACTCGCTTTAAACAAGAATGCTCCTCGTTTGTTTATCTGGACGAAATTTGGATTTTTGCTAAAGGTGGAACAAAAATAATTTAGCAGGATGATAACATAAAGTCTATAAAACACACCGACGGAGAAGGAAAACAATACACATTATTGTGCATGTAGGTGGAAAGCATTGATAGGGCGGATCTTTTATTTTTGTCAAAATCAAAATCGGCCGATTATCATGACAATATGGACACAGAGATGTTTGTGAAATGGTTAAAAGAGAAACTATTACCATCGTTACATGAACCATCTGTCATTGTATTAGATAATACTCCGTACCATTCGTAAATTTATATAAGCAACCAACAAACTCCTGGACGGTACAGAAAATAAAAGAATGGTTAACGAACAAAAATATTTCATTTCCACAATATTGCTACAAGCCAGAATTATTATCGATAGCTAAAACGCACGAAAGAGATAAAATTTACTAAGTGGATCACATCGTGTGCTAAGACTTCCGCCTTATCATTGCCAATTTAATCCCATTGAATATTTGGGGGATATGGAAAACTTATTATGACAATCACATTGGATCTAATGGTAACAGTGATAAGGCTGTTTTGATAACCTGGCAACGAGCACTTAATATTGTTACTCCTGAAATTTGGGAAAAATGTGAAAATTTAAGAGAGGAATGGTGGGTTCGTGAAAATCGTATCGAAGCAGTTAACCTGTTATCATTTACAATCCGAATAAGGATAGCGACGACAGTGATTCCGATTATGATGACTATAAATCTGATGATTGATAATACCGTAAGTACTACATGCAACATATTTATTAAATTGATACCGATAATTTATTTTTGTTGCAATCCCTTTTAACATTATTAAATATGTGCCTATGTCTAACAAAAAATTCATCGAGAGCTACATCAACGATTTATGTTTAAAATAAAGCAAAAAATAAAAATAAAACCTCTCAACAATAATAATAAACAAAAAATGTTCGGGTTTAAATCTTAGGGAAATTTACTAATATACCTCTCAACACGGTGCACCCGTTAAGTCGATCACTCGGTGACTAATCCGATTCCGTCGTATATTGGTGAAATGACCTATAAATAGGAATCCACTGAAGTAACTAATCTACTTTTTAAAGTCAATTTAAAAAGTTTGCAAGAAGTACCAGATTTTTTTGCTTCGATTCTAAGTGACTTATTTATAATTAACCTTAACAACGATCAATAAATTTTAATTTAATTTTATTTTAATAAACAGTTAAATTAAAAACTTAAGAATTAAACACAGAACTAAATTAATTTAAAATTTCGGTTTTTCTAACTAAAAACAATTTTTAAAAATTATACTAATCGTCATTTTACTTAATAAAGTTATGTTAAAACATCCATACATACATATAGTCACGCCTTTTTCCCGTAGGAGTTTGCAGAGACCACTTCCTTCCACTTGCTACGGTTCTTACACTCATCTTTTGCTTCCTCTACTTTCATCAGGGCTCTCATGCATGCTCGTCGGTTGTTGGTACTCTTGACCTGGCCTTTCTTCGAAACAATGTTGATCTGATCGAGATATGTTCTCCGAGGTCGACCTCTACCGACTTTTCCATTCACACTCGCCTTATAAATTTGTTCCATCAATCTTCCTTCATCCATCCTTTCTACGTGTCCAAACAATCTAAGCATTCATTTATCTATCTTTGTAATCACATCGTTTTCTTATCTCACTATTTTGTACTTTATCAAACCGAGTCACTCCGGCTATACTTCTCAGACTACCTACTCATCTCCGCAGCATTAATCCTATTTTCATGCTTCTTTTGCCAAACCCATCATTCACTACCATACATAAGTGTAGGAACCAATACACCTCTATGCACACCCAGACGTGCCTTTTTTGACACTTTCTGGCTGCTCATAAAGCCATGCAGTGCCTTATTCATTTGTTTTCCTGCCAACACCCTTTGCTTAATGTCACTGCCATACTTTCCATCTCTCGTAAACTTTGAACCCAAGTACACAAATTCATTTATTTGTTCCACTCTTTCTCTTCTTCTTCTTCTTCTTTAGGTGCCCTGTCCTCCTCGGACGTGGCAATCATCAGCGCTATCTGAACCTTGTCTACAGCTCGGCGGAACAATGTGGTAGTGCTCACTCCATACCATTGTCTTAAGTTTTTTAGCCAGGATATCTTTCTTCTACCCGGGCCTCTTCGTCCTTCGATCTTCCCTTCTATAATAAGCTTTAAAAGTCGATACTTGTCATTTCTTAAGATGTGACCAAAATACTCCAGTTTGCGCTTTTTTAGTGTAAACAGAACTTCCAGCTGCTTGTCGAGGCGTTGAAGTACCTCGGTGTTACGCACTCTTTCTACCCAGGAGATTCTTAATAGCCTTCTGTACGTCCACATTTCAAAGGCCTCCAATTTTTTGCACATCGCATCTGTCAAAGTCCAAGTTTCCATTCCATAAAACAGTATGCTAAACACGATATTAATCCCATTGACAGATATCCCCTCGTCACATTCATCCAACGCCTCTTGAAATATCCTGTCGGAATACAAATTAAATAACAGTGGTGATAAAATGCATCCTTGACGAACGCCTCTCAGGATTTTGATCTCGTCGGACGCGGTGTTATCGATTCTTATTTGAGCACTTTGGTTCCAGTAAATGTTGGCTATTATTCTAAGGTCTCGTTGTTCCAGTCCTATTTCTTTAAGAATGTTGATCAGTTTTTCGTGCTTTACTTTATCAAAGGCTTTTTCGTAATCGATGAAACATGCGTAAACGGTCAGGCTAATAAGACGATAATCACCGCAGTTCTTGGCCTTCGCGTTTTTGGGGAGCGGGACAAAAGTAGATTTTAACCAATCAGAAGGTATACTGCCGTTTCGGTAAATAAGATTGAATAGCTTTACCAGCGTGTTCAGTGATTCTTCGTTTTGCAGTATTTTTAGAACTTCTATATAGACGTCATCAGGACCACTAGCTTTCCCATTTTTTGAAATTGACAGCGCATACTGAACTTCTGCCTTCGTTATGTCCAAGCCTTGGCCTTGATTAAATAATTCTTTCTGAAGTTCTGGCCGGGTATCGTGAAATAGGTGCTCGATGTAGTCGCACCATTCCGTCAGTTTTTCTGAAGTATCCAGTATCAGCCTGCCCTGTGCGTTCTGTAAAGTCGTCGCGTTTCTATTTCTGCAGATACCTGCTGTCTCTTTTATCTTCTTGTGCATGTTGAAGGTATCGTGTTTTGCTTCCATTGCTTCTATCTCTTGGCATTGCTCGTAAAACCATTTCTCTTTTGCTTCTCTTATCTTGTTTTTGATTATGCGGTTTTGCGCCCGGTATTTGTTGCTCTTGCCTTTGAGTGTCCGTCTTTTTTCCATAAGATCAAGGATTTCCTCTGACATCCATGGTTTCTTCTTGTGGTTTTGTTGAGGTTTAAGTATTTTGGTGGTACTTTCTGTGATGGTATTTTTTATATTGGACCACAATTCATCAGTCTCGGCTGCCTCCGTTATGGGTATCGCATCAAGTCTGGAATTCAGTTCATGTTTCAGTTTACTCATTATATTTATGTCCTTTAGCCTTGAAACATCTGGCTTATTATGTCTGGGTCTTTGCAAACATCTTTTGAGTGTAAGTCTTGCTGCTGCAACAACTGGATTATGGTCTGAGTTTATGTCTGCACCTGGATATGTTTTTGCATACTTTATGCAGTTTCTGTATCGCTTTTTAATAAGTATGAAGTCTATTTGATTACGAATAATTTTTTCAGGGGTATGGGCGCTAGATGTCCACGTATAGAGCCTTCTTGTTGGAAGTTTGAAAAAGGTGTTTGACACAATGAAATCTTGTTCCTGGCAGAACTGAACTAGCCGGTCTCCTCTATCGTTTGCTGTTCCCAATCCGTATCTACCGATAATATCCTCTCGTGGTGTACTTCCTACTTTGGCATTAAAATCGCCCATGATAAAAGTCACTTCTGATTTTTTCGCCAGCTTCAGGGTATCTGTAATTTGTTCGTAGAAGTCTTCTATTTCCTCATCGGGGTGATCACATGTTGGTGCGTAAACCTGGATGATGTTGATGTCAAATGGCTGCGAGTGTAGTTTTATAAAAAGCACCCTGTCCGATACCGGAACAAACGACATTACTGACTTGCTGGTTTTCTTGTTCTTTCTCCTCAATCGAAACTTTACAGTTTGTCATGCTTTCTTCCCTTTTAAAAACCATTACTTTCGTTTTGATTATATTTATTTTCATTCCTTTGATTTTCAGGGCATCATGCATAACATTAACCATCGCCATTTGACGATCAAATCATTAATTTTCAATCCATACGCACTCTCTTTCAAATCTTTTAAACAATCGTCTATGTATAAGTTAAAAAGCCATGTCGAAGCCACACATTCCTGTCTCACACCTTTTTCGATGTTAAACCAGTCCGTGCAAGCTCCGTTTATCCTGACACAAGCATTGGAATCCTCGTAAAGTGATTTCAGTGCTCGTATTAAACTACCGCTCACCCCATACATAGACAATGTCGACCACAATTTACTCCTCACCACTCTGTCATAGGCCTTTTCCAAGTCTATAAAAGCGCAATAGACCTTCTGACTTCTAGCCAAGAATTTTTCAACTATTCCTCGTAATGTTAATGATGTTAAAAGTATATTTTTAATTAGATTAAGGGCCAGAAATTATTCTAAACAGACAGTGTCATGCCATGACTCATGATAGCAAACAAATAGATTATTTTCTTATAACGGTGCGGCGTTAACTGAATTTCTGTAGACAATAATATTAAGATATAAATACTTATGTAATTGTTTTTTTGCAAACCGTTGACTTCAGAAAAAAATCTTATAAGACTTTTACTCTGCATACTGTATTATGTCTTGTGTCTAAAGGAACCCACTATTTTCGGGGACACCCTGTATACGTACCATAGAAGTATCATATCTATTTTTTCCAATTCGTAAACCAGTTGTACATAATTTTATTCTTTTTAAATGATGTACATAGTTACCTTTGGAAATAACAAACGTCACGCTTTATCTTGTTTCGTAGCAACAAATTGTTTGCGTATTGTTTAAGTTTACGATAAGTTTGGCTTTTATTGTGATACGAGGGCGGTTTGATAAGTCAGTGACTTTTTGAATAAAACAAATTTTTTCCGCAAATAAACATTTTATTTTTCTACATAATCACCTTTTAGCTCGATATATTTAGTCCAGCGTTTTTCTAATTTATTTATTCCCTCCAAATAATAGGTTTTTTCAAAAATCTAAAAATACGCGTTTGTTTCGGTAATGACTTCTTCATTCGACTCAAATCTCTTACCGCCCAGCCATTTAGTTAGGTTTGGAAACAGAAAATAGTTGCAGGGGGCTAAATCTGGAGAATATGCTGGATGGGGTAGCAGTTCGTATCCCAATTCGTAAATTTTGGCCATCGTGACTAGACAAGTATGCACACGTGCATTGTCTTGATGGAACATTACTTTCTTCTTCGCCAAATGCGGCCGTTTTTGCTTCAAATCAACGTCGAATCTGTTCAAAAGCTTTGAATAATATTCGCCGGTGATCGTTTTACCTTTCTTGAGGTAATCGATGTGAATGACACCGCGTATATCCCAAAAAACTGTGGCCATGCCTTATTGGCAGACAGACTCTGTTTCGCATTCTTTGGTACACGTTCACCCCGGGTAACCCACTGTTTCGATTGTTGCTTGGTCTCTGGCGTGTTGTGATGGATCCATGTTTCATCCACAGTAACAAAACGGCGCAAAAATTTGTCCGGATTACGGCTGAACATCGCTAAACACTCTTTTGAAGTGGTCACACGATTGCGCTTATGGTCGAGTGTGAGCAATCGCGGCACCCATCTCGCAGAGAGTTTTTTCATGTCCAAATATTCGTGTAAAATATGGTGTACCCGTTCAGTTGAGATACCTACAGCATGAGCCAACTCACTCACTTTAATTCTCCGATCATCCAATATTATTTCATCGATTTTATCGACGATTTCCGGCGTGATCATTTCTTTTGGGTGACCTGGACGTTCGGCGTCACTAGTGCTGGTACGACCACAACGAAACTCTGTAAACTACTTCTTAATCATTGAAATTGATGGTGCCGAGTCCCCGTAGTATTTATCAAGTCTTTCCTTAGTTTCAGTGATGGATTTTTTACGTAAAAAGTAATGCTTAATCAGCACACGAAATTAACTTTTTTTCATTTTCGTAAAAATTCACGAGGTTGTCTGCTTTGAACAGCTATCAAACACCAACTGCACGACGTAGCTTGCTCAAAATTAGAAAGTTGCCCACTGATAGATTATAGTTGACGGCAGCATTGTTGCATTTGGAGTAACTGCGCGGGAAATTCAAAAAGTCACTGACTTATCAAACTGCCCTCGTACATTCATATCACTGCGCATTTGTGTTTTTAAATTGTGTGAGAATGATACTCGAAGATACTGCACAAATTGTGGGATTAAGTGAAGATGGTCGCACTGTAAGGTATATTGCAAATCGTTTGAATATTGACAAAAGTACCGTTCAGGATGCTCTTGCGAAGTATCGTCAGACTGGAGAATACACTAGAACGCCAGGATCAGGCAGAAAACCTTCCAGAAATCAGCGTGATGAACGTTTTTTAAGGATATCCGTACTACGGGGTCGCTCGAAGAGTCTTGCACGATAGTGGTTAACATTCTCATAAGCCAGTGGCGTGCCCAAAATTAACAGCAGCTCATCGAGTTAACAGGATAAGTTTGCGGAGAACCATAAAAAACTGGACTGTTCAATGGAGTTCCATAATGTTTTCAGACGAATCCCCGTTTACTCTACAATCTCTAGATGGACGCGAACGTCTATGGAGGAGACCAGGGGAACGATTTGCACCTTGCAGCATTAAACCCGGACCGCTGTTTAAGGGCGGGTATTTCTTTCAAAGGGCGCACCGAGTTAATTTTCTTCGAACATGGAAAACCTTGACAGCAGACAGGTACATACGACAGTGTTTGGAGAACCCGTACGCCCATTTTATTGGGGACAATTTCTTGTTTATGCAGGATTACCTAATTATTGTCGGAATTCCTCTTGGAGTGGCCTGCTTGTAGTCCTGACATGAATCCATTGGAACAGGTATAGGATATTTTAGGTCAAAAGATTAGAAAGAGGCAACCATTGCCAGAAACAAACCAAGAGCTGCGAATAGCGGAAACAGATACCGCAACAGCAGATTCAGCACCTTATTGAAGGCATGTCTAGGCGTATTGAAATCCTTCGCAGGTGTAGAGTGGGTTCTAACCAATACTAATATTAATTTGAAACATAACGAACAGGCAACTCTGTGAAATTGAAGTTCTTTTTTTATTTGTTTATATTTTCGAAAAATGTTGCTTCCTTTTTCGTTACTTATTATTTCTCCTATTGTTACATTTTTATTGTTATAATAAAAATATTGTTTACTACCGCCCCATTTAATCTATTCAGCACCTACAAAATTAAACAAAAATACAAAATGCTAGTGTCCGGATTTTTTTGGCTAGGAGTGTAGTAATATGTGGTTTAAAGACTGCAATTCCAACACAGGTAGAGCTATTAGTCATTCATTATTGACTTAATTATCGACAGCAAACAATTTCTAAATCTGAACGCCCAACAAATGTAAATTTATACTACCTCGAATGCTAGAGGTAGACTTGAATTTTTAATGAATGAGACATGTCAACAGACCCCACCATATTCTCTGTCAGCAGATGTGCAGTGCCGATTCATACCGAATTGGGTACCAGTGGCGGGCGAATCGTAAATATTTTGTAATTGTTACTAAATATTTGTATAGCAGAAAATGCATTAAAATTGGAAGTAAATACAAAATGTATAATTTTATAGTTTCGAGATCATTAGGGGTTGCTCTTTTTGACAGTGACAGAATAAAATGTTAATAATTAAATAATATAAAAAAAACGCGAGCTGGTATTAAAATTACTAGAATTAAAAATGGTGATATGCGTTAGCGACATCTGTTGGAGAGTAGTTAAAGCGTCGCCATTTATTTAAATTGAATTCATGGGGGATATCAGCCATTTTTTTTAATATAACTTATCCTGGCCAGGATCTTTGAAAATTTTTATGAAATTATTGTAGTCATCGGACCTTTAGAAGTATACAAAGTTTCGAATAGATCCGATGTTTTTAAGTGGGTGATAATCGTGTCCAAAGATATAGTTACATAGATAGATAGATACGAGTCAAGCTAATATAAAGCTTGTAAAAATATCCGTTATCAAAAGAATCATTTATCCCGATTACTCTTCTGTAAAACTTATGTAGAAGTCACTCTGTGAGTTGGCTGAACGATTGTATATTAGATACACTTTTGTTGTTATCAAACAATATGTCTTCATTGCAGGACCGACATTTCGATATTTCTTCTTTTGGGTTTTCGTCAGTCTCCTGTATTTACTATAAAAATAATACGCTGGCCCTTATCTTATTTCTTATCTAGTATTCTTCCAGCCAACTTAATGTCATATTTTTAAACACCTTTGCATACATGTTGCCACTTCTCTATGGTAATTTCTTCAAATTTCTACTGGAAAAACGTACATTGTAACAAGCAACCCAAATTTTGAGTGTTGCCCAAATATTTTCGATGAGATTTAATTCTGGATAATAGGGCGGTAATCGCAAGACAGTATGGCCCTTTAAGTGCATATATTCGTCTAGAATATATTTTGTAAAACGGGGTTTGTGTTACAATAGATGTTTTTGGAGATGAAATACAATCTTGCTATCTCTACTCTTTCAGCTTCAATGTGGACACTGTAAAACACCTTTTTAGATATTTCTGTCGCTACCAATACCCCTATGATAATTATTAATTGTAACTTGCAAGCCATGTTTTGCCTCGTTTTTCATACATTAGCAATTACTTTTTTTGTTTCCGCAGAGTACTTCTTATTTTTTGGTCTACCCATTTTAAATGTGTATTTTAAATAGAAAAATATAACAGCAACAAAAAACACCAGCACACCCACGCATTCACACAACTACTAAAACTAAACCACACCTATAGCCTCATTTTACATGTTCACCTTTAAGCAGTATTATTCGGTTTGTCAAAAAAGAGGTTTGTCAAAAAAGAAGGATTTTGCACAAGAGGAAAGTACCTACCTACCTTTATTTTTGACAATGTTGAAAAAAAAGTTAATCAAAACTAAAAGCTACATTTAAATATGCAATTAAATCCATTTACAATGAAAAATTTGGTTTAGTTATTTTTTATACTAATTTTACTACATTATAAATTATGAATGAACAATTATCTCTTGTGATTATTAAAAAAATTATAACCTTTTCGTTTTTTAATTTTATCCAACAATTTTGCAATTAAAACACGTAATGAATGCATATGTACCTATTTACTTTGCGAAGAAAATACATACAAATAATAAGTTGTGTAATAACATAATATTAACACTAGAAATAAATAGAAGTTTAATTTTCACTCATTTCACTAATTCCTCAACATATCCACCCTCTCGTTCAATACATTTCATCATTCTATTGGCAAATTCCTGTAATAAATTCCTTATCATTTGTGGAGAAATTTCCCGGCATGATTCTGTAATTATCCTCTGCAAATGATTAACATTATCAAACGGCTGTTGCTGGTAAACTCTCTGTTTTAAGTAACCCCCTAAAAAGTAATCTAGAGGGGTCAGGAGATCTAGCAGGCCAAAAAATATTTGAATATCTGTGAATGGCTTTTCCATTAAACATATATTTATGATTATCCTTAACACTTAATGTACTGTGACATTAGGCACCGCCTTGTTGGAACCAAGTTCATTGACGTTCTTATAACGGTAGTTCGTCCATAAAGCCATTGATCTGATTTTGTAAAAATTGTAAATAACGTTCGTCATTTATAAACAGCGAAAAAAATACGGTCCTATTAATCTGTCCTTGTAAATACTACGAACAATGCGAATATTGGTCTGAGACTTTATTGTAAAATTGGAATTTTCCTCAGACCACCAGCGACAATGTTGTGACTAGAAAGTTCCATTTGAAGAAAATTTTGCTGCATTGGAAAAAATTATACGTCTCGGTAAAAAGGGCCCTCTCTCCTTGGATGAGACAGCAAAAATCAAAGCGCCTATCATAATCACTTTCTTTCAATGTGTGTACATATAGAAAAATGTAATTGGAAAAAATAAAAATTACAAAATTCGTAATCATTCATCTTCGTATAAGATTGTCTTTGTTGAGGTTTCTATTCTCGAAGAAAGATTAAGAAGACCAAGCTCGGCATTAAAAATGGCATCGTTTATTAACTTCTGGCAATATGGTACCATCTCTGGCGGCATATTCCGCAATTTCTCAGCCACATACTCGCCAAATGGGTGGTGCAGTAATTGTTGAGGTTGTTGAGGTAAATTTTTGATAGGCGTTTGATCAATCCTTTTTGAAATGTTTTTAAGTAACTGCTCAGCTTTCGACCTTTGCCTTTTAAACGAGGAATTTGCTGGTGATGGAATTTGAGAGCTGTTGTCTTCAAATGTTTCCAAATCAGATTCCTACAACAAAATACAAGTTAAATGTCATATATTTTCATAATGTTTGATATTTAAAAAAATACATGTTTCAGATGCCAGTAGTACAACAACAGGGACACCATCTCAAGATGGCCGCCATAATGGCGGGAAATTTAATTTTTTTTTGACGCCATCCAAGATGGCCGCCGTGGCAAATGACAGTTGGGAAAAATATGGCCGACGCCAAGCCACGTCCCTTTCCAAAATGTCCGACGCTAAGCCCCGCCCCTTTCTAAGATAGCCGGTGCTTGAAGTCACACAATCTAATTTATAGATAGCGGACGATGTCATGCTTATCTCAGCATTTCATTCGATACATTAACGAACAATGAGGTCTTTCATAAGTGTGCACTTGGCCGACGATGATATTATGTATCACGACCACAATTCACAGATATCGATGATTGTCATGCTTATCTCAGCATTTCGTTCGATGCATTGATGCACAAAGAGGTACAGGTGGCCGATGATGATATCATGTATCACGACCGAACCCGATGATCCGGGTTCGAAACCCGTCGTCAATGGAAGGTCTTTTTTCATTAATTCTTGTTGTTGTTGATTGTGTCGTCAGTAGTATATGACGCGTCCATGACGACTATGATGTGTCCATGCCCTCTCTCTGACGTAATCAGCAGCGATATTGAGAGGGCACCGTTTGGCGTCTGACATTTGACGTTTAGTAGTTGGCGTTTGAAATTTCGCGTTTGACAGTTGACGTATAGCGTCTGACATCTGACATTTGGCCGCTGTGTCATAAGATTGCCAAGTGTTTAATAATTTCCGTGATTTTCATATTACAGGGTTGCTAAGCTAAGATTTCTGTGGTTCACTAACATAAAGTTGAAAATATAAGAATGATGAATGCGAATCCATATGTCAGTATCGCAATGACTTTAGACTAGCACAGAATGAAGAATAAAGAATTCGGGGTATAATTCCAGAATAAGGCTGCCAAATGAATTTTCATAAAACTTTCATAGATCATTAAAACACTAAAATAAATATCCTAATAGAAACGTTTTAAAAAAAATTTGTGCTAAATTTAATATGGTGGCCATTTCAAGGGTAATTTTTATAACAAGTTTTTACCTCGATTAAACACTTAAAATTCCTCGTACTTTTTTGCAACACAATATACACATTATAATTCACCTATTTTACACATTTTTTTGCAATTTATTAACGGAGTAAGCCTCAATAATTCCAAAGAAATTGATCATTATTATTGATACATAAACTATTAACCTGTCCGATATATGACAGCATCTTAAACTCGTATTTGGAATTGTGACGTTGCCGATTCAAACCAGAAGTAATGGTACATTAGATAAAATATTTTTATGGCTCAGTTAATGAAAAAGAAGTTATATCTTATAGATTACTTTATAAATTTACAAAAGACTGTTTTTTTAGTTAATGAGCAAGTAAGTAGAGAACAAGTGCGCGTACAAAAGTTAATTTTTTAATTGGTTAAAAAAGGTACTGTTGGTGTTAGGTTAGGCCGTAGGTTAGGTTGGACTAATTTTTTATGTTCATTTTTGATAAACAGTCAAATCTATAATTTTATTCGTTTTTGAAATTGAATTGACGACCGACACCTAACCTTTTTACACGAGCGAAGTGAGCGCGTTCGACCAGCATTTCACTAATTCGCCTGCGCGAAAAAAATAAATAAAATAAATGATAATATAATATGATAAAAAATAATATAATATAATAAAATAGTAATATAATATAATAAAATAATAATGATAATATAATAAAATCAATAATAAATAAATAAAAGGTAAAATAAATAAAACATAATTGTAAATCATCGTTCTCAAAATCGAGTATATTCTCATTCACAACAGGGGGGTTGATATTCTTAAGTTGGCTTTAACGGATCATATAATTTTCCTGCCAATCTGAAGAATTCATCGGTTCTGTTAATCTTCAGTTAGGAGCACTTCTTATGGAACATATACTTTGCCAAATTTCCAGGAATATGGGACTTTTTTCTCCCATTTGACAAAGTAACGGACTTAGCGTTCCTCCAAGAACTTTCGATCGAATTCGTATGTACTCTAGTCTCAGGGTCTTTGAAGTTGATCTAATGGTTAAACGTCAGATGTTCAAACCCCTTACGTGAAAGACAATCGTAGGCCTTCCAGCAATCTGAATAAATTGTTGTGCCCTTCTCAATCCACTTTTCTATGATGGACAAAAGAATGTTTGTGTCCCTTTTCTCCACTGCCACCATAAAACTCCTCCCTGTTCCCTGCTCATAACCACCAAACTACCAAACACCCATTGTCCTTCCACTCTGTGACCTTTATTATATTTACGTTTGCCAAACTTACTTTCGTCTATCTCTACAATTATTCCAGGACCACCCAAATTTTCTGGATTTGCAAAGAAAGCTTCCACCAAAACTTCTCTGCAAAAACTTGCCCAATCTACAGACGTGGTACTCAATATTTCTAATTGTTCATTAATTAAAGATAGCAGTATTCGACACCCATAAATTAACAAATGACAGAATTTGGAAAATGGATAATTTGGACCTATCAAAAAAGGTGCCATGACGGAACTCTCGGAAATTATTGCATTTCTTCCTTTTATGTTTCCTTACTGAAACAATATTACAACAATTCCATCTCCAACCATAGATTCTAAAAAAAAATAACGAAATCATAATCACGTTAACCCTATCACTGTTTAATGTAGCAATACTCACTTCCACGACCAATCCATCTATACAAAAACTGTTCGTTTGATAATTGAAAAGTGAGAAAAATTGGAATTAATAAGCTCAATACAAAATTGAAAGAAGGAATCAGTAGTCACGCAAATAGTACTACAAGCCTTGAGGAATATTGAAGGATCAATAAATAAACTGAAAAGTAAAAATATAACCCATCGACATTATGGCTTCAAAAGACAAGATTCAACGCGTTGATGAGCTTCATGCACCTGTCCGCAAGACTTACCCTAGACGACGAACCATCATCAAGGGCTTAGATGATTTATGACAAGTGGACTTGGCTAAAATGAGATCTTATGCACACCAAAATAAAGGTTTTAAAATTATTTTGATAGTTATTGACTGCTTTTCTAAATATCTATGGACACGCCCACACGGCGTCGATTTAGTATAGAATCTTATGGAAAACAATGCACAGAATTCTGCAGTCATGGTGCCTTTTCATCTCCATCATTAAGAACAGAATCACAGGTCAAGTTTAAATAACTCTGAGAAAAAAGGAGGGCGATATAAATATCTGTATTGAGTTAGTTTCAATCTCAGTCAAGTTTTTATCTAGCTATGTCGAGTCAAGATAGTGATTACGATAGTATGTCAGATTTAAGTGACGTCGGGGTGACACCACCACCATAACCACCAGCTTCATTCAGTGAAGAATATAATGAAGAATGTTAGACGAGGGGTGTTTCAATATCGTGATTAGTTTATGCCCAGCCAGATCGTTCAGTCCAGTCCAGTTGTTGCCTGCAAATCAGACAGAATATCTTTTGGATTGACGGAGTGGGTTATATTAAGCAGTCAACAGTTTGAGGCGTTTCCATGTGGGGATTACTGCAAAGTTACGCAACTAATGTACGGCGATGTGAAATTTCTTATGGTGAGGAAATTTTGTGTTGAACTCTACATCGATGACAAAGATGCCAATCAAATCCTCGAAGTGAATTGAGGTGTAGTGATCCATCGTGTGGGCATGTTGGAGAACATTAACTTTAGTGCTTATTTTTATAATCTTGTAGATTTAATTAGTTCTAGTTTTCATAATCATGACAATAGTCGTTTAGATGCTCTGTATGCACTAAGAGAATATTTATTTTTCCATAAAATCAATGTTTTGATATATTTTAAATAATAGAAAAAAGTATGACATAGTGTTTTATTCAAAGAAAGCGAAAGAGATTTCTTAACACAACGTTGTAATGTACAAAGTTATCACTCTGTATAGTTATGAAATAACTAGGTATATGAATAATCATTTTAAATACATTATTTGTTTTAACATAATAAAATTGCAAACAGTTTCATAATTAATAACAAGAACTGAAACAAATATTAGTTCAACATTTGAGCAGTTTTTTACAAGTACTTAAGTAGGTAAAATATTTAAAAAAAAATATATTTGACAAAGTGTTTTATTCAAAGAAATGTTTGACAAACAGCTATACAAATATAAAAGCCTGACAAGATTTCAGAACATTTAATTGGACACCCTGCATAATATTCCTAAACTAAAGTTGCATTATGATACTCAAGAGAAATAAATTATGTAAAAAACTCACCTCAAATTGTTGAAGTACACACCGACAGTGATTCACCATCACTACTTGTTTGTTTGATGATGATAGAAGGCAATGTGATGTGATGTGAGATTGGTTTTATAGCTCATAAGAACAATAGTCCTTATCTGTACACATGATGCACCAAGAAATGCATAGTTACATATCGAATATGAGCTGATTCAGGGACATAACATCAACAATTATAGTCGTGATACATAATATCATCATCGGTCACCTGCAAACTTATGAAAGACCTCTTTGTTCATTAATGCATCGAACGAAATGCTGAGATAAGCTTGATGACATCATCATCACTATCTATAAATTAGATTGTGAGACTTTAAACGTCGGCCATCTTGGAAAGGGGCGGGGCTTAGCGTCGACCATCTTTGTTCAACTGTCTTCTGTCACGTGCCACGGCGACCATCTTGGATAACGTCAGCAAAATTTGAATTTTCCGCCATTATGGTGGCCATTTTGAGATGGTGTCTGTTGTTGTACTACTAATGCCAAAAAAATGAAGACAATTGAAGGAAAATTACAAAGGATTTTAAAGAAAACTGACAATTTCCTCATTGGATAATGCCTAACAGTGGAGAATGTTTTTAGAATTATAGCTAGTAGGTTTAAAACGAATATGATTTTTTTTTATTAATTTTTACTTATATTATATTTTTACTAATATTTTAATAAAATTTTACCTTTCAACAATAATTAAACTATTTGTTAATGCAATACGAGATTTTTTACTTCATATTTACCTCATTGTCTAATCCAAAAGGCATATCGTCGATGATAGACTTGTCCGATTGGTTCTTTCTTGGTGTGTCCTGGTCTTCTAGAAATAACATATGATCAAAATACCATAATTTTGGGTAATGGATTTCGTTGGCTGTTGCTCCTGACTTCTGTGATTGTTTCACCTTTAAATAAAAATATGATAACTAAATACATGAGGGAAGTGATACATGATAAGGATAGTGACATGATATCCAATCAGTCCAAAATCTAGTGCTGATTTGACTCATTTTCTTTCCAGCATTTAGAAAGTGAACACGTATTTTTGGTTCCTCTATTAAGTTAAAACGTGTTTTGGTTTTTTATGTTTTTATTTTTATTAACATGGCTTCAGGAAGGGATTTTTGAATAGAATAATACAGTATCGTGAGGAAGACACAGATATCATTTATACCTATGATATGACATATTTGCACAGTTCTCATTCTAAGATGCATAGATAGATAAATAAGTAAACTCAAATCCACCGGTTTCACACAATATCCTGATAATAATAAACCATATACTTATTACCCAAAGGAGAAAGAAATATCTATCACTATCGAACATAGCAAACTTCTGGTTCACTATATAGTTTTAGCATGACCCACTGGAATATATTGTTGCCTAGTTTCCTGTTACGAAAGAAGATTCGCATAATTATTATTACCATGTCCATGTGATTCGTTGATCATATTAGTAGCAATACTAGGCAAATATTGCACTTGCTGGATATTTCACATATAAAAACCTGAATAAAACAATCAAATTATCTACGAATCAATTAACATTTTGATCAGGGATCTATGATTCTGTGGTCACATGGAAATTGCTTGCTTCGACAGTGACAATGCCGCACCTTGTTCAATGAATAAGATCGCTGAAGTTCCGACAGATTATATTAGTTATGAACTTATACACCTTGTATTATTCATTTTGTTAATGTCACTTGAATTTAGTTAGTTGGTCATAGTTGTCAATGAGACAGATAATAATAATAAAGTCTAGTCAAAAAATATAAACTGATTTTTGCCGTAAAATTAGTGTTTTGCATAAAACATTTGGTCCTTCGAGCCTTCGAAATAGTAATTTTGAATCGGGAACATTCAATTTAGCCGAAATTGAAGACGTAAACGATTCATCAAAATGTCTAATACAAAAGGAACGATAAGGAAAACCAGCAGGTGTACTACAGAAATACCACCAGTAAGATACAGTCCAAACGAAGAAAAGTCGGTAGTTTCGACAAGGAAGTCCGTAAGGTCTAATAGTTCGATAGCAAGTGCTAAATTGAAGGAAATAGAATTGAAAAAGTTGGAAGAAATGAATCGAATACAAGAAGAATTCGAACAGAGAAAGTTAGAATTCGAACAAAGAAAGTTAGAGAGGGAATTAGCTGTTGTAGAAGCCAAAGCATCAATAGAAGCAAAAAAGATTCTGGAATTTGCCAGTGAAAGAAGTAGCAGACAGAAGAGTACAAGTAGTGTTAAAAGCAGCAGCACTAGAGCAACAAAAATATCGGAAGAAATGTCGAATGCACATGAGAAAGTTCACTAGTGGTTATTCAAGCAGGAATCTCAACATTCAAGAGATTTCGATCTAGGATATCACAATCATAGTAATCAAAGAGAAGATCATGCCAAACCGATGGACTCAGTTGCAGTGAGAGTTATTGAGGAATTCACATCTGCAACCCGAAAAATGACAGATGCCTTCAAGTCCTTGTCAGAAAATAATCCAAATCGAAATGAATCATCCAAAGTATCTATTCGCAAAACATTCGGAAAAGAGCTTCCTTCATTCAATGGAAATGTAGAAGACTGGCCTATGTTCATCAACCTTTACAGAAGATCTACCGAAACATGTTGTTTTAGTGATGAGGAGAACATGATACGTCTTCAAAAAGCCTTGAAATCCGAAGCTTTGGATACGGTGAAATCACTATTCGTTTCTCCAGATAATCTGGAAAATATCATTCATACACTTGAGACCAGATTTGGTCGTACTGAGTTCATAATAGATTCTATGATGAATAAAGTGAAGTTGTTGCCCCCAGTCAATACCAGATATGCTCTATCTTTCATAAAATTTGCAAATTCTGTTCTGAATCTCACGGTTACTGCTCAATCTTTGAAAATGGAAGCCTACATCAACAACCCTCAACTTATTAACCAACTCGTTTCAAAATTGCCAGAACATCTACAATTCCAATGGGCAAGAAAAGTAGCCATCAAGATTAAAGAAAATGAAGCCAATGCTATGCCTACATTAGTTCAATTTTCTGAATGGTTACAAGAGGAAACTTCAGCAGCCAGTTTGTTATGCAGACCATCAACCTCGACGACATACAAAAATTCAGTTTTTGTTGGTTCAGAAGATTCTTCAAAACAAAAGCTCTGCACGTTTTGTTCAAAAACCAATCATTATGTATACAATTGTAAACAGTTTTTATCTCTTGATATGGATAAGATGTGGAAATGGGTGAAGGAACAAAACATTTGTTTCTCATGTCTTGCTTCATCTCATCGCATTATTAAATGTAGAAATAAGAAAAGATGCGAGGTGCAAGGTTGTGTAAAGTTCCATAATCGATTACTTCACGCAAATTCTTCGCAAGATAAAAAGGACTTACCACAACAACATACTTTACAAATTCAAGAAGTTTCATCTAGTATGGCTGAGAAGAAGAATGAGGAGGTGCCCGAGCAATCGACCTGTTTCATCAAAGAACACTCTCTCCAAGTGCAATCTCATGCTAAAACTGTTCTTCGAATACTCCCTGTCAAAATCATCGGAACCAAAAAGGCCGTTGAAACGTTTGCACTTTTCGATGAAGGTAGCACAGTAACACTCATAGATTCTAATCTTGCTGAAGAAATAGGAGTAGAAGGTGTGAATGATACTCTGAAGATGTACTGGACCAATTCTTCATCATATACAGATACCAAATCGAAGAGAGTCAACATTCGGATTCAAGGAAACCTAGATGAACAGATGTATCACCTTTCTGATGTAAGAACTGTTAGCAATTTGAAACTTCCTGTACAAACTGTAGACGTCGGAAAACTTGCAACAAAATGGAATCATTTGACAAATGTTCCATTCACGATTCAAGCCAGGATCCTAATGCAAGAAATTTGGTCAAACAAGTTGGATTGGGATGACAAGCTAAACCCTCAGCTTTTTGAAAAATGGAAAAGTTGGGTGAAAGCTCTCTATAAAGTCGAAAATTTGAATATCCCTCGTTGGTATGGTTTCAACAAAAATATAATCGAAATTCAATTGCACACTTTCAATGATGGCAGCGAAAAAGGATACGCTTCTGTATCGTATTTTCGAATGAAAGATTCAAACAATAAAATAACTACTTCATTTGTTATGGCAAAATCAAGAGTAACATCTTTGAAACTGATGACTGTACCAAAAATTGAAGTTCAAGCAGCTCTACTTGGATCTCGTTTAGCTAAGACAATAGAAAAAGGACATGCCCTCAAAATCAGCAAGAAGTACTTTTGGACATACTCAAATATAGTATTGAGTTGGATAATATCACCTCCAAGGAACTATAACACCTTCGTCGCAAATCGAATAGGTGAAATTTTGGATTTAACAAATTCAGAAGATTGGCACTGGCTTTCGACGAAACAAAATATAGCTGATGATGCAACTCGAGGATTGTGGGACATAGACAACTATCAGAATTGGTTTAACGGACCCGATTTCCTAACTTAAGATGAAAAATTATGGCCTCAAGTCGAAATGAAAATATTACCAGATACAGAAGAGGAAAAGAAAAGAAATAACGTTTTTGTGACAATTGATAATGATAAAGGTTTATTCGAATTTTCAAGATTTTCGAATTATTTGCGTCTCATTAGAGCGGCCGGATGGGTACTGAGATTCATCAACATTTTGAAAATGAAAATTGGTCTTTCAAATATCCAGTCATTATCAGATGAACTCTCAGTGAAAGAATTCGTATGTGCTGAATATAAAGTAATCAAGCAAGCCCAGATGGAGAGTTTCTCTGAAGAAATAGATCGAATTATTTGTAAAGAAAATTTGAGCAAATCGAGTCGACTTTCAAAATTGAATCCTATTCTCAGTGAAGACAAAATCTTGAGACTAAGCGAAAGATTGGATGAAGCCGAACATTTGGATCTACCAATGAGACAGCCAATTTTATTAGACTCAAAACACTGGTTAACGATATTACTAGTAAGGCATCAACATAATTTAAATCATCACCAGGGCAGGGAACAAGTTATCAATCAGTTAAGGGAGAGATTTTGAATAATCAATGCAAGATCAGCCGTAAAAAGATGTGTGATGGCCTGTGTAATCTGTAGGAGAAAAAATGGCAAGTTGGAAACACAGCAGATGGGTCAAGTACCAGATTGTCGGACAATTCCTCAAGTTAGGGCATTTATGATCACAGGAATGGATTATTTTGGTCCAATGACAGTCACCATCGGCAGGAGAAAGGAAAATCGGTATGGAGTTATTTTTGCTTGTATGTCTACAAGAGCAATTCATCTAGAGTTGGCCGCTTCTCTTTCCACCGATTCGGCAATAATGGCTATTCGTCGATTTATCTGCAGAAGAGGAAGTCCTTCAGAAATACACTCTGACAATGGAAAAAATCTTTGTGGAGCTGAAAAAGAAATGAAGTCTGCCATTCAAGAGATTGATGGAAACAAGGTTCAGCAATATTGTTGTGTGCGACATATTCAATGGTCAAAAAACCCACCAGGAGCCAGTCACATGGGAGGAATATGGGAAAGGATGATAAGAACTGTAAAAAATTCCTTGAAAATAATTCTAAATCAACAAAGTCCGAAAGAAGAAATATTACAAACTATTCTGGTTGAAATAGAATATACAGTTAATTGCCATCCAATAACGTATGTTTCTTCGGATCACCGAGATGACGAAGCCTTGACTCCCAACCATTTCCTCATAGGTAAATTGAATGAGGTAGGTTCTCCTGGAGTTTTTACTGATTCTGATGTACATTCACGGAAACAGTGGCGAATCGCACAAATATTCGCAGATAGATTTTGGCAACGTTGGTTAAAAGAATACGTGCCAACTCTCATCAAACGAAGTAAGTGGCAGCACAACAAGAGTGATATTTCGGAAGGCGATCTAGTTATATTAGCAGATGATAGTTCTCCAAGAAATACGTGGCCAAGGGGAAAAATAATGCGAACTTTTCCTGGTCAATGAGACAGATAATAATAATAATAAAGTCTAGTCAAAAAATATAAACTGATTTTTGCCGTAAAATTAGTGTTTTGCATAAAACAATATTATTTCTCGTAAATCTAGTAGCCATTTTGTTACAGTGTTGCATGCTGCTGGAACATTATTTATAAGTTATAATATGTGCGATTTCATCAGTTTTGACTGTTTTTAGCGGCTTCAAATTGAAATTTGGAACAATTAGTTCGTCAGTGCCAATAAAATGCAATAAAATTAATGTAATTACATTTCAATTTAACAATTTTACACAATGATGTTTCTGTTTTGATACAGAATTTAATTTTGATGAACTCCAAATAAATGTATTTTCTTATTTAAATTTATCATACAGGGTGAATTGAGTGATAACGCCAGCACCAGTTTTTTAAATAAAACACCCCTCTTTTTTCAATTTTCAAATTTCCCTAGCAGAGCTGATTCCAGAAAATTATCATAAGTTAATTCAAATTGGTACAGGGTGGACAAATACGCAAAAGTTGTTTGTTATTTTAACATTGTATCTATCCACTTTCAGGCAACGTTTTAAATACAATTATTGGTCTATATTTTTTTAATATTTATAAATTTAACAGGAGAATTCTATCTGGATTTTCTGCAAAATACAAATTCCTGATTTGAACCAGCTGTTCCCTGATATCCAAATTGCCAACACTGTAGACCACAGAATACGGTTTTAACAGGTTTCAACCACCACATTTTGCTGTAGCAAACAGAACATTTTTTATGAATCAGAGGAAGGGAAACAGTGGAATGGCCCGCTAGATCACCGATCTTATCCCATTAGTCTTCTTTTTATGGGATTATTTAAAATCTAAAGTTTACACTAACATACCTGAAAATATCCGTGACCTAAAAGCCAGAATCAGGATGGATATGCAGAATGTAACCCCACTATGCTACAAAATTTTAAAGACGAATTTGTTACCAGGTTAAGTCATTGTTTAGTAGTCAATGGAGAACAATTTAAATATTACTGTAAATTAAATAACAATGGAAGGCTGGTATCAAAGGCAAAACAATATGATTGAATAGAGATTTACCAGACCTTTTAAATGAGCTATGACCTAATGCCATTTGAAAATTTTTTAGGGATATCTCCAGTAGGGAGGAGGTGAATCTGACGTTTATGACATTACAAATAAGGAAGAATTTCTTAAAATTAAAAAAATAATTTGTGAAAGTTTTGAAATGAGTTTATTTTTAAAGAAAAATAGTGCTTACCTTATTAAGTTCCTTTCTAAAACAGCTCCTTATCGAATTTATTTTCTTTTGTACTGTTTCTTTGTTTGCTGTAGGATCTTTTGTTTTAAAAATCGCTACTATTTCTTCCAATGCCAAGTTCCTTTTTATCTTATCGTGGTAATCATTGTTACTAATTTGCCATAAACATGGCCGTTCTCTGTACATTTCGATCACTTCTAACACAAAATCTTTCCCTGAAGCCATGTTAATAAAAACAGAAAATGAAAAATAACAAAAACAAAACGCGTGTTAATTCAACTGACAAACCAAAAATAAGTACACAAACTATTCAAAAAATACTGTTAAAAAAATTAGCACAGCCATAGACAACCTGAAACGGTTAAATTTTATTCCTCTCTTATAGGCATTCCTCTTTCACAATTCGAAAATTACATTTTGTTAGAGATGTCACTTATGTTGATTGAAATACGTATTAACAATGTTGACAGCATGTTTTATTGTAATGTTTTTATTTTCATGTTTACCCATAAATATTTTATCTTTTCGATGTAATTTTTCTTCCTTTATTTATATTTTACTTACTGAACAATTTTCAAAATTCTATATGTAAAATCTACAGCAAGTCTCAAACAAGGACCAATTTTAAATAATAAAAAACACTCCTGTAAATTTATGTGAAATAATTAAAAAGATTGTGGACGTTTGTGAGATTAGTATGGCGTAACAGTGACAAAAAAAATATCTATTTTTTGTTGCATTTAAGATAATAATTATTTTTTAATTGTCACGTGTTTTGTACTAATCTCCCATAACATTTGCGTTCTGAGGTAAAACCACCTAAATTTAAATTTCCCGCGTGCTAAAATTTGTCTTCTTCTTTTTACTTTGTTGGCCTCAGTTGTTAAGGCTATTCGGTTAAAGTTAAAGAATATTTTACTAAAGCGCCATCTGCAAAATGCTTTACAAAAATAGTCGCCCAAACAAGTCTTGCCGATCAAAAAAATAATATTGAGCCCTCTCAGGTGGTCTAATAAGAAAATTATGGGAAAGATAAATTTACAAATAAAAGCGACATTAGAAGGTCTGGAGGAATTATATACCAATCATCCTGATTATAATTTCTTATTAAAAATAAAGTGCACCAGCTGTGGAGAAGAATCAAACAAATGGCATGATATTTCAGAGGCAACAACTTACCCAGGAAAAACTGGAAAATCTGAAAATAACTTTATAGCTAAATGTCGACTCTGTGGACGGGAAAACTGCCTTGATATTGTGTCTGGCAGTAATGGTACTATTAAATTTTTTATTTACATATAAAAAAATGCCCAACTTGTACATAGTATTAAAAAACATGATTGATTTTTCTACCTTGATAATAAATTAATTAATAAATCCAAACATTTTTAAACCTATTAAATTATTACATTTAAATTAAACAATGTTATTGCCAAATTGTTGATTTATAGGAATATATACAAATGAAGATTCTGGAAACTTCAAGTCACTAGTTACATTTGAGTGTAGAGGTATACAACCAATAGAGTTCACTCCCGGAGAAGGATGGGTAGCTAAAGTTGAAGATAGCGGGAACATATTTAATAATATAAATCTCACAGAAAAAGAATGGGTAGAATATGATGAAAAGAGCCAACAATCTGTTGGAGTGTATGAATTTGAATCTAGATTTGTTTCTAGTAAATAAATAAATGTTATTGTTATTAAATTACTTATATTATTAATCTGATTGGCACCTTATAAATTAATAAGAAAATATCATTCCAGGTATTTTTGTTTAACTTATTTGATATGAAGTTGTGAATAATATAATAGCACATTATTGGTGTGTTATGTTATTATCTAACATAAAATAACATTTCTTAACTAGGTTAATGGTTAATGTTATGCATGATGCCCTGAAAATAAAAGGGATGAAAATAAATGTAAGCAAAACGAAAGTAATGGTTTTTGAAAGAGAAGAAAGCATGACAAACTGTGAGGGAGATAAAGTGGAACCAGTAAATGAGTTTTTATTCTTAGTTTCAAAGTTTACGAGAGTTGGAAAGTAATACGGTGACATTGAGCGAAGGGTGTTGGCAGAAAAACAAATGAGTGGGGCACTGCAAAGCTTTATGAACAGCCAGAAAGTGTCAAAAAAAGGAAGCCTGGCTGTGCATAGGAGTATTGCTTCCTACACTTATGTATGGTAGTGAATGATGGGTTTGGCAGAAAAAGCATGAAAATAGGATTAATGCTGCGGAGATGAATAGTCTGAGAAATATAGCTGGAGTGAGTTGGATAAAGTGAAGAATAGTGAGATAAGGGAACTCTGTGGTGGTTACAAAGTTAGATAAAGGAATGCTTGGATGGTTTGAACACGTAGAAACGATGGATGAAGGTGATTGACGAAACAAATTTATAAGGCGAGTGTGAATGGACAAGTCATTTGAAGACGACCTCAGTAAACATATCTCGATCAGATCAACATTGTTTCGAAGAAAGGCCAGGTCAAGAGTACCAACAACTGACGAGCATGCATGAGAGCCTTGATGAAAGTAGAGGAAGCAAAAGATGTGTGTAAGAACCGTTCAAGTGGTAGGAAGTGGTCTCTGCCTACCCCTACGGGAAAAAGGCGTGACTATATGTATGTATGTATAACTAGAGTCTTGTTTTTAAGCAAAAGGTTTTTTCAAATGACCAATATTTTTTTATATTTAATCCTTCAAATTGGATTTAGCCAGCAATAAAAATTAATTGTGCATGTAAATGTTTTCTTAAAAGAAATACATAGTTTGCTTTTATATTACAAGTAACTTTGTTAACATAATCACAATAATAAATTGATAAAAATTACTAGCGACAATATGGAAGATGGGTAATTTATTAAATACCAATTATAGTTTTAAATGTTATTTTTATGATTCCACATATTTATATTACTGATATCTTTGACAAAAAAGTTTTAAATCCAGCAACCCGGAAGCAACTTGAAATCTCTTCTTCTTCTTCTTCCTTCTTTAATGTAAGCAATTTTGCTTGTTTTTCTTCGTATCCTCTGCCGTTCAATTATTAGAAAGTTTGTCGCTCCATCTCTTGCGGGGTCTTCCAACGCTTCGGCGCCCTAAGGGCGACTTGTCTCTAGTTATTTTGACCATTCTGTCGTCATTCATCCGGTCTATGTATTCGTTCCACTCTCTCTTTCTTCCCAGTATCCATTCATTTACATTGTCTACTTGAAATCTCCTGGGGTTAAATTTTTTCTTAATTTTCAACTTGTATATTGTTCGAGATTGGAAAATAATAAGTTATCCTTGAAACTAAAATAAAAGATTGAATATATGTGAATTATTAAAGAACTAAATGTTTGAAACTTTTATAACCATAAATAGGTATCATTGTCAATTGGTGACTAAAATATCGTAATTTTTTGAAAGGGTGATATTTATGTAAAGAATTTAGACAATGGTAATGTTATGAGGGATAGATAAGAAAAGACATCTTATCTAGAACTTTTATTCAAAAAATGTCCGCCAAATTGTGGCAAACATGACACTAGAAGGACCAATCTCCATCAAGAGTCCTTCTTTTACAGGGCTGCTACGGAATGAAACAGGCTTCCAAAATCAGTTTTTCCAGAAAACTATGACCTGCAACTTTTCAAAAAGCGGGTCCACAATCATCTCTTTTCTATAATCCCTCCCCCTTCTGATAGTCGCAGTGCGGACCATCCGCGGCCTACACGATAGGTCTACCCTTTTTGCGACTATTTTCAGTAAAAAAAATAATAAAGGTGGCGATAGTAGTCAATCAGGGTCAGAGATAAATTATTAATGAAAGGGATAAGTCAAATGTTCCCACTTTATTCCTAAGGACGCAGATGTCGAGATCCGATTTAAACTGAAAACCGCACTTTTACTTCTACATATTCCCGCTTATAAATATTCCCGCGAACTTCTTTCTTTATAGTCAAGCAGGGTTATTTGGTATAACCATGTCCCACATGTGTTTCTGTAAATTTTACAATAACCATTCCTACAATCAAATATTTTCCCCCCTGCCCCTTATAACTTGTACTTCCCACCCTAGGGAGAAAAGAACAACAAATGGCGAGCTAGAAAAATTATAGCAAAAGCTTTAAGCTGGAGTATCTAATCAATGGCAGTTCGTTGAGCATCTGCCGCAGAAACATTTACTTCGACTAAAATATCTCTTGTTGCATCAAACAATGAAATTTTCACGGTCGCAATCTTTATTGCTTTGAGTTTTTAAAAATCCCGCTAATTCTCTCAACGCTCGCTTCGACCCACCTCTTGAAATGGGTTGTCGTGAGCATCACGTGAGCGTATGTCATGACTTTTTCACCGCGACCACAACGATCGTAGTCGCCATGTGGAACGGCCAAAAGAGTATTTTAGGCGTTGTGAACGCTTAGTGGAACGCAGCACTTGTGAGAATTTTGTGTGTTCACAATCACTAATTCCCCATTGTTCACATTTAAGGCGGTGCGCTGTCGTCGTCGCAGCCGCAGCAATCACCTCAAGGTGAAATGTGCCAATACCGAGCAGCGCTCCCATCGCCACCACTGGAGTGGTGCGCCTCTTAGTATCAGAGCTCTGGTGCGCTCCAACATTGTCTTGGCTAATGACTTCTTTACCTTGCGCCACCAGACAACCGAAGCGTACAGTAGCTTTGGTCGAAGTATCGCCGTGTATATCCATAAAACCATTCTAGGTCTTAAGCCCCAGGTTTGGCCAAATGTCCTTCTGCATATCCAGAAATATACGCTTACGCTTCTACAGCGTTCTTCAAGGTACTACTTCCAGCTCAGCTTCCTGTCCAGTGTAATACCCAGACATTTCACTGAGTCAGTTGGAGTTAACCTTATTCCTCCGAGTACGGTGCCCTCCACGGAACCTACTTTGTACTTGCGGGTGAAAATGACGGGCCCAGTCTTAAGCGGATTTACCGAGAGACCGGTCTCGTTACACCATTTTTTCACCACCTCAGCGCTGTTTGAGTAAGCTCTAAAAGTAACTCCAGAAAGGGACCTCGTATCAGGATAGCCAAATCATCAGCATACCCTTGCGTAAAGAACCCTTTATCGTTCAGTGTTTTAAGAAGCCTATCGGCCAGCAAACACCATGGAAGTGGGGAAAGTACTCCTCCTTGCGGGCGGCCTTTCATTACCCATCCAGTGACCTCCACTGCACCTTGTTAAATTTGTGTTGAAATATAATGAATGATACAAATAGACTCAGGCAGGAACAGGTTGACTCCATCAATAGAGATCTTGAAGAGATTGTCGAGTGGGGAACCAACAATCTTGTTAAGTTTAACGCCCAAAAAACACAAAGTGCCACGTTTTCCAAGAAAGTGAATTCCTCAAATCATTCTATCACAATGTCCGGAAATACCCTTGATCCAAGTCCCTCCATCTCGATTTTGGGAGTCACGGTGTCCAATAATATGTCTTGGCATGACCATGTTGCTAACATCGCAAAGTCGGCAAGCCAGAGGCTAGGTTTTCTGTGGAAAGCCAGAAAGTTTTTTACTCCTGATCAACTGTTGACGACGTACAAGTCTCAAATCCGACCTCTACTGGAGTATTGCTCGCACATTTGGGGTTCAGCACCAAGGCATTCTCTTCGTCTTCTAGATTCCATTCAGAAAAGAGCCATTCGCTTGATAAACAGCTCAACTCTCACAGATACCCTTCACCCTCTAGAACATAGAAGAAGAGTTGCAGACCAGTCATTGCTCTACAGATATTTCCATGGTAGATGCTCCAGAGAAATAAAAACTCTTGTACCACCATTGGCCACATTCGGCCGAAGAACTCGGCACGCTGATCAGTCTCACACATTTACTCTCAAGCTTGACACTACAAGGACCAATCTTCATCAAGAATCCTTCTTTTACAGGGCTGCTACGGAATGGAATAAGCTTCCAAAATCAGTTTTTCCAGAGAACTATGACCTACAACTTTTTAAAAAACGTGTCCACAATCATTTCCTTTCTATAATCCCTTCCCCTTCTAATAGTCGCAGTGCGGGCCGTCCGCGGCCCACACGATAGGTCTACCCTTTTTGCGACTATTTTCATAAAAAAAAAAATAAATATTCAATGAATGGAAATGTATTGATACTTAAAATGCCTTAAAAAGCCTTAAAATTGTTATTAAAAAAAAATTTAAAAAATCATAATTTCCTGTCGAGAATATATTACAAAAAAAAAATGCAATCAATTCGAAAACTATACACACGTACACTATTGAACTGAATAAAACGCAGATATATTATTTATTTATCGACTCCAAACACCTAATTTATCACGCAATCAACATAGTCCAACACATGAACATACAAGATCGAGTCGAGAAACCAAAGATGAACTAGACTAGAGAATGATAGATAATAACTAAAATTTTAAGAAAATAAAAACTTAAGAACGCGATCTACGGACCTGCAAAACAATAATGTTTCTCAAGACGCAATCGAATTTCGACCTAAATGATAACCAATGAAATCGCCGTCTTTCTTTCTATGGTGCTGCCATCTACATGTAGCTTCCTTTCGCCTCCAACGAAACTCCATAAGGTGATACTACTATATGTTGTCCTTATACAATGACTGCGCTATGCAACTAGATTGACAGAATTTTGAATGACATTTACTAAAATATATTGTGAATTGAATCTAAAGCATTTTTGTTGTATATATAAGTATATATATATATATATTTAAAAAATAAAAAATGTCTGGGTTAAACAAGCTTTCTATAGACGCCATCGATCTAACAGGCAAGAGAGTTTTGATGAGAGTGGACTTTAATGTCCCCCTTAAAGATGGTAAAATTACGAATAACCAAAGAATAGTAGCCGCATTGGATACTGTTAGGTACGCTCTCGATAAAAAAGCCAAAAGTGTCGTATTAATGTCCCACCTCGGTCGGCCCGATGGTACTCCGAATCCAAAATATTCGATGAAACCAGTCGTAGCAGAATTGGAAACATTATTAAAATTGCCGATCACATTTCTTTCGGATTGTGTGGGACCGGAAGTGGAAAGCGCCTGCGCAAATCCTAAACCAGGTTCTGTAATATTATTAGAAAATCTGCGTTATCATCTCGAAGAAGAGGGCAAAGGCGTTGATGCTAGTGGTAAAAAAGCTAAAGCTGACCCTGCTAAAGTAAAGCAGTTTAGAGAAAGTCTTCGAAAGCTGGGAGATGTCTACGTAAATGACGCCTTTGGTACTGCACATAGGGCGCATTCTTCAATGATGGGTGACGGATTTGATAAAAGAGCAGCCGGATTTTTGCTTAAAAAAGAACTCCAGTACTTCGCTAAAGCTTTGGATAATCCCGAAAGGCCTTTCCTAGCTATACTGGGTGGTGCTAAAGTAGCTGATAAAATTCAGCTGATTGAAAATTTACTAGACAAAGTAAACGAGATGATTATTGGTGGCGGCATGGCTTACACGTTTCTTAAAGAAAGTCAAGGAATGGCAATCGGAGGCTCTTTGTACGATAAAGATGGCGCACAAATTGTGGGAAAACTTCTTGCCAAAGCTAAAACTAACAACGTCCAAATCCATTTACCCGTTGACTTTATCATCGCCGATAAATTTGATGAAAATGCTACGTCGAGCTGTGCGACAATAAAACAAGGCATTCCAGAAGGATGGATGGGACTAGACGTAGGAGCAGAAACTATCAAGCTTTTTAGAGAACCCATTAAAAGAGCTAAAGTGATTGTTTGGAATGGGCCAGCTGGCGTCTTTGAATTTGACAAATTTTCTTTTGGGACTAAGGCCATAATGGATGAAGTTGTTAAATCCACCACTGCTGGTGCTATTACTATTATCGGTGGAGGCGATACAGCGACTTGTGCTGCAAAGTGGAATACTGAGGAAATGGTTTCTCATGTTTCCACCGGAGGTGGTGCAAGTCTAGAATTGTTGGAAGGAAAAGTTCTTCCTGGTGTGGCAGCCCTTTCTGATCCTTAAAAATTCCCCAATTAAAATTTTTCCATAAAAAGCCCCAAAAATTAATTTGTGTCATGTTGTAAAATATCCAACACTACGATGTCTTTTTTATATTAAACACATTTTGACAAAACTCTTTTATTTTAACATTATTAACTTACAATAACTACCTAGTCCAATAAAATACGAATGCCAACGAATTTTCACGAAAACGAATTCACAAACATTAGCTAAAAACCATAAGAATATTATAAAATAGAATTTCAACACACGTCTTATATTGAAGATTTGGAATTATAGCCACACGATTAATTTTCGTTCAAAAGTATTATCACAAATGGCGTGTAATTAGTGAATAATTTTTATTTATGGCAATATGTAAAATGTGAAGTTAGCAATTCGCACATTTCCAATTAATTTATTGACGTACTTGGTCATTAAAAATGGAATTTTTGCATTCCAACTTACATACATATAGTCACGCCTTTTTCCCGTAGGGTTAGACAGAGACCATTTCCTTTCACCTGCTACGGTTCCTACACACATCTTTTGCTACCTCTACTTTCATCAGTGCTCTCATACATGCTCGTCGGTTGTTGGTACTCTTGACCTGGCCTTTCTTCAAAACAATGTTAATCTGATCGAGATATGTTCGTCGAGGTCGACCACTATCGACTTGTCCATTTACACTCGCCTTATAAATTTGTTTCGTCAATCTTCCTTCAGTCATCCTTTCTGTGTCCAAACCATCTAAGCATTCCTTTTACAATCCTATTTCCATGCTTTACTACCATACATAAGTGTAGGAATCAATACTCCTCTATGCACAGCTAGACGTGCCTTTTTTTTTCACTTTCTGGCTGTTCATAAAGCTATGCAGTTCATTTGTTTTCTTGCCAACACCCTTCGTTCAATGTCACTGTCATATTTTCCATCTCTCGTAAACTTTGAACCCAAGTATACAAACTCATTAACTTGTTCCACTCTTTCTCCCTTAATCAGAACTTCACAGTTTGTCATGCTTTCTTCTCTTCCAAAAACCATTACTTTCGTTTTGCTTACATTTATTTTCATTCCTTTGATTTTTATCATCATGCATAACATTAACTATCGCCTGCAACTCCTTTTCAGATGACGCTAATATGACTTGATCATCTGAGTAAAGAAGGCATTTGACGATCAAATCATTCATTTTCAATCCATACGCACTCTCTTTCAAATATTTTAAACAATCGTCTATGTATAAGCTAAACAGCCATGGCGAAGCCACAAATCCCAGCCTCACACCTTTTTCGATCTTAAACCAGTCCGTGTAAGCTCCGTTTATCCTGAAACAAGCAGTGGAATCCTCTTAAATGGACCTTTTTCGACTATACCTCGTAATGAAAAGACCTGATCCATACATCTCCTTCCTCTTCTAAATCTCTAAATCCTGCTTGCACATCCCATATCATCTTCTCAGTTTCCTTCGTCACTCTTTTAATCAATATCTTTGCATACAGTTTGCCGACTTTTATTAATTTTTAAAGACTAAATAATAGTTTAGTTATTGAGGAGGAAAATAGGGTAAAGTTTTTTCACAGTGAACCGATTTTCATAAAAAAAATTGTAATTATACTTATCTTACCCTCTAGATCAATGTGCCCGACAGGCACTTCTTATTTTTAGGGGATGAAAACCACCCCTTATGTTAAAAAATGTAAAACTGCAAATAGCTCAACATGTTGGGCTTTGTCGCCAGATTTTTTCAAACTACGGGAAATTTAATATATTGTCACGTGACTTACTTTATCGCTGAAAACGAGCGACTAGCGACTGAATGAGGTCGCATCTTTAAACTTTGTTTTTACAAGTGATCAAATGACAGAATATTTATTGTTCACACCTCGATCCGATATTTTGTCATTGACAGCGCCATCTCGCGTTACGTGATTTTTCCCTATATTTTTGGGGTTAATGTTAATGCATAGTATGTTAGTTAATGCATTTAATATAAAGTTGTAAATAAAGTTAAATAACTTGTGTGAATGTTTGTTAATATCACAAAAAAATATGGAACAAAGTAAACCTAAACTGTGCAAAATATTACTGTTATATCATTTAATTCAGGACGAGAAAATGAGCATTCGTGATCATTTAGATTGTATTTTATCAGAAGCTCATCATTTAGAATTAAATCATAAACATTTGACGCA
Source organism: Agelastica alni (assembly GCA_950111635.1). Classification (NCBI taxonomy): domain Eukaryota; kingdom Metazoa; phylum Arthropoda; class Insecta; order Coleoptera; family Chrysomelidae; genus Agelastica; species Agelastica alni. The sequence goes on along the minus strand of OX467711.1, from coordinate 46,425,276 downwards.
AAAAGATTTTTCAGAAATTTATAAATATGTTATAAAGGTTTTAAATCAACTTTGTGAAGTTAATTCATTACTAGAGACATTGAAAGAAGATAGTCCTGTTGGCATTTTAATGGATAAAGAAAAGGGAAATATAACAAAGCCGGAAATCAAGAAAGAACATTTAGAAACCCTTTCAGAAGCCTCTTCATCTAGATTTTTACTCAGTTTTGGTTCATTTGGTAATAATTTTAAAACCATCTTGTTTCATTTTTATTTTATTTGGAAAAGAAATGTTTGCAAGAAATATGATTTTCTTTAAATCACCAAATAATTTATTTGTAATCAGTACAAATTTTTTCTGCTTATTATTATACTTATTACACAATATGTTGGTAGTAATGGTAATGCATTTTGCTTTTCAAATTTGTGAACATAAATCTTAAAAAGATAAAAATCTATCATGTAGCATTAATTTTTACACATTTTATCTAATTGAAGTGTTGGTAGAAAAATATTGTTTTCATAAGGACATATTAAAGTAGAAAATTATTTTCAGATTCCAGTACAAAAATTGAATCAACAAGTATACCTCGAGTTAAAGATATTACTTCAAACTCAATTAACCCAGAGATTCCTACAACTTCTGAGTTGGAAAATGTAGATTTAGACATTCAGAATCTTAAAAAATCACTTTTCGAATTTAGTGAAAAACATGGCCTAAACAAACAAAATTTTTCTGAAATGAAGGATTACTATGGAAAACCTTCTACTAGTTATCAAGCTGTTATGTCTGAAAGCATTTTATCAACACAAGAACAAAAGAATCATGAGTACTGTAAAAAACATTTTGAACCACCAGAGAAAGACACAAACACTCTTCAAGAATTTAATGAAAAAAAGTCTTTAGATACACTAATAAATCAAAGTAGTTTTCAAGAAAGTGAAGTGTTTATTAACGGCAATTTAAATGAAGATTTAGGAAGTTGTAGTCCTTTATATACAGATAATAGCTGTACAAGTACTGATGTAGAGATTCCATCATTAAAAAATGATGAAGAGGAGCACCAAGAAATTAATTTTAATAAACACACTGCTCTGAGAAAATTAAACAATTTTAAAGTTAAAGAAACTGAAAGTAATAAAGGTTGTTCAATGCCAGACTTAAAACTACAACCATCTGGTATTATAATACAGAATAACAAATCAGTAACTGAAAAAACTGTGACAAATAAAGTATATAAAAAAAAAGGAAAGGAGTATGAAACACTTTATGGTGTGTATAAAATTTATTATTATCTTAAAAAATTAACTTTACACCTTTAAATAATATAAGTAGTTTATTGAATTAATATTTCTTGGAATTCAAAATTAAATATAATTTTTTTTTATTGGTACACTGTACATTTACAATCTACTCTATGCAAAGAGTAATAAGTAAATAGTCTATTAGTCACTAAGGCGAGTTAGGTACCATCCATTGACGGTTTTCTAAGGGTTAATGTTGTCTTCTGGCCATTGTAGATTGTAGGGGGGAGGGTCGTGAAAGGCTATGCTGCCTTTCAAGCACTTCAACCTATCAGATCTTTTGTGCATAACTCTTAATCTATTCGAGGCCCGGGATTCCGAGATGTGCATTTTGGTGGTAGATCATAGGTGAATTTTTTTTGTGGATGAGGTCCTTTACATTTAGGACATTTTTGTTGAGTTTTGCAAAGTTCTGTTGATCGTGTAAAAAAGAGGCATTTATTATGAGGGTCTAGGAATAGGATAGAGTGGTCTATTGAGAATTTGTCTCTTACAGAATTTGTGTATAAGGTTGATATTTTTAGGTGGTCACTTATCCCGGGTTGGACCATAAGTCAGTTGTCGGTAGAAATCCCTAAAATTGTTTTGCCTAGCGTAATGGTAGTCATTTGTGAACTTTAATAGTGTGAGTACCCATAAGTGAGTTAAAGATGTTTTGGTGCAGAGTAGGACGGCTGTGATTTTTAGAAGTTTAAAATTTGAGAAACCAACGAGATATGAGAGGGGAGTCTATGTGTATTTATGATTTCATCATTAGCCTGTTGACAATGTTTTCTCCTAATATTACATAAGAAATTCTGGTGTACCTTGTAAATGTAACTGGTGTTATTAGTTTTTGTGGGTAACTTTTTTCATCATTGGAAAGTTTTTGTACTGTAGGTAATTAGTGGGTTTATGGGTTTTAATCACAGTTGTTCTTATTAGATTTTGGATTTGAGTAATGAAATAAGTTTGAACTAATGAGTGTTAACCACTTATTTGACCTTTATATACAGGGTGGGACACCCCATATGACACGGTCCCTGTAAACCAAACCAATAATTTTTTCAGAAATTTCCCCATTTCTTTATATGTATATTGATTAAGGCTGCAAAAGAAAATTATATTGGAGTCTACTTCTTCTTCTTATAGCGCATCTCCTATCGGAGGTTTGCTATCATCACAGCTATCCGGACCTTATTGACTGCAGCTCGGAAGAGTTCAACATTGCTACAATTAAACCAGTCCCTTAGGTTTTTAAGAAAAGACACACGGCATCTTCCAATATTTTTCCTTCCACCAATATTTCTCTGAACTATCACCTGGAGAAGTGCGTATTTGGGTCCTCTCAGTATATGACCTAGATATTGAAGCTTTCTCTTTTTTATGGTGTTAATGACTTCACATTCCTTATTCATCCGAATTAGGACTTCCATATCTTTCGGTCCATGGAATACGCCACATTCTACGTTAGCACCACATCTCGAAGGCTTGTAGTTTGTCTGTGTGATTCTTCTTGAGAGTCCACAGAGTCTACAGGGTGGCTCAAATAAGTGTGACATATCAAAGTTGTGTTTTTTTAAATGGAACACCCTGTCTTTCGTTACACTTTCAAGTAGTTCAGGAAAAAAAAATATGATTCCAATATGAAATGAAAGATAATTGAATTTAATATTGTTCAGACCAAAAAAATACATGGTGTTTTATTTGAAATAACAAAGTTATCTTTGTCCGAAATTATAAAAAAGTGACAATGATTTTTGAACATTCTGTATAATATTGAGAAACGGGTTCTATCGAAATCAATAGCCCAAAACCTCTTTTATGCTTGGTCAGAAGTCGAAGGCATTATTTCTATACATTTCGATATTATTTAGTTTCCAATTGTACCTAGCATTTTCATAAAAAAATCAATAACTCGAGGACGATTATAGTAAGCTACATGGTACTTTATATGAAATCATATTATTTTTTCCTTTTCCATTTAAAAAAACACAACTTTGATATGTCACACTTTTTTAAGCCTGTAGACTCCAAAATAATTTACTTTTGCAGTCTTAATCAATATTCATCTAAAATAATGAAGAAATTCCCGAAAAAATTTATGGTTTGGTTTACAGGGACCGTGTCGTATGGGGTGCCCCATCCTGTATAATTGCAAATCAATTTATTTAAAATTTAGACTCAACATATTGACATTGTAAGTAAATATTTTAAATTTTTTAGAATTAAAATATAAAGATACTCCAAGAGAAGGACAAGAATGTTTGATCAGTCATATTGAGTCACCATTTGAATTTTATATCCATGTTATTGATGACGCATCCTTATTAATTGATGATATACCGGAAAATATCAAGAAGTGTTCAAATAGTAAAATTAAATATGATTCCAAAAAAGAAACTTTAAATATAGTTGGTAGATTCTGTTTTGCTTTTATTGAGAAATATAACAACTGGTATAGGGTCGAAATTCTTGATGGGTATTTGGTGAGTACATTTCATTTTTAGGCAGAAGTGAAGATTCATTTAATTATTAATTAAAATTTTTGTGGTTATTATAAACATTTTAATTGCTGCTATTTGTGAAGTTTAATAGTTAATGGATGAAATGTGCAACAAGCATGGATGGTACAAAATATCGAAAGAATCTTACATTTTTGTATTAATTTATTTTCATTATTTTAATGGTGCCAATTTGAAAAATATAACAATATCTCACTTATCTTAAAAATTATTTCCTTAGAATGAGAATCATGACGAAGTTTTGACACACTTAGTTGATTATGGAAACAAAATATTGACATCGTTTAGGAACTTACAAAAAATGACGAGAGAATTAAGCGAAATTCCCATATTGGCTACTCGATGTCATTTACCTTTGGTAAGAAATTTAATACACTTATAGAATTAAACCATTTTGATTTTTATGGGATTTTGAGATTTTATAATAAAAAAAATGAAAAGTTTTATCAAAAATCTAGGAATTTTAAATAATAAAAACTACATTTCTTCAAAAAAAAAAACAAAACAAAACAATCCCGAAAACATTTGCCTTAAGAACTTCTACATTTATTGCACAGACTGGCAGTTTTTTTAATTATTATACTTCTTGGTTCTCTTAAACAAATTAAACTATCTTCTTTGTTTAATTAAACATTTTTGTTAAAAATTGTTTAGCCGACAATTTTCTCTTATTCTTTAATTTAATAAAAAATGAGCTGGTAGAATAGAATTAGAAATGAAAGGCAAATAGAAGGGCAAAATTGTTCGGAGTAGGATGGGAACTAAAACAACACACGACAATTATTGCCAAACTAATAATTACAAGGAAGTACGCGCTGAATTGGCGGTTATTAATAATTTGTAGATTATAATAGTTTAGTTTAGTTCATTCAATGAAGGAATCGTGGATGTGGCTATTGAAGTATGTGGTGCAAGTAAAAGAAGGAAAGGATGTAAGTTAAAGAAAATGTGCTTAGAGGTTCAAGAAGCAGTGTCAGAAAAGAAAAAACCTGGTTAGATTGGCTGGCTACAAAAGCCAATCAAATAACGCAAAAAGCAACGATTGAGGATGATAGGTTGAAAGGTGTGACCAAAAGAGAGTGTGGCAAAAAAGAAGGAGAATGATATAGATGAATTTGATAAAAGGTTATCTAACGATTTCCAAAACAACATTAAATTCTTCTGAAAGTCCATAAGAACAGCCAGAGGTAAAAATACTACCTCGCAACTGGAAAAAATCAGAAACCAAGATGGTAGTATGGTGAAAGAAGAGGAATGCGTTTTATAAAGATGGAAGAAATACTTCGAAAGTTTATTTGAGAAAGAGGATATACAAGCACAGGCCTCATTCGGAGGCATGAGGAAAAGTTGCAATGAAAGTGAAATTAGTATGACAGATTGTGTAAGCATTAAACAGTATGAAGTTGGGTAAGGCTGCAGGGTATGGTCGATATTGTCATCGAAAAAGGTGTTAAACAGGGATGTGTGGCTTCGCCTTGGCTGTTTAACTTATTCTTAGACGGTTGTTTAAAAAAAATATTTGAAAGAGAGTGCGTATGGATTAAGAATGAATGATTTGATCGTCAAATGCCTCCTTTACGCCGATGATCAGTTTTTATTAGCATCATCTGAGAAAGAGTTGCAGGCGATGGTTAAAATTATGCAAGATGACCTAAAAATCAAAGGGTTGAAAATAAATGTAAGCAAGACGAAAGTAAGTCTTTCTTTCAAAAGAAATTTTTGGCCGAAGAAATTAAACAAATAACAAAAAACATGAATAACAAGTTGTGCACATATAGTGTGGAACAGTCAAATTCAATTATTGTGCATTTTTACAAAAAAAATTAATTTTTACGATAAATTTAAAATATACATAAATAAATTGTAAAGATGTAATATTTTACCAAGTTTTTTTGGTTATTTAAGGACTATGTGTAATGGTTATATTTTTTCAATGTCTATAAATATGCGAGAAATAAAGTCATATTGTTTTTAACATATTAAAAAAATTATCTGAACCTGCATATAAAAACTTGAGTAATTGTTAATTTTGGTAAGAAGTGTTAATTATTCCTTATTTTTTTTATTTAGTTATATCCACCGAGTTCGACACATTTGAATAGATTGACAGAGTGGCCTTCATGTTCCATTGAGGCCATGCTAAACATCAGTGAGTTAGAAAATGAAAGTCAGTTCTTTCAAATTGTCTACGCAAATCAGGAGACGTAAGTTTTCTTTAACAAGAATGTAATTTCTAAAACCATTCCTCCAAACTAATATTTTGGTATCTAAAAACTTAGATTAATTTTTAAATATTTTGAAAAATAATTTTCTTTTTGTAAAGGAAATTAAACAAATATCTTTTTAATACTATAGTTGATACAAAACAAAATCAGATGCACCTCACTAGTTTTTGTCAGCAGTTCATTGTAATAATAATAATAATAATAATAATCTTTATTGATTTCCAAGACCTACATGGTAAGTATAAAACAAGTCAAAATAGAACATTCAAAATAAGTAAAACCAACAAGTACATATAATTTAAATTTAAATAAATAAAAGAGTATAAATAAAAGAGTATGAGGAACAAAGAGAGCCTATTATGACGAAAGGAACTCACCCATTGTATAAAACATGTTGTTCAGTAAATATATCTTCAACGCTTTTCGGAATTTGACGTAATATGCTTCTTGTTTAATAATTGGAAGTATGCGGACGTATGTATCAGCTCGTTTTATCATTTTACTTTTGATAAGTAAAGAATAAATATAAAAAATAACAATATAACCGGTCCCGGCTGTAAATAAAAATTTTTAATTATCTTCGTAAATTTCCGAATTTTATTTATCAAAATAAAAACAAAAAGTGTGTCTATGGCTAAACACATAGTAGAACGGTGATCAGAGTAGTGAGGAGGGCGGAGAGGAAAGAGGCGAAAACAAACAAATAAAATCTAGTTAACTATACATAGTTGAGCGGGAAGCCGCGAGGTAGTAGTGAGGTGATAAAAGAGGATAGTGGCGCGTTCAAGCAAGTTTGTTTTCTCTGCTCTCCTCGATGATAAAATTAACAGTGAAAAACGGATGTGGAAGCCCTGATCAGTAGTAAAAAATCCCTTATGGGATAGCAGAGATGCCCAACATCATAATAGTTTTGTCTAGTTTATACAAATGATGAATTTCACTATGTACGTGTCTTCTTCTGTTGATGCCTATCCGTTCCGGATGTTGGCGAGCAAAATGGCTATACGAAGTTTATTCACTGATGCATGGAATAAGCCCACAGTTGATGTATTAAACCACATCGGAGATTCTTCAGCCATGATATTCTTCTTCCTACACACCTTCTACCTTGTATTTTGCGTTGGAGTATAAGCTATAAAAGCCGGTATCTTTCAGGATTTCTCATGATGTGTCCGAGGTATTCAAGTTTACGTTTCTTTACCTGGATTTCTTTTTCTTTCTTCATTCTACGTAGCACCTCTTTGTTGGTTATATGATCCACCCATGAAATTCTCAGAACACGACTGTTGTGCCAAAGTTCAAAGGCTTCTAATTTCTTGCAAGATGTTTCAGATAACGTCCATAACTTAACGCCGTTTGGAAGAGTTGAGAACACATAGCACCTCAGTTTCCGCATTTTAGTGTTTAAAGACAATTTTGCCATTTTAAGGAATATGGCTCGAGCCTTTTCAATTCGGCATTTTATCTCAACCGATGTACGTGTCTATTTTTATTAATTTCATGTACATTGCAACTTCGTTTCTTTTTTAGTAAGTACCAAATTTTTGAAGAATTTTTTAGAACTAACAAATCCATGGCTTGGTATTAAACACGTATGTGCATAGCTCTTTTATTGCCGCGACTCTGCTCTCCTCACCGCTCCAGTATGTGTATACAGCTCTTTTTATTACCGCACCGCTTTCCTCTCTGCTCACCTCACGGAGAAGTCCCAATGAACACTTTAAATAACATGTTTCTCATAGAGAACGGACCTGGCATGCAAACCACAATGACATCTCAAAGGTATTCTCCTATGCAACAGGCAACCAATACACAAGTACCACAACCTACTCCTGGTCAGATGACCAACGATCCTAGCTTACCACCAAATTAAGAACAATATTTTCAGCAAATGCAAATGCAGCAAGTTCATCTGTCACAATATCAAAACCAATCACAGGTACAACAGCTATCAATCCCAAAAAATCAACTAACAAGTAATGGTTTCAACGAGTGATGAGGAGATTGACAACCCAAAAAAAGAAAACCCCTGGCAAGTAGTCAGAGGCTATAAAAGGAAAAAAACCTTTTCAAATGAGAAACAAAATGAAGAACTACATCTCAGTAACCGATACATTGCCATTGGTTTTGAAAAAGAAAAAATTAAAAAAACCCTATAGGTACCGTAGTCCCCACCAATATTTGTTTATGGAGTTATTGATATCCAACAAATGAGAACGAAGATAAACGATATAATAGAAAACGAACAATACACATCTAAAAGTATGGCCGGCCATACAATAAAAATTAATTGCACAATCCCAGACACCTATAGAAAACTCGTAAGATACATGAAAGAAAACAATATTGTCTACCATACTTATCAACCTAAGAAAGAGAGTCTATAGAGTGGTTTCTACGGATACCAAGGAAATCGAAGCAGAAATTACTTTCCAAGGATAGGTGAGAAATATTGTGAATGCTAAACAAAGACGGACTAAACAGCCATTAAATATGTTTTTCGTTGACTTAGAACCTGCGAGCACTAATAAAGATATCTATAAAATCACATACATACATAAAGTCACGCCTTTTTTATCTATTGTGTCGCAATATGTACATGACCGAGATATGCAGTTTTTCGCTTTTTTATGACTTCGATGAGCTCACGTTCTCTGCCCCTTCGATGCAGGACTTCCACACTCACATTTCGAATGCCTCAAGTCTGTTTAGGCTGCTAACTTTTAGCGTCCACGCTTCAACTCCATACAGAAGTGTGGAATATATGTAGCACTTCACAAAATTGTATCTAATTTGTATATCAAGTGACCTATCCTGTTCCTCAACAATCAATAAATCCTCAAACACTTAAACAAAGTCCTAGCTATGCCAATGCATTTGAAATAACGGAAACACTAATAGCAATATCCAGAGTAATCAAAATATTACAGATTTGGATGGAATTACTAGAAAACATGTTCAACCAGCTCATCCAGCAAGACACTATGTTCATGAATCTATTAACAATGTTATTGGTAAAAATTGCTAAGTTCCTGAGGATGGCTCAATGGAATGCCAATGGCATAAATCAACATGAAGAGAAAGTAAAAATCTTCCTCCAAGAAAATTTAATTGATATGATAATTAGCGAAGCACACTGTACAGATAAATCTTATTTTAAAATACCTATATATAATGTATATTACAAATCATGGTACACAGGTTCTGTGATCATTATTTAAAATACCGTTGACTATTACCAAATGCAAGATTACCAAAAAATTACCTTCAAGCAAAATCTGTTAAAGTAAAAACATTACTTTGTGACATAGCCGTATCAGCCATATACTGCCCGTCTAGACACAATATCAAGAAGGAAGACTTCAATGACTTCTTTAAAAGTCTAGGTCCTAAATTTATTTTAGGAGCTTTTAACTCCAAACACACATTATGAGGTTCACGAGTCACCACTACCAAAGGCAGAGAACTCGCAAAACTCATTCAAGAAAAAAGTTATGACTTATTATCAACAGGATCTCCAACCTACTGGTTAACAGACCCAAAAAAAGTGCCAGACCTACTTGATTCCTTTGTTACCAGTGGTATTTCAAAAGCAAATTACAAGTTATTTTCAGACCACTAAAAATATGAACGATCAGTACCACAGTAATAAACGCAAAAAAATACCCAGACTTTATAATTCCAAAACTAACTGGAAGAGGTATAAAAGTAATTAAAACGAAAACATAACTTAAATATAAGTCTTAAAGATCCGTTAGAAATAGATGAAGTTAAAAACTCATTGTTATCCTACAAGAAGCAGCAATACTGGCTACAATAACAACAAACACAACAAATATTCCCTTAAAAAATTTAAAGCAGAAAAAAGAAAAGCTAGAAAAAAATGCTCCTTAGTTTAGTCCCATTTCTTCAATTCTCCTGTTAAGGATTAGAAGCTCATGTACTGCTATTGCTCCAGGTGGATCACTCCATTGGTCTTGTATACACACCAGGTAGTGCCTCCACTGGGCGGTGGCTTCGCATTCGAAGATAATATGAATGGCTGTTTCCTCCTCCTCATTACATAATCTGCATATAGGCTCTGTGTCAGACACGCCTATATTGTGCAGATGTTTCCTCAAAAACCAGTGTCCGGTACAAAGCCCTACAGCTTTTTTTCCCTACTTAGCGAGAGCAGCTTCCCTGTCTGCTTAGGTAAGGGCTCTTTCAGTATTACCTTGCTGTGCCTAGCTCCCTCTGGGAGTCTTCTTCAGCTGATGCTGAATGGGTATCCCTGTTATTGGTTCTGGCCCAATAAATGGTGTTCCAGAGCCCCACCTAGCTAGTTTGTTCGCTTCTTCGTTACCAGAAATACCTTTATGCCCTGGCACCCACAACAAAGTGACTTTGTTATAGTTAGCCAAGGTTCGTAGGTTTCCGGCACATTCCCGGACAATTTCTGAGTCTATTCTCCGTGATGCCAAAGCTTTAAGTGCCGCTGATAAAACTATACTTAATCGATTAACGAATAAACTGGAAACAAAACTCAATGAAGTACAAAATCAAACATGACTATGTATCCAACCTCAATCGATTCGATAACTCTATCTGACAACCAGTAAAAGCAGACGCTTATTGATGAATATCGTGTTTTACGATTATATATGCACCTACTAAAATAAACAAGAATCATTATTTGATTTAATCCTTTTTGTAAATAAATTGTACACTGTTTTGAAACAATGTGTACTGTTATTGTAGTAATAACTAAAGACTGTGAATCATGCTTTTCATAGTCATTTTTAAAGACTTTTTCATTTCTATTTTTATATTACAGACAGTCTGACGGAACCGTTATTATTTTTTTATTTCAATAAATCATTTTTCCATAGCAACAAAATGAACATGGTATATATATACAAAAGTATAAGATAAAATCTAAAAGGAATCAAATAAAGTATCATTTTACGACATGTACTTAAGTGCCGCTGATAAAATTATACTTAATCGATTAACGAATAAACTGGAAACAAAACTCAATGAAGTACAAAATCAAACATGACTATGTATCCAACCTCAATCGATTCGATAACTCTATCTGACAACCAGTAAAAGCAGACGCTTATTGATGAATATCGTGTTTTACGATTATATATGCACCTACTAAAATAAACAAGAATCATTATTTGATTTAATCCTTTTTGTAAATAAATTGTACACTGTTTTGAAACAATGTGTACTGTTATTGTAGTAATAACTAAAGACTGTGAATCATGCTTTTCATAGTCATTTTTAAAGACTTTTTCATTTCTATTTTTATATTACAGACAGTCTGACGGAACCGTTATTATTTTTTTATTTCAATAAATCATTTTTCCATAGCAACAAAATGAACATGGTATATATATACAAAAGTATAAGATAAAATCTAAAAGGAATCAAATAAAGTATCATTTTACGACATGTACTTAAGTGCCGCTGATAAAATTATACTTAATCGATTAACGAATAAACTGGAAACAAAACTCAATGAAGTACAAAATCAAACATGACTATGTATCCAACCTCAATCGATTCGATAACTCTATCTGACAACCAGTAAAAGCAGACGCTTATTGATGAATATCGTGTTTTACGATTATATATGCACCTACTAAAATAAACAAGAATCATTATTTGATTTAATCCTTTTTGTAAATAAATTGTACACTGTTTTGAAACAATGTGTACTGTTATTGTAGTAATAACTAAAGACTGTGAATCATGCTTTTCATAGTCGTTTTTAAAGACTTTTTCATTTCTATTTTTATATTACAGACAGTCTGACGGAACCGTTATTATTTTTTTATTTCAATAAATCATTTTTCCATAGCAACAAAATGAACATGGTATATATATGCAAAAGTATAAGATAAAATCTAAAAGGAATCACAAATAAAGTATCATTTTACGACATGTACTTTAATAAATTCATTTTACATAAATTTGCGTATGCCGATGGACATTGACCAAATTGAATATTTCAATACGTGGAAGAAATGAATTACCATTAAAAGGTCCCCAAAGTGGCTAAATTCGACGGAGTGGGATAGGAACTAATAAAAAACGGGACAGCCCTGTTTGATGATTACAAAGAATAACGCGTAAAATTTAAAATTAATTGTAATTGTATGAGTGTTTTGCTGCTCTTATGTTTTTTTTATTCAATGTACAAATTTAAAATAGGTAAACCGAACAGTAAGAAAAACTACTCTATGGAAATGAGATAGGTAATTGCTTAGGTAATTAAATTTATAAAAAACGAGGTGAAATTCCAATTAAAAGTTATCGTCGCCGAATATTTGCTGCAATAGGAATATCGTACATAGTGTTTCAAGTGTTGTAGAGAATGGTAAGCAACCTTGTATTTTATTAACATCTAACGGAAGTCGTCGCTCAAGAGTTTTCATATCTCTGAAAGGCAGTGACAAAGAATTAATAATTTTCCTGTAATATAAAAGCAACGGCCGACTTTAAGAGCTATTTTACAAGAAGTACGCGATGCACTGGTAGGTTTTAAGGGTGGGCGGTCAACTTAAAGATAAGTACTCTTTAAATTAGGTTTTCAGTGGAAATAAATAATAGTTTAAAAAAACTAAGTCAACACGCTTTATAAGAAAACCGAACTAAAAAAATAAAAATTAATTTTACAATCAAAAGCGTGGGGTGCTTTTTATGATGTTTACATTTTCTGCTTGAAGACTTTACGTTTACCAATATCTGTTTATTATCAAATATATTAATTGATATAGCGTATCCTATGCTTTTGATTGTAAAATTATTTTTTATTAATTATTATTTTTTAATTCGGTGGTTTTCTTATAAAGCGTGTTGTCTTAGTTTTTTTAAACTATTATCTATTTTTCATTTTTTAGTTCGGGTTTTATCCCGATGATCCTGGCCAGGATCTTTAAAAAAATTACAAGTCAAGCTAATATAAAGCGTATAAAAAAACGCGAGTTGATATTAAAATTACTAGGATTTAAAATGGCGGTATGCGTTAGCGACATCTGTTGGAGAGTAGTTCAAGCGTCAAGCGTATTTAAATTGAATTCATGGAGGATATCAGCCATTTTTATCATTATCATTTTTAATCCATATAAAACACTTTTTTAAATATAACTGATCCTGATCAGGATCTTTAAACAAATTTATGAAATAATTGTATTGTCATCGGCCCTTTAGAAGTATACAAAGTTTCAAGTCGATCCGATGTTTTTAAGTGAGTAAAAATCGTGTCCAAATATTCCGTTACATAGATAGATAGATAGATAGATAGATAGATGATAGAGTGAAGCTAATATAATGCTTGTAAACACCTGATAATCGAGATATGATAATGAAAAGTTATGATGTTAGATTAAAACGTACCTATAGAATTTTTAATAGAATAAAACAGTATCGTGAGGAAGGAAGGATTTATACTGATGAAACTTATTTGCATAGTTTCCATTCCAAGACGAATGTTGAATATATTTTTACTTAATTAGCATAATATCTAGATAGTATAAACTGATAATTTTTGAATTGTTAAAATATCCTAGAATACGTAAAATTATAATATAGAGCATATCTGGTACCAATCATTTTTTTTTTGTTACTGACAAAATAGGAACCCCTTAATAATCTATTTATAATTTTTTATTTTCAATCTTAATACATATTCTGATAGAAAAATACTCGGTAACTGTTATAAAATATTTAAAATACGCTCTGAAACATCTCAAACGTGAATTGGATTTTGTTTTGTGTATTTACTATAAAAGTTGACTTGACCACTATTCCAAACTAGTTGGTTTTTATTAAATGGCTTCGACTTCATTCATGTTTGTTCTGAAAGTTAAATGTTTATTTTTAGTAACAATTCCGTCGCTATTGATCTTTATCATCCAAAATTGGGAGACAAAGAAAATACATTGGGTCAAATACTTATAGATACGAAATTGGCGATTCAACTCGTGGACGATTGTAAGTATTAATAAATCGATTTTGTATATGAGTGCATAAAACAAGGTAAATGATAAATCAGTTTTTAACTAGTTTCGTATAAAAGTCTAATTTCAGTTGCATGGTGTATTAGGCATAATAATTATATTTTATTATGATTATGATATATCATAATTTATTTGAATTAAATGATCAGATAATAAACATTAAATTATTTGAGGAGATGGAAAAAAAGTGTTGTACAACTATAACCTTCCTGGATATTCAGAAAAATATCAGCCAATTTAAATGTGCATTGATTTGAGTTTAAGGGATTCAACCCTCCCCCCTAAAGAAATCATGGCTGCCTTATCCCTAGCAAAGGGAAACATATTTTCACTTTTCTGATAAACAATTTACTAAACCAGCAATCAGTACAAGCATGACCAAAGCACCTGCTCCTCAAGAGAGCTGCAGGATAAGCATAATTCAATAATGTGATAAATATATGTTACCCGATACACTTATAAAATTCTTGCTAAATTATCTGTATCTGCAGTTTCATTAGAAAGATCATTTTCAACGTTAAACCGTCCAAAAATAGTTATTTTTTAATGCCTTGATATAAATTAAAACAATTCTAACTCTATTTTTCTGTGTTGAGGTAGTACTTTCCTCAGATGAAAGGTGAAAATTGAGGTAGACTCGAATTATTATTGTTAGGGACCTCTTTTGGTAAAATTAGTCGGAGTAAGATGAAACGTCAACAAAACACGACGGTTGCCGAATAGCCCTGTTTAAAGGTAAACAAAGAAGTACGCGCGAATATTTTTAAGCGGTAATATGTAATCTTGTAAAAGGAGGTTATAGGTGTGGTTTAGTTTTTGTAGTTGTACAAGTGCGTGGGTGTGCAGGTGTTTTTTTGTTAATATATTTTTCTATTTAAAATGGGTAGATCGAAAAAAAAGAAGAACTACTCTATGGAAACAAAAGAGGTAATTGCTAATGTGATTAAATTTATGAAAAACAAGGCAAAACAGCTTATAAATTCCAATTGATAATTATCGTCGCAGGGTATAGGAATATTGAAAAAGGTTTTTTATAGTGTCCACAATAATGCTGAAATAGTAAAGACAGGTAAGCAACCTTGTGTTTCAGCTCAGAAAATATCTAACGGTAGGCGTTGCTAACTTGTTTCAAAACGACAGGGACAAAGAATTAAATCGTTAATAATTTTCATATAGTACAGAAGCAACAGCCGACTTTAAAAACAGTTTTACAAGAAGTACTTGATGCACAAGAAAGTTTTGAAGGTGGGCAGTAAACTTTAAGAAAAGTACTTTAAAAAATTTTCAAATCAAAACACAAACATCCGAAAATAGAACACGAATATAACACTGAAACCAAACAAAATAATTTTAAAATGCCTTTCGTGAATAAAGTTGCAGGACAAATTGATTAATTCTTTACCAAATCAAATAAAAAGCTCAAAAAATCATAAATGTTTGAAAGACTACATCACTAGCTTGTCACTTACATACATATAGCCA
Organism: Agelastica alni; assembly: GCA_950111635.1. Lineage (NCBI taxonomy): Eukaryota > Metazoa > Arthropoda > Insecta > Coleoptera > Chrysomelidae > Agelastica > Agelastica alni. The sequence continues at coordinate 46,409,769 of OX467711.1, read as the reverse complement.
CGCCTTTTTCCCGTAGGGGTAGGCAGATACCACTTCCTTCTACTTGCTACGGTTCTTACACACCTCTTTTGCTTCCTCTACATTCATCAGTGCTCACATACATGCTCGTCGGTTGTTGGTATTCTTGACCTGGCCTTACTTCAAAACAATGTTGATCTGATCGAGATAAGTTCGCCGAGGTCGACCTCTCCATCCTTTTTACGTGTCCAAATCATCTAAGCATTTCTTTATCTATCTTTGTAACCATATCTTTTTTTACACTACAGATTTCCTTTACCTTACTAATCTTCACTTTATCCAACTGAGTCACTCCGGCTATACTTATCAGACTACTCATCTCCGCAGCATTAATCCTATTTTTATGCTTTTTTTGCCAAACCCAAAATTCACTACCATACATAAGTGTAGGAACCAACACCTCTATGCTCAACCAAACGTGCCTTTTTTGACAACTTCTGGCTGTTCATAACGCTATGCACTGCCCCATTCATTTGTTTTCCTGCCAACACCCTTCGCTCGATGTCAATGTCATACTTTCCTTTTCTCGTAAATTTTGCACCCAGGTGTACAAACTTATTTACTCGTTCCACTCTTTCTCCCTTAATCAGAACCTCACAGTGTCATGCTTTTTTCTCTCTCAAAAACCATTACTTTTGTCTTGCTTACATTTACTTTCATTCCTTTGATTTTCAGGGAATCATGCATAATATTAAACATTGCATGTAACTCCTCTTCAGATGATGCTAATATGACCTGATCATTGGCGTAAAGGAGGCATCTCACAATAAAATCATTTAATCTTAATCCATACGCACTCTCTTTTAAATTTTTAAACAATTGTCTTTGCATAAGATAAACAGCTATGGCGAAGCCACACACCTTTTTCGATGTTAAAACAGTCTGTATAAGCTCCGTTTATCCTGACACAAGCAGTGGAATTTTCATAAAGTGATTTCAGATCAAATTCATCTTTATCACTTTACTTTTTTCTTGCCATAACGTCATGCCAACCTTTCTATCTTTTATACTCATTCATTGGCTTGTTTTTATCCTCAATCGTTGCGTTTTGCGTTCTCTGATTGGCATTTGTAGCTATCTAACCCTGCCAGGCTTTCTTCTTCTCTAACACTGCTTTTTGAACCTCCACGCACATTTTATGTAACTTGCATCCTTTTATTCTTTTACTTACACCATACATTTTAATAGCAACATCCAAAACTTTCCTGAATGGCCTCCACAATTCTTCCACCTTACATACTTCATCTAATCTGTCAAATTTCTTGATCAATTTACTTACGAACTCCTCTTTTACTACTTCTTGCAAATTCTCAACTTTTATACGCTCTAGTACACTACTTGATTCCTGTACACAATGCCGCCACGGCTCATTACTAAGAAGTGGTTCGTGTCAATGCCTGCACCGCGGTATGCCCGAGTATCCATCACTTTCTTTCTCAATCTTTCATTCACAATCACGAAATCAATTATACTTCTCTGGCATCCTTGAACAAGATTCAACTCCAGGCATACTTTAAACCAGCGGTTCTCAAACTTTTGTTATTCACGCCTCCCTGTTTTAATTTAAAAAATGTTGCGCCCCCTAATCCGTAGACCTAGGAATTTGGACTAAAATAGGCAACATTGTCTCGTCGAGAGCGCCAAAGATGCTGTCGGAAAGTTCGCGGCGTTCGTGCCACGTATTCAAGCTTCCTGATCTTTCTCGAACTGTCTGAACGCGACTATAAATACAGAAGCGCACATACGGTATTCTCAGTCTCTCAGTGAAGGTGTTTTAACACTAAGCAAGCATTATTGTGAAGTGTGAGTGTATAAGTAGATGTAGTATGGATAAATATTTAAAACGAAAACTTGAGGATGACGGGGCTTGTACATCGACAGGTTCAGGTGGAAATCGTCCGAAATCTAAAACAAGAAAATATGACCCATCATACCTAAATTTGGGCTTTACTAGCCTTGAAGTAGGTGGCGAAGAAAAACCACAACGTTATCCGTTTAAAAGTATTGGCTGCAGATAGCATGAAACCAAATAAATTACAGAGGCATCTAGAAACGCTGCACAGAGAATATGTCAATAAACCGCGAGATTTTTTTGTGGAGAAACTCAGATTGTTTAAAAAACAAAAATCCAGCTTCCATAGAGTACTGGCAGTAAATGAGAAGGCTCTCTTGGCATCATATAAAGTGGCATACAAAGTAGCTAAATGCAAAAAACCGCACACTATTGCAGAGCAACTTATTTTACCCGCTTGCAAAGACATTGTAGAAATAATGTTTGGTGAAAATTTTACTTCACAACTTAACAATATTCCTCTGTCAAATGATACAATCTGTCGACGAATTAACGATATATCAGTTGATATGCAGCAGCAGCTTGAATCTGAGCTTACTGGAAACTTGTTTGCTATACAACTTGACGAAGCAACTGACTCTAGTAATGATTCCCATTTGATTTGCTACATTAGATTCTGTCAATGTTCTAAAATATGTGAAGATTTATTGTTTTGTAAACAGATTGAAGGAAGAACTACAGCCACCGAGTTGTTCAAGATTACAAATGATTCTATTACTAAAATGAATTTGCAATGGAAAAATTGTGTTGCGATTTGCACCGATGGAGCTCAAGCCATGTCTGGTAAATACAACAGTTTACAAGCGCTAGTAAAAAAGGAATCCTCAGAAATTATCTGGACGCACTGCATGATACATCGGGAAGCGTTAGCATCAAAATCTAAGCTAAGCCCTGGACTAAACATGATTTTGACAGTAGTTATTGAAGTTGTTAACTTTATAAAAACCAGACCACTAAAAACAAGGATGTTCTCTGTTCTGTGTGAAGATATGTTTTATTCCTCATCCAGATGGTTGTCACGCGGTAAGACGGTTAAGCGTGTCTTTGAATTAAGAAGGGAAATAGCGATATTTTTAAGCGAGGAAGGTCACAAGCATTCAACAGATTTTTTCGACAAATTATTTTTACTGAAGCTTTCTTATTTAGTAGATATTTTTGAAAAACTTAATATACTTAATCTTCAGCTGCAAGGAAAAGACGTAAATATATTTGATTTAAGTCAAAAGATTGATGCTTTTTGTAAGAAATTGCAGTTATGGCATAACAAATTGAAAGAAAACAGTTTGGAAATGTTTCCCACATTTTGCGATTTTGTGCAAGATTCCCCATTGGAAGATATTCATAAAGCTGTGATGCTAAAAACCATAGGAAGCCATTTAGAAAACTTAACTGAGAATTTCAAGCGATACTTCTTTGCAAAAAAAGATATCAAATTGTCAGACTGGAGCTGGGTTTTAAATCCATTCGAAAATAGACCTGTCGGACTATCACTGCAAGAAGAAGAACAACTGATAGATATTTCAACAAATCCCTTACAAAAATCAAACTTTGTTAACAAATCTTTAACAAACTTCTGGACTGAACTTCCGAACGACTACTCCGTTATAAAAGCCAAAGCGCTTAGAATTCTGTTGCCTTTTCCAACGTCCTACCTTTGTGAAACTGGATTTTCTGCACTTGCTGTCGTGAAATCTAAATACAGAAATAAACTTCAAGTAGAAAATGAACTCAGAGTGGCCATCTCTAACATAGAACCAAATTTAGAGAAGTTGTGCGCCTTAAAACAAGCTCATGTTAGCCATTAGTCCTTAGAATGTTTCTTTGTCATCATTAAGTAAGTAAAATTTCAATAAAGATTTTTTAAAAATCTATCTGTAGCATTTTATCATTACCATTTTATTTTTAATCTGTACTGCGCCCCCCCCCCCAATCATGTAAACTCGCCCCCCTTAGGGGGCGCACCCCACAGTTTGAGAAACGCTGCTTTAAACAGACTTTCTCCTTTTTAATTTACTCTTCCATCACCGTACATTTCCAGAAAACTGTCATATCCATCACGCTTCACTCCTACCCAACTATTAAAATTACCTAACATTAGTATTCTTTCATTCTGGTTACACTTATTTAGAATATCTGTCACACTATCCCAAAACTCCTGCCTCTCTTTTTGGGCTTTCGAAGACTGATTCCACTGCGCATCTTGTGGGGCATAAACTCTTAGCAAAAATATGCGAGTAAGACCAACTTTAACCTGATCTATACACATTCATTCGTTCTAGCAGAAAGTATCACACCAACGCCCTGACAACCTCTGCTGGTTTCTGGAGCTCTTGACCAGTAGGCTGTATAAGGACCATATGTATTGGTTTCACATCCTTTCCTCTTGGTCTCAGTCACACAAAGAACATAAATCCGTCTTTCGTTTATCATCGTGTAAATTTCATTAATTTTACCATTCAATCCTCCCCTCACATTCAAAGTAGCAAAGTGACTATCCGCAGTCCATGTTTCGCCTTCATGAGGAGCCAGGCGTGATAGGTGGCGGGCCTTATCGCCGCCATATTGTCTATAGTTAATATAACTAGTACTCATAGCTCCCAGGGAGATAAATAAAATCTATACTAAAAATAAATACATAGCAGATATTACCAAATTAAAATTAAATTATGGCATTTATAGGAAAATATTAAATGTACTTACGGAAATTTCAGTTAAAATCTCGATGAAAACACTCGTACCTAACTTTTTACCATGTACAGAGATACATAAAACAGTGTATTCCTAATTTTCCAAACAGAAATAAACATTTTTGTTTTTATACATGTAATTATCAACCCTTCTAAATGGTGTCACTTTATTATATCGTAAATGCTTTTTTTTATTTCGAAAAACAAACTGGTAGGTAAGATCACAGTTACTTCCGAATATAAAACTAAACAGCGTTTTGGTTGTAGATAGTGCTAGTTACAGCAATGAGAGTAATTTTTTATTTCTGTCACTGGCGAAAAGAGCAACCCCCAATGATTTTGAAACTATCAATTTATATATTTTTTTATTTGCTTTCAATTTTAAAATATTTACGATACGCCACTGGTAACCAATTCGCTTTGAATCGGCACTGCACATCTGCTGACTTTGGATACTTAGTGGGGACTGTTGACAGATCTCTTTCTTTAAAAATTCGAGTCTAAGACTTGAATGGGTAATAGTTTTTTTTATCTCCTTAAAATAACTCTTTTGCTATAGCTTTTAAGATTTGCAGAAACAAAGTCACCTTTACATACTCGGTATAGAAAATTGGCACACCGACAGCTGATCATTTAGTTCAGACAGTTTCTAGTTCCCACCATACGCTGAAATTACCGTTCATAAACTGGTTAATGGACGATCCCAAGTTTGGTTCGAACGAAAAAAAGATCGACCAATTAACCACCGTCCTTGCACAGTTGGAACGTATTTTATCTATTGCTCATGACTATGATCGTTCATTATACGGTTTGTCGAGTAGTTGGAATGAACCTAATAGTTTCGTTCTAACCCGCAACTTTTGTATCGTCTTGGAACGGTATTCGGGATCGTTTGTATCGAATTAATGCGCATGCGTCAATTTTTTACTCCAGTAATAGGCTATGTACACGATGACTACTAGCGCCGCTGACGGGCTACAAAATACTATTGGATGCCTTTTCCGTCATTCCATCTTACCGCGAATTTATAAAATAATCAATTATTAAATCATTTAGCTGTGTGTGAGAAGTATAAAAGGTTTACAATTAAAAGTAAGTGAAAAATATTTATTTTCAATATATATGTATTTTAATAGAAATGTGTCACACATAAATAATTAATGTTTTACATCGGTAGCATAACCCAAAACCATGTCATCAGTGATATTGCAGACCGGGTTTGAAAGTATCAAACACTCTCTTTTCGAAGTTATAGCTCTGCGTTGGGAATTTTATTTTACTTAAATCTTCATTAACACAACAACCAGGAACACAACAACAATTTCCAGATCGCTTAGTTTTGCCCGTATCTCCTTTGTAATTGTAACTTTTATAAAATTGTAAATATTTCCGCTTTTAATTAACACTACTCACTACTCGGAAAATTAGAGTTCAAAAGTTCCAGTAGTGCTCACTACGAACGCTCGCATCGATATTATTTCTAACTCCGCCCCCTTGCACATAGCCTATACTAGCATAGAGTAGTTAAAACTTGTGTCATTGTTTAAAGGACCACCATTTAGACTGTGTAAATAATTTGTCATAGAAAAGTAAGTAAATATTCATTTTTGCATTCTTTTCTATTATATTTTATTGCTGTTAATTTACTTTCTAAATCAATTAAAGTTGGCTAGAATTTAGTTTTGTACGGCAAAGACGAAGCAGTTATGTTCTTGAAAGTTGGTACTTATTTCTTTCACCCTAGTATATTATAAAAATTTTATTTCATAAATTCAAATTTTTTTTAAGATTTGAGAGTTAAGGGGTGGCTTTTTTTATGTTGCAGGTCACAATCTACCGTAGATGAGACCTAAAACTGAAAAACGCATCCCACTTCCCTTCTATATGTGACTATGACTATGCCATCAAGCATTAAAAATTGAGAAGAATCAAGATTTAAAATGAATGAATCGCAAATTGACTTGATAAAAAATAAATCAAAGGAATTTAGCATTAAATTACTTTAGTTTGTAATTAAGTTTAGGTTTCCGTTGAATTATTTAAAAGTCCGTTGTATTAAACATGTTTATTTTGGGTTGGTTACTTTATATAAATTAAATAATACTGTGATATCAAAGTAAAGGAAGTTTTATTTAACTGGGACGAACTCTTGGAAGGTGGACGCTATCTTTATTTGAAGATAATCTACCAACTACAAATTATTTATCCTAACTAAATATTCTTATAAAAATATTAAGTGTGGCTTGCAGATGTTGTGAAGAATTTCAATCCTATGCGCTTAATAATACACATGTTTTATAACTCATTTTAAAGGAACTTTTTTTACTCTTTTAGTTTGAATTAAGAGAAGTGTTTAAACATCTTTCAGATACATGATATACCGAATAATTTAATTTTTGGTTATTAAATATAAATAAATATTCCAATAGTTTCTTTATAACTAAATGTTAATATACAGGGTTAGTCATAACTATTTGGACTAAGCGCAGATTAGTTTGCCGTGCAGCACGTGGGCTCTTTTTGACATCGGTAGAAAGGGTGACGTACTGACATCATTCCTTGAGATGGGTAACGTGCACGTGGTACAACAAATGACATATATTTCATAAGGTTATGAGTGTTTGGTTAACGATTTTGGTTTTCTGAGCTTTTTTGGGTTTAGAGTGAGCTTTTTGACAATTATTTAGGTTTAAGGAACAATATTGTGGTGTTAAGTGTTAGAAAAAGAAGGGTTTATGTTACCTGTAGCCGAGAGAACTTTTTGACAGATAGATAGAATCTTAAACTGTGACGTCACATGTACGTCACTCTTTTTACCGTTGTCAAGCTGAAATGTCACGTGCAAGACACCTATGAGATTATATCAAGTATGCCTTAATAAAATATTGCTGTAAAAAAATATTCTGAGTGTGAAAGTTAAAATTTGTTTTTTGTTTTTGTGGTAATAATTTCACAAAATTTTAAAAAATTGTCATCAAAATTGGCACAAAGGCATAACTTTAGGCAAGGAATATTATTTAATATTTAGTTACAAGTGGTGCTAGTTGAGTGACTCCTGATGGATGGATGGAAGTTGAGTCGTACCTTTTTTTGATGAAACTTTTTAGTAATTTTGATTAAAAAACACGACATAAACATCATTTGTACGTAGTATGTTTACTTGTTACATGATAATTTCAACTGTTTTCGAGAAAAACGCGATTGAACAGTTTAGAGGCTCGAAAAGGGATTTCAATTCAGAAACTGTAGCGCCCTCGCTCATCTGACCACATATTCTTCATCATAGAGAAGACTCTCTCTACTGGCGTTGACACAATATGAATTTTACAGTTTTCGTCAGATTTTACACGTAAATTTTATTTTCGTTGAAGTTTCCGAATAGTTTTACCCGTTTGTCCTAGTATGTAGTCGAATTATTCCATTCTTTATTTTTCGACTGGAAAAACTGTTTAGCCAAAATTACTTCATCGAAGAGTTCATCAGAATTTATTTTTGTGCAATCTTATTTTTTCAATTTTTCATTTATTACTTCTGCTGTCTTATCTATTCCGTTCCGTTTGATTTCATTCTTTAAACAAATCCAGGTGAAATTTTCGGCGCCTCCGAAACTGCTTTTTTCACAGCAACATTATCTTAAGGCATACTTGGTCCAATCCTCATTGGTTTATTCTATCAATCGCCGACCGAAGGAATATCTTAAATTACGTAGGTGCTTCGAAAGTCAATGAGAACAGTTGGACAAATTCGAATATCTATTTGACAATTACACTCAAAACTATGACTTATATTGTCAACCAATAAAAAGTAAACATTTGAAATATCTCATATACTGAGTATAAAGTAACTTTAACTGTTCAGTAAATCTATTCATTTTCCCACGGAGACAAAATGATTTCGGAAAAATTCATTCTCTAATCATGAACCAAGTCTGTTAGGAGTTTTAACAATTCTTCCAGATCGGGTAACTCTTTTCAGTCCATCATTTACTTTGTTAGATTGACCAAAACATTCCTTATCAATACTTATTGGCTGGAGTGGATCTAGTTCATGACTTGACTTTCTCTCTATCTCTGAAATTATCTCTTTCATGTTTTCAACTTGTTTATCTTCGGAAATTTCCAATGGGTAGAATCTCTTAATTGGTCTCAAAATTTGATTACCTGACAGAACTTTAAGACGTAACAATCTAATAACACCATCCTTTCCAGCAATCACTTCTTGAATTCGTGTTAGAGGCCATTCAAATCTTTTGAAATTTTCTATTTCTATGAATCCTAAATATCCTACTTTAGGAATCGATTCTCTAATCGATTTTTTCCGATTTTTCATTATAAGAGTACTTAGGATACTCATTTCGGAATCATTTTCTTAATTCGTCTTTTATTTTAGACCTATATCGGTATCTTCGTCTCATTTTCAGAAGTGTACCATAAGATTGATGGAATAAGTTCAATGAAATTCATTCCTTTTTTTAAGCATTGATTCAGTGATGGTCTATGGGAATTTTCTCGTGCTGAAGCGTCGAACACGGGTCGTAATTTCGTGGTATCACTATTTAACTTCACAACATGACGATGGGAAAGGTAATGCCCTTGAAATCGGCAATCTTCTTCGAATATTATTCCTTCTTTCAGCCATTCCTGTAGTACTTTATCATATTCTTCACGATAACCATCTTTGTTCAATTTATTCATTAACGAGTCTAGTCGTTTCTTCGCAACATGAAAATTTGTGGGTAAAATAGGGTGGTTTTCTATCCATAGGATCATCTAGAATCTTCATCTTTCTTGACAGTCGCTGTGAAATGTCAATGAAAACACTCAGACATATTGGAATATCCATTTGACAATTACACTCAAAACTACGAATTATATTGACAACCAATTAAAAGTGAACATTTGAAATATCTCATATACTGAGTATAAAGTAACTTTAACTGTTTCGTAAATCTATTCACTCATATTTTGATTCAAATAACTGGCATTTTTTTTATTTCTTAATAGTGGTTATAATAAAAATCGACTGTAAATTTTCATCAAAATTACTACAGTCGAGTCTCCTTGTTATTACAAGCTTTATATTAGCTTGACTCGTTACAAAGATGGATAAAGGAATGCTTAGATGTTTTGGACACGTAGAAAGGATGGATGAAGGAAGATTGACGAAACAAATTTATAAGGCGAGTGTGAATGGACAAGTCGGTACAGGTCGACCTCGGCGAACATATCTCGATCAGATTAACATTGTTTTGAAGAAAGGCCAGGTCAAGAGTACCAACAACTTTGGACTCTTTGGACACGATTTTCACCCACTTAAAAACATCGGATCGACTTAAAACTTGTATACTTCTAAAGGACCAATGATAATACAATAATTTCATAAATTTATTCAAAGATCCTGGCCAAATAAAAGTATTTTATATGGATTAAAAATGGCTCACATCCCCCATGAATTCAATTTAAATAGACTGACGCTTGAACTACTCTCCAACAGATGTCGCTAATGCATATCACCATTTTAAATTCTAGTAATTTTAATATCATCTTTATATTAGCTTGATTTGTTGTAATTGGCCAGGATAATCAGAATATTAAAAAAAAACCGAACTAAAAAATGAAAAATAAATATTAGTTTAAAAAAACCAAGACAACACGCTTTATAAGAAAATTAAACTAAAAAATAAATAATAATTTTACAATCAAAAGCGTGGGGTACGCTATATCATCTAATATATTTGATAATGAACAATTTATTTTTTAGTTCGCTTTTCTTATAAAACGTGCTGTCTTAGTTTTTTTAAATTATTATTTATTTTATTATTAATTGGACAGTTAACCAAGGCAATGTTTAAGTTGATAAATATACCTTGAGCGTCTAAATGAATAAGTACAGCTTAATAATATAGATTTTAAAGTGTTTTCGGAATTAAAAAAAATTAAAAAATTTGTAGGTTGACTTTAGGTCTAACTGAAAAATCATAGGTGTCTAAAAATGTAGTGTGTAACAAGCTTGTTGTACCTTTTACTCTCAGCCGGATAACAGTTCTTCAAAGCATAAAAGAATTTGAAAAAATAAAAAGTCAGTAAGTAAAAAATATTAATTAATGAGCTTTTGTATTAAACTTTATCTAAAATCATAACAAATAATGGATTCTATTGGTACCGGAAATCAATTTTAAAAACTCCTTATAAAGTTTACTGCGACATTCTTATTAAATAAAAAAAACATTTGTGCAAACATAGATAAACCAGTAATTTGGATACATATATTGGTCCGAAAACTATTATTCCCTTTAACTAAAATAACTCTAAAAGCGAAAAACAATTAAAAATTTACTTACACATTATCTTCGGCTACGTTAAAGTTTTTAAAATGAGTGCAATAAATTAACACACATGTCAAACATTGTGCTTTCAGATGATGCAGATAACATGGAGTTCGATGTATTTATGGAAGAATTAGAAGCCGATAATATAAACGAAGCTATAACAGGATATGACCCGAGAGACGAGGCAAGAATATGCAGGTTTACCAAGAAGAACGGGACTTGTTACAAAGGAAAAAATTGCAAACTCGAACACGTACCACTCCCTAAAGGTAAGTGTATTATTATTAAAAAAAATCTTGCGTTGCATAATCAAATCATTGCCAACATATTTATATTTATCTAATAGTGGGTTAATGTCTATAGTTCCTCGAAGGTGAACTTAGAAGGACACAGTTGATTTTATAGTCGTACACGTGGGTGGTTTTCTGCTCTTCTCTGCAATCACAGAAATTTGTAGTTGTTGGGAAGCCCTATAAGCTTAGATTATCTTTTAATCTTTCTATTCCTGAATGCAGTATCTATCCAATTTTCGTTGTGACAAATTAATCATGACCTCTTTAGAAAAAATTGAACCCCACTATACAAAGTGTGATATTTCGATGATACTCCAATCTTTTATGCAATTGTGAGACATCAATGGACTGGAAATTTTACACTCCTTCCAAAAATCGAAAAATCCAATATGGTGGACATAAGAAAAATGAAAGTTGAGGTGGATTGCGGAATAACAAAAAAACCATTGAAAAATGTCATACACGCTATCGTATTCGTCTTGAAAAAGTGTCCTAATAACGTCACATTTTGAGAGCTGTCTCAAATTAACCGTTTCGTATTTACTGGCGAAAAACGAAATCCGCCATTTTTGCCGATATTTCCAAAACCAATTAACCGATCGTGAATCTGAAGCCGGTTATCGAATACACTAAGCTTCCTCTGAAACTTTCCCCAATTAACCTTTGCTGTAGGTATAATAGGAGCCGAGATCCCTGTATAGAGAAGCAAATCTTGGACATACTGTATACATTAAAGGAGGTGGGAACTAGTACAATGCCCCGTGGTAGCCCATTCATTTGAAGTCTCCATCGGTTTTGTTGGTTCTAAAAATCAAAGTGACAATTTTGAAGTATTTTGTGCAGTTTTTTGAGCAGAAGTTGGTGATTAATTGTATGATATGCTGCTAATAGATTTATCAAAGCCACGTATATCTTCCGAGTTTCTAAACTATCTTTAATATTGTTACAATATTTACTTCTTTCTTCGGTTCAGTGATTTTAAACTTTCGATACAGTAACAAAACAATTTTTATTACAATACTTTTACACAATAAATTTTACTTTTATAAATCACTTAGATATTCAACAACTTTTACAACTATTTACATTTCATAAATCATAAACACTTTTAAAACTAAAACTGTTCTTTGTTACAACCGCTGTCCTTTTTATATTTCTCAATCATAATTCTAGGCCATTTCTCGAACGATCCATCGAACCATCTGGAACTCTCTAGGCGCGGCGAGACTTTATTAGACGAAGGCGGAAGCCGACAAATGTCTCATTAATATGCACCCCTGTTGCGGTCGGTGCTCGGATGCCGATAAATTAAACGGGTCCGGTTTGTAAATATGTTGAGTAAGGTTTAAAATTGGTCTTACTGTGCCTGAAGTCTGCTTTTGAATTGCAGTGAATATATGACTTGACCCATATTGTCTTAATAATATGTTGGCAAAATAAATGACAAAGTTTCTACTAAAAACACTAGTACAACTTCAATGCGCCGTAGTAGTCTAATCTTTTAAAGCCTCCATCGGCTTCGTTGGTTTTGGAAGTCTTCGAAGAATCTTTAATTTTGGAGTACATTACATTCTTGCGGTTGGGCCATTGGTATAGGCACCTATGTTACATAGATCTTTGATCCTCTGTAACTACCGCTGTGTCTTCAGGGCATCAGAATTCCAGTCCGTTGGTTTTGGCAAACCACAGGATTTTTGTTGGCCCTGTCTCATTTAGATCATTTGGATCCATTATCATGCGGCCTCAGGTTTGGTACCTGTACACCGCAAGCATCGGGCAGCAACGCAGAATGTGTATGCTGCTCCCTTCACCGCATAGTCGGCAGTTTTTCTCAGCCGCCAGCTTAAATTTGAAGAGGTAAGCCCTTAGTGCGATGTGGCCAGTGAGCAGGCCAAGCGTGCTGCTTAGCCTACTCCGGTTCATCGTCCAGAGTGCGGCACATCTGGAGAGGTTTTTTTATCAGCTGTCTTGATGTTCTGCAGCCAGTATTTGCATTCCACTGAGCGATATGTTCTTGCTCAAGGATTAGTTTCAATTCATGTTTCGCTTTGGCAATTGAAAATCCGACCAACTGGCTTCTTGGTTTCACCAGGGTCCCATTTCTTGCCAGTTTATCGGCAACTTCGTTGCCATTTATTCCTGTGTGCCCAGGAACCCATGTAAGAGTGACCTTATTTGCAGTCGCTAACTCAGTGAGGGCCTGCATGCAGTCCCACACCACCGATAATGTTGTGGTGCATAGACCTCGGCGTATTTTCCCAGGGGTATGCTTTCCCTGTGGTTGCAGGATGCGCCAAACACACCTGCCTTGTAGCGTCCCTGGTACCCTGATACGTCAGTGAACCATCGTTTCACTCCTAGGCTGGTCAATGGTGTTTTCTTCAACCAGTCTTGTTTTATACTTTTTTCCTATCAAGGTCTTTTTCGGAATCTTGTCCGATTTTATTGTGAAGTGGTGTTTGCGGATGTCCTCGATCTTGGTGTGACCAATCCCGTTGCGCCTCCACCCACCCTGACACTTTAGTCTATATGCAGTGTTCCTGGCCCGATCTTTGATCAGGAGATCCAAAGGTGGTACGTTGAGGGCTATTTGTAGTCCATCTGTGGAGGAGGTGCTCATTGCTCCCGTTGCAGCCCGCAAGAATTTTTCTTGCAGGCTTCTCAACAGGTTCACAGCCCCGGCCCCTTCCACCCTTGGCTAACAGACTACTGCTGCGTACTTTAGTGACCGCCTGATATAACCACAGGCTTACCCTCGGTTTTAGCCCCCAGGTTTTTCCCGTGGCTCTCTTGCATGCCCACAGTGAGGTATAAATTTTGTTCCTCTCTTCCTCGAGGTGTACGCTTCACTTCAGTTTTGCACCCAGGTGTACGCCTAGGTACTTCACTGAGTATTTCTGTTCCTGATTCCATAGCCACAGAGGGCTAATGGGTGATTTTGGATTTAATTAAGATCTTTTGTAACTTCAAATACTGCAGTTTATTCTTCTGTACCCTATTTGAATTTGCTTTTTGCTTCTAACTTAGAGAATTAATAATGTTTGTTTATAATTATTTTTAGATGGTTTTACAACTGATAAAGAAGAAATGTTTACGGAGGCTATGTATTCTTTGCTTTTACCAGCAATTGGTTCGAAGGTATTACTTCTTATCACTGGTTACATCGATGCTTGCAGATTTTTTGCTCAAATTGTTATCACTCCCTATAATTATAAAGGCAGTAAGTATCTTTCTTTTATTAAATACTCATACAAATGATCTAAACATTACATTTCCTTAAATGTACAACTCATAATGATAAGTAATTCTGCTGTTTATAGTTTGTAACGGGAATGAAGAGTTATTTGTATTTTTTTACAAATATTATTTAAAAAAAGTATATTGTATTATTTTTTATAGTTGTTACGTTTCTGGCTTCTTCAAATAAGTAAACTCAAAAAATATATTTATTATTCGAATGTAAACTACAAATCACTAAACTAATAAAACATTATGATTCAATCTTGACCTGATATCTCTTCGGAATATCTCTCATTTTTTCTAATAAAAACTGAATAGCCTCAGTGCGATAATACAAGTACTTAAATTATTTTCTCCTGTTTAAAGACATTAAAACAAAATAAGTAAGTAATTGCAAAATGAATAGCAGATTATTCAAATGAATTATATTGTAACAATTTTGCGATACGCCACTGAAATGTTACGTAAGCAAGCTGGGCGGTCCGGTGACGTCACAGCCATTGACGAGGATGTTCCAGTACCTTCCCGACCAATCTAGAATTTTCGATAGAACAGTCTGGATACGTTTAGAAACTCGTGTTTTCTCGTTTTTAACGTTAATATATAAATTGGCCTCCGTTCGCGGCGGTTAGTTAGTTTTCTGAAGTCCATTCACACTCGCCATATAAACTTTTTTCGTCAATATTCCTTCATTCATCCTTTCTACGTGTCCAAACCATCTAAGCATTCCTTTATCTATCTTTGTAACCACATATTCTTTTACACCATAGCGTTCTCTTATCTCACTATTCTTTACTTTATCCAACCGAGTCACTCCGGCTATACTTCTCAGACTACTCATCTCCGCAGCATTAATCCTATTTTCATGCTTCTTCTGCCAAACCCAACATTCACTACCATACATAAGTGTAGGAACCAACACACCTCTATGCACCGCCAGACGTGCCTTTTTTGGCACTTTCTGGCTATTCATAAAGCTATAATAATTATTAATACAAATTACGTAAAAATACTTAAGTAGGTAATTATTTTTTGAAAAAAATATTAAAATCGCAAAGTAAAGATAAAAAAATAAAAAATTCATTGTGATGTATGAGCCTTTCTAACAATCTAACTAAATTCGGTTCAATATTGGTGAGTTGAAGCCTTAAATCTCCACATTCTTTGATTTTCAAACGCCGATATAAGTGTCGAATTCATAGTTTTCCGGGACGCTGAGTTTGAAAGTAATATTCCCAAAGCAGGCAAGCCTAAAAAAAGGGTGGCAGTGGGTTGAAATATAAAAACTTAAAATTTGACGATATTAGTGTAGAATTTATAGTTTTTGGGGTCGCTGAGTTTGACATTCCTAATTATGTAAAAACCCATGCAAAAAGGGTGGGAAGGGGATAAAATATAAAAACTATTAAAAAAACGATATTTGTGTCAGATTCATAGTTTTTGAGGTCGCTGAGTTTGATAGTGATATTTCCAATGCGGGAAAACCAACGTTCGGGCAGGTCAACGTCTACCGAATTATAAATTAAACTCAAGCATGCCTATACTGGTCCCTGTAGTTATGTATGGTAGTGAGTGTTGGGTTGACATAAAAAACAGGAAAGTAAGATCAATGCTGCGGAGATGAGTAGTCTGAGAAGTATAGCTGGATGGATAAAGTGAGGAATAGAGAGATAAGGGAACGCTGTGGCGTGAAAGAAGATGTGGTAACAAAGATAGATAAAGGAATGCTTAGATGGTTCGGACACATAGAGAGGATGGATGAAAAAAGATTGACGAAACAGATTTATAATGCGATTGTGAATGGGCAAGTCTGTAGAGGTCAACTTGGGCGAACGTAACTCGATCAGATCAAAATTGTTTTGAAAAAAGGCCAGATCAAGAGTACCAGCAACCGACGAGCATGTATGAAAGTAGAAGAAGTAAAAGACGTGTGTAAGAACCGTGGAATGATGTGGTCTCAGCTACCACTACGATAAAAAGGCGTGACTATCTGTATTTATCTAAGAAGAGCTATTCATTGCAATTAAACCATGTTTTAAGAGCTAATTAAATTATTATAAACTGTTATCAATTTACATGTAAATAGAATACATCATGGACCGTGAAATGTACCTATTGCTACAAGAGATAAATTCTGTTAAAATGATCAAAACCTATGAAAAATTTAAAATAAGTCCAGCTATTGGGGAGATTGTTTTGGTGCACCATTGGAAAAGATGGTGTAGAGCTGTGGTTAGAGAAATTATAATGGGAGAAAGTGGGGATCCTATTGAAGTACAGGTAAATATTTTTTTATACTAATATACAGAGCATTTTACGAAAAATTAAGTTTGTTTTGTTGCAGTAGAAAAGGTAATAGTGAATGCGGTTTAACTATACTGACCTTTTTTGTACGAAATTTTTTTTTTACATTTTAGTTGTTCGTGTTGGATATTGGTGAATATGTTAATGCTTGTATTAAAGACGTAAGGAAAATTAAACCAGACTTCTTGAAACTACCGTTCCAGGTTGGTATTTTTATTTCAAACCGGTATTTAAAAATCTGTAATAATCATTTTAATTTTAAAATTGTCTAGGTATACACAAAATAAAGCTATAGGATATTTCACGTATATATGGTGGTAACGGATTATCGTTAGAAACTTGATAACAAGTATTCAACTGTACATTTAAGAAGTACGAAAGTAAATTCCCCTAATATTTTTAAACAAATTTCTTAGGTAACGAATTTTATTTTATAAGGGACTTCTTGTTTGGAAATTAAGGGTCAATATTTTTATTTGTTAGCATAGTTAATTTTGCAATCAAATCTGTTCTTAATTGTACATAATAAGAGAGGTAGGTAAGTAATCCAAACAAATTTCACTAATTAACTAAGCTAGTAAGCTTTAATTTGGCTTGTTGATTCATTTTTGTTAGATTTCAAGAAAAGTAATTAGTAATCCTGAGTTATTATTGCAGTGGGTACCGACATTAAAATCGTATAGTACCGATTGTAATTTTAAGTAGTGTATGTATACCCAATACACCGCGAAAATGCCGCGACGTAATTTAGATGTAGATGCATTAATATTGAATGTACACGCTTATTTTACTGCGGAAAAGGACAATGGAGGTCCTTTCCCGAAGCTTACAAATTTGAAATTCGCGACATTGTGTACCAAATGCGTGAAAAAAAGAACATGTCTCGTTTGATTAATTAAAAAAAGGAAAAGAAAAAGATGTATTTGAAATTTCTAGAACGAGTCTTTGGAGAATTTTGAAACATATAGGATAGGGTTTAAGTTAAAAAATGAAGACAATCGAAAGGCTTTGTGTGAAAAAGCTAGAGTCTTGCACAAAAGAATTAAATTTTAAATAAATTATACTCACTGTAAACAAGAATTCTCTTCATTTGTTTATCTGAACGAAACTTGGATTTTGCTAAAGGTGGAACAAAAAGAATTTGGCAGGACGCTATCATAAAATCTATAAAACTCACCGACGGTGAAGGAAAAAGACACATTATTGTGCATGCAGATGGAAAGCATGGTTTTGTTGATGAGGCGGATCTTTTATTTTCGTCAAAATCAAAATAGGCCGATTATCATGACAATATGGATACAGAGATGTTTGTGAAATGTTTAAAAGAGAAACTATTACCATCGTTACATGAACCATCTGCATTGTATTAGATAATGTTCCATACCATTCGGAAATTTTATAAAAGTATACAACAAACTCCTGGACGGTACAGAAAATGAAAGAATGGTTAACGAACGAAAATATTTTATTTCCACAGTATTGCTTCAAGTCGGAATTATTATCGATAGCTAAAAGGCACAAAAGAAAAAAAATTTACAAAGTGGATTAAATTATACTCAGTTATGGACATCATCCGAATGAGGATAACGACGATAGTGATTTTGATTATGAAATCTGATGCTTGATAATACCGTAAGTACTACATGATTAAACATATTTATTAAATTTGTGCCGATAATTTATCTTTGTTCCATTCCCTTTTAACATAATTAAATATGTGCCTATTCCTAAACAAAAAACTCATCGATCAACGATTTCTGATCACAATAAAGCAAAAAATAAAAATAAAACCTCTCAACAAAAGAATAATAATGAACAAAAAAATTTCGGGTTTAAATCTTAGGGGAATTTACTAATGTACCTCTCAACACAGTGCGCCCATTAAGTCGATGTCTTGGTGACTAATCCGATACAGTCGTATATTGGTGAAATGAGCTATAATACGTTTATCAATAATAATATACCTACTACGAAAGGAACTTCGTTCCTATTAAGTGTTCCACGACACTCACGCACTTTTTTATTATTCATTTTATTTTATAATTAATTTTTAGTTTAATTTAAGAATCAATTATGTATGTAACACTTACTGTTTTGTTTCATTCGGCACCTAAACATATCCTGACACTATTGGATTCCGTCCAAAAAAGGGCAATTCGTCTGGTCTGTCACTTCTCTGGAACACCGGTGAAACGTTAGCGATTTGTCTCTATTTTATAGATATTTTCATGGGCGATGCTTATCTGAAATATCAACAATCGTTCCTCCTTTAGCTGTTTCTTCGAGATTAACCCGTCAAGTTCAGACTTCACACCCCTTCGTGGTCGCTTTGGAGACCTGCAGAACATCTCTTTCCAAAGACTCGTTCATCAAACGAACAGCGAAGGCTTTGGAACACATTGCCTAGTGAGGTGTTCCCCGAGGCATACAACCTCCAGAAATTTAAGAACATCAATTCCTACCTTTTTTCCCTTGGTTCTCATGATGTTCTCCGAGCATTACAGGATATCCCTTTTCGTGGGAATAAGAACATAAAAAAAAGGTGTCACCCTCAATGTTCGTGCTAATTTATTCTTATTCCGTTATTTTAATTATCAAGAGTTCTTGTATTTTACCCGATATTTAGGTAGATAAAAACTAATGAAACAATACCCCACTGCTCTTCAAAATAATTACCAACAACTTTGATTTTCCAATTCCAAATTCGATACATTTAGCATTATCGACGATAGTTTTACATAAATGATTCCCACCAGGGAATAGCGCTGTTGTCAATACGATTGTGTTGTTATATCTTAAGAAATATCATGGCTCATGCCATGTTCATTTATGTAATTAAAAAATATTAATTCGCAATACTCGTGTTCTAGTGACTTGCTATTTTCATATGATACGTAAACAATAGGTATGTTTTTTTATCTTTTATTTTAGGCGGTCGAATGCTACATTTATAATTATCAAATGAAAAAGGACTGTTCGCTTAAAGAGGTTAAAGACTTCTTCTACAAGAACCTATATTTTCATAATTTCGTAGCATCAACTATGTAAGTTTTAAAATAATATTCTGCTTTATCGTTTATTAACTTAACTGGTTTATTTTCTTGCTTTGTGTTTTCAATAATCTCTTGGAATGTTCATAATAATGAGACCACTAAAAACTCGATAAAACCGAAAGCACATTATTAGACAAAAGTTGTTTAGATTAAACCATAGACCTATTATCCAGAGGAGACGCAACATCCCATTCATAAAACTCTGTTTGTTTTATCGCAATGATTACACGAGAGTGGCCATGAGTATGACAAAGAATACCAATCGATTCTCTTTGTCCCGTCCTCGTGCTGGCAACGCTGTAACATTATTGTGGACTTATGGCCACGCTTGTAATCAGTGGTGTGCTGTTTGTTCAAAATGAGAATTTATCTATCGGGTAATATTTAGTTTTTTATGAGAATATATTTATGAATAGGTGATACTCAGTTTTTTATCAAATTGAAGTGTTGTAGCCTACTAAAAGTGTTTTTCTAAACCCCAAAAGTTGGGCGCCAAATTGTGTTACGTTAAAGTTCCCTTTCTAAAAACCAATTGTGTGTAATGTTATAAGAACTCAAGAGTTGTTAATTGTGTAGCGAACAGTTTTACTAATACCCGTTAAACTAAATTATTTTATCAAATTAAAGTACTGAAAAAGAATTTTAAATAATTTTACCTAACTGTAAGTGAAAAAAAAATTAAATAATGATTATTAATATTAATTGTACAAATAAAATGTAATGTATTTTAATGTTTAAACTATTTATTAACAGCTAAGTAACCTAAAGGAAGAGATTAAAATATTATACTCAGGGTTCCGTGTCTCTTTGATTTCTTGATTGGATTAAATTTGAGGGGATTTATATTATATTATATTTATATTTCTTATGAATTACTACTATAAAATGGATCAGGAAGGTATATAGTTCTTCAAATAACAACGAAAGAAGGATAATACCACTGAATGAGTGTTGCTGAATAACAAGGAAATAATGACCTTTTTTGAGAATATCTCGAAAATTATTGATTTCCGCATCGTTTGGTTTTCAGATTCGTATTTTACGCCTCAAAATAATACCTGTTTATTTTGATATTGAAATCGTCATTGCTACACCACTGGATAAAAATATAGCAAACAAAGAGATTTTCGAACTTACTTGTGAAAAGAAACACTGGGGCTTAAATAGTCCGGTTTTTTACACACTTGGCAATGCCGAACCATTTCTTCCACTAAATTTCACTGGATTTTACCAATAATATGCTAAAAATTACCGATAATACTCCAAAATCTTGTTGCAATAACTTCGGCAACAACGCTTCTATTGATAGCTGAAACTGTCAGATTTCGTAGTAAACACAAATCTGCACGGGGTACCATTCAGACAAGCCGTGCGGCGTTGTCACTTATTGAGCAACACATTTCTATGATCTAACGGAATGAAATAGTTTAATGGTTCAACATTCCATAAAATGGGTTGTATGATTCATGTTGTTATAATTCATGAAATATTAATAAGAGATAGCATTATGGTCACAATAGTGTTGCAAATATAATTAACAAATACTATGGACGATTCAATAACAATCACAAATCTCTTGCCATAGCTGGAGAGTAGGCAACATCACAGCACAATACATTCCAGTCGGCCGTATCAAGAAGATACAGTCGACCAGAAAGTGGGGATGTATGATCGTGTTTAAAAGTAAATAGTTCCGTCTCTTCTGATAATAGGTCTATGGATTAAACGCATCAATGCTTTTGTTGTAGCACAATAGGTGCTTTTATCGAGTTTACAGTGCCCACCTTTTCGTCCCGATTTAGGTCTCTCGTTTAGTCTAATGATTTTTGTGTGAGATGTGATGGAATAAATGTAGGCAGAAGTTTAATGTCATGTACATCGCTCCTAGTTGCATCTTAATATTAAAGTTTGTGACAGGGGAGAGGAGACGGTAGACACGATGGGCGGCACTGAATAACAATAGATCATATCGATTGTTGAATTATATAATATAACTATGTTAGGTAAAAATATAAAGATGTTTGCACTGCAAAGAAATAAAACTAACTAAACATACGCCTAATAAAAACAAAGGAGGTTTCTTTGTTCAGTGAGTTGTGAGTTGTTTTTTGTTAATAATATAAAAGTTTAATTTTTCTGTGTAAAATTTTATCAAATGGCTTTTCATCTTTATTTTTCAAAACATCAGATCTCTTAATCGAGTAAACCTTTTGGGGTTCATATACACAGAATACAATTTTTTTTTACTTGTAGCTGATCCTGTATTTGATAATACCAGCTGATTGTTATCAAGGGTTTTATCTTTTTCCAAAAAGTTATTAACGATAATAATCGTAGTTTTTCTTCCCCAAAATTTTCATAATTTTTGCATTTATTCAATAAATAATCCAAGAGCCAGTGCAAAAAAAGTTCTGAAAGGATTGTCTTGTTGAATTATGTTCAGGGGTTACCCTTGAATGTAAATCCAAGTTGGCGGGACAAGGGGGGGGGTGCGAGCGTAGGCCACCATCTTGGGAATCTTACGACAAAAATAGTAGAAAACATTTTCTATAACTTTTATTCGAAACTTTTTTCCGTATAATCGATAGGTTTTTGATTTACAGGACATGAAATTTTCTTATAAATACATGGTATTTTTCATTTCTAGTTTTTCCTTCGTATTCATCACCAGTCTTCAGATTCCTCATGTTCCATTTCATGTTCCTCTTCCTCATTTTTGTTGACTATTTTTTTTTCTTTATGTGTTGGATTCCTTCTCTGTGTCCAGCTTTTCTTGGGATGTTATTTATTCTTATTGTAGAACCAACATTCGTCTTAAATATGTCCCTTTCTATTGCAGAAATCGCAAGATTTGTTTGTTTTGTGGAAATTACCTACCAGTCATTTTCATAGCTATTCGGTTTTCGTCTCGTCTTATTTCATTTCGCCTTTTACTTTCTTTCAAGTTCTACTGTCAAGTCATTTTCAGGTCTTGTTTCTAATGTCGTCACAATAGTGTTGAAGCTAAAAAAGTTTTACTACAGTCGTGTGGTCTAAAGCACACTCGTTTTTTTTATTTCCAAAGTACTTAAAACAATTTTGCAATTCGATAATTTTGTTGTCATTTCCTTCACCAACATTCAAAATTTTGTAGCAACGGCTCTCTACCCAGCACTCATCTATGAACTAAAAATTATAAAATCCAAAAAAGTTGCCTTATGTAAATTTAGGAAGAAGAATCCCAGAGTGTCGTTAGATAAAATTATTTAACCTCTTTATTCTCTCTTAATAAAATTTACTCGATGATTGAAAATGTTTTTAGGTCTTTGAATCCACCTCTAAAAATGGATCTTAAGAATCAAAATGGAACTATGATGGTCGGGAAAATTCTAGAAGAAAATAATTTTGCTGAAAAAAGGAAGATTGATTTTAATATTTCAGATGATTGCTTTATAGAATAACATTAACTGTTAGAATTAGATTTTATTAGATCTGTAACAAAATGTGGTAAAAGATCTCTGGTGATATCTAAAGAGATTATTCAACAAAAACCACTGAATTTTAGATTAAATATATTTGTAGTGCTATTATTATTAATTATATATTTCAAATCAGAACTGTATAAAGTGTATTTAGTAAAAAATCACTCTGGCTACATTGTATTATATTACATTATTAATTATATAACTTTAAGATGGCCGACAATGAAGAAGTATTGTCGGACAGCTCTGAAAAAGCTGAGATTGAACAATTTATGAAGTGCTGTGAAAACAAAAAATGTGGAGTAAAAGTTTGTATAAACTGTTTCGCGATTTATCATAAAAGTTGCGCGAAGAGGAACCAACAATTGAAGATATTATCGGAAAACAAAGTGATATGCTGTGAAAAAAC
Organism: Agelastica alni; assembly: GCA_950111635.1. NCBI lineage: Eukaryota > Metazoa > Arthropoda > Insecta > Coleoptera > Chrysomelidae > Agelastica > Agelastica alni. The sequence continues at coordinate 46,386,124 of OX467711.1, read as the reverse complement.
CGACAACACACAAGATCAAAAGCAATTCAACGAGAGCGAAAAAGAAATGCTGCAGCTAGAAATCAGGTATTTGAAAGAACTACTGGAAGAAACAAGAGATAAAAACAATATATTGAACATCAATAACAGTTTATTACTGGATAAAGTAGGGTTATTGGAAAAAAATTACAGAAGAAATAATCAACCTGTGGAGGATAATAAAGGCGCAAAAAACGTAAACATAAACAATTCGAACGCTAGACCAGGAATATCAAATGAAGGTAAGCCAGTTACAGAAAGCTGGAATAAAATAAACTCAACATCAATGCAGATGCCTAACTTCCAACGAAGTGATTTAGTACCTCAGGAGCAGATGGCGCACCTAAAACAAATACCACAAACGGCAACTTATGGACAAATTGCCGCCAAAACAATTGTAAACAATCCAAACAGCGGTCCGATAACCTATGATAATCCAAACAACAAAGACAATTTCGTGGAAGTCACGTATCGAAAACAAAACAAACAAAATAGAGTATACAAAAAGAACATTGGCACAGGTCCTAGCGATGATATTTCCAAATTCTCAGGACCAGAGCGAAAAGTATGGCTTTATTTATACAGAGTGAAGAGGGCAGCTACAGAAGAAAAGATAAAAGATTATATTACCAAAAAACCAGGTTATATAAATGGAGTGTGTGTGAAAGAAATCCCAACCACAGAAGATCAACTACGAAGATATGTAGTAACAGCACCACTATCGAAAAAGGATGAGATGTACAAACCAGATTTCTGGCCAAGCGGAGTAGGTATTAGAAGATTCGACTTCACAAAGACTTTCTGAACCAACTAGGTGGAGATTTTTTATAGAAAATGAAACACACGAGGCCCAGCAGAGCAAAGAAACACACAAAAAACACAAAACTATCAGCGTGATTCATCAAAACGCACAATCTATTGGAAATGCAGTAGATCGAATAGAAAACAGTTTACATACTCAGTCAAACTGTAAGGTATTATGCCTAACCGAACATTGGCAAACAAAAGACAGACTGGAAAATATATCTATAAACAACTTCCAACTTGCTTCTAGTTACTGCAGACCTGAAGGATATGGTGGAGCAGCGATCTATTTACACAATACAGTCAAAGGAAAACCAAGGGAAAAATTATCGAAGTGTTCAGAACAGGGAAGTTTTGAATGTGCTGTGACCGAGTGTGTGTTCGGAACAAAAACATATATTATTATTTGTATTTATCGACCTCCAAATGGAAACATACCAATTTTCTTTGAAAAAATGGAACAACTTTTAATAAGAAGTTTCGAAGAGAATACTAATATAATTTTAGTCGGCGATATGAACATAGAAATGAGGGATGAAAATAACTTAAAAACCGAATTTATATCGTTGATGAACTCATTTAATTTGATTCAAACTATCCATGAATACACAAGAGTAACGGCACACTCGAAAACATGTATTGATAATATTCACAAATCTAGAAACATGGAACACAGAAGTATTAGAACTGCATATCTCAGACCATCAAGCTCAAAAAATTACCTTTGAAATTGAAGCATATTGTAAAATTATACCTAAATATTGTAGATTTTTTAGCAAGACAGCTTAAGATAACTTTAAGCTGAGGCTTAACGAACAAGATTGGAAAATGGTTTTTGATGTACAAAATAACGTTGATAAACAATGGGATACATTCATGTCAATTTTTCATGGCATTTTCTGTGAATGCTTTCCTTTAAAGCTGGTACAAAATAAAAAACATAAACACTTTCCACAAAATCAAGAAGTAACAGACTGTAAAAAGCGTTTGGATATATTTTTGTCACTTAGTAAACAGAATCCTATGTTTCGATATCAATATAAAAACTGCAAAAAAGAATACGATGAACTTCTCAGACAACTCAAGTCCCAGCACTATACAGAAAGGGTAAATAAATCTGATAATAAGAATAAAACCATGTGGGCCATCTGTAATGAAATAAACGGAAAAAATTCAAAAAGGAATGACTGTCAAATTAATGGAGAACCTGAAACTATAGCTAATGAATTTAATATATATTTTAATGAAATAGTTCCAGGAATGCTTGAAAACCTGGAAAACGTCCCTTTTGATGTGAGTTTGCTGGTGAGAAATGACAGGTCAATGCTTCTCAGACCGACAACACCTGAAGAGATCATTGAACTCGCCAGATCTCTCAGGAACAAACACAGCAGTGGAGATGACGAGATCCCATTGAGTATTGTTAAGTTGGCGGTGTCAGAAATTTGTGAAATTCTCTCATTTCTCATCAACAGTTCATTCAGACAAAGTGTATTTCCCAAAAAATTGAAACAAGCTCTTATTAAACCTCTCCTCAAAAGAGGGGATCCTCAGCTAATAGAAAACTACAGGCCCATCAATCTGCTACCAGGCTTCTCAAAATTATTTGAGTTAGCGATGTGCTCTAGACTGACTTACTTTCTGAATGTTACAAATTTCTTTACAAACACCCAGCATGCATATTTGAAGGGTAGGTCGACCCAAACCGCCATTTTCCAGTTCACCAAAAGTATTTTAGATTTAATTGAGAATAACAACCTAGCACTAGCCATTTTCCTAGATTTATCGAAGGCATATGACTCGTTGAATCAAGAGTATCTGTTGGAAAAACTTGAAACTTATGGAATCCGAGGAAAAGCACACAACTGGTTTTGATCGTACCTATCCTCAAGAGCCCAAAGGGTAACAATCACAAAGGGTGGGGTTTCAAAAATATCAGATTTATTGATTAACACAACAGGAATTGCACAGGGGAGTGTAATAGGGCCGATTTTATTCATAATTTACTTGAATGATTTATGCACCATTACCCAGAACATAGAGGAAACTGTAGTAAATTACGCAGATGACACAAATTTAATAATTGGTGCTGAAGAAAGCGAAGACCTTATAAGCCAGGGAGATGTTTTTTTCTCAAGAGCGAAGAATTGGTTCGATAAAAATAAATTACTGTTGAATGCAAATAAAACAAATTTGATGATTTTTAGTACCGACAGGTGTAGAAAAGAGAAACCGTTGAGTATAAGCTGGCAGGGCGATGAAACAAAAATCAATGAATACACAAAATTTTTAGGAGTATATATAGATAATTTCCTGAAATGGAATAGGCAGACCGATTCCTTTTATCAAAAACTGAACAAGGTCATTTATGCAATCAGAATGACATCAAAATACATGAATGAAAAAACTGTAAAAATTCTGTACCATGCAAATTTTGAGTCAGTGTTGAGATACGGAATTATGTTCTGGGGAACAGAACCTAATCTACAAAAAATATTCATTGCACAAAAAAGAGTTTTGAGAACTATCTATAAAATGCCCTTCAGACAATCCTGTAGAGGTTTATTCAAAGAAAAACAAATTTTAACAGTCTCTGCACTATATTTATTCGAATGTCTAACATTTTTACATAAGCACAAGGAGGTTTTCACAGAAAATTACATGAATCCCAACTATAATACACGAACACTTAATATTAACTTTCCTATACACAGACTAACACTCACAGAAAAAAATCCCTCATATATGTGTATCAGAATATTTAATAAATTACCGAACAGTCTTAAGTCTATCACGACACATAGTATCTTCAAGAATAAAGTGAAACAACTTCTTTTGAATCTGGAACCATATGATTTGAAAGAATATTTTGAAACAAATCACTAAAATTATTGTTTTTTATTTGACGTCTTTTCTTTCAATGTTTGTATGTACCATGCATATGTATATATTGTGTTGTATATAGAAATGTTTCTATGAAATAAAGAATATTATTATTATTATTATTATTATATATTTCAATTAGAACTGTACAAAGTGAATTTAGTTAAAAATCACTCTGGCTACACTATTAAATTCAATTATATTATATTACATTATTAATTATATATTTAAAATTAAAACTGTACAAAGTGAATTTAGCTAAAAATCACTCTAGCTACATTATTTAAACGATTAATTTTTATTGAAAACAATATTTTCTTAGATTATAACTATGTATCCATTTTTTTTAATGATTTTCTTTTAAGTAACACAGGTCAACAAATTTTGGGCTTTTTTGTATAATTTAGGCCTGCTGAATTCTTGAACCATTAAAGAGCCGCTGTTTGTTTTCTCTCCATACTTATTTTATTGGTAAAATTTCACCAAAGTGGTTTCCCTTTGCCTTTGATTTTTCGGTTGCGGTTACCTACCTTTAGCTGGAGGGGTTCTAATTTTAGGGCGTTGAAAATTCTTCATCGCTCTCTCATTTGCTGTGTGCCTTGATGTTAATCAGGGTCATACTTCTCGGGGTACGTGGGGCCAAAAGACCACTAGTGAACCACTTTTTTCAAAGTCTGAATGCCAAAATTTCGGAAAGATCCTTTAGAAGACTTAAGTCTCTAACCAAGTCGTTTAGTTCTACTACTACTACTTCTCCTTGGTGGGTTTTGGCTGACCGGACTATTTGCCTCCATTTCTCTCGGTTCGTCATTAGTTGGGTATCCATTTCATACCCCATGGCTTCGAGGTCGCTTTTGATGCTGTCGCGCCATCTTAGTCGTGGTCTTCCGAGGGGCCTTCTTGTTTGCTTTGCCACACTAGTTTTACTAAACGTTCATCTGGCTGTCTTTGTACATGTCCAGCCCAACGTAACCCTCGGGATTTTATCTCACGTACAATATCCGGGTCTTGGTAGAGTTGATTTAGCTCGCGATTAGTTCTTATGCGATATCTCTGCGTCTCCTGGTTGGATATTGGTCCAAAGATTCTTCTCAAAATCTTCCGTTCGAAACACAGTAATTTATACTCATACGCTTTTGTCAATGTCCATGTTTCACTTCCGTACATGATAATAGTTGTAATTACCGTTCTGTACAGGAGAACCTTAGATTTTCGTGACAGATTCTTGCTTTGAAAGGCTTTGTTTAGCGCGTACATGCATCTATATCCACTAAGGATTCTAGTCATTATCGGCATTTAGCGTGGCGCATAGGTATTTAAAGCTCTGAACTTTTTCAAAGTTGAATTCGCCTATTGTGACATTTTGACCAGTTCTGTCTCTTATCCTTCCTTTTTGACCTTGCCTGGTGACTCAAATGTACTTGGTTTTTATTTCATTGATATTAAGACCCTTTTTTTAGTTTATTTTTCTAGTTTAATGAATTGTTTCTTCACTTTTGTGGTGCTTCTCCCTACTATATCAATGTCGTCCGCAAAGGCAAGCAGTAATTTGGGCTCATCTGCTATAAACATTTGCATGTCCATGCGGGCTGATCGCACTGCCTTTTCCACAGCAATGTTAAACAGTAGTGGTGACAGAGCATCTCCCTATTTTAACCTACATACATAAAATCACGCCTTTTTTTCATAGGGGTATGCAGAGACCACTTCCTTCCACTTGCTACGGTTCTTACACACATCTTTTGCTTCCTCTACTTTCATCAGTGCTCTCATACATGCTCGTCGGTTGTAGGTACTCTTGAGCTGGCCTTTCTTCAAAACAATGTTGATATGTTTAAGTCCGGTATTTATCAAAAATGGGGGTGACAAGACATTTCCAACTCTTAACCACGCTACTAGATCCTTCCACGCACTTTCTGGTGAAACGTATAAGCTTCTGGGGAATTGATAGCTCTGTCATGGCATTCCAAAGTTCTATTCGCAAAATGCTATCATAAGCCTGCCTAAAGTCTATAAAGAGGTTGTGCAGCACTTTGTTAAATTTCCAGGTCTTTTCCAGCATTTGTTTGTTTAGTTCGGTCTAGGAAAATAAATGCGGTTGCTTTAAAACGCTTGATATTTTATTGGAATCGTTAAAGTTGTTTTCATTAACTTTGGGTTCAGAAGTACTTGTATCTTCTCTTTTTCTTTGAGTGCTCATCTGTTAACGTATATTAGCGATCATCATGGCAATTTGAACCTTTGATATAGCTGCCCTGAAAAGGCCGGTCGTTGTGGTACCAAACCAAGTTCTCAAATTCTTTAAACTAGAGATTTTTCTCCTGCTAGGTTCCCTCCGTAGTCCCTGAAGAACCAGCTGTGGGAGCTGATAATGTTTCCCATTACAGCTACATCTCATGTTTTTCTGTGGAGTATTGAGTGAGTGTCCATGATTCTGCTCCATAAAGCAACACTAGGAACACGTAACAGCGAAGCATTCTTAATTTTGTTGTTAGATTAAGGTCGTGGCTTTTAAAAAGGTTTGACATTTTTAGAAACGCCGCTCGGGATTTTTCAATCCGGCATTTAATTTCACGAGAATGGTCCCAATTTTCGTTTATTGTTGTGCATAGGTACGTGTATGGAGCAACTCTTTCGATTTGCTGGTTTCTGATAGTAAGTTGGCACGGTAAATTGGTTCCTTTTAGGATTATTATAAAATTGGTCTTATCTATTTTCAGCGTTAGACCGTATTTTTCACTGGTACCTTTGTCTCTCGTCATGAGTTCTTGCAGGCTCTCAATATTGTCAGCAAATACTACGGTATCGTCTGCTTACTTTATATTGTTCGATCGTTGGCCGTTTACAGATATTCCCAGTTCTATGTCATCTAGGCTTCTTTAAATATCTTCTCTGAGTATAGGTTAAATAATAGGGGTGAGGGGATTACATCGCTGTCTTCAGCTTCTATTCGTTTATTTGCTGTTTGACCCCAATAAAGGTTTACAATTTTTTTTAAGTCCCGATCATCTAATCCGACTTTTCTAAGGATCTCTTCTAGTTTTCCATGCTGGACTTTGTCAAAAGCTTTTTAATAATCCACGAAGTATGCATACACATCGCAGTTCATATCACGGCATCTCTGAAATAGCACTTGTGCACAGAAAAGTGCTTCTCTTGTACCCATTGCATTCATGAAGCCAAATTACGTTCTTCCAATGTGCTTGTATCATATTATAAATTTATTGGTTTCTCAGGTATTGGCAGTTTTGGATCATGTGACAGTGGCCTAAATGCAGACTTAAGGTTTGGTTGAATCATGTTTTTTTAAATTTTTTATGTTATATTCAGTACATTACACACACATAAAGAAATAACAATCATTTTGGTGACTTGTTATCTTTCTCTATATCATTGGTATTCCAGAGGGTAAGGATCTCCTTTTTCTATTACTTCAATGCCTTAAACCCTTGTTGGTTAACCGCATTTTGTATTTTTTCTACAAATTAAATATAAGCATTGTAATTGATTGTTATTTAATAAACGTCCTATGCCCTCTTCACATATCACAAGGTTTGTCTTGTTCACTTAAAAATAAGAGTAGTATTGTTTTTTAAACAGTGGTATAATTTTACGTCTAAATTTCCTGACCACGAGAGAACCACACACGCAGGAAAAGTATCTGGCTTATTTTGACAAAGCTTTTGACAACTCAAATTTAACTGCTAAAAGCTCACTAAGCTTACTAATCAGAGTCAAACGATAATCGCGCTTGTTAGAAATGAATTACCTACTATTGGAAGAGACTGGAAGACACAAATATTAAAAAATCTTTTTAACCGATGCCTACACAAATGAGAAATACCTGAAGAATGGAACGAAAGCCTTACAATTCTGTTATTTTAAAAAGGCGATAAACAGGACTTAAAAAATGACAGGCCCATCTCATTGCTGTCGCAAACCTATAGACTGTTTACAAGGATAATCAACAACCGGCTAACAAATAAAATGGACTCATATCAACCAGTGGAACAGCAGGTTTCCGGAAAGGATACAGCCCCACTGATCATCTCCCTAATAGGGAAAGCTAATGAATATCACCTAGATCTGTACTTAGCGTTCGTCGACTATGAAAAAGCCTTCGATAGCGTTGAAATGTGGGCAATAGAAAAAGCTATCAATAATTGTAGAATATACTCACGATACAAAATGCTAATACATAATATTTACAAGAATGCAACAATGACAATACAATTAAGAGAAGAATACGGCAGGGAGATTAAATTGTTCACATTAGCATTGGAAAACGTCTTCAGAGAAATGGATTGGGCAAACACGGGGATAAATATAAATGGAAAGGAACTAAACCACCTGAAATATGCGGATGCATACATACATAAATATAGTCACGCCTTTTTTCCAGAGGCAGAGGCCACTTCCTTCTACTTGCTACGGTTCTTACACACATCTTTTGCTTCCTCTACTTATGCTCTCTTCCATGCTCGTCAGTTGTTAGTACTCTTGACCTGGCCTTTCTTCAAAACAATGTTGGTCTGATCAAGATATGTTCACCGAGGTCGACCTCTACCGACTTGTCCATTCACACACGCCTTATACATTTGTTTCGTCAATCTTCCTTCATCCATCCTTTCTACGTGTCCAAACCATTTAAGCATTCCTTTATCTATCTTTGTAACCACATCTTTCTCTTATCTCACTATTCTTTACTTTATCTCTACAGCATTAAACCTATTTTCATGCTTCTTTTACCAAGCCCAACATTCACTACCATACATAAGTGTAGGAACCAACACTCCTCTATGCACAGCCAGACATGCCTTTTTTGACACTTTCTGGTTGTTCATAAATCTATGTAGTGCTCCATTAATTTGTTTTGCAGATGACGTAGTAATAATAGCACCTACTTTCGAAGAACTGGAAACTATGCTAACTGAACATGCAGAATGAACATGACATTCGCGATATCGAGTTAGAGGAACAGAGCCCACTTATGAAAAAGCTGTTCTTTTGCAGCTTCCTCATTGGTCTCAACCTGTTGGATCCTGAATATTGAAATTGGTGATTGGTTTTTAGCTGTTGAATAATGTATCAGGATCTAACATATCTAAGGAATCATATCCATTCATCAATAGATAACGCATATGTAATTGTTGTAGAAACCAATGGTCATACAGAATAGTATATTCTTCAACGTGCGTATAATAATGGCTATTATTCTTGAGGATGAAAATTTCGAACCAAGCCGGAGGCGAGTTTTGGAATTATCCGAGAGATTAATAGCCATTATACGCGAGTAGAAGACTATACTTTTTCTACGACCATCACTATCACTCGTTAAATTCTCCATCTTATTGTTCTAATCGAATAGTCAAGATGACAGTTCATCAGAATGAACATGACATTCGCGATATAGTTAGAGGAGCAGAGTCCACTTATGAAAAAGCTATTCTTTTGCAGCTTTCTCATTGGTCTCAGCCTGCTGAATAATGTATCAGGATCTTGGTGATTGGTTGTCAGCTGTTGAATAATGTATCAAGATCCAACATATCTAAGGAATCATATCCATTCATCAAAAGATAATGCATATGTAATTGTTGTAGAATTCAAAGGTCATAGAGAAAAATTATTATTACATTAAAATGTGACCTGCTACATATAGATATTTAGATTCACCCTGCCCATATATAAATTGTTTAGCTCTATTTTGATGCCAACCAGTGTAATTATAGTACATATTGGTTAAAATTGACATGTATGATTTCTTGAATATAAAGTTGTCAAAAATTTAGATTTTCGTCAGATGTTGGCTAATGAATACAATGCTAGATTTCAAATTACCATAATTTTTTTTATTTTGTAAGTATCAAAATTTCCTACTACATTTTTAAGTCTTTTGAAGAATTACCAATTTAACTTTAAAATGATTGTAAATGTTACAAATTATTTCTTATATATTTTTTATATTTGTTTTAGCATGGTATTGGTGTTATTTGTGCTAGTTCTTATTATATATTTCCTACTTGTTGTAGGTTAAAAATTAAGGTACAATATGTGATGGTAAGGTTTTTTATTAAATAAATTTAGTTAAAGCAATATAGTGTTTAATATATTCCAATTGGAGGTGGACCTCCAAAAATAGCTTCCCAAGAAGCAGGATATTTCATTTTTTTTGACCATTTCTGTAAATCTAGTAAATGTAGCAATTTATCAAAAACTGCATATGCATCTGGTCGATTATCACCTTCACTAATGTACTTTCCTAACATTACACACTTTAAACTTTGAGACATAACAGAATATAGATAAATTGCAAATCCCGCACCATTTACAATATATTTTCCATTAAAATTTGTCTCCAATTGTCTCACAGTTGGTATATTCCTAAGGTTGTTTTCCTCTGTATTATTGTCTAGATAATAAAATCGTTCTGTTTTAATATTATGAAGTTCATAATCAAAACCACTCGATAAAATCACAACTTTTTTTAAGTTTACTTCTTTCACATTGTTATAAAGATCTTCAAAAAATAATCTTGCCATTTTAGAATCTAGTGTAGACCTTAATTGTAAGCAAGCGACTTTTATGTTGCTATTAAAATACAGTTCACATGCTGTAGAAATATCTGATGAATTGCTATCGTAAGGATTTAAGCAAACTGTGGGGATGATCGCAGGATGCCAAATTGATGCGACTTTTTCTAAACTGTAAGTGTTTATAATAAGATCTATGGTTAATTGTGGAATATTCCCTACAGAAATACTAGGTATAATGAGCACACAATCACTTAGGTCCACAAGTTTGAAATAATTGAAAAAAGAAGGCATCTTTTTATTCTAACGAATTAAAATGTTTCATTCAAACTTAAAAATGACTTAACAAAAATAAAACAAAGTTGAGGTTGGATCTTTCTTCTTTTTTTAAAAAAATAATTTGATCCACATTTAATTCTTGAACGTACCTTTTGTGTAACTACGAAGTTAAATTCTTTGCAAGGAAACCGTTCAGTTAGATCAGATAGAAAGAATCGTATTCACTCACATCACATCTCATTCGTGTGTCTAGTGTCTACTACAGAAACTGTGTCATTGTTGTTTATATGTGATAAATATTTGTAACGAGTATAAATAATGGCTCAGATAGGTGAACCGTTAACTCTTTCGAGAGGTGATATTTTAGTTGTATATATTCTTTTAAAATATGGCAGCTTTTTGTATTTCAGATATAAAAAGGTCCATCGAACTACTTGAAAAACTTCAAAAGAGTGGCGAAGTTCCTGCCACGAAACTTGCAGCTCTTCAAAAAGTTCTACAAAGTGATTTTTTAAATGCAGTTCGTGAAGTATACGAGCATGTTTATGAAACTGTAGATATACAAGGTTCTCAAGATGTTAGAGCTTCAGCTACAGCCAAGGCCACTGTAGCAGCATTTGCAGCTAGTGAAGGGCATGCGCACCCAAGAGTTGTAGAATTGCCCAAGACTGATGAAGGATTAGGATTTAATGTAATGGGTGGCAAAGAACAAAATTCACCTATTTATATATCAAGAATTATACCAGGAGGTGTTGCAGATAGACATGGTGGATTAAAAAGAGGAGATCAACTTTTAAGTGTAAATGGAGTGGTAAGTTATATGTATGAAGGTATTGAAAAAAGTTCTTTATGTAAATCTCATTATAATTTAAAAATGAATTAATTTTGTAGTCAGTAGATGGGGAGAATCATGAAAAGGCTGTGGAACTTTTAAAACAAGCTCACGGATCAGTGAAGCTTGTAGTAAGATATACTCCTAAAGTATTAGAAGAAATGGAGCTTCGTTTTGACAAACAGAGAGCTAAAAGACGACAACAATTTAATTAAAAATGGAAGATTGCTTCGCTGCTGTTTACGATAGAGATTTCCTAGTCTACAGTCTGGATATTTTACTGATGTTTAATATATGTTTTTTTTATATGTATTACTAAAAACAAGTCTGGTATTGGTCAGTATTAATATAACTTCTGTTAATGCATTTATTAAATAGTTTAGTTAATACTTCATACTTTTAAAATGGGAAGGAACAAATCATTTAAACATTGTTTAATAATTAGTTAAATCTCTAAATGTTATTGGACTGTGTAATGTAACCACAAAGATTATTGTTAACCTTAAAGAGTTAGATAATGTCTGTTGTGAGTTTAGTCTAAAGTTTTAAGAATTTCTATTACTCACATTGTATTTAATTTATAGGTATATTTAAAAAATGATCCTAATATTGTTAATGTTTTGTTGTCCTTGAAAATTTATTGTAAACAAATTTATTTAAGATCACAAGTTTCTCTACTAAAACTTGTACCAATTATCAAATATTTTATTTAGTAATTATAAAAGAGGAAACCACTTTTTAAACCAATAATAATACAAACGAATTGTTTTTTAAGTTGCAATATATCACAAATAATATTGTATGTAATTTAAAAATTTGCTTTATTTTAAAAGGTATTTTTTTTGTAACTCGAAACGTCGTTAAAGGTAAATTACTAATGAAAGGGATACTTGATCCTTAAAACAAAGTGGATAAAAAAAACTATAAATGGGTACTTTTGAGATTATTAGAAGCTGCTCTTTTCATCAGTGACAATTATTTAACCCTGCCCTGCATAGATCTTCTTTCACTTCCTTCAGCTATCCTGATCTGGGTCTTCCACATCTTCTTTTAACTCCTGGGTTCCATTGGTACATTGAATGTTCCATTTCCTACTCTCCACAAGTACCCTAACCATCTATCTCTGGATTATCTTATTTTTGTTACTTTGTTTTAATTTCTGTATTTATTCTAAATCTTTATTCATTTTCTGTGATTTTAATTGCATTCTAATATTGCTCCCATAAATTTTATTTCCATGATTCTTAGATCTTCTTTTATTGTCATGCTCATTGTTTCTGCTGCGTACAGTAATATTGGTTTAATTATTGTGTTGTGGATCTTTATTTTGGTTTTCTTAGTTAGTAATTTGCTTTTTAATTATTTTTTGTTTGCATGGAAGGCTTTATTTTTAGTGAATATTGTTTCTATCTTCCGTTCTATCTATTGTGGTTCCCACATATTAAAACTTTTCTACTTCTTCATATCCATGGATGTTTTCCATGATTTTTCTTGTTTTGCAATATCACTATGTCATGTGCACTAGCGGACTCAGCAGACGTTGTTCTGCCCGAACGTTGCCTGCTTTGGGAATATTACTATTAAACTCAGCGATCCCAAAAACTATCAATTCGACACTAATATTAGCGTTTTTAATAGTTTTTATATTCCACCCCCTTCCCTTCCCCTTTGTACATACATATAGTCACGCCTTCCCTTTTGTATGGGTGCTAACATAATTGGAAATGTCACTATCAAACTCAGCCGTTTTTGATAGTTTTTATATTCCATCCCTTTCGTAGTGGTGCTAACAAAATTAAAAGTGAATCTACCATTCTAGAATTCACTGAAAAACAAAAAATTTCATCAAAATCGGTACAGCCGTTTAGAAGTTCACTAACATACACAGGGACAGAAGAATTATATATATTAAGATATGCAATAACTTGTCTCCTCCTGTTCTCAGATTCCCTATATTAATTATCCTCATCACATATTCTAATGCAAGGTTGAACAACGCGGTTGATAGCGAGTCTCCTTGCTTTACTACTTTATTAATGGTTAATTCTGCCGTTCTTCCTTTTTGTGTTTTAATGTTGAACTTAGTTTTTTGCTTTGGTCATTGTCATTAACATAATTTTTTTGGTATTCCTAATGTTAGAAGAGCCAACTCTTTTTATTGAGTCGAAGGCGACTCGTTTAAAGTCAATAAAAAGCATTTCTAATTTTATTTTGTGCTCATAGGTCTTTTCCAGTATTTGTGCTTTATTGGATGTGTAGTTGATTTAACCTTGGTAAATCCAAATTGATACCGTCCTTTCATCTCTTTTATGGTCTACACCGCCGCGCTTGTATTATTGCTAATAGTATTTTGTAGAGCTTGTGGATTTTCTTACCGGCTATGACTCATACAGGTGCAGAGTTACAAATTTTCGACTATCTTCTGCTAAGCGCTTTAAAAATGTACGCATTTGATTTGTAGGAGAGACGAAGTTCAACTTGATGCGCGTCCATACTCATTCAAGTTATAGTACAGTCAAATTGTGTTTTCTGTTTTAAGTTTTATTGTTAAAAAGCAAATTTATCCATAATGCTCCAAAAAATGTCCTTTTCCAAATTTTTTATGGAAAAAAGCAGCGATGCAGCAATGGCTAATGGAACGAGGTATTTCATATGAAGCCCAAGTTGACTGTCCGCCCTCAACATCTACTTGTGCATCGCGTACTTGTAAAACTGCCTTTAAAGTCGGCATTTGCTTAATTCTGTGTCCCTGACCTGACCTAAGATGGAAGAATATAAGGTTGCTTACCATTCTATACTCCTTAAACCTCATCGTAAACGTTGTGAAACAACTTTCAATATTCCTGTCACGGCCAATAGTTGGCGACGAAAACTTAATAGGAATTTACTCGCCATGTTTTGCCTCGTTTTGTTTATATATAATTACATTAGCAATTGTCTTTTTCCTTTTCGTAGAGTCGTTCTTACCGTTTGGTCTGTTCATTGTAAATTTGTATTGTGAGTAAAAAAAAATACAGAGTAGTAAAAAACACACACTAAATTTTAACCTATACATTATTACACCTACCCGCTAACATTTTTCGCGCCTACTTCTTTGTAATCGTCAAGCAGGATTATTTGGCAATCGTCGTGCTTTGTAGACATTCAATCCCACTCCGTCGAACTGGGCCGTTCCCTTTCAATAGTAATTCATGTCTACAAAGGATGAATTAAATCCATAAAACAAAACCGCAAGCGTTGCGAAAAAAACCTCCTTCGTAGAGTTGCTATATTGGTGTATTTTCCCTTAAGTTTGGGGGATACTTTTATCTGGGGTATTCTTAGGGGGAACAATTTAATGTTGAAACATTTTAAAATCATAACTGGAATATTTTTTTGCCGATCAATTGTGAAAATATGCCAACAAAGAGAACATAATATAATCAAATACTTAGCAAAGTATTGTAGGACATCATTCTGTTAAAAAATTTTTATTAACCCAGAGCTCAAAAATATAAATCGAAAACCACTACAAAAAAAATTAGCAAAGTTTTGTAATACGACGCAACCACGTGGCGCAGGAGTCGAGTGTTGGTGCATGTTGAGACGTGTTCATACTTGCACACTATCCGCTGCGCCAAGCCGGTGGGCTCAGTTGTTTGTCAGCAGTAATAGTTTAAAGTGCGTGCTATGGCATCTTGGTCACGAAATGATATTCGGGTGGTTTTGCAGTATAACTTCGCTCGTGGTTTAAACATAGAGCAGTGCTTAGAAGAAATGACTCTTACACTAGGTGATAATTGTCTACATCTTACGACTATATTCAGGTGGTAAAGAGAATTCCAAAGGGGAAATTTCAATCTAGAGGACTGCACGTGACGAAATTTAATTTGATAAGGGACAATCTCGGTATGTGAACAACATCGTGGGAGGTAAACGAGACTTGGTGGTACTATAATGATGTGCCGACTAAGTCTCAAAACAAAGTTTGGGTATTTCATGACGAGGATATACCCATAGCAGTCAGAAAATCTCAATCAGTAAAGAAGAAAATAATGGCTGTATTTTTCAAAACGAGTGGAATTGTGAAGAATGTGTTGAACACACAAAAGACAGTCACAGCTAAGTGGTACACTAAACAGTGCCTTCCTAAAGTCATCGACTCTCTGAAGAACTTCCGACCAAATTCAAGAATAGACAACTGGTTCCTTAATCATGACAACGCTCCAGCTCACCGCGAAAAAAGCCTGCACCGAATATTTGAATACCACAGGACTGAAACTACTTGAGCACCCTCTTTACAGTCCAGGCCTTGCACTCTGCGACTTTGCACTGTTCTCCCATGTGAAAATGAAGCTGAAAGGAAGACGGTTTTTCAGTGATAAGGACCTTTTCAGGGCTTGGCACAAGCAGAAGAAGCATGAAAGTAAGATCAATGCTGTGGAGATGAGTAGTCTGAGAAGTATAGTCGGAGTGACTCTGATGAATAAAGTGAGGAATAGTGAGATAAGGACACGCTGTGGTGTGAAAGAACATGTGGTAACAAAGATAGATAAAGGAATGCTTAGAGAAGATTGATGAAACCGATTTATAAGTGGGGAAGTCGGTAGAGGTCGACCTAGGCAAACTTATCTCAAACAGATCAAAATTGTTTTGAGGAAGATTAGGTCAAGATTGCCAGCATGTATGAAAGCGCTAATAAAAGTAGAAACGAAAGACGTGTGTACGAACTGTAGCAAGTGGTAAGAAGTGGTCCCTGCCTACCCCTGCGGGATATGGTCAATAAGATTTAGAAAATTTTGTGGGATTTTTGTTATAAAGGTACGAATTTGGGTTTTTCTCATGTCAATTGGGGGATTTTTGGTTAGCCGACTAGACAACTCTGCTCCTTCCCTCGATCAGAGAAGACAGATTCTCTTCCCTGTCTCGATGCTTAAAATCGAGTTAAAGACATGCGTATAACATTTGACGTTCTGTGAGGACAATGCGTATACATTTGCACTGCAGACTTCGCTCAGCTATAAAAAAAACGCTGCTAGGAGTGTTACTTACATGATCAAAATATATTTTTTTCTAGTCTTGATTGACAAATAAAAACAAAAATTTGCTAAATTATTTACTACATCGTCAATACTGGTTACACATATTTGTTTTAAATACAATTTATCAATAATACTAAAAATTTACTGTGAACAACACAAATTATTAGTAAATTTAAATTAAAGAAACCTAATTGAAATCTGAAAGGTTGAAGCCAATAATGTGAAAGGTGTGTATAGTATTTCCAATATTAATTTAAGAATATATAAAAAAACATCTCATTAAAAGCCATAAAATCTTCCAAAAGAAACCGACTAGTGGCGTATCAATTTTATTTTTAAAATTAGATACTTAAAACCCCATTCTATTAAAATTTGTCGAAATGTTTCTAATGTTATATTTAAAATCGTTAAAATCTTGTAATTTGTTAAATATAATTTTTAATGCTGGGACTTGATTTTCTTCGTACGTATTGTAGAATAAAACAATAAAAATCTCCTGAGAAATTATTGAGAACCAGCGCGCGCTAATGTTTTCAAATGAACATATGCGAGATAGAAAGTCGACTGATGATTTGATGAATGCGTATTAGTGACGTTGATATTCAAAAATAAGCTGCGCTAGCCGTAGCTTATAAAAAGAGGCGGCCAATATGTTTTGCTAAATTTATCGGTATTACTCAGTATAGAATAAAGCGCTTATTACCGGAATATCGCAGTACCCTGGTAAAATCATCTTTTTTAAACCGAGATTGGAAATACTATAAGTGTAGTAATGACTACTTTGTGTATTTTATGTATATTAAACTTTGGGCAGCTTAGCTGATATTGAACATTTTCTCAATATTTTAATAATAATATCGAATATATTTTAAATCTATGTGCATTACATATTGTAATCTCCATTGACTTTGAATTTAAAAGATACTTGAATAATTGGTAGTAGGTAATTATTTCGAGACAGTAATTATGAAATTTCATAGTTTATAAAAACAAAAGATTTATGCTACAATAAATGTATTATCTATATTTTAAAATTCAATGGCTTAATTTCTAAGCATTAACTTAACATCAAAGTAAATCCCAGTTTTTATTTTTTATGAGATACTTTCCGATTAACAAATCACACCCTTTTAAAGAAATAAATATAATTCACTTATATATTCAAAGCATTTAAATACACAATTTGTTTTAAGATTTAAATTTACCTTTGTTGTTAAGTTGATCGTATTAAAGTTAAAACTAAATAAATAACTAAAATACAAACACTAATTTTTTTTATAGTTTTACCAGCTTAAGCATCACAATTTGACTAGAAAGGATTTGATCAGACTTAATGGTTACTTCTGTCATAATTTTTGGCTCAGATCTGAAATTAATTAACTTTAAAACGTTAGATAGATTAAAAGTAAAAAATAAATCAATCCCTAAAATAATCTGTGTACATCTGAACTTCTATGAAATTCAATTTTATAAACAAATTCCGATTTGTAAGCTATTTGTTGTGCAATATAATTAAAAAATCTTAGTATAGTTACATTAATTAAGTTATTTACAGGGTAAATAATAATATATAACATCTAAAAGTTTAACAAATGCAATTGTTTACTTTAAATAAACCTTTACACAATTGTATTATTACTGAAAATACTTTTGAGACCACAATGGGTGACGTGTACGTGACGTCTTAACTTGACAGCGGTAGAAAGAGTGACATACATGTGGCGTCACAGCTTGAGATTCTATATATCTGTCAAAACGTGGCTCCGGCTTTAAAAATTACTAATAACAGCACAATATTGTTCCTTAAACGTAAATTTTTAACCAAACACACATAACCTGTCATTTGTTGTACCACGTGTACGTTACCCATTCTACCGATGTCAAAAAGGGGCCACGTGCTGCACGTCACCCATTTGAGTGATTTCTAAATAAGTTTCCAATAATAAGACATTTTTTGGAACAAAGTTCGTTATCGCACGTTACGGGCTTGGCGGATGAGGGCTAGGCGAAAGAAAGTGTAAGATTTTTCCGTTACGAAACACGAAACGCGTAGCTTAGAAATACTTAGCAACGTGACGTCTATTTGTGCAGTCCTCGTGTTTGTCAAAAAACATTTAAAATATAATACGTTTATTACAAAGAACGTGTATTTGTCTGCAACATGGTACTCTGACAGATATATTTCTGGTTGCTCAGGTAATAAAATATGTAAATGATTGGTCGAGAAATTTTAAAGAAAGGTAATGTAATTTACTAGACTCAGGCAGGAACAGGTTGACTCCATCAATAGAGATCTTGAAACAATCGTCGAGTGGGGAACCAACAATCTTGTTCAATTCAGCGCCCAGAAACACAATGCGTCACGTTTTCCAAAAAAGTGAATTCCTCAAATTATTCCATCACAATGTCCAGAAATACCCTTGAATCAAGTCCTTTCATCTCGATTTTGGGAATCACGGTTCCTAATAATATGTCTTGGCATGACCATGTTGCTGAGATCGTAAAGTCAGCAAGCCAGAGGCTGGGTTTTCTGTGGAGAGCTAGAAAGTTTTTTACTCCTAATCAACTGTTGACGACGTACAAGGCTCAAATTCAACCTCTGCTGGAGTATTGCTCGCATATTTGGGGTTCATCACCAAAGCATTCTCTTCGTCTTCTAGATTCTATTCAGAAAAGGGCCATTAGGTTGATAAACAACACAACTATCACAGATACCCTTTACCCACTAGAACATAGAAGAGTTGCAGATCAGACATTACTCTACAGATATTTCCATGGCAGTTGCTCCAGAGAAATAAAAACTCTTATACCATCGCCTTAACAAAACAAATATATTGTGTGAATAGGACCTCCATTGGTTAGGTCGTTCAGAAGTTCACTAACAGACACCAAAAATTATATATTTAATTACTATAATAAAACGCGCGTATTTGAATGCAACGTTGTGTAAAAAGTCTATCTATCGATTACTTTTCGAGTTTTGCGGACACAAACATACGGAAGCTGAATTTTTATACAAAAATATTTGGTAGACATTTTTGATGTGAAACATCTAATGCCGCGGATGAGAGTTAAAGCGGCTGTTGGCGAGGCGACCGTTAGTCTTTCTTCCGACCCAAAATACCTTGTCAAACTGGGGCAGTAACTAAAAAACGAGATCTTAACGAAAAACGAAGAAAATTAATGATGACTAGTGACAGTTGTCAAAAAATCCGTTTTTTTAAATTTTTATAAGTTATTGTTTTTGTTTGAAATTGTTGGTCAAAATTTACAATACCTTAGGACTCACATTTAACATATCAAAGAAAAGTATGAAGAAAATGTATCATTTATATTAAGTGGATATTCAGTAATAGTATTTAGTTTTTTTTAGCATATTTCGATATGAGTATGTATTGGTTTATTCGATGTTTTTTTTTCAATTAACAAAATTTATTTGAAAGTAATAAATACAATAAAATAAGTAACAATAATAGTTCTCATAAGTCATGCTCTAAAAGTTTTTCTTCAGGTCATACATGGCCGAATATACTCATGAAGAAACGAGCGGAGACACAGTTTGGCTTCATCAAGGGGTTGGGTATGAGAGAGGCTTTGTTTTCAATCAAACCACTGATTCAGAAGTGTTATGATCAAAGCCAAGATGTCTTTGTATGCTTCATAGATTATCAGAAAGCTTTTGACAACGTTAAACACGATATTCTCCCAAATAGACTGCTCGAGACAAAGACATCAGAATCAAACAGGACCTATATTGGAATCAAACCGCGGAGATAATAGTTACTTATAGTAATAGGTCGCCACCCATAATCAATACCGCATTGACGATCGATGGAAATATGAGTGAGTATCACGGCTTAAATATCTGGGTGCCATGATCAATGAACGACGGGACTGCGATGAAGAAGTTAAACTTAGAACGAATTACGGAAAAACAACATTTTTCAAACTTAAAAACTTCCTATTAGCTCGCAGTCTCCCGCTATCACTTAACTATGGGTAGTAAAGTGTTACATATGGCCCATCTTACTATACTGCGCAGAAAAATGGTCTCTCAAAGTTAGAACCCCATCGAGGCATTCGAAATGTGGACTCTTCGGAGACTCTTGCTAGTGCCATGGACCGCACATGCCACGAATGAATAAACTAAAATAATTCTACAAGGAAAAATAGAAGGAGGTCGAGGTCCAGGAAGAAAGCAACACTTCTGGCTAAGAAACATACGGGACTGGTGTAACATCAGCGATGCAGCCACCATATTTCGAAGAGCCAAAAACGGCACTCTAAACATTGTATGAAGAGTACAGACAATCGCCAACATGCAGTTAAGCACATGGCACAAAAAGAAGAAGCTTATTTAAAATAAACAAATTTCATTGAAACGTTTTGAGTATAAGAACTATCAAGACAATTGGTTATATATTATACTAGCCCTCTAAATATAACACTATTTTTAAGTTGTAATTCAGACTATTTATAATCATGTCAAAGGGAATAATTGCAGAATTACCTACCAATTGAAATTTTCGAACAAAAATCGCAACATCAAGAGATTCATTAACATTTAACGTATTATATTTTAATATATTTCTAACTCAAGAGAAATTTAATGTATTTTATCTCCCATCTGCACTTTGGAAACCATGTAGATTCCTACGATCAAGCCAAATAAACCAATGGCACTTCCAAAAATTTCTATGACTAGAATTTTCATAAACAAAGAAGAATCTGCTGCATCTGTTAGGGCTGCTCCAGAGCCCACTATTCCAACAGCCATACCACAAAATAGGTTTACCATTCCTACAGAGAGGCCTGATCCAAACATTAAATAACCTAAAATTAAATTATGGCTGAGAATAATCAGACACTAACGTGGATTTAGCGTGAGTAGTAACACAACGATAGTTGGGAGTAGATAATTAGCATAAATATATATTATCTGAATTTTCTGAGCTTTTACCAATATGAGATTTAGTGTGAATAATAGCTTTTATTGGAATTTTAGTTGAAAACCTTTTTTTACTAATTAATAAGTTTTAAATGATGGTATTATTTGACTTAAATTTACTCAGGGCGTAATTGTATTTATAAGTATAAAATTCACAATAAAATATATTTTTACTTATAGAAGGTCGTTTTTTTGGTATGCAAGTGACAACAGAAGTGTCATGTGATGCGACTACTCCAGTGCGCAACCGCCATATTATTTACTTTAGGCGCGCGAATTTGATTTTAAAAGTAAATAATTGCAAGATAATAATTAATTAGTGGTTAATCTTTTTAACTGTTAATTAATTTTGTTAAATTGTTTATTATATGGTAAGTTTACTTAACAATTGAGTTATTAATTTGAAGAGAAATATTGGGTAAAAACTAAAAGGTTATACATGAGACAAAAAAAATGTTTATTTTTTTAATAAAAATTCCGACTTTCATTTGACAAATGTTTTTAAATTACTTATATTCTCTTAGTTTTTATTCTGTAAAATGTAATGATGATTTATTAAAGTTTATCATAATTTATTTTTAAAAAATAACCTAAATAAAATATAGTCATCGACAATTAAACTTATATTTGTTACTTATTTCATTAATACTTTGAATACTTATAAAAAATAAATACAGATAATAAATTCAAATAGAGGACAAATTGAATTTGATATCAATAACGATGTAATTTAATATTTAAATTAAATATTCGATGGTAATGTAGAATAAAGTACCATTAGAGTCTAAATTAAGTTCCTAGTACGAATTAAATTTTCTGTAGTAATTTTTTATTAGTCCTAGTATATTGTAATCTGATTGGTTTTTCAACTGCTGTAGTTTTAATTCTACCCACACAACATTTTAGATGAAAAAATATAGTGCAGTAATAGTCACCATAACCTAGAATAATTTTACTTAATCAGTTTCATTTAAAAAGTTTGATTTCTGAATAATTAATAATGATATGCTTGTTTAACATAATATCAAAGCTTCTATTCACGCTGACAGTTCAAATAATTTAATACTTACGCTAATTCTTCAGATAATTTTCTAGAGTGACATTCACACTGAATTGTCGATATGGTCACGATAGTGCCCGAATATCCTTACAGTTAAATTATACACTAAATTTGCACATATTTTAAATTCATCAAATGGCCAAATAAGTTAGTTGCTGGAAAAGCTGAAGGGATAAAATTGGAAATGTATCCCAATATTTAAAAATATTTCAATAAATATATGTTCTAATTAAGAAATATATTTTATAAAAAGGAATTAAAGATTATTTTCCCAATAAAATAACCAACCAATCTAATTAAAATAATTCAAATGTTTAAAAAAATTACTTTTTTTTTAACTCCAAACAATTTATTACCTCCTAGCCAATTTTTAGAGCGTAAATATTCGTCTTTTTCCATTAAACTCCAAGTAAATTCTTCCATGTATCCTGATAATACTATGGCTATGATTAAACCATAAATAGCCACAGCTTCACAAAAAATGACAGACACCAAGTTCTTAGTTTTAATTCTTGGTGCTTTAACACCTCCACCTATAATGCTTACTCCTGTAGTATGGATACCCACTGCTGCTCCTACAATTGATAAGGAGACTGATAGACCTATACCTAAAATCAGTTCAAGCATATTTAACTGTTCTTTCCAAAAGCAATTTTATAATATACATAAAATCCTAGTGTTGTTTAAAGAAACTCCTTACTTGGTAATTTTAAATTTAGTATTCCCAAATCCCAAATGAAAAATAATAACTTTTATGTTTACTTTTTAAAATTTAGCAGGTACTTTTTAACATTTAAAATATGGACCTGATTTTAGAATTCTTATTAGGAAGGAATTCTTAATTTATTTAAAAAAAATGTAAAACATGTAATTTCTTCCAATAAAGACAAATGATTTATTTAAAATTATAATCTTTGTGTACATACTTTACTTATTAACTTGATGTAGAATTACTTTCAAATGTGCACTATCAAAGTACCTACTCATTGAAAATTTAAAAAAGGAAAATGGATAGGCAGACGTTATTGTTATATAACTATTAAATTTACCTAGACAGCACCACATATGAGGCGAAGTGTTGGCAAGGAACCATCCGAAACTTATTCGTTCACCTTTTCCAGTTAACACATGATAAAGAACGAGAACAATTGTTGTAATTAGAGTAGTTAAAATGAAAGTGGATCCTAAAACAACTCTAATACTTAGTTTATTCATGATGAGATTCTTTTATGGAATTAGCCCAAATTTAAAACGGCTTATGCCGTTAATTGTAGTACTTATTACTACTTTAATTTACTTTTTAAATAAACCTGGCGATCCCACTTCACTGTCACTATTATGACAAGTGACAAATATGACTTTTGATCGATCATAAAACGAGAACGGTTTGGCGTTTTGGGTTATACGTTCCGTTATGTAGTTTTTGAATTGGCGATTTTCACGAAGGGTGCATCATCTGAATGGTATACACCAACAAGAAAAACAGTCCATACGTGTGGTATGGCTATTTACTTGCAGTGTTTATATATTTTTGTGATTTTTCTGATTTCAATTAATAAAATAGAACAATATTATTATATCTATCAACATTTAGCAGTGTGTAGTATTAGTAAGCGATACTGTTGAGCTTCAGCCTCATACTCCCTCGAGGAGTAATACTAGAAAATCTGAATGTATAATGGTTTTGTGATCGTCTTACAACTCAACTACTTACTCATTGACCAAGAAGAAAAATTAATAAGCCGTCGTGGGAAGCCTGGCAGATGTAAACCATCAAAACTATTTGATATATTTAATAAAGGAAATCATTATCACATAATCAAAAATAAAATATTCAGATAATATTAAAAATATACATGCACTAATGTACACACATAAATGCACACCTTAATTATAAAAATATAATTAACTTACTCTTGACTTGAATCATACATACATATAGTCACGCCTTTTTCCCGTAGAGGTAGGCAGAGACCACTTCCTTCCGCTCGATACAGTTCTTACAAACATCTTTCGCTTCTTCTACTTTTATCAGTGCTCTTATACATGCTCGTCGGTTGTTGGTACTCTTGCACTGGCATTTCTTCAAAACAATGTCGATCTGATCGAAATATGTTTGCCGAGGTCGACCTCTACCGATATGCCAATTCACACTCGTCTTATAATAATGGTTCGTCAATCTTCTTTCATCCATCCTCTCTACGAGTCCAAATTATCTAAACATTACTTTATCTACCTTTGTAACCACACCACAGCGTTCCCTTATCTTACTATTCTTCACTTTATCCATCAGAGTCACTTCCGCTTTACTTCTCAGACTTTTTCCAAGTTTTCAAAAGCGCAGTAGACCTTTTGACTTTCAGCCAAGAATTTTGTGACTATGCCTTGTAGTGAAAAGATCTCATTCCTCTTCTAAATCCTGCTTGCACATCCCATATCTTTCCATCAGTTTTATTCGTCACTCTTTTAATCAATATATTTGCATACAGTTTGCCGACGATGCTTAGTAGACTAAAACCTTGGTAGTTCTTACAGTCCTGATGCGAACATTTTCGTTTGTAAAGCGGAACGATAACGGCGGTACAGCAGAATAGCTACCACGCCATGTCTAACCTTCAACATTTTAACCGTAGTTCTGTCGTACCGTGCAGCCTTGCCCAATTTCATACTGTTCAACGCTTCCACAATCTCTGTCGTACTAATTTCACTTTTATTGTAGCTTTCACTTCTATCTTCGAATTGGGCTTGCACTTGTGTATCCTCTTTCTCAAATAAACTTTCGAAGTATTCCTTTCATTTCTAAAAAACGCATTCCTCTTCTTTCACCATACTGATTTTTTCCAATTGCGAGGTAGTATTTTTACCTCTGGCTGATTAAGATTAAGGGTTATGCACAAAAGATCTGATAGGTTGAGGTGCTTGAGAGGCTGCATAGCATTCACGACCCCCCCTACAATTTACAATCTACAACAAGCTACCTCTGGCTGTTCTTATAAACCTTCAGAAAAATTTAATATTGTTCTGGAATTCAGATAACCTGTCAAATTAATCTTTATCATTCTTCTTGTTTCTTGCCACATCCTCTTTTGCCACACCTTTCAACTTTTTATACCCATTCTTTGCCTCGTTTACATACACAATCGTTGCCTTTTTCGTTCTTTAATTGGCTTTTGTAGACAGCCAATCCAGCCAGGCTTTTTTTCTTATCTGACATTGGTTTTTGAACCTCTAAACACATTTTCTTTAATTTACATATACATCCTTTCCTTATTCGCAGGCCATTCCTACTACATTTCAGGAACTGCTTGGTTGTGTTTCTTAAGGGTTTGGGTAAAAACGCCTTCGAATGTGTCAACCCTGGTAGATCAGACCAGTATGTGAGTCTTTTTCTCTCCACCCAGTCCGAAATAATGGTTTTGGCAGCACTTGTGGTGAGACCAAAAAATGGTTTTGGTCCTGGGAATGCAGATTCGGCTTCCTGTTTTGCGATGTCGGCTTTTTCGAGCCTAAACAGCAAGATGAGTGGACAAGTAACACGGACACAGCTCAATGGACCAAAGATCAAATGTTTTTTAAGTGCCAACATAGGCACCTAAGACTCCTACGTCACTCAGTTCCTAACAGGACATGGCTGTTTTATGACGTATACAAAAAAGATAGGGAAGACGGAAAGTGACCGGTGACCATCTTTTACTGTATTCGCTGGGTAAAGGAGAGACGAAGGACGTGGGCCGCAGTTAAATATATTATTATTTATTATTAACTGTATAACAATAACGTGCAAAATACAAATGTGTTCAGGAGAATATCGGAGTAAAATGCGTGTTTCCAATGATCACTGTGCTACATTATTAGTTTCCCGAAATACACAAAGAAATAATTACCAACAGATTCAGCACCCATTATAATGGTAAACAAAAAAATATGAAATTATGGAAAGAGTTGGCAACAAAATTAAATAGTCAAGGCCAAGGTGAAAGGTCTGTAAGCAAATGGAAAAAAAAACTCGCGAACTGGAAATCTAAGACTAAAGCCAAATCTGCTAAAATATATAAATATATTCATGACACTGGTGGAGGTCCTGCTGTTAATATAACGCTCACAACTTTGAAGGAAAACTATTGAGTTTGATGGGACCTGAAAAGACTTCTCAGTGTTGGATGAAAAAAAAAACACACATTATATTATTACTAATAATTACCCTATATTTTAGGGCTGAAGAGAAAATTCAACGAACTTCCTGAGGAAAAAGAAAATAGTACAGGACCAACTGATGCTCAAACTGAAAGCTTTGTTGAAAGTATATCTACTATTCAATAATTATAGGTTTTAGTGACTCATTTGGTTTGAATATTTTCAGATCCCAAAGATTCCAGCCAAAATCAGTCAGATCAAGGTGCAGTTCAAGATATAATAAATAAAGAAATAATCCTTGATCATGAATACAAAATGGCTTCTACATAAGAAAGTGATGAACAAATTTTGGAGTCTAAAAAAAGTGCTTACAAGGATAATGAGAAAACAAAAAACACTTAAAAAAACAGCAAAGTTGATGTTGAATATTGATGTTCCTGTTGCTTAGAGCAGAAAATTGTTCATCTTATTGGATGGAGTAAAAAAATATTACAATAGTTGCTGTAGGTATTTTGTTTTGTAATTATTTTGCAAGCTTTTATTTACACCCAATATTATCATCATGGTATTTAAGATATCTTTCTTTATAAACAGTGTTGAATAACTACAATAGCGTTTTACTTTAACTACATACACTTACATAAAATGGGTTACTCCTGGAACGTTTCCTTTATTTTTACAGAAGAGAACCATGCACTTCATTGTGGTAGGTAATTGGTTCGCTATGTGGGGTCAACTTAATATCAGATGTACCTTTTGGCATTCTAGCACTTATTATATTTCTGTGAAGAAAAGTAACCTATTAATTACTTTATCTTTGGGTATAGTCACTATCGAGTCTGGAGAAAGATATTTCATAAATATTATTAAATACTTAAAACAAAGTACACATTTGTAAATAAATAAACAAGACTCATTGGTTCTAATGTAAGAGCATTATGAAATTGAATTTATTTAAAATGACATTTTTAATTTAAACATCAGTGAAATTTTTTACGAAAAGAACATTTTTCCAAATATTTCAATAAGGAGTAAAGTTAAACTTACATATTACCAATATAAAAAATAATTGTCTGTCTACCTCTACTATTGATAAAAAAAAATAATTTTTAAGTATTGGTTAACTTTTGGAACCTACCTATTATTTAAACAAAAATATAATTATAAAATTAATTTATATTTCTTTATCCAATATGTTTTTAACTAATTTAAATGTACGTATTTAACACTTGAAAAAAAAATTTGATAGTAGTATTTAGAGATAATGAAAAAATTTTCAATGAGGTTTTAATGATTTATATCTATTGTTAGTAGATACAACTTTGTATAAAGATCAATCTTTTAATAATGAATACAAGTATTTCACGTTTTATATTTACTATTTTTTGTTTGGTTGTTGTGGCAAAAACTACATCATTAAATTGTACAATTACCAAGTTTTCTGAAGTTTCAGAAGTTGTTAAATTATGTAAAAACATTACGGTGTCAAATCTTCGCGTTCCTGCTGGTGTAACTGTGGATTTTGATCTTCAACAAGGCGCGTTTGTTATATTCAATGGTGTCACAACATTCAATAATGCCTCATGGGTAGGACCATTAATCAGGTTTAAAGGAGATGGGATTCACGTACAGGGAAGTCCAGGTAAGATGCAAATTTCTTTTTAAATTCCCATTTGCCTTATGGAATGTTGGAAAAGTTACCAATTTATCTACAATGGACTCTTGTGTGCAAAAATCAATAAAATATTTATAGGTTTAACTTTTTCGCGAAATTTGAAATATAACTTAGGTACTTCCAGGGGCACAGTTTATGGATGGCTCTAAACTAGAGGGTAGAGTAGGTTGTGGTGTCTTCTCAGAAGACCCCTCACTTAGCCTGTCGTTTTCGTTTGTCTGATTACTTCAGTGTGTATGGGATGTGCAAGGAGGATTTAGAAGAGGAAGGAGATGTATGGATCAGGTCTTTTTATTACGAGGTATAGTCGAAAAATTCTTGGCTAGAAGTCATAAGGTCTATTGCGCTTTTATAGACTTGGAAAAGGCCTATGACAGAGTGGTGAGGAGTGAATTGTAGTCAACATTGTCTATGTATGGGGTGAGCGGTAATTTAATACGAGCACTGAAATCACTTAACGAGGATTCCACTGCTTGTGTCAGGATAAACGGAGCTTACACGGACTAGTTTAATATCGAAAAAGGTGTGAGATAGGGATGTGTGGCTTCGCCATGGCTGCTTAACTTATACATACACGATTGTTTAAAATATTTGAAAGTGAGTATGTATGGATTAAAAATGAATGATTTGATCGTCAAATGCCTTCTTTACACCGGGGATCAAGTCATATTAGCGTCATCTGAAGAGGAGTTGCAGGCGATGGTTAATATTATGCATGATGCATTGAAAATCAAAGGGATGAAAATAAATGTAAGCAAAACGAAAGTAATGGTTTTTAAAAGAGAAGAAAGCATGACAAACTGTGAAGTTCTGATTAAGGGAGAAAAAGTAAAACAAGTAAATGAATTTTTGTACGTAGGTTCAAAGTTTACGAGAGATGTTAAGTATGACAGTGACATTGAGCGAAGGTTGTTGGCAGGAAAACAAATGAATGGGGCACTGCATAACTTTACGAACAGCCAGAAAAAGTCAAAAAAGGCACGTTTGGCTGTGCATAGAGGTGTGTTGGTTTCTACACTTATGTATGGTAGTAAATGTTGGGTTTGGCAAAAAAAGCATGGAAATAGGATTAATGCTGCGGAGATGAGTAGTCTGAGAAGTATAGCCGGAGTGACTCGGTTGGATAAAGTAAAGAATTGTGAGGTAAGAGAACGCTGTGGTGTTAAAGAAAATGTGGTTACAAAGATAGATAAAGGAATGCTTAGATGGTTTGGACACGTAGAAAGAATGGATGAAGAAAGATTGACGAAACAAATTTATAAGGCGAGTGTGAGTGGACAAGTCGGTAGAGGTCGACATCGGCGAACATATCTCGATCAGATCAACATTGTTTTAAAAAAAGGTCAGGTCAAGAGTACCAACAACCGACGAGCATGTATGAGAGCACCGATGAAAGTGGAGGAAGCAAAAGATGTTTGTATGAACCGTAGCGGAAGTTGAAGGAAGTGGTCTCTGCCTACCCCTACGGAAAAAAGGTGTGACTATATGTATGTATCAAGCCGAAATGACAGCCCTTACCGAAGCAGCTGTCTGGACACTCCGCAACGAACAAAAGTTCAGCGAGATATCCATTTTTTGAGACAACCAGGCTGCTATCAAGTCACTAAATTCAGTCTACTTGACCTCTAGGACAGCGGTGCAATGCCGAGCCGCCCTAATTGAGCTAGCAGCTGTCTGGGTAGCCAGACACAGGGACATACCAAGCAACTCTGTAAGGCGGACGAGCTAGTAAGAGAGGGCACCCCCCTCCGAGCTGTATCTGTCTTATTTCAGCAAGAAGTACCGGTTGCAAACTGCCGGCTCCTCCTGCACAGCAAAGTAGTTCAAAAAGCTAACTTGAGGTGGCAAAATGAACCCACATGCACATCATCGAAACAGATTTTGCCTAAACTAGATTGACGTCGAAATAATAATGTTTTAACTCCAGGGAGTCCATTGGAAATGATATCGCGGCCATAACAGGACACTGGGCAGATGGACATGACTTCTGCAGAAGCTGTGACGATGAGGAAAAGAAGGAAACAATGGTACATCTTTTCTGCCACTACCCTGCCCTAAACAGAAAACGGCTTTCTATACTGTGGCAACCGAACTTTGATGACTTAACTGATCTCAGGTCAGTTAGCATTAAAGACCTCACACGTTTTCTTAAAAGTTCTCATGGTAGAGGGGGAAGGCACCGCCGTCCATCACGGTATCATAACGGGTCAAAAGGCCTAAGTGGGTTCCCTCCCAGCCGCCGTTTTAACCTAACCTAACCTAGGTACTCCTAGGGTCATTTGAAACCTCCAAAGTGTCCTTCCTGTCTTCTGCCTCTTCTTCAGAGATGTTGATTTGGATTATATTATGGGACGTTTGTTTAATAACACTCAATTATTGTGTTTATTTTTAATTAGTTAAACAAAATATAAAACGCGGTTAACCAAAAACCATATCTATAATACTCCTATATGGACAATTCCTATAAGTAAAGACATTAGTTAGCAATGAATTCATCTTAATTTCAGTGTAGTTTGATTTCGCTTTGACGATGTAATCAAACACAAATTAAAAAGTACAGTAATTTAATTGAAATTCTTAACATAACAATAAATGTTACACATAAAAATCTAAAAAAAAACAAGTTTTTATAAATCTGAATTTCCTCCAGTAGCATTGATTATAGTTTAACACCATATTGGTATAATTAAAATAAAATTATTAATTTAGTTTTGAGGCCACAAGGTCAATTATTGTGTAAGAATATGTTGAAGACCTTGGCATGTATGAACATTATGCAGATGAAGAGCGATCAGTATGTATTTGGAGCATATCTTATCGATGGGATTAAGGTCTGGTAACTGTGCTGGCCACTATAGAACGGTAATAACCGCATTATCAAACCAATTTATTACTGTTGCGGCAGTATGTGGCCTTGAATTATCCTGCATGTAACGCAATTTAGGGCCCACAGCAATGGCAAATAAAAGGACAAAAGCTTCCAATATACGGTCAATATATTGATATTGGTCCAAAGTGCCTTTTACAAACACGGGAACAGTCTCCTTCTTCGTTAATTAAATCTGTCAATCTGTTAATTGGGGCGCATTATGATCTCTTGGGATGTCGATTGCCAGCTGTCCTTTGATGGTTCGATGGTGAAAAGATTATTTCAGACCACATCATATATGTATATGCCTGAGTCTTTCTTGTCACAAGGTCCTCGCCAGACCCTCATTCTTCTTAAATTAGGGTAGAGACAAGAACTTAGCTTCATCTGTGCATAACATAGTACTCCATTTATGTAAGCCCTAATGCACATGTTGTGCCCATCTTAACATTAGTTCACGATTTCCACGACGTAACATGAAACAACTGGCGTGCAGACCAGGAGGCGTAGTTGCACATTGACGGCCCCTATGTCTTTCGATGACATCACTGAATTGTTAATACCGATAAATCACGTAATCACGCTTAGAGAGATGTCAAAATGACGTTCAACTTTAGCTTGCAAAAGACAACCCTCATTCATATTTACATCACCTTTGCTCTTATAAATCTTGTTTTAGAACAATTTTAAAGTTTATTAGTGCCTATCTTTAAAATTTAAAGCAGTTAACCTATAAAATTTTAGGTGTCACTTTGGAAAAAACCGTATAAAAAATGTTGTTCAAATGTTTTAAAATTTTTTTTTAAAAAATTTGAAGGAGCCTCTTCGAGAAGGTTTCGTCGTCTTGTGACTAAAGATAGTACCGATTCAAAATATAAAAATTAAAATGTTTTGCAAAGGTTCCGTTTTGGACGGCCAAGGAGCTTTATATTGGGATGGAATGGGCGGAATGAATGGTAAAGCAAAACCCTACTTCTTCGAAATCGATACGACCGGAGGATCTTTATTTAAAAATATCCATTTGCTCAATTGTCCTCATCACTGTGTTATCATAGCCAGTACTGATTTGACTATATCCAATTGGACTATTGATGTATCTGATGGAGACAAGGTAAGAACAAGTAAAAATAATCTTAAAAACTACGTAGTATAAGCGGATAAAAAGGTCTTTAAAATCTTTTAAAATTTCTTGATGAATTAAATTAAAACACTTTTCTTGTTTTATGTTATATTGTGGTCCCATATTGTATAATTTGTTAACAGCTGTTATTCCAACGAGACCAGATACAGAATTAGGAACATTTGCGGACGATACTATTATATTATGTCACCATAAGAATGCGGAGATAGCAACTGGAAAACTACAACTGCACTTAGATGCACTAACAAGATGGTTAAGCAAATGGAAAATAAAGATAAACGAAACAAAAAGCATCTATGTTATGTACACGTTAAAACGCTCACAGTGTCCCCCATTATATCTTAATGAAATAGAAATTCCCAGAGCAGACGAGGCTAAGTATTTGGGACTACACATGGACAGTAAACTATCATGGAAGAAGCACATACTTAAAAAAAGGAAAGCCATGGATCTCAAAATGAAAAATATGTACTGGTTGTTTGGCAAAAAGTCATCTTTATCCATAGAGAACAAAATTTTATTGTACAAAGTTAAAATCAAACCAATATGGACATACGGAATAGAACTATGGGAATGTTTTAGCAAATCGAACATAAATATTATTCAACGTTTCCAAACAAAGTCATTAATAATAATCGCGAATGCTCCATGGTACGTATCTAGCCACAAACATACCCTTTATTGAAGAAGAATGCAAAAAAAGAACCCAAAAACACTTCGAAACGCTTGAACACCATCCCAATGAACTGGCATCAGACTTGATAAATATTGTAAACCCAAGGCGGCTCAAAAGGAAATGGCCAATTGATCTTCTGCAGGTATAGTTAGGAGGATTACGTCAATGGATGTGATATCTTTCCCGACAAGAAGCCAGCAAATTAGCTCATAGGACGTAAATTGTATACTTATTGTATATAAGTTGTTCTGATTGTTAATATAAACAAATCAATTAAAAAAAAATGTTATATTGTAAAAAGTATGTACACTAAGCTTATATTTGACAATCTCTTGTCTCTTTGGAAAATTTTCACTGAATGATGGCTTTTAATTTAACTGATTTTATATAATTATATTGCTTCTAACTTTTTACCACGTGGTGTTTTTTAAAAACGAAGCTTGCTTGCTTCTTGTAGTCAAAATAGTTTTGTAAAAGCAGCGCTGATGTCAGCTTTTCTTATAGGTTTGTGACTTTGTATGATTGTTTGCCTATAGCAAAGCGCCTCAGGAAATCAAATGAATAATTAGTTGCCTATAGCAACCGTCTTTTGGCTGTGATAATGAGGTTTTTAAATAAAGGAATGGATTAAAGAACATTCTACTGTTGCAAAATAACTTAATTTTCAACAAATGTGATATGGTTGAATTCGTGATGTGACATCAGTAGGTATATCTTTTGTTGTCAAGGCAATGAGCAAAACAAAAATTAATTTGCAATTTGTAGTTAAAGATTAATATTGTTGTCACAGTAGTGTTTAAAAATGAATTCTAGTTTTTTAAATAGTAAAGCAGAATCGCGGAGTACAAGCCGTCGAATATCCATTCGAAATTACTATGTTTGTTGAGGATAAGCAAAGGAGTCGATATAAAATCATTTGTATAGTTGGAGTAATCCTAATAATCTAAAATGGTCTATTCTCTTTAGTTTAGTACAGGAGCTAACTAACGAATGTGAAAATGTTTTTCCTTGTTTTCATAAAAATATCCCCAATATAATGAGTACTTATTTTGATTACTACAGGTAATATACGTTAGTCAGGTTACTGTCAAAGATAATTTTTTATCTCTCACAATTACAAAAATAGTTTTTTAGTAATAAGTTATAACTAAACGACCCGTATTGAATCTTTTACATACCCTCTCAGAACGGTGACACGCGTTTTGATCCCCATACAAAATATCCCCGAACCATTTTTGCTCTCAGTATCTGTATATGATAGCATGACACTTTGTATCAACATTGTTTTTCACAATACGTCATCCCTTTAAATAATAAAAGATTATGACCCTTTTGTGATCGTATAAATTAAAGAGTCATTTTCACTAATTTAGTTAATAACAATAAATAATAATATAAATAACCTCAAAAACTTTGACTTCTACCAGAAAAAAATACAAAGGAAATTACAAAAATCATTACTATGCATGTATAAATACATAGATTATCGATATCAATAATCGATAAATCCTAATTAACAGTTCAAAAAGTTACCAAAGATGGCGCAACGATCAAATTTTGTTAAGTTATTTAAAGGGTGGCATTCAGGATTATATAATTTAGTTTAGGTTAGGTTAGATTATTATCAATAATCTAGTATTTATCGTTTTGAGCAATATTATATTGTTGATGTTTTTTACATCACACAAATGTTGAATAGACTTAATTTGCTTCCCTTCATGGAAATATTTATATATATATATATATATATATATATATATATATATATATATATATATATATATATATATATGCGAAAGAAAATGATAGAAAACTGCATTATTGCAATAAACTATAAAAGTATAATGAAGCCCGACAGCGAAAATTGGATGTGAAAATTATGACTGCTGTATGTACCTACATATTTTTAATATATAGGTATAGGTGGGTCGATTATATATCAGAAAACAAAATACTCCTCTGGCTATATGTCTACGACAGGCATTGAATTACATTTGATATATAACCGTGTATACTACCCCTTCACAGGAAGCAAGGTATACAGGTGCTTGTTAAATAAGAGAAAGGGCCATTGAATTTATTTGCTCGAAGAAACCACCTGTATACTAGTTTCGGAGTGATTGCTCCTCATCAGTACAGGGCAGGTTTTCTCAAACAACTATATTCAATCCTAAACTCCTATTAAGTACACACGAAGGACCACGCAAAAGCTTAATAGGAGTCTAGGATGAATACCACCACTTTGTAAGGCGTCTCCTTAAAGATCTTGGAATATTAAATAACATTTGTCAATTATTTTTAATAATATTAGCAGCTTCTTGAATTTTCTGTCGTAATTATTCAATGGAATTAATTGTATCTTTGTAAACCATGTCCTTCATTTGTGACCATATTGAGAAGTCTAGAGGGTTTAAATCTGGACTTTTAGGTGGCCAAACAAATTGACTGCCACGCCCAATCCACCGGTGAGGAAAATGTTCATTCAGGTATTGCCGTACTGGCAGAGAAAAAAATGGCGGCACCCCGTCTTGCATAAACCACATGTTCCGTTTTATGGTTATTGGTACATTTTCTAGTAGTGTGTTTAACTGTTTTTCAAGGAAGTTTAAATAGATGGGCCCATTTAGATTAGGAGGAACTTTAAAAGGATCAATAAAAAAACCAGATATCACACCACGCCAAAAATTTACCTTGAATTCATGCTGAAAATGTTTCTTTAGAGCATGTGGATTTTTGAAGTCCCACAAATGATTGTTTTTCCAATTAAAAACACCTCGACTAGTAAACGTCGCCTCATCGGTAAAAAGGAGGTAATTAAGAAAATCCTGGTTTTCGTTTTGTTTGTCTAGCATAAATTGAGCAAACTGTAGGCGAACTGGTAAATCTTAAAGTAGCAAATTTTGGACAGGAGTATAGTTATATGGACGGAGATTCTCTTTCTTTAAAATTCTCCAGATAGACGATTGGCTTATTCCTGTTGCCGCACTTAACCGACGAGTACTGAGATCTGGATTTTCCGAAATACGAACTAAAACCTCATCATCGACATTGATATTTTTTGGAGCACCATTTAAGCTTTTAGGACGAAAACACCCTGTTTCGCCTAGGCGGGTATAAATACGTCTGTGATTGGGTTGTCTTCGATTTTCACAAATCATAATCACATAATCACAAAATTATTAAGAAATTTTAAATTAAAATTCCAACTTTAAATACCGTGTGGATCTCGTAAACCTGCAATATCTGTATAAGCCATAGTAAGCTCAATCGCCATATTTTGGTGTGTAGTATCTCCAGTATAGAGATTGCCCATTCTTAATAAATCACCCTGTACATACATCTCAAAAGCCTCGATCCTTCTCTCAGTTATCGGATTGAGAGTCCAGCCTTCACAACCGTATAGTAATACACTGAAGATATAGCAACTGACCAAGCATTCTGAGCTCCAGGCTCAAATCAAGACTGGTAAAAAACTGCTTCATTCTGGTGAAAATTTTCCTGGCTTGCTCCATTCTAAAACTTATCTCTCGCTTCGGTTCGCACAACGAGTTGATTATGTGCCAAAATATTTGAAGGATGATACCAGTTTGAAGCGCTGGCTAGCAAAGTTTTTTACTAATGTCCTCCAATCTGAGCAGTTGCCAAACGAATTCAAAAGAACAAAAATCATTGCCATTCTTAAACCGGGTAAACTTGCCGACTTACCCGAAAGTTATAGACCAATTTCCCTGCTAAGTGTCACATATTAACTTCTAGAGCGCCTGATTTACAATCGAATAATCCCACTACTTCTAGAGATCCTACCCATAGAACAAGCTGGATTTCGACCTGGCCATAACTGCGAGGATCAAGTACTTGCGCTAACAACATTTATTAAAAGAGGCTTTGAAAAGCGCAGCAAAACGGGAGTAGTCTTTATAGATCTTACGGCTGCGTACGATACGGTCTGGAGAGAGGGGCTTGTGTACAAATTCCTAAACACTACAAGGTGCAATAAGCTAACATCACTGACGAACAACATGCTTTCCAATAGAACTCTTCAAATATCCATCGGATCTACGTCAAGCAAACAAAAGTTGCTTAATAATGGTCTTCCCCAGTGATCCGTACTGGCGCCACTCCTTTTCAACTTGTACACAGCTGACTTACCGCTTACATCAAGTCGTAAATTCATGTATGCTGATGACTTAGCTCTCGCAAAACAACATGTCAATATGGGAGACTTGGAAACAACCCTAACCGATGATCTGAGCATACTATCTAGCTACTTTCAGAGATGGCGACTCACACCAAGCATTACAAAAACGGAGTCATGCTGTTTTTACCTTAACAATAGAATGGCATCAAACAATCTAAACATCATCTTTAACAATAGTATTTTACGCCACAACCACTATCCCAAATACCTCGGAGTTACATTGGATCGCACTCTCTCCTTTAACAAACATCTAACAAACCTGTCAGCGAAATTGAGAACTCGCAACAATATTCTGTACAAACTAGCGGGGTCGACCTGGGGAGCTGACGCTTCAACACTGTGCACATCTGCACTCAGCCTGATTTTTCCTACGGCCGAATATTGCGCATCAGTCTGGCTAAACAGTCCTTACGTTAGTAAAGTGGATACCGTTCTCAACCAAACAATGAGAATAATTACAGGATCTATTAAATCCACACCCATCGAATGGCTGCCCGTACTGTGTCATACCGAACCACCGAAAATCCGTAGACAGCAGATATTAGTCCGAGAGTTTAAAAAAAAGTCAGCGAAAACCTAGACCTCTTGATCCACCAAGACATAATTAGATCCAACCGACTAAAGTCTAGGAATCCAACTGTAAAAACAGCCCAACGGCTTATAACCAACAACGTTAACGGACATAACGAGTGGATATCGAGTTGGCAGAGCAAAGTTAGCCCGGCCTGGCACTTCTTGCTAGATCCAGGTAACCCACCACAGGGTTTCAACATGCCCCGTAAAATCTGAGTTCGGTTAAACAGGATCCGGACTGGCCATGGCAGAAGTGGATCGGCCTTGTTCAAGTGGGGAATGGGCGTAAGTCCAGAATGTGATTGCGGTGCTGCTTCTCAAACAATGCATCACATTACCTACGAATGTCCGACAAGGGCATTTTTTGGCACAACTTTTGACTTTTTGCATGCAACACCTCAGGCCATCCAATGGATTAACCAACTATATATGGAGCTGTGATAATAACTACAAGCAATTTTGTCTGTTTTTATACATGTGATGTTCTGTACATTTTTAATTTTTTTTGTATGTTTGTATACGCCATAAGCTAAATAAAATAAAATAAAAAACCCGTTCGATATTTCTGCCATTGATCAAATATTAAATTTCTTTTATAGGACAATCTTGGTCACAACACGGACGGTTTTGACATTATCAACGGAAACAACGTTGTAATAGAAAATTCAAAAGTATACAATCAGGACGATTGCGTGGCTATCAATCGAGGTAGCGGGATGATAGTAAGAAATTTATACTGCTCAGGAGGACACGGTATTAGTTTATCAGTTGGATTTAGTCACAGATCGTACAAACATAATACTGTGCACAATGTTACGTTTTCTAACTGTACCGTTGTAAGATCGCAAAATGGAATACACGTAAAGACACACAACGATGCCTATTTTGGAGAAATAAAAAATGTTACTTACGAAAACATTAAATTTATAGGTAAGTGTTTAATCACTTTGGAAAAATCAAAAGCATTTGGTTTTGATATTAATTTTATTTAGCTGATGTTTGGGTTTGTTTTAACTATGGAGGGTAGAGATAAGGAGAACATACATACAGTGTGGAACAGCCAAATGGAATAAATTCGATAACAAATAAATGAGAGCGTGTTGGGAAAAACGCTTGGACACGTCGACTTGTATTTTTAAATGCGCATTTTTTTCAAAAAAAAAAAATTATATAGGGTGTGTCATGTGACAGTGGCCGATACCAACTTTCTTATTTTAAATACAACCCCCTGTATATTATTTATTTTTTGGATTCTTCAGAAAATTCTAGACATAATTCATGTACAATGTCCCATACCTATCTTCAACTGTTTCGGAAATATTAAGTGTTTTCAGATGTATTACAAAAATTAACATTAAAAAAAAGAAAATTATTTTATTTCACAAATTCGCTACATTACACTCAATACTTATTTCCCATTTAGCTCTTAATATTGAGAAAATAAGCAAAAACCGTTCCTTTTTACTGATATGAAATAAAAAAATACAAAAATAGTTTTGTTCATTTTCGTATAAAACTCATAGCCTTAGTAACTTGTTGTCTGTCTGCACGACAGTAGTGATCAGTGTCAGTGCTATTGTCGTTTGAATTTCGTTAACTGTACGTAATAATATCAGAAAAATGGTTCATTTAACAGAAATGCACAAAATAACCATTCTACAAATGATTGGTTATGGAGATAACACACGGACACAAATGGAAAATTTCCAAATTTGCCGCCTAGATCCGAAGAAACAATTAGCAAAATTGAAAAACTGTTTCGCGAGCTTGGTCATGTAAGACAGACAAAAAAAGTAGTTGCCAATAAACTAAGCGATGATGCGAAATTGGATGTTACGCTTGAGTTTCAAAAAAACCCACATAATTCTTGTCGAAAAGCAGCCTCACTGTACAACATTAGCCACACATCAATTTTTCGATTATTAAAGGAAAGTAAAATGCATCCCTATAAAATGATGCCAACTCAGGAGCTCATGGAAGACGATTTCGACAGGAGAACGTATTTTTGTGAACAAATGATGTTAGATAACAATGTGATCCAATTAGAAGATGTTTTGTTTTCTGATAAAAACACATTTACACTTCACGGTCATGTTAATCGTCAAAATTGCCGCTATTGGTCTAATGATAATCCTCACTGGATGAGAGAGGAACATACGCAATATCCTGAAAAAGTTAATGTTTGGGCAGAAATTGTTGGAAATTATATCGTAGGTCACTTTTTCATTGATGGCAACTTGAATGGAGATAAATATTTAGAACTGCTCCAAAATAATGTCGTGTCAACTTATATCCTGATCCAGCAAACCCACAAGTTCCTGCCAATATACTATGGTTTCAGCAAGATGGAGCACCGCCCCATTACCAAATCAATGTCCGGCAGTACCTGAACCAAAATTGGGCTATACTTCTCAGACTACTCATCTTCGCAGCATTAATCAGAACAACTTCTGAAAGTGTATTAAATTAAGATGGCGTTACTGTAGCAGAATACTGTTTTAAAAAAACCTCCCAAAGTTTTAAGAAAAAGGATAAAAGATGTAGTGCATTTTTTATTTCCTTTTTACTTTTACGTTTACATGAGAAAATTTTTACTGCATAATTGTTTTATTTAAAAATTATCGTGCATCTATTTTTCTTCGACATACTTCATTTTATCCAAAACAGCTTAGTTCAGATCTAACCTCACATCTACCAGCGCCACCATGATATACCACATTTTGGTGGACACTTTTTCAAAAAAAGTCCCATATAATATTGTTCTTATCTCTACCCTCCATATAAAAATCATTGAATAATAAATAAAAGTGAGCTATCATCTCGAGGCCACTTTTTGATATGTATACAGGGTGTGGCGCGAAAAGTTTTGATTAAAAGTAATGGCGGACTCAGTTATATTAAAAATCTGGAATTACAAAACTGTTGGTTTTGGATGACGCTGATTTCAAATATAATGTTGTCCTGAATGTGGCACTTCCGGTTATACCGGAAGTAAAGACGTCAACTTTGTTATTTTAAATAGAACCTAATATTTTTTATTTTATTTTTGAATTCTACTTCAAATTTTAGATAAAATTTGTGCACAATGTCCTATACCAAAAATTAAAAAAGTAAATCGAAATATTTTGAAAATACTTCATTTTTGGTAAAGGACATTGTGCCCAAATTTTATCTTAAATTTCATGTAGAAAATAAAAATAAAATAAAATAATAAAAATAAAATAAAAAATATTAGATTCTATTTAAAATAACAAATTTGACGTATACTTCCGGAAGTGCCACATTCGGGACAACATTATATTTGAACTTAGCGTCATCCAAAACCTTTGTAATTTCAGATTTTTAACATAACTGTATTCGCCATTACTTTTAATCAAAACTTTTCGCGACATACCTTGTATAGAAGTAGAAGTCATAATGTCGCTGACGCTAACGCCAGGTGACGCGAAACCATAAGTTTGCTTCCTATCAAATGTTGCTCAACGCGCCTAAAGAAGTTTTCATTTGAAAAAAAATAGGTTGGCAAATAGAGAAGAAAAAGGTAAAGAACTGTTTTGTCTGTGTCTATTTATAAGTTTCATATAAGATTGTTCTCCTTATCCTTTACCCTTCATAGTTTTTATAGAGAATCAGCAACAAGTTCTGATGATAGTTTCTAAATCTACGTAAATGCGCATGTCTATTTCTGACCGATTTTTAATCATATGTAGAAACAGCATAAAGCTTCTTAGTTAATTGTCACTCTGTTTCTTCTTCTTCATGCGTTTGTGAGATGTATCTCTGAGACAAATTACCAACTTTAATCTTAAATGTCAATCTTACCCAAAGAAAAACATCAAATCAAAGATAATGCCTTTATTATACCTAATATTGCTTAAGATTAATTGTATAATAAAAATGAATAACTAACATCATATAATCATAGAAATAAAAATAACTTAATTAATTTCTTATTTACAACTAACAAATATTGACTATAGGTAAATACAATGTTGATATGTTATGTTGGTAACATCAACCTAATTTTAGTTTAGTATTTCTTTATTCATAGGTTGGTATTTCTGTAGTTCAATAATAATAATAATAAAACTGCAACAAGTATCAGTTGTCCAAAATAAAACAAAATATTAAGACGGAAAGACAGATATCACTTTCTTCCACTTGCTTCGGTTCTTACATATGCCTTTCATGGCTTTCGCTTGTTATACTTTT
This sequence comes from Agelastica alni, assembly GCA_950111635.1. NCBI lineage: Eukaryota > Metazoa > Arthropoda > Insecta > Coleoptera > Chrysomelidae > Agelastica > Agelastica alni. The sequence continues at coordinate 46,344,271 of OX467711.1, read as the reverse complement.
ATCAGCGCTTTCTATATGCTCGTCGGTTGTTGGTAGTCTTGACCTGGCCTTTCAACAACACAATTTCGATCTGATCAAGATAGTTCAAATTCCACCGTCTTGCCAGGTCACACTCTTATAAATCCATTCGTCTCTACGTGTCCAAACCATCTAAGCACTCCTTTATCTTTCTTTTACACCACAGCGTTTCCTTATTAGAATATTCCTTACGTTATACTCCAGAGTCACTCCAGCTATAATTCTTAGACTACTCGTCTCCGCAGCATTGACCTTACTTTCATGCTTCTTCTGCCAAACCCAACATTTACTATCATTCATAAGTGTATGGACCAGCATTCCTCTATGCCTCTGTTGATACGTTCTAAATGCTAATAAAGTTATACAGGGCCCCATTTATTTGTTTCACTGCAAACACCCTTCGCTCAATGTTACAGTCATACTTTCTGTTTCTCGTAAACTTTAAACCTAAGTATACAAACTCATTCACTTGTTCCTCTCTTTCTTATTTAATCAGCACCTTACCGTTTGTCATGCTTTCTTTTTTTTCAAAAACCATTACTTTCGTTTTGCCCACATTTACTTTCATCACTTTGATTATAAGGGCATCATGCACAACATTAACTATCGCCTGCAATTCAGGTGATGCTTTAATGATCTGATCATCGGCGTACAGGAGGCATTTGACGGTTATACCGAAAGTTGACTATAACTTGCTTATTTTAAAAAGAACACCCTATATATTATTACATATTTCGATAAAGCTACTCTTGGGAATTCTCCCAATATAGAGGTTTGCTACCTTACACTGAGTGTTTTACGAGATATGACCATGTAAATTTAAAAAAAAAATTTGAGTTATGTTTACTAGTATTGTGTATTTTTACTAAACTTGGTCATTTTTTTATTAAAATGATTATTATTGCACAGGGTGATTCAAAACGCATATTTAAAGATTTCTCAACTTTCTTAAATGGATCATGCTGTATTTCATAACTTTGTTAGACAGAACTTTTACTGTTCTTTAAGTTTCGTTACCTAAATTCGTTTACCTAAATCAAACCGTTATTGAGATATTTAGCTTTTAAATTATGAATTGCGAGTTAGTATTTATTTGCGGTTATTAAAAAAAACACAATGAAAAAAATATTTAATTAATATATAATAATTTAATACTTAAAAGTAAATACTGAAAAACGTCTTCCTGTTGATGCTGTCAACTAAAATTATAGCAATATTTCTGTTTTCCATGGCACTCTACAATAACATAATACACTCATAATCCATAGGTCACCCTGTATAAGTTAAACACATAGGTCTAACACATTTTTCGATGTTAACCAGCCCATGTAAGCTTCGTTTATCCGGACACAAGCAGTGGAATCCCCGTAAAGTGATTTTAGCGCTAGTATCAAACTACCGCTCACCACATACATAGACAATGTCGACCATATTTCATTCCTCACCACTCTGTCATAGGCCTTTTCCAAGTCTACAAAATCGCAGTAGACCTTTTGACTTTGTGTTTTTCGTTTTTGACTATCCTTTGTAATAAAATATCTTATCCATGCATCCCGTTCCTCTCCTAAATCCTGCTTGCACATCCCATATATTTTTAACAAGCTTGTATTAGTTTCAGCTGTATCTTGTTTGCTTGCATGTATTGTATGTTTGTAACTGACTGTGCGAGAACTACGCATGCCCGCAGAACAAATATTAACACCGTTCATCGCATCGGTGGTTCAGTGGTAGAATGCTCGCCTGCCACGCGGGCGGCACGCGTTCGATTTCCGGCTGATGCATTATTTTTGTGCTTTTACCATTTAATACATAATTTTTTAAATTGTATTAAGGTATTCGCGAACTAAAATTGTTTGGCATTTTAAAACGGAGGCAGATAGAGATTGTTTAATAGCAATTTGAACTAAAAATCGAAAAATAAATTATGGTTTAAGAAAACTATAATACACGCTTTTAGAGTTATTCAAACTAAAAAGTAAAAAATGATTCTTAACATAAGAATAAAATAACTGACGAGAAAAATAATGTCACTGATCTAAAAGCGCGGGGTGCTTTGTGTGACATTTTTAAACCAACTCTGTGTTTCGGAATGAAAGTACCCCACGTTTTTAGAACAGTGACATTAATTTTCTCGCCAGTAATTTTATTCTTAAGTTAAGAATTATTATCAGTTTCATTCGTTACACTTATAATCAAAACCTTTGCATACATTTTGCCGACGATACTAAGTAAACTAATGCCTTGGTAGTTTTTGCAGTCCTGCTGCGAAGCTTTTCTTTTGTAAAGCGGCCTTGCACCAGTCTTCTGGTAAGTTGCCGCACCTCAAGCAAAGGTTAATAAGGCGCTACAACATATAACAGCTAACTTAATACACAACACTCTCGTCAAATCAAATAGCGCGTTGTTTCGCGACTTCCTGTTACTGTTACACATTTCCAAAATCACTCCCACAAATTGCGAGTAAGCGAGAGGAAAAATTTTACACATGCAAGAAAGCGAGAGCAAAGATGTTACACATCAAAGAAGTTTTTTGTTAGCTTATAAATTGGTGACGGTTTCATTGTTTTCTATAAAAAAACATTGTAACGTAATATTTTTTTTAATTATTTGAGCGTCAAATATTCACCATACGAATAATTATCTGTTTCAGACATACTAAATTTTGGAGTGAATATACAACAAGATTACTTTAACGGTTCTAGTACGGGGATACCGAAAAATAACATACCTATCACAAATTTGACTTTGTCCAATGTTAGAGGAAATGTGAGAGGGTCTAGCACAATGGCAGTTCGCATCCTTTGCGGGTCCGTTGGTTGTTTAGATTGGAAATGGTCAAATATTTCAATAATAGGAGCCAATAAACATAGTTCTTGTAATTACAAACCTTTGGGTTATGCTTGCAATTAACAATTTTTATCAAAAATGCAACAATAAATTTCATTCAGAATGAAACATTACACAATAAAATTTTAATCTTTTTTTTATTTATTCGTTGATGGTTCTAGAAAATCTAGATATTCAAGTTAATTGATAGATCCAACGGAGGCGATCTATTAAATAGAGTAAAGAAGTTAATACTAGGTAGGTGAGAAATCATACAGTCAAACTTCACCAATAATAATTTTTAATAACACGCTGTATAAGAAAACCGAAATAAAAAATAATAAGTAAAAAATAATTTTACAATCAAAAGCTTGGAGTGCTTTTTATGATATTTACATTTTCTTCTTGGAGACTTTACTTTTACTACTATCTGTTTATTATCAAATATATTAATTGATACAGCGCACCCCACGCTTTTGATTATAAAATTATTTTAATATTATATTAATATTATTATTCTTTATTTTTAGTAAGGTTTTCTTATAAAGCGTGTTGTCTTAGTTTTTTTAAACTATTATTTATTTTTAAGTTCGCGTTTTTATTTAATATCCTGATGATCCTGGCCAGAGTCTTTGAAAAAATTACAAGTCAAGCTAATATATAGCGTAAAAAAAAGGAAAGAAGGTATTAAAAATACTAGGATTTAAAATGGTGATATGCGTTAGCGACATCTGTTGGAGAGTAGTTCAAGCGTCGACATTCATTTAAACTGAATTTATGAGGGATATCCGCCATTTTTAATCCATATAAAACACTTTTTTTTTAAATATAACTGATCCTGGTCAGGATCTTTCAAAATTTTTTATAAAATTATTGTATTGTCATCTGTCCTTTAGAAGTATACAAAGTTTCAAGTCGATCCGATGTTTTTAAGTGGGTGAAAATCGTGTCCAAAGATTCCGTTACATAGATAGATACGAACCAAGCTAATATAAAGCGTACAAAAAAGCAAACATGCTTCGCCCAGAAACAAAAAAATAAACACAAAATTATTTGTAGCTTATTTCCAAACTCTACAGGATAATTCTAGCGAAAATCAAAGAAGACAATAAAAATCTAATTCATTTATTATATTAAAATAAATTTATACAACTCTGAAAAATAATATTATTTACAAACAACCATATAAACGCTAAAAGGTACAACATGTATTTAATACAGGTTTTTCCTGACTACTTTGAACATTGCAATTTATGTCCCGTTAGCCTCGTAACAATATAATTCTAAATAAATTCTATCAAAGTGAGATTAAATTTAAGAAACAGATTAAGTAAAAACAACTGTAAGATGTATACAATATTACAGTATGAATTAATTTAAATCGTGGAGCAAACAGTCTATTAGCCTTATAAATCAAAATTTATAAAATTTACTATATTTTTCCCTAAATAAAATTAAGGATTCATTAAAATTTTAAACCCCCCACAAAAAAAACAATTTTATTATTTTATCCTTTGAAAATTGGTTTTTCCTGGCTAACACAACAAATAATGGTAAATTAGTTTAATTTTTTAGGGGCCTAAAACTAAACAAATATAATGATAAATAAACCTACAATAAATTACAAAACAGTTTCTTAAGTTTATTCACAATTTGTTTCAAATATTAAAATCTAATATTTATTATTTTACGTGTCCACGCGTGATTATGAGTGATTATATTTTAAATGAAATAAATTTAAAAATATTCTTTATTAATTTTAAATAGTATTCTTTAATATTTATTAACTAATTTAGGTATTTGTTCTTGTTAATATAAACTAGGAAAGGTGTTTGATATAGTCTAAGATCCGAAGTAAAATCAACCTTCACTCATCTGTTTAATGGATAAAAATTATTTTATAAGTAATTTAGTTTGTTAAAAATTATAAAAAAATGGGTTGCCTGAAAAAATCCTGGCCAGGCTATAATTAATTGAAAATTCAAAAATCACTTTTTTTTTTAATTTCTACCGATGAGTTTAACGAAAAAATTTTACTCCAACCGTAAGTACAAAGCCTATAGAATATGCAAAAGTAGGTTTGCCTATATTTTTTCTGGTCTAACTATTGGGTTGCCAGGTATAAACAAGTATTTTGGTCCTAGCTATTTTCACCTACTTGTTTAATCTATAAATTAAACATAAAGATAAGCGCTGTTTTATTGCGAACACAATGATAAAGGGTTGCCCGCAAAAAGCGTGCGAAAAAGAGGTACGAGACAAATATCTCGTGCAATAGACGAAGACACAGAGTTGTTCAATAGTTTAAAGCGAAAATGTATAGCGTGAATAACTGTAACAGAGTAAATGACTCAAGAAATAAAATTTTTATTAAAAATTATGCTGCGAAAGAAGACAACAAATAGTTTTAAAAAAAAATAAAAAGTTTTGACTCCAACACTATACCGCCATGCTGAATATCCCTATAACAAACAATTTCGAGAATAATTTTTGTTAATTCTATGTGGCTTCCAGCCTGAAAACTGCGGTTGGCATTTAGAGGATTATTTAAAACCAACAGGATTTATTGGGGATCAAACGCCTTTGACAGTACAAGACAATATCGAAATGACGGAAGATGATAATCAATCTACCGAAATCAATAATCAAAATTGTACTTCAGATGATTCGGACATAGAATTAGAATTATGAATTAAATTTTATTAAATTTTTTTTTTAAAAACCGTTTGCTGTCTTCTTTCGCAGCATAATTTTTTATAAAAATTCGATTTTTTGCGTCATTTACTCTGTTGCAGTTATTCTCGCCATAAATTTTCGCTGTAAACTCTTGAACAACTCTGTGTCTTCGTCTATCGCACGCGATATTTGTCTCGGACAGCTTTGTCGCACGTTTCCAGTCGCATTAAAATTTTATTTTTTAAAATTCGACAACCATCATTCTTCTTCTTGTTGTGCCATACCCCCTGGGGGGCGTCGGCGACCTCTCTGCAACTATTCATGTGCACGCTCAATCAGTGTTGCATGAATAGAAGGGACCTACAGTTTAATGCCGGTTCCGAACGGCTAGTTTAGAGAGGCCTTACTAGGCAGAATACATTCGGTGGTTTGCCATTGCCTTCCGAACGGCAGCGGTCGCTTATAATTCGTTGGTTTGACCTGGGAATCGAACCCGGGTCTCTTGGTGCAGAGGCTGGCGCGCTAGCAACTACACTACGGCCACCAACCATCATTCAGGACAGACTTTTTGCGGGCAACCCTATATCATTGTGTTCGCAATAAAACAGCGCTTTATGTTTAATTTATAGATTAAACAAGTAGGTGAAAATAATTGGGAATACCTGTTTATACCTGGCAACCCAATAGTTAAACCGGGAAAAATATAGGCAACCCTACGTTTGCATATTCTTTGGGCTTTGTACTTACGGTTGGGGTAAAATTTTTTCGTTAAACTCATCGGTAGAAATTAAAAAAAAGTGATTTTTGAATTTTAAATTAATTATAGCCTGGCTAGGATTTTTTCAGGCAACCCATTTTTTTTATAATTTTTAACAAACTAAATTACTTATAAAATAATTTTTATCCATTAAACAGATTGGGTGAAGGTCGATTTTACTTCTGATCCTCTACTAGTAGTAATTTAACACGAGCGGCAGTGTTCAAATAACAAGTGAAAACAAAAAATAATGGAAATAATTAGATTTCAAAATATCTTCCTTGTAGAATTTACGTCTTATCTAAACATCCTTAACTTATAACAAACTTATCATTGAAATTAATACAGAAATACTCTTTTTCGATAAGCTATACAGTCTTTTTTCATTTACGAATTTTTTGTTTCAGTAATTTAGAAAATTACAATTTATAATCATCGGGTATTTGAATAGATAATATGGCGTGAAAAATATTAATAAAGAAAACATAAAAGTTGTGTAATAACAATGTAAAGCTGTCAAAATTTTAAACATTACAAAATTATGATTAACAACAAATTCACTTATATATTTTTTGGTGCTTAAAAAAAAGTTTTCAAATTATTCAAAACAACCTTCTAAAAACTACTAAAAAAGTATTTACTAATTTATAAGCATATTTCACGAATATACGGTGGTTTCGGATTATCTCAATAACCAGTATTTAACTGTACATTTAAGAAGTACGAAAGTAAATTCCCCCGATATTTTTAAACAAATTTCGTAGGTAACAAATTTTATTTTATAAGGGACTTCTTGTTTAAAAATTAAGGGTCAATAGGGTTTAAGTTTAAAAATGAGGACAACCGAAAGGCTTTGTGCGAAAAAGCTAGTCATGCACAAAAGAATTGAATTTTTGAGAAATTTTACTCACTGTAGACAAGAATGCACTTCATTTGTTTATCTGGACAAAACTTGGGATTTTGCTAAAGGTGGAACAAAAAGAATTTGGCAGGACGATAACATACAGTTTATAAAACACACCGACGGTGAAATAAAAAGACATTATTATGCTTGCAGGTGGAAAGCATGGTTTTATTGATGAGGCGGATCTTTTAATTTCGCCAAAATAAAAATCGGCCGATTATCATGACAATATGAATACAGAGATGTTTGTAAAATGGTTAAAAGAGAAACTATTACCATCGTTACATGAACTATCTGTCATTGTATTAGATAATGCTCCGCACCCTTCGGAAATTAAGCAACCAACAAACTCCTGGACGGTACAGAAAATAAAAGAATGGTTAACGAACAAAAATATTTTATTTCGACAGTATTGCTTTAAGTCGTAATTATTATTGATAGCTAAAAGGCAAAAAAGAGACAAAATTTACAATGTGGATCAAATAATATTAAGTTATGTGCTAGGACTTTCGCCTTATCATGGCCAATTTAATCCCATTAAGTATATTTGGGGAATATGCAAAACCTATTACGACAATCACATTGGATCTAATGGTTACAGTGATAAGGCTGTTTTGAAAATCTGGGAACGAGCAATTAATACTGCCACTCATAAAATTTTGGAAAAATGTGTCGCAAAATGTGTAAATGTAATAGAGGAATGGGGGTTCGTTAAAACCGCATTAAAGCAGTTAATCCTGTTATCATTTACAATCCGAATGAGGATAACGACGATAGTGATTCCGATTATGATGACTTTAAAATCTGATGCTTCATAATACCGTAAGTACTACATGATTAAACATATTTATTAAATTTGTACCGATAATTTATTTTTGTTGCATTCCCTTCTAACACAATTAAATATTTGCCTATTTCTAACCAAAAAACTGATCAAAAGCTACATCAACAGTTTCTGTTCACAATAAAGCAAAAAATAAAACCTCAGCAAAAGCATAATAATAAACAAAAAATTTTCAGGTTTAAATCTTAGGGGAATTTACTAATGTACCTTTCGACTCAATGCGCCCGTCGATGCCTCGGTGACTAATACCGTCGTATATTGGTGAAATGTGCTATAATAATAATTTCCACTAACTCAATCTTCAACCGGACCAGTGTGAACTTTGATTGGACTATTACAGTTCCACTAATAGAATAGTTGATTCAATGTTTTCGAATTTCTTTTTAATAAGTTTTGTGATTCCTGCCATTGATTTTACGCGCATATATTTTCAATGTCATAGATGGTGAGGAAATCAAATACCTATACTGACAGAATTCTTTTAAAAATCGATTGTAGTAACAGAAAATATATACTAAAAAGTTAAATAAAACATGACCATAGTACTTATTGGTATTGATTAACCACTATTGTAATGAGACACCACTTTACCCACTTTTAAATAAAAAAAAAATGGATGGTTTAGCCGTTATCTGAGAAGGCGCAAAAAAATACACCGAAAATTTTATACCACTTAACCTTTTAACCTATTTATTTATGTGAATAAATTTACTAAAATAATATTTATTTCTTGATAAAATAATAAAATATTTATACAGCGTTTTCTATTGACCCACTACTTCGATTTAATATAATTTGGCACTAACATTCATTCTGAGAGCTCTAATTGTAATAACACCAGTAATTATGTATCTTTATTGACAAGAGACTACTTATTACGGCCCTCTACCACCTCTTTGGAGACGACGCCTTTCAGAAGGGTTGAAGGCACAAGGGAGTGCAATAGTTTTGCACCCGATGGGAGTGAAGAGAGATCTCTCTCGGTAGTTACACCACTATCTACAAGAACGACTCTCACTATACTTGGCACAAAAAGTATCGCTTATTTTATAAATTATAAAATGTTTATGAAGTAAATCTCAAAACAAAATATTAATTTACATGCACTCGTAAAAAATCTAATTTTTGTTCAAACAAAAATACAAAAAAAGGGATTTGTACAGTTAGCGAATTTAAAATCCGAATATCAAAATGACATTTTCATGATTTTTGGTAAGTTGGGCCTTAAAACCTAATTCGTCTGCATTTTTTGCACGAAAATAATTAAATTGATCAATTTTGAAGTGAAGCTTCTTGAGGGAGGGCTTTGAAAATCTTATCAGCAACCTCTTTGTGTGGCAGAAATTGGTAGGGTAAACACTGTATCGAATAGAGTAGGAGCAGTGTCTGCTTGCCTACAAGTATCAGAGAAGAGTGAGACACACGCTCTTCTCGCTTTCTTTCTTTGGGCGACATCTATTATTGATCATATGAAGTTCCCGAGGTTTGAACAACAAACTAACCTCCATTTGTTTAGAGAGGTGAAAAGTAAACTTTATACATTATTTTAAGCAATTTAAGTATTGAAAGTGTTATATTTGATCGATATTTTGTGAAGAATTGGTATTAATAAACCACAAAATCCGAAAATGCAAAGGATTAAAAAAGCTGATATGGAGATAAAATCGCGAAAAATATGCTTTGTTCTACAATGCTCTACATATGGCAATTCAATTAAATCTTTGCATAAATTTCCTTTAAATCCCAAGGCAGCTCAGAAATGGAAGATAGGCAAACCAATCTCGAAGTTTATGTTTGTTTGCAGCAAGAACTTTGTAAAACATGATTTTATCTGTGGTAAGTTTAATATTGTCCAATGATCTATTATTTTATTTAGGATTATTCATAGTGACTTAAACAACATGGAGAAAGCTTTTAAAAGATGGATCTGTTCCTAGCCAGAACCTTTCAGTGTTGAAGTAACAACATTCCATAATTAAGAAAGATAGAAGTGACCGAAGTTAATTGGATTATAATATATAATCCTTAATTGGTCAAATACGTTCACCCACATGGTACAATAAGTCCGAAATTGATATTTCGACATTTATAGGCATTGCTACAAGAACTCCAGGGACAACAGAACTTAAAAACTTCGAAAACAAACTAAAATTGATACCTGAATACGACTGGTCTTCACTGGCATTTAACAAGAATCCAGCGACAATAAAACTGAAACGTCGAAAACAAACCTTAAATCCAGCTTCAATCCAATAGTTTAACACAAAAAATCAACTTAAATCTTTGAGATAACTAAAATTCTCTTCAATAAAAACTTTGGTTTTACAAGTGATCAAATGACAGAATATTTGTTGTTCACACCTAGATCCGACATTTTGTTATTAACAGCGCCATCTCGCGTTGCGTGATTTTTCCCTATTTGCGGGAATTTTATCTGTCAAAGAGACAGTGTAAATATTGTTCGCGAAAAAGTGCATACATTTTTGAAGGACGTCAAATTAACCTATCTTTCATTGAGGGAGTTTTTATTTACATGGAACATATTAATAAATAAAATTCAACTATTTCTGCAATATTTTTTACTGCGTGTGAACTGCTCACAGTCAAGACTTTCCAAAGGCCAAGGAAGAGTCTAAATATTCCGCTGCTGCGAATTTTACACTATTATTGAAAATATAAAAACAAGAAAGATTGTACTGTTTGCGTTATATATAAATAACACGTTTTCTTTAAAAAATAAGTTAGTAGCACGACGGGTTAGCGAACTTGTAATCCGGACATCAAAATGACATTTTGTAATTTAAAAGGCAGATTTACAATGTCACAAAATAGTGTTCGGATTTTAAATTCGCTAACTGTACATGTTCATTTTGTTTTTTCTGTTTACAAGTCAGTTGGAGCGAATATTTGTTAATAATATCATTTAAAAAGTGCTTTTGAATAAAAATAAGTAATTTGACGCTAGGACAAGTAGCCAAAATTGTGGTCTGATGTGAAATTAAAAGATCGCAGTAATATACTCGTAGTAACTAGGGATTATAATAGAAGAAGAAGTTGCTAGATAACAACTGATTGTCTTAGAGTGACCAGCAGTAGGTTCACACTTAAATGATATAGAATATGTTTGAGATTACCTAAAATGACGCATAATGTCTCGTATTATGCTCCAATCAATCTGGATGATCTGGAACACACTTTAATAGACAAATGGGAAAGTTTAGATTTGGAGTTTATCAGGTATTTGATAAGAAACCTTCCAGAATAAACGAGAGCTGTCATTAGAGCCAGAGGTGACTAATACCGGATACTAAAAATTGTTGTCAACGTTCTAAGAATTTGTTTTGTTAATTAGAAATTTTCTGTTTTTGGTAAATAAACGTTATATATGCAATTTCATCCTAAATTTTTCATTTTTAATAACCGAATAACTCTTTGTCGGTAGCCATAACAACGCACCGCACTTAGTATTGTATCATAGCATCCGTGTGTAAATCAAATGTTATAAAGTTAAATGCTCTTGGCCATAACGACGCACTGACCCTCGTCTCTCAACTAGCCTGGTATCAAAGCAACATTTTTCAAAATCGAGCTTAGTATTTTTCGACCATAGCATATTTTTTTTATATGTTCTGGTTCCCACGAAAAGGGATATCCTGTAATGCTCAAAGAACTTCTTAGGAACCAAGGAAAAAGGGCAGGAATTGGTGTTCTTAAACTTTTGAATGTTGTATGCCTAGGGGAACACCTCCCTAAGCAATGTGTTTCAAGCCTCGCTGTTCGTTGGATGAACGAGTCTTTGGAATGAGATGTTCTGCAGGTCTTCAAAGTGACAACGAAGGGGTGTAAAGTCTATATTTGACGGGTTAATCTCGAAGAAACAGCTAAATGGGGAACGATTGTCGATATTTTAGAAGAGCATCGCCTATAAAAATATCTATAAAATAGAGACAAATCGCTAACTTTTCTACGGTGTTCCAGAGAAGTGAGCGAGTTTGTAAGCGAGGCATCACCGACGAGACGAATTGCCCTTTTTTGGACAAAATCCAGTAGCTTCAGGATATGTTTAGGTGCTGCACTTCAAATATGGGAACAGTACTCCAGTACAGGTCGGATCTGTGCCTTATAGATCAAAAGCAGCTGACTGGAAATGAAATAGTTCTTGGCACGAAACATAAAGCCAAGTTTTGGGATGCACATTTTGCAATGGACCTCACGTGGTTTCCCCAGAAAGGTTATTGCTGATAGTAATACCAAGCATCGAGATGGATGAGTTCAATGGTATGGTTACTCCTGACAATATTATGTTGGGCACAGCGAAATCGGCTTTTCTAGAGAAAAGACATGCTTGTGTTTTATTTGCATTGAATTCTACCAAGTTATTGGATCCCCCATTCGGGCATTGTTGCCAAAACCCTATTTATGTTGTTGACATATCTTCCTCGTTCATTTCTGGTTTCACGGGCATATATAGAAGCCCTGGAAATGAAAGCTGTATGGATGGTACTGTCATATACGAAGCTGTGTACTGGACATGAAGTTGTTTCTTACAAGTCGTTGATGTGAAGTAGAAATAGTGTTGGAGCTAGAATTGATCTCTGCGGAACACCAGTATTTATTAGTGAAGAGTCGGATGAAACCCCATCAAGCACCACATGGAGAGACTTGTTTGAGAGAAAACTAGCTAGCGGGAACACATCTGATAAGATCGAAGCTTGGCGAGGAGACCCTGGTGCCAAAGTCGATCGAATGCCTTGGAGATATTTAATGCCACGGCTTAAGTATCACCATATTTTTCAATATATAGCTGCCATATGTGTGAGACGTAAGCGAGCAGATTACCAGTTGATCTTTGATAACCAGTAATATGATGAATAAAGAAAGAATAAAAACCAGTATCTTTGTCTTTGTTGCTCAACGGCAAAGCTTTGCATGAGGCAGGGTCCATACTTTGGTACAATGCTATGTGCGCTTCGGCTATGGACATACCCTTAAACTTCATGAAGATTAACTGGGTATCAAAACTGAACAAAAATAACATTTTAATAATGCGATATTTTTGTGAAAGTATATTCTCCGTGTGCAAAATACAAATTAAAATACTCATATACCTAGAACATTATTTTGTTTTGTGCTAAATTGGAGGTTCTCCGGGTCGGCCACTGCAAAAACATCGTAGCAGCCTCGAAGACACAGGTAAGTGGCCATTTTGGTTTTAAAAGAAATCTCTTAATTTTAATGATTGCATTCAAGCAATTATACAGTCCATTAATTCCAGCTCAGCTGCCTACCGAACCAATTACAGTCGTTTGGGAATGAATCACTCAATAAATACTACGCAACCACTTTGAAAAAATGTTTCGATAGTTTTTTTATGGTTAATCTAAATTAAAGTACAAGGGGACACGTGGTTGTATTATTTAAAAAAAAACCGTAGGACCTATATTTCTATGAGGTAAAAATGTAGAAATAGGTAAAATATGTGTCGGAATATATTTGTTTCAATAAATACTTCGTGTGTATGAAAATGTTTTTTTTTTCATAAAATGAAATGAACCTTAGGAGCCGGTGATTATAAATTGACTATCAATACTTTTATAAATTATGTGCCGCTGACGAAACTTCTCGGCTTTATCATCATTACGGATTTTTTTAACGTGTAATCCCAACCTTTCCATCTAAACCAAACTATTCCTGAAAAATAAAAAAACATACCATTATTTAAAAATAATTTGGTCAAACGGGCTATAAATAACAAAATATAGTTAATACAAAACAACATCCGATGCACGTTACACAATTTGACAGCGATACAGTTTTGCCACGTTGTCAGAATTATAGGAGATTCTAAAAATTGTGAAAAATTATCATGTTTTTACTTTTTTCCGAAAAGAAAATTTCTAATTTTTTAATAAAAAATTTAAAAGTTAATCGTAAAATAAACTTTTGAACATAATCAAAACACTAACCTAAAAAGATAGTAATTAAACCGGCAACAATGCATTTTGACCGACATGGCCACCAACTGCGTATGTATCAAATCGCATGGAAATGTGTCACGGGATTTATGGTTAATATATCTTGTTTTCACGGCAGCTACTATAAACAAATTTTATTTGAAAATAAATAGTACAGCAGCATAAATTGACATAAAACGATGTTTTTAAAGTACAAAAACGTTGGTCAAACTAAATATTTCATTAGGTGGTCTCACTGTTTTAAAACCCTAACGTCATTAATGACGTGCATTGGATTTTGTTTTGTATTTATCTAATGTACGAGGGCAGTTTGATAAGTCAGTGGCTTTTTGAATTTCCCGCACAGTTACTCCAAATGAAACAGTGCTGCCGTCAACTATAATCTATCAGTGGGCAACTTTCTAATTTTGAGCAAGCTACGTCGTGCAGTTGGTGTTTGATAGCCGTTCAAAGCAGACAACCTCGTGAATTTTTACGAAAATGGAAAAAGTGAATTTCGTGTGCTGATTACTTTTTACGTAAAAAATCCATCACTGAAACTAAGGAAAGACTTGATAAATACTACGGGGACTCGGCAATATCAATTTCAATGATTAAGAAGTGGTTTACAGAGTTTCGTTGTGGTCGTACCAGCACTAGTGACGCCGAACGTCCAGGTCGCCCAAAAGAAGTGATCATACCGGAAATCGTCGATAAAATCCATTAAATGATATTGGATGATCGGAGAATGAAAGTGCGTGAGTTGGCTCATGCTGTAGGTATCTCAACTGAACGGGTACATCATATTTTACACGAATATTTGTTCACTGAGAACAAGAGACAAACGCGCCACACACGCTAGACAAGCCGCGGGCGGGCATGCGAGACAGAGACAGACACCGCAGAATCAACATCGTCGACGACGAGACGAAATCTGAACTTTGCAATATACTTTACTCGTCAATTATTAAAATAATGACCATCAAAATAAATGCCAAGTGGTCCCAAGATGATTCTACTGTTCTGCTTACTGGAATTCCGTAGCGCCATTTCATAATCATGAAACGAAAATGTGCTGGACATTACCGCCATCTATGAGCGATGGTCTGAACCACTAATTTCAAGATCCCTTCTCGCTTTTTCCGAGTCCCTGCAACCCATCCTTGATATATTTGTGTCAATGGCGCTGTTTTTGTCAAAATTATTTGCCATGCAGTTATTGTGCCAAACGACTGCGTTTCAGAAGCAAATATTTCAGTCACGGGTTACTAGATATTTAACCTCGAAAGTGGTCATAAATTTTTGGGAATCCAAAGCAACTAAATTCTCAATGTCTACATATTTCGATCATCTACAGCTTTCTTTTACGAACGAGTTTCAACTTCTGAATCAGCCAGTGAACTCTTTCCAACTTTGGTCTTTCCAATGATCCAATCCATTTTGCATTTGCACTTTGTGTCGAGTCGGCGGCCGATTCGGCGGCCGATTCGGCAGTCAACTCGGCGTCTGGTTGTAGTATTTTAAATTGTATGAAACAGACGGTACGTCACTGCCAAGCATCATGCACCGCGAGCGGTTTTACGACTGGAGTCGGCACATCATTACTACTGTTACTACGATGGCTTTCCTACCGGTCTCTTTCCTTCAGGTTTTCCTGTGAACACCTTTTTTGGGACCCTGTCGTCTGGCATTCTTTGGGCATGTCCTGCCCATCTCAGTCGCATCAGTTTTATATGCATTGAAACTCTGGGTTCCTCATACAACTGGTATATTTCATGATTCAAACGTGCCCCTCAGAAATCCCCTTCATTTACTGGACCAAGAATTCTTCTTAGGATTTTTTGTTCGAATCGGTCTAAAAGCTCCGCGTTTTTGCCTGAGAGTGTCCACGTTTCAGCTCCGTATGTCAAAACTGTGCGGATCATTGTTTTATAGACTCTAATTTTAGTCTTCCTGTGTACATCTCTCGATTTTAAAATGGGTAGTATTAAGTGGTATTCTCTATTTGCTGAGTTGGTTCTTTTTCTAATTTATTTGGTTTCGTCGTTGTCATGTGATATGTTTGAGCCGAGGTAGGTAAAGTCTTTCACTACTTCAAAACTCTGCCTGTAGAGGTCAATAGGTGGATTGAGTAGCTTATTGACCAATACAGCCGGTCCCAAGCCCGGAAAAAAGAGGAGGGTTCCAAGTGAGGCCAGCGACCTGCTTGGGTAAAAAGACAAGTGCTCCTAGAACCAAAGGAACAGCCTCGGAACAGATTGGATTAAACAATGACAACCTCGCGAGAATAAGGACTAAACGAATAAGGAAACCATCATTACTAAGAATTGGATGTTGGAACATTACATCATTCAACAACAAAGACCAAGAAATCATACTTGAAATGAAGAAACATAAATTAGACATCTGTGCACTATCAGAAACGAAGAAAAAAGGCAAAGGAAATAGCAGATATGAAAACTACATACTCATATACAGCGGCAAAGACAAGAATGAACGAGCGGTCTCAGGGGTTGGTATACTGCTACACGAAAGATTTGAAAGCCTAATCAACAACACTAATTACATTAACGATCGACTATTACATGTAACACTCGAACCACGGAAAGCGAAACAGCTACACATAATAAGTGTATATGCACCCGATACCAGCAAACCTCAAGCAGAGATAGATATGTTTTACCACAACTTGCAAACAGTTCTAGATGCTATACCCAAAGAGGATGAAATAATAGTGTTGGGTGATTTTAACGCGAGAATCGGCAACGAAGTTATACCTGGCATCAAAAACAGATTTAACGAAGAGACCATAAATGAAAGTGGAGAACAATCGATACAACTATGCACACAAAGTGAACTTCGAATTAACAACACATTTTACCCACACAAACTACGGCATAAATACACATTCGAAAACACACGAGGTCAAAGGTCAATCGTCGACTATATTATAACCAACAGAAATATCCACCCAACAACGATACAGGATGTGAGAGCTTTAACTTCCGCCAATGCTGGAACCAACCACCGTCTTGTAATGGCAAAAATAAAAACAAACACCCAAAGATTCCGTAAAGAACCCACCGAAACAACGACCATAATGAATATAGAATCGCTATCTGAAGAGTCAACTAAATATCTGTACCAACGAAGATTAGCAGGGAAAATTGCCGCAAATTACATACAAGAAACTGACAACATAGAAACAGCGTGGACCAAATTAAAAACTAACATACTAGAAGCAGTAGAAGAAGCATGCGGAAAAAGAACCATTAAGAAAGGGGGAAAGCCAAACTCAAAGCCCTGGTTTAAGCCAGAAATTAAGATACTGGCCGAAGAGAAAAGAAAATCGTACCTACAATACAGATCCAATGCTATAACGTATAATGACTATAAAGCCGTAAGAAACAGGATCAACGAGAATATTCGGAAAATCAAAAGGGAACATTGGGAAACATTTTCTAACGATATGGAGCATGACCTGTATGGAGGGCAAAAGAAGATATGGAACCTGCTAAGACAGGAAAAAACCAATAAATGAGTGTATACAAAATACAAAAATAGCGGCGGAAGAATGGGAAAAATATTTTGGAAAACTCTACACTCCGACAGAAAAACAACTTACCACCACAGGAAATACAGCCTGACATTGGAAATGTTAACGAACAACAAGAAAAGACTATTCGCTAGGAGAAAATACGATACATGGTCCAAAAACTAAAAAACAGAAAAGCCTCGGGCATTGACGAAATTAAAAATGAGATGATCAAATATGGAGGTGAAAGCTTATTGGCCGAATTACAGATTTTCTTCAATAAAATACTTACTGTCAAGGTTGTTCAATCCGAATGGAAAGAGAGCATACTGATACCAGTTTTCAAAAAAGAAGAAAAAGCAGACCCTAAAAACTATCGAGGTATTAGCTTATTGAGTGCTGTACTAAAACTGTTTACAAAAATTCTAGCAGAAGAAATATCTCTAATCGGAATATGTGAAGAACAGCAAGGGTTCAGACAGAACAGGTCTACTATAGATGCTATATTTATAATACGTCAAATTACTGAGAAAGCCATTGCGTTCAATAAAGTAGCCTTCACGTGTTTCATTGACCTAACCCAGGCATTCGATAGGATACGGTTAACAGACGTCTTGGCCCTACTACAAAAGAGAAGAATTCATCCGAATGTAATAAAGACCATCGAAGAATTGAACAAGAACAACTACACATAGGTAAGAACTGCAAATAAGCTAAGAAATAAAATACCTATGACAACCGGAATCAGGCAAGGAGATAGCCTAAGCCCAATCCTATTTAATATCATCATGGATGAAATTATAAATGAAGTCAAAGTAACTGGGAAAGGATATCGACTGGAAGATAAAGAAATAAAAATCATATGCTACTCTGATGATGCTGTAATCGTATCGGAAGACGAGGACAACCTACAGAGACTCTTACACAAGTTCCAAAAAACAGCTGAAGAATTCAATATGCAAATATCCGTCAAGAAAACCAAATCGCTAACAATATCCAAAGAACCGAGAAGATGTAAACTCGCAATCTATGAGCAGAGTGTAGAACAAGTGATGTCCTTTAAATATTTAGGAGCTAATATAACTAGCACTAGAAATATTAAGGAGGAAGTAAAAGCTCAAACAACAAAGGCATCTCTAATCTCAGGATTCTTGAGAGACATAATCTGGAGAAATAAACACATGAGTACCAGAAGTAAGGTCAGAATATATAAGACATGTGTAAGACCGATTATGACATACGCGATAGAGACCAGAGCGGAGAACACGACTACAAAGCGACTTCTTAGATCAACGGAAATGCGAATTCTTAAAACGATAACTGGCTATACCTTACTTGACCATAAAAGAAGCGAAGAGATAAGGGAAATATGTGAAGTCCAAGACATAGTAAGATGGGCAAGAAACCGAAGAAGAGAATGGAGAGACCATGTTAGCAGAATGCCAAACGACCGGCTGGCAAAAATTGTGAGAGAGAAGCGGCCCAGCACACCACGCCCAACTGGACGCCCACCAAAAAGATGGTATGATAGCTGGTCTTCATCGTCCCAATTGTTTTTGGGCAACCTTTGAGGCAAACACAGGACGTAGTCCTAACGTAAGAAGAAGAAGAAGAAGAAGAAGAAGAAAATTGTAATAATCAAATGTGATGTTTTGGCCTAGTCGATTGCGCTGTTGTCTGCTTTGTAGTAGTAGCTTGGTTTTTTGTTCATTAATCACAAGACCTTACCTTTGCTGCATTTTCTATTTCTGAGAAAGGTTCCTTTCCACATCATTACCTGTTCGTATATGGGACGAAACAGACGTAAGCGTGTGCGAGGCGGTTTGAGTGTCGCCAGTGTTGCCAGAATATGGAAAATTTGGACGTTGAAAAATAAATTAATGAAATTCATATAAAACCATCAATTTGGGGTATGCGTCTGGAGATTACTCCGACAAAATAAAAAGGAAACGTTCTTGGGAAAAAGTAACTCGATGAGAATGCTACACTGGAGCAGAAAAAAAATTAATACTAGTTTTTTAAATGTATTATTCTGGTGGAATTGAAATATTTTCCTGGGTCTTTATTCAGTTCATTATATAGCGTATAAAAATATCCCCTATTTTTCCTCTCACCTATCATTGGATGTATTCAATATTTGCGTTTCTTTTTGTTCGAATTCTTTCGAGTGCAAAATTTGACAACAGCACAAGAAATGACTAAAAACTTAACGGTCGCTAGTTGCGGTGAAGCAGCGTGTGTTTTAGCCATTTCTTCACCGATTCGGCTGCCGGTGAAAACTGCTCCGTCTGGTTCTACCCTTAATCGGCAGCTGCGTACGGCATTGCGAACTAGTAGCGACGTGCGAGTGGCGGATGTATATAATTTTCGAAAAACCGGACAAATGATTGCACCCCGGGAGGTCGGGAGGTTAACCATTATTACCCGAATCTCCCGGGCAATCCGGGAGGGTTGGGAACCCTAACCGTAGCTAATGTGTGGTAAGAATAAGGAATGATTGCATTATTATTTTTAGGTTTAGGTAAGGTGAAAACAAGCTAGTTTTCGAATACGACAGTGGGAACGATCAGAGAAGATATATCTACAATAATTTAACACTTTAAAACCTTAAAAACTGATAAATTATCAATTTTAAATTTGTCACAGGCTTATGTATTATTATTACCATAATTTAAAACTAAACTTAAACCAATAAATACCACATAAACTAAACTGGTATTGTTAAATTAAACGTTACCTTGTCTTGCTGTTAGATCTTGTGGATCGTTCAAGTAAAGACCGTTTAATCCTCGTCCACAAGATTTCCACCACCAACCACCTTTTAACATCGAAGCACAATTCAGACTTGACCGATCATTGTCTCTGCAAAAAAATAAATCTTTTTTAAAATATAACATTAATTGATAATTTCTTTGCATAAGAATATAACAAATTAATAGCTGACCGTCAGTGGTTATACAAATAATCTTTTGTTTCTTTAACAAAAGCTACAAACTGGACTGTTTTTTAAACAATTTCGATCTGATCCAGATACGTTCGTCTAGGTCGACCTCTACCGACTTGCCCATTCACATTCGTCAATCTTATTTCATCCATCCTCTCTACTATCCAAACTATCTAAGCATTTCTTTATACTACAAAGTTTCCTTATTACAGTATTTTTCACTTTATCCATCAGAGTCACTCCAGCTATATTTCTCAGACTACTCATTTCCGCAGCATTGGTCTTACTTTCGCATTATAAATATGTTTGGTCAATCTTATTTCATCTATCCTCTCCTTTATCCGAACTATCTGACCATTGCTTTACACTACAAGGTTTTCTTATTACAGTATTTTTCACTTTATCCATCAGAGTCACTCCAGCTATATTTCTCAGACTACTCATTTCCGCAGCATTGGTCTTACTTTCGCATTATAAATATGTTTGGTCAATCTTATTTCATCTATCCTCTCCTTTATCCGAACTATCTGAGCATTGCTTTACACTACAAGGTTTTCTTATTACAGTATTTTTCACTTTATCCATCAGAGTCACTACAGCTATATTTCTCAGACTACTCATCTCCGCAGCATTGATCTTACTTTCGCATTATAAATATGTTTGGTCAATCTTATTTCATCCATTCTCTCTACTATCCGAACTATTTGAGCATTACTTTACACTATAAGGTTTCTTTATTACAGTATTTTTTATTTTATCCATCAGAGTCACTACAGCTATACTTCTCAGACTACTCATCTCCGCAGCATTGATCTTACTTTCGCATTATAAATATGTTTGGTCAATCTTATTTCATCCATTCTCTCTACTATCCGAACTATTTGAGCATTGCTTTACACTATAAGGTTTCTTTATTACAGTATTTTTTATTTTATCCATCAGAGTCACTACAGCTATACTTCTCAGACTACTCATCTCCGCAGCATTGATCTTACTTTCGCATTATAAATATGTTTGGTCAATCTTATTTCATCCATCCTCTCTACTATCCGAACTATTTGAGCATTGCTTTACACTATAAGGTTTCTTTATTACAGTATTTTTTATTTTATTCATCAGAGTCACTACAGCTATACTTCTCAAACTACTTATCTGCGCAGCATTGGTCATACTTTCAGGCTTCTTCTGCCAAACTTAACATTAAATACCATAAATAAGTTTAGGGACCAGTACTCCTCTATGCACAGCCAACTGTGCCTTTTTTGACACGTTACGGCTGCTCATACAGTTATTCAGCAACCCATTCATTTGTTTCCCTGCCAATACCCCTCGCTCAATATCACATACTCTGTTTTTCGTAAACTAGGAACCCAAGTATACAAATTCTTTCACTTGTTCCATCTTTCTCTTTCAATTAGCATCTTTTACACTTTCTGAATTCAAAGTACATAATGATAAAAACTTTTAAATTTCCTCAAAACGGAATAGTGTGTGGATAAAAATTAAGTTATAATTCAAATACAAATATTAAAGAAACATAAAAAATAAGAACATCACTTCAAAATTTAAATGAATTAGTTATATTTTTAATAAAAAAGCACAAAGTTGGTGCGTTTTATGCAAACATGAAATTACCTGTTATATGTGGAAAATGGACTGTTGTTACTACCATACCAGGGATCATTTAAAGAATCACCAGCATTTCCTTCATATCCATCGATTTCTAATTTGTAATATTCCGCTTCTGAATATATTTTAAAGTGCGAATATTGTGCGTATCTAAAAAAATATTACAATATTAATATACAAAATATTTATACTACTACTATAATAAACACGAAAGTTTGTGAGTATGTATGTATGTATGTTTGTTTCTCTTTCGCGCAAAAACTAAATGGATTTTAATGAAACTTTACAATAATGTAGCTTATACATTAGAGTAACACATAGGCTATAATTTATAAAGATATTGTGGAAACCTACTACTATTAAAAACGCGAAAGTTTGTGAGTATGTATGTGTGGATGTTTGTTACTCTTTCACACAAAAACTACTAAATGGATTTTAATGAAACTTAACAATAATGTAGCTTATAGATCAGAATAACACATTTACTATAATTTATAAAGATGTTGTGTAAAACTAGTTCTAATATATACGCAAAAGTTTGTGAGTATGTATGTGTGGATGTTTGTTACTTTTTTAGGCAAAAACTACTAAATGGATTTTAATAAAACCTTACAATAATGTAGTTTATACATCAAAATAACACATAGGCTATTATTTATAAAGATATTATGTAAAACTACTACTATTATAAACGCGAAAGTTTGTAAGTATGTATGTATGGATTTTTGTTACTCTTTCACGCCAAAACTAGTGAATGGATTTTAATGAAATTTACAATAATGTAAAGAATAGTGAGATAAGAGAACGCGGAACGTGGTGTAAAAGAAGATGTGGTTACAAAGATAGATAAAGGAATGTTTAGATGGTTTGGACACGTAGAAAGGATGGATGAAGGAAGATTGACGAAACAAATTTATAAGGCGAGTGTGAATGGACAAGTCGGTAGAGGTCGTCCTCGGAGAACATATCTCGATCAGATTAACATTGTTTTAAAGAAAGGCCAGGTCAAGAGTAGCAACAACCGACGAGCATGTATGAGAGCACTGATGAGGGTAGAGGAAGCGGAAGATGTGTGTAAGAACCATAGCAAGCGGAAGAAAGTGGTCTTTGCCTACCCCTATGGGAAAAAGGCGTGACTTTATGTATGTCTAACTGATAAACGAGTGCGTAGCACGAGTTATGTAAGTACACGAATGAGTATTAAATTTTGGTATAAAGATAGATGGATGAATTCCTTGGAAAAGAAAATGAACTACACGAAGTACTAACCTTACGCTGACTAAGTCGCGGGTACCATCTAGGATAATAATGTTAATATATGACTGATTTCGTTACTATTTTGTAAATTAAAATATTAAAAATTAATAAATATTTACATTTATTTATTTTTTCTTTATAATATTACGTAACTAACCGCTATCGGTGCGAAGTATTCGCACGGGTCACCTCTAGTTAATTATAAATTATAATGCTCAAAAAAATATGTTGAACTTGGTTCTTTTGTAACTAAGTACATTCTGATTTTTTGTTATACCGGGTGTCTCAGTTGTAAGCTTGCTACAGACTATGCATGTATTCGCGATGCGCGATTCGCGGGTAAATTCGGGCTGTGTTCATAGTTAATTTATCCATTCGTGGTGCGCGATAGTTTGTTTCTATGGTCATCCAGTGTCCTCGAGGTTAAAACTAAGTTCTTCAAGAATAATTATTAATTACATTTTTTTTACGTAATAATAATTAAAAACAATGGCTGAACTTTTTCTTTTTCTTCTTTTGCGCCATGATTATAAAAATAGCCCCAGCTATTGCCAGATCATCATCGCTCTCCATATTTTCAAAAGGGAAATATCTATATACAATAATAATATATATAATTACGGATTGCAGTGAACAGGGTCACCCCTGTCCTATTCTTTAGCTCGAGACAATGGTGCGGTTTTTGGGGGTCATCAAAAGAGCGAATGATTTATTACTGCGGGCGGTGAATGTTATATTTTCAAAAAGAAATCAGATAAATTTCGGGAAATACTGTTTAGATTTTATCTCGAGGTCGTAGTTTTAGTTTTGAAGTTAAATTTAGAAAGTGTTGTGGTTTTAAAAATTTTTTACAAAATTTTGTGAATATCTAAGTGATTTATTAAGTAAGAATTTATTATATAGAAAGATTAGAATAAATTGTTTAGTTTTTGTACTGAGTGTTATAAATTATGGAACCCAAGATTAAATATCGTATCAATATGTACCTACTAGCTCTTTGCATTTTCGCGAACCAACTACAAACATGAATAAATCACGGATTGCGCTTCACGAATCGCGAATACATACATAGTTGTAGGTATTTTTTTTCTGTCAATTATTTATGTATTTATGTTTATAAAAAACTTATCTGTTAAAATAATTTAATATTTTACTGTATTGCAAGTTCGATGTTAAAAAATGATTATTTTTCTAACAAGTGCGCAAAGTTTCACTTTTCCGTACGCAAATTTTAAATTTTATAGTCATTTTAGCCAAAACTCATGAGGCAAAAAAGATATGTTGTAATTTACCTAAGTAACAGGGCGTAACTAACGCCCTATATGAATAATGCTAAATTCAGCATAACATTCGTAATTTTCATACCAAAAACATAAGTTGCCAATTTTCAAGACGATGCTGCTTAAAATCACAAAATTATTAAGAAATTTCTAATGAAAATTTCAACTTTAAATACCCTGTATCTCGTAAACCTGCAACATTTGTAAAAGACATGTTAAGCTCAATCGCCATATTTTGGTGTGTAGTATCTCCAGTTCAGAGATTGCCCATTCTTAATGAAATACCCTGTATACATTGAACAAGAGAGGCGACAATACACATCCCTGTCTCCTGCTTCCCCAGAAATCACGAATTTTATACGAAAAACAATACAACACATTCATTACTAAAGGTTTATAGAGGTCGACGAAAAAATGTAAAATGCACCTTGGCGAAAAACTGTCTAATGTCTCGCCTGCTTGCTAGCCTCGGCTATCAATTTGCACACTCGACTATAATATACAATTTTTAGTCCTTGGTACATCAATAACTATTTTCGCGTGCGGAAAAATGTAACTTTACGCACGCTCGTGAGAAAAACTTATTTTTTTAACCGATTAACAGTTATTTCAAAATCTGTAATAAAATGCAGTAAATTAGTTAGTGTTAGTATTCTCTACTTTTGGGGACTAATGAGTAAGGGTATGTTAATTTTAAAAAATTGCAGCGACCAAAGTCTGGCAAAAATAAATGTAAATTTAAAAAATAAAATTTTTTACTAAAATATGTGGAACATATTTTTCATGAAGCCACTTTTCATGTAGTAATGAAGACTATAATATTAATAGATGTTTAAATGAATGTGCCTTATAATGAAATATATTTTTTAATGCGTGTTGAGTAATCTTACTCGAACCGATTTTTTGATTCAACTGTTAGGCAATTTGAATATACCACGAGCCAATAAACTTTTCTCTAGCTTCATTCAAAGACGTTGGGAGTCATGAGCGTAGTAACACTAAATATCAGAAGAACAAAATCTATCATCACTAAATTTATGACGATTTGTTTATGTGGTCCATTATAACAAAATTTTTCATGTATTTCATGTATATTAGCTAATAAATACACATAATATTCAATATGTCACTAATTTTTGGCCTATAGAATCAGTGTAAGAACTACCGAGGTATTAGTTTACTCAGCATAGTCGGAAAACTGTATGCACAGATATTGATTAAAAGAGTAACGAATAAAAAAAGTTGCGATTGAGGGAGAAAGAGTGAAACAAGTAAATGAGTTTGTATACTTGGGTTCAAAGTTTACGAGAGATGAAAAGTATAACAGTGACATAGCCAAGAATGTTGGCAGGAAAACAAATGAATGGTGCACTGCATAGCTTTATGAACACCCAGAAAGTGTCAAAAAAGGCACGTTTGGCTGTGCAAAGAGGTTTGTTGGCTCCTACACTTACGTTTGGTAGTGAATGTTGGGTTTGGCAAAAGAAGCATAAAAATAGGATTAATGCTGCGGAGATGAGTAGTCTGAGAAGTATAGCCAAAGTGATTCGGTTGGATAAAGTAAATAATGGTTAGATAAGAGAAAGCTGTGATATAAAAGAAAATGTGGTAACAAAGATAGATAAAGGAATGCTTGTATGGTTTGGTTACGTAGAAAGGATGGGTGAAGGAAAATTGACGAAACAAATTTATAAAGCGAGTGTGAATGGACAAGTCGGTAGAGGTCGACGTCGGAGAACATATCTCGATCAGATCAACATTGTTTTGAAGAAAGGCCAGGTCAAGAGTACCAACATCCGACGAGCTTGTATGAGAGCACTGATGAAAGTAGAGGAAGCAAAAGATATGTGTAAGACTATATGAATATATCTATAAGAATCACGTAATTAGGGTTAATCAAATAGGTTATTTTGACACAATTATTTGACATTTAATTTCGAATAAAATTCTATCATAAGATATCAAGATTATAACTGTCAAGTGGTGAAGAGAGTTATAATACAGGCTGTTAAAGGTTAAAGTTTAAGTTAAAGGAAAGGTCCCAAAAGAAGCCGATAAAAATTACAATGGTAAGTGTTTGGTTTTTTTCAAATATCTCGAAAACTATCAAAGATATTCGAAATAAACAAAAAGATCTAAAAAGAGGAAAAAAAAATTTAAACTCCCGGAATTGTACCTTTAATATTTTTAATTTTTACAAAGCCCTGAAAATAGAGGTAAAAACGGGTAGTATGGCTTTCGCGGGCGCTTCGTCACTCGGACACGGTAACGAAAAAAATCATTTTAACATATTTAATGTGATTATTAAGGAATACAAAAATTCAAGTATTAATGGTAAACATAAATAAACAATAATCCACTGGCAAATAATTTTTATCCCCATTTTTTAATTATTTAGGCATTTGTTAATTAACAACTTTTTCTAAATTGAATGTTAACATAAAAAACCCGATTATTATTTAACTACTTTTGGCGCGCCGGCAAGGAAAAGGAAGTTTGCTAACAGAGTTGTAGAAGTAGGATGTTGTATGTCTCTGCCTCTGTTAAAAAGATCACAAACGAGGATGTGCTTGGAAGAATGCATAAAGATACAGAACTGGTCAATATTGTAAAACAACGAAAACTTGAATATTTCGGACATATCATGAGACACCCAGAAAAGTATGACATTCTACATCTTATAATACAGGGTAAGATTAATAGTAAGAGACGCCCCGGCAGACGATGAACCTCCTGGCTCAAAAATCTCAGACAGTGGTTTGGTCTCACAACTATACAACTTTTCCGAGCGGCTACCAACAAAATAATGATTGCAAACATGATAGCCAGAATGATCGCCAACGATCATTAAACGGTCATGGCACCTAGAAGAAGAAGAAGAAGAAGCCTCTGTTGAATCTCACCGTGCCTCGATTCGATGTTAAATCTTTAAAGGGTTGGCTGGTTCGTAATTCTTTTTGCTCTCAGTTTTTTCTGGCTTTACCGACGTGAACCTCTTGATTAAGTAAATTAAACACTTTTCTTGTTTGATAATATATTGTAAAAATATGTACAATGAGCTTACAGTTGAGAACGTCTTGTCTCTTTAGAAAATTTTTACTAGTTGATGGCTTTTTAACTTGATTGATTTTATCTAATTATATTGCTTGTGAATTTTTTACCACGTGGTGTTCTAAAACGAAGCTTGCTTGTTTACTCTACGAAGACGATGGACGAACTCACCAAACGGAAGTGGTCAAAATAGTTTAGTAAAATCAGAGCTGATGTCAGCTTTTCTAATTGGTTTCGCTTGTGACTTTGTATGATTGGTTGCCTATAGCAAAGCGCCTTATCTCAGGAAATTAAATAAATAATTGGTTGCTTATAGCAACCGTCTTTTTGCTGTGATAATGAGGTTTTT
Source organism: Agelastica alni (assembly GCA_950111635.1). NCBI lineage: Eukaryota > Metazoa > Arthropoda > Insecta > Coleoptera > Chrysomelidae > Agelastica > Agelastica alni. Next base: position 46,316,247 of record OX467711.1, on the reverse strand, counting down.
AAATAAAGGAATGGATTGAAGAACATTCTACTGTTTCAAAATAACTTAATTTTCAACAACTACAACCCTAAAAATTAGTCTTAAGAGGCATAAAAATTCAAAAATTTTAATTTTTTATTGACAATCAAAAAAATTCTTTAAGACTAACCTTCTTCACCAAAAAATTTTTTGGGAGACTTCCAGTGCGGTTTCAGAGCAAATAGGTCAACAACGGACCACCTGTTTACCATTAGACAATTGCTGATAAGCAAAGCTGATCAGAGTAACCAGAGCTTGTGTTGAGGGTCTTAAACAGGGAGACACACTATCTCCCACGCTTTTTAATATCGCATTGGAGAAAGTAGTAAGAGAAGCCAAAATCGAAACTCAGCTATTCGCGGCCAGTGGATCAAACTTTCTGCTAGCATATGCCGACGATATAGACGCAGTAAGCATAAGCGTCATAAAAGTAAAAGAACTATTTTACAAAATCGAAAAAGAAGCTGCATTTATGGGGCTTAAAGTCAACAAGACCAAAACAAAATATATGCATGTCTCAAGACCAGGCAGAGCTAGGGTAGGACAAAATTTAAATACTTAGGGTACACAATCACATCTGACAACGATATGAGTGAAGAAATCAGAGAACGCCTAAAGTCAGCCAACAGGTGCTTATACGCCCTAAAGGATATACTAGAGTCCAAATACGTGACTAGGAGAACGAAAATCAAAACGTACCAGACCATGATAAGACCCGTGGTAATGTACGGCTGCGTAACCTGGACTCTTACGGTGCGAAATGAGGAACTCATTCGAAGATTCGAGAGAAAAGTGCTGATGAAAATTTTCGGACCCACCAAAAACCAGGATACGCGATGCTACCGAATCAAAACAAATGCAGAACTAAAACAAATATACAATCAGCCAGAACTGATTAACCTCATAAAGGCACAAAGGTTGAGATGGGTAGGGCATGTTGCCACGTCTTTTAGTTCTCTAAAGAGTACTCTGCCAGCGGTCTCTCTACTGGCAAATTATGCCCGAGCTCAGCCGTAGAGGGTAGAAGAAAAAAATATAAAAGTGAGCCGCGCCATCGACTTAGACGGTACAAGCCGGAAACCCCTAGGTCTTGTAGGCACTAGCAGAGCCACACGATAAACAACAAACAATTATGGTGAACTAGATAAATAAAACTATATTTACAATTCCTGCAATATATTAATTTAGTAAAAATGATGTTCTGATTTTTTTACAACAAATTCTGTATTTTTGTAAAGTGGATTAAACGAATTAAATACACTTTTCTTAAAATAATATTTAAATTAATTATAACTATCTTTCAGACAATAATAAAAACCTTATAATGTACAAAAGAGAATTAAAAACAAAAAAAATGTTCACAATATTTAAAATTTCAAAAATAATTGGTTTTATATAGAATTCCTGATAGCAAAAGATTAAAAAAAAATACAAAATAAATGGACTTGCAACAAAAACAATAATTTAAAACCATCACAATAACTACATAATGTATATTCAGTAATGTATACATTCAGATTCAACTTGGAGCAGGTACAAATTTAATAAAAATAATTTGTTACTTTTAAACTATTGAAAACACTTAGATCAAGCACATAATAACTGATAAGTTGATAAAAATTAAACTCAATACTATGTAACCAATTGAAAACTTCATTGAGACGCCACTGTTACATCGATGATCCAAGAAACAGAAACACCAAGTAGTATTTTTAAAGATTTACACTGTTAAAACAATCAAGCTTATTTAAAAATATTTCTTTTTACGATGGCTGTCCTTCAAAATAGCAATATTGTGGGATATTTACAAATAAGTATGAATAAACGTTCTTACTTGGACACAAAGAACTATTAAGAATATTATTTTAATCAAAGTTCAGCCTTGGCATATTATCCAATGCAATAAATAGTTTTCAACAGTGTACCATTTTAATAAATTATAACAAAACTTAATCATGGTGTCAAAAATAAGTCACGTCGTTTAAATATACTAAAATAAATCACTTGTAACCTTTGGGTACACGAATTCACGAATCCTGTGGCCTACTCTTGTGGCCGGTTTGAATTATGGAACAGCACCTGCTACTTAACAATGGCTTCACTCCATCAGATCCCGCACGCGGTTATTTTAACTCGACACCAAAATCCAAAATATCCACAACAAAGGCAAGACAGAATGGTCAAGTTAAAAATTAAATGGTTTTTCTTCAAAATCCAATTAAGATGGCCCAAATACAGCCAGATATGAAAGAAAAAACCGTAGAAGTTCTGCTCACGTGTTAATATCAAATCGTTCCAAAAACTCTCACCCGAACTCGACGACTGACACCAAGCGACTCCCATCAACTGCTCACTCCCAGGCCGGATATCAGAAAATGACACGGGACACGCGTCAGCCAACCTTTGCAAATCTATGTTCCCAACTCATAATCGCGCTCGTCCGTGTTGATAGCCAGCCAATCCACACAGAAAAGCAAACCAAACAATAATATAGCTGACAACACACGACAATCGAGGCCAAAAATCAAGGCAAAATCTAATAACAAAGACTCCCACTCCAATTAACAAAAATGTCACAGCCATTAATAATTAAATCCTAACACTACTAGGTATGCAACACTATTTACAACGAGTGATAAATTCAAATTACAACAAAATACGGTAAGCGAAACTATTTACGAGCACCTGAGAAATACAAAACCATCAGAGATCCAATTAATAATGTAACTGTAGAAGGGAAAAAAAATAGGCACGTGACAATGTACGAAGACAGCCAGAGGATAGAACGATCCGCTTAATATGGGACAGAGCACCAGAAGAAAGACGACCATTTGGAAGACCGAGATTAAGGTGGCGTGATAATATAACATCGGACCTCCGGAAAATGGGCATCGGGAATAGTTTAGAAGTTATGGAAGGCCGAAATTGATGAAGGCAACTTGTTGCCTCAGCCAAGGCCTATCAGGGGCTGTAGCGCTACGGAGTAAGTAAGTTATCAAAAAAAGCGAGAGAAAAGAACAAGTTTTAAGATATAATAATAATAATAGGTTATATAAAAAATAGAAAAAATTTTTTTTTATAAAAAATAACACATGGCTGTTTTTATAACAAAATAAAGTATTAAAAAAATAAATAAATTTTTTTTTAAAAATTTTATGTTAACATTCAATTCAGAAAAAGTTGTTAATTAATATAATGCATAACTAATTGAAAAATGGAACTAAAAACTTTTCGCCGGCGGATTATTGTTTATGTTTTTCAATAGTACTTAAATTTTTTTATTCCTTAATATTCACATTTAATATGTTAAAATGATTTTTTTTGTTTGTCCGAGTGACGAAGCGCGCGCAGAAGCCGGACTACCAGTTTTTACCTCTATTTTCAAGGCTCTGTAAAAATTATAAATATAAAAGGTACAATTCCGGAAGTTAAAACTTTTTTAGGAAATTTCCTCCTATTTTCAGATCTTTTTTTTAATTTCAAATATCTTTGATGGTTTTCGAGATATTTAAAAAAAACCAAACCCCTACTTTTTTTTAATAAATTGTTTATAGCTTTTGCAATTTTTATCGACCCCTTTTGGGACCTTTTCTTTATCTTTTTACATGATTTTCCGAATCGAATGACACCTTGATCGTAATTTTCGGTGACTATTCAAAAATTTTATGAAAAATGGTACATGTTGACCAGACTATTAGCAAAATATTGTTTATTGATATTTTACATTAAATGTAGCACGCCGCTGTTGTAAAAATATTTCGAAATAGTAATCGGTAGTTAATGGCTTATGTAAATGCGAAATTAGCATCTCGTGCGACGATACTTAAAGGATGCGAGACATTTTGGCGTATAGATAAAAGATACACACAGCAACATTATCATTTAAAAGATTATTCATTACGGGATGCATTTTCTTCTTAGGATGATGAACGTTCGTACGTCGCTGCAGTAAAATGTCAAATTTAAGTACCTACACAACTCATAATCGTAACCAATCTTCTTCGAAGCGATGTTCGAGTCAAAATGATGCGCTCTTTTCAGCTATTACTTTGTTGTTGGGAATAAGGTTATCAGGTCATTTTCTAATATGTAATTGTGCTTATAATATCAATAACTTTGATGATAATAATTGTTGGAAATCATTACTTCCAACTGTACAATTCTCCTTTGAGAAATTCCTTGATTTTTAAAAGTACTCAGTACGGCTCTGACGCCGACAAAAAATCAACTAAAAGTCACGCAATCATTACGTGGAAATTAGCATTTTGGTATAAACAAAGGGTCCCGTGCAATTTAGAACACGCTCATTTATTATGCCAGAACATTCCGAAATCTTCGCGCGCAATTTTTAGCAACCAGCTGTATGGTCAGTGACCAATCAAAAACGCTGAATTTAACACGAGAAGAAGTCACATTCGAAACAGTTTTCGGCTTCTCGCCCCTCTTTCGCATATCATCAGCCGAGGCATGAACACCTCTAGCGTTCAGAGCACTGCTTTAAAACACCACGTGGTAAAGTGCACATCAATATAATAAAATAAAATACATCAAATTAAAAGCTAACAACCAGTAAAATTATTCCGAAGATACAGAAGGCTTTAAACTGTAAGCTCCATGTATTAAAGTTAAAAATATATTATCGATGACAAGTGTGTTGATTCATTTACTGTGATAACAAAATTCATGGCGATAAAAGGCAGTAAAACCTTCAGTCTATAGTAGGTAAAAAACAGATCGAGCCAGCATTACTGAGTTATCGAAGGATCCAACATCTACGCAGTGAACGACGTAGTCGAAGAGCAAGTGAGTCAATAGGCAATAGAGGTTCCTGATGTGAAGCTGCCTACACCTCAGAGCTTTCTACAGCTTACCACGCCCTTGACTCCTCGTAGGTCGGCGCCAGCGAGCAACAATAATAACCAAGGTAAGCGATTTTTAAAAAATTGAACAGCTTTAATATTTAAAATAAACAACTAAAGAACTAGGTCTATTGGTGTGGATGAAGTTGGTAGCACTGCCGACACAAATTTGCTGGCCAAAAAATGTTGATTGTTTTTTCTGTTTACAGATGATGTTTTGTATATTGTCAACCTTACTTCACTTTCCCGTTTCCTGTACATGTGCTCAGTACAATGTCTAATCGCGGTGGTGACAGTGGTGACAGTTTTTGTTATATTTATAATGAGTTTGTGATAAAAAAACACCAAAGAAACATTACAGACTTTGTCAAAAAGGTTTATCTATCATACTTTGGAACTAAACTTGGTGATCAGGACAAATCTTGGGCCCCGCATAAAGTATGTTATGTATGTGTCGAAGATCTAAGAAAATTGTCAAAAAAGGAGAAAAAACCTGCTGCTTCTATGATATGAAGGGAGCCAACAAATCATTCCGATGATTGCTACTTTTGCAGTGTCGATATTACTGGTCATAATAATTACTGGTAATAAGCTACACTAATCTTCCTTTATCCATCCTTTCTACGTGTCCAAACCATCTAAACCTTCCTTTGCCTAACTTTGTAACCACATATTCTTTTACACCACAGCGTTCTCTTATCTCACTATTCTTTACTTCTCCTCCCAAACCCAACATTCACTACCATACATAAGTGTGGGAACCAACACACCTCTATGCACAGCCAGACGTGCTTTTTTGACACTTTCTGGCTATTCATAAAGCTATGCAGTGTCCCATTCATTTGTTTTTCTGCCAACACCCTTCGCTCAATGTCATTGTCATACTTTTCATCTCTCGTAAACTTTGAACCCAAGTACACAAATTCTTGTTCCACTTGTTCCACTCTTTCCCCTCAATCGAAACTTTACAGTTTGTCAGGCTTTCTTCTCCTTCAAAAACCATTACTTTCGTTTTGCTTACATTTATTTTCATCCCTTTGATTTTCAGGGCATCATTCATAACATTAACTATCGCATGCAACTCCTCTTCAGATGAAGCTAATATGACTTGATCATCGGCGTAAAGAAGGCATTTATCAAATTATTCATTTTAAATCCAAACGCACTCTCTTTCAAATCTTTTAAACAATCGTCTATGTATAAGTTAAACAGCCATGGTGAAGCCACACATACCTGTCTCACACCTTTTTCGATGTTAAACCAGTCCGTGCAAGCTCCGTTTATCCTGACACAAGCAGTGAAATCCTCGAAAAGTGATTTCAGTGCTCGTATTAAACTACCACTCACCCCATACATAGACAATGCCGACCACAATTCACTCCTCACCATTTTGTCATAGGCCTTTTCCAGGTCTATAAAAGCGCAATAAATCTTCTGACTTCTAGCCAAGAAATTTTCGACTATACCTCGTAATGAAGAGACCTGATCTATACATCTCCTTTCTCTTTTAAATCCTGCTTGCACATCCCATATCATCTTCTCAGTTTCATTCGTTACTCTTTTAATCAATATCTTTGCATACAGTTTGCCGACTATGCTGAGTAAACTAATACGTCGGTAGTTCAACCTTTTCTCTTGTAGCGCGGCTCGATAACAGCCTTGCACCAGTCGTCTGGTACACTCCAACAAAGGTTAAAAAGGATGTACAACAGACGCTTTGTCGAGCCTTCACCATTTCAACTGTTATCCTGTCATACACAGCAGCTTTAACTAATTTCGTACTGTTCAACACTTCCACAATTTCTGTCGTAGTAATTTCACTTTCATTGCAACTTTCACTCATGTCTCCGAATGGGGCCTGTACTTGTGTATCCTCTTTCTTAAATAATCTTTCGAAGTATTCCTTTCATCTCTTTAATACGCATACTACATACACACATAATACTACATAATTAAACATATTCATTAAATTTGTACCGATAATTTATTTTTGTTGCATTCCCTTTTAACATAATTGAATATGTGCCTATTTCTAACCAAAAAACTCATCGAGAGCTACATCAACGATTTCTGTTCACAATAAAGCAAAAAATAAAAATAGAACCTCCCAACAAAAGCATAATAATAAACAAAAAATGTTCGGGTTTAAATCTTGGAGGAATTTACTAATGTACCTCTCAACACAGTGCGCCCGTTAAGTCAATGCCTCGGTGACTAATTCGATACCGTCGTATATTGGTGAAATGAGCTATAAACTAAATCACACCAATAACTCCATACTACATGATTACATACTCGCGCTTAAAAATTTCGCGCGTACCTTCAAGAAGAGTTATTTCGACAACCGTCGTGTGTTTTTGACATTTCATCTTACTCCGACTGATTTTACCGGAAGCTGTCTCTTACAACAATAATTCAAGTCCACCTCTTGTAACCCGAGCAATAACTCAAATTAAAACCTTAGAGAAAAAAATTCTTCAAGGTTTACAAAAGATAGCATACGTACCAACGAGATGCAGTGATATTGTACTAAATTCTCTATAATTTTCTTGATTATAATTTGGAAGAAAGTATGTTTATTTACGATTGTACGATTGCAACATTGCACCAATAATGAGCGAAAATGACATCGTTAAGGTGTTAATTCATCAAACACATTGATCTGGATTAAGTATAGACTCTAAATGTAAAGTTATCGTGTTAAATTTGGATCTTTCTCTCAGTGATTCCGGATGCGAAAGTCCTCCTTACTAATTTTATATATTCATGTAAAAATCACACAAGAAAAGTAGGTAATAAATAATATTGTTACCTTTTATTGCCTTCGAAATCTTCAAGTTCTACTCGAAGAGAATATTCCTCGTTGTTGGTGAGCATGTAAATGTTTTCGTTTCCAAGCCAAAATTCTTTAGAAGGATCCCCAAAACCATTTTTGTAGTCGTTCCAGTCTCTGTTGAAATTTTCTCTGGGATATCCAAAATCGTCTCGTCTTTGAATTACCTACAATATATAGGTTATAATTAGTTAACCTCTAATGCAAGGCTGCTGGAATTTATTAACGTTTCGCCGACTGACGAAGTTTAATTATCTCGGTACACTTGAGAATAAACGACTTTTTATGCCCGTAACAATATTTCAGACAAAAATCAGTAAAACCATTACATACACACAACCAAACTTATGTGGAATAACCTATTATCTCCTGTTTGAACATATTAAAACAAAAATAATACAAACCAATTATTTTCCAATAAAAAAAATCACAAATAATATAAAACACGACCATATAGAAGCATAATTATCGTTTTTCTAAACAAGTACTGTGATGTAAGAAAGAATATAATAAATAATATTTTTTTTTACTGAAAATAGTCGCAAAAAGGCCCACCTATTAAGTCGCATGGAAATATGTCATGGGATTTATGGTTAATATATCGTGTTTTCACGGCAGCTACTATAATAGTAATTTTCCTAACAAGTGCGGAAAGTGATGCTTTCCCGCACGCGACTGCCGTTAACCCGAACGACGCGGAGCGGAACAATACTTTTTCTACAAGCGTAGGAAACAAATTCATTTTTTCAATTATTTATTCATGCAAATGGAAACAACTAACAAGAGTAACATTTTCTATCCACTAATTATTCGTAATATTTATTGTAAATGTACAATTTGATGCATTATGTAAATTTATAGCGGAAGCCAGCATATTTTTTGAAGATGGCTGATTTCCTGAAGAAGGTAACTCGGGCAATACATTATCGAAAGAAATCGAATGTGCAGGCACAGGCATCAAATCGTCGCCGATCGATATAGACGTGGATGGTTCTAGAATGCACCCGGAAGACGATGTAGTGTTCAAATTGAGAATTTTGTTGGACATTTCTTTTTTTCGATTGGTGGAGTCTTCTAAATACCCCTCTGCAACTGAAGTCGATTTCCATCCTCCTAGGCGTTTGATATTAGTTATACCCACACCACAGTCAGCAAGTAAAGTGGCTGAGGAACGCCTGAAGCTGTGACCAGTGTAAAGCTCTGGATTTTGAAGGCGCAGATATACTGCTATTTCGGAGGGTATCTTTCCTATGGTATTGATTCCTACACATTGCACAGTACATTTTCCACTTTTGTAATACAAGAATAAACGACGGTGAGGAGTCTCTTTTGGACGTAAATGTACATACTTTCTGTATACGTTCAAAAAATAACCATCACTTGCTTCTTCAGATATCACGAAGGATCTAAAGGAATGATTTTTGGAATCCTTGATATTAACAATTATTAGGTTTTCTTTGTCGTCTATGTCGTCAATGGTGAGTTTTGTCAGCTCTTCTCGTCTGCAAGCACCAGCTAATCCAATAATTGCTACTAACTTAATCATGAGGTATATGTCATCGGGTGCTTTGGTCATAAATTTTGAAACGTCTTCTTGAGTGAAGATTTTGGCCTTTTTCGGTCGAAAACCGACATTCTGTCTTTTAATGAATGCAGTTGTTTTGTAAAATTTGCTAATATCCAAATTTTGCTTTACTTTGAATACACTCTTCAACATTGAATATCTTGCCCATAAAGTGTTCGGCTTCCATGTTTTAGACATTTCTAGAAAATAAGCCAAGAATACTTCTTCTTTATTTGGTGTTTTCACTTTTTTATTGTTGCACCATTCAATAAAACTCGTGTATTGCTTCTCATACCTTTGTTTAGATTTCGTTGGCAATAACTCTAAGTTCGCATCTGTAGCTGCTTGCACGATTTCTTGTGGAAGTTCTTCATCAGATGAATAATCCATTGTGGCAATTTCACTGAATCGAAAATTTTATATAAGTAACGCTTTGTCTGTCACTCTGACAATTACAAACAAATTTGTGTATTGATCGGCATGACAACATCAATTGTTACCTACTCGTTATCAGATCAATCAAAGCCTATATATAGGGTGATTTTCATAACAATACATTTTTATTTATCAATATTTGTTCATTTTTTCAATAAATAGTGCAAAATGATGGATGATTTTGAACAAACTCACTTAGTATTGCAACAAAAAAGCTTGAACTTTCATATTTTGTCACCCACCACTTATATTTTACGAGGATATCATATAAATGTTTTTCCCGCACTAGTGTGGGAAAACTTTTCCCGCACAACTGTGGGAAAATGACACTTTCCAAACTGAATTGCGTGCGGGTAGAGGGTGAATCACGCACGCTTGTAGAAAAACAAATTTACAGTAGCATAAATTGACATAAAACGATGTCTTTAGTACAAAAATTTGCGAACGCCAATGGATGTTGGTCAAACTGAATATTTCATTAGGTGGTATCACTGTTTTGAAACCCTAACGTCATTAATGTCGTGCATTGGATTTTGTTTTGCATTTATCTATTGTAGCTAGGGTTGCCATCTCCCGAAAAGACCAACCTGGAGTGTTAGGTTTTTTACATGAAAAAAATCGAGTAGGTGTTGATGGAAAATTTCAAATATTTATTAATTTTTAAATTTATAATTACTTTGCTTTGGAGCAGCACCACAAACGTGACAAATTTTTTTAGTTTAGTACAGGGATTTCTGTCCGACGATTTCATAAAAAAGTCAACCCAGCATAAGTTTACCCGATGTTTTTCAACGAGATGTGATTGCATCTCACTCAAAAGTCCAACCTCATCGTAGTTTATCACTATCTAAGTAATGCCTGTCCATGTGATTGGTTCTTTTAGAGATAAAATGTTCATTGCTTGGTATTTTGGATCTTCAAAGTTATACCCTTTTTGTAAATATATCAAACAACACGTAAAAGTTATTAACATCAATTTTAAAATTTGTTTTTTGCAGTTCATCTAACTGCTTTAATAAATCCATGGAAAATTTACCATAAAATTGATCAGCTTGTCTGTTTTGTAGCTTCATTTTCAAATCAATTATTATGTCATGAATTTCAGTGCTTCTTACTCTGTCGGTAAAAGAAGGATTCTTGATGGAGATTGGTCCTTGTAGTGTCAATCTTAAGAGTAAATGGGTGAGACTGATCAGCGTGCCGAGTTCTTCGGCCGAATGTGACCAGTAGTGGTACAAGAGTTTTTATTTCTCTGGAGCATCTGCCATGGAAATATCTGTAGAGTAATGTCTGGTCTGCAACTCTTATTCTATGTTCTAGTAGGTGAAGGGTATCTGTGAGAGTTGAGCTGTTTATTAACCGAATGGGCCTTTTCTGAATGGAATATAATACAACCTGTGAACATAATTAAAACACATAAACTTATACTAATTAAATCGGCAACAAAGCATTTTAACCGACATGGCCACCAACTGCGTATGTATTTAGTCGCATGGAAATGTGTCCTGCGATTTATGGTTAATATATCGTGTTTTCACGGCAGCTACCATAAACAAATTTTTATTTGAAAATAAATAGTACAGCACCATGAATAGTACAGCAGCATAAATTGATATAAAACGATGTTTTTAAAGTCAAAAATTTGCGAACGCCAATGGACGTTGGTCAAACTTAATATTTCATTAGGTGGTATCACTGTTTTAAAACCCTAACGTCATTAATGATGTGCATTGGATTTTGCTTTGTATTTATCTACTGTAGCTAGGGTTGCCAACTCTCGAAAGGACCAACTCGGGAGTGTTGAAAAAAATTAAATAGGGGAGGGGGGGTAGTTTAAAGAAAATTTTAATCATTTACTATGAAGCATCTGCCATGAAAATATCTGAAGAGTAATGTCTGGTCTGCAACTCTTCTATGTTTTAGTGGGTGAAGGGTATCTGTGAGAGTTGGAGCTGTTTATCAACCGAATGGCCCTTTTCTGAATGGAATCTAGAAGACGAAGAGAATGCCTTAATGTCGAACCCCAAATGTACGAGCAATACTCCAGTAGAGGTCGGATTTGATTCTTGTACGTCATCAACAGTTAATCAGGAGTTAAAAACTTTCTAGCTTTCCACAGAAAACCTAGCCTCTGGGTAAATGGGGTTCGTGGTGATTTTCAAAAGGTCGTTGATGTGTAAAAGAAATAGGGTGGGAGACAGGATGGAACCCTGAGGGACCCCGGCATTGGTTTTTAACGCATCAAAAGAAATACCGTCAACTGCCACATGTAAGGAGCGCTCTTGCATGAAGCTCATGAGCCATTGGCGCAGTTTCGTTGAAAAACCGTTGGCAGATAATTTGCTTAACAATGCCTGGTGCCAAACGCGGTTAAAATCTTTAGATATGTTTAAAGCTATTGCAAGGGATTCACCAAACTTTTCAATAGTGTTTCTTAATATAAGAATAAAATTACATGCTTACATACATATAGTCACGCCTTTTTCCCGTAGGGGTAGGCAGAGAACACTTCCTTTTCACTCCTCACAACTCTGTCAGAAACACCTAAATATTTATTGAAGTAAATAAACTAATTTTTAAATATGTTAAGTAACTTTATACTCTCGAAATATAATCTAAATTGCGCTTTTTCACTTCCTTTATAATATATATTTTTTATGCCAACATATTAATGGATATGTATTCTTGGCAGACTTACTATCCAGTATTTAACTTTTTTTTATTAGGTTGATGCTTATCGTTTTAATTTCCGATGAAATAAAAGTTGCATATTGGTGTTTAATTTTTTTAAAACCGTATTTATTTTTATGTTGTCTAGTTGTGGTTTAGTAAAAGTATAGCAGTCTCGTGTCTGTGTCTAGAATCGATGTCTTAATTTTACAGCTAAATAGAAATATCAAGAATGCAGTAAATATTCTTATAAAATGTTAGTAAAAACATTCGTCCTTTATTTGGATATTTAAAAAAATATTGCTCATACATTTAAGTTTGGTTGTGCGTACTTCTAGCTACCTAATTAATTCAAGATATATAAAAACTCGTTGTGTTACGTTATTGCGGAAACTGTACGCGTAAAAGCATTCCTAACACTTCCCACTGAACTAATAATGTCAAATCTTATCCTTAACTAGTTTAATTCATTATTATTACTGGTCCAGTCAACCTTATTTGGCTACAACAGGTTGATCAACACTGCTACAATTTTCTGTCGATAAACGCAGGGACAAAGTAGATTAGTGGCCACGAGAAACATTGAAATCAATTTTTTTTGTCTGACGAATAGGTTTTATTCAATTCAGATTTAGACGTTTTGGATAAAAAAATTACCAAAATGAATTTTTATATTAATATTGTTTATTTGATTTTTTAAAAAAGATGAAGTCCTCATCAGGACAATGCATCTGCGTCTCGGTTTCCACGAAAAAAAATCCTGTTTGTGTTTTTCTTAAACTTTTAAAGACTGTATGTCTCAATGGCAATGTCCACTGGCAATGACTTCCAAACCTTGACAGTTCGTTAAAAAAAAGAGCCTTGGTAGAAAGATGTCTCCAGTCTCCAGGTTAACGGTAAGGGGGGGGGATGATTTTACCATTCGGGTCAATCTCGAAGAAACTACCAACAGTGGAACGACCGAGGATATGTTTAAAGAGCATCTGCCATAAAAGTATCTGTAAAAGAAAGACAGATCGCCAATCTTCCAGAGAAAACAGGAAGTTTGTAAGAGAGACATCACCGAAAAGACCAATTGCTCGTTTTTGGACGGAATCCAAAATCTTCATTGTATGTTTAGAAGCTGTACTCCATATCAGCTGTATTGAGCAGTATTTCAGAACTGTTCTTTATAGATGATAAGCAGCTGATGGGAAGAGAAATAGCTCTTATCTCGAAACGCAAAACCAAGCTTTTGGGTGAAGCTTTTAGCAATAAACCTCACGTGGTTTTCCCAAGAAAAAATTTATGCTGATAGCAGTACCAAGCATCGAGATTGATGACCTAATAATAATAATAACTGATAACCTAACCAAAGCTATTAAGCTTTAATTTAGCTTGTGATTCATTTTTGTTAATTTTTTTTAAATTTCTAGAAAAGTAATTAGTAATCCAGGTTTATCATTGTAGTGGGTACCGACATTAAAATCTTATAGTATCGTTTGTAATTCGAGTAGTGTATATATACCTAATAGACCGCGAAAATTCCGCGACGTATTTTAGAAGTAGATGCATTTATATTTAATTTACACGCTTATTTTACTGTCGAATTTTATTTATACGTAAGCGTGTGTGTGTGATACGATGGGTATTGGTGAAAAAAAATTAACCCCAGTTTTAAAAAGTGTAAAAGATGGAAATAGTGAACAAAAAGAATTTGGCAGGACGATAGCATAAAGTCTATAAAACACACCGACGGTGAAGGAAAAGACACATTATTGTGCATGCTGGTGGAAAGCATGGTTTTGTTATTGAGGCGGATCTTTTATTTTCGTCAAAATCAAAATCGACCAATTATCATGACAATATGGATACAGAGAACTTTGCGAAATGTTTAAAAAAGAAACTATTACCATCGTTACATGAACCATCTGTCATTGTATTAGATAATGCTCCGCACCCTTCGGAAATTAAGCAACCAACAAACTCCTGGACGGTACAGAAAATAAAAGAATGGTTAACAAACGAAAATATTTTATTTTCCCAGTATTGCTTCAAGCCGGAATTATTATCGATAGCTAAATGGCACGAAAGAGAAAAAGTTTACAAAGTGAATTAAATTATACTCAGTTATGTGCTAAGACTTCCGCCTTATCATTGCCAATTTAATCACATTGAGTATATTTGGGGAATACGTAAAACTTATTATGACAATCACATTGGATCTAATAGTTACAGTGAAAAGGCTGTTTTGGAAACCTGGCAACGAGCACTTAATACTGCCACAATGTGTCACAAAATTTAAAAATTAAAAAAATAGAGGAATGGTGGGTTCGTGGAAACCACATCGAAGAAGTTAATCCTGTTATCATTTACAATCCGAATAAGAATAGCGACGACAGTGATTTCGATTATGATGACTATAAATCTGATGCTTGATAATACCGTCAGTACTAGTGGTAGTAGTGCTAGTAATGGTAAAATTGGATTGTCCGTTAAATAAATAATATTGTATTATTTTAAAAATAAAGTAGCTTAATTGTATCAGTCCTGGTACTTTATTTTTAGACCACGCAGCCTTTCTCTTTTTGTAGGCTTCGGATTTGTTTTTTAATATCCTAAAATTCCCTATAGTGTTTATTAATAAATCAATTATTATTTACTTTGAATTTTTTTTGACACTTTACTCTAAAGATATTCTAACCATTATGTGACTAGTTAAGTGGAAAGCCTACATTACCAGCTGCAGGTCAACATTGTCTTTCTGGGTTAGTACTTCGTGAGAGATTATCTGATTTTTAACATTATCTTTTAATAAATATGTAAAAATTTTAACCTTTGTTTTAATATCTCGGTATTTTACAAAAAATTCAGCTTCCGATTTGATTTTCATACCGATCCTAACCAATAAGTCTGACTATAAGTATGCAGGTTTAAGTAAAAAGCCTACATTACCAGCTGCAGATCATCATTGTTTGTCTGGGTTTGTACTTCGTGAGAAATTGTCTGGCTGACAACATTTTTATGCAATAAATATGTAAAATTAAAATCCGTTGTTTTATTATCTCGGTATTTTACTAAAACTTTAGCTTCCAATTTAATTTTAATACCGGAAACTAGAACAAAAGGATTCATTTTAAAATGTTAATAATACCAATGAGTTATTACTGCTATATCAATTAATTTTTATTTTGACAGTCCACTACAAAATTATCCTAACCATCTAATCTGACTAACTATACAGGAATAAGTAAAAAGCTCTTCTTATTTATTTATTGTTATTGGTTTATTCTTTTTTAGATCTTTATTAGTTTTTGAATTGGTAATAATTTTCTAAAGTAGGTACCGATAACCGGCATCAACGTCTGTCTGATACCGAAAGAAGATTAAAAATCATCGACAGAAAATATGAAAACGGTTTTATTTTATAGTCCGGATCTGGTTTCACGTACCCTTTTTAGGTAATAGCAGGTTAACCAAGAGTGTTATACTTAAAAGATAGATATGTACCGAGTTTTGAGACATTTCACAATAAGCCTACGTCCATGTTTGATGTGGTTGTATCAGATTAGTCCATAAATTGTTTCGGCAGAAGTAGAAAACTTGTCGTTTCTTGAAATATTTAGTTCCTTAAACTCACATAAAGTTATATAGCTTTAACGAAAATTAATCATAGAAATGGTTTTTAGACCTAATAAATATGTATAGAAATGATAAAAAGAATAACAACTGAAATTATATAACTACCTTTAATTTTTAAGCAATGTTTTCCCATTTACGAGGATAGTTCACGAATTGTTGTCCATAAAATGGAAGCAAACACATGAGAAGAATAAAACTAATTTATTTTTAAACATAGTCATCTGGAACGTTTGTTTTCGTAACAAGGTCGCTTTTTACAAGGTAGGGTTGTTGGCCCTACGCTTAACCCTCCTTCTTTGTCCGGGCTTGGGACCGGCAGTAATGTCTCCAAACTACTCAGTTCACTCATCCCCATCACAGAACGAAGATTTCTTAGAAGGATATATGGACCAATCAAGGACAACGCCACACAACAATACAGAATTAGAACTAACAGGGAAGTGCAAGAACTATATAACCAACCAGATATGGTAAAAATAATAAAGGCAGAGAGATTGAGATGGGCCGGACATGTGAAGAGACAAGACCAACGTGTCGTAAAACTGGTGTGGGAAAAAAACCCGGTAGGAAAGCAGCCGCTGGGAAGGCCAAGGATGCGGTAGAAAGATAATATTGCATCGGACTTACGGACCCTAAATGTCCAACGACCAGAAGAACTTATGATGGACCGCTGCAAGTGGAGACAAATTGTAATGTCAGCGAAGACCCACCCTGGGTTGTAAACTAGAAAGAGAGAGACCTGGAACGTTTAAACACTTGGTGGTTGGTTTTGAATAATTAGTTTGTTTTTATTTTTGGTCGGCGTTGTGCATTCATTCATCATTTTTGTGAATCTTTTAGTTTTTGCTAAGTTACGAAACGCCGCCCTATGAGATGGTTGTATCTGTACTATTCTTTGTTTTTGCTGGCAGTCGGCCACCCAACATTGTAGATGTGTAGGTGTGTTTGAATAAAAATAAAGGGTGGTTTAATGTACAGTCCACAATCAAAACAAAAATAATTAAAATTACTCCAACCCATTTCATTGGTACTTCGACATGCAACACTTGGTATATCGGTGTTGAAGTGTTCCATACTTTGTTTTTTGGATTCTGGATCAAAGTGATAAACCCATATTTCGTCGACTATAAGAAATTTTCACTTATAATACCACTAGAGCTTTAATTACTACCGAAAATTTTTTCGAGAACACGAATTTTCACTAGTAATTAATCTACTTTAGTTATAAAAAATAACAAAAAATAAGTGGACAGTAGCTCAATCTCTCAGTTTTTACAAATTCATTTTACTAAAGTTGGTAGAAAATAATGATATACATATTACATTTTTGTGGTAGGGCCATTGGTATAGGCACCTATGTCATCTAGATCTTTGATCCTCTGTGACTACCGCTGTGTCTTCAGGGCATCAGAACTCCAGTCTGCTGTTTTTGACAAACCGCAGGATTTCTGTTAGCCCTATTTCATTTAGATCACTTGGATCCATTATCATGCGGCCCCAGGTTTGGTACCTGTACACCGCTAGCATCGGACAGCAACACAGAATGTGTATGCTACTCTCATCCCCTTCACCGCATAGTCGGCAGTTTTTCTCAGCCGCCAGCTTGAGTTTAAAAAGGTGCGCGCCCTTAGTGCCATGTGGCCAGTGAGCAGACCAAGCGTGCTGCTTAGCCTACTCCGGTTCATCGTCCAGAGTGCGTATGCCCTCTTCTGAAGAGGTTTTTTTATCAGCTTGATGTTCTGCAGCCAGTATTTGCATTCCACTGAGCGATATGTTCTTGCTTAAGGATTAGTTTTAATTTATGTTTCGCTTAGGCAATTGGCAATCTGACCAACTGGCTTATTGGTTCCACTAGGGTCCCATTTCTTGCCAGTTCATCGGCTACCATCTAAGAGTGACCTTATTTGCAGTCGCTAACTCAGTGAGGGCCTGCATGCAGTCCCACACCACCGATAATGTTGTGGTGCAACTCACGAGGGCCCCAATGGCCGCGCGACTGTCAGTGAGAATATCAATCTCACTGTTGGTCACTCTGTTTTTTTTCTGATGCGTGGTACACCTGAGTATGGCATAGACCTCAGCCTGAAAGACCGTGGCGTATTTCCCCAGGGTATGTTGCCACGTCTTTTAGTTCTCTAAAGAGTACTCTGCCAGCGGTCTCTCTACTGGCAAATTATGCCCGAGCTCAGCCGTAGAGGGTAGAAGAAAAAAAAAGAAAATAAAAGTGAGCCGCACCACCGACTTAGACGGTACAAGCCGGAAACCCCTAGGTCTTGTAGGCACTAGCAGAGCCGCACGATAAACAACAAACAATTTTGGTGAACTAGATAAATAAAACTATATTTACAATTCCTGCAATATATTAATTAAGTAAAAATGATGTTCTGATTTTTTTACAACAAATTCTGTATTTTTGTAAAGTGGATTAACGAATTTAATACACTTTTCTTAAAATAACATGTAAATTAATTATAACAATCTTTTAGACAATAATAAAAACCTAATGAGGTACAAAAGAGAATTAAAAACAAAAAAAAATGTTCACAATATTTAAAATTTCAAAAATAATTGGTTTTATATAGAATTCTTGATAGCAAAAGATTAAAAAAAATACACAATAAATGGACTTGCAACAAAAAAATAATAATTTGAAACCATTACAATAACTACATAATGTATATTCAGTAATGTATACATTCAGATTCAACTTGGAGCAGGTACAAATTTAATGAAAATAATTTGTTACTTTTAAACTAGACAACACTTAGATCAAGCACGTAATAACTGATAAGTTGATAAAATTAAACTCAATACTATGTAACCAATTAAAAACTTCATTGAGACGCCACTGTTACATCGATGATCCAAGAAACAGAAACACCAAGTAGTATTTTTAAAGATTTACACTGTTAAAACAATCGAGCTTATTTAAAAATATTTCTTTTTACGATGGCTGTCCTTCAAAATAGCGATATTGTAGGATATTTACAAATAAGTATGAATAAACGTTCTTACTTGGACACAAAGAACTATTGCGAATATTATTTTAATCGAAGTTCAGCCTTGGCATATTATCCAATGCAATAAATAGTTTTCAACAGTGTACCATATTAATAAATTAAAACAAAACTTAATCGCGGTGTCAAAAACAAGTCACGTCGTTTAAATATAGTAAAATAAATCATTTTTAACCCCTGGGTACACGAATTTCACTACTCCTGTGGCCGGCTTGAATTATGGAACAGCACCTGCTACTTAACAATGGCTTCACTCCATCAGATTCCGCACGCGGTTATTTTAACTCGACACTAAAATCCAAAATATCCACAACAAAGGCAAGATAGAATGGTCAAGTTAAAAATTAAATGGTTTTTCTTCAAAATCCAATTAAGATGGCCCAAATACAGCCAGATATGAAAGAAAAAACCGTAGAAGTTCTGCTCACGTGTTAATATCAAATCGTTCCAAAAACTCTCACCCGACCTCGACGACTGACACCAAGCGACTCTCTCAACTACTCTCTCCCAGGCCGGATATCAGAAAATGACACAGGACACGCGTCAGCCAACCTTCGCAAATCTATGTTCCCAACTCATAATCGCACTCGTCCGTGTTGATAGCCAGCCCATCCACACAGAAAGCAAACCAAACAATAATATAGCTGACAACACACGACAATCGAGGCTAAAGATCAAGGCAAAATCTAATAACAAAACCCCCACTCAATCTCCATCGATTAACAAAATGTCACAGCCATTAATAATCGAATTCTATCACTACTAGGTATGCAACACTATTTACAACGAATAATATTTTTAAGTTACAACAAAATACGGTATACGAGTACCTAAAGAATACCAAAAAAAAATAATCAGAGACACAATTAATAATCGAACTGTAGAAGGAAAAAATAGGCACGTGACAATATCTGCACGTAGTTTTCAGTTCTTTTTTTAATAAAAATGTTCAATATTGTCAAAATAAAAATGTTTCTAGACAAAATTCTTATTTTTTGACAAACCTGGTACACGACTGATGCAATTAAAACCTGATAGTAATATTTTAGGTTTTTAACCACGCAGACATGTTTATAAAGAATAACTTTTTTTTTGAAATGGTAAAAATGAAAACGTTACCGTGTGTCCCGACTTGCGTAGACACACGGTATAAAGTGTTCACTTACCGTCCAACCTCCATCGGCTATTTCTTGTTCACAGAATACTTTCAAGAACCAGTAAGTGGTACCGCGAATTTGGAGGTAATATATGCCAGCGTTCCTCATTCCTGCGCTTAGAAAATCCACACAAGAATACCCCTGGAAAAAACAATAAAATTATCAACAAAAATAATTTGTTTTGGTAACCGTCCTAAAAGTATTCACTACCCCGGGGGTTTTAATTTGAGAAACTAGCTTAGTACTTACCTAGGTATCTCACAGACATACATTCATACATATAGTCGCGCCTTTTTCCCGTTTGGGTAGACAGAGACCATTTCTTTCTACTTGATACAGTTTTAACACGCGTTTTTCGCTTCTTTTACTTCAGCGCTTTCATACATGCTCATCGGTTGCTGGTACTCTGACCATTTTTTAAAACAATTTTGATCCTCTATACGTGTCCGAACCATCAATGTATTTCTTTATTCATGCTTGTTACTATATCTCTTTTCACACCACATCGTTCCTTTATCACACTTTTCCTCACTTTATCCATTAGAGTCACTGCGTGCGGCTATACTTATACTTAGACGACTCATCTCCGCAGCATTGATTTTACTTTCATGCTTCTTCTGCCAAACCCAACATTCACCACCATACATAAGTGTAGAAACAACCACAGCCAGTCGTGCCTTTTTTGACACGTTCTGGCTGCTCAATGTTATCCAGGGCCCTATTCAGTTGTTTCCTTGTCGCTCATCATCATAGTCGTACTTTTCGTCTCTCGTAAACTTCGAACCCAACGTATCTGTTCATTTCGTATTTTGTCCCTTAAGGTGACTCGCTTTTAGTTGCTCAGCTGCTCTTCGGGCTATTGCCATAGTTTCCGGCAGGATACAGCTGTCATAGGCTTTCTTGTTTAGTTTTATGGGTACCTTTTTATCATTAAAAATAAAGTTCATGTTTCCGAATGCTGCCACTGACAATACTAAAATTTGTGTCATTCGACGCAGTATGACCAACCGAATCGAATAAACTACAAATGATCGGATTAGGTGTCGGTCGTCAATTAAATTTTAAAAATGAATAAAATGATAATATTTGACTGTTAATCGATGATAAACATACAAAAATTAGTCCAACATAACCTACGGCCTAACCTAACACCAACAGTACCTTTTTTAACCAATTAAAACATTAACTTTTGTACGCGCACTTGTTCTCAACTTACTTGCTCATTAACTAAAAAAAACAGTCTTTTGTCTTTTTCATTAACTGAGCCATAAAAATATTTTATCTAATATACCATTACTTCTGATTTTAATGTATGTAAATGTATAAAAGTGCATTTGTGTAAATGTGTAAATGTTCTTATGTACATTAAAAATTTGTATGGATCTTTTACACTTGACGATTTGCACTGATGATGACTTGATGGTTAAAAGCACTCTGCACGGAATACAAAAATTGTATTTCTAAATACAAATAAGGCGAGTGTGAATGGGAAAGTCGGTGGAGGTCGACATAGGCGAACGTAACTCGATCAGATCTAAATTGTTTTAAATAAAGGCTAGGTTAAGAGTACCAGCAACCGACAAGCATGTATGAAAGCGTTGATGAATGTAGAAGAAGCAAAAAACGTGTGTGAGAACCGTGACGACACTACAGTAGGAAGATTTGGAGAAGAACTTATAAATGATAATGGAGAGCGATTGATAGAGATATGCGAAATGAACGATCTAAAGATAACAAATGGGTTTTTTAAAGATAAGAATATCCATAAATATACTTGGATCCAAGAAACCAGGAACCTAAGGTCGATTATTGACTATATTATTACAAAGAAAAACAGCACAATCAAAATTAAGGATGTTAGAGTCCAAAGAGGGGCAGAATGTGGCTCGGACCATAGATTGGTAAGAGCAAAAATGTCATTTCCCTTTATACACACATCGGAAAACCGACAACATAAAAATACAGTAGAGCCGAAAAAAAGATTTAAATTAGATAGACGTCAAGATAAATCAATCAAAAACCTGTATCAATTGCGCCTAGACCAAAAAATGGATTCATCACACAAAGCTACGAACACATTAAGATGTGTATGAAAGAAGCTGCCAGGGAAGCTCTAGGAGAAGAAGAGACATATAAGACATATAGAGAAGATGTCAGTGATGACACAAGGCAAAGTATAAAGGAAAAGAAGGACCATTACTTAAAATACCTCAGTACCAAAAATCCCGAAGACCTAAGGAAATATAAAGAAAAGAATAGGGAGGTAAAAAGAAAAATGCAACAAGAAAAAAACATAAGATGGGAACATACATGTGGAAATATAGAACAGTATATAGGGGGCACAAGGAGCTCAGAATCTTGGCGAGTACTTAAAGCACTTAGAAGAAACAACAGAGAAAAAGTTCGAATATCATATATCAAAGAACAGGAGTGGAAACGATATTACAAAGATCTACTCACGGAGACTAGGCCCCAATTTATGAGAAATGAAGAAATATCAGCAGATGAAAACGAACAAATTACTCTAACATTACCGGAAGTCAAACGTGCTATAAAATCTATGAAGAACAGGAAATCTAGCGGTCCAGGAGGAATACCACCGGAATTAATTAAATACGGAACTGAAAAGTTGGGGCGAATGATACACGCAATGTTCCTACGAGCACTAAATGGAGAAGAACTACCAGATGAATGGACGGAAGCCTACATAACGTCTATCCATAAAAAAAGAAAGAAAAAAAAGTGCGAAAACTACAGGGGAATCAGCGTAATAGCTTCGATGGGCCAACTATTTGGAAAAGTCGTCAAACAAAAATTAGAAGAACAGATACAAGGAAAAGTTGATGAAGATCAGGCAGGATTTACGGCTGGAAGATCATGTATGGACCATATATATACAATTCAACAACTCATAGAGAAAAAAATGGCCAAGAACAGAGAGGTACATTTTGCATTTGTGGATATCCGAAAGGCCTATGATTCTGTCCCTCGGTCTAAAATCTGGGAAGCCATGTTAGAAATGGGTATAACGCAGAGAATTATCAGAACAGTCCAAAATATGTACAAAAAAATACCGTAAGGATTAAAGAGGGAAATAAACTATAAAATGCCTTCAAAACAACTAAGGGTCTCCTCCAAGGCTGCTCAACATTACCCACACTATTTAAAATATTTCTACAACAGACACTAAGACCATGGAAGAGAAAATGTGCAGGAATGGGAATACCAATTAGGAATGATCATCTGTATACTCTAAGCTTTGCCGATGATCAAGTAATCATAGCTCAAGATGAGGAGGATTTAGGTTTTATGATGCGGAAACTAGAGGAGGAATATGGAAAAAATGGAGTGGAAATCAATCTCAAAAAGACCCAATATATGTCAACGGCACAAGACAGGATATATCACTTAGAAATAGATGATAACCGACAGATCTCAGGAACAGACAAATTTAAGTACCTAGGGTTTATAATATCAAAAAGTGGAACAACAGAAGAAGAAATAAAAAATAGACTAGGTCAAACGAGGGCATGTATTAATCAATTAAACCCAATATTATGAGACCGCCACATAACCAAGACTAATAAAACGAGAATATTCAATTCAATAGTTCGCAGCATAATGACTTATGGAGCTGAAATGTGGGTGATCAACAAAAAAAACAAAGGGAAGATTGTAGCCACAGAAATGGACTTTTGGAGAAGGAGTTGTGGAGTGAACAGATTAGATCAAATAAGAAATGAGGAGATCAGGAGAAGAATGGAGGTAAAAAAAGACATACTAGAACACATAGAGGAAAAGAAACTAACGTGGTATGGACATGTTAGAAGAACTCCGGAGGATCGCTGGATACACCGGGTAACTGAGTGGAGTCCATTAAGCAGACGAAAGAGAGGTCGACCAAGGCGATCATGGAGAGACGAAGTGGATGAGGCGATGGAATTAAGAAACCTGCAGGACGGAGACTGGCAGGACAAGGACAACTGGAGACAAGGGCTGAAAGCAGGAAGGCAGCGACAGCTGTAGATATCCTGGATTATATATATATATATATATATATATATATATATATATATATATATATATATATATATATATATATATATATATATATATATATATATATATATATATAGAACCGTGAACAGAAGTGGTACTTGCCTACCCCTGTATATGCGTGTGGACTATTCATCGAGTCGCCATCTTACGCAAACTTATATCCTCTTTAAAATGGCACTCAACGGCCAGCGTAAAGAATCATAATACCACTAGAAAGTTTTCCATACAGAGAGGAGTAAGACATGGCGATACGTTATCTCCAAAACCATTTAACACCGTTCTAGAATATGCTTTTAGGACCCTATACTGGGATAACAAAGGTATCAGTATAGATGGAAAAAATTAAACATTCTACTCTTTGCGGACGACATATTGCTGTTAACAGATAATTTGAGAAAAGCCGATTCAATTATAAAAGAGTTGGAGCGAGCAACAAAAAACGTTGGCCTGTTTATAATTAATCAAAAAACAAAAATTATGACTTGGTGAAAATATATCTCTGGAGGACAAAATCATTCAAGTGGTTGACAAATACAAATATCTAAGTAACGAAATTAGAATAAGTCGAGACAAAAAAACGCAGGAACTACAAAGAAGAATCTCTCTAGGGTGGGCTGCATACATTAGACTAAGGGATGTCTTTAGAAGCAGCATAGCAATAAGCCTAAAATCAAAAGTCTTCAATCAATGCGTATTACCAGTAATGACCTAACACTGACGAAAAACACCGTACATAGATTGGAGGTTGCTCGGAGAAAAATGGAGAGAGCTATGCTTGGAATTCGAACTCAAGATCGCGTAAGAAATACGTACATCCGGCAAAGAACAAACGTCCAAGACATACAGAGAATCACGACAAAAATAAAAATGAACGCGATTCAAAGACGACAGATGGTCTCTAAGAATAATAAATTGGAGACCTCGCGCAGACAAAAGAAGCAGAAGAAGACCACCAACCCGTTGGAGCGACGATATAAAAAGAGTAGACGGACACTGGATTCTTCTAAACGGAGTCAGACTGAATAATATTCGGTACGCCGACGATACCATGGTATCACCATGGTATCGCAGATAGCTTGGAAGCATTGCAAAGATTAATGAACAATATCACGCAGTACAGTCAACAATATGGTCTTGATATCAACGTAAAGAAAACAAAACAAATGATCTTCAGCAAAAGAGATATAAATGGAGCTCACCTATGTATCAACGGAACTCGAATTGAACGTGTTTAACAATATTGCTACCTTAGAACCATCATAAACGAACAGTGCACAAGAGGTAAAATGTCGTATAGGAAAAGCCAGGATGGTTTTTAACAAAATGAATGCCATCTTCAAAAGTCACAACATATCCCTAGAAACGAAAATAAGACACTTAAGATGCTATGTTTTTTCTGTTCTATTGTATGGAGTAGAATCCTGGACACTCACAGAAGCCACCACTAAAAAAGTGGAAGCATTTGAGATGTGGCTAAATAGGAGAATGCTCCGAATACCATGGACAGCTCACGTTACAAATATAAAAGTGCTAAAGAGAATGAAAAAAGATCTAGAATTCATGTACATAATTAAAAAAAGAAAACTAGAATACCTAGGGCACGTTATGAGGAATAAGGATCGATACTTCCTACTGCAAACCATAATACAGGGAAAGATACTGGGTAGGAAAGGACCCGGAAGAAGAAGAATCTCGTGGTTGAGGAATTTACGGACTTGGTTCAAGAAAACCTCAGCAGAACTGTTTTGAGCGTGTAAAATCAAAGTTATAATTGCCAACATGATTGCCAACATCCGAAACGAATAGGTACCCGAAGAAGAAGGACACTGGATTCGAACAGCTCAAGATAGAGCCTAGTGGAGCAGTTTAATGGAGGCCTATGTTCAACAGTGGACTCTACACCAGGCTGGGAAATGATGGCACACAAAGTTTTTCGTCAATGTTCATCCACTAGACAACAGTTTCAAACAATCACCCGTTACAGAAAACATTAAAATACTAACAACAACATTAACAATAATCTGGTGTAATCATTATATATATATATATATATATATATAATTTATTATTAGAAAGTATAAAATTTGATAAATTGCGAGAACTTATTGTCTCTTAGGAAATGGAACTTTAAAACATTATGATGGATATGGAGAGAATTGCTAATATACCTACTTAATCGTAAAAAAATATGTTTATACGTGCGTGTGTGTAAATGCGTTGAAAATTTTCACTAACACACCTTTTTCACCGTTTCTATGCATTACGTTAGCTCCGTTATTCAGTTCGCCTACCGATTTATTACCTTCTCACCCTACATTTTTCGCTAATATTCAACGTTTACCTGTTCAGAAAAAAAAATGGCAATGACATTAAGAAGTAATTTTTTTTTATAACCAACTAACTACGCAAAAAAACAATCATGACGATAATGAACTGACAGTGGCAGCGCAAGACCTAAACTTAATGTGGGCAAGGTACATTTCGCGATGGTGCAAGAAGAAGGAAATATAAAATAAAAATTACTTAAAATTAAACAGTTTTTTATTTATTAAGAAACAAACCTAAATTTTTACTTAAACTTCTTTGGAACATTAAACAAAAATGAAAAAAATTAAAAAAACAGAAATTTACTACTTTTGGTTTCACTAAACTGATTGGTTCGTTATTTATCAAGATGCTATATCTGCTTCAATTAATAAAACTGCCAAAGCTGAAAGCCTTTCTTAACCCATAGTATTTCTTAAATAATTTTTAATTAGTTTATATTTTAAAAATCTCTTTTCAGCGGAAGCAGTACCTACTTACAGGTATTGCTAACAAAATTCTAATGACAATGTAAACATTTGGGTAAATTTCTTTCAAATCGTTTTCTATGATACGAGGGCGGTTTGATAAGTCAGTGACTTTTTGAATAAAACAAATTTTTTTCCGCAAATAAAGTTTTTATTTTTCTACATAATCACCTTTTAGCTCGATACATTTAGTCCAGCGTTTTTCTAATTTTTTATTCCCTCCAAATAATAGGTTTTTTCAAATCTCTCAAAATACGCGTTTGTTTCGGTAATGACTTCTTCATTCGACTCAAATCTCTTACCGCCCAGCCATTTCTTTAGGTTTGGAAACAGAAAATAGTCGCAGGGGGCTAAATCTGGAGAATATGCTGGATGGGGTAGCAGTTCGTATCCCAATTCGTGGATTTTGTCCATCGTGACTAGACAAGTGTGCACACGTGCATTGTCTTGATGGAACAGCACTTTCTTCTTCTTAGCCAAATGCGGCCGTTTTTGCTCCAAATCAACGTCGAATCTGTTCAAAAGCTTTGAATAATATTCGCCGGTGATCGTTTTACCTTTCTTGAGGTAATCGATGTGAATGATACCGCGTACATCCCAAAAAACTGTGGCCATGACCTTGTTGGCTGACAGACTCTGTTTCGCCTTCTTTGGTCCACGTTCACCCCGAGCAACCCACTGTTTCGATTGTTCATTGGTCTCTGGCGTGTTGTGATGGATCCATGTTTCATCCACAGACAAAACGGCGCAAAAATTCGTCCGAATTACTGCTGAACATCGCTAAATACTCTTTTGAAGTGGTCACACGATTGCGCTTATGGTCGAGTGTGAGCAATCGCGGCACCCATCTCGCAGAGAGTTTTTTCATGTCCAAATATTCGTGTAAAATATGATGTACCCGTTCAGTTGAGATACCTACAGCATGAGCCAACTCACGCACTTTCTTTCTCCGATCATCCAATTTCATTTAATGGATTTTATCGACGAAATTCACACGAAATTCACTTTTTTCCATTTTCGTAAAAATTCACGAGGTTGTCTGCTTTGAACGGCTATCAAACACCAACTGCACGACGTAGCTTGCTTAAAATTAGAAAGTTGCCCACTGATAGATTATAGTTGACGGCAGCACTGTTGCATTTGGAGTAACTGCGCGGGAAATTCAAAAAGTCACTGACTTATCAA
Organism: Agelastica alni; assembly: GCA_950111635.1. NCBI lineage: Eukaryota > Metazoa > Arthropoda > Insecta > Coleoptera > Chrysomelidae > Agelastica > Agelastica alni. The sequence goes on along the minus strand of OX467711.1, from coordinate 46,288,037 downwards.
ATTCCCCTCGTATATTAGAGCAGATGTTTCACGTTCTTTAATAGAGTTGGGTAAATTTGGGATCATATTTTGTAACTCAAAAGGTTGGAAGTCACTGCTCTCACCTACTTGCAAGACTGTGTGTAAATCAGTTTTTCAGTATTTGATCTTTTGAATTTTTTTTTAACTTTCAACTTTTCAAATCCAGTTTATTCACATTTATTTCGTGCACCAAAGAGTGGAGTTGAGAATTAATTCTAATCTATCTATTAAATAAAAAACCTTGTGGCATGTACTTTTGGATTTTCCATACTTTTTTAAATTTATTTTCGGCTGTGAGGCGCGAGGCGCTTTGCACCGCGAGGCCGTGGGCGGTTGCCCACACCGTCCACGCCTTACGCCGCCTCTGTGAACTGATAAACAGGGTGAGTTTTTAGTGTAGCAAAATAGTTATTTTTTATACAGTGTTGAACAGCCAAATGGAATAAATTCATTATTTCAATTATTGTTTATATTTATAAAAAATCTTGACACACTTCCGTTTTAGATTATAAAATGACATCCTGGAGTGAAATTTTTTTAAACTTGCAATGAACATCCATCAAGAGACCTCCAAATTTTTAAATAGGAATAAGAGGCTTGTGATACATTATTTAAAGGGTTTCTTTATTCTCTATTCGAAAATGTTATAAGCTAAGGGCTAGGAGCAATTTGGCACATAATTATTCATAGACAAAATAAAACAGACAAAAAAAATTGTTTGCCCAAGGTGGAACAGGCCTTAAACTTTATGTTAAGTCCTTCTACTGTCGCAGTGGAGAAGCCTTCTGAGTTTTTTGCTATTACTAGTCTCTTTTGCCACTTATTGGAGACTTTACAATAGATCACCACTTGCAATTTTAAATGGACGTTTTAAAGGTTATTGTTATATTGTTACGAATTGTCTGTTTATTCTTGGGTTTAGCGATTTAAAACTCTCGATACAGTAACAAAACAATGTTTATTCCAATACAATAAATTCTACTTTTATAAATCACTTAGATATACAACTTTTTATAACTATTTACATTTTATAAATCATAAACACTTTAAAAGTTAACTTAACTAAAATTGTCCGCGGTCGCTGTCCTTTTTATACCTGTAAACCATACTTCGACCTTATTCACGAAGGCGACAGGCCCCCTTTCGATACGGCAAGAATTTACTAGACACCTCGTCGAGAATTTGCAGGAACTTTTCTTTAGTCTCCGCGCCGACAGTGCCAATTGTGGCCGACGCATTGTCACGACAAAAAGGGTCTTAAATTTGATCGTCCCGATCAAATACTTGCAGAACCTCACCATTGTAAGGCTTTAACCTGTGTTCGTGGGCTGCTCTTCTTAATTTGGGATCGCTGAAACCTGCAGCTCTGTACAGGTTTCCCAGTTCTATGGGTTTCATGTACCTGTCACCAGCCAATCTGGACCATACAGGACATGCGTACTCAGCTGAGGAGAAACAAAGTGCTTGGGCAGTGGTTGTGAGGACAGTTTGTTTAGCGCCCCATTTTATTAGTTTTCTCAAGATTGCGGCCACTTTGTGACGAGTCTTTTCACAGTGATGCCTATATGTAAGCGATCTATCGAGGGTTACTCCAACATATATTGGCATCTCCGTATGTTTAAGGGTGACCACATTTCAAACAACGTTAAGCTTTATTTTAGCCTGGCGTGAGCGAAGGTGGAATGCACAAATCTGAGTTTTAAAGGAGTTGGATTTAAGGGAGTTCTCCTCGTAATAAGCTAAAATAGTGGCTAAAGTGCCTTCCAGCTTTGCTCCTACCTCTTCAAAGGTCTTTCCCTGCGCTGCAAGTCATATGCGTATAGAAAAAGTGTCGTGTTTTTATGTGTGGGTTGATCGTTTGTGTATATGTTAAATAAGATCGGCGCAAGGACGCTTTCCTGGACAAGACCATTTTTTTGATTCCTCCATCGGCTCTTTTTTCTTCTAAAATCACATAAAATTGTCGGTTTTGCTGTAAGGACTCTATCACGTTTACTAGTTAATAGTCTTTAGTAGTTTCGTAGATCTTAGCCAATAGTTTACAGTGGTTAACTGTGTCGTACGTAGCGCTTAGGTCCACCAAGACAAGCCCAGTACTAAGCTTTTTCTCAAAGCCCTCTTCAATGTGCTCAGTGAGAGCAAGGACTTAATTAGTACAAGATTTGCCCTGTCTGAAGCCAGCTTGTTGGGGGTTAATCCTTGAGTCCACAACCTCTCGTAGAGCTTAAGGAGATGACAGAGCAGAGAGATGGGCCGATAGCTCTTTGGCGAATCAGTGTCTTTTCTTGGTTTCAATAGTGCCACTACTTTTTCCATGGTTTAGGTATTTTCAGGTTTTTCCGGCAGTCATTGAAGAGTTTCCTCACAAAGTCTTTGGCACCCGAACCGAAGTGTTTAATTTGCTCCACGCACATATCATCCACCCCAGCCGCTTTACCATTTTTCAATGAGTTTATAATCTCATTGAGTTCCTTGACTGTATCGATGTTAGGCTGCATTTTAACTTTTTGGCTCTTCCGTTTAAAAGTAGTTGGTGGGCAACATGGTTGGCTGTTACTTTACCTGGTTCTTTGCTCTGCGTTCCTAAAATATTTGGTTGCTTTTGAATACGAATCTGTTCAACAGTTAGGAAGCTCGTTGTAAAATGATAAAGTTCTTAACTTTTGATAAAGTTAACGTTAGGTCAATTCCAAATAAATATTGTACAACTATACTTGCTTGTAATTAATTTTACTCCTTTACAATATTCGGTAAAACGATATGAATATGGAAATTCAAAAGTACAGTGGTTGGACAAAAAGTTGTTCACCAAACAGACGTCGGTGAAATAACTAACTTATCTTAATAATGCGGTAGATTACATATAATGGATAATTTTATTCTTTT